>CM051836.1:98906979-100200526 GCA_028451465.1 Erethizon dorsatum | reverse complement strand
CCACCCTCAGTCAGATTCCGCTTGGCTGTGCACGCTCACATCTGCGTCATTTAAACTTGCTCAGTCCATCATGGAACCTCAGGAGACACGAGGCGGGCGGTGGTGCAGCTCTGAGTACAGGGTTGTGCAGTGAGCAGCGCTCGGGGTTCACTGTGGTGGTCGCATCATGGGGAAGGGGACACTGGGGACTCCAGAGAGGAGCAGCCACTACCCCGTGTCTGCCCTGAGGAGAGAGGGGTTGTGCCTCACCTTCAGGCCACCCGACGCATCACGGACCGGCAAAGCCACACAGGGCAGAGGTGAGCCTGGACCTGGTGCTTCTGCCCACCGGGCTTGTACATCGGGCGCCATGGCTCCTCAGGTCAGTGGGTGAGGAAAGCCCTCAGGTATGGAGGCTCCACCCATCCCAGCCCTGTGCAGGCTGTCCCAAAGCTCCAGGGTCAGCCTGTGCTCCCAGAGGCCGGGTGTCTGGGGCTGACCACAGGGAAGCCCAAACCCTAACCCTAACCCTATCCCTAACCCTAACCCTAACTCTAACCTCCAACCCTAATCCTAACCCTAACCCCCTAACCCGCTAACCCTAAACCTAACCCTTACCCTAACCCCCAAACCCTAACCCTAACCCCCTAACCCTAACCGTAACCCTCAGCATGGTGATACCACAGCTCTGGCCCTGCCCCTAGTCCTGTCTCAAGCCCTAGCCCTAGAAACTAACCCTAACCCCAACCCGAACCCGAACCCCGAACCCTAACCTGAACCCTAACAACCCGATCCCGAAACCTAACCCTCTAACCCTAACCCTAACCCCCAACCCTAACCCTAACCCTTGGAGGAAAGGACTCAGGGGCTGATATTCACTAGAAACTCTGAGACCACAAACATGGCAGCTGTGGGCCCCAAGTGTCAGGAGTCCTGAAGGCCAGGGAAAGGTAATAGGGTGGCTGAGAACTCATCACCTGTAAGATCGCCAGGGGGAAAGCTTAACCCAAAGACTTGGTTAGACGTCTATGTCTAGTGAAGACAGGGAGAGACACATGGAGTTCTTCAGAAACAGTACTCCACTTTTTTCTCACATAAAATGTTCACAGAGAAAAACCCTTTAAAAGGTGCAGTCCAATACTTGGCAAAAAAAAAAAAATGACAAAATACTGTTCCACCTATAGCATAGAGAACAAAATGTTGATAATGTGCAGAGAGGGAAATGGCCTTCGGGAACTTGGGCAGGAAGCCGACATTTTAGGACTTTATAGCCAGACCTAGGAAGAACTAGGTTAGGGGGATAAGTCCCTACGTTTGAAATCCAGCTTCCCAAATGATAAGGCTCAGGGGGACTCTAAGCCTAAACCCTAATCCTAAACCTTAAACCCTAAGCCTAACTCAGGAGGAGGGAACAACTGGGGACTCTATAGAACATGGCTCTTCTAAGGCAGGAACCCCACACATGGAGTCATGATTCTCTCAGGATCTTGGACCTCACCAGCAACCTCAGGAGGCTACTGGTAGACTCCAGTGGGGGCAGAGGTCATTACCCAGGGAGGGGACAGGGGTCTGGGTCCCCCACAGCTGAAGGCACCAAGACCAAGCTGCGCAGAGTAGACCAGGAACTGCAGACTCCAGAGCAGACCTCCAGGAGGCCTAGTTCACAGTTCCACAAAGCCACCTTCCCTGTCCCAAGACACCAGGCCACACACCACTTCCAGGGACACCAGCATCCTCCCTGTGACTCTCCCACCCCTGTCACAGGACAAGAGAGGCTGCAGGAGGGATACCCAAGCAGAGCAGGGGCTGCGGCACAGATCCCAAGATCAACAGGCTCCAGGTAAAGGCCCACAAGACTGTGAAAGCCTGCCCATCCCCTCTGGCTGTGTGCCTGACTGGACTGTCCTCACCTCAGTGCCTCTGACTGGTCAGCCTTTAAGATCCAACCCCCCCACATACACTTAGGCCCTGAGCGACAGATGGCACCAATCCATGGCTGAATGCACCCAGAACTGCTGGTTCCTGGATGCAGATGGAAGAGGCAGGGGTGCTGTGGATTGAATCCAGGGCTTCTATCTGCCCAAGTTTAAGGCAGGATTTCCTACAACTGGGGAGACCCAGGGGGACATTAGCATTTAACCTCGTACTGTATATAAGGGCACATAAAGTTATGAATTACATATGCACATACCATTCACAAACAGACTGTCAACAATTATTTTTAAATTTCACTTAACATTTCTGGACTTTGGTCTTGTGAAGAGAAATCCCGAGCTTTGAAATGGGAAGCAAATCCCTAAGGCTGCAATGTCAGTACAAAAAATATGAACCACCAGTATTTTACATTTTCTAGTAGTCGCATTTAAAAATTGAAACAGGTGAGACTGATTGTAATAATTTAATCCAATATATGCAAAATACTCTTATACTGTGATCAATACAAAATTAATGAAGTATATTTTTGGTGTTACACCTTCAAATCTAATATAAGCCTTCCAGCACATCTCAGTTCAGAACAGCCACATTCCAGCTTTAAGAGCTATTTCTCTGACCTCAACAAGATGAAAGGCCTGAAACCCTACCTTCTGTGCCAGAGGTGAGGAAATATCTTTTCTTCCAAAATTTGTCTTCAGGCCCCGGGAGAGGAAAAGACAGTATCCTGAGAGAGGAGGGAGCTCTCACCAGGAAAAGTCCAAAAGTAGACCTGCTTCCCACCTGTGAGGCTGAACAAAGGCACACCCACTAACAGAGGGAGATCGGACAGAAGATAAACATAGGCAACCGTTAGAAATTCATATAGTCAGAGAGGGATTGGGCCCTCAAGGAAGTCAGTGCACGGGCACGCGCGCACACACACAAGGCATCAGAATTGTGGCTAGAGGCAAATCTGATGGCGATGCTCACAAGGTAAGATTTGCTGTAATTAGCACCACCTGGTCCACTGGACCTAGATAGGCATCAGACACATAGGTGGGTGATAGACTATATGGATCATACTCCCCTCCATTTCAATGAATTCCTTTGATCTTTCCACATACCCTTGCTACATGATTCATTTCCCTATTGGATCAATTTTGGCTAAGCAGCTATACTTGTAATCCTATATGTTGATTATAGTTTGACCCATCTTGTAAATTTACTGTATGAATTACCCCTAACAAATGGCCTTCGTGGTCACCAAGAACCCTCATGGAAAACAAGAGCTATTCTTCCCTTTATTTCTAATAATTCTCCTGACTTCCACTGTTGGTTTGCAACCTCATTCCTCAATGTTGTGAGACCATGAACTCGGCAAATTTGACATCTAACTGGTTGGGAGTTATTTTTCCTGTAGCAAATGTAGGGAACTGATGTCTTCCAATCTGTACACGGCCATTATCTCCACAGTTTAAATGGGGAGGGATATTAGGAAAACTTATTTTGCAATTTGGCCTTGGAGCTGTGTTTATTTCCTCCTGTCGTACAGGGCATTGTGATAGTTTAAGCACCCATCATATGCATAAATACCTGTATGTATTTCCGTATAACTCAACACATCTAATACATCCAAGTTCAAATTAGAGGAAAAGGAAATTTGTACCTATATGAAAACTACTTTTTGCACAAGTTGTAACCAACATTTATCCTCTAATCAATATGTCATCGAATCCTGGCATCCTACCTATAATGGGAGTACTAGTTACTGTACCCGTTCCTGGATTACATGCCACCCCTGGATAACAAGCCATTTGTAAGGCCTGCAGCATGTGTCCATTTAGTATTTTTCATCATTGTGAATGATTGAGAATCCTTCTCTATGCTCACTGATCAAAATACAGATCACAAACATCCAGAAAGAGTTCTTGTTTCTCTGACATATATATAGGAGAGCTGTGCTTTATCTAGTTAATAGCAGCTAATTAATATACATTTAGAATAAGTTTATGTTGTCAGACAGTTGTCTGAACTATCCTTTGATATCTGTGAATAATCCTTTATTACTACCACAGCAAATTTCCTTCAGGTCTTCTAAATATTGGTACTATGAAGATCCATCAGAATATTAATGGACTGGTGTGGTCTTTCACTTTAACGTACCACTGATAAATTTCTAAATTCAGAATCACCATGTCTCATACTCTGATAATAACCTGAATACCAACCTTGTGCATTACTTAAAACACTATCATATGTCAAGCAGAAAGAACTTGAAATTTTCCTCACGTGTCTTCCACGTCACTGACCCTCATCTTGTATGCAAAAGTTGAAATGAATGATGCCCAAATAGTATACAAAAACGTCTCATATATCTGATATAGCACTACATAACTGACAATGATTCTACATAAACACTAGAACTAAAGGCAGAGCAGGGAAATTTCAGAGTTGATTTTTATCAGTGATATCTGCCTTTCAAGAATCTATAATTCTGATACTGCAAAAAAGTATACACTGAATATACTACCTATCCAAAAAAAAAAAATCTTGCTCATTTTAAATGAATAGGATGTAATTTTTTTCACTTTAGATAATGCTCCATAAAGCAATGCATAATAATGAAAAGCATTAATGCCTCAATGGTTTCTCATATGAATCCTATGTGTTCAGGTATTTTTATTAATACTTTCCCATATCTATTGCATCTGTAAATTTCTCTTCAGTGTGAACTATCTGGTGTTGTCCAAAGTATAAATTTTGCACAAAGGTCTTTACATTTACTACATTCATAGGGTTTTTTTTTTTTTAATGTGGGTACCGGGAGTTGAACTCAGGATCTCACGCTTGCCAGCAGGTTCTTGTGCCACTGAGCAATATCACCAGCCCTTTTCTTCTTTTATGTGGGTACCAAGAGTCGAACTCAGGACCTCGTGCTTGCCAGGCAGGTGCTTATGCAGCTGAGCTATTTCACCAGCCCCATAGGGTTTCTTGATACTTATTTTTTATTGATGAATAAAGCTCATAGCCTTTATATTTTCCCAATGTCACTTTTTCAAATGGATCTTTGTTACATTTATGATTATGTAGGTTTGGGTTGTTTGTTTTTTGAGACAGGGTCTCACTATGTAGTTGGGGCTGGCCTCGAACTCATGATGATCCTCCTGCCTCAGCCTCCCTAGTGCTGGGATAATAGGAGTACAACACCATGCCCAGCTTGATTATGTACATTATTGCATCCTATGTGAACTTCACCCTCATCCAAGTATTAAAAGGTCACAGCTTTTATATTTTCCCAGTATCACTTTTTGAAATGAATGTTCTGTGTCTTTCTCTGATGAAATGCCTTTTGTGTACTGGGAAGTTACAGCTGAAAGAAATGAAAATAAGGAATTATCTACTAAACTTTGGTTTACATACTTTACAAATCTAATACATAAAATTATACCATAGACATTAATGAGATGAATAAACAGTAAACCAAATCCACAGATTAAGTCACAGATATATGAATATATTAACTGTATCGAACTGAGCAAACTGTCCATCAGAATTTTACATACACCTAAGAATTTGCAGCATACCAGATGAACACCAGCCCTAAAAAAAGCCATGCAGGAGAGGAAGATTTGTTAACAGTTTCCCACAAAAGCCTCTCCTCCTTTCCAATATATCATGGTATCCTTATGGTACTGAATGATGGGATCTTTTGATCCAAACACAGTAGAAATGTGAATGGGCCAATATGCAAGCACATACCCTCTTGCACAGAAAAAACTTTACTGGGGAGAGAGCAGGGACTTCAGTCAAATTGGGGCTTTGGCTAAAGGGAACCAGCACTCACTTAAGACAGTGCCCAAGCTTCTGCTTCCAGAACAGAACAGCAGGTATTTGTTGATTTGTGGAATAGACTAAAGTCTGATAATATCCATTGGCCAGGGGCATGTTTCCAAAAGATCTTTCTTCTTGTGATGGACTTGGGTCACTGGGAGGTCCCAATCAACTTGTCCAAGAGGCTGTACAAGTTTTGTATCTCTGTTGCCATCATCCTGTGCAAAACATCCCAGGCTTGTGGATATGGACCTTATGATAGGGCCAAAGACTGTCAGGTCTTTGAGCTGCTGTGGCTACCAAAGAAACACAGGATGGGGGCAGAAAAGAATAGAAAAAGAAGAAAACAAAAAAGGAAAAGAAAGGAAAGAAAAGGAGAGGGGAGGGGAGGGGGCAGGGGAGAGGAGGGGAGAGAGGGGAGGGGAGGGGAGGGGAGGGGAGGGGAGGAGAGGAAAGGAATACATACCAATTCCAAAGGTCAGTAGGCTGATTAACCCTGCATTATAGAATTGGACAAAACATTTTTAAGTGATCAACATGTCTATGTGCAATATGGAAAAGAAATGTCATCTCTTCTGTCTGCATGTTTTCTTCTACTACATGAAGCGAAAAAGCATTCCAACTGAAACACTTTTCTCTTAGGTATGGAATATGTTGTGTAACCAGCACTGTTCTGTTTGTTTCCTACAAATGAAATCATGAAGTCATGAAGTTGACTTTAAAAGTTGACTTTTGAAGTCTACCTAGTTTTCACCTGAACTGGCTCACTGAATTCATTAAATTTTATGTCATTTGACAAAATGAAAGAAACAACATAAAAAAAGACTATTCCTCCACTAAAGTGGAAACTTAACACATTAATGTTTCTTAATATGGTGTGAAAATATATCTTCAGAATACATTTCCAAACTCTACTAAATGTTATAAAAAACATGCTTGAACAGGTATAACAATATTTCATAAACTGAACAAGTCATATTAGGTTTTCTACAAGTTAAAAGCAAATAAAAAAAGAATTGGCATGGGAAGATCTTAAAGCCAGAAACCCTATCTTGTACAAATAAGATTTTTCTTTTTAATGTGACATTAACCATTAGGACATTTTCAAATATTTTAAAATTATCTTTCATTTCTATAATTCCTTTTCTTTACAAGATAGGTATACATAAACACATATATTCACGAACACAATTACATTTATAACTTGACGGTTCTCTTGCTCCAAAAGTTAATCAAGCTAATCATTATATTATAAAAACTTTGTATATTTAAAATATACGATGTAAATCTAAATCAAGGTTTGTATTCTATATTCAAAGGAGTGGACACCTGGAAAAAAATAAAGGAAAAAAGTTTATGAATAGTGAATCAAGATTTGAAAATACAGGGTATGTTATGATACTCCTATAATATCATTTGTGTAACTATCATAATTTCTCAGTAATTACCAAAAGGAAAAATGGATAAAAATTAATTAGAGGTAATATTCTCCAAGTTAATTTGTATTTAATGACATTGGGAAAAAGGATTAATAAAGATGTCATTCCATTATTTACCCAAATGTATATTATGTCATCCAGAATCTTAATTGGAATGTCTGTGGCAGAAAGACATCATTCAAACACAACACTATTAAAACACTAGGAAACCATTTTTATTTACTTATAAAAATCATGTATAATCTCAAACATTTCAAACGCTATTGTAAAGAAAACTATAGATTAAAAACTCTCAGGAGTCCTGTTCTTCAAAGTATGATTTATTGAGAGCTGTGATTTTTCCAGTTTCAAAAGGATATTCTGTAAATTAAGATTTACAATAAATTTCTATTCTTTCAGAGATAAGTGTTCTGCATTACTCTCTGATACCGAGTGAAGACTATTCTACCACATCAAATAATGGTGTCCGGTAAATTTTAAGCAAATGTTGAAGGATTTGCCATATTTGCTATACTTGTAAGCTTTCTCTCCAGTAAGAATTCTTATATACATCAAACTCTGAGGCATAAGTAAGGCTTGCTACACTCTTTACATTTATGAAGGATTTCTTTTCCAGTATAAGTATTCTGTGGTACTCTGACAAGTATATTTTGGACAAAGGTCTTCCCACAGTCATTAAATGAGGTTTGAAATTTGATTAAAAGAGTTGCCACTTTATTTACATTTTTAGATTTTATTCTCACTATGAATATTCTGGTGTTGAGTAAGGTTTGAGCTTTGATTAAAAGCTTTGCCACATAGTTTACATTTGTAGGGTTTCTCTCCAGTATGAATTCTCTGGTGTCGGGTAAGGTGTGAGCTTTGAGTAAAAGCTTTGCCACATTCTCTACATTTGTATGGCTTCTCTCCAGTATGAATTCTATGGTGCTGAGCAAGAGTTGAACGATCATTAAAGGCTTTGCCACATTCTTTACATTTGTAGGGTCTCTCTCCAGTATGAATACTGTGATGGTTAGTAAGAGTTGAAAAATCATTGAAGATTTTGCCACATTCTTTACAATTGTAAAGTTTCCCTCCATTATGAATTCTCTGGTGCATAGTAAGTCTAGAGCTTTTATTAAAGCCCTCACCACATTCTTTACATCTGTATCGTTTCTCACCAGTATGAATTCTCTTGTGTTGGATAAGGGCAGAACAATCACTAAAGGCTTTGACACATTCTTTACATTTGTAGGGTTTCTCTCCAGTATGTATTCTCTGGTGTACACTAACACTTGAGATTCGTTTAAATGCTTTGCCACATTCTTTACATTTGTAGGGTTTGTCTCCAGTATGAACTCTCTGATGGAGAGTAAGATTTGAAGAACCATTAAAGGCTTTGCCACATTGTTTACATTTGTAGGGTTTCTCTCCTAAGTGAATTACCTGGTGCCGAATGAGGTTTGAGCTTTGATTAAAAGCTTTGCCACATTCTTTACATTTGTAGGGCTTCCCTCCTATATGAATTCTCCGGTGTTGAATAAGGTTTGAAATCTGAATAAAGGACTTGCCACATTCTTTACATTGGTACGGTCTCTCTCCAGTATGATGTTTCTGATGTTGAGTAAGGTTTGAACGAACATTAAAGGCTTTGCCACATTCTTTACATTTGTAGGGTTTTTCTCCTGTATGGATCCTTTTGTGTACAGAAAGGTTAGCAATTTGATTAAAAGCCTTGCCACATTCTTTACATTTGTAGGGTTTCTCTCCAGCGTTATGAATTCCTAGGTGGTTTCTAAGGCTTGAATACAGGGTAAAGGCTTTGCCACATTCATTACATTTGTAGGGCTTCTCCCCAGTATGAATTCTGTAATGTTGTGCAACATATGAAAGCCTGTTAAAGGCTTTGCCACATTCTTTACATTTGTAGGGTTTCTCACCAGTATGAATACTATGATGCCGAGTAAGGACTGAGATTTGATTAAAAGTTTTGCCACATTCTTTACATTTGTAGGGTTTCTCTCCAGTATGAATTCTCTGGTGTTGTCGAAGGCTTGAATCCTGGGCAAAGGCTTTACCACATTCTTTACACTTGTAAGGTTTCTCTCCAGTATGGATTCTCTGATGTCGAGAAAGGCCTGAGGTTTGATTAAAAGTTTTGCCACATTCTTTACATTTGTAGGGTTTCTCTCCAGTGCTATGAATTCTTAGGTGTTGTCTAAGCCTTGCATCCTGGGTAAAGGCTTTCCCACATTCTTTACATTTGTAGGGTTGGTCTCCAGTATACATTCTCTGATTTTGAGTAAGGCCTGAGATCTCATTAAAAGCTTTGCCACATTCTTTATATTTGCAGGGTTTCTTTCCAACACCATGAATATGCAGGTGTTGTTTAAGCCTTGAATCCTGGGTAAAGGCTTTGTCACATTCTTTACATTTGTAGGGTTTCTCTCCAGAATGAATTTTCTGATGTTGAATAAGGCCTGAAATTTGATTAAAAGCTTTACCACATTCTTTATATTTGTAAGTGTTGTTTTGAATAGGGATACTTGGAAAGGTAGCAAAATTTGAGCATTTAAAGATTTTCCCACATTTTTTATCTTGGTAAAGATCCTTTGAAATACAAGTCCAGTCATGTTTCCAAAGATTTGAGCCACAGATGAAGTTCTTGTGAGTTTCATCACATTCATAAATTTTCTCACCAATATAAGTTTCCAGGTAATTATTTAGACTAGACCCCTGGTTAAAGGTCTTCCTATTTGCATTGTGAATGTAGTGTACTTTCCAGATATCTATATCTGCATTTGGATTAATCAATAATGGGTAAGTAAAGATCTCATAATCATTAAAATTGTGTATTTTGACAAAAGGAGAAATTGTTTCTTGACTGCAGGATGAACTTTTTCTAAAGGGACTCTCAAACTGATCACATTTAGAAATTTCTTCATTTTTAAATCCATTGTCTACAGAAATGTTTATGTTAAAGTTTAACCCAGTAGCATGAAGTAGACCTCTTTTCAGATTCTCTATATTTCCTTTCAGAGTAAAGTTATGCTTCAAAAATTGGTGTGGATACTTACTTATACAAACAAATGGCTCTTCAGAAGTAACTGGCAAAAACTGAGATCTTTTCTGAGATGATGTATATTCTTCATCTCCACTGACAAACAATTTTTTGCTGGGAACAGGTATCACACACTGGTTATATCCATCATAAGATACATTCTGACCTTCACTCTCACCCATGCTTCCCCATTCTTTCCTTAAGTATAAATTGTCAAGGTCACAATTTCCGTATCTTCCCTTTATCATATTCTGGAACAAATGGTTTATGCACTGCTCTCCTGAAAAGTCTTCGGTATAATGAGAAGATACAGCTGAAACAAATAAAAACAAGTCATCTCACTTAATAGACTACAGTATATTTGCAGTATACTTTGCAAATATAACATGAAATTATATGATGCTGGGGACATCAGCAGGATAGGAGAATAGCAAACTGTAATTACTGCAGAGATACATGAACTTAACAACATACTGACCATATTGTTTTGTGAGAGCTTCCAAAACTAAGAGTTTATAGCACTCCAGATGAGCACAACATGGGGGGTGGGGGAGAGATGCACCATGTAGGAAAAGAAAGAAACATTTGTTACTTTTGCCAACCACAGATCTTCCTCCTCCCCAGAGTATTGTGGAATTAGGAAAAAAACAAAACAAACAAACAAACAAAAAGAAAAAAAAAATACCTTTTTCTCCCTCAGGACAGAAAAAGAGGGAAACATGTACAAATGCTGGCTTTCTTTACGATTTTCATTTTGTTCATTTTTAATTCTGTCTTATTTATCCTGAAACAGAGTTCTATAGATAACAGGTTTATTTTGGGACAAATGACTGGGTTTTAAATTTAATTTATTAATGATTTCATTGACAAATTAAATTCTATGTATTTATGAAGCATATCATAATGTTTTAAAGTGTATATATGTACTAGAATTGCCAAATCTAGCTAAACAACACATGCACTGTATTACATAATCATCATTTTGGTGCTTAGCATAGTTTACATTCTATTACCATTTATCAAGAATACAGTATATTAATTACACTCACCTTGTTGTATGGTAGAGTTCTTGTATTCTTCATATGTATTAAACTAAAATTTTGTACCCAACATCACCCTGACCACCACCCGCAAAAAGCACAGCCCCTAGTAACCAACATTTGACTCTTGAAATTTCTGACTTCAACATTTTCAGATTCCACATAAGATCATACAGTAATTTATTTTGCTATCTGCCTTACTTCATATCATGTAAAGTCCTGTATGTTCGTTAAATGAGCACCCATGTTGCTGTAATGACATGATTTTCTCTTTATTGCTGAATAGTAATTCATTTTATTTGTGATTTTTATTTGTTCATCTATTGATGGGCACTTAGATTGTTTCTGTATCTTGGCTATTGTAAACAATGCTGCACTGAACATAGGAGTAGAAATACCTCTTCAACATAACCATTTCATTTCTTTTGGCTGTATGTTCAGTAGCAGAATTGCTGGATCATATAATCATTCTAATTATAATTTTTTAATAAATTTTCATACTGTTCTCCATTGTTATGGCTTATATTTAGATGTCTACTCAAAGCCTCATGTCATGCTACAGGAGTGTTAAAGAAAAGACAGAAATGGACCACCTTAGACCAGTTTTTAGTTCTGAAAAGCTGAGACCTAGTGAGCCAGAAGCAGGTCCTAGGGGGCTACAGACTCTCCTGAGGAGAGAAAGGACACCAGAGAGCCAGATTCCTGATGTTCTTATGGAAGGGGACTCTCCTTCCAAACAGTAACCACCTTCCATTTCATCCTCCCTTCCTGCAGGTCAAAGATGTCAACTTGAATGGTGAGTACAGTATGAAATTGTTGTATCTGGTAAACTAGGCACATTTTATAACTTTTTGGTGAATACACTAGGAATATTACTGGTGTTTCTGGTAAATTATGTACATTATACAACCCTTTTTTATTATGAAAGGTTAGTTAAGGGTGCTTTGGGAGGTTCAGAATGTATTATGAGTATTTCCATTATTTCTTATGGGAAAAATAGTCTGGACTTATAACCAACTTGAGTTACAACCAGCTTAAGTCTCCCGCTTCAGACTCTCACAGTGCTGGGATTACAGGAGTACACTACCATACCCAGCTAAACAATCTATACAACCAAAAGTAATCTAGAAATTCCATGCAATCTCTACCAATATTAATTTTTGCCCAAATACAAAAAGCAATTCTGAAAATCATGTTATATCGAGGATCTGTGATAACTCAACAATATTCAAAAGAGGAATAAATTTGAAATCATAATGCTCCCTGATTTCAAAATATATTAAGTTACTGTAATCAAAATAGCTTAATGCTGACATGAAGTTAGACAAACAGAATACAGAGTATAGTAACAAAACCTGACATATACGGACAAATCTAGATATATTTGTACACTGATGTTCACTGCAACATTATTCACAACAGCCAACAGGTAGAAGCAACCTAAATGTTCCTTAACATGAATGGATTAAGGCAATTTAGAATATACAAATAGAATACTATTCAACCATTAAAAAGGTAAGAAATATTCTAACATCTAGAATAATGATTAATCTTGAGGACATTATTCTAAGTGAAATAAGCTACCCACAAACAGACAGTTACTATGTGATTCTAACTATACATCTAAAGCAGTGAAATTTGTAGAATAGGAAGCAAAATGGTATTTGTGACAGGGAGAGGAAAGACAGAAGCACTTATTTTTCATGGGTACTGAATTTTAGTTTTGCAAGATGAAAGCTTTATACTGATATGTTACATAACAACTTGAATATATTTAACAATTCTGAATAGTACACTTAAAAATATTTGAGAGTATATTTTATTTTATGGGGTTTTGATCACAATTAAATTTTTTTAAAAAAGAGAAAAGTCTAAAAATGTTGAAAAGCTATATTTAAATCTTAGGTGTTCCTCTTAGACAAGGAAATTAATTCATTAATAATTTCCATGAATACTCATGTACAATGAAACAACTACTCAGCACAAATCAACACGGAAAATATACAAGTCATGAACAAAACAGTGGTAATATTTTTGCCTGCAAATAAAAACATACAGTTTTACTGGCAATAGACATATGGCTCATACATATTTAAATTTCACCTTACACTGCCAAAAGTGTACAGTATTGAAAATTGCTATCCATTCAATATATACATAAAAAACTAAAAATATTAACTGATGTAAAGGAACCTACCCTAAAAAAAAAAAAAACAGAAAAACAAATTGCAAAACAAGAAAAAAAAGAAACCTTAACCCATAAGATCCTGAATAGGGCCAGGGATATAGCTCAGCGGCACAGCACCTGCTTGACAAGCACAAGGTCCTCAGTTGGATTCCCGGTACCAAAGGAAAAAAAGGGAAAAAAAAAAAAAAAAAAAAGATCCTGAACAAACATATATGTACTATTTTTTTTTTTTTTTTTGTGGGTACCGGGGGTCGACCTCAGGACCTCGTGCGCCAGCAGGCGCCCGTGCCGCTGAGCGATATCACCGGCCCCTTTTTCATATGTGGGTTCTGGGAGTCGAACTCGGGCCCTCGCGCTTGCCAGGCAGGTGCTTATACCGCTGAGCCATCTCACCGGCCCCAACTATTTTTAAAATCTTTCTAGATAACTATAATTTTCAGCTGTGACTGTATAATACCCATGAAGAAAAGGCATTTGTATCATTAACATTCAGTGTACAGCAGAAAAATTTCACAGAAAGTCCATTGTAACCATTCATAAGGAGCTCTGATGAAACAATTTTAATGAATATGTACTTTAGATAATATCAGAGAAACTTCTTTATGTGTCTTAGCACAGAGGTCTTCAGTAACGTGCACAGCAGTGAAAAAGTAGCCATCATGCAGACTTTCAAAGGTAAATGGGAGGGATTCACTGTAAATGTGTGGAAGGAAGGGCCTTGGAGGTTTTTAAAGCATGATAAACAGAGGGCGAGAGATGCCCTTCTGAGACAGAAAGAGAAATAAACCTAGGCTTCTAAAAAATCATTTCCATTGGAACGGAGTTTCTCAAACCATATACCCATCTTTGGTTTTCTGAGACAGGGCTAGCCTTCAAAATCACAATCTTCCTGCCTCAGACTCCTGAATGCTGGGATTACAGACAGTCACAACCTTGCCCAGTTCCTCAACCAACATTTTGAAGTCTGGCTTCCTCTTTAGCATTTGGACATCTTACCTGTGTCCTCTGTTTCTACCTACCTGGGTAAATGGCTACTATCTCTTCTCTTTCCACATTCCAAAGCTCCTTCCTTTGCTCCAGAAAGGTGACCAGATATGGCTTAGATACAGCAAGACCTATTTATTGAAAAATAGAACACAATGCTTGCTTGGAACACTTCTAACCCGTACTTTGCTTAGTACAAGAAAGGTATCAGAATATTCTGGAAAAGTACTTTTCCAAATTTTGTTTCCTGACAGACCCATCAATTTGTATAATATGAGCTCACTTCCAACTAGTACCAAATCAAAGATAAAGGGGAAAAAATAGACTATAAAATGTATGCCACAATATTTTATAGCACTGAATTTCTATAATGACCACTAGTCTTAAGTGAAGGTTGTAAATTATCACAAGAAAGGAGAAGGTTAAAACAAGAAATACAAACATTTTCCAGTATATGCCAACAACCCCCAATTTTTTTTTCTTGAAAGCACGAATCTGAAAACGATTCATGCGTAACAAAAGCACCGAAGAGATGCTCTGTAAAGTACAGTAATGTCACTAGTGCATCACGGATTCTCTACAAACATTATCCTCACCCAGGGAGACCAGGTTTCTGTAGTTCTCTAACATCACGTCCCTGTATAAATTCCACTGAGCAGGGCCCAGGCACTCCCACTCCTCTGGAGAGAAATCAATGGCCACATCTCTGAATGTCAACAGTTCCTGAAAGATAAACAAACAAACAGCACACTGACCATGTGGACGTTGACAAGAGTTCTTAGTGTGACCCAAGATGAATGAGAGAGCTTGGAGAGGTATGGTTCTGACACAGTTAACACAGTGATGTTCTCTAATTTATAATCTAAGGAAAGAAAGTGATATGAGATCCACAAAATCAATGTAAATACTGTAGGGAAAGCTGGGGGACAGGAAGGGAAAGATAAGGGCCTTAGTGATGTTTATGGCAAATCCTGACTGGAAAGAGTTAAACCCCTGCTCTAGAGGGAGCAATTAAGAGAAGCAGGGAGAACTGATATTCCTTGGGCACCAGGGTCCCAATTTGCTCCTCTCCACCTCCAGTTAAGTACAAAGGAGGCAAAGCGGGGAAGGGGCTGTATTACACAAAACTCGGTATATAAAATATATACTCACACCTGAACACTCACACACCTATATATATATTATTCTCTCACCATGTTAATGTACTAAAATGTACATGTATCCCTTTACTAATTGCTAACTGGGCCTTGAATATGAGGTTCTGCTATAAATGAGATATCACCTTGACAAAACAAAGAAGAACAAAGGGAGCTTACCCAACAATTTGCACATAGACAATGGAAAGGGACAGTGGCAGAACAGCCAATGAAGAAGTTATAACAGCTCTCTAGGAGAGTCCCTTTCTTGCCATATAATAAAAGGGGCTAAGAACAAAGACCCTCGAGCTCCCTTACTCTTGACAAGGTAGCTGTCTATCTCCTCATTTCTCTCCTCTTTCCAATAAGGTGACTTTTTCTCTCCTTCTAAACTTATACCTCTAATTTTTTATTGTCATAAAGTTTACAAATTCCAGGGAAGATATGATCCATCCTCATTCCAGACATGACAATACTACACTTTCATGTAATATGAAGTATAAAATTAAGGTATCAATACAGAAATATAAACTTTAAGTGCCATATTTATATTTTAGAGGATAAGTTATATAATTTAAATCAGATAATAAAGCCATGGTGAGTTACAAGGGTACTTCTAAAATTTAAATGGGTACAACCATGAATTGGAGATCTTATCAAAATTCAGATTCTAACTACATAGTTCTGGATTGGGGTCTGGGTTTCTCCATTAAATACAAACTCACTAGTGATAGTACTGCCAAGAGTCCAACAGACACTCTTAAAGAGTCATTAGGCAGCTGGGCCTGGTGGCACATGCCTGTAATACCAGCACTCAGAAAGCTGAGAAAGGAGGATTGCTACAAATTTGAGGCCAGCCTGGACTATACAGTGAGTTCAAGGCCAGCCTGAACTGCATAGCCAGACCCTGTCTCAAAGAACAAAAAACAACAAAACGATCATCAGGCAATTACAGCAACAACAATCATTTCTGATCATTTAAAATAAGCCACTCTAAGTTTTTCATATCTGTGTTGCTGAGACAAAATACCCGACACTCAAAGTTAAAGGAGGAAAGGTTTATTTAGTTCAGTTTGTAGAGGTTTCAGTCCATAATTGGCTGGCTCCAAGGCAGGGTGGCAGCCAGGCATCCATGGCAGACAGGCATCGCAGAGGAGAAACAGTTCATGGTGGGCAGAAAGTAGCAAAGCAAGCAAGTAATGACCACAGCTCTTTCTGTCCCTTGTGTCTTATCCAGGCTTCCCACCCTTAGGGTGGGTGGCACGCACAACCTTAATCCTACTGCCCTTCATCCTAGCATTGCACCATGAATCAATCCCAGTGTCACACACTATAGATCCAGCCACCTCTGAAAAAGCCCCACCTATGACCATGTAAGGCTTTGGGGGGACATCTAGACACAAGCCATAACAATATCTTTTTTTTTTTTTTTTTTTTTGTAAATGTGGGTACCGGGAGTCAACATCAGGACCTCGCGCTTGCCGGGCAGGTGCTTATGCCGCTGAGCCATCTCACTGGCTCCCATAACAATATCTTAATGCATCGATCCCAAAATAACCTATAAAAACAGTATTTACCCTCTTTCATGACAATATTTTATAAAACATAAGTAATAAAGCCTGGTTTTACGCCCACTTTATCTGACCTAAAATTCATATAAAAATGAATATAAGGGCCAAAACAGAGTGAATATTAAAAGGGTGTTTTTCATAAATGAAAAAAGTAATAGTAACATGTTAAGAAGGCAATAGAGAGACCAACATTGCATTTTAGAGGAACCCAGCACTTACCCACTTCTCTATGAGATAAAATCAAAACACCTGGTGAGCAGCTACTTTATCCAGGTGGGTACCTGTGAAAATGCTGAATTCAAACTTGGAGAAACCCAGAGAGAGCCTGGATAATAGAACAAAGCATGAGACAGAATGCCTCAGTGCCTACTGCAAGGCAGGAGGGCAAGTGTAGAGCTGAAGGTGGAATCCAGTGAGCACACTCCCACAGATTCAGTAGCGAGCAAAAAGGCAGTCTGAACAGACAGCAGAACTGGGTCTACAGAGCAACCTCACCCCGGAGAAGCTCCCTGAACACGCAGTGGGTGCTCATACACTATACTGGGGACCCATTTGAGATCTTCTGAGCTCACTGCTTCGGGAGTCAAAGGCTACTGCATTTTCCTGTCTTCAGGAGCCTTGCAGCAATATTAATTCACTGACTCAGTGCAAGCAAGTCTGTGACCTCTTGGGGAATGGAGGTTACTTCTCCTTTAAGAACAATAGTTCAGGAAGCTAGCTGCAGGATTTCAGGGGAACAGAATTTGGCTATGACATCACCTGGGAGCTAGGTCGCTGAAGACCAGAGTCCCCAGCTAAATCTCTTTAAGCACAATCAGTGCAATTCTATAGAAGTTCCACATCCTCCAAGTGAGCAGCACAAAAGGCTCCAGGGACTCTGACCTGCAGTGACCATCATCAGCTCTGCCCTGAGGGTGGCACAAAGCAAATCACTCAGGAGAAAATCTCTGCAGGAGAAACTGACTTCCCCCCTACCTCGTACTGGCACACAGGGTAGCTGAGATACTTCAGCTGGCTCTGGTCACAGACTACCACTCCCAGTGTTTGCTGGGTGAGTAATAGAAACAAAAGAAAGGGGTGAGCAACCTCTAGCCTTTTGCAGCACACAGCCTAAAAAGAAACGGAAGCTCTAATCCATGTGGGTTGTGAACATCCACTCTTGCCTGGAGGTCAACAATCTTGGAAGAGAGGAAATTTTTATTTTTCATGAAGACTGTTTTTTATTAGTACATGTTTGCATTACATAATGTTTACACTCCTTGGGGGAAAACTGATACATGTGCATAACACATCATTTCTTTTTTCATCCCCTTTCTCTCCCCTCCTTCCCACCTTCCTGCATCTCTTTATCTTCTTTCAAGTAGGGAGATCTATCTCCCTACTTGCTATTATCTATCTTTTATTTTGTTCTTTTTTTTTTATTTTAAAGAGAAGAAAAAACAAAACAAATCAAAAGAAGAACAAATTTTCAAAACAACATAATAGGAGGGTAACAATGGTTAATACATTACGTATTACTATCTTTAAGTTAGTTATTCAGGACACCAGACATTAGCATTCAATTGTCCAAACATTATTGGCACAACACCTTACTCTTCAATGAACTAAGTAAAAATGGTAGTGTATCTATCTTAACCATCTTATATATATATATACAATTTTGTTTCCCTTTCCCTTCTTTCTTTTCCCTATTCCAGTCTCTCTTTCCTTTTTACCAGTTTCTTTCTGATTCACCATATCTATTGTACATTTTGGATCTTATTTACTCTTTCAGTTTCTCATACTAGAGAGATAATACGATGCTTAAACATGTGCTTCTGGTTTATTTCACTTATGAGTATTTTCTCGAGTTGCATCCATTTACCTATAAAAGTCTCCAGTTTATCCTTCTTTATGGCTGAATAGTACTCCATTGTATAAAAATACCACATCTTTCTTATCCATTCCTCAGTTGATGGGCATTTGGGTTGTTTCCAAGATCTGGCTATTACAAATTGTGCTGCTATAAACATGGGTGCACATATATCGCTGTGGTACGATGTTTTTAATTCTTCTGGGAAGATGCCCAGAAGGGGAATAGCTGGGTCAAATGGGACCTCCAACCCTAGTTTTCTGAGGAATCTCCACACTGACTTCCACAGTGGCTGTACCAGTCGACACTCCCACCAACAGTGAAGAAGGGTTCCTTTTTCCCCACAGCCCCTCCCGCATTTGTTATTAGTTGATTTCTTAATAGTAGCCATTCTTTCTGGGGTGAGATGGTATCTCAGTGTTGTTTTAATTTGCATCTCTCGAATGACTAGTGATGTTGCACATTTTTTTGTATATTTGTTTGCCATTAGTATTTCTTCATCTGAGAAATGTGTATTCATCTCAGATGCCCATTTTTGGAGTGGGTCTTTAAATTTGGGAGGTCTGATTTTTTTGAGTTCTTTATATGTTCTCGATAGTAATCCTTTGTCTGAGGAACAGCTGGCAAACATTTTTTCCCACATTGTGGGTTGTCTCTTCACTCTGTTGGTGGTTTCTCTTGCTGTGCAAAAGCTTTTTAATAAGATGAGATCCCAGTTATTGATTCTTTGGGATAGTTCCCGTGCGGTTGAGTTTTTATTCATAAAGTCTTTGCCTACACCAATGTCTCCAAGGGTTTTACCTATCCTACCTTCCAGCAGATTTAATGTTTCTGTTTTAATATTTAGATCTCTGATCCATTTTGAATTTAGTTTAGTGCATGGTGAAAGATATGGGTCTAGTTTTAATCTTCGGCATGTGTAGAGCCAGTTTTTCCAGCACCATTTATTAAAGAGGCTATCTTTCTTCCAGCGAATGTGTTTGGCACCTTTGTCAAAGATAAGGTGGCTTAGTATGTCTGGGGTTGTTTCAGCATCTTCTAATCTGTTCCATTGATCTTCAGGTCTGTTTTTTTGCCAGTACCACACTGTTTTTATCACAGTAGCTTTATAGTATAATTTCAAGTCGGGGATAGTGATGCCCCCTGCCTTGCCTTTGTTGCCCAGAATTGCCTTTGCTATTCTAGGTCTCTTCTGATTCCAAATGAATTTTAGGATTGTTTTCTCTAATTCTGTGAGATATGCTGTTGGAATTTTGATTGGAATTGCATTAAATCTGTATAACAATTTTGGAAGTATGGCCATTTTCACTATATTGGTTCTTCCTATCCAGGAGCAAGGGATATCTTTCCATTTTCTGATATCCTCTTCAATCTCCTTTTTCAGAGTGCTGTAGTTTTCAGTATAGAGGTCTTTTACATCCTTCGTGAGGTTGATTCCTAGGTATTTCATTTTTTTGGATGTTATTGTGAAAGGTATTGTTTCCCTAATTTCTCTTTCAGTAAGTTTGTTATTTGTGTACAGGAACGCTATTGACTTTTGAGTATTGACTTTGTATCCAGCTACACTACTGAATTTGCTTATTAAATCTAGCAGTTTTTTAGTGGAGTTTTTGGGGTCTTCTGTGTAGAGTATCATGTCATCTGCAAATAATGATAATTTAACTTCTTCCTTTCCAATCATTATTCCTTTTATTTCTTTCTCTTGTCTAATCGCTCTGGCTAAAGTTTCCAGAACTATGTTGAATAAGAGTGGGGACAGTGGACATCCTTGTCTTGTTCCTGATTTTAGAGGGAAGGCTTTCAGTTTTTGGCCATTTAGTATAATATTGGCTGTTGGTTTGTCATAGATAGCTTTTACCAGATTGAGATAAAGACCCTCTATTCCAATTTTCTGTAGGGTTTTTATCATGAAAAGGTGCTGGACTTTGTCAAAAGCTTTTTCTGCATCTATTGAGATGATCATGTGATTTTTGTCTTTGGTTCTGTTAATATGCTGTATTACATTGATTGATTTACGTATGTTGAACCATCCCTGCATCCCTGGGATGAATCCAACTTGGTCATGGTGTATAATCTTCTTGGTGATTTGTTGGATTCTGTTTGCCAGTATCTTATTAAGGATTTTTGCATCTATGTTCATTAGGGAGATTGGCCTGTAGTTCTCTTTCTTAGTTGGGTCCTTCTCTGGTTTTGGTATCAGGGTAATGCTTGCTTCCAGGAATGAATTTGGGAGTATTGCTTCCCTTTCAATTTCATTGAAAAGTTTGAGAAGTAGGGGCGTTAGGTCTTCTCTAAATTTCTTGTAGAATTCGGCAGTGAATCCATCAGGGCCTGGACTTTTCTTTGTTGGGAGGTTTTTAATTACATCTTCAATTTCATTGGTTGATATTGGTTTATTTAGGATTTTTAAATCTTCTTGATTTAGCTTTGGTAATTCATACAAATCTAGGAATCTGTCCATTTCTTCTGCATTTTCCATCTTAGTAGAATATAAATTTTCAAAATAGGTATAGATGATCTTCTGGATTTCTGCAGGGTCCGTCGTGATATCACCCTTTTCATTTTCAATTGCATGGATTTGAGTCTTTTCTTTTCTTTTTTTAATAAGGTTGGATAAGGGTTTGTCAATCTTATTTATTCTTTCAAAGAACCAACTTTTTGCTTCATTGATTCTTTGTATTGTTTTTTTATTCTCCAATACATTAATTTCTGCTCTGATCTTTATAATTTCCTCCCTTGTACGGGCTTTTGGCTTAACCTGCTCTTCTTTTTCTAGAAGCTCGAGGTTCACCCTTAAGTTGTTTATTTGCGCTTGCTCTATTTTCCTGATATAAGTATTTAATGCTATAAATTTCCCTCTTAGGACTGCTTTCATTGTATCCCATAAGTTCCGGTATGTTGTACTGTCATTATCATTCAGTTGTAGAAAGTGACTAATTTCTTCTTTAATTTCATCTGTGACCCATTGGTTGTTCAGGAGGATGCTGTTTAATTTCCATGTGTTTAGGGAGTTTTTGTGGGATCTTTTGCCATTGATTTCCAGTTTCATTGCACTATGGTCTGATAATATGCATGGGATAATTTCAATTCCTTTGCATTTACTTAAGCAGGTTTTATGAGCTAGTATGTGGTCTATTTTGGAGAACGTCCCATGTGCAGCTGAGAAAAATGTGTATTCTGATGTTGTGGGATGGAACACTCTGTAGACATCTACTAAGTCCATTTGTTCAAAAGTTTGGTTCAGTTCTACTATTTCATTATTGATTTTCTGTCCAGTTGATCTATCTTTTTGTGACAGTGGAGTATTGAGATCTCCCAATATAATTGTATTAGTGCTTATTTGATTTTTCATGTCCTTTAGTACTTGTTTTATATAGCTGGGTGCATTGGTATTTGACGCATATATATTTATGATCGTTATCTTTTCCTCTTGGATTGTTCCCTTTACAAGGATGTAATGACCGTCTTTATCTCTCTGAATCCTTCTTGGCTTGAAGTTCACTTTGTCTGCAAAAAGAATAGCTACCCCTGCTTTTTTCTGGGTTCCTGTGGCATGGAGTATTGTTTTCCATCCTTTGACTTTCAGTCTATGAATTTCTTTCTGAATTAAATGTGTTTCTTGTATACAGCATATTGTTGGATCTTGCTTCTTGATCCATTTCGCCAGTCTGTGCCTTTTGATTGGTGAATTGAGACCGTTAACATTGATGGTTAAAACTGATATGTATTGACTTGTCATGATATTTTCCTGTTGTTGGTTCCCACTCTTTGTTTTTCTGCTTACCGGCTATTTAATTATTTGCCCTGCCTGGTGGATTCCTTCTGTTGGGGTTCCTATCTCTTTCTAGAATGTCCTTCAGAACGTTTTGGAGTGCTGGTTTGGTGGTCATAAATTTTCTCAGATGTTCTTTGTCATGAAAGTATTTTATTTCTCCATCAATTTTGAAAGATAGTTTTGCAGGGTACATCAGTCTGGGCTGAAAATTATTTTCCTTTAGAGCTTGCAATACATCATTCCAAGCTCTTCTTGAATTGAGGGTTTGTGCTGAAAAGTCAGCTGTGATTCTGATGGGTTTTCCTTCATAGGTGATTTGTCTCTTCTCCCTAACAGCTTTTAAGATTCTGCCCTTCTGTTGAATTTCTGGGATCTTGACTATAATATGTCTGGCTGAAGTTTTTTTTTGATGTCTAGTTGGTGTTCTAAAAGCTTCACTTATAGGGGTGTCAAATTCCTTTTCTCTTCCAGGAAAGTTCTCCCTGATTATGTCTTTGAACAAGGTTTTAATGTCATTGATGCTATCTCCTGCTTTTTCATTTATTCCAATTATTCTTAAATTGTTTATCTTTGAGTCATCTAGCAGCTGCTGAATTGATTTTTCATGGTCCCTTGCTATTTTTAAGAATTTTTCCATTTCATGATCACTAATTGCAAGCCTGTCTTCTATATCTGAGATCCTGTCCTCGCATTGGCTTATTCTGCTACAAATACTTTCAATGGAATTTTTTATCTCTTGGATATCTGCTTGAATCTGCCTTATGGATTCCATTTCTTTCCTATGCTGAGCATTCATGGTTTCTATAGTTTTCTTAAGTTCATCTATTTTTTTGTCTGTATCAGCTATAGTGTCCTTAAGCATGGTCTTCATTGTAGACATTATCTCTGCAGTTATCTGTGAGATTATTTCTGTTTTAATTTTTTCCAGAACCTCATTCAGTTGCTTTGTTGTTACCACTTCAGATAGGCCAGGTGGGTGGCTTTCGGATTGTCCCACCTCGTTGCTCCCTAGGTTTGCCTTTGGTGAATTGGATGTGTGGGGTTGCATCTTGTTTAAGTGTCGTCTCATTTTTTCTTTCTTTAATTCCTGGGGTGATGTTTGCAAATTACCTATAGTAGGTTACTTTATTGCTAGTGTTTAAGATCTTTAGAAGATGACTACTTCTCTGCAGTATCTTCCAAGTGGAGCTTGCTTTTAGGTTTTGAGCTTTCTGCCAGATCCTACCTCTTCAATTCGTTGGGTATGCGAAGTTGCTACCTGTTTGGCCCAGTCCTTGATTCTTTGGTACTGTGCCACTGTATTTTCTGTGTCCCTTAGTCAATCTCAATCATGAAATATCAGGAAGGAAAGATGTTTAGAACAATTATTTCACATTTGGCTATAATGTTAACTAAAGCATCAAACACAGCCTAGAAAATGACAGACTGAGCTAACCAGTTATTTACCACTTTTAGCTGTATAGAGTTGCGGTTATATAACAAAATCTAAAACACACCAGAAAAATTATATGCAGTATACAAGTCCTATGTATGTCAATTTTTCCCTGAGGAGTTTAAATTTAAAATGAGTTAAGGAGGAAATAGAGTATTGGGAGAAGAGGAAGGAATTAGATGTAAGGTTAGAGGACCAAAAGGGATCCCACTAAAATTGGGACACTAGTGCAGAGGACAGGTGGTAAAAAGAGAAGGAAGGGATAAAAGGAAGAACAGATCACAACCACAATCACAAAGAAGTTAGAGGTGCTGTTTACACTCATATAAAAAACCAGAGAGAATAATGAAGGAAAGAGCAAATACACATACAGAAACAAAAATGAAGATAAAAACAATAAAACAGATCAAAATAAAGCCCCACCAAAAAACAAAACAAAACAAAACAAAAACAAAAAAACCCTTCGCCAGAACAAAAAACAAATCAGTGAGAAAAAAAATAAAAAAATAAAAATAAAAATAAAAATAAAAAAAATAAAATAAAATAAAAAGAATCAGTTCCAGGTGTTGACTCTGTTGTAGGCAGGTACCTTGTGGTGACAGAGTCCTGTTCTGTGCAGGTCCGTCCCAGTAAGCCAGGAGCGCCCTCTGGCAGGCGGTGAGCAGAGGCACGTACTTTCAGGCAGAGACCAGTCTAGCTCGCCTCCGCTCTCAGCGCCCTTTCATGATCCCTGGGCCTGAGAGGCTCAGCGCGCTGTCCGGAGCGCGGGTTCCCTGCACTGGTTCCCGCCGCTCTGGTTTTTCGCCACGCCCCCCACAATGGCGCCGGGCCAGTCGCTCTCTGGCGCGGGACAGGTGTGGCTGAGAGTCCAGTCTCGTTCGCCTGCTGACCTCAGCACACTTTCGTGGGCTTGAGAGGCCCCGTGCTGCCCTGTCCGGAGCACAAGTCCCCAGAGCAGTTTTCGAGCTGCTCTGAGTTTCGCCACACCCCCCACAATGGCGCCCGGCCGGTCGCTCTCTGGCGCGGGGCAGCTGTGGCTGAGAGACACTCACCGCTGGTCAGCGCCGTTCTCCGCCGCTCCCCTGCCCCGCCGCTGTCTCAGGATCCTCCGTGGGGGCTCCCTGGGCGCCAGCTGCCACCGTGTGTCCGTAGAATTGAGCCTCCGCGGCGCTGCAACTCCCGGGATAGTAGAAGGTGCGCGCGTGCGGTCTGCTCCTTCTTTCCTTCTTCTTTGTTGGAAGTCACCCGTCACTGGTGCCGGGGGTCCCAGATTGCGCTTCAGAACTTTTCTGGGTTTCGGGGAGGCATCTCCCCCCCTCCTGCGCTTTCCGGGTCGCTATATTCCCATGTTCCAATGGTAACTTTTAGAGAGAGTTTCGCTGCCTGCTTCTTACTCATCCTCCATCTTGAGGTTCTTCTTCCTTATTTTGTTCTTTACTCATACTTTGGGTTTCTCATAAGAGAAATCATGTGATATTTAAGCTTGTGTGTCTTGTATTTCACTTAATATTATGGCCTCAAGTGCATCCATTTTCCTACAAATGACTCATTTATCTTTCTTTATGGCAGAGTATTATTCCATTTTGTGTAAACACCGTATTTTCTTTATCCATTCTTCTGCTGATGGACATATAGGACATTTCCAAGATTTAGCTATTATGAGTTGTGTGGCTATAAACATGGGTATGCGAATATCACTATGATAAGACATGTTTAACTCTTTGGGGAAGATACCTACAAGGGGAATACCTAAGTCAAATGGAATTTCTAATTTCAGTTAGCTTCTTTATTAAATGGTTTTGGGAAAACTGGCTATCCACATGCAGAAGACTGAATCTAGACCTATAATACTCACCATATACTAAAATAAAATAAAAATGGATCAAAGAACTAAATGTTAACACAGAAACAGCCTACTGGAAGACAAAATAAGTAAAACTCTTGAAATAAGCAGGACTTTCTGAACAGAACTCCAGTTTTACAGGAAATAGTACCAAGAATCAACAAATGGAATCATATCAAATTAAAAAACTTCTGCACCACAAAAACAACAACCAACAGAGTGTCCTGGCACCAGTCCCAACCGGGGAGGTTCACTTGAGATTTGGGCAGTCTGGAGAAGTGCAGAGCTGTGAGAACGTCTGACATGCCTTTATCCAGCACTCGGCAGCTTAGCCACAGCTCATCTCTTTAGCAGTGTAGACCAGCTGTGCCCAGCTGCCCCCAGACACTGCACACACTCCCACTGCGGTGCTCAGTCACCACCAGCCATTCTTGTTAACAGTCCAGATTTATGGAAGTATACATAATAGTGGCTACCTGCCAATATCAGACCTTACATGGGGTGAGTGGATATATAAGTTACTTTACACTGACATGGAGAGATGCGCCTGTGCTGGAGTCCTGCTGACTCAAGACTTATGTCCCCAGAACCTCCCTTCCCTTTCACAGCCTGAACTACAGTAGCCCATCTTGGGCTTCATTCTTCCATACACAGAGTAAAAAGACAATCTACATTGGAGAATCCACAATGGAGAAATAAAAATTTGTCAACTATACTTAAGAGGACTAATATACAAAGAACTAAAAATAATTAGACCCCCCCAAATAAAATACCCAATCAAGAAATGGGCAAGTAAAATGAATAGAGACTTTGCAGAAGAAGTACAAACGGCTGATAAATCATGAAGAAATGGTCAACATCGCTGGTCATCAGAGAAATGCAAACTAAAATGTAAGATTCCATCTTACCCCAGAAAGAATGGCCATCATCAAGAACTCAAATAATAACAAATGCTGGGAGGGTGGGCTTTTGCACTGTTGGTGGCAATGTAAACTAGTACAACCACTTTGGAAACTAGTATGGACATTCCTCAAAAAGACTTTTGATACTGTTGTTTTGCTTTTAAATATACATTTTTGTCTTTTCTTTTTTTAATATCTAATTTTTCTTTTTGCTACTTTCTCTGTATTCTCTATTTTTTTTCTTCTCTTTTTGATTTTAAATCGTACTCCCCCATTCTTTAATTGTTTTTAAAACCTTTTAGTTTGTCCTGTATTGTTTTAGGTGCTTTGGAGACTGTGGTAGTTTTCCACAACTTTGTTTCTTTGTATGCTCTGCTTTTGTCTTAGTTACTTTTCTCACTGCTGGGACAAAATACCCAACACCCTCAAGTTAAAGGAGGAAAGGTTGATTTTAGCTCTCAGTTTGTAGAGGTTTCAGTCCATAGTTGGCTCCAAGACAGGGTAGCATGGCAGAGGGGCATCGTAGAGAAGAAACAGTTCATGGCATGCAGGCAAGAGGCAGCAGCAAGCAGCTCCCTTTCCCTTTTATCTCATCTAGGCTATAAGCCTTTTGGGTGGTGACACCCATACCCAGGGTAGGGGTTCCCTCTTCAGGAAATCCATTCAGCCACACCCAGAACTATGCTAATCCAATTAGGGGACCAATCCAGATATCACACACCCTTAATCCAGTACCACACACCTTGATTCAGCCACCTCTAGAAAGCCCCACCTATAAGCACATGAGGCTTTGGGGGGATATCTAAATACAAACCATAAAAGCTTTTGTTTTTGTTTTCCTTCCTCTTTCTACACAATATCAAGCCCAACACTTCTAGCATGTTGGGGAGATGATCTGCTGCTGTTCAGCTACATTCCCAGCCCAACTGAGAGAAAGGGCACCTTGATCCACCTAAGACCTAGCCCCACCTTAACCTTGGCAAATACTTCAACTTAAATAGAGGAAATAAAAGCTCCCAGCTGATGACCTAGCCCCAAGCAGGAACAACTAAGCGGAACCAAGGACCCAATCGTGAACAATGACATCCACAGAAACAGCAGAAATAACACAAAGGTTGTGGAAACCACAATTACAAGAGACCACAGTTACCTCAACATAGGCTGTTCACACACTAGCAGGCTGCATGTCGCTGACAGGTGCAGAGGAGAAACCGCAGAGTATACACGTCATATCTTCTGTCTACATCATGTAACACCTGTGGAAACTACCAGAGGGACATCCACAAAGAAAGCAGGTCCTGAACACAGTAAGCAGTGTCAAAAACCCATGAATCACAGTCAGAAAAGCCACAGGGAAATTACACTATAAATTCCAACTGTAAATAAACTCAACATTATACATCAGAACAATGTTCCAGGGCACATTCTTAACAGCAAACTCCTCACTATGAAGACTCACAGTAAAAGGGGAGGAGATATCCATCCCAAAAGAAGCACAAATCCGAACATAGAAATACAAAAGAGCAAGACAACAACATGAGTCTTCCAAAAGTTCATGAGTCCTCCAAAAGTTCGTAACTCTCTTGATATCAAACTGGATGAAATACCAAAGAATTGAAAAGAATGGTTAAAATGACAATGAATTCAAAGATGATACAAATAAACAGCTAAATGAATTAGGAAGACAATGCAGGATATAAAAAAGAAATTCAATGAAGAGATAAGAGTCTGAAAAAAAAACAAACAGAAATCTTAGAAATGAAAAACTCGGTAAGTCAATAGAAGACGTAGTTGAAAACCTTAACAACGGACTATATAAAGTGGAATAAATATCAGGATTTCAAGGTCAGGTGGAAAAATATTCATATTCAGAAAGTAATACACGGGCCCAGTGAGATGGCTCAGTGGCGTAAGCGCCTGTCTGGCAAGCGTGAGGGCCCAAGTTCGACTCCCGGAACCCACATACGAAAAAAGGGCCAGTGATATTGCTCAGCGGCACGGGTGCCTGCTGGCGTGCGAGGTCCTGAGGTTGACCCCCGGTACCCACAAAAAAAAAAAAGAAAAGAAAGAAAGTAATACAGAAAAAAAAGAGAGAAAACACAATATTCAAGATCAATAAGCTGGGTATGGCGGTGCATACCTGTAATCCCAGCACTCCAGAGGCTGAGACAGGAGGATCCCTGCAAGTTCGAGGCCAGCCTGGGCTATACAGCGAGACCCCATCTCTAAAAACAAACAAAACAAAACAAAAATCTATAGGACACCATTAAAAGACCAAGTACACATATAACTAGAATATAAAAGGGAGACAAGCTAAAAGCACAGAAAATCTATTCAGTGACATAATAGCAGAATATTTCCTAAACATTGGCAAAATACGGATCTCCAGATACAGGAAGTACTTAGAACCCCAAATAGACATGATCAGAAAAGAACCTCTCCATGACAGGTTACAATTAAACTGGCAGAAGTACAGAACGAAGAGAAGAAATTGCAAGAGAGAAGCATCAAGTCAAGAGAAGCATCAAGCTTACAAAAGCAAACTCATCAGAATATCAGATTTCTAAGCAGAAACTGTACAGACCAAGAGGGCAGGCAATGCTATACTTCACATCATGAAAGAAAATAAATGTCAACCTAGTTTATTACATCCAAAGTCATCCTTCAGAATCAAAGGAGAAATAAAGACCTTCCAGGGCCGGTGAGATGGCTCAGCGGTTTAAGCGCCTGCCTTGCAAGCGCGAGGGCCGAGTTTGACTCCCGGAACCCACATACAAAAAAAAAAAAAAAAGGGGCCGGTGACATCGCTCAGCGGCACAGGCGCCTGCTGGCACGCGAGGTCCTGAGGTCGACCCCCAGTACCCACCAAAAAAAAAAAAAAAAGACCTTCCAAGATAAGCATAAACTACAGGAATCAGTGCACTAAGTTAGCAGTACATAAGTTACTAAAAGAAATCCTACACATAGGACAGGAAGTAAGATAAATACAAAATAGGAGCATCGGAAAGAACAAACCTCACTAGAAGAGTACCTCAGTAAATGAGAACTGGGAAAAAACATGATTAATTCAGTAAACCATCAAAATTCCTACAATAAATACAGGAGAAAGAAATAAACATAGATCATTTAAAACATTGTAAACAAAAATATGATAAGAGCTAGTACAATTTTCAATAATAAACCTGGATGTAAATGGTCTTAGTTCTCTATTAAAAGACAGATTGGCTGGCCGCACTTTTTTTTAAAGACCCAAAAATTCACTACCCACAAAAAAACTCACCTCACCAGCAAATACATATACAGACTAAAAGTGAAAGAACAGAAACTGATATTCTAAGCAAATGGAATCTGAAAGCAAACAGGAATAGCTTTATTGACAAAATCAGGAGAGACAAAGAAGGTCACTACATTGTAATAAAGTGAAGTACATCACGATATACACAGTTTAAAACACTCAAATACTACTGGACATAAAGGGAGGAAAGAGAGAGACACAAGCCCCAGTACAATAATAGTGGGTAACTTTAATACTCAACTCACATTGACAGATCATCTAGACAAAAAAAAAAAAAAAATCACAAAGAAACATCAGGGTTAAATTGTAGATCAAACAGACTCAAGAGGTATCAACAGAGTATTCCATCCAACAGCTTCAAACCACACATTCTTTCTATTAGCATATGGAACAGTTTCTAAAATAGATCTTTTTTTTTTCCTACCAGGAATCGAACTCAGGACCTTGCACTTGCCAGGCAGGCACTGTGCCACTGAGCTATATCCCTGGTCCCTAAAACAGATCTTATATTAGGGCACAAATCAATTCTTAATAATTTTTTTAAAAACAACTTGCATCTTTTTTAGATTATAATGAAATGAAACTAGAAAGCAACAACAAGAGTAATTAGAGAAATTACACAAACAAATGGAGACAGAACAACACACTTTTGTTCTTGTTCTGTTTTGGGGGTTTTTTGGGGGTTTTTTTGTTTTTGTTTTTGTTTTTTTGCAATACTGGGGTTTGAACCAGGGCCTGGTCCATGCTAGGCATGTGCTCTATCACTGAGCTACATTCCCATACAACATTACATTAATGAACAAGCAAGGACTCGTGAAGAAAGCAAAGGGGAAACTTAAAATTTCCTGGAACCAAATGAAAATGGAACAGCAAAAGCTGTTCTAAAAGAGAAGTTTATGACTATGAATGCCTACATTAAAAAAGAAAAGCAAAGTACGCACAAATAAGTAAGGATGCATCTCAAGCTTAGAAAAATAAGAACAAATTATAGCCAAAATCAATAAATGGAAAAAAGTAATAAGGATCAGAGCAGAAATAAAATAGACAAGAATACAAATATTAAGTGCAACACAACACAATTGGTCCTTTGTGAAGGAATCCAACCACAGTCATGCTGATCAGAGATCCCTCTAAACTGCCACCTCCCAGCACAGCTGCACCTGGGGACTCATAACACTATCAACCCTGCTATGGATAGGAGCTACTACTCCCTGTGCTTTCCCAAGCCTCCCTTGTTCTTGGCAGGTAGCCACAACCCCCTCTCGCTGAACTTCCTCCTCCCCATGACCCTACAAAAGACCCCACAGCCTGCACGAGAGCAGCTGGTCTGGGCTCTAATGGCAGAACAGTCCCTCTCAGGTTTGTTCTGCAATAAACCTGTCTTATTGAGCTCAGACCTCTGCCTCTGTTTCTTCTTTTTCTTTTTCCTAACACTTTGAAAAGACATAGCTAACAAACCCCTGGATAAACTAATCCAAGAGAGAGGATCCAAATAAAATATGATGATGTAGGGGCTAATACAGATATCACTGGAATTCACAGGATTATTAGAGGATATTTTGGAAAACTATACACCAATACATTGGAAATCTAGAAGAAAACAAATTCATAGATACATACAACCTACCAAAATTGAATGAAGAGATGTTTAAAAAAAAAACTAAATTACTCAGTAAAAAGCAATGAAAATGGATCAGTAATTAGAAAGTTTCCAAAAAGAAAAAGCCCTAGATGGGATGGTTTCACTGGACTCAAAAAAGAACTGAATAATACCAGTGTTCCTCAAACTACTCCATAAAATAAGAAAGAATCCTTCAAAACTCATTCTAACGTCTCATATCAAAATCTGCTCTCGTACCAAAATCTGATAAGGACACAACAAAAAGGGAAAACTATACACCAATATCCTTGATGAACACAGAGGCAAAATCTTAAAAAATAAATACCTGCAAGACAAACTTAAGAACACATTAAAAAGATCATATACTATAATGTCTTAGTTATATTTTCTTGTTGCTAAGACAAAATACCTGCCACCCAAAGTTAAAGGAGGAAAGGTTTATTTAGCTCACAGTTTGTGGAGGTTTCAGTCCATAGTTGCCTGGCTCCAAGGCAGGGTGGCACACGGCAAGGGGCACTGAAGAGAACAGTTCATGGCACCCACAAGATAGCAAAAGTAACAAAGGGAGAGACAAGACTCTTTCTGTCCCTTACACTGTACAAAGACCACCCGCCCTAGGGCAAGCATAGCACTCACACCCTTAATCCTAGCCAGAACTATGCCACAATAATCAGTGGATTGATTTACTAATCACACACCCTTAATCCTAGCATCACACTCTCTAGATTCATCCACCTCTGGTAAAGCCCTATGACCACATGAGGTTTTGGGGGGACATGTAGACACAAACCACAACACATAAGCAATCTGGCTTCATTCCAGGGATACAAAAACAGTTCAACATATGCAAATCAATAGATGTAATACAGCATATAAATATAATCCAAGAGCCTGACATGGTTGTGCACTCCAGGAACCACAGTTACTCAGGGAGTTAATTCAAGAGAAATGTAAATTCAAGGCCAGCCTATAGAAATCAGCAAAACTATCTCAAAATAAAGAAAGAGGTATGGTAGTAAAACATGCCTGTAATCCCAGCACTTGGGAGGCTGGGGCAGGAGGATCACTGTGAATTCAAGGCTAGCCTGAACTATATAGCAAGACCCTGTCTCAAAAAAACAAAAACAACCAGTGACATTCATCACAGAATTAAAGGTAAGGGAAGAAAAGGGAGGGGAGGGGAAAGGAGGGGAGGGAAGACTTCAAATAGCCAAAGCAATTCTGAACCAAAAAAAAAAGCAATAATGAACAATACCTTATTTCAAAATATACTACACAGCTATAGCAACAAAAATAGCATGTAACTCGCATAAAAACAGACATATAAACCAATGGAATACAAGGGGAAATCAAAATATAACATGAATGGTTAAATTTTTTAGAATTATTACACTAAAAGACACATTGCCATTAATTCCCCTCAAGATACTCTCACTTCGAATACACTTATCCCATTGTTCTTGCCATTTTCTGAAGGTCCTCTTGTGAGTGTCTTTATAAGGTCTGATCAAAAATACGATGAACAGTGCTGCTGAGTGCATCCAACAAGAAGACAGGCTGTAAATACCATGGTGTGCTTCTATCAACATCACTCGCAGGATCTGACACTATGCAACTTCTGGCTCTTCCCCAAAGTCAAACCATAAAAGATAAATGTTTTGAATTGTTTCAGAACATCAAGGCAGCCAATACAATGCAATTAAAGACACTGGTATAATACAGAAAACAGAAATAAACTCATAAATCTACAGCCAACTGATTATCAACAAAGGTGCTAAAAACATATGTTAAAGAAAGCCTCTTTAACAATCCTAGGAAAGCTGGATATCCACGTGTAGATTAAAATCAGATCCATATGGTTCACCTTATGCAAATATCAACTCAAAACGGATCAAAGACCCTAACATAAGACCCAAAACTTTGAAACTACCAGAAGAAAAGATAGGAAAAACTCTTCAAGAAAATAAACAAGCCTATCAAAAATAGGCAAATTACCTGAACAGTCACTTCTTGGAAAATAAGAACTCCAAAGTCCCATAAAGATATGGAAAAATACTCAGCATCTCTAGCCATCAGGAAAACGCAAATCAAAACTGCATTGAGACCCACCCCAGTTAGAATGGCTGTCATCAAAAAACAAATGCTGAGGATATAGAGGATGTGGAGAAAAAGGAACTCATACACTGTTAGTGAAAATGTAAATTCATACAGACACAATGGAAAACAGTATGGAGCTATTTCAAAAAATGAAAATTAGGCCGGTGAGATGGCTCAGCGGCGTAAGCGCCTGCCTTGCAAGCGCGAGGGCCCGAGTTCGACTCCCGGATCCCACATACGAAAAAGGGGCCGGTGATATCGCTCAGCGGCACGGGCGCCTGCTGGCGCGCGAGGTCCTGAGGTCGACCCCCCGGTACCCACAAAAAAAAAAAAAAAAAAAAAATGAAAATTAGAACTTCTATATGATCCAACTATACCATTCCTGGGTATTTATCTGAAAGAAATGAAGTCAGAACACACGAGATATTTGCATAATATTATTCTGCCATAAAGAATGAAATTATGGGGCTGGTGAGATGGCTCAGCGGCTTAAGCGCCTGCCTGGTGAGCGCGAGGGCCCGAGTTCGACTCCCGGATCCCACATACGAAAAAGGGGCCGGTGATATCGCTCAGCGGCTCGGGCGCCTGCTGGCGAGCGAGGTCCTGAGGTCGACCCCCGGTACCCACAAAAAAAAAAAAAAAAAGAATAAAATTATGTCATTTATAGGAAAATGGACAGAACTGGAGGACATGCCAAATGAGATATGTCAGATGCAGAAAGACAAATATCATATTTTCTCTCGTGAGTTGGGGGGACAGGCAAAAGTGGAAGAGAAACTCAGAGAAGGGGAAAGAGTAAGAGAGGAGAGGGAAGAGAGGGGAGGGAAAGAGCAGATAGAAAGGACAGCAGACATGATCAAAGTATGATTTATGCATGTATGCAAAACATCACAGTCAAACTCATTTACTTATAAAATTCATGTGTTAATAATTACAATTTTTAAAAAATTTTAAAGACAGCAAAACAAAATCAAAACAAAAATCATAACTACATAATAAATCAATAGACTAAAAATTTTTCATGTCCATGAAAATAAATCTGTTCGATTGTATAAAACTTGTAAGTCTATTGGGGATAATGCTTATGCTGTTTTTATTTAAGGTACTATTAAGACACACATTTAAGGAAAAAAGTAAGAGCTACAGTTTCTGGGTCTTCAATCTTCTTCAAATCTTTCCCTTTATCATTTTAAGCTATATTTTAGGGGGTTTTATTTAGTTGGTTGTTTTTGTTTTTTAAGATACTGGGGATTAAAATTGCTAGATTTAATAAGCAAATTCAGTAGTGTAGCTGGATACAAAGTCAACACTCAAAAATCAATAGCCTTCCTGTACACAAATAACAAACTCACTGAGAGAGAAATTAGGGAAACAACACCTTTCACAATAACATCCAAAAAAATGAAACACCTAGTAATCAATCTCACAAAGGATGGAAAAGAGCTCTACACTGAAAACTACAGTACTCTGAAAAAGGAGAATGAAGAAGATATCAGAAAATGGAAAGATATCCCTAGCTCTTGGGTCAGAAGAACCAATATAGTGAAAATGGCCATCCTTCCAAAATTGTTATACAGATTTAATGCAATTCCGATCAAAATTCCAACAGCATATCTCACAGAATTAGAGAAAACGATCCTAAAATTCATCTGGAACCAGAAGAGACCTAGAATAGCAAAGGCAATTCTGGGCAACAAAGAAAGGCAGAGGACATCGCAATCCCTGATTTGAAATTATACTATAAAGCTACTGTGATAAAAACAGCATGGTACTGGCAAAAAAACAGACCCAAAGATCAATGGAATAGATTAGAAGATGCAGAAACAACTCCAGACATACTAAGCAACCTTATCTTGACAAAGGTGCCAAACACATTCACTGGAAGAAAGATAGCCTCTTTAATAAATGGTGCTGGAAAAATTGGCTCTACACATGCCAAAGATTAAAATTAGACCCATATCTTTCACCATGCACTAAACTAAACTCAAAATGGATCAAAGAACTAAATATTGAAACAGAAACATTAATTCTCCTGGAAAATAGAATAGGTAAAACTCTTGAAGACACTGGTGTAGGCAAAGACTTTATGAATAAAACCCCCATCGCACAGGAAGTATCACAAAGAATCAACAACTGGGATCTCATCTCATTAAAAAGCTTTTGCACAGCAAGAGAAACCACCAACAGAGTGAAGAGACAACCCACAACTTGGGAAAAAATGTTTGCCAGCTATTCCTCAGACAAAGGATTACTATCGAGAACATACAAAGAATTCAAAAAAATCAGACCTCCCAAATTTAAAGACCCAATCCAAAAATGGGCATCTGAAATGAATACATACTTCTCAGGTGAAGAAATACAAACAGCAAATAAATATACGAAAAAATGTGCAACATCACTAGTCATTTGAGAGATGCAAATTAAAACAACACTGTGATTCCATCTCACCCCAGAAAAAATAGCTATTATCAAGAAATCAACTAATAACAAATGCTGGAAGGGCTGTGGGGAAAAAGGAACCCTTCTCCACCGTTGGTGGGAGTGCAGACCGGTGCAACCACTGTAGAAATCAGTGTGGAGATTCCTCAAAAAACTAGGATTGGAGGTCCCATTTGACCCTGCTATTCCCCTTCTGGGCATCTTCCCAGAAGAATTAAAAACATCGTACCACAGCGATATAGGAGCACAATTTGTTTATAGGAGCACAATTTGTAATAGCCAGATCTTGGAAACAAACCAAATGCCCATCAACCGAGGAATGGATAAAAAGATGTGGTCTTTTTATACAATGGAGTACTACTCAGCCATAAAGAAGGATAAACTGGAGACTTTTATAGGTAAATGGATGCAACTCAAGAAAATAGTCATAAGTGAAATAAACCAGACACACATGTGTAAACATCGTATTGTCTCCCTAGTGTGAGAAGCTGAAAGAGTAAATAAGATCCAAAATGTACAATAGATATGATAAAACAGGAAGAAACTGGACAAAAGGAAAGAGAAACTGGGATGGGGGAATGGGGAAAAGAAAGAAGGGAAAAGAAACAAATTATATTTATATATATATATAAGATAGTTAAGATAGAAACACTACTAATTTTGCTAGTTCATTGAAAAGAAAGGTTTGTGCTAATATTGTTTGGACAATTGAATGCTGATATCTTGTACCCTGAGTAACTAATTTAAAGATAACAATACGTAATGTATTAACCATTGTTACCCTCCTATTATGTCGTTTTGAAATTTTGTTCTATTTTTTCTCTTTAAAATAAATTTCTTTTTTTTTTTAAAAATACCAGGGATTAAATACATGGGTGTTCTACCACTACATTGTACCTCCAGTTCTCTGTACTTTTTATTTTGAGACAAGGCCTAAGTTACCCAAACTGAACTCAAAATTGCAATCCCATTGCCTCAGCCTCCTGAGTAGCTAGGATTATAGGTATGCACCACCACGCCTATCTTATATTTTGGAATTTTATGACACGTGGAAATATATGATGCTTGTTTCCTTTGCTGAAAATACAAAGAATAAAGAAGAGTATATCTGTGATATGGTATAATAAAATGAATACCTACCAACTATAAAGCCTGTTTCAGAACCTCCACAAAGCCAATATCCCCAGTAAGCAAAAGTGAGAACCTTCATTACCCAAAGAAAATCACAAGCGAAGAGAAATTAAAAAGACTTTCCTTAGCAAATATTATTTATTCAGCTTATATCAACCCAAAGCAATAACAAAGGGCAAAACAATTAACTTTATAGTGGAGAATTGGCAGACAATGCAGTAACCAAAGTAATGAAGTTAAATCTGTTGATAAAGGACAAATTGGTATCAGGTGTTAATCCACAAAGACGGCCCCATTATCACTATTGCAAAAATCAGTGGACAAAACAAAATACAACACAACAAAAAGTGAAGCACAGTGTCAATGTACTCTTCAAAAGATGCCAGGTTTCTGGAAAGTTCAAACTGTGTGTGTTTCCCATGAACTATTCAGGAACTGCCATTAGAACTGCCATTCTTTAGCAGTCTAGAGAACAAGTTTCTCCTTATTCTTTTTTCAGTACTTTCTAAATTATTCTGGGCGACGAAATAACCCTTTTTAAATGTGCATCTTATTAACTCTGCTTACTTAAAGCTGATGGAGCATCCAGATGAGAAATGAACACTGCATGTTTTACTTCTTCAGCAATATCTAAAGACACAACCACATCCTCAATGGATGTCAACATCTTCCCGTGCTGTTTTGTCCAAAAAAAAAACATTTTGAGTACTGAGTGTGCAGGCATTTTTGATTAGCAACTGTTAGTGGTGAGCAGTGTACTTGCTCTTAAAATACAATTTTCCTTGTTTCAAAATCAAAAATAAGTATTTTACAGAGTTGTAAAGCTAGAATAAGATGTGTATAGACAATTCCTGATATAAAAGAAATTTTTAAAAACAAAAATTAAGATAACAAAAACCAAAAAAAAGTCCTGATATGATAGATTACGCCTACATGCAGTTTTTGCTTTTGTCTTGGTTACTTTTCTCTCATTGCTGAGACAAAACACCTGAATTAAGGGAGGAAAGGTTTATTTAGCTCACAGTTTGTGGAGGTTTCAGTCCATACTCAGCTGGCTCCAAGGTCGAGTGGCACATGGCAGAGGGGCAGCAGTGCATGGCAGCAGAAAACAGCGAAAGCAACAAGAGCAAAAAGGGAGGAGCACAAGAGAAGACTCTTTCCCTTATACAGTATGTAGGCTACCCACCCTAGGGCAGGTGTAGCACTCACACCCATAATCCCAGCACTAGACAATGAATCAATCACAAACTCTAGATTCAGCTGCCTCCAAAAAGCAACATGCCATGACTACATGAAGCTTTGGGGGGACATCCAGACACAAACCATAACAGCTTTCTTACCTCCTCATTATCAATTGTTCACCTACTATTGCTTGGTTAAAAGGGTATCTCATACAATACATAATATCCATAGATTTAAAAGCAAAATGTTAATTCTGGATAAAAATGTCATGACCATTCTGTTAGGAAAGTGCTCTTACAGTGAATTTTTTAAAAGCACAAATTCTAAAGAAAAATATCACATGAACTTATATGGAACTTTACTAGAGTTAGGAATTCCCATTCCTCAAATAATAATAACAGTATTTGAAAGTAACACATGGAGTTGAAAATATAGCTATTTGTGTACACATTTCTAGAAAATCATATGTACGGTAGAATATATGAGGTAGTACATATTTCTGTGGAAAACCCAGGTATCCCAAGAGAAAAAGAGAAGGGCCAAGAGACTGAGATTTCAACATACACTTCACCAACAGACATTCAAATGACAAATATAGATAGATAGATAGATAGATAGATAGATAGATAGATAGATAGATATAATCAAAACTAATTACAATTAAATTTAAAACCAGCAAATATTGTTAGATACCCACCAGAAGGTTAAAAACAATCTAACATTAAAAAAGAAAAAAACAGACTAAGAACCAGACAGATGTCAAGTGATTGGAATTGTCAAACTCTGCTATTGGCAGAGTCTAAGTTGGTAGTCACTTTGGAAGATGTTTTAGTAGGATATACTTAATTAAATGCCATGAAGCATCGATTCTACTCCTATGCAGAAAGAATGCACCAAAACAATCTAAAAGAATACTCTTAACAGTAGTAGTAGCTGAAACAGAAAAATTCTCTCCTAGGAAGAATGGAGGGAATACTGATATGATAAAAAGCATGAAGGAGTACTCTGGGCCATCACTGATGTTTCCATTCTTGACCTAAGCAGTAGTTAGTTACATGGTGCTCCCTTTGTGATAATTCATTCACCTATAAACTTCTGATGTTTATTCTGATTTTTTTCACAATAAAATAAAATTAATTAAATAAAAGATGGTAGAAAAGAGCAGAAAATTGAGATGTGTTATGTGTGTACCAATTCCCCACAATGAATGACTCATTATGCACTGCAAATATGTACTAATAAAGTTTTCTTAAAAGCAGAAAAGAGACAATAAAAGGGCACTAGGAAACACGTTACGATAATCAAATATGTTAACTATGTTGAATGTGGTGCTGGTTTCATGGATGTGTACAAAAGATAAAAATATATACTTGAAATATGCACAGTATATGCCTATTATATCTCAATAAAGCTGTTAAAAAATGTAGGATCCATATAAAGCTGTGGTTAAAAAGGAAACACACTCTTAAACAAGAAAGAGACTAAGAATTCATTAGCTAATCATCAGTTTCAATAGTTTAGAAAAGGAAAATGTAACAAAAAGGAAAGTAGAAGAAAAAAATTCAAAGTAAAGAGCAACATTTAAAGTTATTGAAGTGAACATACCACAGAATATAAACAACCCACCACCATCCTGTACTGGGGATTGAACCTAAGGGCCTCACATTAAGCCACATTCCTAATCCTTTTTTTACTGTAAGTCTTGCTAGTTGCCCAGACTGGGCTCAAACTCACAATCCTCCTGCTTCAGCCTCCTCAGTAGCTGGGATTACAGATGTGTCCCACCACATCTTGACAAAGGTTAACAGACTAAAAAAACTGAAAAAGCTCTGATAAATTTGATAAGGAAAATTCATACATCAAGTATATACTTCATAACTGTAATATATGTATGTATATATTCAGTCATGTCTCACCGAAAAGGATCCCTTCAGAGGAATGCATCGTTGGGTGATTCTGTAAGTGTGCACACATCGGTCTACTTATACAAACCTAAGTGGCACAGTCCACTCCACACCTAGGTTATAGTTATAGCCACCATTGTATATGAAGTCCATCAATGACCAAAAGGTCATTATATAGTACGTGGTTGTATGCTACAAAACTATAGTAATCAGTGTAGAACTCACAATGAGACGAATAAATAGAGGTGTGGAACTAAAAACAGAACTCTTAAAAAAGAACCACATGTTTTAGACACATAAATGAAAGAGACTGCAGAAAAAAAGACACGCTTTCCAATGAAAGCTGCTGGGCAACGGGGTATCTGTCTGTCAAAAAATGCTACTGTACTCTTTCCTCATACATCCTAACAAATCACTTTCAAAAGTAAAATATCTAAAGGCACATTATGAAACATTCTAAAGTTGTTATAGGGAATTCTTTCTTTTTAAAGTCACATAACACGGGCTGATGATATAGCTCAGCGGCATAAGCGCCTGCCTGGCAAGCGTGAGGTCCTGAGTTCAATTCCCAGTACCTACATATTAAAAAAAAGTCACACAACACAATATTAAAAATATAATATTCATAAATTAGACTACATGAAATAAAAATTCTACTCATCAGAAATGAAATCAGTGAAGAGTACAAAGAGAACTGACAGAGTAGAAAAACTAATTCCCTCACTGACCACTTTTTTTTTTTTTAATGTGGGTACCAGGAGTCGACCTCAGGACCTCGCGCTTGCCAGCAGGCGCTTGTACCACTAAGCGATATCACCGGCCCTTTTTTTCCTTTATGTGGGTTCCAGGAGTCGAACCCAAACACTTTTAATAAGAGTGGAAAAGACAGACACCCCAGGATAGAAGCAAGTAAGAAACTTGAATAGCCACTTCATATGGGAGGTATCTGTCAAATAATCATCAAGAAAGCTCAGCCTCATTAGAAATCAGAGAAATGTGTAATGAAATCACATCAGACAGGCAAAAATAAACAATCTCGATTGAGACATGAAACAATTGAACTCTCGTGATCTGTTATAAATTGTTATCTACCTGGGGAAACTGGCTGTTGCAGCGACATGATACTCCCCTACCCCAGACACACACTTACAGAACTTCTGCACATGTATACCATAGTAACACATGAGAATATAGCAGCACTGATCCAAAGTACTGAAACCCAGGGACTAGGAATAAGAGGAGGCACACTCAAGAACAGATAAACAATGTGTGAGGCACTTTCTACGTGCCACCGCATTCTAGGTCCTTTATGTCCAGTTTAACCAATAGTAGAAAATGCCAGATAACTTTTATATAGATGCCATATACATGAGGAATTTTACATTTACAAATTTTACAAAAGAAATACGTAAAATTTATGAAAAAAATAAAAATTTACAGAGAATCATAAATATTAGCCTATACACACCATCTGTGTAGATAAAACTCATCATTAAAAAGATGACCATTTCCCCCTCCCAAAATTAATCTATACTGTCCTATCAAAATTTCAACATGTTTTAAGGGAACAAAAGCAAAAATTCTAAAATGCAACTGGTAGGTTACATATATACGAAATTAGCCAAGAAACGTCTGAATTACGAGAGCAATGGGTAGCTATCATTGCCTGCCATAAATGTATGAGTATAATATTTCAACAGTGAAGATCAAGAGATTACAATACAAACACCATTTGTAGATGAATCCATACAGATGCAGGAAGGATCTGCATTGTTAAAAGCAACAGAAAGGCCAGTATATATCCAACCATATCAAGAATGACACTAAATGTGAATGGATTAAACACGATCAAAAGGCAGATGTTGGGTATGAGGGGCATAGCTCAGTGGTAGAATATGTGTCCACAAAGTACAAGGCGCTGGGTTCAAACCCCAGTATCCCCCCCAAAAAAGCACCTATTAAAAAGGGATGACGATGGGCCAGTGAGATGGCTCAGCAGCGTAAGCGCCTGCCTGGCAAGCGCGAGGGCCCGAGTTCGACTCCCAGAACCCACATACGAAAAAAGGGCCGGTGATATCGCTCAGCGGCACAGGTGCCTCCTGGCGCACGAGGTCCTGAGGCCGAACCCCGGTACCCACAAAAAAGAAAAAAATGGGATGATGTTAGGGGCCAGGGATATAGCTCAGCGGCACAGCACCTGCCTGGCAAGTGCAAGGTCCTGAGTTTGATTGCCAGTACCAAAAAAAAAAAGGGATGATGTTGGAAATGTAGTGGAATAGGAGGACCTGACCCTCCCTCCATCCATGGACACACTAAATAAACATCTACTCGTGTCAAGTCCCTCTGAGAGTGTCATAGATGAAGCAAGAGACTTCTATACACCAGGCAACTGAAAAAAACAAGCACATCAAATGAGCAGGGGAAGCTAAGGCACACTTAGGCATGAATCCTGCCTGAGACAATGTACTATATAATTGGAAAAGCATCCCCAACACCCAGCATCACCCTGAAGATAGGAGTGGGACATATACAGCACCCTAACTCTAAAGTTCCCTGTGGTTTGGATCTCAGCTCACCTAATGCAGGGGGAGCACGACCACAAGCCATATAGAAGTCTCAAGACCACAGAACATGTGGTAGTTTTCTATGTTCATGCAAGTACTTCCATGTGCTTCACAGCCTGCGTCAGGGCAGAGAAGGGGTTAAAACTCAACAGATCAGTTTCTCCCTGTAAGGGATTTGCCAGCACACTGTGCGAATTGGCTGCTGACAGCTGAGTTTCTATCTAGCCCTCAACAGGGGATTAATAGAGTCAACAAACTACAAACTTTCCTTTGAGTGGGAGCTCAGCACTTCCCAATCCCACTCCCCCAGCTCATCCCAGGGACAACTTTCGGTCTATCAGTTCCTCCTGGAAAGAGTTTGTCCACACACTGAGTGCTGCAACTTTAACATCTTCCATATGAGGAGTTGCATCCTAAACTTCCGAGCTCTGGAAGCACAGTGGCCTGGACATGTGTAAATCTCCCTACCTCACTACTAAGTGGTTTTCAATGAGTGTGCAAGCTCTTTCATGAGCTGCAACCCCCAGCAGTAGTGAGAGAAAAGGTTAAAAAGTACAGATGCCCATTTATTCCCAGAAGAGGATAACAGCATACTCTTCCAGTGGCTCCTCAACAATCTGGATTCTAACTAATTTGTATGATGGATACAATGCAGCAGATAGCAGACCTCCTGCAGCCTGAGCACAGCTGTTACAATGGCCATTATCAAAAAACTGAAAGATACCAGGCATTCCAAAAGACAGGGGTGTGGAAAAAAGAGAACCTAGCACACTGTTGGTGTGAATTTAAAGTTAGTACAGTATAGCCATTTTTGGCCATAGTGTAAAGATTGTTCAAAGAACTAAAACTAGAACTACCATAGGATCCAGCAACCCTAAACAAGGGGATGTATCCAAAAGAATTAAAATCTGAATGTTGAAAAGATGGCTGCACTCTCAGTCCACTGTAGCACTATTTACAGTAGTGAAGATATGGAAACAGCTGAAGAGCCTTTTACAGGAGGGTATTCCAGATTCCTCCCAGCCTCAGGCCATCCAGCAGTTCTCCAGAGAGGTTCCACCCACACTTCAGGCTGTTTAGTAGGAGAGGACTAGGGACTGATATGAACTAGACACTCCAAGAGACCAGGGACACAGCAGTGGTGGGCAGTTCTGAAATCCAAATCCAGGGAAAGATGGAAGGGTTGGCTGTGGATATGTCACCCGTAAAGTCGCCAAGGGGATGCTTAACCAAAAGACATTCCGGACAAAGGAGGAGACACAGTCACAAATTTTTTACAGGGGGTAAAGTGATCCCCATCTACTTTCCGCTCTTATGAAATGTTCACAAACAGAAAACAAACGTTTTAAAAAGCTCCACCCAATACTTGGAGAAAAAAATAAAAAAATATTGTGTTTTGAAACATAGCATGAGAAACAAGTAATTGATAATGCTGTGGAAAGGGGAAACTGGCCTTTAAGAATTTGGTCAGGGAGGGCCGAGGAGATAGCTCAGCGGCATCAGCGCCTGCCTGGCAAGCGTAAGGTCCTGAGTTTGACACCCGATAACATCGTTCAGCAGCACGGACGCCTGCTGGCGCGCGAGGTCCTGAGTTCGACCCCTGGTACCCACACACACAAAAAAAAAATTGGTCAGGGAGCTGGAATTTTTGGAATTTATGCTCAGACCTAGGAAGAGCTCCGGGAACAGAGTTCTGGGATTGAGACCCTGCTTCCCACACGTTTAGAAAGCTCCAGGGAAAACGCGTAACCTTTGGAAACGAAGGAAGAACTGGGAACCCTAAGGGACCACGGCCCTTCTAACGCAGGAACCCCACCCCGGAGTCGCGATTCTCCCGAGGATTTTCGCGATCAGCACCACGCAACCTGGGGAGGGGCGGGGGACAAAAGGGCCTCCAGCGGGGGCAGAGGTCACCGCGCACGGAGGGCACAGGGGCCCGGGTGTCGCCCGCAGCCGAGGACACGGAGGCCAAACTGTCCAGAGAGGCCACCGCGCAGGGAGGGGACAGGGCCGCAGATGTCGCCCGCAGCCGAGGACACCGAGGCGAGCTGCCCAGAGCAGACCGTGACCTGCAGGCTCCGGAGCTGACCTCGGGTAGGCCCGGTCCCGTAGAGCCGGTTCCTGTGGTTCCAAGCAGCCGCCCTCCCCGTCCCGGGACTCCCAGCTGCACGCTCACCATTTCCGGGATCGCCGGCGTCCTCCCTGTGGCTCTCCCACCCCTGCAAGTAAAAGGACGACAAAGGCTGCTGCAGGGACACCCAGGACACGCAGGTCACTCGAGCCTCAGAGCAGAAGGAGCCGGGACACGGATCCCAAGATTGGCGGGCTCTACACAAAGGTCCGCGAGACTGTGAAAGCCCGCCCCATCCGCTCTGGCTGTGTGCCTGATTGGGCAGGCCTCACCTCAGTGCCTCTGATTGGACAGCCTTCGGGCCCCACCCCCTCATGCCCCTGTAGGCGACACCAACCCCTGCCGGATTGAACCCAGGATGGCTGCTTTGGGGCTGCAGCATTTTTTTTTTTTTTTCCCCTGGTGCTGAAGATTGAACCTAGGGCCTTTGGCTGCCCCCGTTTTAAGGCAGAACCTTCTGCAAGTGCGGGAACCTAGTTTACCAGAGGGATCTTTGCATTTAACGTTGTATATAAGATCATATCAATTAATCAATTATGTATGTGTGTATTGTTGACTATATTATATTATTGACTACTGTTTATATTAAAAATATAATGACAATTATTTTTAAATTCAGTGAACTTTTCTGGTCTCTGATCTGTTGAGGCATCCTGAACTTTGAAATGACAGGCAATCCCCTAAGGCAGTGATGTCCAATAAAAATAAAATGTGAAACACGTGTAATTTTAAATTCACATTTAAAATATGAAAAAAGGTGAAATTTTTGTAATAACTTAGTGCAATACACCCAAAATATTATATGTGGTCTATATAAAATTATTAATGAAGTATATATAGAGTCCACCAAAAAAATGTGTACACACTTAAGCAGTTTGCCATACTGATAAATGTCTGGAAGCTGATGGCCACTACTTTGAGCACCTCTTTTAATTGCAGAGGCCAAAGGTAACTTGCATTAATTTCAAGATTTCTCAATAAATTTAGTATTAAAATATTTATACAAGTTTTTCTTTTCCTGAATTGTGTATACTTTTTTTTTTTCTTTTTTGGCAGACTCTGTATATATGCACTAAATCTTCAAAACTATTTTAAGCCTCTAGCACATCTCACACATTCCATTTTGGAGAGCAATGTCTCCCCTGATCTCTGTGAGGTGAAGGGCCTGAGCCCCTCCCTTTTATGCCAGAGGAGATTACCCATTTCCTACTAATATACCTATCTCCTCAGGTCTAAGGAGGGGCAGAGACAGTGCTTTGAGAGACAGCAGGGAGAAGACCACTGCCTCCCCTCAGCTGCTGGGTGCAAGACCATTCCCCTTTCCAGAGATCAAATGGCTAACAAAGGAAGATGAGCCCAGGAGGAGGAAGCCCTTCTCTTCAGATCTGTCCACAGCCTTGACCTCCAGAGTTTACAAATTTATTTTATAATTTGGCCTTGAACCAAACTACCATGCTCTGGATGTCTTATTTCCTTCTCTCTACATACATTTCTATACAACTCAGCACCATCTAACAAGATACCCAAATTCAAATTAAGGGAAAAGGAAATCCGTACCTATATGCCAGATAATTTGCAATCTACATGTCCTTGAATCCTGGCATCCTGAGCATACTAGTTATTTATTACTGGATAATAAGCCACGCCAAAATTTATTGCCTCATGAATGGGCTGGTCAACAATTTAGGCTGGGCTCAGCTGGGCTTCTGGTGTGCTTGGTTAACTGATGATTGACAAGGTGGCTCAGTTTCAAGGGTGAACTGGCTGTGAACAGGGGCACCTTGTTTCACCTCCCCTTGATGTTTCATGCTTTGGTAGGATAATGCAGGCTTGTACTCATGGACAAAGCAGAGTTCTAAAAGAACAAGTATACGTATTTGAGATCTTTCCAGCTTAGATACCAAACTAATATGTTTCATAGAACTTTATATGGGCCATAGCAAATAAGGCCAGCCTAGAACCATGGTCTGGGAAAAAGATTCTGCATCTCAGTGTGAACAGCAATAAGACATATTGCCAAGGTCACGGATACAGGGAAGGAAGAAGAAATGCTGACATGCTTTCCTTCAGTAGCATTCTGCCTTTCCTTATAGATGAAGTTTACATAACCATTTCAAGTCAAAGAACTTGTCTAAAGCCTCACAATTTAAGCAGCTGGGCTAGAACTCAGGATCAACTCTGCCTGACTCCAAACCCCAAACACCCATAACTCAAATTCCCAAAAGCAATGTATATTTTGCTTTTAGGTCTTAGACAGTGACACTTATTCAAAAAGCAGGATTTTTGTTCATCTAGTACTCTTCACCATTGGGAATGATCTCCAGTGAAAGAATTCTTCCGAAGCATATTGGAATAATCTGGGGAAATGGCTGGTAACTGAATTTAAGAAACTGAGGACCAAAAATATATTTTTTATTTCCATATAATAGGAGAAACTTGAAAATACATGTAATGGACCCCACAGGCATACAAATTCTTTTCATCCTTTTTGGCATTTGCAGGCTACTTACCATTTCCAACACAAACAAAACCAAATTACTGTGCCTGAAACATCTTCCTCTGAAAGTAAATGGCACAAAAAGATGTGGAGTGTCTGCTGAAAACACATTCTCTCCTGCTGAAATTCTGTCAGTTGAGTACATCTTGAAGTTCTCCTTAGATGATTTTAGCCAGTCAAAGTTTTTTTCTAAGACAAAGCTGAGATGCTACAATGGGGCAAATCTCCATAGCACATATGGATGTTATGCATGGATAATGAATCCCAAAGCCTAATCCAGTGTTTCCAGTCCCTGGATCCACATTAGAATCTCTTGGAAGGGCTTTTAAAATCTTCCAGTCCTAAGTTTCTCTTTTTAATTTTTATTTTAAAGAGAAAAAAAGTGAACAAAATTTCAAAACAAGATAACAGGAGGGTAACAATGGTTAACACATTGCATATTGTTATCTTTAAATTAGTTACTCAGAGTACAAGATATCAGCATTCAATTCTCCAAAAAATATTAGCACACACCTTTCTTTTCAATGAACTAAGAGAAATTAGTAGTATAGCTATCTTAACTACTATATATATATATATATATATATATATATATATATATATATATAAAATTTGCTTTTCCCTTCCTTTTTTCCTCCATTCCCCCATCCAAGTTTCTCTTTCCTTTTGAGCAGTTTCTTCCCATTTTACAATATGTATTGCATATTTTAGATCTTATTTACTCTTTCAGCTTCTCACACTAGGGAGAAAATATGATGTTTACACATCTGCATATTGTTTATTTCACTTATGAGTATGGTCTCGAGTTGCATCCATTTACCTATAAAAGTCTCCAGTTTATCCTTCTTTATGGCTGAGTAGTACTCCATTGTGTAAAAATACCACATCTCTTTTATCCATTCCTCGGTCGATGGGCATTTGGGTTGTTTCCAAGATCTAGCACTACAAATTGTACTGCTACAAACATGGGTGGACATATATCGCTGTGGTACGATGTTTTTAATTCTTCTGGGAAGACACCCAGAAGGGGAATAGCAGGGTCAAAAGGGACCTCCAATCCTAGGTTTTGAGGAATCTCCACACTGATTTCTACAGTGGTTGTACCGGTCTACACTCCCACCAACAGTGGAGAAGGGTTCCTTTTACCCACAGCCCTTCCAGCATTTGTTATTAGTTGATTTCTTGATAATAGCTATTCTTTCTGGGATGACATGGAATCACAGTGTTGTTTTAGTTTGCATCTCTCAAATGACTAGTGATGTTGCACATTTTTTCGTATATTTATTTGCTGTTTGTATTTCTTCACCTGAGAAGTATGTATTCATTTCAGATGCCCATTTTTGGATTGGGTCTTTAAATTTGGGAGGTCTGATTTTTTTGAATTCTTTGTATGTTCTCGATAGTAATCCTTTGTCTGAGGAATAGCTGGCAAACATTTTTTCCCACGTTGTGGGTTGTCTCTTCACTCTGTTGGTGGTTTCTCTTGCTGTGCAAAAGCTCTTTAATGAGATGAGATCCCAGTTGTTGATTCTTTGTGATAGTTCCTGTGTCATTGGGGTTTTATTCATAAAGTCTTTGCCTACACCAATGCCTTCAAGAGTTTTACCTATTCTATCTTCCAGCAGATTTAATGTTTCTGTTTTAATATTTAGATCTTTGATCCATTTTAAATTTAGTTTAGTGCACAGTGAAAGATATGGGTCTAGTTTTAATCTTCAGCATGTGCAGAGCCAGTTTTTCCAGCACCACTTATTAAAGAGGCTATCTTTCTTGCAGTAAAAGTGCTTGGCACCTTTGTCAAAGATAAGGTGGCTTAGTATGTCTGGAGTTGTTTCTGCATCTTCCAATCTGTTCCATTGATCTTCGGGTCTTTTTTGTTTTGTTTTGTTTTGTTTTTGTTTGTTTGTTTGTTTGTTTTTTTGCCAGTACCATGCTGTTTTTGTCACAGTACCTTTATAGTATAATTTGAAATCAGGGATTGTGATGCCCCCTGCCTTGCCTTTGTTGCCCAGAATTGCCTTTGCTATTCTAGGCCTCTTCTGGTACCAAATGAATTTTAGGATTGTTTTCTCTACTTTTGTGAGATATGCTGTTGGAATTTTGATCAGAATTGCATTAAATCTGTATAACAATTTTGGAAGAATGGCCATTTTCACTATATTGGGTATTCCTATCCAGGAGCAAGGGGTATCTTTCCATTTTCTGATATCCTCTTCAACCTCCTTTTTCAAAGTATAGCAGTTTTCAATGTAGATGTCTTTTCCATCCTTTGTGAGATTGATTCCTAGGTATTTCATTTTTTTGGATGCTATTGTGAACGATGTTCCTACCCTAATTTGTCTTTCAGTGAGTTTGTTATTTGTGTACAGGAAGGCTATTGATTTTTGAGTGTTGACTTTGTATCCAGCTATGCTACTGAATTAGCTTGTTAAATCTAGCAGTTTTTTAGTGGAGTTTTTGGGGTCTTCTATGTAGAGTATCATGTCATCTGCAAATAATGATACCTTAACTTCTTTCTTTCCTATTGTTATTACTTTTATTTCTTTCTCTTGTCTAATTGCTCTGGCTAAAGTTTCCAGGACTATGTTGAATAAGAGTGGAGACAGTGGACATCCTTGTTTTGTTCCTGACAGAGAGAAAGCTTTCAGTATTTGTCCATTTAGCAGGATATTGGCTGTTGGTTTGTCATAGATGGCTTTTATCAGACTGAGATAAAGACCATCTCTTCCAATTTTCTGTAGGGTTTTTATCATGAATCTGTGCTGGACATTATCAAAAGCTTTTTCCGCATCTATTGAGATGATCATATGATTTTTGTTCTTGGCTCTGTTAATATGGTATATTACATTTATTGATTTACCATCATTATGGTTCCATGTTGAACCATCCCTGTATACCTGGAATGAATCCAACTTGATCATGGTATATAATCTTTTTGATGATTTGCTGCATTTTGTTTTCCAGTATCTTACTGAGGATTTTTTTTTTTTTTTGTGGGTATCGGGGGTCAAACTCAGGACCTCGCACACCAGCAGGCTCCCGTGCCGCTGAGCGATATCACCTGCCCTTTTCTCGTATGTGGGTTCCAGGAGTCGAACTCAGGACCTCGTGCTTGCCAGGCAGGCACTTATGCCGCTGAGCCATCTCACCGGCCCTCTTACTGAGGATTTTTGCATCTATATTCATTAGGGAGATTGGCCTGTAGTTCTCTTTCTTGGTTGGGTCCTTCTCTGGTTTTGGTATCAGGGTAATGCTTGCTTCCAAGAATGAATTTTGTAGTACTGCTTTCCTTTCAATTTCATTAAAGAGTTTGAGCAGTAGTGGTGTTAGGTCTTCTCTAAATTTCTTGTAGAATTCAGCAGTGAATCCATCAGGGCCTGGGCTTTTCTTTGTTGGGAGGTTTTTAATTACATCTTCGATTTCATTGATTGATATTGGTTTATTTAGGATTTTTATATCTTTTTTTTTATTTGGGTACTGGGAGTCGACCTCAGGACCTCTCGCTTGCCTGGTAAGCGCTTGTGCCACTGAGCTATCTCACCGGCCCTTTTTTTCTTTATGTGGGTTCCAGGAGTCGAACTCAGGACCTCGAACTTACCGGACAGGTGCTTATGCCACTGAGCTATCTCACCGGCCCTGGATTTTTATATCTTCTTGATTCAGCCTTAGGAATTCATATGTATCTAAGATTCTGTCCATTTCTTCTGCATTTTCCATCTCATTAGAATACAAGTTTTTATGGTAGGTGTAGATGATCTTCTGGATTTCTGCAGAGTCCATTGTGATTTCATCCTTTTCATTCCTAATTATGTGGATTTGAGTCTTTTCTTTCCTTTTTTTTTTAAGGTTGGATAAGGGTTTGTCAACTTCATTTACTCTTTCAAAGAACCAACTTTTTGATTCATTGATTTTTGCATTTTTTTTTAGTCTCCAGTGTGTTAATTTCTGCTCCAATCTTTATAATTTCCTCCCTTGTACAAGCTTTTGGCTTAGCTTGTTCTTCTTTTTCTAGAAGTTTGAGGTTCACCATTAAGTTGTTTATTTGCACTTGCTCTCTTTTCCTGATATGAGTATTTACTGCTATAAATTTCCCTTTTAGGATTGCTTTCATTGTGTCCCATAAGTTCTGGTATGTTGTACTGTCATTATCATTCAATTGTAGAAACTGTCTAATTTCTTCTTTAATTTCATCTGTGACCTATTGGTTGTTCAGGAGGGTGCTATTTAATTTCCATGTGTTTAGGAAGTTCTTGTGGTTTCTTTTACTACTGATTTCCAATTTCACTGAACTATGGTCTGATAATATGCATGGGATAATTTCAATTCCTTTGCATTTACTTAAGCAGGTTCTATGAGCTAGTATGTGGTCTATTTTGGAAAATGTCCAGTGTGCAGCTGAGAAGAATGTGTACTCTGATGTTGTGGGGTGGAACACTCTGTAGACATCTACTAAGTCTATGTGTTTAAAAGTTTAGTTTGGTTATAATATTTCATTGTTGATTTTTTGTCTAGTTGATCTGTCTTTTTGTGACAGTGGAGTATTGAGATCCCCCAATACAATTGTATTAGTGCTAATTTGATTTTTCATGCCCATTAATATTTGTTTTATATACTTCGGTGCACTGGTATTTGTTGCATATATATTTATGATTGTTATCTCTTCCTCTTGGATTGTTCCATTTACAAGGATGCAGTGACCTTCTTTATCTCTCTTAATCAGTCTTGGCTTGAAATTCACTTTGTCTGCGAACAGAATAGCTACCCCTGCTTTTTTCTGGGTTCCTGTCACATGGAGTATTGCTTTCCATCCTTTGACTTTCAGTCTATGAATTTCTTTTTGAATTAAATGTGTTTCTTGTACACAGCATATTGTTGGATCTTGCTTCTTGATCCATTCTGCCAGTCTGTGTCTTTTGATTGGTGAACTGAGACCATTAACATTGATGGTTAAAACTGATACGTATTGATTTATCTTTGTTATGTTATTTTCCTGTTGTTGGCTACCCCTCTCTTTTTTTCCCCTCCCTCTGTTTCATTATTTGCCTTTCCTGGTGGAATCCTTCTGTTGGGGTTCATGAAGTTGGGGTCCTTGTTATCTCTTTCTAGAATGTCATTCAAAACATTTTGGAGTGCAGGTTTAGTGATCATAAATTTCCTCAGATGTTCTTTGTCATGGAAGTATTTTATTTCTCTGTCAGTTTTGAAAGATAGTTTTGTGGGGTATATCAATCTGGGTTGAAGGTTATTTTCCTTTAGAACTTGAAATACTTCACTCCAAGCTCTTCTTGACTTGAGGGTTTGTGCTGAGAAGTCAGCTGTGATTCTGATGGGCTTTCCTTTACAGGTGATTTGTTTCTTTTCCCTAATAGATTTTAAGATTCTATTCTTGTGTTGAATTTCTGGAATCTTGACTATGATATGCCTGGCTGTAGATTTTTTTGATCGTGGCTAATTGGAGTTCTGTATGCCTCACTTATCTGTATGTCAAATGCTTTTTCTCTACCAGGGAAGTTTTCTGCCATGATGTCTGTGAACAGTTTTTTTATATCATTTATGCTATCTCCTGCTTTTTCATTGACTCCAATCAATCTTAAGTTATTCTTCTTTGCCTCATCTAGCAGCTGCTGGATTGATTTCTCATGGTCCCTTGGTATTTTTAAGAAATCTTTCTTTTCATGATCACTAACTGCAAGCCTGTCTTCTATATCTGAGATCCTGTCCTCACATTGGCTTAATCTGCTGCAAATGCTTTCAGTGCAATTTTTATTCTCCTGGATATCTGCTTGAATCTACCTTATGGATTCCATTTCTTTCCTATGATCATTCATGGCTTCCATAATTTTCTTAAGCTCTTCCATTCTTTTGTCTGTATCTGCTGTAGAGTCCCTAAGCATGGTCTTCATTGTGGACATCATCTCTGCAGTTATCTGAGAAATTATTTCTGATTTGATTTTTCCAGAGCATCATTCAATTGCTTTGTTGTACCACTTCAGAGAGGCCAGGTGGGTGGCTTTTAGATTATTCAACCTCATTGTCCCCTGGGTTTAGCTTTGGTGAACTGGATGTCTGGGGCTGCATCTTAAGTGTCTTTTCATTTTCTTTTCTTTCTTTAGTTTAATTCCTGGGGTGATGCTTGTAAATTGCCTATGGCATGTTGCTTTATTGCTAGTATTTAAAACCCTTAGGAGATGAGTACTTCTCTGAGGTATCTTCCAGATGTAACTTATTTTTGGGTTTTGAGTCTGTTGCAAGATCCTACCTCTTCAATTTGTTGGAGATGAGAATTTGCTGCCTGTTTAGTCTAGTCCTTGGTTTTTTAGCACTCTGCCACAGTACTTTCTGTGACTCCTAGTCAATCTCAGTCATGGAATACCAGGAAGAATAGCTATTTAGAACACTTATATCACTTTTGGCTATAGTGGTACCAAAAGCATCAAACACAGCCTAGAAAATGACAGACTGAGCTAATCAGTTATTTGCCACTTTTAACCCTATAAACTAGATTTGTGATTATACAACAAAATCTAAAACAAACCAGAAAATTGTATGCAGTATACAAGTCCTTAATATGTCAACTTTGCCCTCAGGGGTTAAAACTTAAAATGAGTTAAGGAGAAAACAGAGAAGTGGAAGAAGAGGAAGAAATTAGAAGTAAGGCTGGGGCCAGTGAGATAGTTCAGCGGCACAAGTGCCTGCCTGGCAAGCGCGAGGTCCTGACTTCGACTCCCGGTACCCACATATAAAAAAAGGGCTGGTGATATCACTCAGCGGCACGGGCACCTGCTGGCACATGAGGTCCTGAGTTTGACTCCCGGTACCCACATAAAAAAAAAAAAAAAGAAGTAAGGCTGGAGGACAAAGAGGGATCACACTAACTTTGGGAAACTGGCACAGAAGACTGGAGGGAAACAGAGAAGGAAGGGATAAAGAGAAGAACAGAATAGAACCACAACCACAAAGAAGCTAGAAACCCCATTTACACTCATATAAAAACAAGATCAATGAAGGAAAAAAAAAAAACCCACCACCACCACAACAAAAAACAAACAAGAGAGAAAAAAAAAAAGAAGAAAAGAAAAGAAAAAACTTGACTTCCAGGTTTGTCTCTGCTATCGCTGGAAGACAACATGTGGAGACAAAGTCCCAATCCATGCCGATTTGTCCAAGCAAGTCAGCAGTAGCTTTCTGGCAGGGTAGTGGATAATCTCAGTGAGCCTGCACCTTCTGGCCAAGACCAGACTCATTTGGCCTGCAGCCATCAGTGCACCTTCAACAGGCCTGAGCCTGGCTGGGAGCCATAGATGGAGCCAGCAGCCACTCTGAGTTCTGAGCTCGGCCAGGCCATCTCCAAGTTGGCTGCCGGCCAATTGCTCTTGCGCGCAGTGTGACTGAGCCCTCAGCACTTACCACCAGGTAGTGCAGTCCTTCATGTCTGCTGCTCCCCTCCACCGCCGAGTCTCTCCATGGAGGCCTCTGGGGTCGCTGGCAGTCACCGTGTGTCTGCAGGTTTGAACTGCTCCTGTCGTGCAGTGAGCCCTGACTCAGGGAGAAGTCGCCGGCAGCTACCTCCTTCTTCTTCATTGAAGTTTCTCTCTTCACTTTCTTTTTTTTTTTTTTTTTTTTTTTTGTGGGTACCGGGGGGTCGACCTCAGGACCTCGCGCGCCAACAGGCGCCCGTGCCGCTGAGCGATATCACCGGCCCCTTTTTCGTATGTGGGATCCGGGAGTCGAACTCGGGCCCTCGCGCTTGCAAGGCAGGCGCTTACGCCGCTGAGCCATCTCACCGGCCCCTCTCTTCACTTTCTACACAGGCTTCAAATCGCGCTTCAGATCCTTCCTGGGTACAGAGGACCCACTTCTCTCCTTCTTGTCTTTCTCGAGTTGCTATATTCCAACATCTGGATGGTGACTCTCAGAGAGGCTCTTTCTCTGCTGCTCACCACTCTGCAATCTTGGTAACTCTCCCTAACTTTCAATTGATCTGTAAAATCAAAAACCTTGTCCTGGGACCAAGGGAACAGAATTGTTTAAAGGTCTCCAGGTAAATGCAGTGTGAGACCAAACCTAAACAACACTGCTTTAAATGAGCATCTTTTGTTTGACTACTTCCAAGTGATTTCTTAAATGAATGAAAAAAAAAAACCTGCTGAATAATGGTTTTCCAATCTTACCTATATTATATACTTACTATCCTTTGCTGGGACAAACCTCTACTGCTCATTTTGTTCCTGACTGAACCCAGTTCCACAAGAGTCCTACAATCTGCAGGGTTCTGTAATAAGTGTCCTAGTCTTGGTAAGCATCATTGTGGGGGGGACACTTTGCTAGAAAAAATTGCATGATAAAAAGCAAAACCAGGAGATTCAACATGCCTAAATAAAGGAGGAGCCATGTTGGAGTAACTCAGAGAAAATCATCTAAAAACACAGGTAATTGGAAGAAAGGGTGAGACATACATCCAGATGCCAAAATCAATAAGAAATAAGAGACTTGTAGATCAGACAAAACACAGGCATAGGAATTTATAAAATGGCAAAGCAGTCCACAGGGCTCCCTGTGGGAAGGCTGCCTACAAGCAGAGCAGGAACCACCATTCTGGGAAGTTCCCAAATAACTGATGGACTGCAGCAGGGTGGCAAACTCAAGCCACACAGGATAGATTTGGGATACAAGGCCCCTCGCTTCCTTTGCCTTCCTCCAAACAGAGGACATTGCTACCTGATGTCAAATTTCGCCAGCACACACAGAGGAGAGCAACCAGGAATCTGTTCCCCACCCCCGCCAAGGGCAGCCAGGGTTTTTTCTTTTTCTTTTTCTTTTTTTTTTTCTTTTCTTATGTGAAATAGTGGCTAACTGAAACCACTAGCAACAACAAGGTTAGGGACCACAGTGGCAGGGTGAAGGTAGTGAATGGAATAGCACCACCCCTCCTTCCCTGCTCCCAGTGGCACCTGACTTAAGCATCCTTAAACTGTAGCATGATAAATGGGAAGTCAGCACTCCCCCACAACCTACTCTCAACAGCATAAAACAGGAGAGAGCAGGGGCAGTGAACTGGCCAACAGCACTTCCCCCACCTGCTCCCAGCAGCGTGAGAGGAGAGAGACACAGAGGGGTGGAACAGAGAAGGCTGTACAAGGACTAGAAGGGGCTGACTGTACACAGGACTGGGAGGAGCCTCGGTCTGTTGGAGGGCACCAAAGCAACTGAGAGAGTGACACAGAGACAAATAGAGTAAGGAGACATGGGTGGGCTGCCAAGGGACATCCAGAAAGCTGCTGGCTGAAGATTGGCCCCAACTCCCACACCCAGAGGCCAAGATCAGCCCTGTACCCAGCACTAATCCTACTGCAGATTTGGCAGGGTTATCCAGCACAGATTTGGCCTCTGACTTGAACACTACCTCAGAACTGAGGGGATCAGAGGAATTTAATGGGTTTTTTTTGTTTTTGTTTTTTACTTTTATTGTTTGTTTTGTTATGTTCAGCTTTTTTCTCTTTTCTCGACTGTCTTTCTTGATTTTTCGATATATTCATGTGAGTGAACATTGTCTCTAGTCTTTCTGGATTGCTTCAATATTCATTTGCTTTCTCCTTCATTCTTTTTCTCCTGTCCTCTTCTCCAGTTTCCCAAAGCTTGGCTGATCATCTTTTGTCCTTGCTTCTACTACATTTCTCTTCATCTCTCTACTTTTCCCCCATCACTCTTAAATTTCCTCCAACCCACTCACAAAGTAAAATCACTCTACTAAGGGGAGATCCATAGCATAAAAGTTTCTGGTTTATCTTGGACTTTGTTAAATAACTGTAGATCTTGCTCCTAAGGTTAAAGGTACCAAATTAGTAGTTACCACAGTTTGTCAAGTGCTGGGCTGTGCTTGATGCTATTGTTTTTATTGCTAATTGTACTACTTTAGCCAGGGAGTCATACCTGTTGTAATCAGTTGTTCTCCCTTGTATGACAACACTTTGACTGTCTGGGATCATAATCACCACCATAGTCCAGTACCAAGGTACAGGGTGAAAATCCAAATAGAGAGCAAATTCTCATCCCCAATAAATTGGGGAGGTAGGATCTTGAGACAGAAACAAAGGCCAAGAGCCAGCTACACCTAGAAGACATCTCTGAGGAACAGACATTTCCTAGGGAAGCCTCGATACTAGTCAAAAAGCTACCTACCATAAGCAATTTATAAGCATCAACACAGAAAACAAATTAAAATAAAAAATAGAAAATGACAAGACAAAGAAGTAAAATGCAGCCCCAGACCTCCAGTCCACCCAGGACAAGTCCAGGGGACAACAAGATAGAGGAAATCAGAAGCTACCCTCCTGAATTTTCTGAAATGATAGCACCAGAAGTGAAAAACAAAAACAAAAACAGATGAATGAGGCTAAAGAGAAAATCAGATCAGAAATAATCTCTCAGATAAAAAAAGATGATGATCAAAATGAAGGACTTGCTCAGTGACTCTAGAGAAGACACATAGATAAAGAAAAATAGAGGAGTTTAGGGAAATGATGGAAACTATGAATGTCCAACATAGGAAAGAAATGGAATCCATGAAACAGATGTATATAGATAGCCAGGAGATTAAAAGTTCCATTGAAACTATACACAACCAAATGAACCAAAGTGAGGACAGAATATCAGATCTAGAAGACAGGATTGTGATCAGTAATCATGAAAAGAAAGATTTCTTAAAAATAGCAAGGGACCATGAAAAATCAATCCAACAGCTACAAGATGATGCAAAGAAGAACAACATAAGATTGATCGTAGTCAATGAAAAAGCAGGAGACAGCACAAATATAAAAAACTGTTCACAGAAGTAATGTCAGAAAACTTCCCAAGCATGGAAAAATAATTCAACATATACATAAGTGAGGCATATAGGACTCCAATTAGTCATGACCAAAATAAATCTACACCAAGGCATATAATAAACAAGATTCCTGAAATTCAGCACAAGAACAGAATATTAAAAGCTGTTAGATAAAAGAAACAAGTCACCTACAAAGGAAAACCCATCAGAATCACAGCAGACTTCTCAAAACAAACCCTTAAGTCAAAGAGAGCTTGGAGTGAAGTATAAATCAAAATAAATTGGACACACATGTAAATATCTCATTGTCCCACTGGTCTGAAAAACTGAAAGTGTAAATAAGGACCAAAATGTATAAAAGATATTGTGAAATAGGAAGAAATTGTTCAAATGGGAAGGGGAACTGGAGGGGGAAGGAAGGAAGGGAAAAGAAAATGAGAAAAGAAGGATAAAATGGAAACAAAACTTTTGTAAATAAGGAGGGGAAGACGGGTTGAAGGAAGGGGAGGGGAATGGGAAAAAAGAGGAATCAAAATATATCATGTATAGGTACAAATTCCCTATGATGAATGTGATCATTATGTATAAATTGTACAAATAAACTCAATTAAAAATCAAGACCATACCACTTACTAAATTGGGATAAAAATTGAAAGATCTAAAGGGTCACCCAAGGATTGGGACATGAATAAATACCTCAAAATATTAAATCCATCTAGTGAGGTCTTGAGTGAACACATCCCAGTTTAAAACAGAATGACACTCAAATATTATTCCAGATACAGGGTTAGAATTTTTGTGCCAATATTTAATGTTTAAATTTTTATTGATTAATAACATACATACTGAAATACATGCACAAAGCATTCATGTGAAGTGCAATACTATACATATTACAAAGTGAACATACCTATGTAACCAGAAAATGGAGCCAGCCTCTCTCTACAAGCTAACATTGTAGATCAACTTTGACTTTTCATACAAGTGTTTATTACAGAAAATGTTAAAAGTATTTAAAATAAACTGAATAATAGACTTGCCACTCAGTTTTAATAATTACTAACCATGTTTTATTTTTTATTTCTCAAACACTTCAACTTACTACCTCCAAAACTTAATTTTTTAAGTCCTTTTGTTTTTTGTGAGCCCAGAGGTACACACATATATTGAAAGGCATAAATCATAACTGTAGAATTTTAACAAATACACCCATATAATCTTTACCACTTTTAAGAATACTTTCATTGGGCCGGTGAGATAGCTCAGTGGCATAAGCACCTGCCTGGCAAGCGCAAGGTCCTGAGTTTGACTCCCGGTACCCACATACGAAAAAGGGGCCAGTGATATCACTCAGCAGCATGGGTGCCTGCTGGTGCGCGAGGTCCTGAGTTCGACCCCCAGTACACACACACACACACACAAAAAAAAAGAATACTTTCATCTTCTCCAGAATATTATCTTGTGTTCCTTCCTGGCATTTTTTGTGCCCACAGATGAGAGTTACTGTTGTTATTTTTTTCACTGTAGGTTCATTTGCTTAAAATAATCCAATATATATTATTTTTTGTCCAGCTGCCTCACTCAGTACAAGGTTTGTGAGATTCACACAGGATGTGTACCTCAGTAGTTTGGGGATTTGTGTTGCTGAATAGTATTCCATTGTATGGATGCATTATAATTTCTTCACCCATTTTACTATTGAAGGACATCTAGTTTTGGGGCATTATGACTACAGGGCTATGAATATTCTTAAGCATGGCTCTTATTTAATTCCATCCTTTTAGTAGTATATAAATGATCCATCTGGGTTAGTCAGCTCTGTTGCTGTGACAAAATACCCCCCCAAAAAAGCAATTTACAGGAGGAAATGTTTGTTTTGGCTCATGTTTTCAGGTGTTTCAGTCATGTTCAGCTGGCTCCATTGCTTTGATCCTGAGTGGAAGCAGAGGATCGTAGCAATGGGAACATGTAGCAGAGGTGGCTGCTCACTTCATGGTGGCCAGTAAACAAAGAAAGAAAGAGGGAAAAGGAGGCAAGGTATAGATCCAAAGCTATACTCCAGGGACTCACACTGATCAGCTAGATCCCACCTCCTGCCACACACCAACCATAAACAGCTCCTCCACCCAGACTTGACTCATGCATCTCCCATGTCATTGTCGCTAACTTTTTAAAAAGATATATAGATATAGATAAATATAGATGACATAGATATATAACAAATAAACACAGATACAAGTAGGAGAATGGGGAAACAAGGAAATAGATCTCTGAGGCTCTCCCAAAGCTCCCCCAAGGCAGAGCAAGGGATCACAAAGGGAGAAGAAAACAAATACCAGGTAACAGAAATCTATGAAAATTTCTTGGAATGAAGAAAACAGATGAGTTCGAAGAGGAAATTAAAGCAGGGCATGGTGGCACATGCCTGTAATATCAGCACTCGGGAGGCTCTGGCAAGAGTATCGCTGTGAGTTTGAGGCCAGCCTGGGCTACAAGCGGAGTTCAAGGCCAGCCTGAACTGCCTAGTGAAACCCTGTCTGATAAAGGCAAAAAAAAAAAAAAAAAAAAAGAGGAAATGAACTAAAGTTTACAGCATTTACACTCAATATGTTCACAGTGAATTCTGGATAAACAGGTAAATAATTGGATGAGTTAACCAAAACAGTTAAAAATTTGAATGACAGATTCAACAAGGATATGGAATCCTCAAAAAGATGTCAGACAGAAATGCCTGAATAAAAAACCATATACAATTCATACATTGTAGAAATGACCATTGTGAAGACAGAGTGTCTGATATTGAGGAAAAATAGTGAAATATGATAAAGAACTCAAAGAAGCCAGAAAGAAACTAAGAGAACAGGAAAAGACTATCCAGCAACTACTAGATGACAACAAGAGGACCAATCTAAGGCTAATCAGAGTTAAAGAAAATCTAGAAGATAGCACAGATAGATTCACTAGCATGCTTCAGAAAACATGGAAGAAAATTTCCCAGATATAAGAAAAGAGTTTAAAATACAAGTAAGCAATGCTTATAGAACAACAAATAATTTTGATGAAAGGAGAAGTCCACCAAAGCATATCCTCATTAAATATACAGATATTCAGCCAAAAACCCAGAATTTTAAAGGCTGCCAAAGGGAAAAAAAAAAAAGTCACATATAAAGGTAAACCAATTAGAGTCACAGCAGACTTCTCAGCACAAACCCTGAAGTAGAAGAGCTTGAAGTATTTCAAGTCCTAAGACCAAATAACTTCCAACCCACATTAACCTACCCAGCAAATCTATCCTTCAAAACAGATGGAGAAATAAGGTGTTTTCATTAAAAAGACCAGCTCAGAAGATATATGAGTGATAAAACAGCTCTGGAGAAAATTCTCAAGAATATTCTCAACAGAAACAATGAATTGGACACAGCTAAAAACACAGAGGAAAGTAGTGGGTCAATGTATAAACAGCAACAAAAAACATCAGGAAAAGAATAACAAATGATACACCAAAAGATAAAGAAGGCAATGATAGTAAATAACCAACACACCTCAGTAATATCTTCTAATGTTAACGGGCTCAACTCTCCAATCAAAATACACAGACTGGCAGACTAGATCAAAAAACAGAATCCAACAATCTGTTGCATTCAAGAAACTTATCTAATTTGAAAAGATATTCATAAACTAAAAATTATAGGTGGAAAACAACATTTCATGCACCTGGACAATGAAAAAAGCAGGAGTAGCAATTCTAATATCAGACCTGGTAAACTTCAAGTTAAAATTGATTAGAAAAGACAAAAAAGATCATTACATACTAGTTAAAGGAACACTCCAACAAGAACAGATAATATTGGTAAAGATATATGCACTAAATACTGGAGCACCTATATTCATAAAACAAAAACTGCTGAAATTAAAAATAAAAGAAACATGAACACAATCATAATAGATTTTAACAACCCACTTTCATAAAGAAGTCAAATAAACAAAAAATCAATAAAGACATTTCAGAGCTGAACCACACCCTTGAACATATGGGACAGTATTCCATCCTTTTACAACAGAGTATACATTCTCTTTAGCAGCACATGGTACTTTTTCCAAAATTGACCACATATTAGTGCACAAAGACTGTCAAGTAACTCATAACTCATACTCCTAAACAACCAACAGGTCACAGAAAAAATCAAAGAAAAAATTTTAAATTTCTGGAAGTTAATGACAATGACTGTACAACTCAATGAAACCTCTGAGACATTTTCAAAAGAGGAAAATTCATTGTAATCAATGCTCATATTAGAAAAACAGAGCAAGCCCAAATGAGAAACCTTACAATATTTGAGAAACAACAACAAAACAGCCCCAAACCAAAATTAAGGAGGGAAATTATAAAGATGAAAGCAGAAATCAATGAAATTGAGATTTTAAAACTGTAAAAAAAAATTAACAAATTGAAGAGCTGATTCTTCAAAAGAATAAATAAATAAGATAAGCCCTTAGCAAGACTCCACAAGAGAAAAAGAGAAAAGACTCATCAATGCAATTAGAAATGAAAAAGGAGGGGGCCAGTGAGAGCTCAGCGGCACAAGCACCTGCGTGGCAAGTGCGAGGTCCTGAGTTCGACTGCCGGTATCCACATAAAGGAAAAAAAAAGGGCCAGTGATATCACTCAGCAGCACAATCACCTTCTGGCAAGTGTGAGGTCCTGAGTTCAACTCCTGGTACCCACATAAAAGAAAAAAAAAAGAAATGAAAAAGGAGAGATCATAATGGACACTGTTGAAATCCAGAAGATAGTAACTACTTTGAAAAATTATATTCTAACAAATTAGCAAATTTTGAAGAAATGGACAGATTCCTAACACATACAAACTACCAAAGCTATCCCAAGGAGACATAACTATGCTTAACAACCCAATAACAAGCAATGAAATTGACTCAGTAATAGAGAATCTACCAACTGAAAAAAGCACCCAACCTGATGGATTCATTGCTAATTCTACAAAACTTTTTTTTTTTTTTTTTTTTTGGTGGGTACCGGGGGTCGACCTCAGGACCTCGCGCGCCAACAGGCGCCCGTGCCGCTGAGCGATATCACCGGCCCCTTTTCCGTATGTGGGATCCGGGAGTCGAACTCGGGCCCTCGCGCTTGCAAGGCAGGCGCTTATGCCACTGAGCCATCTCACCGGCCCTACAAAACTTTTAAGGATGTTATATCACCAATTCTCCTCAAGCTCTTCAAAGAAATTAAAGGGAATAGAGTGCTCCCAAATTCATTTATAGAGCTGAAAAAGAGAATATAGGCCAATCTCTTTAATGAACATAGATGCAAAAATCCTCAAAAAGATATTAGCAAATAGAATGTAGCACATTGTCAAAAAGATAATACATCATGATCAAGTACGTTTCATCCCAGAGATGCAAGATGGTTCAACATACATGTCAATAAATGTAATACATCACTTAAACAAGAGCAAAGTCAAAAATCACACGATCAAATCAATAGATGCAGAACAAGCTTCTAGCAAAATCTAACACCATTTCATGATAAAAATCCTGAAGAAAACAGGTATAGAAGGGCCATATCTAAATATAATAAAGGCTATTTATGACAAAACAATAGCTAGGATTATACTAAATGGGGAAAAACTAAAAGCATTCCCCCTAAAATCAGGAACAAAATAATGATGTTCACTATCACCTCTTCTATTCAACATAGTACTTGAAACATTAGCCAGAGCAACTAGGCAAGAGAAACAAATAATAGGAATACATATAAGAAAAGAATTCAAATTATCATTATTTGCTGATGACATGATACTCTGTATAGAAGATCCAAAGAAGTCCACCAAAAATCTCTTAGAATTAGTAACCAACTTCAGCAAAGTATTGGGATACAAGAAAAACATAAAAATCATTAGCATTTGTGTATACGAACAATGAACAGGATGAAAAGGAAATTACAAAAAAATATATCATTCAAAGTAGTTTCAAGAAAAATGAAATATCTAGGAATTAACCTATCCAAGGAAGTGAAGGACCTCTACAAAGAAAATTACAGTACTCTGAAGAAGGAGATTGAAGGGGACATCAGAAAATAAAGGAACATATAGGACATCAAGAAAGATATACCTTGCTCCTGGATAGGCAGAACCAATATTGTGAAAACAGCCATTCTAAATGGCCACTTCTAAAACTGTTACACAGATTTAAAATGAAGTCCCAATCAAAATACCAACACCATGCTTTACAGAGCTAGAGAAAACAATCCCAAAATTAATATGAAACCAGTAGGGACCCAGATTAGCAAAAGTAATTTTAGGCAATAATAGCAAAGCAGGTGGCATAGCAATACCTGACTTCAAGCTACACTACAAAGAAATTGTGACAAAAATGGCATGGTACTGGAACAAAAACAGACATGTGGATCAGTGGAACATAACTGAGGATACAGAAACCTTCCCAAACATATTCGACTGTTTGTTCTTTGACAAGGGGGCCAAAAGCATATGTTGGAGGAAAGACAGCTTATTCAACAAGTGGTGTTGGGAAAACTGGTTATCTGTGTGTAGAAGAATGAAACTGAACCCTTATCTCTCACCATATACTAATTAAAAATAAAAATGAATCAAAGATCTAATCATTAAAACAGAAGCATTTTCTAGAAGTTTGAGATTCAACATTAGATTGTTTATTTGGGCTCGCCATTTTCCTGACGTGAGAGTTCACTGCTATAAATTTCCTTCATACAACTTTCATCACATCCCATAAGTTCCAATATGTTGTATCAACATTATCATTTAATTGTAGATACTGTTTAATTTCTTCTTTAATTTCATCTGTGACCCACTGGTTGTTCAGGAGGGTGTTATTTAATTTCCATGTGTTTATGGCATTTTTGTGGTTTCTTTTGCCATTGGTTTCCAATCTCATTGCACTATAGTCTGACAACATGCATGGAATAATTTCAATTCCTTTGCACTTATTTAAGCACATTCTATGAGCCAGTATGTGATCTAGTTTGGAGAACGTCCCATGCGCAGCTAAGAAGAATGTGTATGCTGATGTTGTGAAACACTCTATAGACATCAACTAAGTCCATATGTTCAGAGGTTTGGTTCAGTTCTGGTATTTCTTTGTTGATTTTTTGTCTAGTTATCCAGCTATTTGTGACAGTGGGGTATTAAGTTCCCCATTACAACTGTGTTAGTGCTTATTTGATTTTCCATGCCCATTAATATTTGCTTTATATAGTTGGGTGTGCCAGTATTTGGTGCATATATATTTATGATGGTTATCTCCCTTCTTCATGTTTTTCCTTAACACATATGTAGTGACCTTCTTTGTCTCTTTTGATCAGTCTTGGACTGAAGTTCACTTTGTCTGCAAACAGAATATCTACCCCTGCTTTTTCCAGATTCCTGTCACATGAAGTATTTTTTTCCATCCTTTGACACTCAGTCTATGAATTTCTTTTCAAGTTAAATGTGTTTCTTGTATACAGCATATTGTTGGGTCTTTCTTTTTTTTTTTTTTTTTTTTTTTGTGGGTGCCGGGGGTCAACCTTAGGACCTCGCACGTCAGCAGGCGCCCGTGCCGCTGAGCAGTATTACCGGCACTTTTCTCGTATATGAGTTCTGGGAGTCGAACTTGGGCCCTCGCACTTGCCAGGCAGGCGCTTATACCGCTGAGCCATCTCACCAGCCCCAGGGTCTTTCTTCTTGATCCATTTTGCGAGTCTGTTTCTTTTGATTGAGACCATCTACATTAATGGTTATAACGGATATATTGGTTTCTTCCTGTCATATTGTTGGTTTTCTGTACTTCCCCTCTGTTTAGTTGCTTGCCTTCATTGCTGGCTTCTTTCTATTGGTGTTCTTGGAATTGTGGTCTTCATTATCTCTTTCTAAAATATCCTTCAGAACATTTTGTAGAGCTGGTTTGGTGGTCATGAATTTCTTCAGTTGTTCTTTGTCATGGAAGTATCTTTAGCTTGTACAAGGGTAGAAATTATAAAGATCAGAGCAGAAATTAATGCAATTGAGACTAAGAGAACAATACAAAGAAGCAATGAAAAGGTGGTTCTTTGAAAGATTAAATAAAATTGATAAACCCTTAGCCAACCTTACCAAAGAAAGGAAAGACTCAAATCCATCCAATTAGGAATGAATCAGGTGAAATCACAACAGATCCTGCAGAACCCCAGAAGATCATCAATACCTACTTTGAGAATGTGTATTATAAGATGGAAAACACAGATGAAATGGACAGATTCCTAGATACATATGAATTACCAAAGCTGAATCAAGAAGATATAAAAATTCTAAATAACCCAATATTGGCCAATGAAATTCAAAATTTAATTTAAAAATTTACCAACAAAGAAAAGTCCAGGTCCTGTGGATTCACTGCTGAATACTATAAGAAATTTAGAGAAGATCTAATACTATTATTCCTAAAACTCTTTAATGAAATAGAAAGGGAAGCAATACTCCCAAATTCATTCCTGGAAGCAAGCATTACCCTGATACCAAAACCAGGGAAAGAGCCAACAAAAAAAGAGAACTACAGGACAATCTTCCTAATGAATATAGATGCAAAATTCCTCAATAAGATAATGGCAAACAAAATGCAGCAAATCATCAAGAAGATTATACACCATGACCAAGTAGGATTCATCCCAGGAATGCAGGGATGGTTCAACATATGCAAATCAATAAATGTAAGACACCACATCAACAGAGCCAAAGACAAATATCACATGATCATCTCAGTAGATACAGAAAAAGCATCTGAGAAAGCCCAACACCCATTCATGATTAAAAAAAAACTACAGAAAATTGGAATAGATGGCCTTTATCTCAATCTGATAAAAGCTATCTATGATAAACCAAGAGCCAACATCATACTAAATGGTCAAAAACTGAAATCTTTCACTCTAAAATCTTTCCCAATAGCATCAAAAAAATGAAATACTTAGGAATCAATCTACCAAATGAAGTAAAAGATCTTTATACTGAAAACTACAATAGTCTGAAAAGAAGATTGAAGAGGATATCAGAAAGTGGAAAGATATCCCTTGCTCTTGGTTGGGAAGAACCAGCATAGTGAAAATGGCCATACTCACAAAATTGTTATACAGATATAAAGAAATCCTGATCAAAATACCAAGAGCATACCTCATAGAATTAGAGAAAATAATCCTAAAATTTATTTGGAGCGAGAATAGATGTAGAATAGCAAAAACAATTCAGGGCAACAAAGGCAAGGCATGCATCATTGCAACCCCTGACTTTAAATTATACTACATAGCTACTGTAATTAAAAAAAATAGCATGGTACTGGCAAAAAAAAAAAAAAAAAGACATGGGGATCAATGGAAGAGGTTAGGAAATGCAGAAACAACTCCAAACATACTCAGCCACCTTGTCATTGATGAAGGGGCCAACCACCCTCACTGGAAGAAAGAGAGTAATTTTACTCCTTAGTAAATACTGTGGGAAAAACTGGCTTTCCACATGCTGAAGACAAATATTAGAACCATGTCTCTTACTATGCACTTAACTAAAATCAAAATGGATCAAATATCTAAATATTAAAACAGAAACACTAAATATGCTGGACGATAGGATAGGTAGAACTCCTGAGACATATGTGTAGGCAAAGACTTTATGAACAAAACTCAGATGACAAGGGAAATATTACAAAGAATCAACTGGGATCTCATCTTATTGAAAAGCTTTTCCATGGCAAAACAAAAAAAAAATCATAAACAGAGTGAAGAGAAAATCCACAGAGTGGGGAAAAATTTTTGTCAGGTATTCCTCAGACAAAGGACTAATATCTAGACTATATAAAGAACTAAAAAAACAAATTTAAAGACTCAATCCAAAAATGGGCATCTGAAATAAATAGACACTTCACAGATGAAGTAGAAATGGCAAATAAATACACGAAAAAATGTTCAACATCACTGGTTGTTATAGTTTGTGTCTAGATGCCCCCCCAAAGCCTCATGCAGTCATGGGAGGTGGGCTCTTTGGAGGTGGCTGAATCTAGAGTTCGTGATTGAGTCATGGTCCAATGCTGGGATTACAGGTGTGACTGCTACACCCGCCCTAGGGCAGGTAGCCTGCATATAATATAAGGGACAGAAACAGGCTTGTCCACTCACTCTCCCTTGATGCTTTTGCTATGTTCCACTGCCATGAACTGTTGCCCCTCTGCCTTGTGCCACCCTGTCATGAAGCCAGCCAATGATGGACTTAAACCTCTACAAACTGAGCTAAATAAACCTTTCCTCCTTTAACTTTGGGTGGCAGGTATTTTGTCTCAGCAATGAGAGAAAAGTAACTAAGACAGAATTTGGGGAAGTGGGGTCATTGCTGTAACTATACCTGACCATGTGGTTCAAGAGCCTTTAGGAATGGCTTGTGGGAAGACTTTGGAAAGGTTTGCAGATGCCAGCTGAAGAAATACAGTTGGAACGCCTTACATTGTTCTGTATGGGAGATTCTGATCAGAACTCAGAAGACCAAAAGGCTGATAGAAATCCAGCTGGTAAAGACCAGGATTGGGAGGTTTCTTCTCGGAAGAAGGACTACATTGGCTGGTAGACTCCAGATGATGTATGTTATGGTTTGCCAGAAAGTTTGTCTGCATTTTACTCATGTTCAGAGACTTTCCCTGAGACTAAGTGTAGCAGACTAATTAATCTGGCAGAAGAAATTTCAAGGCAGTCAAATGTTGAGGTGGTGCCACAGCTGCTGTTGGGGACTTTTAGCCAGATCTATGTTGAGAATCAAGAGCAAAGAGCACAGCAGAATGATTTAAAATGTTATGAGTTTGGCCAGAAAGGAAGCTCTGGTAAAGCTGTGGGCTGCAAAGATAGAGCAGAGGAGAATTGGATTGCTGAGAAAGAAGAGGACAATAGAAAATATGGCCTGAGGACATCACAAGAACCAGCAGGACTCCACCCTTTGCAGCCTCAAATATTGCAAAAGTGAAAGACTTTGCTTTGAAAAGACAGCCCCAGAGCACCGTGATCCAGAATGGCAGTGGTTACACCATGTTCCAGAATAGTGGGAGACTAGAGAATTTGTTCCTAAGAATTGGATTCAGAGTGCTCAGTGGTCCAGGCACTCGACCCCTGTAGCCAAGAGAGAAGCATGGCTACTGCTACAGCTGGCAGCATCCACGTGGTGCTGGTTTCAGGTGCAAGCAGAATGGAAGAGTTGTGGGGTCCGGAAGGCTTCCACCCAGATTTCAGAAGGCCTAGGAGGCTAGGCAGTGTGCTCCTGAGAGGGCAGTGTGTGAAGCTGTGAGGCTGAAATGAAAGATGCAGTGGAGACTCCAAAACTTTGGAGAAACCAGGAACATGGATCGTCTGAGGAAAACTGCAAGGAGGGAGCAGAGCAGGCTCAAGAGAGAAGCCATGGGAGCTACAACTGCAGAAAGTGCCACAGAGGCAGAGCCACCCCAAGCCCTTTAGAATTCACATCCTGCCACAGTTTACCTCAGATGCTGCACATGGAACTACAGGACTTAATGTTTGCCCTGCTGGATTTTGGACTTGCTTTGGTCCCATTCCTTTGTATCACCTATTTGTAACTTTTGGTATGGAAATGTCTATTTTGGGCCATTGAATGCTGAAAGTGTTTAACTTTCTTTTCATTTGTACAGGGGCTTGCAGCTAAGAGTTTGCCTTAAATCTCAGAGACTTGGGACTTGAACTTTTCAGCAATGCTGAAGCTGTTTAGACTTTGGCAACTCTTAGAGATGGATTAAATGTCTTTTGCATAGAGATGTGCATAAGTCTTTGGGGATCCAGGGGCAGAATGTTATGGTTTGTATCTAAATGTCCCCCCAAAGCCTCATGCAGTCATGGGGGCAGGCTTTATGGAGGTGGCTGAATCTAGAGTTTGTGATTGATTCATGGTCCAATGCTGGGATTAAGAGTGTGATTCCTACACCCACCCTAGGGCAGGAAGCCTGCATACAATATAAGGGACAGAAAGAGGCTTGTCCACTTGTTCCCCCTTGTTGCTTTAGCTATCTTCCACAGCCATGAACTATTGCTCCTCTGCCATGTGCCACCCTGCCTTGAGCCAGCCAATTACCCACTGAGACCTCTTCAGACTGTGAGCTAAATGAATCTTTCCCCTTTTAACTTTGGGTGTTGAATGTTTTGTCTCAGCAATGAGAAAAGTAACTAAGACATTGGTCATTCAAGAGATGCAAATTAAAACAATGCTGAGATTTCCATCTTACTCCAAAAAGAATGGTCATTATCAAGAAATCAATCAATAACAAATGCTGAAGGGGCTGTGGGGAAAAAGGAACCCTCCCCACTGTTAGTGGGAGTAGAGACTGCTGCAACCACTGTGGAAATCAGTGTGGAGATTCCTCAAAGTCTAAAGCTAAGGTTCCATTTGACCCAGCTATTCCCCTTCTCAGAATCATCCTAAAAGAATTAAAAACATCCTACCACAATGATATCTGTGTGTCCATGTTTATAGCAGTACAGTTTGTAATAGCTAAATCTTGAAAACAGCCCAAATTCTCATCAACTGATGAATGGATAACGAAGATTTTTTTAATACAATGTAGTACTATTTGGCCATAAAGAAAGATAAACTTGAGACATTTCTAGGTAAATGGATGCACCTTGAGACCATACTCTTCAGTGAAATAAATTGAACATGCATGTGTAAATATCACCTTGTTTCTCTAATGTGAGAAACTAAAAGTGTAAATAAAGACCAGAATGTATACTACATATTATGAAATAGGAAGAACATGCTCAATTGAGAAGGGGAACAAGGGAGCAGGGAAGGGGAGAGGATGAAAGGGAAAAAATGAGAAAGGAAGGAAAAAATGGAAAGAAAGTGTGGGGGAACTACTCAGACAGCTTCAAAGCTCAGGGGAATCTAAGGATGCCTGAGGACATGACCACACTTGCCTAGCACAGGCACACGGCAGGATAGTTATGTAACCATGACTTAGCACAGGTAAACATGCATGTGCTGGTTATGGCACTATGTAAGAATGTAAATATGGGGGCCGGTGAGATGGCTCAGTGGCGTAAGCGCCTGCCTTGCAAGCGCGAAGGCCGGAGTTCGACTCCCGGAACCCACATACGAAAAAGGGGCCGGTGATATCACTCAGTGGCACGGGTGCCTGTTGGCGCGCGAGGTCCTGAGGTCGTCCCCCCGGTACCCACAAAAAAAAAAAAAAAAAAAAAAAAAGAATGTAAATATGGGATAACAACCTGTCTAAGAATTATACAATAAAGATGCAGGCAGCTCTTGTGCTCTTGTGCTCTCGTGCTCTTGTGCTCTTTTACTCTGCTCTGCTCTATGCTGCCTGCTATTGTTGCTGATGTCTTGCACACATGTTCTTTAATCTGGGGATCTCACCCATGAAAATGTCCCTTGGGTCCCCTGAGTGGGCTGACACAAAGCTTTTGTAAATACGGAGGGAAGTGGGTTGAAGGGAAGGTAGGGGAATTAAAAAAAAAGAATTAAGATATATCATGTACAGATACAAATTCCTTATGATGGACGTGATCATTATGTATATATAAAATGCACCAATAAATTTAATAATAAATAAATAAAAGAGAAACATTAAACAATCTGGAAGATAAAATAGCTAAAACACTTGAAGCATAGATATAAAAAAAGTATTTTCTATACAGAACCTCAATTGTACAAGAAATAGTAGCAAGAGTCAACAAATAGGATTATATCATATTAAAAAGCCTCTGTACAGCAAAGAATCAATCAGTAGAGTGAAGAGACAACCTACAAAATGGGAAAAATATTTTTGCCAGCTACTCCTCAGACAGAGGACTAATATCTAGAATATACGAAGAACTCAAAAAAGCAAAACTACCTAAAATTAAAGACCCAGTCAAGAAATGGGCAACAGAAATGAACAGGCACTTCAAAGAGGAAAAACTACAAACTGGTCAACAAATATGTGAAGAAATGTTCAATGTCACTGACCATTAGATAAATGCTAATTAAGACAATGCTAAAATTCCATCTTACAGCTGGGCATGGTGGTGCACACCTGTAATTCCAACACTTGGGAGGCTGAGGCAGGAAGATTACCATGATTTTGAGGCCAGCCTAGGCTACAAGTGAGCTCAAGGCCAGGATGGATGGCAGTGAGATCTTGTCTCAAAAAAAAAATACATATATATATATATATATATATATATATATATATATACACACACACACACACACACACACACACACATACACATCTTACTCCAGAAAGAATGGCAATCATTAGGAAATCAAACAACAAATTCTGGCAAGGCTGTGGTGTAAAAAGAACCCACCTGCACTGTTGTTGGGAATGCAAACTAGTACAACTATTATGGAAATCAGTATGGAGATTTCTCAAAGAACTGAAATTAGAAATTCCATATGACCCAGCTATCCCCCTGTTAGCTATCTTCCCCAAAAGCTTAAGTCATCATTCTACAGTGATACATGCATACCAATACTTATAGCAGCAAAATTTGTAATAGCTAAATCCTGGAAGGAACCTGTATACCCATCAACAGACAATTAGATAAACAAAAATGTGGCATCTATAGATAATGGACTACTACTCAGCTATAAAGAATGACATATTTTAGATATTTGTAGGAAAATGGATGCATCTGGAAAATATAATGGTGAGTGAAATAAACCAGACACAATTGAATATGGTATCTCTCAATTGAGTGAGGTGAAGTACAAATAAAAAATGATAAAGGATGGATAGAAAGGGATGAGGAGATAAATCTCTTGCAATAGGGAAGTGGTCCAAGAGAACTAGGTGAGAGGTGAGGAGCAGGGGAAGGAGAAATGACGTTCCATGTACAGGAACTTAATAACCCCAGTTAATGTAAATACTGTAAGCCATAACATGAGCTAAAACAAATAATATCAACAAGTACAAAAAGGGGGATGGGGAAGTGGAGGAGGGAGGAGGGGAGGGAAGGGGATTTTTAAAAAAAGAAACAAGCTGTAATATGTACATGTAACCACTCCCCAAAATGATTGTAAACTTTATGAATTACAAACATGTATGAGTAAAAACAAAAAGGAACATTCAGACACAGAAACACACATAGGGAAATGCCCTGTGGAGACTGGAGTTCTGGGGTTACCAGAAGCTACGGAAGCTGAAGTCAGGCACCATCCGCAGCATCTCCACAGGGAAGGCAGCCCTGCTGACACCTGAGTTCCAGGCCTCTAAACTTTAGAGCTGTGAGACAGCAAATCTCTCTGGTCCTAAAACACTTGGGGAGGGCAGTCCTGGGGGCAAATAATACAGGCACATTCTGCAGTTTCAGTCACTCTTTCAGGCACCATACCTGCCCCAACAAGGCAATCCTACGAAAGGGTGGGGTGGATGCAGGTTTGCTTCCTTTTGGTCTTGAGTCTCCCAGGTGGGACAACCAACATTAAATTAGTATTCCCTCAGACACAGAATCAAAGTCCTAGAAGAGGGCCCGGGGCCAGTAAAAGGTGGGACCACACCTGGGAAGGGATCTGGGGAGAAGGAAATTCAGGACCTATCACTAGGGGAGGAGATGGGGATAGGAGAGGAGGGACCACATGCCAGGCAGAGGAAGTTGTTGGAGCTGCCTGCTGATGCGAGGTGGGAAATTGGAAGTGACAAGTGGGAATCTTCTCCTTGCAGGCTCTGTGCTCAGGTCCTAGGTGGTGTCCAGCAGCTGCTGGGGAACTCCTGGGGAGGTTCCAGGTGTCAGGGTAGGTGAGAGTTTGTAACAGAAAAACCCCTTCCCTAAACATGTGGTAGTCATATTCTTTCTTTGTTGCCCTCATGTACAGAATACATTTTTACTCCTTTCTTCCTGTTATTCTGTCTACTGTGACTTTTTTGCATAGCTTCAATTATGGAACCCTCAGAAAGTAGAGGGAATATTTTCTCTCCCTCACAGGCCCTGGCAGAACCCCTGGGGAACTGAATTGGGACGCCCTGCTCTCTGGGCAGCAGGAACTGCACAATCTGCTCAAGGGCAGGAATCTGCAGATCTGCAAGGGCTCAGTCATATGTCTACCTGCTAGGTCCCAGGCAGGGCTCAGTTCCTCCCTCCCTGCTAGGGTCCTGGCCAGGTCAGCTCTCACCAACTAAGAGAATTTTGTAAGACAGAGAAGGAAGTAGAGAACATGAAATGGTTTTTAAAAAGTCAGTTTGGGGCTGAGTGCCTGGGAGTCTGTGGCCTTGGAAAGTGACAGTGACAGTGACTAGTCTGGTGGGATCCATGCCAATTTCCCTCTGGGTTGTTTTGTTTGTCTTGTTAACATGAAAAATACAGTACATTGAGTATGAGAAACAAGAGTGTAAGGAACCACAGTGAAGACCACCTGGGAAAACACAAGTTTCATTGCCTAGAATGTGTTCCCAAAATGCAGTTCAAGGCATCTGGTTTTATGGATAAAAGGGGGACAGGAAGGAGGCCACAGCAAACTGTCACAGTTGCATTGGTCAATAAGAACACCACAGGATGCTGAGTGGTCATCAGCCACTTGTTCACTTATGGTGTACATTCCAGATAAAAATTGTGATAAGCAGGAATGAGGCATTCTTCAAGTTATTATTCCAGTGGCACTGGCACATCTTAAAGGACATAAGCTGAAACAGTAAATGTTAAAACTAACCAGCTCGGGCCAGTGAGATAGCTCAGCAGCATAAGTGCCTGCCTGGCAAGCGTGAGGTCCTTAGTTCAACGCCGGGTACCCACATAAAGGAAAAAAAGGGCCGGTGATATCACTCAGCGGCACAAGCACCTGCTGGCAAGCGTGAGGTCCTGAGTTCAACTCCTGGTACCCACATAAAAAAAAAAAAAAAAAAAAAAAAAACTAAGCAGCTCACAAGACTTTGTAGTCCAGGAGGTGACTGCTGTCCACCACTCACATTTGGTAGGCCTAATATTAATTTGCAGACCCCCTTTCATTTATTTATATTCAGCTTTTATTGCTGTGTTTTGTTCTGATTTACTGAGGGATGACCCTTATAAGAAGAAATTTGTAAATTTATCCATTTATTCCCCTGGGGCTGGCAGAGAAGGCCACGCAGCCAGGCAGGCAGGCAGAACCAAGGGCTACAGACACGGCATAACTACTTTTCCACTGACCCAACCTGGGATGGCCCCCAGGAGGTGAGGCCAGGCCCCTGCCTAATGGGCTCCAGGACAGCCCCATGACCACTCCCTTCCAGCTGTGGCCCCTGCAGGAACACCTGTCCATGGCAGAGAGGTTTCCAGCCTTTCAACAGCTGCAATACCCGCATCTGTACTCCAGTCCAAGCCCCACGGTGCCTCCCCTCTGGCACCTGCCTGGCTACATCTTCACCTGGTCTGCACGCTACAACAAATTGGCACCAAAGGACCCACACCACACACAAGCTGAAGGTAATCAGGTGCCAGCAGTGGCAATCTGGACTTAATCAGTGGCCAAAGCAATGGTGGCCAGGGTTGTGGACCCAAAGCTTAAATTCCCCATAGCCAGTGAGTTCTCCCCTTTACCTGTATTATCTGCTCCCCGAGCAAGCAGGCTGAGGATGCATAAACCCCTAATCAAGAGGGGAAGCCACCTTATCATTTCCACTTCACCAAGAAGGACATGCACATTGCCCTGTGTGAGGTCACAACTGGCACACAGCATAAAACCTACTGCAACCATGTGACTTGGGGCCTCCTGGACCCCACGAACAGCTCTAAAGGAGCCAGGCTGGATGGGAATGGAGGTGGGAGCAGAGTGGGGAGCAGGCATAGCAAGGTGGGTCTGAGCTGCAGGAGCTGAGGTAAATGCTCCATCAGAGCTGGAAAAGTTAAGTTCCCTGCATGACTCCTAACTGCATGGCTGGTTTTGGTCAGATCTGAGGTCCAGGAAAGAAGGGATTCATGCAGGCTTTCTGGAATCAGATTTTACCTGTGGGTACAGGAATCTCTGACAGCCCACACAGTGCACACTTAGTGTCCCAGCTCAGCCAGCTCCCCTTGTTACGGCAAAATCATAAGATTCACTCACAGGAAAACGAGAATCTAGAGATGAGTTCTTTTATTAAAAGAAGCTGGGCCAGTGAGATGGCTCAGCAGCACAAGCACCTGCCCAGCAAGCGCAAGGTCCTGAGTTCGACTCCCGGAACCCACATAAAGGAAAAAAAGGGCGGGTGATATCGCTCAGTGGCACTAGTGCTTGCTGGCAAGTGCGAGGTCCTGAGGTCGACTCCCGGTACCCACATAAAAAAAAAAAAAAAAAAAAAAGCCAGCCGGTGGACAGCAGAAGTCCAATCTACTGACCCCAAGTTTTTGTTTTACAGCTCCTTAAATACACATTTGGGGGGTTCACAAAATTTCTTGGTCGCCACAGAGACCGCTTTTTTTTCCTTTATGTGGGTACCGGGAGTCGAATTCAGGACCCCGTGCTTGCCAGGCAGGCGCTTATGCCACTGAGCCATCTCACCAGCCCCTAGAGACTGTATTCTTTACATCGTTTCTTTGGAATTTCACAAGGTCCCTCTCAAACATCAGGTTAATTAACACACAGAATGGGGGTAACAGGTACCAGCCTGTGCTAAACCCATTTGTTTCTCCTTCATGGTTTTATGACTACAAGACTATGATAAAAACCATTTGTTTCTCCTTTTATGGGTTTTATGGTTAACTGGGAAGGAGTCTGAGGAGTGAGTTTATCTATTTGGCACCTAAAAAGAAATAGAGTCACTTTAGCCACATCACCCTGACCCTGTGGTTAATTATAAACTCACAAAATGTTGTTCTGAGTTTTGTATGGGAAGCTGTATGAAAAGCTCATGTAAAAGAAAAAGGGAAAATAGAAATGATGAACATCAAACTCAGGATGGTTAGCTCTGGGGAGTCACAAGGGAGATACCTTACAAAGCCTTTTATCACACATTCTTAATGCAAAAACTGAGCTGGACTCTTCCTCAGCTCTGGATGAAGACTCTTCAACTTCCAGAAGTGGGTGAATCTCTTGACTTGGGTTGCTTTCTTGTGTTGTTCCCAAAACTGATCCCTCACTCTTCCTGCCTTGGTTTCCCCAAGTCCTACTTCCTACAAATGGTGTGACATCCCACACGAGTGTGTTCTGCAGCACCCTCACTGCCACACCAGTGAAGGCAGGACCCACAGAGCCAGAGCTCTGGTATGGAGTGGATATGTCTCAGGGGGGTCTGCAAGGGTGGGGGGGGTGGCTGGTAGGGAATCTTAGACTTTGCCCTCTGGAAAGCCCTGGTCAAGGAGCAAGACCTTGAGGGCAGCATTGTGTGATTGTGCTGCAGTAAAGGGAGGAACCCACCCCCAAAGATCCCTGTGTGTACCTCAGGTGTGCAGAGCCTCTGTCCCCAGTCTGTAAGGAAGAGCAATGGAGCTAACACACTGCATTAGCTCTGCAGACAAAACCAGATGCTTTCACTATCACAGAGTGCTGAAAGTATTCTAAAGGGAAGTAAAATGAATTTTAAAATTTGATATTGTTTTGATATTGTTTGCCAGGGCTTTTAGAAGCCAACTTCCCCTGCACTGGTGACTTTGGCCAGTGCTGGTGGATTGTAACTCATGTCAAAAGCTGCTGGTCAGAATGAGCCTGAGACCATAACATGTTCAAACACCTCAACCCTGAATCTCTACTTCTAGGAAAATAGTTCAGAAGGAGTCTGAAACGCAGGCTATGTGGAAGATAAAAGAATACTGGAGACAGTGAAATTGCTAGCAGGGGAGAAAGACTTAGATTACGGCCCCATCCACATGTGGGGATAAAATATAGAACCTCTTGTTTGTCTCTCTTATCAGTGGTTATGACATTGATATGTGCTCACTATAGAAACTTGAAAATCAAGAAATAAAAGAATCCTAAAAAAACAGAATCCTTTAACATACACCTTATCACCTATAGTGATGTTCTTAAGTAGATTTATATAATACTTGAATGTGTAGAAATCTAATTTATAGACATATATTCATTGGATTCAAGTGTGAGATTTGGGTTATAAATTTTAATAAAATTATTTCATAAGTCACACAAACAACACACTCAAAACTCAATGTCTTATTTAATTTAGATTTTTGAAATGGTCATTTGAGCCACAATCTAGTTGTAAGAGGAGGTGCAGGGCCCTGGACACACCCCCACCCCAGGGAGTGGAAGACTATCTGGATTGTCCAGGGCAGATGTTCCACAAGAGCTAAACTGTGAGGACATCTGCCATGTGGTTCAGAAGTTGCTGTGAGAAGTCTCTGGCCACTCCCAGAAGCCTTGGAGCCCCACAGCAAGGAAGCAGTGCCTGGCCTCTTCAAGGAAAGCACCCAGCATGGGCCTCCCAGGGAGGCACAGGGTGCTTCTCCATGGACCCTCCCACAGCCAACGCAGGTCCAAGCTGACAGTGTCTCTAACCAGGGCTGCACTGCCCAGGTAAGGAAGCGTCATCTGCCCAAAGAAGCCAAAGCTACCTCTTTTCATCAGGGCACTTTGCCTTCTCCCTCTTTATCCTCGCTGAGAGTAAATTACCAGTGAAATAAATGATGCAACCTCTGTCTTCGGCAAACTAGCCTCTGATTCACCTCCTTCCAGACTAACATAGCTGATGCAGCAGAGCTGCAGCCCTGTTTTTCAAATGTAGATGCATGGCTGCCATATCTAAGTGGTATAAAAAATCAATTTAGTGATTAAGATAATAGTGTGTGGATGCAGCTCCACAAGCCACAGCCAGCTTGGGCACAGCCAAGATAAGGGGTATGGGGTGGAGTGTGTGTCCCTGCATGGTTTCCCAGCAAACTAAATGGACCAAATCATCAGAGTCATGTGTGGGGCTTTACCCACAAGACTCAGTGCCAAAGATGAGCCTGACTCTCCGATGCTCGTTTAAGATGAAGCTGGTACATCAGGCCTGGATGAAGTCACTTTTGTCCTGACTGGTGTATGTGCCTCTCCTTCTGACCCACACTGCAGTAATCTCTGTTGCTATTGCCACCCAGGACCAGGCTGCCACCAGCACTGTGTGATCCCGGAGTCTGCCTTTCTCTTCAGTCTCATGGCACCCTGGGGCTGGCACCTTGGGGGTGGTCCTTAGATACTGGGCCCAAGTTGCTCCAGAACAAGTAAAAATAAAGTAGAACTGAAAATCCTGGTGAAATTCACTTAGGTAAGAGTAAGGATTGTTTTGTGAAATTTTTGTTTCAAGTAGAAAAGCTTTAATCAGAAGGATTCTGACTACAGCACCATTCATATTAATGAAAAATCAGAAGCAACCTCAGTGCCCAAGAGTGCAGTAATTATTAAGCAGGTGACAATATATTATAAGAATGCAATGGAGTGCAGATGTCAGAGGTCACAGTCCTTAGAAGCAGCAGGGTGACAGAACCCAGCCTACCACTCCCTGAGCACCAACCCTGGACACACGATGCCTGCTGCCACAGCACAGAAGGTGACGTGCTTCTTGGGCAATGTGTGGAAGAGAAGTTACAAATAACTCACTTTTGCAAAGAATTATGAATGAATTCATCTGTTGTCTGTTATAAGACAAAAAAGAAAGAAAAATGTCTCTGCCTTGTCAGAATAAATACTTTTTTATTAAAGCCTTTTCGGTGGGACCCTTTCCATCCAAGATCCTGAGTGGGGAGGGAAGGGTCTGAACTCCACATAGGCATGTTACTTAATTGACAAGTATGTCAGGGGTGTGGAGGTGTGGAATGTGAAGACAACACTCTAAATGTTTATTTTCATATTATAGTAATAACATTTAACATGAAATCCACAGTCTTGAAGACAACTTTTACTTACTATCAGACTATCTAAATTGTTTAAGCAGAAAGTACTATTTTCAGTTTGAGAAACTTCCTGTTTAAAAAAAAAAAAGAGTAGTTTATTGAGATGGAGGGGGAAAAGCAAAGGGAACAGGATAAAATTCAGTTGAGTTTCCAAAGACCTGCATAAAGAATGTAGACAACTGAAGCTGTTAGTACAGGCATGGTGTCATCTCTGTCTACTAAACCCTCACTGGATTCTGATGTGACATAGTGCTTGGATTGTAAAGAGGCATGAAAAGCCCTGTTTTGCAGATACTTTCTCCCCTTCCCAAGAAGTGGGAAGGCCAGGTTATTTCTGATCAGTGACAATTCTAGAGTGTTACACCTCAGTGAAAATGACAGACACAGCAGCACCTTGAAGTTGGCAGGTGCCTTCCTCGTAATCTACTTAATGCTTGTAATAACACACTAGCAAATGTGTTGACTGTTTCCTTACCCTACTGCTCAATGCAGTTGTCAGGTAAGAAAGCCCCTGATTGAGCTCCCTGTTGTCCTGATGCTCATAAGGCTTCTGTCTCAGACTCAGGTGTAAGCCACCTCCTGGCTCTTCTCCCCAGACAGATCTTGGGGTGCATACAGTCACACCCACACCACCCCTGGAGTTGAGAGTCTTCTCCACTGCCCCAGCAAATACTCTGGGCCTGGGGCCTTTGCTAGTTGGCTGTGCCCTCTCTGGCCTGCCCCTAGTCCATCAGTGAAAACAGATCTGCCTTTCTCAGCATGCCTATCACTCAGCAAGTCAGGTAGGCAACTCAGTGTTAATTGTATTTGTCAGTCATCACAGTAACTCATTAGGGAGGTCCAGATGTTCCCACCCTCTCCCTGTGAAGATTCTTACTCTGGAATCTTCTCCAAAAGTTTAGAAAAATGAACTGTGACTAAGAAGGGCCTGGAACTCCATGATAGAGTCACATGGAACAGCACTGCAAGGCCCAGAAAGTCACTGCAGATGTCCTCATGCCTGAACTCATTTCTTAGACTAATCTGAAAGGAAGAAACTGTCGCTGTGTGTGCTCTGTTAACTGAGCAACCAGCATCAAGTCAGAGTGGGTTCAATGCCCTCGGCAGTGAGCTGCTGTGACTCTGTTGGAGGAAGGGCTCAAATGGGAAACATGTTTCTGGGCAAAAAAGGGAAGGAGAATCTATGGACTAAGACACGTAGGAGACACAGCAGCCATGCACAATGCGTGCACTTCATCTGAATCCTAATTTGAATGACTATGGAATAATTATAGACGTGTATATAAATATGTATTACTATGAGAAATAAAGTGTTTTGTAGAGGACAATGGCATGATTATGCTTTGCAAAAAGTCATTATCTTCTAAAGATTACAGTTGGAAGTATTTATGAACCAAATAAATCAGTATGAAAATCATCCATTGTGGAAGGAAGGGATGTAAATTTTTAAATAGAGAAATTGGCCACGAACTGGTCACTGTCAAGGCTTAATATTGGATGCATGAGGGCTCATCACATCATTATTTTGGCTTTCTGTTTAAAATTTTCTATAATCAAGTTTCTAAAACTCCTTTGGGAAAAAGCAAGGAAAGAAGGTATCTGGAAAAGAGCAGCACCTGCCCTGTGTTTGAGTCTGTATTGGGCCTCAAGTATGCTGGACAGGAAAAGCACTCAACCATGCACATTTCAAGCACCACAGGCCCACCCTGTGTGGACAAGGGTGATGGCAAGTCCCCGTTCTCTGCAGACATCTTGGTGTCCAGTTCCCGCCCTGCGTATTCAGGAGGAGCCTGGGGACAGAACAGTGGCCTCAGGTTTCTACTTCCTCACACAAAAGCCAACTCCTGGACACCTGGAGCCCTGAAGTGCAAGCTGCATTGGACTCGATCCTGGATGGAACAGCTCTCAGGAGGAGGCGACAGCCATCACTGCCTGAACATAGTGAACACAGTGCCCCTCAAGTGAGTTCCTGGTCAGGTCTAAGCTACACATAAGCCCAGCCAGATCCAGAAGGAGCTGTGGGTATGGAACAGGAGGTGAACAGATTTTAAATAAAACTAAGAATTGATGGGGGGGGTTAACAAAAAAATTGTCCTACAATGTATTAAAAGCAACATAAGGCAAATATAATTTTAGTCAGTATCATCTTTGTGCACAAGTATCTACAGATTGCTCAGCGAAACCCAAAAGATTATAGAGTTCAGTCAAGTCAGGACCCAACAGCAACCAAGAGCAACCCACTGTCCCTGTGCAAGTAGAACAAAGAAACAACAGGAAAAGCACGCTGCCAGTGTCAACTTCAGGAAGAGGCTTATGGTATGGGCCTCAGGGCCTTATGGCCTCCAGGACACTGTGCCACAGCCTCCCTCACTCCTACACACAGATCCTGCCAGTGCAGCAGCTCCAGCCACAGCCCCCGACCCCACCCGCCCTGTGAGTACAGTATTCTCAGAGGCCACAGGAAACTCACTCCACACCCAGAACAAAACACTTGCCATGCAGTGACACCCCACAGTCCCACAGCTGGCCTGTGACTAGAATAACACAAGGAAGAAATGCTGGGCAGACAAATACAGCCACTCCAAATAGTAACTTACTGTATGTAATGACATTTCAAATCACTGGGTGATACAGACTGAATGTTTCCCTTTCTAAAATTCACATGTGGAAGCCCTAATTTCCAAGGAGATTACATTTGGAGAGAGACTTTAGGGAGGTATTTAAGGTCAAATGAGGTCATGGGACAGGGTCCTAATACTATACTCTGTATACTGTAAAAAGCCACAGAGAGAAGGTAGCCACCTGCAGCTCAGGAAGAATCACCTTGCCAGGGACAAACCTGTAAGCCCCTTGACCTTGCACATCCAGCCTCCAGAACAGTGAGAAAATAAATGTTTATACCACTGAAACTGGCATTTTGTCACAGCAGCCTGAGCAGATGCACAGAATGGACTAGGAGTAAATCAGCCACAAGTCTGATTTACTCTTGTGACAGACAGCACAAGAAAGCCCACACATCTTGTCATACAACCAGCCACAGACACCAAGAGGGATCTCAATGACATTTACACTCAGCAGTTCACAGAACAGGAAGACCTAAAGCCAGGCCACATGCACAGAACTTTTATCCATACACAAGACATTCCCTCAAACAAGGGAGCTAAACTCTGGGGCTGGGGATCAGGAAGGAAGCAGGGACAGTGACTTTCAGAGCAATTTCTTACAGGCAGTAATTCTACACTGTATCTACAGTGTGCAGTATTTATGAGTAACTGTTACAAATCCTCTAACAACTTACTTCTACAAAAACCAAAAATCTATAACCTCACTGCCCTGAAAACAAAGGAACTCATATCTAATGTGGCAGACATACCCTCACATGACTCTGCCCTGGAGATGGGACGTGGGATTTGGCTCTAATCACCCTCAATCATGGATTTAGGACAATCCTACCATGGGCTCAGTGGCACAGCTCCTGCCAAGTATATACAAGGCCCCAAGTTTGATCCTGAAGCACTGCAAGCAGAAGCTGTCCTACCAGGCTGGAGGGAAACCCCACACTGGCCTCGAGGAAGCAACAGCCCTGTGCCCTGCCTTTGAGGTCACTGCCTTCAGCCAGACATTGCAAGGAAATTCTGGCAACCTGAACGAGCGTGGGGGCATAGTGCTCCCCAGCTGAGCTGCTGACCCTGACTGCAGCCTCCGAGACTCCAGAGAGGACCTGCGACCCCTCAGCTACAAGGCACTTGGTAACACAAACTCAACCCATGCAGGACACAGGGACAAAAGAGAAGGGGAGCCAGATGTGATGGTGCACACCTGTAATCCCAGAACTCAGGAGGCAGAGGCATGAGGATCACTGCGAGTTCGAGGCAAGCCTGGGCTACACAGTGAGTTCAAGGTCACCCTGAACTACATAGTGAGACCCTATCTCAAATACCACCCCTCAGGAAAAAGAAAGAGAAGGGGATATTTCCCTCTAGTGATTGCCTTTACTGACATGAACAAAGTGAGTACTACTGTTCAGAGCTATTTAAATGGCCTAAGGATTAAGATATTAACAATCGAGAGCCTCAATTATATGTTTCTGTGTAAAGAATGTTTCTATTAGCCTGTGGCTGGCCCTGTGTAAGAGGTAAAGTTCAAGAGGAAACAGTCTTCTTCACATAAGAGATAGTTTAGTAATAATGGTCAAGAAATTTACATATACTAGAAGTGTTGGGGGAAGTATAGTATAATTCTTTAGAGGTTAGACCTAATACAGTTAACAAACTACAATGAAGAAAGAGCAGCTCTTGATGTTGAAAATCAGTGTTTAAGCTAAAGGTATGCATTTTCCATCCCACTTCTGCGAGGTTCAATTAGGCAAAAAGACCTGCTGGCATGGAGCACCCACATGCACACCCTGTACACACAGAGCCTGTCTGAATTCCACCATCCAGCACCCTCCCATCACCTACCCACCAGATGCTAGCAGCACCACATCCCTGGGCTATGACAACCACCAGTGTCTCTGGCACACCAACGTCAAGAGGCTACAGACAGGACAGAACCCTGCTGTGATATCAACTGCATTTTATATGTTTGATAACACATTTAACAATTCTATTTGAAATGTTTTGTCCACATTACAAATTTTGACTGTTTTATAACAAACTCTGACATATAAAAATGTTGTTCTCTTGGAAACCGATGGCATTTATAAAAATTTACTCTCTGTATTTAATGAGCTGTCCCTAGCTAAGAGTCCCCAAATTCACTTCTCCCCACAGTTTCCTTGACCTTTCCATAAACCAACTGGGGGTTGAAAGATGACAACACAGGTATCCCTTGTGTAAATTTTCTGATGCACAAGAAAAATCAGTCATTCAAAAAATGAACTGGCAACAGTGGGCTGTCTGTGTTACAGTGTAAACAGCTCACATACAACAGCTCAACAGAGTATGATTTTCTCACTAAGGCAAAGTATACAAGAAGACTCTGGGGTGAAGGTGGCAAGACCTCTGCTCCCCTTAGTCAATTCCTCATCTCACCTCAGGACAGCTTTCTCCCACCAACACTCCCAGGGCCACCTGGGGATTGTGTGGATTCAGCTCCACAGGGCACAAGACTTAGTGAGGAGGTACCTCATGGCCATTGCCACACCAGGAAGTAATGTCCATCACTAGGTCTACATCCCCTAACAATGTCCAGGCACATGGTCCCACCACGATGATGGGAAACCAAGCAACGTGGGCCAGTCTAACCAAGAAAAAAAGAGTGAGTTGGGAATACAGCCACCTTTACATAATTTCTCAGGTTTACTGAGATGTCATGGCTAACAAAATGTTTTCCTATATTTATAGGGTCTTTCTCCTGCCTGAGATTTTTGATTTTTGGTAAGGACTGGCTTCTGGTTGAACAATTTCCTCCCTTCTTGCTCACAAAGTGTCTACCTTGTGTGAGTTCTCTGATGCCGGCTGAGATGTGACTTCTGGCAAAAGGTTTTCCTACATTCGTGACATTCGTAAGGTTTCTCTCCTGTGTGAGTTCTCTGGTGCACTGTGAGCACTGATTTCTGATAGAAAGATTTCCTGCATTTGCTACACTCATAGGGTTTCTCTCCTGTGTGCGTCCGCTGATGCACAGTGAGATCTGACTTCTGATAGAAAGACTTCCCACATTCGTTACATTCATAGGGCTTCTCTCCTGTGTGTGTTCTCTGATGCACAGTGAGTTTTGATTTCTGATAGAAAGTTTTCTTACATTCTTTACATTCGTAAGGTTTCTCTCCTGTGTGTGTTCTCTGATGTACAGTGAGGTCTGACTTCTTGTAGAAAGATTTCCTACACTCATAACATTCATAGGGTTTCTCTCCTGTGTGAATTCTCAGGTGTAAAATGAGGTCTGACTTCTGGTTGAAAGATTTCCCACATTTATTACACTCATAGGGCTTCTCTCCGGTGTGAGTCCTCTGATGCCTGCTGAGGTTTGACTTCTGGTTGAAAGATTTCCTGCACTCATTACACTCATAGGGCTTCTCTCCTGTGTGAGTTCTCTGATGCACAGTGAGGTCTGACTTGCGGTAGAAAGATTTCCTGCATTCATTACATGCATAGGGTTTCTCTCCTGTGTGAGTTCTAGCTTGTGAAGTGGGGTCTGACTTCCGGTAGAAAGATTCCATACACGTGTTATACTCATAGGGCTTCCCTTCTGTGTGTTTTTTCTGCTGAGTTGTAAGGTACGCTTCCTTAATGAATAATTTCTCACAGTCACTACATATGTGGGGTTTCTCTCCTGTGTTCATTCTCTGATATTTAGTGAGTGCAGGATTTGAATAGAATGTCTTCCCACATATGTTACATTCAAGCATCTTCCTCCCTACCTGAGTTATCTTTTGGACGATGAGAGCTGACTTATCACAGGCTTGCTCCTGTTCACTATATTCACAGCAGGACTCTCCCACACGCACCCGCTGATGTATGAAGAATATTGCCTCTGTGTTGACAGCCTTCATTTCTCCACTATACTCAAAATCCTGCTGCCCATTTTGAAACCTGTGATGCTGGCTGAGATACTCAGGATGTCCAAGGGATTTCCCAACCATACCAAGGGTATCAGGTCTTTTTCCAGCAGGCATCTCATCAGGCACACTAGGGAGGAGCACCTTCTGATACACAAGGAACTCTTCAGTCCTCATTCCTAAGTAGTTCTCATTATTTATAACCAGCTTTGAAATATGACTTGAGCTCAAATCAAATGTTCTTTCTAATCCAACTCTCTCCTCTGCTGTACTGCTGCTGGTGATTACAACTTGCCACAGATGTCTGTCTGGACTGTCCTGGCTGGTCTCACCCAGGTCTTCCACTTTCTGGACATCTAAAATGATCAATAATGACAAACATACTCTTGAACCACATTAAGCATTTCTTAAGGAATGCTCACATAAAGGTAAGAAAGTTCCTTCCTATCCTACTGGCTAAAAATTTTAAAATGTCAGTAACAGGAATAGCCTTATGGTAAGTATATGCCTTTTCCCCTAAAGTGAATGTAATGAGTGTTTAATGGTTTTTACAATATTGTATTTTTCTCTGCTTCTTTAAAACCTTTTTTTTTTCTTTTAATATCTGAGGAAATATTTAGTCAAAATATGTAACTACTGCCTGGTTGTAGTTTTTTGTTTTTGTTTTTTGTCTTTTTGGGACAGGGTTTCACTACGCAGTTCAGGATGGTCTTGAACTCACTTTGTAGCCCAGGCTGGCCTTGAACTTGCAACAATCCTCCTGCCTCAGCCTCCCGAGTGCTTGGATTACAGGCATGCACCACCACACCCAGTCCTGGTCGAGTTTAAAAGTGATTGCTGTTCATCAGCCATTTGTTTTCCTTGTTCTTTTTAAATATTTTTTTCTTAAATTCCTAAATGAATAATTTCTCAGTCACTACATATGTGGGGTTTCTCTCCTGTGTCCATTCTCTGATATTTAGTGCGTGCAGGATTTGAATAGAATGTCTTCCCACATATATTACATTCAGCATTTTGTGCTGCTTCTTTTCTCATCCTTTAGTTTTAGAGCTCTTAGGATCAGCTACAGTTGGATGCATAATAGAACTACTTCCTTGCCTGGCACCTAAGCACAAATGTTTCCTGGGAGCAAGGATTTGTACCTACATTTGTTTAGTCTTCGCTGCTCCCTGGAGAATGGTTATAGGGATCTGTGGGAGATTTCAACTCTTTTCTTCCCCATCCTAGATAAAAAGGATGTCCTCCAAATTCCAAATTTAACCTGACATCCTCTGATTCTCAAAACCCTAACATCAGTCCACCACCTGGCCAGCCTGTCCTGGTTCTGCAACCCAGATTGTGCCCACCATCCCAACAAGCCAGACTTTTTCCCCAGGACCTGCTGCAGCCCTGCTTGATGACAAATTGCTCCTGAAGCTTTTGTTTTATGAAATGGCATTTCATCTGCCTCCTTATTTCACAGAAAATGAAATCTCCTGTATTTCCTTTGTTCTCTGTTGTTTTAGAATGATGTCCACAAAGAACAGGGGAAAATTCTAACTTCAAATTCCACTCCCACACAGGAATCTGAGCCCCTCAACACAGAGTTCAGGACTGTGGGAATTCCGAGACTGCTGAGAACAGCCCGGCACAGCCCCATCAGGTGGGCTCTTTCCCCCCAGCCCCCTCCCCAGGACACAACTGACCTGTAAGGGTCTGGCTTGGGTATTCTTCTCCCATCCATGGCTGTGCTCCCTGCTCCAATTTGATGGTCTCCTCTGGGCTGGAGATGCAGTGCCCTGTTAATGGGAAATGGCGTCAGGTTCTCCCTGGGTTAAGTCCTCCCTGGCACCCTGACTCTAATGTCCTGACACACAAGTCTGACTCCTAAACCTCTTCTTTCAAAGCTACTACTGATTTCCAAAGCTGTGTCTCTACCAGTGATATATACTCTATTTTAGATTGTATGTTCCCCTACATATTATATAATAAATTGGAACATTGTCATCTCAAAATTAAACTAGCTGAAGTAAACAACAATCCCTCTAAAACTGCCTCCCCTTAGAACCCTTCCTAAAATACCCCATTTTCTATCTCATCCTGGTAAAGCATTCTTTGTGGCTCTTATCTCACAATGGATATACACAGTCTGCCCAAAAAATGTATACACAATTCAGGAAAAGAAAAATAGTATGATGTTTTTTCAACAGATGGTGCTACCCTCATATGGGGGACCTTAGGGGATGTCATACATCACAGAAGAGCCTCTACACTGCTAGCCCTTAGAGAAGGAATTGAAAATGCAATATGCAGCAACCCCAATGACCAAGGTTACCAAGCAGCAGTTTGCTGTACTAATAAATGTGTGGAAGCTAATGGCCACCACTTCGAGCACCTCTTGTATACAGAGGTCAAAGGTGACTTTTATTAATCTCATGATGTCTCAATAAATTTAGTATTAAAATATTTATGCAAGTTTTTATTTTCCTAAAGTGTGTATACATTTTTTTTGGTAGACTGTTTGGATTTTCTCTTTTAAAAGAACATAAGCTCTTTAAAAGGAGATATATTTGTTTAATTACTATTACCTCCATAATCACAGAACACTAGCAGCTAATGAGTTGCCCAACTTTAACACGTATGGAAAGAATGACTAAATGGGGGCCGGTGAGATGGCTCAGCGGTGTAAGCACCTGCTTGGCAAGCGCGAGGGCCTGAGTTCAACTCCCGGAACCCACATACAAAAAAAGGGCCGGTGATATCACTCAGCGGCACAGGCGCCTGCTGGCGCACGAGGTCCTGAGGTCGATCCCCGGTACCCACAAAAAAAAAAAAAAAGAATGACTAAATGCATTAACTAATAATAATAATAATAATAAAAGGCCTTCAGAATAGAGGGAAAGGGGGCAACTGAGAATTTAGAGAAACTCACTAAGAAAAAAGTCTAAGAGCCAGAAAGTGGCTGGAGTTGTAGAAGTCTAAGAAAACTAGGAGGAGGTGGAGCTAGACTTGAGAAGCTCCACAAAGAGAGTAGCATGGGCATCTGACCCTGAGCCCACTGTGGGAGCTGCAGATACACTCCACAAAAGGCCCAGCACAGCCCCATCAGCTGGGCTCTGCTCCTCCCGGTCCCCTCCCCAGGACACAACTGACCTGTAAGGGTCTGACTTGGGTGTTCTTCTCCCATCCATGGCTGTGCTCCCTGCTCCAGCTTGGTGATCACCTCAGGTTTGGGATTGCAGTGCCCTGTTAGTGGGAAATGAAGCAGGATTTCCGACACACTGCTACTTCAAGGCCTTTGAAGAAAGCCAAATGCCAGGTGTGATGGTGCATGCCTGTAATCTCAGAACTTGGGAGGCTGAGGCAGGAGGACTGCCATGAGTTCAAGGCCAGCCTGGACTACATAGTGAGATCAAGGCCAGCGTAAACTATACAGTGAGACCCTGTCTTAAAAAAAAAAAAAAGAAAAGAAAAGAAAGCAAGCAAGCCAGACAGCCAACAGTATGGTTTCAGGAGCTGTGCCATGAAGGGGACAGTGTGAGCCTTTTGTAAGACAGCAGTGACACCTCCTTCAAGGGCTAGACTCTTACACCTAAATGCCATGAAGCCACTTACCTGTTCTATAGACTGAAAAGAAAGCACTTGTTCCTGGAAGTTACTGTGATTTTTCACTCACCCAAGGACACCAGGCTGCTGTAGGTCTCCAGCATCACATCCCTGTATAGGGTCCTCTGCGCATCGTCCAGGTCCTGCCATTCCTCCCAGCTGAAGTCCACAGCCACGTCCTCAAATGACACTAACCCCTGTAATGGCATGTTTGTCTTCACTCAAGTCATCAGCCCTGGGATCTTAAGAACACAGTCTGGGAGATCAGTGTGTGTGTGCGTGTGTGTACACGCATGCATGTGCAAGAGGGAGCTTGTTCTGTACTCTGCATGGTGGGAGAAAGAAAAACCACAGCAGAAACATCATGCCTCAACACTGATTTGTTAATTGCTAAAAATACCAGCCTGAAGTTTCCCATACAGATTTGGGAGTGTCCATGTTGCCAGGATAAAGACAGGATATGAATTCTCCACCAAGGAGCACATGGTCTGCTATGATGATATGAAGCACACACACACGACTGTAATCATGTATTCAGCTAATTTAGACACAAGCCCAAGGTAAGTCAGAGAAACAAGGAAGTAAAAAAACACATTTTTCTGTGTTATCAGGTTGTGCTTCACTGAAAAGCCAAAAATGTTTAGATCTTCCAAAAGAATATGTCTCAGAAAAAAGAGGCCAGAAAAGAGCAATCACAAAATCATAAAGAACACACAGCACATTAACGGAAGTACAAAAGTCACCTTTCCAGGTAAGCAGTCTTGAGCTGTGATGAGAGAAAAAGGCACTAAAGGCATTTGACAACCTGATTATAGAATGATTCTGACTTAAATACTCAACATACTTCCAACAATAAACAGCTCATATACTCACTGCTGTTAGCAAATTACTTACATATTAATGTTATGTTCACAGGCATCCTTATATTTCCCTCCTAAATCCAAAAGAATTCCCAGTGTGCATATGAAAGTGAACATCATCCACCTTCTAAAACACATGGTACAAATAATAAGAGGCCAATAAAATTTGCATTGAGAGTCAACCCTGAAAGGACAACAAAGAATACTTTACAGGAGACCCACTTTGAGGTGGAAATGATTTCCACTTGGAGGGGGGCTGGTCTTAGTCACATGCTTACAGAGCCTGGCAGAGTCAGAGCACTGTTAAAGATATCAGAAATGAAAGAAAGCTATTTAATTTGAGATATGGAGCATTTAAGGTTAAACTGAGTATTAGTTTGTACAAAGAAACAACAATCACCTCATATTTAAAATGTTCAATTAAGAAAAAAAACGAAAGAAGAAACTTTATGACATTGGATTTGACAATTATTCCTTGGACATCGAAAACATAAACCAGGTAAGGGGAGGGAAGAAAGGGGATGAAAAAGGAATTAAGATGTATTATGTACATGTACCAACTCCCCACAAGGAATGTAAACATTATGTACTACACACATATACTAATAAAAAAACAGGTAAGGTGAACTATAAAATGAAGACTTTTTGTGCATCAAAGGGCAGTGTCAATGGGTCAGGGGATTTTACTATGAGTTACCAGTGAACATCTGAAGAAATGAACTGAGAATTCACTGAGTAGGCTAAAGTACCAATGAGCAGAATCTACCAGAAAATACAACTTAGCACAGCTTGCTACACACCCTACAGACACACAAGGTGAGGAAAATGTGCACACAGTTATTCCAGGACAGATGGATGACTCAATCTTCCAGGCTGGCCAAAAGCTGTCTGGGACCACACTATTTTATCAACTTCAGAAAAGCCTCCTTTAGGTAGTTAAACATGACCAGTGAAGACAATGTTCCAGACTTGGGTGCCAGCAAGTCTCCAAATTCCATAAAAAGCCAGCATGCTTACCATTAGGATTCTGTGAGTCATCTAATGAGGGTGGCTGCCTTTCACCACGACATCAGAAAGACCAGAGACAAACCTGCACTCAACTTAGATGACTCTAAAGTCTGCTAAATCTATATACTAACTTTATTTATGTATACTTCCCTGAGGCTCAATTTTTTGTTTTGTTTTTGTTTTGGGTTTTGTTTGTTTGTTTGGTTTTGTTTTGGTTTGGTTTGGTTTTTTAAGAGTAGGAAAATGTATTGGGGAAAGGGAATGTGGAATATGAATAGGGAGTAGGAACAGCTCCTGAGAGACAGGAGGGGTCCCGAATAGGTTACTTCTGAGGCTCAATCTTAGTTTTCTACTTTTCCACCTTAATTCCTGGACCCCATAAAGTTCATTAAATGTGATGTAAAACAAAATGAGGAATAAATAACTCACCAGAGATTTATTCCATTTTTGTTGCTCTTGGAAATGCACCGAAGACTCTGGAAGCATAGCTGGGACTAGAGGTGAACAGAGTGGAGTCATAAGAGAACGCATGTGGCTGTGTCCTAAATTCTCCTGTTCAAAACACTACACATGAACTGGAAAAGGAAAAAAAGGGGAGGAAAGAGGCTCCTGTTAGAGAACAGCCCTTTAGGTCTCAAACAAGGATATCAAAGTCCCTACTAAAGATACAACCATAAGCCCATCAGGTGGCACAGATTAGAAACAAAATTCATTTGGGAGTTAATTAAAATAGTGATTACCCACAGACTGATCAACAATAACATTCCCCAAAGAAATACCTGAATAATTTAAACAAAAGGAAAACACACTGTGCTTTCACTAAAATTTTTGCTATAGAAATACACTTGGAATGTATAAACTATTTTCCCATTAATGCAGGGATACATACTAGGACTCCACATGAGTGTTTCCACTATACTTCTTGCTTTTGTGCACTTAAACTTCATGAAAAATATGGATGTTGAAATCCAACTATTTTCACCCACAATTACACATGGAAAATGTATACAGTATATATTTCTTGTGGTATACCATTCCAACAATGGTTCCCAATGTATCTCCCTATATCCAAACACTCATAAAGTACCCTTGGACAATGACTTGGGCTCTCCCATTTGACTCGTCTTGACCAAGGGACAGTATATACAATGCTGATGCAGATTTGAGAAGCACTTGCCTACTCGTGCTAGCTTTTTTGTATAGTCATATTGTCAAGAAGCTTGGAGCTGTCCTACTGGAGACATAGGGTCTGCCAAGAGCTAGCATAAATTGCTGGCCTTGTGAGTGAAGCTATCTTAAAACAACCAGCCTCAGCCAAGGCACTGGATGACTAAAGCCTTGTTTATGATCCAAGCAATACTAGTAAAAATGCCCCGCTGAACCCACCATCAAATGTGAACCCACAGAACTTCAAACAAATAAAATGGCTGAGTACTTCTGCCAATATGTGTTGCCTGGTTTGTTAACATAGCAAATGCTCATATATCTAATCATCCAGAACTCATTGCTCAGTGTTTTTAAACAAAATTATGTCTAAGAGAAAGTCTTAAAATGCAATTAAATGAACTGCATGGCTACATATACAAGTATTGAAAATCACAAAACTTTGTGGACTTCAGTTAGGTTGCTGGTGCTAGTAGAGGCCACATAAATCACTAAAAAGCAAATATATGCACATTAATAGACTGTCTTAAGTTTTTATTCATCATGTCTAGTTTTGAGGGTTTGTTTCTTTTTTTTGAGACAGGGTCTTGCTATGTAGTTCAGGCTGGCCTTGAACTCACTAAGTAGTCCACCTGGCTTCAAACTAGTGGTGATCCTCCTGCCTCGGCCTCCCAAGTGCTGGGATGACAGGCATGTGCCATCATCATTAGCATGTTTACTTTAAAAAGCATAAAACAAGTCTGTTACAGGTTGAGTGTCCATTATCTAAAATGTTTGAAACCAGAAGTGTTTCAGAGTATTTTGGATTTTGGAATATATGCATAGACTTTACTGGACGAACATTCTTTTTTTTTTTTTTTTTTAATGTGGGTACCAGGAGTCAACCTCAGGACCTTGCGCTTGCCAGGCAAGCACTTGTGCTGCTGAGTGATATCACCAGCCCTTTCTTTCCTTTATGTGGGTTCCAGGAGTCGAACTCAGGACCTCGCTCTTGCCAGGCGGGCACTTGTGCCGCTGAGCCCTCTCACTGGCCCTGGACGAACATTCTTAATCTGGAAAAATGGAAGAAAATTTCCATGCAGTCTAATTTTCCCATTTTAAGTAATGTAAAATAAGCTCATTATTTTTTGGAGAATTTAATACTTTCAACAAGAGACTAATAACCATTAAGTGAAAAACACTTGTGTTAATAACACTGAGATCACATAATCAACAGAAAATGCTAAGGATGAAAAAGATAGGTGTGTTTAAGGCAAGGTATTTTAAAGAAATGTTTGTGCCATGCTGACCTCAGTTTTGCAAAATCAATCTTAAAAGTGAAATAAAAACCTGTTTTGACTAAATTGTGGCAAAATGAGTCACACTAACTAAAAATGAAGATGTTACCCTAGGCAAGACACATCACCTCAAATACAATTTTTTTTAACCTTTCATATAAGGCAGAAGAATACTGGCAAACGCTTCTTGAAGTACCAAGAAGAACCATTAGGCTAAAAGGGGCATCGACACATCTCAAGATGTCAAATTTGGTGACAGATTAGCTTTGAAGGAGGGAGAGACTGAAAGAATAGGAATAAGGTTAGAGAGCATTGCAGATAGATCCTCTCAGGTAGGACAGGGCAACCCTCCAATCCAGACCCTACTCTCACGCTCCCTCCAATCAGTAACACTGCTAGGTCCTGATTTATCCTTCAGTCCAGCTCACAGCTCCCTCCTGATAACTGGCTCAAACCTTCCAACAGCACTTAGTTGAGAGCTTCAGATGAAGTACTACCACCCAAATCTTGTGCACTCTGGGCAGCAGGACCAATAACTGCTTGGGCCATGAAAAGCTAGGATCTTCCCCTTCCTGAGACTCTTCTCCCTCTGCTCTGAGGTGCTAGTGAGGGCGTTCAGATCAGAGAGGTTTTCTGGGTGGGGTGCCCTCCTTCAAGCTTTGCTACACCAACTCCAAACTACACAGGAATATCATCCGGTACCCCAATCTCCCATGTAGAACTGTCCCTAGAAACTAGCTCCTATACAAACTTCTGTAAATTCAAACCAGGAGAGTTAGGCAGGCTGCACCTCAATGTAGGTGGGGATCAGAAAAGTCACTTGCTAAGGAGACACCACAAATACAACTGCTACATAGCAAGACTCCGTGAGCAGAGACTTAACAATTTCTCTGGAAATTTGACGGCATTTAACCGCGACTTATTATGTTCCTAGCTTCTGCTTTTCCCATCCCCCATGTGGGCACCTGAAAGTTGTCGCCATCTGATTTGCTCTCTTGACTGTCTACGCTTATGTTACAGACGGGTAAAATAAATGTCTCCCAGGCTAACAGGAGGATCCTTCAGTGAAAGAGCAGGACTGAAAACACAAGCTCTCCACTCACGCGGTCTGCAGACCCGGGCACCAGCCAGCTCGCACAGCTTCTAGAACCAAGGTCTTACAACTAATGGCACAACCCGCCTTCTGGCAGCACTGACTCTGACAAAGCAATGATGAAAGGCCAGCCCGTCGCTTTCCTGTGCCCCGCACCTGTGGAACCCACGCAAAGTCGCCTCCCTGGCCGCCCAGCCCGCAGCTCGTGCCTGCACGTCGGATTCCTGCCAGCGATCCACCCGCGTCTCAGGTCCCAAGGTCAGCCGAGGCTGGGGCCCCTGTGTCAACTGCTAACCAACCTTCAGGGACCCAGAAGCCAACCCAAACGCCTCGAAGGAGCTTTGGAGAGCCGCAAGGACCGGAAGTTCCGGGCGGAAGACGCCAGGGGGCGGGGCGGCGCATGCGCAGAAAGGGCCCAGAGGCGCTGATCCCAGGGCCTGGCGGGCTAAGGGGGGGATGCTACAAGTCCCACAAGTCTCAACGCCCGCCCGCTGGCCGCGGGGAGGAAGGGCTTCGCCTGGGGTCGCAGGCTTTCGCCCTACTGGCCTGGTGGTGTCCACCTGCCCGAGAGATGCGAGAGATACGGGTCCGCTTCCGAGAAATCCTGGCTTACTGCCTAAGGCTTTGCGGGACGAACCCGGAAATTCGGGTGTGGGCGGAGCATTGATAATCTAGTGTTTAGTGTTTTAGTTCTGATAAAATAATCGCGGCTGCAGACCCGTGTGTACATTTTACAGATGCATTCTAAAGAACAAAAATTATCTCTATTTTACTTTAAAATTTCTAACAAACAAGTTAACATGGTAACTCTCTTCGCACCTTTAAAGACATTTGTTCTCTGTCACAAAACTGTTCTGTGAGAGTTTAGTGGATTGTGTTCCACAGATGAAAGGAAATAGTGCTCTAACGAACACGCTGGAAGAGAGTAGCAGGTTATGCGGCAGGTGCGCCTACAGTCCTTGTGCCGATGTACATTTCCAGTGTCCGATTAATTATTTGTTCAGAAATTTCCAGTTTCCATCTTTGGGGACGGGCGCATAGGCCGGAAAAAGGATAGAAAAGGATCTCATTAAGCTTTATTAAAGAAATTAATAGGAAACTTTACTAAAGGCAGTTTCTGCCTCTACAGGTAGACTGCAGTAGAGCAGTCAGAAAGACAAAGGAGGAAGAGAGAAGCTATACTGACAGAGGCGCCAGGTAACACAATTACCATAAGAATTTATCAATAAGAATTAACAGAACACTGAAGAAGCTACGAACATAAAGGACCAGGAAAACCAGCTCCCTTCACACACCTGATAAAATGCAAGAGAGATAAGGGGCAGCCTCCTAAGGACTCTTATTTAGTATATAAGACACGCACACACACACCTACACATATACCTATGTATGTATGTTCCCACTTTAACATCACTATATTATTGCATCAGATACACACATGTACACATGTCCCCTTTACTTAACCATTAACTCTAAGTTACCTTTTCTATGAGCCACACACACTTATCACAAAGGGATAGGAAGAAATCAAATGGTCGGGAGGAATGCTGGCAGACATGCCTAAGTTAGGATCAAAGACAACCAAGAGAGCAAATCAGATAGCAACAATTTTCAGGTGCCCACATGGGGGACGGGAAAGGCAATAGTCCTAATTAAAACGGAGATAAAGACAAAGATCCACTTGAGTTTTTCTCTTTCGAATACTCCCTACTTGTCCAGAGTAGCGGTCTGTCATCTCTTTCTGTTTTCCTTTCCCTACCTTCAAATAAATCATCTTCCTTTATTTTAAACTCTGGTTTTTTAGTTCTTTACTGACGTCAGGTTTAGGATCGCTGGGAGCTGTGTTTTTCCAGCAGAGCAGTGGCTTACTGTCTACCCCTGGATGTGACACATCCACCCATTCATGTATCCAGTATTTAGGATTTTTTTTTTCGTGTGTTCTGTGAGATGGACCTAAACTCTTGTCTTTTCCTCATTTCGGACACAAAGTAAGGTGTGCCTAATAATCCCAGCAATCTGAGAGGCTGAGGCAGGAGGATCACAAATTCAAGCCCAGCTTGGGCAATTTGGCAATTTCAGGAAATGGTCTTTATTAAAAAATAAAAAATAATAATAACAACAAAAAAAGACCAGGGATGCCGCACAGTGTGAAGGCCGTGGATGCAATCCCCAGTCCTTGAAAAAGAAATGAAAGGAAACAGTCTGCACAAGGTTTCTCAGCACCTAGGCCACCGTCACTATTCCTCTTCAAAGAGAGAAATGAAGGGCTTCATTTCAAATGAAGGTTGATGTGGGGTTGAGTGTGGGATAAGAAATGAAGGGGAGAAATTTAGAGGTGGGTCTGTGAAGGTGCAAGGATTGACCCTTGCCCAAGACCTGTCCCCATTTTTCTCTTTTCCTAATGTGTGCCCTACCTTGTTTGAATACCTGCTTTTTCTGATCCTACACTTACCCCTGTTACGCTAGGCTGCAGATCTAGAGAACTCTTTCTTAATCTTTCCAGAGTACTATTCCCATAGACTTCAGAATTGCTTATTTCACTCAGTCTCTGGGATGTACTCTCTTAAACACCTATTGGTATGGTAACTGGGTAATTCTCTGTACAAGAGAATTGGCAAGGATTGGGAGAGGGATTCTCATATCAGTGCCTGCTATTCATCTCTCTAGTATGTGGATTGTCATTCTCTCTCTTTGTGGACTTCTGTTGTTTATCCATGAAAACAGGGAGAGAATGGTACGTTTGAATGTGCACAGCTCAACCTGAACCCACCTGTAATAATAAAGGACAAAAATACAATCCCTTTCTTCCCTTCAAAGAGAAAAATTCCTCAGAGCCAAGGAGAGGAGGATCAAAGATGATACCTAGGTATTTCCAGCACTAGCCCTGTGCTATATAGTTTTCAGTGCTCAAGATTACATTTCTTTGGTTAAATTTTTTCTAGTTAAATTTGCATCTTTCATTAAGAATTACCCAAATTAAATGTATGCCTGTATCAAAACATCACATGGTACCCCATAAATATGTACAGTGTTTCCTGTTTATTAGTACATGTTCACTGTCTGTAACGTGGTGAGTTACTACATGTACCTAATATGCTTTAATAATTTTTACTGCCTCCTTGCTCTCTCTTCCTTCCCTTTCCCTCCATTACTAGTTTCCCTTCCATCTGCAAAGGATCTATACCCATATATCATATTACCTTTTATTTTGCTTTTTAAGTTATTTATACTTGGGGTTTTTATATACGAGAAACCATGTGATATTTATGCTTGTGTGTTTGATTTAACTTAAATTTTTTATTAAGTTTATTGGTACATTTTATATATACGAAATGACCACTTTCACCACAGGGACTTTGTACCTGTATGTGGCTGTGGGGAGCCACAGCAGATTGTGTCAAAGGCCAGGGCATCTGGGGACACATAATGACATGACCCTGTGGTTTGACACAAGTGCTTAGTAGGATGCACTTATATAACCTTGACTTAGCAGAGATAACCACGCATATGCCTGGGTTATGACAGTACACCTGAAGTAAACCTTGATAACAGCTAATATATAGCAGCTAGACAATAAAGACTCTGCTTGCTGTTGCTGATGTCTTCTCTGCCTGCTTTCTTTTCTTCGGGGACCTCACCCACAAAAATACCCCTTCAGCCCCTGGCCTGACAATGGCTTATCTCAATTTCTCTTTTTATTTTTCCCCTATTCCCTTACCCTCCTTTCAACCCCTCTTCCTCTCCTTATTTACAAAAGCTTTGTTTCCATTTTTTCCTTCTTTTCTTGTTTTTTTTTCTTTTCCCTTTCTTCTTTCTCTCTCCCTGTTCCCTTGTTCCCCTCCTCAATTGAGCATTTTCTTCCTATTTCATAATATGTGGTATACATTCTGATCCTTATTTACACTTTCAGTTTCTCACACCACAGAAACAAGGCAATACTTACACATGTGTTCAATTTATTTCACTTAAGAGTATGGTCTTAAGGTACATCCATTTACCTAGAAATGTCTCAAGCTTATCCTTCTTTTTTTTTTTTTTTTTTTTTTTTTTTTGGGTACCGGGGGTCGATCTCAGGACCTCGCACGCCAGCAGGCACCTGTGCTGCTGAGCAATATCACCGGCCCTTTTTTCATATGTGGGTTCTGGGAGTTGAACTCGGGCCCTCACGTCTGCCAGGCAGGCACCTATGCCGCTGAGCCATCTCACCGGCCCAAGCTTATCCTTCTTTATGGCCAAGTAGTACTACATTGTATTAAAAAAAAAAATCTTCTTTATCCATTCATCAGTTGATGAGCATTTGGGTAGTTTCCAAGATTTAGCTATTACAAACTGTGCTGCTATAAACATGGGTGTGCATATATCACTATGGTATGATGTTTTTAATTCTTCCAGGAAGATACCAAGAAGGGGAATAGAATGGTCAAATGCATCCTCTAGTTTTAGTTTTTTGAGGAATCTCCACACTGATTTCTACAGTGGTTGCAGCAGTCTACACTCCCCAACAGTGGAGAAAGGTTTCTTTTTCCCCACAGCCCCTTCAGCATTTGTTATTGATTGATTTCTTGATAATAGCCATTCTTTCTGGGGTGAGATGGTATCTCAGCATTGTTTTAATTTGCATCTCTTGAATGACCAGTGATGTTGAACATTTTTTCATATATTTATTTGCCATTTCTACCTCCCATCTGAGAAGTGTCTATTCATTTCAGATACCCATTTTTGGACTGGGTCTTTAAGTTTGGGGGGTATTTTTTTGAGTTCTTTATATATTCTAGATATTAGTCCTTTATCTGAGGAACAGCTCACAAAAATTTTTTTTCACTCTGTTTGTTGTCTTCACTCTGTTGATGATTTCTTTTGCTGTGGAAAACCTTTTTAATAAGATGAGATCCCAGTTGTTCATTCTTTATAATATTGCCCTTGCAGTATGTGTTTTGTTCATAAAGTCTTTGGCTACACATATGTCTTCAACAGTGCTACCTATTCTGTCTTCCAGCAGATTTAGTGTTTCTGTTTTAATATTTAGATATTTTTTATTTTATGGAAAAAAAACAAAATTTCATAACAAAATAGAATAACAATAGTTAATACACTGAGTATTGTTATCTTTAAAGCAGTTAATCAGAGTACAAGATATGGGCAAAAAAAATTCTCCAAACAATATTAGCACAAACATTTCTTTTAAATGAACTAAGAGAAACTAGTAGTATAACTATCTTGTTTTTTGGTTTTTTCCTTTTCCCTTCCTTCCTTTCCACCATCTTAGATCCCTTTTTCCTTTTGAACAATTTCTTCCCATTTCACAATATCTATTGTGCATTTTGGACCTTGTTTACTCTTTCAGTTCCTCACACCAGGGAGACAATATGATGTCTACACATGTGAGTCTGATTTATTTCACTTATGAGTATTGTCTCTAGTTGCATCCATTTACCTATAAAAGTCTCAAATTTATCCTTCTTTATGAATGAGTAGTATTCCATTGTACAAAAAGACCACAGTTCTTTTGTCCATTCCTCGCTTAATGGGCATTGGGGTTGTTTCCAAGATTGAGCTATTGCAAATTGTGCTGCTATAAACATGGGTGCACATATATCGCTGTGGTACGATGTTTTTAATTCTTCCAGGAAGATACCCAGAAGGAGAATAGCTGGGTCAAATGGGACCTCTAATCCTAGTTTTTTGAGGAATCTCCATACAGATTTCCACAGTGGTTGCACCAGTCTCCACTCCCACCAACAGTAGGGGAGGGTTCCTTTTTCCCCACAGCCTCTCAGCATTTGTTATTGGTTGATTTCTTGATGATAGCCATTCTTTCTGGAGTGAGATAGAATCTCAGTGTCATTTTAATTTGCATCTCTCGAATGACCAGTGATGTTGAACATTTTTTCATGTACTTATTAGCCATTTGTATTTCTTCATCTGAGTAGTGCTTATTCATCTCAGATGCCCATTTTGGATTGAGTCTTTGAATTTGGGGGGGGCCTGATTTTTTCAATTCTTTGTATGTTCTAGATATAACTCCTTTGTCTCAGGGACAACTGGCTAAAATTTCTTCCCACTCTGTGGGTTGTCTTTTCAGTCTGTTGGTGATTTCTTTTGATGTGCAAAAGCTTTTTAATAAGAGATCACAGTCGTCAATCCTTTTAAGTATTTCCCATGTGGTCTGAGTTTTGTTCATGAACTCTCTGCCTACACCTATGTCTTCAAGATTTCTACCTACTTCCTCTTCCAGTAGATTTAGTGTTTCTGTTTTAATATTTAGATCTTTGATCCATTTTTATTTTCATGTAGTGCATGGTGATAGATGGGGGTCTAGTTTTAGTCTTCAGCATATGGACAGCCAGTCTTTCCAGGACCACTTACTAAAGAGACTATCTTCCTAACAGTGAACATGTTTGGCTCCTTTGTCAAAGATAATGTCGCTGAGTGTGTTTGGAGTTGCATCTGCATCTTCTATTCTGTTCCACTGATCCTCAAGTCTGTTCTTTGTTTGTGCCAATACCATGCTGATTTTATCAAAGTAGCTTTGTAGTATAATTTCAGGTCAAGGATTGTGATGCCCCCTGCCTTGCCTTTGTTGCCCAGCATTGCTTTTGCTATTCTAGAACTATTCTGCTTCCAAATGAATTTTAGGAATGTTTTCTCTAGTTCTGTGAGGTATGCTAATGGTATTTTGTGTGTGTGTGTGTGGGTACCGGGGGTCAAACTCAGGATCCCACGCGCCAGCAGGCGCCCGTGCTGCTGAGCGATATCACTGGCCCTTTTCTCGTATGTGGGTTCCGGGAGTTGAACTCAGGACCTTGCGCTTGCCAGGCAGGTGTTTATGCCACTGAGCCATCTCACCAGCCCTGCTAATGGTATTTTGATCGGGATTACTTTAAATCTGTTTAACAATATTGGGACTATGGCCATTTTCACTGTGTTGGTTCTTCCTATCCATGAACAAGAGATATCTTTCCATTTTCTGATATCCTCTTTGATCTCCTTTTTCAGATAACTGTAATTTTCAATGTATAGATCTTTTACTTCCTTTGTTAGAATGATTCCTAAGTATTTTTTGGGGGGGATGCTATTGTGAAAGATGTGGTTTCCCTAATTTCTCTCTCAGTGAATTTTTTGTTTGTGTACAGGAATACTATTGATTTTTGACTGTTGACTTTGTATCCAGCTACACTACTGAATTTGGTTATTAAATCTACAAGTCTTTCATTGGAGTTTTTGGGGTCTTCCATGTAGAGTATCATGTCATCCACAAATAACATTAATTTAACTTCTTCCTTTCCTATCCTTATTCCTTTTCTTTCTCTTGTCTAATTGCTATGGCTAATGTTTCCAGAACTATATTAAATAGGGTTGGTGATAGTGGACATCCTTGTCTTGTTTCTGATTTTAGAGTGAAAGCTTTCAGTTTTTGACATTTAGTATGATGTTGGTTGTTGGTTTGTCATAGGTGGCTTTTATCAGATTGAGATAAAGACCATCTCTTCCAATTTTCTGTAGGGTTTTTATCATGAATGGGTGTTGGACTTTGTCGAATACTTTTTCTGCATCTATTGAGATGATCATGTGTTTTTTGTCCCTTGTTTTGTTGATACAATATATCACATTTATTGATTTGCATATATTGAACCAACCCTGCATACCTGGAATGAATCCTACTTGGTCACGGTATATAAACTTCTTTGTGATTTGCTGCATTTTGTTTGCCAGTGTCTTATTGAGGAGTTTTGCATCTATGTTCATTAGCGAGATTGGCCTGTAGTTCTCTTTTTTTGTTGGCTCCTTCTCTGGTTTTGGTATCAGGGTAATACTTGCTCCCAGGAATGAGTTTGGGAGTATTGCTTCCCTTTCTATTTCATTAATGAGTTTGAGGAGTGATGGCATTAGATCTTCTCTAAATTTCTTGTAGAACTCAGCTGTGTATCCATCAGGACCTGGGCTTTTCTTTGTTGGTAGGATTTTAGTTACATTTTCAATTTCATTGACTGATATGGGGTTATTTAGAATTTTTATATCTTCTTGATTCAGCTTTGGTAATTCATATGTGTCTAGGAATCTGTCCATTTCATCTGTGTTTTCCATTTTATTAGAATAAAGTTTCTCAAAGTAGGTATTGATGATCTTCTGGATTTCTGCAGGATCTGTTGGGATTTCACCCTTTTTTTTCCTAATTGCATGGATTTGAATCTTTTCTTTCCTTTTTTGCAATAAGGTTGGTTAAGGGTTTATCAATTTTATTTAATCTTTCAAAGAACCAACTCTTTGATTCATTGATTCTTTGCATTGTTTTATTAGTCTCGATTGCATTATTTTCTGCTCTGATATTTATAATTTCTTCCTTCAGGGTCTGGGAATATAGCTCAGTGGCACAGTGCTTGCCTGACAAGTGCAAGGTCGTGAGTGTGGTTCCTGGTACCAAAATAATAATAATAATAATAATAATAATAATTTCTTCCTTCATGCTAGCTTTGGGCTTGACTTGTTCTTCTTTTTCAAGAAGTTTAAGATTCAACATTAGCTTGTTTATTTGAGCTCATTCTGCCTTCCTGATATGGGTATTCACCTCTATAAATTTCCCTCTTAAGACTGCTTTCATTGTGTTGCATAATTTCTGATATGTTGTATTGGCTTTATCATTTAGTATAGATACTGTTTAATTTCTTCTTTAATTTAATCTGTGACCCAATAATTGTTCAGGAGGGTGTTATTTAATTTCCATGTATTTATGGAGTTTTTGTGGTTTCTTTTGCCATTGATTTCCAATTTCATTGTACTATGGTCAGTTAAAATGCACAGGATAATTTCAATTTTTTTGCAGTTACTTACACATGTTCTATGAGCTAGTATGTGGTCTATTTTGGAGAACACCCCATGTGCATCTGAGAAGAATGTGTACTCTGATGTTGTGGAGTGGAACACTCTGTAGACATCTACTAAGTCCATTTGTTCACAGGTTTGGTCAGTTCTGATATTTCTTTGATTTCTGTCTAGTTGATCTACCTATTTGTGACAATGGGGTGTTAAGGTCCCCCATTACAATCAAATTAGTGCTTATTTGATTTTTCATATCCATCAATATTTGTTTTATATAGTTGGATGTTCCTGTACTTGGTGCATATATATTTACGATTGTAATCTCTTCTTCTTGGAGTTTTCCCTTAACAAGAATGTAATGACCTTATCTCTTTCGATCTGTCTTGGCTTGAAGTTCACATTGTCTGCAAATAGAATAGCTACCCCTGCTTTTTTCTGGGTTCCTGTCACATGGAATATTGTTTTCCATCCTTTGACTTTCAGTCTGTGAATTTCTTTTTGAGTTAAATGTGTTTCTTGTATGCAGCATATCGTTGGATCTTGTTTCTTGATCCATTCTCCCAGTCTATATCTTTTGATTGGTGAGTTGAGACCATTTACATTGATGGTTATAACTGACATGTATTGACTTATGCTTGTCATATTATTATCTGGTGTTTGTTCCTTGTCTTTCCCCTCTGTTTAATTGCTTGCCCTGCCTGGTGGCTTATTCCTATTGGTTTTCTTGGATTTGTGCACATTGTTATCTCTCTCTACAATATCTTTCAGAACACATTGTAGAGCTGGTTTGGTGGTCATTAATTTGTTCAGTTGTTCTTTGTCGTGGAAGTATCTTATTTCTCCATTAATTCTGAAAGACAGTTTTGCAGGGTAAATCAATCTGGGTTGGAAGTTATCTTCTTTCAGGACTTGAAATACTTCACTCCAAGCTCTCCTTGACTTAAGCCATGCAGCAAACTTATTTGAAAGGATATCAGGGGAGATAACAAAACATATCAATAATGTGCTTAGCAAGCTCACACAAGATATAAGTAAACAGATAATGGACCAAATAAACAAAATGATCAGTGAGTCTACAGATGACACTAATAAAAACAAAGCTAAACAATACAATTCAAAACATGGATTAATTCTATGCTGGTCATTCATTAAAAAGTTCCAAATAAAAATATAGGAGGTTGAATTTTCTATCAAAAGTATGTGCAGCAGAAGTGAACAATGCGAGAACAGAATGTCAGAATTAGAACACAGCACTGTTGTTCGTGACCAATTAGAGGTACCTTAAAAACAATAAGAACATGAAAAATGGACCCAAAGGTTTCTAGATGACTCAAAGCAGAACTACTCTAAGATTAACTGGAATTAGTGAAAAATCAAAAACAGCATAAAAACTTGTTTACTAAAATAACAAAATATTTTCAAATAAAAGAAAAGAATTTAATATACAAATAAGTGAAGCATATAGGACCTCAAATAGCCATGATCAAAAAGAACCTCTCCATGACATATCATAGCATAATCCCAAAAATCCAATAGAAGAACAGAATCTTAAAAGTTGTAGGAGAAAATCAACAAATCACTTAAAATTTAAATGCTTTAGGGCCGGTGAGATGGCTCAGCGGCGTAAGCGCCTGCCTTGCAAGCGCAAAGGCCCGAGTTCGACTCCCGGAACCCACATACGAAAAAAGGGGCCGGTGATATCGCTCAGCGGCACGGGCGCCTGTTGGTGCGCGAGGTCCTGAGGTCGTTCCCCCGGTACCCACAAAAAAAAAAAAAAAAAAATTTAAATGCTTTAGAATTACAGCAGATTTCTCAACACAAATATTAAAGACCAGGAGAGCTTAGAGTGAAGGGTTTCAAGCCCTGAAAGAAAATAATTTCTAGCCCAGGCTGATATATCCTACAAAACTATCTTTTAAAACTGATGAAGAAATAGTATATTTTTGTGATAAAGAGCACCTAAAGATATTCATGACCACAAAACCAGCACTCCAAAATCCTCAAGAATATCCTAGAAATAGAAAATGAAGCTAACAATGACAAAATGTCTAATAAAATGAATATATCAGGTAGGGTGAGCAGTTAAGTATAAGAGAAGGATAGGGAAATAGCTATAGGAAATAAGTCAATGACAGAAATAAATCAATACTTATCAGTAAAAAAATACATATAGTCTTTTTTTTTTTTTGTGGGTACCAGGGGGTCGACCTCAGGACCTCGCGCGCCAGGAGGCACCCGTGCCGCTGAGCGATATCACCGGCCCCTTTTTCATATGTGGGATCCGGGAGTCGAACTCAGGCCCTCGCGCTTGCAAGGCAGGCACTTAAGCCACTGAGCCATCTCACCGGCCCATAAAAAAATACATATAGTAATAACTTTTAATGTGAGTGGTCTCAATTCCCCAATCAAAAGACACAGGTTGGCAGAATGAACCAAGAAATAAAATCCGGGCAGGTGATATAGCTCAGCAGCATAAGCACCTGCCTGGCAAGCATGAGGTCATGAATTCAACTCCTGGTACCTGCATAAAAAAAAAAAATAGGGGCCGGTGAGATGGCTCAGCGGCATAAGCACCTGCATGGCAAGAACAAGGGCCTGAGTTTGACTCCTAGAACCTACATACGAAAAAAGGGCCAGTGATATCGCTCAGCGGCACAGGCGCCTGCTGGTGCGCGAGGTCCTGAGGTCAACTCCCGGTACCCACAAAAAAAAATAAAAAATAAAAAATAATGAAAAAATAAAATCCAACAGTATGCTGTATACAAGGAACACATTTAACACAAAAAGAAACTCATAGACTAAAAATCAAAGGATGGAAAACAATATTCCATGCAATGGGAACCTGAAAACAAAGCAAGAGTAGCTATCCTATATTCGGACAAAGTGGACTTCAAGGCAAAACTGATCAAAAGGGCAAAAAGAGTCACTACACATTGGCTAAAGAAATAATCCAACAGGGAGAAATAACAATTATTAACATATATACACCAAATAATGGAATACTCAACTTCATAAAACAAGTACTAATGGACATAAAAGATCAGATAAACACAATTATAGTGGGGGACCTCGATACCCTACTGTCACAAATACATTAACTAAACAGAAAATCAACAAAGAAATATCAAAATGGAAAAAAAAACCTTCCAACAAATGGACCTAATAAACATCTACAGAGCTGGGCACTGTGAAGCACACCTGAAATCCCAGCATTCGGGAGGATGAGGCAGGAGTATCTCTATGAGTTTGAGGCCAACCTGGGCTACATAGTGAGTTCAAGGCCAACCTGGACTACAGACCGAGACCCTGTCTCAAAAAACAAAAACAAAAAAGTCTACAGAGTGTCCCACCCAACAAAATCAGAATACACATGGAACATTCTAAAAAAAAGACCACATACTGTACCAATAAAGGAAGCTTCAGTAAATGCCAATGAATTGAAATTGTATCACACATTATCAGATCATACTTCAGTGAAGCTAGCAATAAACAGCAAATACAGAAATTATGCAGCCACATGGAAACTACCCAGTACACTCTTAAATAAACAAGGAGTTACAGAAAAAAATAAGAAAGAAATAAGACAGTTTATAGAACTAAATGACAATGCCAATACAGTAAACCAGAACTTATGGGACACAATGAAAGCATCCCTAAGAGGGAAGTTTATAGCTCTGAATGCCCACATCAGAGTAACTGAGAGTCCAAGTAAATAACCTAATGATGCACTTCAAGGTCCTGGAAAAACAAGAACAATCCAAACCAAATCTAGTACAAGGAAGGAAATTATAAAGATCAGAGCAGAAATCAATGAAATTGAGACCCAAGAAAACCCAAAAATGAAAAAAAAGTCAATGAATTTAAGGGTTAGTTCTTCAAAAGAATAAACAAAATAGACAAACCCTTAGCTAATGTAATGTGAAAAGGGGGAGAAAAGACTCGCATCAATGCAATTAGAAATTAAGATGATACCACAATGGACATTGCCAAAATCAAGATTATTAACAACTACATCACAAACTGGTACATTAATGAATTGGAGAATTCAAAAGAAATGGACAGATTCTTACCTATGTATGAATTACCAAAACAGAACCAAGAAGATTTAAAAACACTGAATTATCCAGTAATAGGCAATGAATTTGAAGCAGTATTAAAAAGAAACCTACCAACTAAGAAAAACCCAGCTCCAGATGAATTCACTGCTGAATTCTACAACAACTTCAGGGAAGATCTAACACCAATACTCCTCAAGCTGTTCAATGAAATTGAAAGGGAAGGAGTACTCCCAGTGTCATTCCTGGAGCTAGCACCACCCTGATTCCAAAACTAGACAAGGATGCAACTGAAAAAGAAAACTACAGGCCAATCTCTTTAATGAACATAAAAGCAATAATCTTCAATAAAATACTGGAAAACAGAATGCAACAAATCATCAAAAAGATCATACATCATGACCAAGAACACTTCATCCCAGGAATGCAAGGAGATGGTTAAATATACAGGAATCAATAAATGTAATGCAGTGTATAAATAGAAGCAAGGACAAAAAAAAATCACATGATCATCTCAGTAGACACAGAAAAATCCTTTGATAAAATTTAACATCCTTTCATGGTAAAAAAAAAACTGCAGAAAATAGGTAAACAAGGACCTTATCTCAATCTGATAAAAGCCATTCATGACAAACCTACTGCCATATTAAATGGGAGCAAAATCAGGAGCAAGACAGGGTATCCACTATTAACCACTCCTGATCAAAATAGTACTCAAAACATTAACAAGAGCAATTAGGCAAAAAAAAAAAAAAAAAGAAAGAAATGGGATTGTATCAAAAAAGAAGAAATCAAATTATTATTATTTGGGCCGGTGAGACGGCTCAGCGGCTTAAGCGCCTGCCTTGCAAGCACGAAGGCCCGAGTTCGACTCCCGGAACCCACATACGAAAAAGGGGCCGGTGATATCGCTCAGCGGCGCGGGTGCCTGTTGGCGCGTGAGGTCCTGAGGTCGTCCCCCCGGTACCCACAAAAAAAAAAAAAAAAATTATTATTATTTGCAAATGACATGATCCTCCATATAGAAGACCCCCAAAAATTCACCAAAATACTCCTAGAATTAATAACCAAATTCAGCAATGTTGTGGGATACAAAAACTACACATGAAAATAAATAATATTCCTGTATACTAATAATGAGCACACTGAGAAAAAAATAGGAAAAAATATCATTCACAATAGCACCAATAAAAATTAAATACTTAGGAATTAACCTAACCAAGTGAAAGACCTCTACAATGAAAACTATGGCACTCTGAGAAAGAAAATCGAAGAGAACATCAGAAAATGGAAAGATATCCCTTGATCCTGGATAGGCAGACCCAGTATAGCCAAATGGCCATACTTCCAAAATTGATACACAGATTTGACACAATCTCAATCAAAATACCAACAGCAGGGGCCGGTGAGATGGCTCAGTGGTGTAAGCGCCTGCCTTGCAAGCGTGAGGGCCCGAGTTCGACTCCCGGATCCCACATACGGAAAAGGGGCCGGTGATATCGCTCAGCGGCACGGGCGCCTACTGGCGCGCGAGGTCCTGAGGTCGACCCCCTGGTACCCACAAAAAAAAAAAAAAAAAAAAAAAAAAAAAAATACCAACAGCATTCTTCACAGAGCTGAAAAAAATAATCCTAAAATTTACATACAACCAAAGAGACCCAGAATAGCAAAAGCAGTCTTGGGTAACAAGAGCAAAGTAGGAGACATCACAATCCTGGACTTCAAGTTATACTACAAAGCTACTGTGATAAAAACAGCATGGTAGGCCAGACATGGTGGCCCACACCTGTAATCCCAGCACTCTGGAGACTGGGGCAGGAGGATCACTATGAGTTTGAGGCCAGCCTGGGCTATATAGTGAGTTCAAGGCAGCCCAAACTACATAGTGAGACCCTGTCTCAGAAAAAATTGAAAAACCAGCATGGTACTGGCACAAAAACTGACATGAGGATTAATGAAACAGAATAGAGGATGCAGAAACACCCCCAAGCACATTCAACTTTTAATCTTTGACAGGGACCAAAAAACATATACTGGAGGAAAGATATCCTCTTTAATAAATAAATGATGCTGGAAAAACTGTCCATCCACATGCAAGAGATTAAATCTAGACTCATGTCTCTCAGAACATACTAAACTAAAATTGAAGTGGATCAAATAACTAAATGTTAAAACAGAAACACTTTACCTGCTAGAAGATAAAACAGGTAAAACTCTTGAAGTCATAGGTGTAGGCGAGGACTTTCTGAACAGAACCTCAGTTGCATAGGAACTATTACCAAGAATCAAATGGGATCATATTAAAAAGCTTCTGCACAGTAAAAGAAATAGCCACTAGAGTGAACAGATAACCTGCAGAATGGGAAAAAATTTTGCCAGTCATTCCTCAGAGAGAGGACTAATATCTAGAATATATAAAGAACTCAAAAAAAATAGACCCCTGCAAACAAAAGACCCAATCAAAAAAATTGGCAAGTGGATTTTGTGCACTTGAGACCTGCAAATAAAAAGGAGTGCTGGGCTGCAGCAGGAGGAGTGTGGCAGGGCCAGAGGAGGGCAGTGTTGCCTCAGCCTGGATGATTGGTGAGATCTGCAGAGGATTCAAGATGAACAATGAAGACCCTCTTCCCAAAAAGTTTCAACTGAGTGAAACAGATTTCAAAATTATGGCAGGAGATGAGTTAATACTAAAATGGAAACACTGTGAAGCATGTGTTCAAGCTTTGGAGGGCTAGTACACAGATCTTAACTCATATGATGCAACTGGCATACAAGAGTCTGAAGAAAAACTAAAGCAACAGCAGCAAGAGTCTGCACACAGGGAAAACAATTTTCAATGTGACTAGCAACCAAGCAACAAGTGGGCAACACTCAAATCCAGCACCTCAAGCAAGTCCAGCAGCTGAGTGTTGCCCAACTGAGAGCAACAGTGTGATTAATTTGTTTTTCCTAAAAATGAAAGTTGAACTGGAATAGACTAAAAACAAGCCCAAAATGAACTAAGTGCCTGGAAATTTACACCTGATAGGTATATGTTGTAATCAAGGTTTGCAAGAGAAACAACACAGGACACATAATTTATGGGATTATTTTATAGTAGTCACCCAAGCGTCAAATACAAGAGTGCAGGAAATCTGTCCACATGTTAAAGACCCAAAGAATCCCACAGCTGAGGGCCTGGATCACATAGCAATGTCCCTCATGAGTCCAGCTGAAAACCAGAGCCCACGGCAATACCCTCACGAGTCCAACTGGAGGCCTAGCGCCCACAGCAATATCCCATGCAAGTCTGTTTCATGGAACTGTGCTGGGAAGGCCCAAAGGTCAGAGGTAGAAGCTAGAAAGCCTGTGCCAGCGGGATGAAGGATCTGTGCCAGCAGGCTAAGGGATCTGCACTGGAGCCAGGAAGCAATGCTCAAAATAAGGACCAGAGCTTCCCCGAAAAGTACCACAGCCATCCTCAGCAACAACAAGGTCCCGAGCTCCTCCAACAATGAGAACAGCCAAGTTCACATCAGGAAAGCCAGCACAACAAGCTCCTCCAGAAGAACCAACAGCCCCACCTCTTCCTCTCCAGTTCTCCTTCTTATGTTGTTGGCAACAGTCCTCAGGTGGGCCCTCTACACCCAGCACCACACTGATTCAGTTCAGCTGGGTGTTAAGTTAACCACCAGTTGTCAATCCACCACAATCCACCCCTGGTCAACTTGATAATCACACACATTTCCTTAAACCATAGTCTCTAGTGGCAGATTTGTGAAAAGTTAACATGTCTTGGTCTATTCAGATTTACATTAATATAACAATTACATATATACAATTCTTATTGCACTCATTTCTGCACCAAAAGCAAAATATTCAAAGGGTGATCAAAATTCAAGGTTAAAACCACAATACTTTGACTAGTTAACCTGATTACAAACATATATCTAAAAACTACATTAAAACCATAATAAAAGAACTATTACAACCACAATCCTTTCTTCCCATTAACTTTTAACAACAGGACATGGCAAGACTGAAAAACAGGGATCTCCTGCAATTCAAATGCACACTTATCTTCAGGTGAAAGGCTTCAGTTCATTTTTCCATTGTCCTGTTCTTCTCAACAGCCACATTCTCCTCTTTTTCAACCTTGCAATCCAAAGTTCCAGTGGAGACTTCAATCTGGCCAAATGCTTCAAATCAACTTGCTGGTTCTTCATTCTTAATTTCAAACATAAATCTGGCCAAACAGTAAACATGCCACCATCCCAACAGTAGACTACATCGAAATTTTTCTGCCACCCAGGTAATATCTCTAAACACAAGCAAAATTCAGAACAACTTCCTGCCAAAGCACAATATACTACCTGGGATCCAGCAGCCAATGCAATCCTTCTCAAAAGAAACTTCCTGAGCTTCATCCTAATTGGCAGCATTTCCATCAGTACTCTGATTTTCTAGGCTCTGACCAGAGTCTCCAATAGTTTACAGCATATAGGGGCTGCTTCTAGGCCAGTCTCTCAAAACATTTCCAAATTAATTCCCAAGGCTCTTAAACCACATGGCTAGGCAACATCACAGCAATGACCCCACTCTTCTGGTACCAATTTTGTTGTAGTCAGGGTTTGCAAGGAAAACAATTTAATACTCACAGGTCCAGGAATCAAGGGGTGGAAGTAGGAATGGTACCACTTGCCATTACCCCTAGTGATCCACTAGCAAAATTTTTGCTTCCTGTCCCCATGACCTTATGTTCTGTTGCCTTGGAAGTCTTAGTTCCTGTGGAGGACCTCCTGGACGGCTCTCCTTGAAAGAAGAGCAATTATCTCCATTTTGGCTGAACCTGGCTCTATTTCCATGTATTGATATGTACAGAGCTAGCTAGGACTTTTCCTTATCCCTTCAATTGGCTTTAAGCAATGCAAATCAGTCTAGCCAAGGTTCTGATGTGTAATCTTTGAAGCAAGGCGACAGGCCTGTGTTTCCCCACCCCTTTAGCTCCCAATACATGGGTGAGCCTGGTGGGATGGAGAGCTGTGCTCCACACTGTTGGCTGGGATCGAGCCTGGAGAAAGAGGCTATGACTTCCCAGGGCATAAAAGATTACATGTCAGAGCTAAGGCACTGACCCCAAAACATTAGATACTATCTTGAATTGTGTTATGCAGATTACTCCTGCATATCCTTCCCTCTGCATATTGCAAAGGTGATTTCAGGCCACCTACATAGCCCAGCTCATGGTATTCACGTACTTCCCGCCACTCTCACAGTCACTCATCCCCGAGCCACTCCCCTCCTTGAGAATTAATAAAACCCAGGTTTGGCCCTAGGTTGAGGCCTTTGTTCTGGTAACCATCACTCTGGTTGGACGTAGGACCCCCTTGGCTCCCCACAACTATAGATATGTCTTAGTGTCTTTATTCTTGCTGTGGATTGCATTAAAAATGGTAGATTAAAATTAATTCACTAGAATTCCAATAACTGTCTTTTGGGATTACAAATATAACTTCCTGGACTGTGACAAGGACTGGGAAGAGCTCATTATAGTTCCACAGGGCGGAAGGCTTGTACCAGAAAGCACAACAATGATACCATTGAACTGGAAGCTAAGACTTCCCCCTGGTCATTTTGGTCTCCTCAAGCCTCTGAGGAAACAAGCTGAAAAGGGAGTCACAGTGTTATCAGAGGTGATTGACCCAGATTATCAAGAGGAAACTGGATTATTACTCCACAATGCAGGAAAGGAAGAATATACATAGGGTGCAGGAGATCCCTTAGGGCGCCTCTTAGTACTACCATGCCCTATTATTAAAGTCAATGGGAAACTACAACAACCTAATACAGGCAGAATGACAGATGGTCTAGAGCCTTCAGGAATGAAGGTATGGGTCACTCCACCAGGGAAAGAACCAAGACCTGCTGAGGTGCTTGCTGAAGGTCAAGGGAATACAGAATGGGTAGTGGATGAAGGTAGTTCTAAATACCAGCTATGACCCTGTGATCAGCTACAGAAAAGAGGATTGTAACTGTACTATATCTCCCCTAATATGGTTCTAATATAATATAATTGAAGTTATGAAATGATGAGTAAGCATCAACCAAAGAAAACTTACCTTCTATTCTGGTGAGGGAATTTGTGTTTCCATTTGTATGCAGGATAGTTATAACATGTTAGGTACAATTATATGCATGTCTTGGTATCTGGAGACTGGTTTAAAGCAATGTGTCTGGTTGCCAAGCTGACAAGGGATGGATTGTAGTGGTTGATTTATTGTGTCAACTTGAGAAGTTTAGAAGCTTAACTAAATTGGCTCAGCAATTCTACACCCTAGGTTGTAGAAGACCCACCCTAGGGTGGCTCATCACCTGGATGGTATAAAAGGGAAATGAGGAAGGACAGATGGGCTTCTGTTCTTTGGAGTAGCTTCAGTCTTCGCCTTCAGCTTGGACATTGTCTCCTGGCTTCTAGTGCAGACTCTTCAGTTTCTGCCTTGGATCCTTCAGCTTTCCAGCGTAGACTCATCAGCCTTCCATTGCAGACCCATTGGACTCCTGATACGGACTTGCACGGAATGCTGCAGTGAACTCCAGACCTCAGACTGAATCCTTCGGTCTCCAGTGTGCAGAAGCCCTCGGCATGCTTTTTCACCCAACTCTGTGGCTGACCATCGTAAGCCAATCTTGTAATTTCTTATACATTTGTATATCTTGTGTTATATCTGTTTCTCTAGTAAAACTCTGACTGATGCAGCATACAAATCATACTCACCAGTCAAGATTTCTCTGACAGTCCCACTGTAAGAAACCAGCAGTGGGACAGCAAAGTACTCATTTTCACACCAAGACTCAGGCTTTTTGAGCAAAAAAAAAAAAAAAAAAAGGCTATATTCTCATACTGTTCAGCTTGTAATGGTTAATGTAAAATTTCGCAGATGAACCTTGTGTTTCCACTTTTTTCTCTTCCCCTTCCCCTTGCTTCAGAGGCCTGATGCTGTCAGACTATTCCAAAGAAGAGGCAACCTTAAAAAAATTCCCCTTCTAGGGCCGGTGAGACAGCTCAGCGGCATAAGTGCCTGCCTGGCAACCACGAGGTCCTGAGGTCAACCCCCGGTACCCACACACAAAAAAAAAAAAACTCAAATGACAGTTTATTTCCTAAGAATCAACTTCAGTAATAATGAGAGAAATAATAGATGTCAGTACAAGTGTACATGTATTTAACTATTTAGTTTAGGGCTTTATATTATTATATCATTATTTATTATTTAATGGAGCCTAAATCAACATGGTTTTAATCAATGGTTTGTTCCTTGAATGGTCATGAAAACTGGATAATCTTAATGAAGGACTGTGCAAATGTGAAGATGTGGGATCAGATTTTAGATTTAAACTGTTTGAAGCATTATAAACACTCATTTCACAACAAGTTGTACAAGAGTATTGGCTTTGATGAGACCCACTGCATTACTTTTTTCAGTAGCAAACTTTATGAAACCCCCACCCCGTTCAACAGACACATGTTAAAAGACCATTGTCTTTTATGTTAATGTGAGAATGTGTTCCTTTATTGTATTTGGGCCTTTTACTTTTGATATTAAATTAATTGTGTCTTTAAAAATGGCAAGTGAATTGAATAGACACTTCACAGAAGAAGTACAAATGGCCAATAAATACATGAAGAAATGTTCAACATCACTGGTCATTAGAGAAATGCAAATTAAAACACCGAAATTCCACCTTATCCCAGAAAAAAAGATTATTATCAAGAAATCAAATAAGATGCCAGGAAAAGGTGTCAAAGTTGCCAGGAAAAGGAGCCCTTCCACATTGTTGGTGGGAAAGTAAACTAGTAAAACCACTATGGGAATCAGTATGGAGAGTCCTCAAAAAATTAAAACTAGAAACTCCATTTGACCCAGCTATTCCCTTCCAGGTATCTTCTCGAAAGAGTTAAAGACATCATATTACAGTGATACATGCATATCCATGTTTATAGCAGCACAACTCATAGCTAAACCCATAGCTAAAATCTTGGAAGTGGCCTATATGTCCCTCAACAAGTTAATGTATAAAGAAAATGTGGTATTTACACACAATGGAGTACTCCTCTTGCATCAGTAAAATAAACTTTCATCATCTGTAGGAAAATAGATGCACCTTGAGACCATAATGTTAAGTGAAATAAATCAGACACACAAGCTTAAATATTGCATGCTTTCTCTTATATGAGAAAACCAAAATATAAATAAAGAGCAAAATAAAATATAGCTAATAGGAAGTAGGGAGATATATCTTTCTCAAATGGAAAGGGGACCAAGAGATGGAGGGAGGGGGGGGAAGAGGAGGGAAAGTCGATGAGAAAAGAAATTAAGATGAGTTACCTCTCATCTCCACAAAAGGAATGTAACCAACTCCACAAAAGGAATGTAACATTATATACAGTACTACAAATGTGTACTAAAAAAAAAAAATTAAAAAAAAAAAAGCATAAGCAGCTAAAAACCGTCAGAGCTGGACCTCCTGAGATTGGTCCCAGATGGGAACTCGGAGGTGGGCGGTGCAAGGCCAGACTTCTGGCAAGTTTGTGGGGGATTTGCGATGGGCGGAGCCAGCGTGTAAGCCTTCTGGGAAAGCGTTGCTAGGCTCTGCGTACTTCCGGCGCGCAGGCGGAGGTGACGTCACGTTGGGAGCCCTCGGTTACCTGGCCTCTGGGCTCAGGTCTGGGGCTGAGTTCTGAGTCTGGACCAGCAGCTGCAGCCACAGCTGGGCGAGGCTGCAGGTAAAGTCGCCACCAGGCCTCTCGGCCCGGTGAGCAGACGAGATGCGGCTGGGTTCCGGGGCCTTCGCCGCCAGTTGCGTGGCGATCGAGGTGCTCGGAGTCGCGATCTTCCTTCGCGGATTCTTCCCGGCTTCCGTTCGTTCCTCTTCCCGGACGGGGCATCAAGCAGAGCCCCCGGCGCCCGAGCCCCTGGCCGGTATGGATCCCCGCTTCCCAGCGTCTCCGCCCCTGACACCGCTTCCCACAGAGGATTCGGTCTACGCCCTGGTGCTCCCCGGTAGTCTCTTCCGTCATGGTCCTCACCGCCAAAAACTAGTTTCACCGCCCAGCCTTTTTGTTTGTTTGTTTTTGTTTGTGGTTTTTTTTCTCCCATGTTCTACAACTCTGTGGCAACCACCGCCGCTTTCCCTGCCGTCGTCTTTCCTTCATTACTACAAAGTTAGCTCCTCTTAGCCAAGCTCCGCCTCTCCCTCTCTGATCCTCCAGCGACTCCGACCTTGTTTCCTGAATAGACCTTAGGATCGCTTCCAATTCCAGGCGCCTTTTTTACCCAATAAGACACAACAAATAAAATTCCTGCCGACCCCTTGCGTTTTCTACTATTTCTATCTTCCAGGACTCTTGTCTCCCAGGGGTTAAGGCCAGTCTGGATGAGGGCCCTGCCTAGTCCTCACCTACCCAGTAATACACACCAGTCCAGGTTCTCTAGCTCTGGGCCAGCTGCACTCAATACCAGCATTGGCTGTGGTAACAAAGCTCATGAGCCCACCCATCCACACACTGCAGGGCTCTTTCAGCTCACGCTCCCTAAATGTCATATTTTGGGACCCCCCTCCAAGTAGGGGTGCCCCCATTGCCACACATAGGATGATTCACCACTTACTACTGGGACTGTCTATGTTTATACTCTGTTAATGCCTTCCCTCGCTCCCCAGCAATGTCTACCAAAAGCAAGCCCTCTTTGGGGTTGGCTGTGCTGGGAAGCAGCCAGAATGTAGATTATAAAGGTGACTGGGTGCTAAGTAAAGTTTAAGATTTTAAAATAGAAGTTTTAAACTTTTTTCTTTTTTCAAACACTTTTAGGAGCCAGTTCTAACTGGACCAAGTTGCCACTACCTCTTTTCAGTAAAGCTGTTATTGTGCTGATAGATGCTTTGCGAGATGATTTTGTGTTTGGATCAAAAGGTGCAAGGTATATGCCTTTTACAACTTATCTCATGGGAAAAGGTCCATCTCACAGTTTTGTGGCTGAAGCAAAGCCACCCACAGTTACTATGCCTCGAATCAAGGTATGTTTAACTTGATGTTTTATGAATCGTGGTTTTCCTCTTTCAAAAGTTTAGAGGGATTCTCTAGTCTACTTGGAGTTTTAGTTTTAACTGGGTAGCAATGATTTTGCTGCTGTCAGTTTTGCTGGGGTGGTAGAATGCTGAGGAAGCCTTACAGACAGAATGGGACTGAGACCCATGATTTGTGCCTCTTGTCAAGTATCCAGAGCTCATGCTTCATGGAAAATAGAAAGGACTCAGAGCCAGATCATCCAGGCCAGCCTAACTCAGGAACCTACTCTGTGCTTGAGTCATCAGTCGGTTAGTTACAACCTTAGAAGGAATGTATAAGGTCATCCAGTCAAGTCTTTCGATTTTATACACAAGAAGGCAAACTCAGATAGGTTATTTAACTTGCCCAGAATTGCAGTATATCACAAAAAGTGATATGGCTGTATACTCTTTTTTTTTTTTTTTTTTTTTGTGGGTACCGGGGGGTCGACCTCAGGACCTCGCGCGCCAACAGGCACCCGTGCCGCTGAGCGATATCACCGGCCCCTTTTTCGTATGTGGGATCCGGGAGTCGAACTCGGGCCCTCGCGCTTGCAAAGCAGGCGCTTACGCCGCTGAGCCATCTCACCGGCCCGGCTGTATACTCTTAAGTACTGTGGATGTGCCAGTAGTGTTGGCCACCATCTTTCCTGCCAGTGGCCCGTGGTCTAGCTGGGAACACAAATGTCTCCGGTATCTCTTCTTGCCCAAGTGAGGGCCAGCCTCAGTCTGACCACACTGCTGCTGTTATACACCCTTCCTGTGGTGGCCGGGTGTGATGGGCTCTGTAATCTCAGCTACACAGGAGACTTAGGTGGGAGGATCCTAAGTTCAAGTGTCACCAGAATAACTTAGTGAGATCCCGTCTTAAAAATTTAAAAAAAAAATTATAACGGGTTTGGGGGTATAGCTCAGTGTTAAGAGTACCCTGGGTTTGATCCGCAGAACACCTTCCCATGGCTTAGCTTCTACCCATTTTGAACACAGATTCCTGAGGCTCCGTGTAGCTCTGCTCCTGTTCTTCCCCCTCATCTCTCCTCCTCTGCCTTTCCTCCACACAGGCCATACCTGGGACAGGTCCTCAGGGGCAGTATTCTTTTCTGCCCTGGGCCTGTGCAGCTGGCTGTTTTTCTCTCAAAAGCCCTGCCTCACATTTGTAACTCTCCAGCCTTCAGATCTCAGCTCAAATGGCACTTTCAGAGGAAGCTGCTCAAAGTAAATGTCCACTAAGATGGTCTTGGTTAAATATATTATGCATCTACACACTGCAATACCTTAGTACTGTTTAAAGTACTGGTATGTTCCTGGGGAAAGAGGTTCATATTTTATTAATTGAAAAACAAGCGGGCCGGTGAGATGGCTCAGCGGCGTAAGCGCCTGCCTTGCAAGCGCGAGGGCCCGAGTTCGACTCCCGGATCCCACATACGAAAAAGGGGCCGGTGATATCGCTCAGCGGCACGGGCGCCTGCTGGCGCGCGAGGTCCTGAGGTCGACCCCCCGGTACCCACAAAAAAAAAAAAAAAAAAAAAAAAAAAAAAAAAGAAAAACAAGGGCCAAGGATTTAGCTCTGTGGCATAGCACCCGCCTGGCAAGTGTGAGGTACTGAGTTCGATTCCCGGTATCAAAAAAAAAAAAAGAAAAACGAGGTTGCCAACTAATTTTGTATAAAAAAATGTATACTCTGTATATTTCGGATTATATACATACAGAAAAAAGTCTAAAAGGATACTCACCAAAAGTTACTGGGTTACCTGTAAGGAGTAGAATTTGGGGGTGAGAGACTCACTTTTATTTGGTGGTGGTAGTGGTTCTAGGGATTGAACCTAGGGTCTTCATACTGAGCTACATCCCTAGCCTGTATTGTATTGCATTGCATTGCATTGCATTGCTTTGTTTTGATTTTATTTGATTTGATTTGATCTGATCTGATCTGATCTGATCTGATTTGATTGACAGAGTCTCAGGTTTCAATCCTGAGACTTTCAATCCTGTCTCAGCCTCTCAAAGTACTGAGTATCATTTTATTTATTTTTTTTTATTAGTACTGTACATGTTTGTAGTACGTAATTGTCTTCCTCTTTGCTGGGACAAAATACCCAATACCCACAAGTTAAAGGAGGATAGGTTGATTTTAGCTCACGGTTTATAGAGGTTTCCTCCATAATTAGCTGGTTCCAAGGCAGGGCAGTGTGACAGAGGGGCATGGCAGAGGAGAAACAGGCATGGCAGGGCAGACAGAAAAAAGCAAGAGTAGTGAGCCTCCCTCTCCTTTTTTACCCTATTCAGGCTACAAGGCTTTTGGTTGGTGCCACTCACACACTGAGTGGGGCTTCTGTCTTCAGTAAATCCATCCAGCCACACTCGGAACTATGCCAATCCACTCAGTGGACTAATCCAGTTATCACACCCATGATCCAGTCATTCCAAAGGCCCCACCTGGGAGTGCATGAAGATTTCGGGGCCATTTTAGATATAAACCACAACAATAATGTTTACATTTCTTGTAATTGGTACATGGACATTATACATTTTAATTCCTTTTTTTTTTAATCCCTTTTCCCCTTTCTCCCTCTCCCTCCTCCATCTATCTCTTGATTTCCTTTTTTTTTTTTTTTTTTGGTACATGTTTGCAATACATATTTACATTTCTTGTTTAGAATTGATACATGTACACTTTTTTGAGATAATTTTCAGACATGCAGTCCAGATCATGTACTTTTATGTGTATAGTTTGATGAGATTTAACAAATATATATATCCAGGCAATGCCACAACTCTGGTTCTGATCCTCCACCCTGGGAGTGGTGGTAGTTGTTGCTGTTACTTTGTTTGTACAATGATTTGCCTGAACTAATCTGTGGAGTTTGTCTCCTCCTAGTATGCACCACATAATGTCTCTGCTTAGGTTTTTGTTTCTAATTCTAGTTTTTATTTTCAAGCCAGTCTTCTGAGGGTTGCCCTGCCTTAGCCAATGATGGGCTAAGGTTGTACTCAGGTACAGGTATGCAGTAAGCCTGCACCTCTCCAGGCAAGCATGTAGGTTGGGACATACCTTCACTGTCAGGCAGGTTTTGAGCCTGCCGTGGCTATCAGTTTGTTTAAGCAAGGCCTCCTGCTCAGCCAGAAGGAGCAGGGTCATGGGGAGCCCTCTCCAGATTCCCAGAAGTATGTGGGAGTTTACAGAACTCAACTGTAGCTTGCTTCTCCTCACAGCCCCTCTTTAAACTTTGAGCTGATCGCTTGCTTCCCAAAACCAGCATTGAAACACCCAGCAGCTGTGATATTGTGCTTCCCTGTTGTGTTTTTACAACTTCCCTCTGCCTTTCCCCAGAGTGCACATCAGGCAGGCCCTCCATGGCTATCAGGTCACAGAGCTTGGAAGGGAGGAATCGGGAGCAGCCCTGTGGTAAACACCACAGCTACAGTAGTTTTTCATGAATAAGTATTTCTCAATTTGCTGTATAATTTCAGTGAATTTCAAAATTCTGAAATGGTTGGTTTTGAGTTTTGTCTAGTTTTTTGTTGCTCTTTGGGGAGAGGATTTGCCAGACTCCTCACTGTGCCATTCCAGAAATCTGATTAATTCATGTTTGCATCCCTTTGGCTGGGGATGTAGCTCAGTTGTAGAGCATTTGCCTAGCATGTATAAAACCCTGAGTTTCATCCCCAGCATTGTTTTTAAAAAAAAAAAAAAAAAAAAAAGTGTTTGCTGTTGAAGAAGTCATGGCAAAATTATTATACCAGGTCCCAGATGTTGTGGATGGTTGTAGAACTCCAAATTACACAGATCTGTCACCATGGCCTCTTAGGTTCTATGCTAAACCTGGGAAAGGTTATTGCATCAACTCTTGGTCAGAAAGACAAGACATATCACACCCACGTTCTCCCAGAAAGCATGGTGCAGCACTGGGGCTGGAGGCTGAAGAACATCCCACCAATATCCCTGGCCTGGCTTACCTTGGAAACCCCTGGGAGTCAAGCACAGAGGCAGCTTTTCTCCTACTTTCCACTCAGAGGTGGGCACCAGACTTTCTGGATTGTTAGTTTGGAGTTTGTTAGAGTAGAGGAGTTTGCTTGTCACCTGGAGCAGATTTGAATATTAAATGGGAACTGGAAGGAGGGTCTGAATATACAGGTTCATGTTTTCATCACCTCCTGTACTTTAGCCATTGCCTCAACTCTGTCATTAACCTGCAGCTTCTCTGTCTACTGCCGTTGTTAACTATCCCTAGTGTCCTTCCTTTATCCTCTCCTCTACTGAAAGCATTGTTTTGAGCTAAGTTTTTAAATATGCTTTGTCTTCATTATTGAGTTGGCTCTTTTTGCCCAGAGTGTGTGTGCTTTCCCCACCCTAGGTGCTGTCCTGGCACTGGCTTGCCCTCCTGGATTGGGCCTGTGTTAGTTTTGTACCCACCCATTTCATCTTTCAAATGGTCTTCCTGCCTCTGGTGCTGTACTTTTTAGGTTCCATCCCCTAATTCTTGAATGTTTCTTCCTGCAGGCATTGATGACTGGGAGTCTCCCTGGCTTTGTTGATGTTATCAGAAACCTCAATTCTCCTGCGCTGCTAGAAGACAATGTGATAAGACAGGCAAAAGCAGCCGGGAAGAGAATGATATTTTATGGAGATGAAACTTGGGTTAAGTTATTCCCAAAGCATTTTGTGGAATATGATGGAACAACCTCATTTTTTGTGTCAGATTATACAGAGGTCAGTTTTTAAAATAAGAGAAATATGTCACTGTAGATGGAGCCAGGTACTGCCATTACCTTGTGAGAGATGATGTTATTTCGTGTGTGGCACTTATTAATTTATAAAGTCATAGTAGAAGAAATTATAAGCATTTACCACTGGGGTCATAAACCCTGACACAGGTGTGAGCCAAGGTCTGTGGAGCCCAAAGTGCAGAGTGGCTGGGCATCCATTGAGGACACCAAGGATCAGGAAGGGTGCCACAACAGAGGGGATCAGGACCAGATCTAAATGGGGTGTGCGGTCTTCCAAGTGGACAAAACCAGGCAGGGTGGAACCTCTGATGCAGCAGAGCTGTGGGACTCTCTGCAATCAGGTTCTTCAGGGGGGTGATGTCCTGCTTAATGGCAGACTGAGCCAGGTAGAACCTGATCCTGAGGGTTCCTGACCAGGCTAGGGTACCATCTCCAGCAAAGGAGAGAACAGGACTACATCCACATGTAGAAAGCTGGCCTGGCCCTGGGTTGATGCAGGGTGCACCCCATGTCTGCTTGGCCTTGGGGTGACGGCCTCAGCACCCAGCATGGGGGTCTAGGGAGTGTCGGTAATCCTGACCCTTTTCCACGTGGGCCTGGGCAGGCACAGCATGGCTTCTCAGTCATGACAAGTTCCCACACTATGGGTGGCATTGCCCCACGACGTTTCTCTTTGCAGTTGGTGGTTTAGTGGATGGGCAGTGGGCTGTCATGTCAGGGCTGAGCAGACTACTCCATCTGTCAGGGATGCTCAGCCGTAATCTTTCCATGATGTGTTAGTTTCAGAAATGAAAGAGGTTATGAATGCTGTCTCTTCCCCTCTACAAACGACCCTCTCATAGGACTGCTGGTCACTAACTCTGGGTGCTGCTCTGTGGTCCCACAGAAATAAAAAATTTTGTCAGAACAGCCCTCACGTCAGTTATCTGTATAGTATGTTCTGTCTACAGCCATAGGAGTAAAAGATTAAGGCTAATGTTTATGTACTTGTTTGTTTGTAATGATGTAGAGATTTATTTTGTCTTTTTTTGTTGTTGTTTCAATCTCCAGAAGTCCTGTTACCTAAAATAAACCCCTAAATTTTAAAATAACTATGTTACTTTTTCCTTGGGGAGTGAGGATCAAGGGAAATTGGAGTAGCTATTTATATGTACTTTTTCCCCCTTTGAAGGTGGATAATAATGTTACAAGGCATTTGGAAAAAGTATTAAAAAGAGGAGATTGGGACATATTAATCCTCCACTACCTAGGGCTGGATCACATTGGCCACGTTTCGGGGCCTGATAGCCCATTGATTGGGCACAAGCTCCGAGAGATGGACGGCATCCTGATGAAGATTTACACCGCGCTGCTGACGAAGGTGAGCTCACTGTGGCAAGTGGCATAGAGAAGTTTCATATTGCCCAAGTTCCCTAGCAGGAGCAGAACTACTTGAGCAAACACCACATTTGCCAGTCAGCCTGTCACACTCCTTGCCATGCATGTGGCCACACTGACTTAGTCTTCCCAGAAGCCTGGGTCCCTCCTAGGTTGCTGTTCTTAGGTAGGCAACCCCTTGTAGAACCTATGTTCTAGAGGCAAAAAAGAAACGTAAACAAAACAGCTACACTGGAGAGTAGTTGGTGCCACGGGGAAACCCAGGGAGGAGGAGCAGCACCCCAGTTGAGGAGAGGCCATAACTTTAAATGGCACACGTAGAACAGCTTCCATGAAGGTGTGGTATGAGCAGACACCTAAGGAAAAGAGGAGCCAAGTGCTGTCTGAGACTGCAGGTGGAGAGTCTACAAGGGTTGCCTCAGGTTTAGCTCTTGATGGAGCAGCCCTGCACTCTCACCTTGCACAGCTCAGTGTTCCCTCTAGGTGCCATGTATCTTATCCTCAAACAGTCCTGTTAAATAGATTCCTTTTGCATCTCCTCTGACAGATGAAGAAACTGAGACAGAGAGTCATGTGTACAGGGTCTCAACCCAGGAGTGGCTAAAGCAGATCCTCTGACAGAGGCCATAAGCAGGACAGCTCTGTGTTTCTCCTGCATCATTTGGGACGGAAGCTTTGTTTGACTGAGCCCGTGGGAGCTCTTCACCCAGGAGCTCCTGCTCAGGACACAGAGGCAACCTCTGCAGTGTTTGCTCCCCTAGTCACATGTCTCCTCAGTCTGGCCGCAGCTTAGCAAGAGCACAGGCGCTCTTCAGTCTTGGCTGCAGCTGCCTCTTACTTTGCCTTGCAGGAGAGAGAGACCCTTTCACCCAATTTGCTGGTTCTTTGTGGCGACCACGGCATGTCTGAGACAGGGAGTCACGGGGCCACCTCTGCGGAGGAAGTAAGGACACCCCTGGTCCTAGTCAGCTCTGCATTTGAGAGGAAACCTGGTGAGAATTTAAGAATGTTTATCTTAAAACTATAGTCTGGTTTTAATTTTAAAAGCCATGTCTTACAATAGAATGCTAATGTCTGGTGTCCTGAATAACTAACTTAAAGATAGTAATACGTGATGTATTAACCATTGTTACCCTCCTATTATGTTGTTTTGAAAATTTGTTCTTCTTTTGATTTGTTTTGTTTTTCCTTCTCTTTAAAAAAAAAAAAAAAGCCATGTCTTAAAGCTGTATAATCTTGAAATATCCTGAGTAATGTGAAAATAAAAATTAGGGGGAGAGGAGTAGTCAGGATTTGGAGTTTGTATACCTTATGCTGATTCTTAAAACACACATACTTTTTGTAGGAATGTTGATTTCAGAATGTTACTGTCTAGGTATTTGGAAATGTTGAAAGAAAACTGCCTTTTGCTTACAGACATCAGAACTGTATATAATAGACTGAAGGAAACAAATATTTAAAAAGCATCCACTGCGTAAAACCAGATATTGAATAGTAGTGTCAGCAAGCATTAGGGACACAGTTGGAGCAGGCCTGTCTGAGGCCCTATCCCTGGAGGGGGCAGTCAGACACCACCTCTGCAGCCCCACCTGGCTCACCCTGCCTGCTCACTGCCCTCTCCCAGGGCCAGCTGCCTCGAGTCTCTGGCTCCCACAAGGGCCTGGTGTCTGCCACATGTTCTGACACACTTGCAGTAGAGCAGTGGTTACATCTGAGTGCAGCAGAGCCCCGGGGACATTCCCACAGCTGGCCTCCTCACCCTGCAGTACCAGTCAGCGCTGCTTGTCTGGCTTTCTTCACAGCTCCTGCTTGGCCACCACCCCACTGCCTCCTTCACTGATCTTTTCTGGACTGACTTTGTGTCACTCCTGAGATGCTTCCATGGCCAAAGATGCCATGAACAGGCCCACACCCACCAGATTTGTCCCTCTGGCTGTCTCCATTCTCACTCCAGACCTGTCCACCTGGCTGCTCCTGAAGTGGGGTCTCACAGATGGAGCCAGTGTAGCAGCTTCACACCCAAATGCTTTCTCCCCATGTCTAGCCCTTTGTCCTGTGCACAGATGGTACCACCACCCATGTGGGTCCCTCTCGTCCTTCTCCCTCACTCCCCACATTCCTTTTTCTCACATCTCTCCATACATAAGGCCTTTTAGTAGCTGAGCTTAGATAAATTATGAATCCCATGAGAGTTTTTCATCAGCCTGACTGCTTCATTGTGAGCTGTGTCCCTGATGCTTGTGTGCCTACCTCTCTGCCCTCCTGAATGTCCTCCGGCTACAGTACCCCGTCTCGCCCTCTTAGCCTCCTGCAGGTCTCAAAAGCATCATTCCTCTTCTCTAAGGCCAAACTACTTTACTGTCTATGCCTCCTCTGCGCTTCTCTGCCTTCTGATGTCATGCTTGGCTTGGTTTGTCATCATAGGCTTGTCTGTGGGCTTCACGTCACAGCTGCCTTTCTCACTCCATGCTGAGATGTTACCCAACACACAATAGGTGCCAAAAAAGATTTGCTGAATAAACAAATCTTCCATTCAGGTGTTGGCAGGGCAAGCTCCTCCACCCTGCCCTTCCTCCATGAGTGTTCTCAGATGTCACTGACTCTTGGGACTCAGCCTCTCCAGGAGCCAGGCTGGACACCTGCCCTCTGCAAGGTGTGCAGACACTGAGCCACTGCCCTGTGTCCTGCATCTGTCTGGCACCACCCTGACCCAGAGAAGTCAGAGTGCCACTCAGCAATGTCGTCTACCATCCACATCCTCAGAAAGGATTTGCTGAGTGCCTGTGATGAGCCAGGCATTGTACTGGGCACTGCTGGGTTAGCAAAGGATCCAGGGACAAACTTTGTCCTGGACAGCTCTTGGTCCGGGGAGGAGGAGACAATTACACCAGCTCTTTCTCTGTAGGAACAAAGGTTAGGGCTGTTATATGACAGAAGTGCTGACACTTCATCTCTGATGTGGGTATTTAGAACATCTGCGTGATGCTGTACAGACAACCAACTCCAGCCCTGATCATTGGATCTGTTTTGTTTTCTAAGAACAGTTTTGTTCTTCTCATCTTTCTCATTTTATAAGCCAAGATTGTACTCTTAATGTATTCATAGCGTTGGGTGACCATTGCCATAGTCAGTTTTAGGACATTCGATCCCCTCAGAAAGAAACCTCTCACATTTTAGTACACCCACCCCAGCACTGGGCACTCACTAGTGACCTGCTTCTCCTGGGAATTCTGTAAGACTGGCACCTGTGACACGGGGGCTTGAGATCTGCTTCCTTCACTTAGGGTGATGTTTTTCCAGCTCATTCAGGCTGCAGCATGCCAGTCTTTCATTCCTTTTTGTTGCTAAATCATATTCCATCTTGTGAAGGACCACATTATTTATTGTCCATTGGTGGAGGGACATTTGGGTTGCTTTTACTTGCTGCTGTGAACATCTGTATGTTTCTGTAAGGATGTGTGTTTTTGTCTGGAATCATTGTCTTGCTGCAATACAGCTCTACCCCCATCTCTATCTGTTCCTGTCAAATGTGTTGTATTTCTGTATGTCGCAGCTGATAGCATAACTATCTATATACATACATACTTTTTTTTTTTTCCCAGTACTGGGGATTGAACCCAGGGCTTTGTACATTCTAACACTAAGCTACATCTGCAGCCCTTTCTATTTTACTTTGAGAGAGGGTCTTGCTAATTTTCCCAAATTTGCAAAAATTGGGTTCAAATTTGCGATCCTCCTCCCTCTGCCGCCCCAGGAGCTGGGATTACAGGTGTGTTACACTATGCCTGGCTATATATATGGTTTTTATATTACCTTTCAATCAGTTCAGAGACTAACGGAAGAAATTGCCTTTGTGCTGTCTTTTAGAATTATATACCTACCTTTGCCTTTTTTGTGGGCCTGTATTACTATCTGGAGTAACTTGGTTTCAGCTTTAGGAACCTCTTTCACTATATCTTGAAAGGCAAGTTTGCTACCAACAAATTGTTTTCTAAATTCTGAGGATATCTTTTTTGAGGATAGTTTTGTTGGATTTAAGTCTCCTGGTTGGCAGTCTTTCTCTCAGCTTCCAACTGCTGTGCTGTGCATCTGGCCTCCATGGTTCTGAGAAGTCACTGTTCAGCATTATGGTTTCTGTCTTCTAGCATTTTCACTCACTTCTAGCAGCAACTCTGTGTCTTTTGTGTTTATCTAGTGTGGAGTTCATTGAGCCTCTTGGGTTTATAGATTAATGCTTTTCATGAAGTTTGAGGATTTTCTGTTTTTCAGGTTGTATAATCATTGCTGACCTTTGTGATGTTTCCTTGTGCTGTTTCAGACCTGCCGTTGAGCACCTCTAATGAGTCTCTTTGAAGTCTTTAAGTCTGACACATAGCCCCTTTCCTAGGAAGGTGGCTTTTTCCTGTTTGTCACACTTTCCTGTAACTTTGTGTGTCTCATAATTTTTGGTGAAAACTGAACATTTTAAATGATGTAGTGTTGCCAGGCATGGTGGTGCATGCCTGTAATCTGATAACTTGGGAGGCTGAGGCAGGGGGATCACCATGAGTTCAAGGCCAGCCTGGACTACATGATGAGTTCAAGGCCAGCGTGAACTATACAGTAAGACCCTGTCTCAAAAAAATAAAAATAAAAATGACGTAGTGTAGCAACTCTGTATGCTAACCCTTCCCCCACTCGAGGGCATGTTTATTTTTCTGGTGACTTGATGACTAATTCAGTGCTGTAGTGCTGCTTCAAGGGCACAGCCTGGGCACCCACAGCCCTCTTAGCTGTTACCTCTGTTGCTGTCACACCCAGCTCTGAAGCTCTGCTAATTGCTGGCTGATTGCTCTCTTTTGTTTCTGAGATGAAAGCAGCAGCAGGGGAAAATGAGAGATGCCCATGCCCTGCCCCGCCTTTGCCAGGGAGCTAGCACCACCCACCCATGCAGCTTTAAGGAGAGGGAGCCTTATGTTCCTGGCTACACCCTTGAAGTGGATTTTCTGCCGCACAGAGCTGTGAGGGGAGGGGGCACAGATCACAGTTCGTGTGCCATAGACTCTTAAAGTTCTTACCAAAAGTTTAATAGATTTTCTTGCATGAAAGTTTCTTCATTTGCTGTATGCCCTTAGACAATTTCTAGAGGCTGTGATGGCCATTTTTTATGGTGCTTTAGATTATGCACTGTGTGATTACACATATGTCCCGATATACTACTGCCCATCCCAAAACCTCACCCCAGGTGAGAAGCACAGGTCTGGATCACTGTAGGGCCAGGGGTCTGGGAAGGGTAGTGTACCTCTTACTGGACCTCCACAAGGACAGAGGTATATTTTGTTGTCTGCCTCTTGCTACTGGGATATAAGCTCCATGAAGGTAGGACCTTGCCTATTTGATGAATTTGTTGTACTGTCTTCCAAACCTAGACCTGGCACAATGGCTGTTTCGTCAGTATCTACTAAAGGGATTTTGTTTTGTTTTTTGTTTTTTTGTGGGTACCGGGGGTCGAACTCAGGACCTCGTGCGCCACAGGTGCCCATGCCGCTGAGCAATATCACCCGCCCTTTTCTCGTATGTGGGTACTGGGAGTCGAACTCAGGACCTCGCGCTTGCCAGGCAGGCGCTTATGCCGCTGAGCTATCTCACCAGCCCTAAAGGGATGTTTAAAAGATTGCTTAGGTGAGGACATAGCAGGGCCAGCGGAGGTGGAAGGGCTGGGAGAATGGTCACCAGAAATGCCTCAGGATCAAATCTACTCCGCCCTGTGTACACAGTACAGAATTACAGTTATTCAAACTATAATATGCTGGCAGGAACTGGTCAGAATTAGTTATTGGGCCGGTGAGATGGCTCAGCGGTGTAAGTGCCTGCCCAGCAAGCGCGAGGGCCCGAGTTTGACTCCTGGAACCCGCATACAAAAAAAGGGCCGGTGATATCGCTCAGCAGCTCGGGCGCCTGCTGGCGCGCGAGGTCCTGAGGTCGACCCCGGTACCCACCAAAAAAAAAAGAATTCGTTGTTAAAACTAGTGCACTGGCAGGAACTGGTCAGACGCATTCATGGAGCAAAATCAAGAGGCCAAAAGCAGACTCGGGTATAAGGAGATTTGATGGTAAGGGCGGCAGTCAGTGGGGAAAACACAGGACATGCAGTGAGTAATGTTGGCCCCTGGGCCACCTGGGGAGCAGCAGTGCTGAATCTGTATCTTGTTCTACCCAAGTTCGTCATCCAAACCAACACGAAGTCTAGACCACGACATTCAAGCTCTGTTCATAGAAAACTTCAGACCTGTAAAGGGTGCCAATGAATATAATAAATTCCCAACTGTACTACCCAGCTTCAATAGTGACTAGTCCAGTTATGCTGGTCTATCCTACCTACGTCCAAACTCATTTTTCTTCTCCTTTATTGTTTGGAAGGAGATCTCCAAAAAATATGCACTCTTTTCTCCCCATCATCTTGGCATCATCATTACGTTTTAAAAATATTATTAACACCATCAGTAGTGTTCAAATTTCCAATGTCTTTTTACTTATTTTAATTCATTTCAGCTAGGGGACAAATAAGATGCATATACTGTAATGTATTGGTGTGTCCTGAGTCTCTATTAACCTTTTTTATTTTACTACAATATATTTATTGAAGAAACCAGTCATCTGTCCTATGGAGTCTCCACAGTCTGGGTTTTGCCAGTTGCTCTGTGTATTGTCTGCTGAGGCATCTTCTGTCCATTCTGTAAATCTATGACCTAGAGCCATGAGCAGGTTCAGATGTGTCAGTTTGATCTTGTCCAGTTTATTCTGCTTCCTTTTAGTCTGTAGTCCAGTCTGGGCAAGGCTGTTTCTAAAAGGAAGGGCATAATATCTGACTGCTTTATTGTGATGTTAGTGGCCAGGGGTGGTCACCTTGGGCCATTAACTCAGTGGAGTTTGCAAAGAGTAATATTATATTTATATAATTCTTTTCTGTTACTTAGCTAGTGCTTTAGCCCATTGCTGCTATAACTGAATACCATAGATTAGGCAATTTATAAAGAGAATAAATTTATCTCCTACAGTTCTGAAGGCTGAAAAGTCCAAGGTCAAGGTGCAGTCATTGGTGAAGGCTGCTCCCTTAAACAGTGTCCTTCAGAGAGGAGGATGCTTTGTCCTCATGTGGTATTAGGTGGAAGACAAAAAGGGCTAAATTTTCCCACCATGCCCTTTTGTAATGGCATTAGCCCTCATGAGGTAACACCTACTAAACAGTCCCTCCTCCTGGCTCTGTTGTATCAGAGATTAAGTTTCCATCACATACGTTTTGTGAGATACATTCAAGCCAAAGCAGCCCAAATAATTCTATAAAGAAAATTTCCCCTGTACTTTTTGGTTACCTAGTAGTACCATTCTCCTAAGAGAGACAAAATAAATGATGACTTATTCTTCCCACGTAATCACCAATATCAAATCAGTGCATGAGTTCACTGTTATCCTTCAACTATGACCAATTAATAGCATTGTGACCTCAATTGTTGTAGCATATCAATTCATTTCCATTCATTGTAGATATATTCTACTTAATATTCAGATTATCAGCTCCAAGTCCTGGGTTGACCTCACTTGCCCCGCTGCCTTCTGACCCATGTGCTGCCCTTCTGAGACCTGGTTAGCTTCTCCCTGGCCCCGTGAGTGGAAGAAGGTTTGAGGGTCACTGTCTCAGGGCTAGAGGTGTTCCTTCCAGATGCCAAGCCCATCAGGTTTCTGGATAGAGCAGAGAAGTCTTTGAAGATAAAATGATCGTAAGTTTATACTGACACTTCCAATTAACACTGAAAACTATAAAATTAACTTCTTCAGCTTTCTGTACTTTTTCCTTCTCAGCTTAAAATCCTGGTTGTCAGCACCTAGATTTGATAGAGGGGAATATCACACATGGCTCATGTGTGATGTCCCCCAGTGCATAGAGTGTGTTTGTTGTATTTATGTTGTGCTTGCTTTTGTTTCATTTTGTTTTTTCAGCTCAAAACACTTAAGGTAAGAAAACAATAGAAGGAAGTACCAGAAGTAAGCAAGTAATAATAGCATTGGGGTGGAAAGTTCTTTCTGAGTACAACTAGAAGCCATCCCTAGAGGGTTGGTCAAGAAAATAAATTTGACCAAATTAAAAAGTCTGTATAACCAAAAATTATTGCAACTAAAGTAAAATCTCCACAGACCTACACTGGAGTACCCAAGATACACTTCGCTGGTGGCCCCAGCAGAGCCCTGAAAACCAGTCTTGCATTTTCTGGTGTGGGGCTGGTCCCTCTCCTCACAGATGAGAAAGTCCCAAGGTCATGCTACTAGACAGTGTCAGCAGGGCTGACCCAGTGTCCTGCTCCCATCCCCACACTCCTTGAAAGGGGCTGGCAGGACACCCTGCTGCAGTTCATTGACAGGCAACATCTTGCTTTTCCCAGTTGAGGGTTGTGCCTGTTCAGCTGACCCCAGCCTTGTGCTTGCTGTCCCCAGAGAAGTCCCTGCTGCTGTTTAGGACCTGCTAAAAGGTGGGCCAAGTCTCATCAGAGCTATACCCAAGGAGGAGAGCACAGAGTCTTCTGCATCCAGAAAGTCCCACCTCACTCTTGTTCAAATCTGTTGGCTCTGCTGAGCTACTTGCCAGCTCTGTGTCTGACCCTCTTCTGTGGCTCACATGGAGTTTCTTCATTGTCTCTGCCAGTGTATTGTAAGCCATGTAATGGAAGGCAGCATTCAGTAACTTTATTGACACAGAAAGCAAGGAAGAAGTTTCTGTGTGAATCTACATGGAATAACCTGAAGAGATGGGTAATTTGGCTTATATTAGCTATAGAAGGTCAAATTCAAGAATGGCTACCATTTCCTAAAACGTTTTATTTTTTCTAGGTGACATCCGACACCCAACACAGGTCCAGCAGACGGATTTGGCTGCAACACTTGCAATAGGGCTTGGTTTGCCAATTCCAAAGGGCAGCATAGGGAGTCTTTTATTTCCAGTTGTAGAAAGAAGACCAATGAGAGAACAGCTGAGATTTTTACATCTAAACGCAGTACAGCTTAGCAGATTGTTGCAAGAGAATGTTCCATCATACGAAAAAGGTAAACCAATTAATAGTTTCCAACTTCCACTAGGACTGTATGTCTCCTCTGTGCCTCGTGTTTTCCTGCCATGCTTTGTTGTGTACATTTTGTCATGGGCATACTTTGTGGTCATCACTCTTCAGTTATATATATTGTGTTCCTCTTGTGTTCCTTAACTGTTACCATAAGCAACACCAACAGATGCAATCATCTAAGTGGAGTGCTTTCATTAGTTTTATTAATTCAACAAATATTTACCAAGTTCTTGTTATGAACTATTAAAGCATTGAATGGTACAAGATCTCTGTGTTTATGGAACCTTCCAGAGTGAGGAGAGAAGTGACATGATGGATGATAGAGGCTAGATGGAGGCAGAAACCCTGGAGGAGGGCTGACCTGGCAGGAGACAATGCAGGGAACCACACAGCCTCAGGATGTGTCTGGAAAGGGTACAAGGAGCTGATGACAGGGGATGCATGGCCCTTTAGGCACCAGGCCCACCTTTATCCAAGGTGAAGTGGGGCAGCTACAGGGTGGGCCACCCAGCCTGTCTTTGAGGGCTAAGCCAGTGGAGAGCAGCTGCAGCACTCTGGCGAGAGGTGGGTAGAAATGGGGTGGGGGTAGGGGTTACATTCCGGGCATGTTTTGGAGGTGGCGTAGACAGGATTGGCTGGCACACTGGGATGTAAGGTACAAGAACAAGGAGCAACCCCAGTGTTTTCAGCAGCACAGAAGAGGGAGTGACTGTGCACTGAGGTGAACCAATCACAGGGGGCAGGTTTCCAGGGGTTGTCCAGGAAGCCATGGAAAGAAAGAATCTCAGTTGGGGGGCAATGAGCAGCTGTGTTGAATACTGGTGAGAAGTGAGCCCTGAGGACCAGGCATTGGATCCGACAATGTGAGTCCTTCGTGACTGCCAGGAATGGCCAACTGGAGAGATGGGGAACTCTACGGGGGTGGGCTCTGGTGTGGGCAGAAAGAAGGAAAGAAGTGCAGATCTGGGCCCAGAGCAGGTGCCTTAGCTCTAGGGTTGAGACACACAGGTGTCTGCAAGCCAGCAGGCGTGGTCCTGAGAGGAACATGCACCTCTCCACAGCCTCTGTAATCGTCTTGAGTCACATGTGCAGGCCCATCACAGGCTGGCTCCCTGGGAGTCTAGAGGAGGCTCCTCCTGTCTGAGGCAGGGTTTGCTGCAATGTTGTCAGGTCTTCTCCTGAGCTGGGAGGTGCAGCCAGGAGGGTAAGTGCGTGAGCGTCACATGTGGGAGACAGAGTCTGCTGGTGGGGGGCAGGCTGGGGCCACAGGTAGCAAGGGTGAGAGGACATTATGAGCCAGGTGTGGCCCAGGGCCCAGGGAGAGGTGTTGTGCCAGGCAAGGCCTGCCCATGACCCACATACAGGCCCAGCCAGAACCACTGTTACTTCTGGGTTTTTTTTTTTTGTTTTTTTGGTTTTTTTTTTGTGGGTACCGGGGGTCGACCTCAGGACCTCGCGCACCAGCAGGCGCCCGTGCCGCTGAGCGATATCACTGGCCCCCTTTTTTCGTATGTGGGTTCCGGGAGTCGAACTCGGGCCCTCGCGCTTGCCAGGCAGGCGCTTATGCCACTGAGCCATCTCACCGGCCCTGTTTTGTTTTTTCAAAAATGACTTCAATTAAGTTGATAGATTTTGCACATTTGTTCTTATTAATAAGTGCCCTTTCTCCTATACTAGTAAAAACACCAACAAAAATAAAAACACAACAGAAAAGTTGTTTGCCTATTTCAGAAATGTCAGGGCAGGGAAAAATCAAGAACTGTGAGGGATGGGAAAGAACCCAAGACTGCTGAATGGGTCCTACTCCTCTAGGAGGCCCCATCTACATTGTCAGTACAGGTCTAACAATAGGTTTCAGATCCCATGTGACCAATGAGCCCTTCAGACAGCCAACTTGCCCTGAGCACCTGGCCCTCTTGCTCCCACTCTGGTGGGACTTTCTCTCACCTCAGGACCTTTGCATATGCTGTTCCCATTGACTAGATGCTTTTCCCCAGATTTTCAGAGTTAATTCCAAAGTACCCTTTCAATTCAGCTTAGATGTCAGACCAGGCTTATGCCCCACCCCACTTCAAATCTAGAATCCATTTCTTCCCCTACCCCAAAACTCTCATTATGCAGTGTATTTTTCTGTCATACAATTCTTCACACTTTGTAATTACATGTCTATGTCTTTGTCTGTGTGTGTGTCTGAGAGAGAGAGAGAGAGAGAGAGAGAGAGAGAGAGAGAGAGACCGTGAATGTATGAGGCTGGCATCTTAACTGCTGCACTCAGCATTGCAAAGTGGGAGATATGTGTTTACACGCCACAGCTTCCAAAGAGCGTCATAGAAACATAGGGCATTCATGTCTGTGCCACACGATCTCTATATGGAGTCACAGAAACATGGGTCACCCATGTCTGCATCCCAGCTCCACTGGCCACTGTGGGGAGAGAGGAAGATCTGCTTAGCAGGGTACTGGCCATTGGTGCTATAAGGTTGCATGGACCTTACAGCAGTAACGCACGTGGACCTACAAGTGTCTGGGTTCATGTCTGTACCTCATGCAGCAACTGGGTTGTCTGCAAGGATTCTTCTGCTGCTGTGAGGCAAACATGGGGTTTGGTCAGAGCCGCCATGTTGGGGACCCACTGGCAGGCACTTCTGAGTCCACCCTTCAGTGGCCCTTCCTGAGAATAAATGCATTTCAGATACCAGCAGGTCGAGGTTCTTGGTTTGCAGACCTGTCTAGTCATGAGTAAGTGTGATCCAGGCAGGACTGAGAGGCCATCTAGCTCTGGAAATGAGGGACACCGGTGCTTGGCCTCAAACAGCTTGCCAGTGTTTACAAGAGGCAAGCAGCAACTGTGAGACTAGCCCCTTCCCAGAGCCAGGCCTCCCACATCAGGCCATCACTGGCCTTCCTGAGCAAGCAGGGAAGGCTAAGGAGTCACCTTCCAAGAAGACAGAAGAGCTGACTGTGCATGGAGGTAGGAGTGGTGGGGTGGGGCCCTCACACATGTGCTGTGAGGACAGGAGAGATTCTGTACAACCAGGACCTGTTGACTCAGTGCACTTCAGGAGTGCTTTCATGTTGCACAAGAAGCAGCAGCGTGGAAAGAGATAATGAGAGGGCAAGGAGGTATGATCAGGTAAGAGGCACAGAGAAGAGTCTGGGCTGAGTAGCAGGCGGACACTTCTGTCTACACTGTGCGTACCAAAGGCCCACGCCCTGGAAGAGCAGTGACAGACAGGCTCATTATCAGCTTTCACAATTTTACTGATGTGCTGCTGCCCCTCCCCTGAAGGAACAGTGTGCATTGGTTGTCAGTTCTAAAAATCATGCCGAAGATCACCACATGAGATCTTTCTGTCCTGCAGATCCTGGATTCGAGCAGTTTGTGATGGCGGAAAGGCTCCATGGGAACTGGGTGAAGCTACACTTGAAGGAGGACCGTTCTGGTGCCCTGCTCAACCTGGGGACCAAGGTGGCCAGGCAGTACCTGGGTGCACTGAGGACCCTGAGTCTTGCACTAAGCATGCACGTGGCTCAGTATGACATCTACTCTATGGTGGTGGGGACCATCATTGTTTTGGAGGTGTGAACCTTTATGTGGTGGGGCTCAGGTATTACGTAGATTTGGCAACTCAGCCAAAATATGAGTTTAAAATATATCAGTGTTACTAAACACAGAAAATACAGGTTTTCCTCACCCTCCCACCGTGTGTCCAGCTTGTGATGGTGCACAAAGCAGTGCCAGTGACTGCACCCGGCATTGCCATAGGAGGCAGAAAATAAGCCACACCATGCACTTTTAGTAGGCAATTAATCCTCTTTCTTAGGCCTCTTTTCTGTCCTCACTATGCAACCAACTGGCACAGGGTGGGAGGCTTGGGTCATGTGGACCATGCCACACCTGGCCACCTGGGCAATCTGACATTTTCTGTTCCAGGCTCTCATCCTGCTCCTTCTTAGCACCCCGCAGGTGCTGCACAGAAGGGCTGAGCTGGAAGTGCCACTGTCACCTCCCATGTTCTCTCTGCTCTTCTACCTGATGTTCCTGGTCCTGTCAGCCATCCATGTAGTAGTGTGCACCTCAGCTGAGAGCTCCTGCTACCTCTGCAGCCTCCCGTGGCTGGCAGCAGGGGGCATGATGGTGCTGGTTTCTGCACTGCTCTGTGTGATTACATCTGCGCTTGCCGGGATGGTCATGGACAGCACTTTCCTATGGAAGGTACGGCAGGTGCAGACTGTTGTGTTATACCAGCCCCACTTTCACTCCTCAGATGTGATTGAACACCTGGTATACACAATTAGGGTCATACTTGTGATGTCCTCGAAAGGCCACCCCAAAGGGGATGGCAGGGAGGGAGCTTAGCCGCCCATCCAGGCCTCTGAGCACCTGGGCCTCGTATTCTGATACGGGGTCAGGCCACGTGCCTCTGCTCTTGGTTGGAAGGAGGGCTCCAGGAGGGAAGCAGTGGGCGTATCAGGGTTGCTGGCTACATGTGGGCCTGCATCTAGCAGAGCGTATGAGCTGCAACCGAGGGCGCAGTCCACTGGTGGGTGCTCAGGAGGCTCCGGGATACTTGGTCTGCTGTGCCTCTGCATGCCCAAGTGCAGTTCTTTAAATTCTGAGTCTCTGGCCAGGCACCTTTGTTCATTACTGGGAGGTGGGAGCAGGGCAAAGAGCAGGAATGGACATCTGCTGTCAGGTCCATATTGCCCAGAGCACCGTGAGGATGGAGGGACCCTGTGTAGTGGCTCTAGCCTCCGTCTCTGCCCTCACAGGGCCTTCAAAGGCCACCTGTGGGGCAGCGGGTGTAGGCACTTATGTGTCCCTACGACTCAGATTGTCTTTGTCCATGTCTGTACCTGTCAAGCCTGGCTGGGTTCATGCTACTCCTCTCCCTGGTACCTCACAACACACAATTAATAGATATCAGAAGAACCAATGATAGCAATTGAGTCTACATCTTGAGCCATTTAAAGTTAGAACATTAAAGGGACAGGACTGTAATTCTGCCTTTGTCATTTCAAACTAGAAACTCATGGACAAGTTTACTGTCTGGTGTGGGGGATGTGTTGGGCCCTTTGATTTCCAGACAGCAGGAACTGGCATGAAAGGATGGCTAGCAGGGGCTTGTAGGACCCCTGACAAGTGCTTGGGCTCAGTGTTGCCCAGAGGGCCCAGCCATCTTGGTCTTTGCCCCTCTGGCTGTGATGAGGGTGCCACAGGAGGATGGGCTCCTCTGGGGAAAGCTTTGGGCAATGGCCATGAAGAGCACTTGGGACCTGTCACAGAGTAGTTGCTCTGAGCAAGGAAGTCAGCACATGCAGTGAGTGTATGCCATTTTCAGATAACCTCTCATAAGATGCATTTCTTCCTCACAGAGTGCAGCCTACCCCTGCTCGGGATGGTCAGAGGTGGGCCTCCTCCTCCTGCTGGGCACAGTGGGCCATGTCCTGAGCCTGGGAGCCAGCAGCTTTGTGGAAGAAGAGCACCAGACCTGGTACTTCCTGGTCAACACGCTATGTCTGGCTCTGAGCCAGGAAACCTGCAGGACCTACTTCCTGGGAGATGACTGCGAGCTGAAGCACTGTTTCCACACAGAGCCAGGGACTGTGGGTGCCACTTGCATGCAACAGGACTGCACAGCCTGTGAAGCCCCCAGGGCTGGCCAGGCTGGTAAAGGGCCTTGGCCCTCTGGAGCACGCAGAGGTCATGTGCACTGGGCAGTGCTGGCTGGCCCATGGCTGGTGCTGGCCTGCTGCCGACTGCTGAGGTCCTTCAACCACACAGGGGTCCAGGGAGCTCACCGGCCAGACCTTGGCCACTGGCTCACCAGGTGAGCACAACCCCAGCAGGCTGACCCTACTACTGAGTTTGCATACCAGTCTTCTTTCAATACATTTTAGGCTTGTTTTTGTGTTAAGAATAAGATACTGTTTGAGATGTGAAAAATGGAGGAAGTTATCACTAGCACACCTGTGTCTGCATGGCCCCAAGGGTGTGAATATGGGCTACCTGTACCCTACACTCTTGCTGCAGGCCACTCCTGTCCTGGTGCAGAGGTAGGAGTTACATACCTCCCGGCAGCTGCCCACTTCTTCACGTTTGTCTGCCTGCCAGTAACACAGCGGCTTAAAGCTCAGTAGCAAATGAATGCCCAGCTCCTTTTTCCAAGCCTATGTATACCGTGGCAGAATATTTACTCATCATTTTCATAGTGATTGTCTAAGCTTATGTGAGCTGTGGTAGAGAACAGGAAGCCTGGCCTTCCAATACCCTGGGCATGGCTGGACTCCGCCCCTTCACCTCCCCTTACCCCAGGGAGTTGTGGCAGCCTGCCAGAGGCAGGGTGAGTATGCAACCAGTCAAGGGTGGTAGGGACAAGACTGTTTATGCCTTCTGCCCAGCCTACAAGCCTGCCAAAGTTGTGGGACTTCAGCTGAACATACTTGTCACATTTTAAGAACTTTTGTTTGAATTTAATTAACCAACTTTTTTTTTCTGTCCAGAAAATCAAGAATCTTTAATACAGTTCTTTGGGGCCCCTGGCTATGGATTGCATATATCACCAGTCCCATTCGGTAATAACCTTGGCATTTTCTGTCTCACCACAGCTCTAGTCACAAAATGGAACTCTCCTGCCTGGCTGCCCTGTCCCTGCTTATGATCTTCATGCTGGCTCAGAGAGGATGCTCCCCCATGTCCAAGGTGGCCCTGGCACTAGGGCTGGTGGGTGTCTTCTGCTATCGGGCGGCTATTGGGAATTTGCTGTTCCCATGGCACCTGGCCAACAGAGGCATTTCAAAGTAAGTATTGCAGACATATGGACTTGCTTTTAGACCTGTCATTGTATTTTATGTACTGAAAAACGTCATGCCAATCTTTAGAACACTGGAGTTTAGTTCTTATGAATGGTTATTTCATCAGTAGCTCCTAGAGCCTAGCTAACAAAACCATCATGAACCTAGCTAACAAAAGCTTCACTTTGTTAGCACTCTTTTAGGAGAAAGACAAATAGCTTGGCAGGTCATTGAGGTTTTTTTTTGTTTTTTTTTAATTAACTAAACTTCAAGGGATATCATAGGACTAACAGGTGATGGACTGGTATCTGAGTTAATGGCAGCAGTGCTCAGTTGTGGTGTGACTGTAGAAACTTCCTATTTCTACAAAAATGCTTGGCCTGACAGCTGTCAGGAAAATCAGCCATCTTTAATACAATTCTACAGAGCTTCAGCATGACTGCACAGTTGGTCACCCCACAGTTGGTGGATGACTGTTTTACTCTTTATTTTTCTCTTCATTTTTTGCAACTATAAATGGTGCTCAATGAACATGCTGCATATACACTGAGGAGAATGTGGTCACACCAAAGAAATACTTCAAATCAGGCAGAGTTAATAGATTTAACAGAGCGTGAACAGGCATGTACTTCTTTTCCAACTGCTAGGGAGCATCTATGTTTACTAAAAAAAGGCGGGGTATCCCATCATGTACCCTGTGCTCCTGTATGGTCAGGAGCTCCATGCTGCAAAGGCCAGGAGGGCTCAGTCACAAATTTATCTTTGTGTGTCAAGTGCCCACTCTTCTGTTTAAGGGCAATATGGTAGAACAGGCTGCCTCCCACTCCTGGGAGGCGGCTGGACAGGGGCTGTCCCTAGGCAGTTGGTACAATGTAGGAACCCTCCAAGCTTCTCAAATGTGTCCCAAGGACATAGCAGGGGGATGTGGAGATTGACCCAATGGTTGCCAGTAGAAGAGAATGATTTGAAATGGGTAAAAGCATTTGTAAAATGTAGACTGCCACAGATTTGTACATACCAGTTCATGCTCTGTTAAATATATTAACTCTGCCTGATTTGAAGTATTTCTTTGGTGTAACCACATTCTCCTCAGTGTATATGCAGCAAGTTCATTTATAGTTGCAAAAAATAAAGAACAAAACAGCCGTCCGCCAACTATAGGGTGACAAACTGTGTGGTCATGTTGAAATTCCACAGAATTGCATCAAAGATAGCTGATTTTCCTGACGACTGTCAGGCCAAGTATTTCTGTAGAAATAGGAAGACATTGTGGAGCAGTAGGCTGTAAAACTGTTACATGATCCCAGCTTACCAAGTGAGTTTAATTTTTCTTATTTGTATAAAAGACTAGATAAAATATTGGTGTTTATACAGTATTTAGGACTCAAGATCATAGGCAGATTCTGATCTTCCTTTTTACTATTCATTTTTGTACCTTACATATATCTAGAATTAATGAGTATTGCTTTTTAATGAAACAAAAGGTCCAGGTAGGAGCTGAGGGATACAGCCAGGGTCGTGTAGGTGGCTGCGGGGCTCAGGGGCACCAGGAAGCACCTGCTGAGGCAGGAGGCCAGAGTGGGTGGAGAGGATGGGGTCAGAGGTGCTGGGGCACACTATGGAGATGACTCAAAAATTGTCTCCTTCAGAGTGCAAGACTTTGGGAAAACATCAGGCTGTACACTACATCTGGGGGTATTTGTGTCATCACAAACTGCAGTGTATGAATGAATCCTTATTTCCTCCCAGACCTGTGCACTGTCTCCAGGCTTTGGTTGTCTCACTTGCCTGGTTGTCTACTGCAGCATGTTGTCTATGGTGTCCAAAACCAGCTGTTTTGCTTTTTCTCTCAATGCATCTGCTTGTTCACCTTCCTCCTAGAGAATGCTTCCATCTCTTACCCACTCCTATCCTATCTAAATACTCCTGGTCCAGATCTGCCTGGTTCTGGATCTGCTGTGATTCTGGGCTTATCCAGGATTCTGAAGTCCTTTGTTGTCCTTAGCTTACTTTCTTCTCACTAGAAACCCAGGCTTGGCTGGAGGAGATGCTCAAGTCAGTGGCCCTGGAGCACAGGAAGTGCTGACTGGGTAGGGCAAGAAGGGCCTCAGACATGTCTCTCAATGCTCTCCTTCCTACTCACTACCCAGCCACCAGGGGCTCATCTCCGGTTAGAGAGCCAGTTCTGTTTCTTCTTTGAAACTTCTCCAGTGGTTCTAACCCATGTGGGTCCCCTCCTCCAAGCAAGTGGGACCTACCCTCAGCATTCATCCCAGCATACTCCTGGCCTGGGGCTGCCAGCTCCCAGACCCCAGCTCCTCAGCAAGTGCCACATGCCAGGCATAGGCACACAGAGCCCACTGTGTTGGCATTAAACTGATCGTGCGCTCACTTCAGCAGCATGTATACTAAAATTGGAATCAAATTGATCATACGGAAAAGGCGATTTTTAAATACATAAACCTTTCTAAGAAAATCTGATATAAGAAAACTCATTTTTCAAAATGCATGTTGTTATATTGATATTTTTAAATTTACTTAATGTTTTAAATGCAGTATATATAAAATAACTTATAAAATCTATTTAAAATATTATGTTTTAGGAATATATGTGCTTCATAAAATGCAATTCTTAGGCCTAATATCATAAATTGTATCTTTTACTGACTTAAATGAAGTACTGAAATAGTTAATTCATAAAAGTACTTAATGCAGAACATTTACTGTACCAAGCAATGCACATTCCCTGTTAAATCCCTATGACAGCCGTGTGAGGTATACATACCATTTTTCATTCTTTTCACAAGTAACAAAGCTGAGTGTCAAAAGTGTTAGCTTCCCAACAGCAAAGCTGAGCACAGGGCCGAGACTGAATGCTTACAAGCACATCCTATCTGAATCTGCTGGACTGTGAGCATGCTCACTCACACGGTCAGCATTTATGAACAGATGGGAGTTTCTGAGACTGGAGTCTTATACCAAGGCAGTGGTTTTCACTGTACCAGGCAGGTAGGTGACTTTCTTGGTGTGCTGCAAGGCACAGCTCTGGCCAAAGAGCGAGATGCCCCCGAGGCCAGCTCTGTTACAAAAGTGTACACAGGACAGGCCTGCTGGTCCTGCAGATAGGGGGAGTAAGAGGTGACAACCACAGTGGGGAGGGTGCCACTGCGTGGTTAGCTAGGCTGGCACATTTGGGCATTCCCTAAGTAAACATGTGTTTTCACGGGAAAATATGTAGTTGGTGCAAATGAATCTAACTTGTTTTGCTTTTTTTTAGGGGTATTCTTGAAGCTCGTTTTGTTTATGTCTTTGTCCTTGGCATTCTGTTCACGGGCACCAAAGACTTGCTTAAATCTCAAGTCATTGCTGCAGACTTCAAAGTCAAGACTGTAGGTTTGTGGGAACTATATAGTGGATTAGTTCTTCTGGCAGCATTGCTCTTAAGACCACATAATCTTCCGGTGTTAGCATTTAGCCTCTTGATCCAGACCATCATGACTAAATTCATCTGGAAGCCCCTGAGATACGATGTAGCTGAGATCACTGTAATGCATTATTGGTTCGGTCAAGCATTCTTCTATTTTCAGGTAGGTTTCATTATTATCATGAGTAGAAAACTATTCACTTTTTTCTATATCTTATTTTTTGTTTGAGAACATTTTAGAAGTTGGAAAGTGGTACTTGTTTAGTGAGAACTGTCAGTATGTATGGTGAACTATGCTTAAACCTCTGTATCTTTTATAAGATAAAGCACAGTTATTTAAGGAGGACGTCCTTAGTGTGAACTTGTGGGTGTGCACAATAGCCAGTTGTTGCTATGCAGGATCAGGTGAGGATTTAGTTAGGAGCAGTTAAGAAAACACGTCAAGTCTTTTGCTTGCTTATTTTATGAGTGTAGTAATTGTGCTTTGCGCTTTCATTCCTGGTGTCAGGGCTGTCCACACTGGGGACCATTCAGTGTCCCCACGTGGCTGTTCGTCCACTAGGGCCTGGAAGAATGGCAGGGCTTCGCTCCAGTGTTGAAAGACCCATCACAGGCAGGTCTGAGCCTGCTCAGCTGTGTGTAAACACACTTGGACAGTTGTCCCACAGCCTCCTGGTGTCCCCAGGGTATGCAGGTCACTGCAGACCCCTCCAGCCCAACTCCCTAGCTGAGAGGCTGCACCCCCACAGGACACCTGCTCTGTCTCCTCCTTGTGCACTGGCCTCAACTGCTCTGCCCAGTCCCAAGGTCTCATCCAACCATGTCCCAGCAGGGCTTCATCCTTGTGCTCCTCCTACATTCCTGGTTTCCTGTGCCTCAAGTTATATGGCTTGTCTCTGCACTCTGGCCTGAAGCCCAAAGGTGGTGAGTGAGTTAGAGAAACCCGCCAGTCCTCCATAGCATGGCCAGATTGAGACCAGCCCATGGCTTCACCTCCCAACCCTCTCGACCTCAGTCTCCTCAAGGGACTCTGACCCAGGGTGGCATCAGCATGGGGTGCCCCACAGAACACAGGAAACCTTCCCACAGGGGGCCTCTGGCAAATGTGTGCTCTGCCTCAGTTCCTTATGTCTAAATTGGGGACAATGAACAGTGCTGTTCTCTTAGACTGTGATGAGTCAAGAGCCTGGTGGAATCTGCCCTACCCTTCTCCCCTCCTCTCTTCCTGTTTTCCCCCTCCCAGCCTTCCCCTCCCTATCCTAGGTTCCCCGTCCTAGCTCTCTAGGTCTCTCATTTATGTGTCCCTGTCCTCTCCCCATTCTCGCCTCTCCCGTACTCCTGTGTCCCCATCCTAGCTCTCCCTGTTCTTTCCCCATCCTCCCATCTCCCTGTTGTCCTGTGTCCCCAACCTAGCTCTCCCTGTCCTTTGCTCATCCTCTCCCCGTCCTTCCCTCTCCTATCCCCCTCTGTCCCTGTCCTAGCTCTCCCTGTCCTCTCCCCGTCCTCCTCCTTACCATCCTCCTGTGTCCCTGACCTAACTCTTCTTGTGCTCTGGTTGAGTTTCTTTCCTTTCACTCTCAGGTCTGGGAAACAAGTGCTGGTCTTGCTGCCCTCAGCTCTACGTTTCCTTGCCAGTGTGGGGATCAGGAACATGGGTGCTGTTTTGCTGGCCCTCCATTTGCACTAAATTTCCTGTCTTTGTGCCTCAATCTTTTTCCTCTACATTAGGGGCAGTGGTATGCCATGTCACATGGTTGATAACAGTGAGTTAATGCAGGTTGGGGGTCACCATGGTGACACATGCTGCCCCACTGCTAGCTGTATGTTTGACCCTCTGTTCTGCTGATCCTGCTCCAGAGTCACCATCTGCTCCAAGAGCAGACCCACCTCTGTTCCCAGCACACCCTACTTCTCCTGATGCCAGCTTCCTGCTGTCCCTAGGCAAGGCTGCACAAGGGAGATAGGAAGCCAGAGTGCACCCGGGCCTCAGGGAAGAGGTATGGAGGAGCAGTGCCCAGGTGAATGGTCACGATGGGACAAGAGGATGTGTGTATCTCTGGACCTGTGACCAAGGAGAGGGTGTGGGTCAGATTCAGGAGTCCACATGGTGCACAGATCACCAGGCTCAACATACTAAAAGTGGAGAGAGGTGAACCCTCAGGAGATCCCGCCACTTAAGGTACAAGGTGAGCTATGTTCCACAGCACAGCACCTATCAGGGCTGGCCGGAACTGTCCGGACTCGGCACAGTTAGAAGTCAGTCCTCAGTAAGCAGGCCAGTGTCTCCCGCAGTGCCAGCTTACCTTCCACTCTAACTCAGCCACAGGCAGCGATCTCCAACCTGGTGTGCACCCACAGACGGAGGCCCTTAAGGGCAGGTCCCTGCTCACCCAAAGGGCAGTGGTGGATATGGACAAAGGAATGAGATTGCTATCTCCACCCAGCAGGCTGACTCTTCAGGAGGGATGTTTGCACCACCCACCTGGCTCCTTTGGGCCTGGAATGGCACAACAGGCAGACAGGTGACTTGTCCTGGGGCAGCCCAGTGACCAGAGGAGCAGCCAGCCCTGGCTATGATCAGACTATCTGCCTCCTCTGACAGTGCATTCATACCAGCGTGGTCATCTGGCCCCATATGTTCCATACTGACATAGCCTCGACCATGTGTCCATGCTAATGTGGTCATCTGGCCCATGTGTCCACACTCAGGCAACAGTGATTGATGCTGTGTGTTGTGAGGCCATCATCAGCCCTGGTCTCCTCTGTTCCAGGGCAACTCCAACAACATCGCCACCATCGATATCTCAGCAGGCTTTGTGGGCTTAGATACCTACATGGAAATTCCAGCCACATTCCTGACAGTGTTTGGGACGTATGTGGGACCTGTGCTGTGGGCTGGCCACCTGGCACATTTCCTGAGTGCAGAAGCAAGCAGGTGAGGCACCTCTATCTTCAGCACAAATCTGACAGAGGTTCCTATTTCCAAGAGTTATTCCTTGTCCTGGGTCGGGCATCTGCATTCTATGGGTCAGATAGCCTGTTCACCAGTAGTCTTCTTTAAATAAGCTTAGTCTGCAGCTCCGAGGCCTACAGCAGGTCAGAGGGCACTGTGTGGGCTGGGTTCATCCCCTAGTTCAACCACTTGAGAAGGGGATGTCTTCTGCTCCCTGAACTTTTCTGTTTGCTGGTGGTGGGGGTTAAGGAGCAAGAAAACAAAGACACTGGCCTTTGGCCTCAGAAGTCCTGCAGGTGAAGTCCTGCAACTGAGGGGCTCCTGAGGTGCTGCTGGCCAGGCCAGGCAGGTTCTGAGACTTCTGGGGCTGCCACCCAACCACAGGAGGATGGCAACTGAGTGGAAAGGTAAAGAGGGCAGCCTGGAAGCTTCTCCCTGTACCTCCCATGCTCATAGCTCCCCACCCCACCTCTGGACATTGCACAGATGTAGCCCTCCAGGTCTGCCCTGCCTGTGTTCTCAACAGCATTCCTACATTCTCATTCTCTGCTTTCTTGGTCATTAGTTTTTGTCTAGTTTCTCCCTAAAAGACAGCTTTGTGAGCAGGGACTCTATCCACTGACCAGGCAGCCTCAGTGCCAGCTGCCCTGGAAGGGTCGGACGTGGAGTGGTGTGGGGGCACTCAGTTCGGTACCTGTTAAGAAGAGAGTTAGTTACAGGTATTTTAATCAGTGGGCAGTATTAATAGATGTTTTTCCTAGTTAAGGAGTGTTCCTTCATTTTACAAATGGTTTTCTCTTTCTTTTTTTTTTTTTTTTTTTTTTTTGGGTGCCGGGGGTCGACCTCAGGACCTCGCGCGCCAACAGGCGCCCGTGCCGCTGAGCGATATCACCGGCCCCTTTTTCGTATGTGGGATCCGGGAGTCGAACTCGGGCCCTCGCACTTGCAAGGCAGGCGCTTATGCCGCTGAGCCATCTCACCGGCCCTTCTCTTTCATTTTTAAAAGCTTAAAACATCAAGTTTTACTCATTTCCATTTTGTTTCAGTAAAGTAAGAAAACTGTAATGAGATCTAAATGGTGCATAGAGAAGATGTTTCCAACAGGTCTGAGTTTGTCTTGAGTGGTCAAGACCCCAGCTGCAGGGCTGCTGGGCTGAGCCAGGCAGTGTGGTTGGAAGCACAGATGGCTCTGTGCCACTGTTCACTGGTAAGACTAGGAGCCCACTGGCCACTGTGAGGGACCAAGCTACAGTCTTCTAGACAGATGATATTAGCCATTGTCCACCTAGTTGGGTACAGGCCAGGCAATGGAAGCTGGACCTCACCATGTACTGTCCGAGGAGAAGGTGATGCAGCACCCTGCCCCCCATCCACAGAGCTCACCCTGCATGCTAACCTTTTACCTGGTGTTGGTACAATATTCCAGGCAGGTACTGTCACTCAGGGCATGCAACAAGGTAACCCCTGTGGGGTTCCCCAAGTTTGGCTGCAGACAGAAACAGTGAGACAGAAGGAAGAGGCCAGGGCTGCCACAGCAAAGGCATAGAGCCATGCTGAGATGTGCCAGGATGACAAGCAGTTGAGGACCCAGCAGGTGCGGAGGGACATGCAGAGGCCTGAGAGGGGAGCCAGTGAAGCTTAGGACCTGGACAGCCCTGTCCTTTGGCCACTAAATGGCTGTGGCAGCTTCACTAGACAGTGAGCACAGAAGCAGGAAGCATTGTGGAGACTTCTAAGGTGGCACTTGGTGGAATCTCCTGGTCAACAGGACTAAGGAGCACATCACAGAGCACACTTGTGTAGGTGACACTGGCACACACACCCTGTACACACATGCCGCTCCACCTCTAAGCTTCTGCCACAGCTGGGCGAGCCTGCCATCCCCCAAGTCCACGCCTCACAATACAGACACTGGGAGCCAGAGGCACCATCCACCTGGTGGAGATGCCTGTCCTGGTGTGGCAGTGCCCATCCCATCTCCACTCTGAGTAGAGATGCTATGAGTGAGAGGCAGCAGGGATGCAGGATATGGGCTGACCACAGAACGGCACAGACAGGTCTGCTCAGTGTAATGCAGGGGTCGAAGGGAGGTGGCAAAGCCGGAGCATGGGTGGGGCCAGAACCTGAGGGCCCCTAGGCCTTTCAGACTGGCCAGAGGCCGCAGATGGGCAGAAGAACTCTGAAGTGATCACAGACCATGGGAAGCTGCTTTAAAGAACAGGTTAGACTTTTGTGATAATTGTGTTGGTGATTTAGAAACAATAGGACAGGGAGCATCTCATGTTTCCAGGGTGATACCCATTCCAGTGATGCTGCTCTGTGCTGCTGACCTCCTGAGCACACATTTGGGGCCAGATTCCTAGAACATAGGAACAATGGTGCAGACCGTGTGTTTTTGTTTGTTTGTGTGTCTTCCCTCTGTGATTCTCTATTCAGTGTCATATATGAGATAGCAGAACATGCATATGATTTTTAAATAAATGCAAAGTCTAAGGTGAATTTTTCACAAATATTTCACAGTGTGGTGATGCTGAAGAGGGTCCCAGCCACTGCCCCCAACTGCTAGCCCCTGGCTTCCATCCACTTTGGTCCAGATTTTTGTGGGGAGGCTCCTGTTTCTAGCAAAGTCATTCTGTGCCTTTCTAAGTCATTCTATGGACAGTCAAGGTTTAGGGGCATTTCTGAGAGCTCGAGGGGCAGCCCTCACCTTTCCTCTGCCTTTCTGCTCTATTTTTCTTCAGAGTTGGTCACATGCTGACATGTTCGTGTTCATCTGGTTTCTCTCTTCTCTGGGACATCTGCAGGAACCCCAGCACAGGGTCCAGAGACAAGACGAGTGCACAGAAGAGAGTGTCGTGCTCTCTAGTCCCCAGGCATGGTTTTCAGAGCAGAAGCAGCAGCCACATGTGTTCTTGTGGCATGCACTAATGCATGCTTTCTGTTTTACTTATAGCGATTCAGCAATGGGCCGTGCTTGCTTCTGCTATGCACTGATTTGTTCTGTTCCCGTTGCCACATACATCATTTTGGTGACGTCCCTGCGTTATCACCTGTTCATATGGAGTGTATTTTCTCCAAAACTTCTCTACGAGGGAATGCATCTGCTCATCACAGCTGCCCTGTGTGTGCTTTTCACAGCCACAAGTCAGACTGGCCACACAAGGGCCTGGATGAAGACAGATGCTGGAAACTAATGAGCTTTTAAAGTTTGCTATTTGAATCATGGATTTGAGTATCGAAACATCTGTTCAAATGCAAGATCATTTAAAAAAAAGATGAATCCTATGAAGTTGATAAACAGCTTCAGTTGCACTTGAATTTAAACAGTAAGTAGTTTAATAAAAGATTACTTCAAAATACAGTATGTATCAGTTTCCCTGTTGATCATTCTAGACACTTCTGAAATTTTAATTTCCTCTAGATAAGTTATATGTTTAAGTCATAAACAAAAGGGTTGGCCTTTGTCTTGGTGTGTGGGATCTCAGCAAGCTGCAGGAGCCCTGTGGGAAGAGGCACAAACCTAAGCCCCTAGGCCCAGGCATTTTCGTTTGTAAGGGTTATGCTTGTTAGTGTTGCTGGCATGTGGAATGAAAACTATGTCATCTCAAAGAAATTATTCATTTGAAAATAATCTATTGTGTGTTAATATAACATTTTTAAGAAAAATAACTATTCTCCAAAACAAAAATATTTAGTAAGAATGGTATTGTCTTACATTTTTGTAAATCTCTTTAACATCAGGCTCAACTGAAGACAGTTGGGATCTGCTTTTGATCTGTTGTGACTTGTGCTTGGTTGAAGAACAAGAAGCCAGCCAGCCTTATACAGATCTGTGGGTGGAAAAGGCAGAGTGTCTGCATTTGTTATGGGTCTTCTGTTCTGATACAATACTTGGTCATCCTTCTGTTCCCACTTACAAGCTTTCTATGGAATTACCATCATGGTTTGTGACGTGTATATTTTGTTCTGTAATTTACACAACTGGTCGGTTTTGCTTCTGTAAGAAATGACCCATTGCTCATCCTTGATCGTCCCCACAGCTGAATTCTTTAAATTCTTCATTTTCTTTCCCCTGTTTGCAGGATGTTTTATGCCCTAGTAATTTTTTCAGAAAAGACTGAAGATCCTGAGTCCCTGAATGTTCTTCCACATTCTGCCAGCAGAGTGGCCAGGTCAGCAGCTTCTCCCCTGGGGACATGGGGACTGCTGTTCTCCTCGTCACCTGTGGCTGTGCATGACCCAAGACCAGACTGAGTTCCTCCCTCACACATGACTTGCTTTACTGTTTCTCCTTTCTTCTTCTCCCCTCTGTCCCTTCCCTCTTTGCCTGCCTTCTTTCTTCTCTGCTTTTGTAGTTCTGGATTTTACCCTTCCTCTCTATTGTTTTCTATGTAGTCATTGTTTTTCTTTCCATTCCAAATATTTCCTAGGAAAGTACTTCTTAATGTACAAATATTTAATACCTAATTTACAAATATATAAGATTTTTATCTCTTTGTAAAATTGTTCTTTTTTCTTTTAATCACAGCACATCTCCCACTTAACATCAGTAATCCATTATGAAAATTTGTGATTTCATGCTAAGACACTATCTGGTCCTCTATTTCCCATTATTTTAAATGGAAGCTGGGATAATGTGTTAATGCAGCATACCAAAGCCCCCAACCGGTTTCCTAAAGTGTAACCAAACAGTGAAACACCCGCCATTAGGCTGCAGACTCTTAGAAGGTCATGTCCTGATCACAGACAATGGCAGTGGTGACAGACAGCACTTCCTGTGCCACCACTTGTGTCTGCTGGTGCCTTTCAGTGTCCAGACTCAGAAGTGCTGCCAGTGACATTTGTAATGCAACAAGAGAGTTTTCCCACTTTTGTTGTTGTTGTTGTTAAAGATGGCATTTATTGAGTTTTAGGGAGAGATACATGCAGCCTATGAATTAGGGTGTTAAAAAGGCATTGACCTTTAGGAATTAAGGCAAAAATTAGGAAAAAGTTAACCAGGAAACATTCTTACAAGATGTGATTATATTTATTCTTTTTTAAGTTGTACCTTTGAAATCCTTAAACATATACACAATAAACAGAAAATAATAAGCTCCTTTGTACCTACCATTGGTAATTAACATCCAACCAGGCATGGCGTGGTGTTGCACACCTATAACCTCAACACTCAGGAGGCTGAGGCAGTAGAATTAACGTGAGTTCAAGGCCAACCTGTGCTACATTGTGAGTTAAAGGCCAGCCTGAATGACATAGCAAGACCCTGCCTCAGCACCACCCCCCAGTAGTAATTAACATCCAGACTTTCCTTTTTTTTCTGTCTGTTGATGGCTGGATAGGGTTCCACTGTAGGACCGTACTACAACTTGTTCCTCCCTTCTCCTTTGATGGACACTTGGACTGTCCAGTTTATTAGCTTGATGTGGACGTTCTTATACAGACATATTTTTTGTAGACATGTTTTCATGTCTTTTGGATTAATACCTGGGATTGAATTGCTAGGTCATATAAGTGTACCCTTGAATTCTGAAAAACTGCCATTTCCAAAGTGGTTGTACCATTTTATAATCACTAGAAGTATGTGAGTCTGATTACTCCATGTTTTAGCCAGCATTTTGTATCTGATGTTACTCATTCTGAAGGGTACCTATTAGAATCTCCCAGTTGCAACTTCCCTTTCCCTAATAACTGAGATTGAAAAGTTTTTCCACGTGTTTCTTGTCTATTTGTATCTTTCTCTATAAAGTATCTATTCAAGTGTTTTGACCATTTTTTTTAAGTTGACTTGTTTATCTTTTCCTTACTGAGTTGAGGGAATTCTTTATATATTCAGGATCCAAGTTCTTTATCAGGGACTTTTTGTGGCTATTTTCTCTCAATCTGTGCCTTATTTGTTTTTAATGTTGTCTTTTTGATGAACAGTTTTTTATTTAGATAAAATCTGATTTACCAGTCATTTCTCTTATGGTTATTGCTTTCTGTGTCTTTTCTAAGAAATCTTTGTTCAGTTAACAAAGATGTTGCCCTGTGTTTTTTCTGAAAGTTTTAGTTGTAGCTTTTGTGTTTGTTCATTTGTCTCATGTTGGTCTCTGTGTGGTGTAATACTGGACTTAAGTTCTTCCCTTTTTTTCCTCTCCTCCCTTTTAATGTAGATAACTATCTGTTTTGACACTATTTATTGAAGATGATTTAGCTTTCTCATTGAATTACTTAGGGTTTTTTGTCAAAAATCAGTTGCTGGAATAAGTGTGGGTTTAATGGGTCCTCTTTGTTTTTATACCGGGTGCAGACTATTGTGATCACTGTAGGTTTATATTAAGCCTTAAAATTAGATGGTACAAGTGTTTCGACTTGTTCTCTTTTTTGCAAGTTTATTTTGGTATCCTAGGTCCTTTGAATTCTCACATAAATTTTACAATCAGTTTATCAAATTCTGTGTTTAAAACTTGCAGGATTATGGCTAAGGTTGCATGAAATCCATGGGTAAATTTGGAGGAAATAGATGCCTACAATGTGGAGTCTACACTGTGACCATAGCATGGCCCTGTGATATGTGGGTCTTCTATAGCATCCCTTGGTGATGTTCATCATTTCCAGTACAGAGGTCTGCAAGTCCTGTGTTAAATTTAATCTTAGAATTTTTTTTTCTGGTATCGTTTGATATTGTTGTAAATTCATTTTTTAACTCTTATTTTCTAATAGTTTATTGATAAAATATAAGAATATAGTTGACTTTTGTTTATAATGACCTTGTATCCTGAGACCTTGCTAAAACTCACTTGTATTTCCAGTTAGTTTTGATGATTCCTTGGGATTTTCTACATAAGCAGTCATGTCACCTGTTGAAAAGGGACAGTTTCACTCCTTCCTTTCAGGTTTTCAGGCTTCATATTTATTTTCTTGCCTTCCTGTACTGCGTGAACCTCCAGGACAGTGTCAAGCATAGTGCTGAGGATAGACGATCTTGCCTGCTTCTGTCTTGGGGCAGGTGTGTTGAGTGTTTCTCCACTCGTGTGATCTCGGGACTTCCAAAGCTGCCTTCATCAGGATGAGAAAGTCTCCTTCTGTTGTAGTTTGCTGATTTTCAGTTTGTTTTTTATCATAAGGCAGTATTGACTTTTGTCAACTTTTCTCTGTATCTGTTAAGTTGATCGTGTGACATTTCTTCTTTATTAATATTGTTAAACCAAATCTCTGATACCAAAGGATCTGTAACATTAAAGGGTTTCTCAAGATGTGAAAGATGTCAGCCAAAACAAGGACCAAGTCTTGGGAAGTCCCCATAGCTCCCAATCAGGCAGTCAGATGGCTGCCAGACCAGAGCTAGAAGCATTTTTTATAATAAAAATTTGGGAACGCAGGCATAAGTTGTTTCCATTGGCCCTACACTGGCTGTAGGTAAGAGGGGCAGTACTGTGTGAAGCAGAGGCAGCAGGTGACCCACAGGGAGCTGCCTGTTGTTCTGGATTGTGTGGGGTTGTGAGCAGGATTTCATGAATCTAGTGTGTCAGGATGTGCTTTAATTTAAAGTTTTAACATACATTCAGAAATATGAAATGGTCTTTTATCCTCACCCCTGGCTTGTTCACTGATTAACCTCCTCTCATCTTGCCTCTGACTCTTACTCTTAATTAAATTTAGGATATTTCAGAACTTTTTCAGTATGGTAGGTCACTTTTTTTAATTTTAAAATGGCCTTAGATTCGTGGGATAAACCCCATGTGGTTGTGACATGTTGTCATTTTAAATATTGATGGATTCTGTTTGTTAATACAGTAATGCCTTGGTTCACGAATGCTTCTATTTGCAAACAGTTCAGTTCACAAACAAAATGTTCAGCAAAATTTTGCTTCTGTTCACAAACTCCACTTCGGAGTTATTACAAACGCAACTGCAGCCATCTTCCCCAAAATTATAAAATAAATTAAGTTCATAAACCAAGGTACCCCTGTATTTAGTTAAGAATTTTTGCATATTCATGATGGATATTGGTCTATTACTTTCTTGTTGTTATAGTTTGGACACTAAATGTCCCCTAAAGGCCACTTGTTAAGGTTTGGCTCCCAGTCTGTGGTATTGAGAGGTGGAGACTAGAGGAAGAAGGTCAGGTCACTGGGGGTGTGCCCTTGAATAGGACCCCAGCCCCTCCATCTCTCTGCTTCCTGGCTGCCATGAGGTAAGCAGCTTCTCAGTCATGTGCTTTCTCCCTGCCATGATGTACTGTGTCACCACAGCCCCAAACAGTGAGCCAACCATGGACTGAAACCCAGGAAACTGAGCCAAAACAAACCTTTCCTCCTTTTAAGTTGATGTTCTCGGGCATTTTCTCACAGTGGCAGCTGCCTGACACACTTGTCATGTATTCTTTTCCTAAGAAGACTTCATAGAATGTGTGGGAAAGCATTCCCTCCTCTATGTTCTGAAAGGTTTTAAATACATTTTATTTTTTCCATAAATATTTTATAGAATTTTCCAGTAACACCATCTGGACCTGAAGTTTTCTTTGTGGGGATTTTTTTTTTTTTTTTTGTTAATATTCGGGTACCGGGAGTTGAACTCAGGACCTTCCGTTTGCCAGGCAGGAGCTTATGCCGCTGAGCTATATCACCAGCCCTGTGGGGAAGTTTTTGATAACAATTTTAGTATTTGATAACTACTGTTGTAAGATTTCCAGCAGGGTGCAGTCACACACACCTGTAATCCCAGCTACTCAGGAGGCTGAGGTAGGAGGATCACAAATTCAAGGTGAGCCTGAGATAGTTAGTGAGCTCCTATCTTAAAATAAAAAAATAAAAAGGTTTCATTTGTTTTGTTTTGTTTTGTTTTGTTTTTCTGGTGCTGGGGGTTCAACCCAGGACCTCATGCATGCTAGGCAAGCATTCTACCACGAGCTACATCCCTCGCCCAAAAATAAAAAGGTTTTGTACTTTTTTTTTTTTTTTTCTTTTTTAATGTGGGTGCCAGGAGTCGACCTCAGGACCTCGCGCTTGCCAGCAAGCACTTGTGCCACTGAGCGATATCACCGGCCCTTTTTTTCCTTTATGTGGGTTCTGGGAGTTGAACTCAGGACCTCGTGCTTGCCAGGCAGGCACTTATGCTGCTGAGCTATCTCACAGGCCCGAGGTTTTGTACTTTGACTTGTGTCAATCTTGGTAAATTGTATTTCCTAAATTGTATTTTTTCATTTAATCCAAATTGATACAAATTTGTTCATAATATCCCCACATTATCTTTTCGATGAGGCCTGGAGAGTCTGTAATGATATCCTTTCTTTCCTCCTCATTCTGGTGGCTCTGTTGTGTCTAAACCTGTTTTGCCTCTCTTTGTTTCTCTGTCATTGTTTCTCTTTCTCTCTGTCACTCTCGGCCTCTGTCTCTATGTCTTGTTGCCCTGTGTGCCCCCCCCCCATTTCTATTAGTTTTGCTAGGAGTTAATCTTCAAAGAATCAACTTTCCTCTATTGCTTATTTTTATCTTATTTATTTATTTTGTGTGTGTGTGTGTGTGTGTGTGTGCGTACCGGGGGTCGAACTCAGGACCTCGTATGCCAGTAGGCGCCCGTGCCACTGAGCGATATCACCGGCCCTTTTCTTGTATGTGGGCACCGGGAGTCAAACTAAGGATCTTGCGCTTGCCGGGCAGGTGCTTACGCCGCTGAGCTATCTCACCGGCCCTCTTATTTATTTCTATTATTAGCTTTATTTCTATTTTTTCCTTTGTTTTTTTCTACTTTCTTTTTTTTTTTATGTGGGTGCTGGGAGTTGAACTCAGGACCTCACACTTGCCAGCAGGCACTTGTGCCTCTGAGTGATATCACTGCCCCTTTTTTTCCTTTATGTGGGTACTGGGAATCAAACTCAGGACTTCACGCTTGCCAGGCAGGCGTTTATGCCGCTGAGCTATCTCACCGGTCCTCTACTTTCTTAAAGTAGAAACTTAAGTTCACTTTAAGCCCTTTTCCCCCAGTATGACCACTTAAAGCCATGTACAGTATTTCCCTAGCTGAGGGGGATGAAACTTTTTTCTTCATACTCTCAGAGTACAGCACACTCTGACCAGATGAATGGGAATCTCCTCACACATCAACTGATTCTCCAGTAGACACCAACTGGGTATTTCATAACTCACTTCAAGTCTGACACTGTTGTGAAAACAAAAGGAATCTAAAATGAAAGCAACTTTTAAAGAAATTGAGGCCATGAGGCACAGGACTTCTGTCCATTCAACTGTAGCCTGGAATGTGAGCACTGCTTCGTCTGCCCTTGGGCCACAAGGCATTGAGAGTGGCAGGACAACCAACTACATCATGCCTAACGGTTCACAAACTGTACTAAGAGGTGACCGGGCTCTTGCTATGGCCACTTCCACTCTGTCCATACATTCTTTGCCCTATCTTCTGATGGCAGGCTCGGTGCCTCTGCCTTTCCAACCTTCAACAGCCTGCATAAGTTTCCCCTTTTCTTGTCTTCCTCACAACATGGATCCAGAGTCCTGCACCTGTGTCTCCTGAAAGTCCTATGTATGCCAGCAGTTTCTGAGTTTAGATTGATAGCATTACTTACCTGGGGCTAGTCTCTGACCCCTCAGATTGATAGCTCAGTCCCACAAGACTGTTCCCACTTCAGATTCTAGGTGCAGCCCTGCAGTGTGACCTGAGCTTCTGAGTGCTGCAAATCAGGCTCCTATGACCTCCTTCCTTGGAATCAGTGATTTACTAGCATGGCTCAAAGAACCCAGAGGAATACTCTGTTTACATCTATTGGTTCTTTATAAAGGATATTAAGGAAATAATTAGACCATGGAAGAGATGGATAGAAGAGACAGAGCTTCTGTGCCTACTCTAGGGAGGGTGTCATGGAGTTTCTGTCACTGGCCAGGAATTCTTAGCTACACATAGATGGAAGTCAGATATGGGCTCATTCTTGAGCCTGCTAATGACTTGCACTGCTATCTGCCCTCATCTTTTGAGTCCTCTGAAGGGGACGGGTTCCTGTACTGGCTTCCAAGATGTTACCAATCAGCTGAGAGCTCTCATTCAAGCTCTCATTCAAGAGCTCTCATACAGAGATCACAAATTGGCAAAGTGTAACTCTTCTAGTGTTAATAGCCCTGGTTCTTTAATGGTAGCAGCAATCAGCTCTTAGTGTTTGCAGTGTCTTTGCTTCTTAGAGCAAACAACTACTGGCAGGACTCAGGAACTCTCCAAGCCACTAGAATTAGCATCTCCTGGAAATTCTCCATGTTGCTCTCCATCATCCTCTGCTGCCAGCCACCTCCGCTATCACCAGCCCTGGCTGCTGGCAGCTTTCAGCACCAGCCACCTTTGGCATTACCAGCTCTTAGTATACCTGTTCAAAATGCTCTACTTGAGAGAAAAATCAAAATAAGCAAAAATATGCCCAATGGAAAAGGCTTTTTTTGAACTTAATGCTGCAACATAAAGAAGAATGGTGCACAGATTAAACCTGCTAAGAGTATGAGGAATTATTTATAAAGGAAAAAAGGCAGGCTCTTGCATGCACAGTGTCAGACTTTCTGTTTGGTCATGGTAAGGCCCGAGGCCCCTCAGAGACCTTACTGAGGATGGCTGCAGAGGGACAGAATCATCTGGGGTAGGTCTGTTCCAGAAGCCTGCTACAGCCAAAGCAAATGTCTCCCAGCATTACTGGAGTGCCCGATGAAGCCTGGCCAGCTGCAAGGCATTGGAGGCAGCCTGGAAAGAAAAATAAAAGTACTTCTAGTGGAGCATAAGGCCCTGCTCTCCAGTCTCATTTTCGTATCTGGAGTATGAGGCTGTGGATCTTCCATGCCCTCTCTGGAATGCCTCTCCCAGCACCCTATTTATCAAATGTTCCACAGCTTTTGTGGAGGGTGAACTCTAGCTCTTCCAAGAGGCCAGGATGCAGGGCTGAAAGCTCCAACCCTCTAAACTGTTCGTCTTTCTGATCGGGCTCCTCCTGAAGCCATCTAAGGACTTCATCCTAAGTCATCTAAGGAAATTCTGAGTTTTAGGAGACAGATGAAAGAAACTGTAGACAAGACCAAATATCTTTCAAAATACACCATCATCCTATACATATTTTTCTACCACATTTATGGGCTTTATATGTTGCAATTTTATTATGCATTTTGAAGTATAGCCTTACTACTTTTATGGCAGAATTTGGTCTGCCTTGATGAATAGTCCATATGCAATTGGAAAAACAAAGATTCAATTGTTGTTTGGCATAATGTGTAATAATTGTCAATGAAGCCAAAATAGTTGATGTCAGTGAGATTTTCTATATTCTTAATGCTTTTTTTACTACTTATTCTATCATTACTGAAAGAGGGTTTCCAAAACTTCCAGCTATGATTGTGGACTTATGTACTTGCTTCTTAAACAAGTTTTGGCTTTAAGTATTTTAAAAATCTATTAAACACACACATTGATTTTTGTTATATCTCCCTTGTGTATTGACTTTCTATGTCTATGAAATGTCCTTCTGTGTCTCTGGTAGTACTTTTGACCTAAAATTTTGTCTGATATTAATAGTAATTCCAGCCTTTTATGATCAGTGCTTATATGATGTATTTTTACTCTTAATTTCATTCCATAATATAAATTTATATTTAATTGATAGCTCTTCATATTTTTTTTTCACTTGGGTTCTACTTTTTTGCCAGTCTAAGCATGCCTGCCTTTTAAATTAAGGTATTTAGTCCATTTACATTTAATGTACTTATTGATCTGATTGGATTTCGGGTTGCCATCTTTCTGTTTGTTTCATTTTTTGACATTGTCCTTCCCATTTCTCCTTTTTTGCCTTCTTTGGATTACCTTAAGAGTTATTCACTATTCCATTTTATCTTTGCCATTGTCTTTTTTACTAGATTTTATTTTAGAGCAATTTTAGGTATATAGAAATTTTTTAAAACATAGTTCTCATATGTCTAACTGCACCGCTTTGCTCAGTTTCCTCTATTACTTTTTAATTAGAATGGTGACGTGTTGCAATTGATGAGCCAGTAGTAGTACATTATCATTAACTGAAGTCATAGTTTACAGTAATATTCACTGTGATGTATGTTCTATAGATTTAAGAAGTGTATAATGGCATGTGTCCACCATTGCAGTATCATAGAGAATAGTTTCACTGCCCTAAACACCTTCTGTGTTCCCTCTATTCATCCCTCCCTCCCTTGAACTCCTGGTAACCACTGATCATTACTGCTTTCATTATTTTATGTTTGCCAAAATGTCATATATTATAGTTGAAATCATACACTATGTAGCCTACTGAATCCCCTGTGCAGGTTTCAGGTCTCCCACACAGCAATATGGCACGTGGATGCAAAATAAAGACAAAGAGAGAAAGTTCTGCAGATGAGAAGCTCTGAGATGGCCAGTGTTCTCTGTGGAACAAAAGGTCATGAGTCCAAAAGCTCATGGCTTTTATTGGTATCAATCAAGGAGGTGGGTGGGGGTCACTGCAGAGTGCTAGCAAAGAGAAACTTTGCAGGCATCAGCTGTAAGGAGAAACAAAGCAATTTTGTACCAGGCACAGAGGCTCTCCAATTAGCAGTGCAATGGATAGCTTGCTGCATGTAAGGCTGGCACCTTTACTGCCAGGAAGGTATAATTCTGAGTCCTATGGCCTCAGCTGAGATAGTATCTCATGTCTTAGCCCTGGAATCTCACAGGCTCTTGCTCAAGCCTCCATTCTAGCTATCAGCACAGTAGCAGTTCTCGCCTGCGTGTTGCTGCTTTCCTATTGATGGGACTCGCCGAGCCTTGGCCGGACTCAGTCATATTCTTTTGGCTAATTAAGGGAACATATGCTTCAATATAGCCAACTTGCGTATCTCAGTGAATAGGGTTGAAGGAGAGGTCAGGGAAAGATGGAGGGAAGGGGCTTCATTTCTCAGGAGAGCACAACTTGGTGGTCTCTCACAATAGCCTTTTCAGATTGGCTTCTTTTACCTAGCAATATGCCTTTTAGGTTCTTCCATGTCTTTTCATGGCTTGATAGCTCATTTGTTTTTAGTGCTGATAATATTCTACTGTGTGGATATACCAGTTTATTTACTCATTCACCTGCTGAGAAATGTAATGAGTTGCTTCCAAGTTTTAGCAATTATGAATAAAGCTGCTATAAACATCTTTGCACAAGTTTTTGTCTAGATGCAAGTTTTCAACTCCTTTGGGTAAATACCAAGCAGCATAATTGCTGGATCATATCTTAGGACTGCTTATTTTTATAAAAACTGCCAACTTTCTTCCTAGGTAGCTGTTTCATTTTGCATTCTCACCAGCAATGGATGAGAGTTTCCATTGTTCCACATTCTTGTTAGTATTTGCTGTTGCCAGTATTTTGGATTTTAACCATTCTAATAGATGTGCAATGGTGCCATATTGTTATTTTAATTTGCCATTCCCTAATGACATGATTTTTGAGCATTTTTTTACATGTTCATTTGCCAATTGTATATCTTCTTTTGAAGGATGTCTGTTCAGATAGTTTACCCATTTTTTAATTGGATTATTGGCTTCTTATGTTGAGTTTTCAGAGTTCCTTGTATGTTGTAGATACCACAGCCCCTTATTGAATATGTGATTTACAAGTCCTTTCCTTCTTTTGACAGACTTTTGCAGAGCAGATTTTAATTTTAATGAAGCTCAACTCATTAGTTCTTTTCTTCATGTGTCCTGCTTTTGATTTCATCACACAACCTAAGACCACCTATATTTTTTCCTGTTACCTCATAGTAACTTTATAATTTTGAGTTTCATACTTAGGTATATGATCCATTTTGAGTTGGTTTTTGTGAGATGTATGAGGTCTATGTCTAGACTTTTTTTTCATGTTGGTCCCAGTTCTTCAGTAGCATTTGTTGAAAAGTGATCTTTTCCCTATTGACTTGCTTTGCTCTCTGTCAAAGGTTGGTTGACTGCAGCATTAAGGTGCGTGTGTCAAAGGCTTGTTCCCGAGCTTGAAACTATTGGAAAGTAATGGAAACTGGGGGGAGTAGAGGATCTTTCTGTCATTGGGAACATACATTTGAAGGGGATTGTGGGGCCTTGGACTCTTCCTCCTCTGCCTCTTCACTTCCTGGTCATGAGGAGAGTGGTTTTGCTCCATCACATATTCCTGCCATTTGCCACCACAGAGCACCTGTGAGGCCAACTGGTCATGACTGAAACCTCCAAAACAGCCAAAATAAACCTTGTCTCTCTATAAATTTACTGTCTTGGGTATTTGTTACAATAAAAAACTGACAAACATGTGCTGCCATACCCACCTGCCCACTTTAGAATTAAGTTGGTTTGTTGTCGAGTTTTAGAAGTTCTCTATTCTAGGTATGAATCTCCTTACAGATGTATGACTTAGAAATATTTTCTCCCAATCTGTAGAATTTTTTAATTTTTTTAACAATTATGGGTTTTTATATTTTTTATTAGTTCATTTTTTTTTATTAGTTCATGTTTGTGGTACATAGTGATTATATTCATTGTAAGGAGAAGATAAATGTACATAACACAACTTAATTCTTTTTATTCCCCTTTTCCTCCCCTCATTCCACCCACCTCCATCTCAAGATCTCCTTCTCATTTACCAAAAAGCTATCTCCCTATTCCCTATTGTCTGTCTTTACTTTTGCTCTTTAAATTATTTATACTTTGGCTTTCTCATATAAGAGAAGTTGTGTGATATTTAACCTTAAGTGCCTGATTTATTTCACTTAACATTATGGTCTATAGGTACATCCATTTTACTTCAAATGACTCAAATTTATTGAGAGAGAGAAAGAGAGACAGAGACGGAGGCAGACACAGAGACAGAGGAGAGATTTCAGTTTTGGTAGTGTGGTGATTTTGAAAATATTGGTTCTATCTGTCTAGGAACTGGAGATATCTTTCCGTTTTCTGATGTCCTCCTAGATCTCCTTTTCCGTGTAGTATAGTTTTCGTTATAGAGGTCTTTCACTTCATTGGTTAGGTTAATTCCTAAGTATTTAATTTTTCTTGAAGCTATTGTGAATGGTATTGTTTTCCTAATTTCTCTCTTGGTGAGTTTGTTATTGGTGTACAGGAATGCAATTGATTTTTATTTGTAGATTTTTATATCCTGCTACATTGCTGAATTTGTTTATTAGTTCTAGGAGTTTTTTGGTGGAATTTTTTGGGTCTTCAATGTAAACTGTCTAGTCATCTACAAATAGTGATCGTTTTACTTCTTCCTTTCCTATACATGCCCTTTTCATTTCTTTCTCTTGCCTGATTGCTCTGGCTACCGTCTCAAGTACTATATTGAACAACAGTGATGATAGTGGACATTCTTATCTTGTTTTTTATTTTATCTTATTATTTGTGTGTGTGTGTGTGTGGGTACCGGGGGTCGACCTCATGACCTCACGCGCCAGCAGGCGCCCGTGCCACTGAGCAATATCACCGGCCCTTTTTTCGTATGTAGGTACCAGGAGTCAAACTCAGGACCTCGCGCTTGCCAGGCAGGTGCTTATGCTGCTGAGCCATCTCACCAGCCCTTATTTTTTATTTTAGAGGGAAAGTTTTTTGTTCTTCCCCATTTAATTTGATGTTGGCAGTGGGTTTGTCATAAATGGCTTTTATCAGATTGAGATATACCTATTTTCTTCACAGTTTTTATCATGAATAGATATTGGATTTTGTCAAAGACTTTTTCTGTATCTATTGAGATAATCATGTGATTTTTGTCCTCACTTCTGTTTATGTAATGTATTACACGTATTGGTTTGTATATATTGAACTATCTTTGCATTCCTGGGATGAATCCTACTTGCTCATGATGTATGATCTTTTTCATGATTTGTTACATTCTGTTTGCCAGTATTTTATTGAGAATTAGTGTGTCTATGTTCATTAAAGAGATTGGCCTATAGTTTCCTTTTTTCTTTGGGTCCTTGTCTGGTTTTGGAATTAGGGTAATGCTAGCTCCAGGAATTAGTTTGTAAATACTTCTTCCCTTTCAGTTTCATTAGAGATTGAGGAATATTGGCCTTGGATTTTCCCTGAAGTTTTTGTAGAATTTAGTAGTGTATCCATCAAGTCTTGGACTTTTCTTATTCTTAGTTGGTAAATTTACTATTATTGCCTCAATTTCATTGCCTGTTACTGAACAAGTTTTTATATCTTTTGTTCAGTTTTGGTAATTCATGTATGTCTTAAGAATCTGTACATTTATTCTAGAGTCTCATGTTTCTTGAAGCACAAGTTTTTAATAGTATTTACTAATAATCTAGATTTCAGCAGTGTCCATTGTGATTTTGTCTTTCTCATTTCTAATTTCATTGATATGGGTCTTTCCTTCTTTTGGTAAGATTGGCTAAGGGTTTATCTATTTTGTTTATTCTTTCAAAAGTGAACTCTTCAGTTCATTAATTCTTTGTATTTTTGTCTCAAAGTCATTAATTTCTGCTCTTATCTTTATGACTTTTTTTTTCTTTATGACTTTCTTGTACAGTACTAGTTTTGGATTTTAGACATTCTTGTTTTTCTAGGACCTGAGGTGCATCATTAAGTTATTTGGACTCACTCCATTTTTCTAATATGGGCATTCACAACAATAAACTTCCCTCTTTGGACTGCTCTCATTAGGTCACATAAGGTCCAGTATGTATACTGAAATCATCATTTGATTCTAGGAATTATTTAATTTCTTCCTTGATTTCTTCTGTGACCCATTGAATATTCAGGAATGTGTTATTTAATCTCCATATGTTTGCAAAAATTTCTCTGGTTTCTTTTGCTCTTGATTTCTTGTTTCAGTACACTATGGTCTAATAGAATACAGGTCTAATTGAATCTTTTGTATTTATTTAAGCAAGCTTTATGGGCTAGTACATGGTCTATTTTGGAGAAAAATCCTTGTGCTGCTGAGAAGAATGTGTATTCTGCTGTGGTGGGGTGAAACATTCTGTAGATATCTATTAAGTCCATTATTTGATGGCATGATTGAGCTCTGATATTTCTTGTTGACATTTTGTCTAGTTGATCTATTTGTGAAAGTAGGATATTGAGGTCTCCCACTCTGATTGTGTTGATATTTATTTGAATTTTTATGTCCTGTAGTATTTGATTTATGAAGTTGAAGTTGGATATGCCAGTAACATATATATATATATTTATATATATTATATATAATAATATAGTAATATATAGTATTATATATTATAAATAATATATATACTAATATATATACTTATTTATTGTATACTTATTCACTATGTATAATTTTTCATTTATATATATACTTATATATATATACTTATACATTGCATTATTTTTCTGTTGATTCCTTTTTTCTTTTTGTTTTGTTTTTGTTGTTCATTTTTTGTGTGTTTGTTTTGTTTAGCTGCTTACTCTGCTTGATTTATTCATTGCCTCAGACTTTTGACACTATCAGCTTCATTATCTCTGTCTGGGATAGACTTGAGAGTTTTTTGGAGTGCTGTTTGGTGGTCATGAATTTCTTAAGGTGTTCTTTGTCATAGGAGGTCCTTATTTCTCCATCAATTTTGAAAAATAATTTAACAGGATATGTTAGTCTGGATTGAAGTTGTTTTCTTTTAGGTCTTAAAACACTTCACACTCTCCTGATCTTTTGAAGTTTGTGTTTAAAAGTCTGCTGTAATGCAAATGCTTTACTTTTATAGGTGATTTTTTGCTTTTCTCTGAGAGCTTTTTTTTTTTTTTTTGTGGGTACCAGGGGTTGAACTCAGGACCTTGCGCACCAGGAGGCGCCCATGCTGCTGAGCGATATCACTGGCCCTTGTTTTGTATGTGGGCACCAGGAGTCGAACCCAGGACCGCGTGCTTGCCAGGCAGGTGCTTATGCCACTGAGCCATCTCACTGGCCCCCCACCCTGAGAGCTTTTAAGATTTTGTCCTTATGTTGGACCTTTAGGGTTTTCACTATCATATGTTATGGGGAGTTTCTTCTCTCACTGTAATGATTTGGGGTTCTTTATGCCTTGCTTACCTGTATGTTCAGTTCTTTCCCCATACTTGGAAATTTTTATTCCAAGCATTCTGTCCTCTGATTTTTCTCTAACTCCAGTTAATCTTAGGTTAGTCTTTCTTGTATCTCTTACTGTTTTAAGATATCTCTGAGTGTATCATCTTGCATATAACTGTCTTCCAGATCCAACACTCTTTCCTCACATTGGTTGCTTCTGCTGCTCAAATATTCAGTGAAATTCTTTATCTCTGGGATTTCTGCTTGACACCTTTTCATGGACTCTATTTTTCTTTTTTTTGGTAGATTTGTCATTAATGTTTTAAATGACTTTAGTTTTTCTAATGTTTCATCTATCTCTTCTTTAAACACATTGATCAGTTTGTTTATAAATTTCACTGTTTTGCTATATCATCTTTCAGCTTGCTAAGTTTCTTTGCTTCCTTTTGATCATTTTGTGCAATGCTGCCATTGGCGCTTGAGTTTCTCTCCATCAATGCCCCTTGGGTCTGCTTTGGGGGAGTTGGGTGTTTAGGGAGGCATTTTGTTGCCTTGTTTTTTCATGTTTCTATGTGTGTTTCTGTGTGTGTGTGTGTGTGTGTGTGTGTGTGTGTGTGTGTGTGTGTGTACATCACACTGAGGGTTAAGGTCAGATAGCATGAAGAGACTTTATTGTTGGTATAAAGATCTTTTTAGTTAGGTTCCATTTTCCAGTGATATGATCTTGGCTTTATTTATCGGGAGGCATTGTCCGCCACTTCAATTCATTTAGTTTAATTGGGTTGGACACAGTCACTGTATTGTACAGAGAATTTCTACTGATTGTAACATTATCAACAGATCCAACCATACAGCAGTCATGAACATTAAAATTTGCCTTGATAATTCCATCCTTTTTTCAGTGCCCCTTACTGACTGTATTATACTGCTATTTGTGGCTAGTCTGGGATGTGGAAGGTGAGGAAAGGAAAAGGAAAGGGAAAGAGAAGGGAGTGAGTCATTAAGAAGAGAGGGAGGTGAGAGAAGTGCCAGTAGGTGAAAAATAGATGGGAGGTTAGACTCTGTTAGAATTATTTTTATAGCTGGAGTAAAGGGCTAATGTTGAAGGAGTTTGAGAGAATATTTGTGGAGGTGGGAGGAGAGATGCAGAGGAATGGAAGTGTAGTTAGAGATTGAAGGAGGCTGTGAGATTGTCAAAATCTGTTAATATATTTGTAGTTAATTTATGTTTGGATCCTCTAAACACAGTTTTGTTGAGTTACCCTGACATGCCCTTGAATGGTACTATTTAAATTAAAGCACTGGTTAATTCTTATTCTCTTTTGCACAGAGTCCACCAAAAAAAATTATACACACTTCAGGAAAAGAAAAATTATATAAATATTTTAAAACTAAATTTATTGAGACATCATGAGATTAATACAAGTTACCTTTGGCCTCTACAATTACAAGAGGTGCTCAAAATGGTGGTCATTAGCTTCCAGATATTTATTAGTATGCAAACTGCTGCTTGGGTAACCTTAGTCATTGAGATTGCTACACATACATTTTCAATTCCTTCTCTAAAAGCTAGTAATGTAGTGGGGTTTTCGTGATATACAGTATCCTCTAGAGTCTGCCATACCATCTGTTGAAAAACATACTATTTTTCTTTTCCTGAAGTGTGTATATATTTTTTGGCATATTCTGTATACAGGCACCCTGTAGTATATACGCCATTTAAAAAAAAGGAGAGGAAGAGAGGGAAGAGAAGGCAAGAAAATGTGGAAGAGGAAAAAAAAAAGGATAAGGAGGAAATAAAGTCAAAAATAAAGGAGGAGAAAGAACGAAAGAACAGAACAAAGGGGGAAACCTTCAAAAATAAAGTAAAATTTTCAAAATGCTAATACAGAAGCAAGAACCAGACAAAAATAAAATAAAAATTTCAAAATGCTAATACAGAAGCAAGAACCAGAAAAGCAAAACAAAAACAGGAAACTGCAGAACAAACAAGCAAGGTAACAAACAACAAACAATCTTTCACACAGTTTCGATATAGCATTAACCCAGAGCATCCACACAGCTCCCTTTACACTGGAGTCACAGTGTGACTGTAAGCAGCCCAGCGTTTTCCCCCTGTGGGCCATGCAGTTGCCTGCCTGGAAGCGGTGAGGACTGTCTGTCTCTCTGGATATGTCTCCTGCCTGCAAGCTATGCTCTAGGCTTAGCCAAGTCAGGCTTCCATCACCGTCCCATGATCCAGTTGCCTCAATGGATTTGAGAAGAAGAAAATATGGTGTAGTTTCCCAATACCTAGTTTTCTGTTGACTTCCGACAGACCCCTCACACTCCCACTCCCTTCACTGTCTGGAAGATCCTGTGGTTGTCTCTGTCCTCCCTCCACAGGCTTTCCTTGCCTAGTATATTACCAGAAGACCTTTGGCCCAGGTGCTGCTGTCTGTCCTTCTGCCCAGAGTCCTCTGCTTCGGTCTGAAGAGCTCCACTCTCCCAGCTGCCTGTGGAACTTGGTACAGTGCTGAGGCTCAGGAGAGGCCCACCTTTGCCAGCATGGGATGGTGGGCAGTGGGCATGACCTCATAGTGTTTGGGGAAATAGTAGTACAGTTAGAAACAATGGAGTTGAGTGAGTCACTCCCTTCTCCCCATTAAATTCTGAACAGCACCCTACAGTTACTCCTGCTTCCATTGTCCTAAGAGAGGTAGAAAATTAACAAAAGCATAGGAGATCACCTATGCTGTAGGCAAGACCACATATGCATTGGATCTCCTAGCCCAGTGATGGCAAACCTATGGCACATGTGCTATAGGGGGTGTTTGTTGTCACTGAAAGCTCTAAAAGGTTTATCACCACTGTCCTAGCCTGACCTTCTAGAAGTTCACTTTTACCCTACTTCCACCTCATTACAGGCTTATACATATGTACTACATCTCATAAATATAATTATGATCAGTGAATTCTGGGATGAGCATGTGTGCTAAGAGCCCCCAAGATGACTCAGCACCCTGTCAATCATACCTAGAGATTCAGTGGGAGGCACCTAAATCAGAGGTGTCTGGCCTTTAGATTCTAAAAGCCTGAATTGGGGCCAGTAAGATAGCTCAGTGGCATAAGCTCCTGCCTGGCAAGCGTGAGGTCCTGAGTTCAACTCCAGGTGCCCACATACAAAAAAAGGGCCGGTGATATCACTCAGCAGCATGGGTGCCTGCTGGCGCGCGAGGTCCTGAGTTCGACCCCTGGTACCCACAAAAATAAAAGCCTGAGTTATCAGCCCTTTTTCCATTGCTGTTGCTTTTCTGTTGCCCAGCACCTTTCTTGGTCTGTGTTATACCTTTGTTGGCAGGACAAGCCCTGAGCACAACTTCTGGTGATCTTCAATAAACGTAACTGCTTACTACTTACTACTGGATGTATGGTTGGCAATTCTTTCCTTGTCATACACAAAAATCTGGATTATTATTGACCCATTCCTGTGTAATATCTGGCAAGCCAGGCAAGAGACCTCACTGGACAACAGCCAAGAGACCTCACCAAACATCGGAGGCATTGATAAGCCAAAGACCTCAGCAGATGTGGGCAATCAGACAACGCAGCTAAAAAGGAGGGTAACTCCATTTTTCCTCTCATCTCCTTTTTACAAGCAACTAAGATGATTGTTGGGGTTGTGGGATGAGCAGTGACCTGACCTTGTGGAAAGGACCAGGTTTTGGGGCAAAGGCTTCTGTCTCTATGGGAGACAGGAGGACCCCTGCCAATCAGTTGAGCTTATTTTCTGTCATTGATCCACACAATGTGCAAAGTCTACCTTGGAGGCTGTGACACAGGCCTCAGTAGGGTCAGAGCTAAATCAGGCTGAGCAGAAAAGGCTGCCAGTACACAAATGCTTTGGCATAGACTCCCAGAGCAGGGGACAGGGAGAGATGGTCTAAATGCGTTTTACATAAAGGGAGATGTGCATGAGTCTTTGGGAGACCAGAGGCAGAACGCTATGGCTGTGTCTAGATGTCCCCTCAAAGCCTCATGTGGTCTTAATTGGGGCCTTTTTCAAAGATGGCTGGATCTAGAGTGTGTGATGCACCTGGCCCACCTGAATTATTGTTCTTCTCCGTGTACTTGTATGTACTTGGTAACATAACCTGGACTTAGGCAGCTGTTTGTTTAGCACCAAGGGTGTTTGTGGAGGCCCTGTGGGTCATGGGCTCACAGCAAGTGCTTCCTTTCCATAGGTTTCAGTATTTTCCTTCTTTTCTGATTCCCTTTCCCCCTCAGGCTTTTGGCTATCAGAATGTTCAATTTCTTTGGTTGCTGGTTCTGGATAACTCAGAAAAACAGAGTCAGCGGTGCCTCGGTTCACAACTTGATTCTTTTCATGATTGGTCACAAACCAAGTTGGACAAGAACAGAATCAATTTCAATGGTTAAGTTCAATGTTGATCTTATGGGAGAATTTGATTCAGTTCTCTTCCAGTTCAGTTTACAACCAGAATCATGGAGAAATTGAGTTTGTGAAGTGAGGTACCACTATTAATAGGTGCCTTAGTTACTTTTCTCATTGCTGCGACAAAATACCCAATACCCAAAGTTAAAGGAGAAAAGATTTGGCTCACAGTTTATACAGATTTCAGTCCATAGCTGTCTCCAGGGTAGCTACAATGCATAGGGGCATCTCAGAGGAGAAATAGTCCACGCCAAGCAGGTAGGCAAAGGCAACAAGCAGCAAATCCAAGCAATCTTAACAGCTTCTTTCGGTTCCTTTTATATTCTGTCTAGGCTACTGGACTTAAAATATGTGCCAAACCAATCAGTGGACTGATTTAGTAATCACATACCCTTAATCCCAGCATCACACACTCTAGATCCAGCCACCTTTGAAAAAGGCCCCAATTAAGACCACATATGGCTTTGGGGGGACATCTAGACACAGCCATAACATTCTGCCTCTGGTCTCCCAAAGACTCATGCACATCCCCCTTTATATAAAACGCATTTAGACCATCTCTAAGAGTTGCCAAAGTCCTAACAGTTTCAGCACTACTGAAAAGTCCAACTCCAAAGTCTCCTCTGAGATTTAAAGCAAACTCAGCTGTGACCCCCTGTACAAATGAAAAGAAAGTCAAACACTTCCAACATTGAATGGCACAAGACAGACAGTACCATTCCAAAAGGTACAAATAGGGAAATACAAAGAAATGGGACCAAAACAACACCAAAATCCAGCAGAGCAAACATTAAATCCTGTAGTTTCATGTCCACCATTCGTGGCAATCTGTTGTTGCAAGTTGTGAACTCCAAAGGGCTTGGGTGGCTCTGCCCCTGTGGCACTTCTGATGGTTGTAGCTCCCGTGGCTTCTCTCTTGGGCCCACTCTGCTCCCTCCTTGCAGTTTTCCTCATGATCCACGTTCCTGACTTCTGCAAAGTTCTGTGGTCTCAACTGCACCTTCAGTTTCACACAGCTTTACACACTGCCCTCTCAGAGGTACACTGCCTAGCCTCCTAGGCCTTCTTTTGAAATCTGGGTTGAAGGCTTCCTGACCCCACAACTCTTGCATTCTGCATGCACCGAAAACCAGGACCACATGCATGATGCCAAGGTTTGCTGCCAGCTGGAGCAGTAGCCAGGCTTCCTTCTCTCTTCGCTATAGGGGTCAAATGCCTATGAACCAACCTGAGAAACAATTTCCCTAGGCCACCACCATTCTGGAACATGGTTCTCTAGGTTCTCTTCTCAAAGCAAAATCTTTTACTTTTGGAATTTTGATGCTGGAAAGGTGGAGTCCTGCTGGTTTTTGTGATGTCCTCAGGCCATATTTTCTATTGTCCTCTTCTCAGCAATCAAGTTCTCCTCTGCTGTATCTTTGCAGCCCACAGCTTTACTGGAGCTTCCTTCTGGCCAAATTCACAACATTTTAAATCATTCTGCTGTGCTCTTTGCTCTTGATTTTCAACATAAATCTGGCTAAATTCCCCAACAGTAGTCATGCCAATACCCCAACATTCGACTGCCTTGAAATTTCTTCTGCAAGATTAATTAGTCTGCTGCCCTTAATCTCACTCTCAAGCAAAGTCTCGATATGAGCAAAATGCAGACAAACTTTCTGCCAAGGCATAACACACGTGTTCTGGGGCCCAACAGCCAATTCAGTCCTTCTTCCCAACATGAACTTCCTGAGCCTGGTATATACTGGTAGCATTTCTAGCAGCATTCTGGCCTTCTGAACTCTAACCAGAATCTCCCATACAGTATAGCCTCGGGCATTCCGGGGCTGTATTTTCAGCCAGCATCTCCGAACTCTCCTCTTCCCACAAGCCAATTCCAAAGGCTCTTGAGCCACAAGGCCAGATAATATCACAGCAACAACCCCACTTCTCTGGTGTCAAATTCTGTCTTAGTTACTTTTCTCATTGCTGAGACAAAACACCCAACACCACAGTTAAAGGAGGAAAGGTTTGTTTAGCTCACAGTTTGTAGAGGTTTCAGTCCATAATCACCTGACTTCAAGGCAGGGTGGCACATGGCAGGGGGGTAACAGTTCATGGTGACAAGACAGCAAAAGCAATGAGCAAAACAGAGGAGCAAGCCTATTTTCCTCCCTTATATGGTATGCAGGCTACCCGCCCTAGGGCAGGTGTAGCACTTACACCCCCAATCCCAGCACTAGTCAATGAACCAATCACAAACTCTAGATTCAGCTATCTCCAAAAAGCCCACCCCCCATGACCACAGGAGACTTTGGGGGGATATCCAGACACAAACCATGACATTCCACCCCTGGACCCCCAAAGACTAATGCACATTCCTTTATGCAAAATGTATTTAGTCCATATCTAAGAGTTGCCAAAGTCCTGTTTCAGCATGGCTGAAAAGTCCAAGTCCAAAGTCTCCTCCAAGATGTAAGGAAAACTCTTAGCTTTGAGCCCTTATACAAATTAAAAGAAAGTTAAACACTTCCAGCATTCAGTGGCACAAGATAAACTTTTCCATTCCAAAGTTACAAATGGGGCTACAAAAGAATGGGACCAAAGTAAGTCCAAAATCCAGGAGGCCAAACATTCAGTCCTCTAGCTCCATGTGCAGCATCCAAGGCAATCTGTGGCAAGTTGTGAGCTCCAAAGGGCTTGAGTGACTCTGCCCCTATGGCACTTCTGGTGGTAGTAGCTCCCATGGCTTCTCTCTTAGGCCTGCTTTGCTCCATCCTTGCAGCTTTCCAAACATGATCCATGTACCTGGCTATTCCAAACTTCTGGGGTCTCCACTGCACCTTTAGCTCCACACAGCTTCACACACTGCCATCTCAGGAGCACACTGCCTGGCCTCCCAGGCCTGAAATCTGGATGGAAGCCTTCCTAACCCCACAACTCTTGCATTCTGCATGTGCCTAAAACCAGCACCATGTGGATGATGCCAAGGTCTGCTGCCAGCAGGAGCAGTACCCAGGCTTCTATCTCTCTTGGCTCTAGGGGTCGAGTGCCTGGATCACTGAGCACTCTGACTCCAATTCTGAGGAACATAATCTCTATGTGACTGCCATTCTGGAACACAATGCACTGGAGCTTTCTTCACAAAGCAAAGTCTTTTACTTTTTCAATTTTGAGGCTGCAATGGGTGGAGTCCTGCTGCTTCTTGTGATGCCCTCAGGCCATCTTTACTATTCTCCTGTTCCTTCTCAGCAATGAAGAACTCGTCTGCTGTATCTTTGCAGCCCACAGCTTTACTGGAGCTTCCTTTCTGGCCAAACTCATAATGTTTTAAATCATTCTACTGTGCTCTTTGCTCTTGATTCTCAGCATAGATTTAGCTAAAAGCCCTCAAGAGCAGCCATGCCACAGCCTCATTAGACTGCCTTGAAATTTCTTCTGCCAGATTAGTCTGCCACCCTTAATCTCAGTCTCAGGCAAAGTCTCTGGACACAAGCAAAATGCAAACAAACTTTCTGCCAAGCCATAACACACACTGTCTAGAGTCCAACAACCAGTGCAGTCCTTCCCAGCAGAAACCTCCCGAGCCTGATCTTTACTGGCATGAGTTCTATCAGCCTTCTGGTCTTCTGAGCTCTGACCAGAATCTCCCACACAGTACAGCATAAGGTGTTCCAGCTCTACTTTTTCAGCCAGCATCTCTGAAACTTTCCAAAGTCTTCCCACAAGCCATTCCTAAAGGCTCTTGAACCACATGGTCAGGATTTAGTCGCAGCACTGACCCCACTTCACTGTTATCAAATTCTGTCTTAGTTACTTTTCTCTCATTGCTGAGACAAAATACCCTACACCCAAAGTTAAAGGGGAAAAGGTTGGCATCATCCATGTGGTACTGGTTTTAGGTGCATGCAGAATACAAGAATTGTGGGTTCAGGAAGACTTCCACCTAGATTTCAGAAGGTCTGGGAGACCAGGCAGTGTGCCCCTGAGAGGGCAATATGTGAAGCTGTGAGTGTGAAGCCAAAGGTGCAGTGAAGACCCCAGAAGTTTGGAAAAGCCAGGAATGTGGATCATCTGAGGAAAACCAAGGAGGGAGCACAGTGAGCCCAAGAGAGAAGCCATGGGAGCTACAACCACCAGCAGGGCCATAGAGGTGGAGCCACCCAAGCCCTTTGGAGTTCACAACTTGCCACAGATTGCCTCGGATGCTACACATGGAGCTATAGGACTTAATGTTTGGCCTGCTGGATTTTGGAATTGCTTTGGTCCCATTCCTTTGTATCCCCGTTTGTAACTTTTGGAACAGAAATGTCTGACTTCTGCCACTGAATGCTGGAAGTGTTTAACTTTCTTTTCATTTGTGTAGGGGCTCACAGCTAAGACTTTTTTTTTTTTTTGTGGGTACTGCGGGGTCGACCTCAGGACCTCGCGCGCCAGCAGGCGCCCGTGCCACTGAGCGATATCACCGGCCCCCTTTTCGTATGTGGGTTCTGGGAGTCGAACTCGGGCCCTCACGCTTGCCGGGCAGGCGCTTAAGCCACTGAGCCATCTCACCGGCCCCACAGCTAAGAATTTGCCTTAAATATCAGGGGAGACTTGGCATTTGGATTTTTCAGTAATGCCAAAACTGTTAGGACTTTGGCAACTCTTAGAGATGGACTAAATGTCTTTTGCATAAAGGAATGTACATGAGTCTTTGGAGGGCCAGGAGTGGAATGTTATGGTTTGTGTCTAGATGTCCTCTCAAAGCCTCATGCAATCATGGGGTAGGCTTCTAGAATTTGTAATTGATTCTGGTCCAATGCTGGGATTATGGATGTGAGTGCTATACCCATCTTTAGGCAGATAGCCTGCAACCAATATAAGGGACCGAAAGAGGCTTATCTCTCTCTCTTGTTGCTTTTGCTGTCTTCTGCCACCATGAACTGTTGCCCCTCTGCCATGTGCCATCCTGCCTTGAGCCAGCCAATTATGGATCAAAACCTCTACAAACTGTGAGCTAAATAAACCTTCCCTTCCTTAACTTTGGGCATTGGATATTTTGTCTCAGCAATGATAGAAAAGTAACTAAGATAGTGGGTATCCCCACTTCAAGGAGATGATTGGAATAAGTTAGAAGACTACATTGATGAGACACAAAAAAGTTCAATGGGGCCGGTGAGATAGCTCAGCAGCATAAGCGCCTGCCTGGCAAGCACGAGGTCCTGAGTTCGACTCCCAGTACCCACATACAAAAAAAGGGCCGGTGATATCGCTCAGCGGTATGGGCGTCTGCTGGCATGCGAGGTCCCAAGGTTGACCCCAGTACCCACAAAAAAAAAAAAAAAAAGTTCAATGGTTCATAGTTTAGCCCACCATTACAAGGTAATTGAGTGGCCTATAAACTCCACACTTAATGATCCTGGACATAATTGAATTTTTTCTAAAAATGCTACTGAAGCCTCTCTGCAGACACTAGTAAAACCCCTATTAAATAAAAATAAGTGTCCTATCATGAGAGCCAACAATCATAGATATAAAGATGGCTACTCCCAGGTATGGCATGATTATATATGGTTAACCACCACTATAGGACACCTTAGTAGAAAGGCCTCCTTATGTTGGGAACAAAGAAATCACTCCTATTCCCACTGGCCTACTAAACTAAATACTTGGGATGGCCCTGGGCAGTGTATATAGACTATAACTTTGTAGGTCAAAGGCTGGTTTGCAAGAGTCTGATTTAACCACCCAGGAATTATACGTGAAGCTCCCAATGGCATTCATTGGTCCTGTGGAACCAATTTGTGACCCTGGCTACCCTCTGGATGGATAGAGAGATGCACACTGGGATTTACATGGTTACAAGGGAGGATTGTCAAAAATATCGACAAACCTGCAAACTTACCCCATCTACAGCATTGATGGTCTAGAATTGTGTTTCACTGGTATGATCATTTGGCTTTGTCCCTTCCCTAGGATTAAAGTATGCAACACATTGAGGCCTTGAGTAACTATACTCAGTGGGCCTTAAATGACACCTCAACTGGTCTCTCTTCTAAACGAAGAACTAAAATTCATGAGACAAACTGTCCTCCAAAATCAGATGGCATTAGACATTCTAACAGCAGCACAAGGGCATACCTGTGCACTTATAAAAGCTGAATGTTGTGTGTACATTCCTGATACTTCTGCTAATATCTCAATAGCTGTTCCAGTTATTAAATGACAGGTTAATGCCATGTCAGATTCTGAAATTCCCTGGACCTTCTCCTTATCCTCTTTGTGGGAGGCTATTATTGGCTCTTCCTGGTGGAAGCTTTTTTTGGTTTATTCGTAACAGTCCTGTTGATCTTATTATTTGACCCATCCATACTTATTGGGGACCCCTGCAATGGACTGCAATCTCCTGCAAGGTGTTATGACACATGGCGAAAGGAAGAGCAAGAGACAAAATGGCGATGCATTGGGCATCTAGGATGACCAGTTGCTCACGGGGAACAAAAGGCCATGAGGCAGCCAGAACCTTGGCATTTATTGATTACAATTACATAGAGGAAAATGGCAGTGGAGCATTTATTGATTACATTTACATCGAGGAAAATGGTGAGGGGATTATCAGATGGCTCAGGGCCTGGTGGTAGTCTTACGCTAACAAGTATAGAAAGCCCTTCTCATCACAGTCTGGGAAGTTTATATTTGTAATCCCAAAGAAAAGTTATTGGAATTTTAGTGAGTTAATTCCAATCTACTGTGGGGGACCACCTGGATGGCTCTCCTTGAAAGAAGAGCAATTATCTCCATCTTGGCTGAACCTGGCCCTGTTTCCACCTATTGATATGTACAGAGCTGGCTAGGACTTTTCCTTATCTCTTTAATTGGCTTTAGGCAATGTAAATCAGTCCAGCTGAGGTCCTGATGTGTAGTCTTTGAAGCAAAGCGACAGGCCTGTGTTTCCCTGCCCCTTTGCTCCCAATACATGGTTGAGCCTGGTGGGATGGAGAGCTGTTCTCCACACTGTCAGCTGGGATCGAGCCTCGAGAAAGAGGCTATGACTTCCCAGGGCATAAAAGATTACACATCAGAGCTGAAGCACCGACCCCAAAACATTAGATACTATCTTGAATTGTGTTATGCAGATTACTCCTTCTGCATATCCTTTCCTCTGCATTTGCAAAGGTGATTTCAGGCCTAGCCCAGCTCACGAGATTCACGTACTTCCTGCCACTCTCAGTCACTCATCCCAAAGCCATGCCCCTCCTTCAGAATTAATAAAACCTGGGTTCGGCCCTGGGTCGAGGCCTTTGTTCCAGTAGCCACCATCTTGGATGGACTTAGGACCCCTTGGCTCCCTACAACTATAAATATGCCTTAGTGTCTTTATTCTCACCATGGGTTGCACTGGAAGTAGTAGATTAGAATTAACTCTCTAGAATTCCAATAACTTTTCCATGGGATTACAAATATAAACTTCACGGACCACATCGAGGACCGGGAGGGCTCTCTATAATCTACCACTTCTAGTGCAACCCATGGGGGAATAAAGACACTAAGACATATCTATAGTTGTGGGGAGCCAAAGGGGTCCTAAGTCCAGCTAGGGTGATGGTTAACTGGAACAAAGGTCTTGACCCAAGGCAAACCCAGGTTTTATTAATTCTCAACAAGGGGAGTGGCTCAGGGATGAGTGACTGTGTGAGTGGCAGGAAGTACTGTGAGCTGGGCTAGGTAGGTGGCCTGAAACCACCTCTGCGATAAGCAGAGAAGGATATGCAGAAGGAGTTATCTGTACACCACAATTTGAGGTGTGTGGGGAGCAGCTGAAGCTGGAAATTTATCACACATGCTGGGGCGAGGCAAGGCCAGCTGGAAAACAGAGAGCAACAAAGAGCAGCCAAGGTGGGCTAGGTAAACAAGCTGCTCCAGCCCAGAGAACACCTAGCCCCAAGGCAATCCAAGCAATGGGCTGCTAGGCAAAGGGGTGTCATGTGACACCAACTTGCTAAATGTATAAATAAACACACTGCTTTGATTGAGTAGTACATTTCCTCCCATCAAGAGAGAGGGCTCCACATGACCTTAGCTTTTTGTCTCTTTATTTCTCCATCCTCTCACTGTCCTTCCCCCTGCCCCTGGAAACTTTGAGAGCTGCCTGAACCATGGCATATGGTGCCTGAACACGGACCAGGATAAGAAGAAACAGTAGGTGAGGGGACACTTCTCATTGTGCGTGCAAAAGGGAGAGAAGTGCATTGATATCATCAGGTGTTAAACTTGGGGCAAGAGAGAAACGGGCTCACTAGGGCCAGTGAGAGAAAATTGGGCTCACTAGGGCCAGAAAGAGAAAAGTGGGGCCACCAGGGCCAGAGAAAACAAAACAAAACCAACAACATCAACAGCAACAAAAAACAGGCTCATGAGAAACAAAAAGGAAGAGGTGTGTTGATTTTATCAGTTGTTAAACATGGGGCAAACAAATTGTCAAGAGCCACAAATGTATATGGAATTGTTTGTTGTATTCTTGATTCCTGTATTTATTTACTTTTGTGGATTTGCATTAGGGAGTGTTTTAATGCTCATAAGCTTATTGGGCCGACCACAAAGGTTTTGTCTCAGGGCACTATTTTAAAATCAAGTCCCGAGTGGGAAAAGGATGGTGGAATTACAGCCACCCCAACAACATTTACTGAGCCACAAGCAGCAATTCCCGCCTTTTCAGCTCAGAGAAATACTGCCAAATCACAAGGTGGAATTTCCACCTCTCAGGGAGCAGAGCCGTCTTCTCTCTCCCTTGCAATTGGCACTAAAAGAAGCCAGATGGGTGGGGGAGTCCATGGAGGGTTTTCAACACGTCTACCCTGTTACGGAAGTTCAAGTTCCCAATAATCCGGGTCAAGTTATATGTCTTTATGAAGCTGTACCCTTTAAAACCTTAAAAGAGGGCCGGTGAGATGGCTCAGCGGCTTAAGCGCCTGCCTGGCAAGCGCGAGGGCCCAAGTTCAACTCCCGGATCCCACATACGAAAAAGGGGCCGGTGATATCGCTCAGCAGCACGGGCGCCTGCTGGCGCGCGAGGTCCTGAGGTCGACCCCCCAATACCCACAAAAAAAAAAAACCTTAAAAGAATTAAAACAAGCTACTGCTACCTATGACCCTACAGCCCCATTACCTTAGGTTCAATAGAATTTTGTAGGACAACAGATTATGGCCCCAAATGATTGGGAAGGAGTAGCTAAACCATGTTTAAGTCTGAGAAATTATTTGTTATGGAAAGGACATTTTTTTGAATTGTGCCTGGGTCAGGCCACCTGCCTGGCCAGTTCAGCACAGCACAGCACAGCACTGCAGGAGGGAGGGGTGTGGGCTGAGCTGAGAGAGGGCCCTGCACTCCGGCCCTAGACGGACTCAGGATGCTCCAACCTCACTCACTCGCCCACCAGCCACACCCTAAGCCCCTAGTACCCCTGCTCTTGGCTTGGAGCCACAGGAGCCACAACAGCCCAAATTGGAGGAGGGAAAAGCCAGGAAAAAAATGGTGGCCATGGCTGCAGAGGCAATGACTGTGGCAACCTCTGGGGAAGGGGGCACCCACAAAGTCAAAACAGCGATGGAGCCCATCCCTGGCAGGGAGGAGGGCACTGACTCCCTCCTGGTCACTCCCACCAAAGCATTGGTGTTGAAAGGTGAGGCCAAGGGGAAATGGTCCTGCCCTCAGGCCAAGGAGCCACTGCCCACAGGGGAGCTTGCCCACAGCCCTGAGGTGATGGGGCTGGAGCCAGCAGCCAGGGTTGGGAGCAGCGAGTGGGCGTGGGAGCCCTGGGCACCCAAATACAGGATATGGGTTTTTCTTATACACAAAAGACTGACAATGGCCCAGCCTATACAAGTGCTGCTTTCCAAATGTTTTGTAAAACTTTTCATATTTCCCTTACCATGGAAATTCCTTAGAACCCTCAAGGTCAAGGGATTGTGGAACGTGCTCACCATACGCTCAAAATTCAATCACAAAAACAAAAAGGGGACTCCTTCCCTACAATATTTATACCTAGTAATAGACTTCATTTGGCAGTATATACTATTAATTTTTTAAATTCCACTAAGGGTGAAAGTACAGCAGCAGAAAGATGATTCAATCAGGTAAAGGAAAAAAGGAAAGGTCCTTTGGAAAGATCTTCATACTGGAAGATCTTCCCTTCACAATGGAAGGGACCCAGCCTGCTACTCACCTGGGGTAGAGGGTACATTTGTGTCCTTCCAGAGAACACTGAATGGCCTATTTGGGTACCAGAGCTTGCTGTCTGGCTGTATCATGGACCCAGAACCAGAGGAGTTAATTCCACCTTTCAAGAAGCTGATACTCAGTCCTATGACAGTGATGCCTCAGAGGCCACACCACAACCAAAAGACAAGGATGGGGCTAGACCTGACCTGGGGCCAATTAGAGGAAGTACTAAGAGGTGCTGTGCATGATTCCAAGGTAATTCCTGAGGAGATTTAACTGACCTAGATGCATAGCAAAAAGTTAATTAATACAGGTCTCACTTTAACTTGGTCTTGAACATCTAGCAGAAAAGTATAACCACAAGAAAGCTGTCTGTAGAGTCCTCCAAACACGGCTCCTCCAACTTCAACTGACCACCAGCCCAGGAGATGGTAACCAAAAATAGGAATCCAAGGTCCAAGTAGGTGACTGAGTGTATGAAGATATTGAGCAGAAAGTTACATGAATAAAGGGAACACAAAAGTTACTAGTATTCTTTTTTTTTTTTTTTAATGTGGGTATCAGGAGTCGACCTCAGGACCTCATGCTTGCTGGGCAAGCGCTTGTGCCATTGAGCTATATCACCAGCCCTTTTTTTCCTTTATGTGGGTTCCGAGAGTCAAACTCAGGACCTCGTGCTTGCTGGGCAGGCGCTTATGCCGCTGAGCCATCTCACCGGCCCGTTACTAGTATTCTTAAGACAAAATAAAATACAAAAATATATATTGATTATAGATAAAAGATTTTGTCCCTTCCAAATTCTTCTTAAGAGTTCTCTGCTAACTGACCTACAAAAAATCTGACTAGTCTACTTATAGTTACAAACTTCTAAAATTGTAAAAGAGTTACTGTAATTCAATTAGGTCAAAAATATATTTGAGTGCACTCTGATTTTCTAGGTGGATTGTCTGTGTATGTCTGTTTGTCCAATTGGTACAGATCATCTGTGCATGTTTGCTTTGTCCATTTGTCTAATCAGTTAATAGCTGTTTTTTATTTGAGCTAAACAATTTTTTCTCTTTTCCCTTTTTCTTTTGCATTTTTTGATTACTTGTTCATCATTTAATTTGATTTATAGATTTAAAAATCATGCTTTCACCTGGGTTTCCAGCTGGCCAAAATGATATCAAATTTGGTTTTCTCATAGGTCATCAAAAATTGTTAAGATAATTAAACAAAAATACTTTGAGGGCCAGTGAGATGGCTCAGCGGCATAAGCGCCTGCCTGGCAAGCATGAGGGCCCGAGTTCGACTCCCGGAACCCACATACGAAAAAAGGGCCGGTGATATCGCTCAGTGGCACGGGCGCCTGCTGGTGCGCGAGGTCCTGAGGTCGACCCCCAGTACCCACAAAAAAAAAAAAAAAAACTTTGAGGTAGGGAGAAATTATTGGACAGGACTCCAAATGATGAATAAGAAAGCAGCTACCTGGAAACATTATCCAGTTCTTGTTCATTGATGGGAGGCCCTAATGATCCTCAATAGCCTTATGGGAGAAATCCTAATAACTGTTATTAAAATATATTATTGTAATTTGTTTACATTGCTTATTCATCAAAAGATTAAGTTTTCTAGACAATAAGATTTTTTATTTAAAGATGTTCTTGTACAAAGGTTTTCATATGGCTATGACAATTGATTATCATTGTTTTTGTAGTATAGCAAATGTATTTATGCCTTCAGATATACAGGTCTTCCAAAGTGTGGAATAAGCATTGTTTATGGTAACAGACTTCTTTCAGATTCAGACATCTGCCTTTGTATTATGTACATCTCATTAAAGGACAAGAAATTAGGTAAAAGTTTCTTACGATTAGATAGAGATGTTTGATTAAAAGGGTTATGCTATGTCAAAATGGAAATTTAAGTATGTTACAAAATGTCATCATGATTGTCATGCTGCAATATTATGTACAGTTTTTGATTTCTAATTTTCTGTGTAAAATATGTAACTGTTAACATTCTATAAGGATTAAAATACTAGAATATCCATGGTTGTTAGAAAATAATGGTTCAATTTTATGTTAAGGTGCTTGATATTCAGATAAGATAGTAATATTAAGCTTACTGCCTCTATCACACTGTAATGTTATCAACCTTCTCTTCTGGATGTTCAACAACTGAGGTTTGAAGACCAAAAGCTGGAAAGATAGATGGGCTAAGAGGATAGCCAATATTTTGGCCCCAGCTCTTTGAGTTCAATGAGAACCCAGGATATAAGAAAACCTCTATTGTGACATCCCATAACTGGGTAAGTCACTGGTCTTCTGACCAAGGATATTGTGGGACCACAGAGGAGAGTGATTTATGATGTATGGTGTGCCCAAGGAGAGTCACCAGGAGAGAAAAAAATCTCCCAAGCTTTCTGAGAAAGCAACTTGCCAAGCAATGCCCATGACTCATCCAGACAGCTGACACCGAGAGAAGTACTAAGAGGTGCTGTGCATGATTCCAAGGTAATTCCTGAGGCGATTTAACTGACCTAGATACATAGCAAAAAGTTAATTAAGACAGGTCTCACTTTAACTTGATCTTGTGTGAGGTTTGATGTGATTTGGTATAAAGTTTAGGTTATACAACTGTAATTCTGATGTGTGAGGCTGGGTTACAAAATGGCTGCTATCGTCACAATATGTTAGCTCAAGTTTCTAAGTTTCCGTTTTAAATAGATAAGTTTCTTAAGTTTCTGTTTCCCCACATCAGGGTAAATTCCTGGAAATCATGTGATTTGGTCAGTGACCCAAGCCCACGCGTGGGCTGCATTCCCGCGCCCGGGCTCCTTTGTTAGCCTTTCTCAAACTGATTGGTTGCCTGCTTGCTGAACTCCCCTGCCCATAGGTTCCCCTAAGTAACCAATAAATGTACTAGATACCCTTTAATTCCCTGCGATTGGCTTCTGTAAACTTTGCTTGCCTATCCCTCATTACCATACCCGACCCTATAACAACCCCTCGCTTCTGCCCTTCGGGGTCACCTCAGCACATTCGCTGGGTGACCCTATGCCGGTGTAGCCCTTCAATAAACCCCGTGCCTTTTACATAAGAGCCTGTGTGGTTCTTGGAGCGTCTCCCTTCTTAGACCCCTCTTCTATGGACTTTACATTTGGGGGCTCACCCGGGATTAAAGGGGGGCCAGGGGAGAGGCTTCAATGGCCGACACTGCGCCTCTTGGGGTAAGTACGGCCGTTTCTTTATATCTCTGCCTCTTGACTATACTTCTGACTCTGTTTGTGACTCCATTTGCCTGACGCCGCAGTGTCGTTTGGGAGAGAGAATTTCCTTTTCCTTCTCTCTCCATTCATTTGGGTGGCCCTTAACTGGGCCCCATCCTCCGCGGAGTAATTTCGGGGTCTTTCCTGACCCATTAGTTATTTGCCTTAGGGATTTTGGACTTCGGTCATTTGTATTAGGCCTTTGGGCTTTTGTATTCCCTAAGGATTTGTTGTTTTGGAGTCATTTCATTCTTTTTACTTCCTCTTTCACTCCCCAGCACAAGCGTTACCACTGCATTCTCTCCACAGGACAATGGGAATAAATAGAAACTTTTAGTTGGACTTTAGTCCCACTGCCCTTTCTGTAGCAATAAACTTCAAAGAGAAGAAACAGATGGTACTATCACAAATAAACAGGTTTTCCTTATCATTATCTTAAGGTCATATAACCACAAAAAGGGAGACAAATGGTTTTAGCACAGGAGGTACCTGCTACCCCATCCCCAGTGTTAATTGGCCAGATGTTTGAAGAACCTTGAAAACTTTCCGGAGAGGTGATATAGTAAAAAATACAGTTTCCATGGCAACCAAGGACTTTGTAAGACCTCCAAAAGTGTATTTAAGGAGGAGGACACAAAAGCTCGGGGTCAGATTCTGTTGTCCCCAGCCGGCATCAATTAAAGAATTCATTTGTTTCTCGAATCTCGTCTTCCTGTGAGTGAATCTATCTTGTGATTTTGCTGTAACATTTTGGAGGCCCCAGCGAGATCCTCACAGGGAGATCCTCATTTGAGGGGGCCTCAGTGCCTCCTTGCCTGGCAGCTAACCCTTGGGGGGGCCAAGGCGCCAAAAAGCTGATCTTCAGCTGGCCCCCCCAGATCAGCTGCAAGGCAGGATGCAAGGCTACGAGACAGAGACAACTGAATTCCCGCCTCCCAACCAAGATAAGTGCGCTTGTAATTCGGTTTCTGGTTTGGCAATGTGCCCAAGGCTCGTCCAGGTATCTGTTCTGTGCTAGCGTCTGTTCTGTTTAAACCTGTGAGAGCTAGGCCACTGGATGCGGTGTTTTGCCCTCTGTCAGAGGTCGTCCTCTGAATCTGTTCTAAATTTGAGGTCGGGAGCGATGTGGCTATTATTCCCGGGATTGTCTGTTTTTGTCTGTGTGTGCGTGTTCCTCCCCTGTGTTGCATCTATGTTATACCCCATGCGCCTGCGCTTCCAAGTCACTGTTACCAGATGAATTCAACCTGCCAGCAGGAGACCATTTTTTAGTCTCAAATTTCGTTTACATTTCAAATTGAGTGGGGGAGACAGAACTTGCTTAGATAAATTGTAACTGTGGGTTACTATATTGTCCAAGTCATTGACATAATGGGTTGTGCTGACAGTAAGTCAACTGTTTTAAAATATATGCTTAACAATTTTGATAAATTCAATGTGGGATGATTAGTTAAAGGGTCACTCCACCCCCAGGTAATCAATGGAGTATAAAATATTGTCACCGGAAAGCCTGAGCACCCAAATTAGTTTCCATATATAAACTCCTGGTTGTATGTGGTGTAAATGCTGCCCCAATGGCCAGCCTGGACGTCACCAGCCTGGCGCTGCCTGCAAGCATCTAGAAAAGTTTTACAGGAGAAATGTAAATGCCTACTTTGTCAAAATATCGAGTAAGCTGAGTAAGCCACAGTGGGAGGCACAAGCTGAGTGCCCTGGCTCAAAACACCTGGGACAAAAACCTTATCCTGAAGCGTGCTTTTCTCTTTCTCTGCATACAAAGAGGGTCTCTGCTCTTAGATCACAAATGGCTGCAGCATTTCCAGCTAGCGGGAAACTGGGTGTAATTGTAACAACCCAGGAACAAGGGGTCAAAATAAGTTTTGACAAAGATATATCAAAGGAAATTTATATAAATGATATTCTTACAGAGAAAATGCTAAGAAAGTAAAAAAAAAGGTTTGAGTATGTTTCAGAGGGTATGGAGATGACTGAGCTGGAAGCTACATAAAAGGAAAACATGAAAGTTGTCAGTATTTTTATAAAGGAATTTATTTTTTGTTTCTTCTAAATTCTTATAAGAGATCTCTGCTATTGACCTACAAATAATTCTGACTAGTCTATTTGTAATTTCAAACTTCTAAAATTATAAGAGTTACTATAATTTAATTTGGCCAATATATATGAGTGCACTCTGATTTTTTAAATTTGTCTGTATGTTTTGTTTTTCTGTGTGCCCAACCTGTAAACAGCTGTTTTATTTGAGCTCAATGAATTTTCTTTTTGCATTTTTGGATTTTTGAAATGTTTGTCTGGTATGCTTCCACCAAAAGTTGCCAGCTGGCCAAAATGGTGTTAAAATTGGTTTTATAAATGTAATACATGTTTTGTTTATTGTTTATTGTTATATTATGATTTGAGAGTTTCTTATTTGTTCGAAATAATGTGTTAAGTGATCTGGTTTTCATAAGTCATAAAAAATTGTTAGACAAAATGTATTATTGTGATATGTTTACATTGGTCATCTTCAACAGGTTAAATTTTCTAAAACAGGACAATGAGGTTTTCTGATTTAAAGATGCTCTGGTACAAAACTAAATTAAGAAACAAAAGTTTTCATATGGCTATGACAATTCAGTGTTGCTAATCTCATAGCATATTAAGTGTATTCATACCTTCCAGATGTACAGGTCTTCTAAAATATAAAACTGGGATTGTTTACAGAGATAACATTTTCTTTCTTTCAGATTCAGACACCTGCCTTTGCTTGTGCTCCAGATATTTATGATAAGAGTTTCATACTAATATGAGGTCACCAGTCAAATGATAATTTTAACAAAAACCTATGTGATGCATATGCTATATACCTGCCACAGTACTTAGAGATGCCTAGATATTCAACAGTCCAGATAATCTCATAAAATATCTTCAATGATGTCTTATTAAAAGACAAGTTAGATAAAAGCTTCTTATATACTAGATAGAGATAATTGACTAAAAGGCTCAAATCTATATGCTAACTGTACAGTTTTTTTAAGGTTTGTATTACAAGATGGGACACACGTGCTGTCAGTCTCACATATCCAGGCCCTTTGGGGCCTAAAAGGAGGCTGCAACTAAAAAAAAACTTAAAGAAATTCCTGGGAAATGGTTAGATACTACTGTCTTTGGGTTCCAAGTTTTGCAGCCATTGCAAAACCCCTATATGAGGCCTTAAAGAAAAAAGAAAAAAAAAAACAACCCCTTCGCTCAAATGGAGTCCTGAGTACCAGACAGCCTTTAGAGTCCTAAAAGAAAGATTGGTGACAGCCCAACTGGATTTACAGGACACTCCCCTCCAAAACCCTGGCCTGACCCTGTTTTCGGATAACAACAACATGGTAAATGATGGGGTTTGGAGGGTGAAAACAATGGTTGTCACCTCGGAGTAAACCATCCAGACAGAGGCTCTGCCTCCTGGGATATTTTGTAATACAAGACTCACATAGCCACAGCAGCTTGAAAAAGACTCTATGACAATGCTGCTTGGCTGTTAATTCTTTATTTCCACATATGGACTTTATGTGCTTCAGTGACTGAGAGGTGCACTGAGCCCACAACAACCCTGTCTCCTGACAACACAACTAGATGTCCAGAGACAAGAAACTCTACATTTAAAGATGTTAAAGTGGATTTTACTAAAATTAAACCCACCAACAAAAATAAGAGACACTTAATCGTTTTGATTTGTACCTATTCAGAATGGGTGGAGACCTCCCCACTAAGACTAAAACATCGAGAGAAATGATAAAAGCTTTGATGGAGCTAATCATTCTATGGTATGGGCTCCCCATAACGGTAGGTTCAGATAATGGATCTGCTTTTGTGGGTAAAATGGTCAAAAGCCTTACAGCAGTGCTGGGGCTAAAATAAAAACTCCATACTATATATTGGCCACAAAGCTCAAGTCAAATAAAAGGACAAAACTGTACTTTAAAAACCACCCTGGCAAAGTTATGCCAAGAGACTGGGGCTAACTGGGTTACTGTGCTCCCAGCGGCCCTCTTGCAGTTGCGGTGCACACTGTACCGAGGTGGACTAACTCCATTCGAGACAATGTTTGGGAGCCTCCCCCACTGATACCTGTTTTAAATAGATTACAGGAGATGGGAACTTTGAACTTACACCTACAGATAAAGGTGCTGCACCAGATGCTTCAGAAACTTCAACAGACTGTTATGGAGACATCTAATCCCCATGCCCATGCCAGTCCACTCCTTCAAATCCGAGAGACCAAGTCCTAATTACAGCCTAAAAGAAGAGCCTCTCCAACCAAAGTGGGAGGGACCCCACGAGGTAACCCTAACCACGCCCACTGCTTTAAAACTTTCAGGTTGTGCTCCGTGGATTCATCACTCGAGAGTCAAAAAGTGGGCCCCTGAGGAGCCAGCGCCACCACCGCCACCACCTGTGCCAGGGACCTGCTCACTGCGTCGCTCTCAAAGACTCCAGCAGAGGCTAACTGGGACTGGGCCCACGTCATGACTCCTGCTACTGTCCTGCTTCCAGCTCTGCTGCTGTTTCTTCTGCCACCCCTGAGAAAAGCCAGTTCAGATAAAAACAATTGGCCCCGGCAGATTTGGGGAACATCTCTGCAATTATACAGTTAAACGCCTGCAGGTTGACTCTATTAGACTTAAGCAGGCTGTGATGGCATCACAATGTATCCCCTGTGACCAACAGACTGTTGTCTTTGTCATCCCCATGTGCTACTTTTGAAACCCCCACTGGTGACGGGACAAAGGGCCCCTTTTTTTTTTAGTAATACTCCTCCTGGTCACTATAGGACCTTGTGTGCTAAATCAAGTAACTACCTTCATTAAAAAACAAATATTAACAGTCAAACTTATGATCATTAGACAACAATATCAACCCCTCCAACAAAACTCCCATCTTTAAGATTAAAGATCCTCCTCAAGAAAAGGGGGGAATGTGAGGTTTGATGTGATTTGGTATAAAGTTTAGGTTATACAACTGTAATTCTGATGTGTGAGGCTGGGTTACAAAATAGCTGCTATCGTCACAATATGTTAGCTCAAGTTTCTAAGTTTCCATTTTAAATAGATAAGTTTCTTAAGTTTCTGTTTCCCCACATCAGGGTAAATTCCTGGAAATCATGTGATTTGGTCAGTGACCCAAGCCCGCGCGCGTGGGCTGCATTCCCGCGCCCGGGCTCCTTTGTTAGCCTTTCTCAAACTGATTGGTTGTCTGTTTGCTGAACTCCCCTGCCCATAGGTTCCCCTAAGTAACCAATAAATGTACTAGATACCCTTTAACTCCCTGCAATTGGCTTCTGTAAACTTTGCTTGCCTATCCCTCATTACCATACCCGACCCTATAACAACCCCTCGCTTCTGCCCTTCGGGGTCACCTCGGCACATTCGCTGGGTGACCCTACACCGGTGTAGCCTTTCAATAAACCCCGTGCCTTTTACATAAGAGCCTGTGTGGTTCTTGGAGCGTCTCCCTTCACAGACCCCTCTTCTACGGACTTTACACTTGAACATCTAGCAGAAAATTATAGCCACAAGAAAGCTGTCTACAGAGTCCTCCAAACACAGCTTCTCCAACTTCAACTGACCACCAGTGCTTACAACTACAAAACAGAAAAGGGGGATATGTGGGGAGCAGCTGGAGCTGGAAGTTGGTCACATGTGTGAGGCGAGGCAAGGCCAGCCAGAAAACAGAGAGCAACAAAGAGCAGCCAGGTGGGCTACGTAAACAAGCTGCTCCAGCCCAGAGAACACCTAGTTCCAAGGCAATCCGAGCAATGGGCTGCTAGGCAAAGGGGTGTCACGTGACACCAACTTGCTAAATGTATAAACAAACAGATTGCTTTGGTTGAGCAGTGTGTTTCCTCCCATCAGGAGAGAGGGCTCCGCCTGACCTCAGCTTTTTGTCTCTTATCTTTATTTCTCCATCCTCTCACTGTCCTTTCCCCTGGGAACTTTGACAGCTGTGTGGGATGCGGCAGAGGTAGAATCTAATGTTTTAGGGTTGGTGCTTCAGCTCTGATGTGTAATCTTTTATACGCTGGGAAGTCATAGCCTCTTATCTTGAGGTGACAGCATGGAGCACAGCTCTTCTACCTGGCTCAACATGTTTTTTGGGAGCTATGGGGGTGGGGTAACACTGACCTGTCACCTTGCTTCAAAGACCACAGATCAAGCACCTCAGCTAGACCTATTTGCATTGCTGAAAGCCAGTTGAAGGGATAAAAGAGTCCTGGCCAGCTCTGTACATATCAATACATGGAACCAGGTCAAAGTTTAGCCAAAATGGAGATAACTGCTCTTCTTTCAAGGAGAGTCATCTAGGTGGTCCTCCACAAACGAGGGTCTTTATGTTGATGAGGATGGTGGGAGAGATGGCGGGTTAATAAAGAGTTTGTCCTTTCCCCGAGATGAGACCCTTTTCTTATTACTACCTGGTTCTCAAGGAACCAGGATGTCATCAGCCAATGCAATCTTGGAGCCTCACAGCATCACAGGACCGTTGAGGCCTCAGCTGTGTCTGGAGGCACATGGAGTTGTTTCTGCATGCCACAGCTGGCTTGCATTGAAAGACACTAGGCCTAAGACAAACCCTAATTACAATTTAATTATCAAATGATTTTTCCCAAAAAATTATAGAGTGGCCCTCAACACATACTTAACTGTTTCTTTGGCCTTGTCTCCTCCAGAGGTAAAACTATACATCCTCCCAAGATGAGAACACCTGACATTTATTGAGGGCCTTTAGATAAACCCTCTGGATAGTATCTGTGTTAATCATCACTATCACCCCCAGCCTGAAGTAGCTAGAACAGTCATCATTCCTTGCCCCCTCATGGCAGTTTGGGATACCTCTTCAGAGGGGGGCATATTATAGATAGCTAAGCTAGGTAGAAATACTATAGGCAGTCGGATACAGCTGGGCCTCAAGAGAGTCAGGGCAAAAATGAAAACTCATTACAACTGTGGCTGAAGGCACATCTGTTGGAGGCAAGGCCTCAAGATAGAGATGGAATGACCAGGCCAGAGATAAACTAACACCTGGTCTAATTAAGTCTTGACATCAGTCACCTTCGTGGATGACTGAGACCCTCAGACTCATCACTTCCTAGAAAGCTCTTTGTTCTTTCCCTGCACACTTGTTACATGACTTGTTTTCCCATTGGATCACTTTCACCTAAGCGACTATACTAGTAAACTTTTTGGTGATCATAGCTGTAACCCACATTGTACTTATGTGGTTTTTGCTCTATAAAACTTCCCTGAAAAGTGGGGTCCTTGGCAACCCACTTTTGGGTCCCCTCCTGCCTCTCAGGAGCTGTATCTCTCCTCCTCAATAAATATTCCTACTCTTAACCTCCGTTGTTCCTAGAATTCATTCTTTGATTTTAGAGAACACAAACTCAGCATATCAGATATCTAGTAGGTTGGGAGTTATAATATTTCCCTTATAGAGGTCCTGATATCATTCCTGTATCAGCTGTACAATTTCCAGCTTTAGCCACTCCCCACAATCAGTCACCTGGGTGGGGGACCAAGACCTCCTTAACCCATTTCTTTCAAGAAAGATCCTTATTCTTTCCATGTACACTTAATATGTGACTTGCTTCTCCACTGGATCAATATGACCTAAGTGACTATACTTGTAGTCTTATTGGTTGCCCATAGTTTTGTCCCACCTTGTACCCACCTTGTGATTTTTCACCCACCTTGTGATTTTGCTCTATAAAACTTCCTTTGAGAAATGGACTCATGGGCAACCCACTCGGGACCTCTCCTGTCTCTCAGGAGCTGTATCTCTCCCCCTCAATAATATTTCCTACTCTTAACTTCCACTGTTCCTTAGAATTCATTCTTTGATTTTGGGAAGCATGAACTCAGCTTATTGGACATCTAAAAGGTTGGGAGTTACAGTATTTCCCCTATATCATTTGGTGGTCCTGATATCATTCCTATAACAAAGTCACCTTTTTGTCCCCAGTATTCAGCTCCTCTCTGTTTAGGGTGGAGACCTCCCCAGACCCCTGCAAGACTTTTGCCCAGGGCAGGGCCAGAAGCCCTTTGACCTTGGTGGTGCCAGGCTTCATCCCTCTTCTTGTGGACCTCCCCTACTCATTGTCTGTCACAGGCTGGGTCTGAGGTCCCCCAGGGCTGAAATAGGGAATTTAACCAACCCCTTTAAAATAAGTATGCAGGTTCACTGATTCCCATCATGGAAAAAGAATTTTCAGGAAGCATCAGCAAAAGAGGCATGAGAAGGATTTATTATAGTACACACTCAAGGCCAGAGTGCAGATGCTCAAAGAAATGAGGCACAATACGATTGGGAACTGGGAATCTTTTATGTGTTTTGGGAGGTGGAAATCTGTGGAATTTGGCATACTATAGTCTTAGTCTTAGAGGGTGGGAGAGGGTGGTGCACTCTTAGTGAGCTATTTCTGTAGGAAATGCCAAAAGGGTGGTTCCTTCATGGGTGAGAAGGATCTTTGCATGTAAAAGGGAATGGGCAGATCCATTTGCAGCTGAAAGGGAGTTGCTCAGGTTTCCTATTTTGGGAGAAGGAAAAAAGTACAGAAACCAGGCTTGTGTTCTGAAGCTGCAGTTTTTCTTTTTTTTTTAGCTGCAGTTTTACTTCAAATACAATTTTTAAAATTTTGATTTCCTTGTCTCCTTTCTACTTATTTCTTCTACCTCATCTCAAGAGCTTTACTTTCTGATCCACATATTTCACATCATCCCAGGTCTCCCAGCCCCCTGCAGTTTCCAGCAAGGGGATGCTGGTCTCTGTCCCATGGCCTGCCAGCACAGTTGGGCAGGGCACTGAGTATACCACAAGCACAGCACTTCTGTTGTATGTGGGAGAAATGGGCAACTATATTTTTTCAGTGTCAGCCAAGCCTTCTCTCCCCACAATACCCCTTCCTGCGGTGCTGCTTATTCCTGGAACACTATTGTTTTCAAAACCCAAGTGTACACAGTTGGTGTCTCATTCATCATTCTAGGGCTTTAGGGTTCTCTGAAGTCCTGGGCTGCATATATCTCATTCACCATGGTCCTCTTCCCAGTGGAGAGATTACAGTGATTCCACCAGCCAGGCCACCACTGAGGAGCCAGCTCCCTCCCTCAGCCTGATCCTCTTCCAAGACAGTATGTATGCCAGGCCTGAGGTGGGGATCAGTGCCGTGACCCAAGAGTGGTCCAGTTTCCCCTCACAACATCCCCCCAACACTGGATTTTGGTCCAGAAAGCTTCTCTTTTCATTTACCTTTCTGTGTCAGACTGTCTTTCACTCACACCTCTGGGTACCTGCTTTTCTCAGGGGCCCAATTCAGAGGTATGCATTTGCTGTTGCCCTCTAGGCAGTCATGAGCTCTCTGGACAGTTATGTTTTGATGAACCAATTTTTTAGGAGGTACAGTTTGTTTACATTTTCTTTTGTAACGTCCGCAGAAGAGGGGTCCGAGAAGGGAGACGCTCCAAGAACCACACAGGCTCTTATGTAAAAAGCACGGGGTTTATTGAAAGGCTACACTAGCGTAGGGTCACCCAGCGAATGTGCTAAGGCGACCACGAAGGGCAGGAGCAAGGGGTTTCTATAGGGTTGGGTATGGTAATGAGGGATAGGCAAGCGAAGTTTTACAGAAGCCAATCGCAAGGAGTTAAAGGGTAATTAATACATTCATTGGTTACTTAGGGGAACCTATAGATAGGGGAGCTTAGCAAACGGGCAACCAATCAGTTTGGAGGAAAGGCTAACAAAGGAGACAAAGGAGCCCGGGCACGGGAATGTAGCCGGTGCGCGGGCTTGGCAACCAGCCAAGTCACATGATTTCCAGGAATTTGCCCTGAGGTAGGGAAACAGAAACTTAAGACACTTATCTACCTAAAACAGAAACTTAATCTAATAGGTTAGAGTCTAATAGGTTAGAGCCCAATAAGTTAGAGCCCTAATGGCCATCGCATAGTTCGGCCTAACACATCAGAATTACAACTTGTATAACTTTTATATGAATCTTTCAACAAACATAACTTTATATCACATCAAACTTCACATTTAACTTTATGTCACATCAAACTTCACACTTTGTTGATTGTGTCTTTGCTGTAATGTCTAAGAAATCATTGCTAAATCCAATATGACTTTTTTCCCCTATGTTTTTTTTTGTGTGTGTGTGGGTACCGAGGGTCGACCTCAGGACCTCATGCACCAGCAGGCGCCCATGCCGCTGAGTGATATCACCAGCCCCTTTTATCGTATGTGGGTTCCAGGAGTTGAACTCGGGCCCACGTGCTTACCAGGCAGGTGCTTACACCGCTGAGCCATCTCACCGGCCCTCCCCTATGTTTTTGTTTGTTTGTTTGTTTTGTTTTTGTGGGTACCAGGGGTCGACCTCAGTGTGAAGTTTGATGTGACATAAAGTTATGTTTGTTGAAAGATTCATATAAAAGTTATACAAGTTGTAATTCTGATGTGTTAGGCCGAACTATGCGATGGCCATTAGGGCTCTAACTTATTGGGCTCTAACCTATTAGACTAAGTTTCTGTTACTCTGTCTCAGGGCAAATTCCTGGAAATCATGTGACTTGGCTGGTTGCCAAGCCCATGCGCGGGCTACATTCCCGCGTGCGGGCTACATTCCCGTGCCCGGGCTCCTTTGTCTCCTTTGTTAGCCTTTCCTCCAAACTGATTGGTTGCCCGTTTGCTAAGCTCCCCTATCTATAGGTTCCCCTAAGTAACCAATGAATGTATTAATTACCCTTTAACTCTTTGCGATTGGCTTCTGTAAAACTTCGCTTGCCTATCCCTCATTACCATACCCAACCCTATAGAAACCCCTTGCTCCTGCCCTTCGTGGTCGCCTTAGCACATTCGCTGGGTGACCCTACGCTAGTGTAGCCTTTCAATAAACCCCGTGCCTTTTACATAAGAGCCTGTGTGGTTCTTGGAGCGTCTCCCTTCTCGGACCCCTCTTCCGCGGACGTTACACTCAGGACCTCGCACACCAGCAGGTGCCCATGCCACTGAGCGATATCACCGGCCCTTTTTTTTTTCATATGTGGGTTCCAGGAGTTGAACTCGGGCCCTCACGCTTGCCAGGCATGTGCGTATGCCGCTGAGCCATCTCACCGGCCCCTTCCCTATGTTTTCTTCTAAGAGTTTTATAGTTATAGGTCTTTCATTTTGGTCTTCAATTCATTTTAATTTTTTACTGTGTTTGAGATAAGGTCCAAAATCATTTTATGTAGCTGTCCAGCTTTCCAGCACCATTTGTTCAAAAGCCTGTCCTTTCCCTATTCAATGGCGTTGGCCTCTTGTCAAAAATCATTTGAAAGTTTATGCAAGAGTTTATTTCTAGATGTTTTATTATATTCCATTGGTCCATATGTCTCCTTATATGCCAGTACCACACTTTGTTGTTGTTGTTGCTTTGTAGTGTTTTGTAACTCAAAAGTGTGAATCTTTCAGCTTTGTTCTTTTTCAAGATTATTTTAGGTCACTGGGGTCCCTTGATATTCCATATGAATATTAAGATGGGTTTTTCTACTTCTGCCAAAAAAAAATAAAAATAAATAAATTATTCCAATTTTTATACAGTTCGTAGATCACTTTGAGTAGTATGGAATCTCAACAATATTAAGTTTTCCAACCCATGGACATAGGTGTTTCTTCCAACAATATTTTGTAGTTTTCATTGAACAAATCTTTTATTTCTTTGATTATTCTGAAGTATTTTATTCTTTTTTTGGGGGGGTACCAGGGGTCCAACTCAGGACCTCACGCTTGCCAGGCAGGCACTTATACCACTGAGCTATCTTACTGGCCCCAAGTATTTTATTCTTTTAATGCTTCACTTTAAATGATTTTTAAAATTTCTTTTCATAATGTTCATTGTTAATCTATAAAATGTAACTGAACTTTATATGTTGATATTGTATCCTGCTACTTTCCTGAGTTAATTTATTAGTCCTAACAGGTTGTGTGTGTAATCTTTAGTGTTTAGTATTTTCTACATTAAATATCATATCATCTGTAGAAGACATCATTTTACTTCTTTCAGTATCTTTTATTTCTTTTCATTGCTAATTGCTCTGGCTAGAATTTCTATTACTATGTTAAATAAAAGTAGTCAATGCAGGCATCCTTCCTTAGTTCCAGATCTTAGACAAATGACTTCCAGTTTCCCACCATTGAAGGCCATGTTCACCATGGTGGGTGTTTTGGTTTGGTTTGGTTTCGTTTGGTTTAGTTTGTTTGGTTGGTTGTTTTTTTGTTTGTGAGATAGGGTCTCACTATTTGTTCCAGGCTGGCCTTCAGCTCACTATGTAGCCCACACTGACCTTGAACTCACAGTGATCCTCCTGCCTCAGCCTCCCCAGTGCTGGGATTACAGGTGTGTGCCATCATGCCCAGTAACAGTGGTTTTTTTCATATATCACTCTTTTTTTAATTTTCTTTAAACTTCTTTATTGATGCAATTTTGGTATACATAATGACCACACTCATTATAGAGAATGTGCATATATCACTCTTACTATGCTGAGATAATTTCCTTCTGTCCCTAACTTGTCCAGGGTTCTTATCACAAAAGAGTGGTGAATTTTGTCAAGTCCTTTTCTTCATCAACTGAGATGACCACTCAATTTTTTTTTCATTCTGCTTATGTTGTATATTGCTGTACATTGATTGATATTCATGTGTTGAAACATATTCCTTCCAGAAATAAACCCTACATGATAGTAGTGTATAATCCTCTTAATATGCTGCTGAATTCAGTTTGCTGGTATCTATATTCATCAGGGATATTGGCCTGTAGTTTTCTTTTCCTGTAGTGTCTTTGTCTGGGCTTGGTATCAAGGCAATGCTGGCCCCACAGCATGAATTATGAAGGTTCCACACCCTTTAAATTTGTGGAAAACTTTGAGAAGAATTTGTATTAATTCTTCCTTAAATTTTTGGTATAGTTCACCCATGAACCATCCATTTCTTGGATGTCCAGGTTTTTCTTACCAGGACATTTTTTATTATTATTATTTTTTTTTTTTTTTTTTGTGGGTACCGGGGGGACGACCTCAGGACCTCGCGCGCCAACAGGCGCCCGTGTCGCTGAGCGATATCACCGGCCCCTTTTTCGTATGTGGGATCCGGGAGTCGAACTTGGGCCTTCGCGCTTGCAAGGCAGGCGCTTACGCCGCTGAGCCATCTCACCGGCCCCATTTTTTATTATTGACTCAACATCCTTGCTAGTTATAGATCTATTCATATTTCCTATTTCTTTGTGATTTAGTCTTGGTAGGTTTTGTGTTTCTAGGAATTCATCTATTTCCTCTAGGTTATCCAATTTTTTCATGTACAGTTGTTTATAGTACTTTCTTATAACCATTTCTTGCCATGTCCCATGCAGCTCTCAAAGTTCCTGGAGGGAAGGATGGCAAGAGGATGGAGAAATAAAGATAAGAGACAAAAAGCTAAGGTCAGGTGGAGCCCCCTCTCCTGATGGAAGAAAAGGAACTACTCAACCAAAGCCGTGTGTTTATTTATACATTTAGCAAGTTGGTGTCACGTGACACCCCTTTGCCTAGCAGCCCATTGCTTGGATTGTCTTCGGACTAAGTGTTCTCTGGGCTGGAGCAGCTTGTTTACGTAGCCCACCTGGCTGCTCTTTGTTGCTCTTTGTTTTCTGGCTGGCCTTGCCTCACTCCCGCACGTGTGATCAATATCCAGCTTCAGCCATTCCCCACAATTTCTACTTTCATAAAATCAGTAGTGATGTCCCCATTTTGTTTCATGTGGTACTGGGGATGAAACACAAGGCCAGGGCATGCTAAGCAAGTGCTTACCTCAGAATCCCTTGATTGGGCTGAGAAACCCCAAGTCATCATGAGTTTCCCAAAGAGAAAAACTCCCCATCCCCAGCCTTATACTTGGCATCACACACCATTTCCCTCCCATGGACACATAAACATGAACACACACCATCTCTGTTCCACCTCAGTTACAACTCCATCTCATCCCATCACAAACACACTCACACACACACACACACACACAGTGAGACACCCTCAAAACCCTCTCTAGGCACATTCTCCCCTTTCTTTTTTTTTTGTGGGTACCGGGGGGTCGACCTCAGGACCTCGCGCGCCAGCAGGCGCCTGTGCCACTGAGCGATATCACCGGCCCCTTTTTCGTATGTGGGATCCGGGAGTCGAACTCGGGCCCTCGCGCCCACCAGGCAGGCGCTTAAGCCACTGAGCCATCTCACCGGCCCCTCCCCTTTCTTACTGGCTCCTATCAGCAGCATCTTGCACCCCACTCAATAGCTGATTCCCTTCTTGTGCACAGCTTATCCGTCCTGGTCGTCTATGTTGAGACTAAACAGTAGTTTTTGTCTCAGACAAAAGGGTCAGTTCTGACTCACCAGGCGTGACCTTCAGCTGTGGCTCTGTGTTATGTTCAAGTTGAGGCTGTTGTCTCCAGAGAGAGCATGTGAGTCTTTCCAGCCCAAGCTTCAAACACACTGGGGTCCCCCTCCTTCCCCTCAGGACCTGATGCAAAAGCATCAATTCACCAAGGCTGACTTAACTTCTGCAGGGCTCCAGCCTCCACCATACTTTCAGCACAACCCACTGGTGACCAGAGGTACAATCCTCTAGGCTGTGAGGAGGCCACTGCCTAATCTGCAGGTCCTTGGCAGCCCTCTGGGTTCCTGGAGATATGATGCTCCCAGAGTCACCTATCTCCAAGAAGCCTCCAGGGGAAGTGCAGGAGCCTGCAAATGAGGGATGAAGAGGGTGAGCTAGAAGGCCAGAAAAACCCACTTGCCACTTCTGCACACAGCAGAGATGAGGCAGCCCTGCCTTGGAGAGATGGAGCCAGGATGCTGTGGAGGCAAAGATGTCAGTAGAGCTGATAATGGGAACTGGAGGCCACTCATCCAAAAACAGGGCCAAGAGGCCAGAGTGTACCTGGCAAGGTGACTGGGGTGTTGTAGGGTTGCCCAGGGGAAGCCCCTGGTCAGAATCACATGATGCCTATTGGAGCCACTATTGGTAGAACATCTTTCATTCTTAACACTGTCCTTATTTGGATGATAAACTACATACCGATACTCCTTACTTTATGATAGGGGAACATTCTGGGAAACATCCTAGGAAACACATCTAATGACCTTTGATGCCCTAGCCTCTTAGGCTTTGTATCCTAATAGCACACCACAGTGTGGAGTGTTGGTCCTTTGCCCTCATGACCATGGGGTTGACTGGGAGCTGTGTTTGTGGCCACTGCCCAGCATGGAGAGGAAGGGTCATACTGTGTATCACTAGCCTGGGGAAAGACCAAATCTGGAAGCATGTTTTCTATAGAAGGAGTAATGCATTTGCATAATCATATAGTTGAAAACTCTTTAAGGCCAACCATTGTAAGTGGGAGCCTCCTGTAGTTACTCTACATAAGAGAAAAGAACCCAAAAAAGTAGAGGGCTCCCTGCCCAGTGTTCAGCTCTGGGTTTCACTCTCAGTGACACACTGACAGCCAAACAGAAACAGGGGAAATGAAGTCAGAAGAAACTGTCAAAATGAATAAAAGAAACTCTCCAGAAAATAGTAATAAACATCCTCAGAGACATCAGAAGATTTTAGCATTTTATTCTTATAAAAAGACCATTTAAAGAACAAGAAAGAATTTGTTAATCTAAAATGTAATGTGAGAATTTTTTAAGTTAGCATAAGAATTGGAATATAAAGCTGCGATAGTACCTGTGTTAATGCTCCATTACTATTGTTATACCCTGTCTAAAGACATTGTTCCTATTCTGAGAATGTACTGGCTATTTCGACAAGTTTCTGTTATAACTGCCAAGTTACTGTGGTTAAGTTCCTATAAAAATGGATCATTTCTTATAAATCAGATGACTTGTTCCCGGACGGAGCTGCCCGCCCGTGCCAAACTCCTTATATAATAAAATCTTGCCTGACTGGTCCCCAGCTCTACCAAATTCCCCAGCTCATAGGTCTTTAAGATTAACCAATGGATATAACCCTTCCCTTCTAACTCCCTGCGATTGGCTTCTGTAAACTCTGCTTGCTTATCCCTCATTACCATACCCAACCCTATAAAAGTAGCTTCTTGTCTTCGCCCAGGGCTCCTCTCTTTGCTCTGGCATAGAGGATGCCACTGGGTACCAGCTAAAATAAAGCGCTCTTTTTGGTCTTCCCAGTTGTCCCCGTTGATTCATTTCTTGGGTACACCATTTGGGGGCTCGTCTGGGATCCCTTCTTTTTGGCCTCTTTTTCTCCGCGGCATCTCAACGGTAAGTCCCTTTGCATTTTGTCAGTCGGTGTGCACCAGTTGGGGCAACGGGAACACGTTTCCCCAAGCCAGCGGAGTGGGACACCCTCCGTTTATTTGCCTTATGAATTTTGGACTTCGGTCATTTGTATTTGAGCTTTTAGGCTTTGTTGACTTCGGTCGTTTGTATTTGAGCCTTTAAGCTTTGTTTTCCCAGGGATTTGATTTGATTTGATTTGATTTGATTTGATTTGATTTGATTCTAGGTAATTTGGACCGCCGCATATTTCTGTTTTTTGTACTTTCATTTTGTCTGTGTACTTTCCTTTGTCTGTCATTTTGTACGTTAGTTCATTTTTTATCTCCTCAACACAGTGCCTCCTTGCCTGGCAGCTAACCCTTCGGGGGCCAAGGCGCCAAAAAGCTGATCTTCAGCTGGCCCCCCAGATCGGCTGCAAGGCAGGATGCAAGGCTCTAAACTTGAGGTCGGGAGTGGTGTGGCTATTATTCCCGGGATTGTCTGTTTTTGTCTGTGTGTGCGTGTTCCTCCCCTGTGTTGCATCTATGTTATCCCCCCTGCGCCTGCACTTCCAAGTCACTGTTACCAGAGGAATTCAACCTGTCAGCAGGAGACCATTTGTTCGTCTCAAATTTCATTTACATTTCAAATTGAGTGGGGAAGACAGAACTTGCTTAGATAAATTGTAACTATGGGTTACTATATTGTCCAAGTCATTAACATAATGGGTTGTGCTGGCAGTAAGTCAACTGTTTTAAAATATATGCTTAACAATTTTGATGAATTCAATGTGGGATGATTAGCTAAAGGGTCGCTCCACCCCCAGGTAATCAATGGAGTATGAAATATTGTCACCGGAAAGCCTGAGCACCCCAATTAGTTTCCATATATAAACTCCTGGTTGTATGCGGTACGAATGCTGCCCCAATGGCCAGCCTGGATGTCACCAGCCTGGCGCTGCCTGCAAGCATCTAGGAAAGTTTTACAGGAAAAATGTAAATGTCTGCTTTGTCAAAACATGGAGTAAGCTGAGTAAGCCACAGTGGGAGGCACAAGCTGAGTGCCCTGGCTCAAAACACCTGGGACAAAAACCTTATCCTGAAGCGTGTTTTTCTCTTTCTCTACATACAAAGAGGGTCTCTGCTGTTAAATCACAAATGGCTGCAGCATTTCCAGCTAGCGGGAAACTGGGTGTAATTGTAACAACCCAGGAACAAGGGATCAAAATAAGTTTTGACAAAGATATATCAAAGGAAATTTATATAAATGATATTCTTACAGAGAAAATGCTAAGAGAGTAAAAAGGAAAGTTTGAGTATGTGACAGAGGGTATGGAGATGACTGAGCTGGAAGCTACATAAAAGGAAAACATGAAAGTTGTCAGTATTTTTATAAAGGAATTTATTTTTTGTTTCTTCCAAATTCTTATAAGAGATCTCTGCTATTGACCTACAAATAATTCTGACTAGTCTATTTGTAATTTCAAACTTCTAAAATTATAAGAGTTACTATAATTTAATTTGGCCAATATATCTATGAGTGCACTCTGATTTTTTAAATTTGTCTGTATGTTTTGTTTTTCTGTGTGCCCAACCTGTAAACAGCTGTTTTATTTGAGCTCAACAAATTTTCTTTTTGCATTTTTGGATTTTTGAAACGTTTGTCTGGTATGCTTCCACCAAAAGTTGCTAGTTGGCCAAAATAATGTTAAAATTAGTTTTATAACTATAGTACATGTTCTGTTCTTGTCTATTGTTATATTATAGTATGAGAGTTTCTTATTTGTTCACAATAACATATTGAGTGATCCAGTTTTCATAGGTCAGCCAGACAATGAAAATTTTGGTTTAGAGACACTCCTTAACAACAGGGTTGACACACGCCTGGTCAAGCCCATTCAGGCACTTTATCACCAGTTGGAGTTGGTGAATCAACAAACTTTCCACAAGTGGCCCATATGATAATAGAGACCAATTGCCCTGAGACATCGGACAGGCAGCCAGAGACGGGCAACTAGGACACATATGTTATGCCATCGGCCGCCTAAGACAGTCACGGGACCAATTGCTGTCCTGTATGCCCATGACGGGTAAGGCATGATTGGATTCATATGAAAAGTCCTTGACCTAAGACAGGCGCTGTCCATATAGGGCCTACCAGAACAATGAGATTCTTTACGGACTTCCTCCCCCATCCATACTAGGTTAAAGACTGGGTATGACCGGCCCCCTCCTCTGCAGAACTTACTAACCAGGACCTTATTAAGTCCCTCCAGACACTGCAACCTGTGCTCTCCTCCAACCATCGGGTATTCTGTCAAAAACACCCACCACTTGACCTGCCAACCACAGAACCTGCTCAAGTGGTGGAACCAGGTACTCAGGTACTCCTCAGGCGATTTCACCAAGCTGGACTTGAACCCAGATGGGAAGGACCCTACACTGTGGTTCTCAGCACCCCAACTGCTATCAAAGTGGCTGGAAAGACTGCTTGGATTCACCACAGCCATTTCAAAGTGCTGCCAACCTCGGACTCTCTACCTGCAGAACCAGATAAGTGGACAATAAAAAAAAAAGGAACTGACCCTCTAAAGGTTAAGCTAAAAAAATGTTCTGCTTGACTGTATACACTTCAATGATATTGATATTATTAGTACTGTTGCCCCTACCTGTAAGGAGTGGCCTAAGGTCCCCAATGAGTAGACAGCAACTTCTTAGAGCTGTATATGGTAATCCTTGTGATTGTGGGGGAGGCAATTTTAAAGGGAAAAATCATCTTGTCCTATACAACATTGATTGTGGGGACAAATTGGCAAAATTAGTTAAAAGTGAACTACATACAGGACTGCCAGCTGAATGGGAGTGCCTAAAAAAGCCCACACTTAGGCTCGATACAGGCTCAATCCCATCCTGCCCCTCTGAGTGCACCACCTATTATTCCTCTATGCATTCCTCATGTTATTCCAAGGTGCATGAATGTAAAGGAGTAAACAACTGCACCTATTTTACTGCCGTCCTACTGCGAACACAGAACACCTATTCCACTGGGGACTGGGGTCTCATTCCCCAAGTAATAGGAACCTCTAAATACCTCCAAGCTCCTTGCTATGGAAGCATTGGAAAATCAGTTTGTTAAAAAAAGACTGCTCCTATTCATGTATCAGATGGAGGAGGTCCCCAAGACCAAATTAGACAAAAATATGTACAAGAGAAAATACAAAAAATTTGGGAACGAATAGTCCCCAAGATAAATTACCACCCATTAGTACTTCCTAAACCACGAGGGGTTAATTTGGACACTCAAACCTTAGACATACTAAAGGCTACCCATCTAACTCTCAATGTAACAAATCCAGACCTGGCTGGAGATTGCTGGTTGTGCTTAACCCTTGGTACCCCCATACCCCTGGTGGTACCCTCTAATGTAACCCCAATCACTTTTAATCCCCATAACTCAAGCTGCTTTCATACCCCCTCCTTTAGAGTACAACCCATAACTTTTAACAATGTCTCTTGTGTGCAAGGCCTACTTCAAAACAATAGCTACGATATTGATGTTGGTTTTGCTGCCTTTGCTTCATGTAGCCATACACAGAATTATTCTAACCCTCTCTGCCCCCCCAGAGGTCATATATTCATTTGCAGGGAAAATCTGGCTTTCACTTTTCTCCCCATGAACTGGACAGGATTATGTGTTTTAGCTTCCCTCCTACCTGACTTGGACATTATACCAGGAAATGAGCCTGTACCTATTCCTAGCTTTGATTACATAGCTGAATGACCTAAGAGAGCAATTCAATTCATTCCTCTATTGGTAGGACTAGGCATCACAGGAGTCATGGTCACCGGCTCCACAGGCCTAGGAGTTGCCATAAATTCTTATACCAAGCTCTCCAATCAGTTGCTTGAAGATGTTTAGTCCTTATCTAAATCCTTGCAAGACATCCAGGATCAAATAGACTCCCTAGCAGAGGTAGTCCTCCAAAATAGAAGAGGATTAGACTTATTGACAGCCGAACAAGGAGGAATCTGTGTAGCTCTACAAGAACACTGTTGTTTTTATGCCAATAAATCAGAAATTGTAAGAGATAAAATCAAAAACCTACAAGAAAGTCTAGCACAAAGACGAAAAGAGCTTAACAGTAACCCTTTTTGGGGAGCATGGGATGGGATACTCCCCTACCTGTTACCCTTGGCTGGGCCTCTGATAATGTTACTAATCCTCCTTACCATAGGGCCCTGTATAATCAACTGTCTAATTAGATATGTTAATTCCAGAGTACAGTCCATAAAACTCATGGTACTCAGATCCCAAGGATGGGAACAACTCCCCACATCAGATCAACAATATGAGTCAAGGATTTGACTCATACGCATAAAATCAGTGGGGAATGTTATACCCTGTCTAAAGACATTGTTCCTATTCTGAGAATGTACTGGCTATTTCGACAAGTTTCTGTTATAACTGCCAAGTTTCTGTGGTTAAGTTCCTATAAAAATGGATCATTTCTTATAAATCAGATGACTTGTTCCCGGACGGAGCTGCCCGCCCATGCCAAACTCCTTATATAATAAAATCTTGCCTGATTGGTCCCCAGCTCTACCAAATTCCCCAGCTCATAGGTCTTTAAGATTAACCAATGGATATAACCCTTCCCTTCTAACTCCCTGCGATTGGCTTCTGTAAACTCTGCTTGCTTATCCCTCATTACCATACCCAACCCTATAAAACTAGCTTCTTGTCTTCGCCCGGGGCTCCTCTCTTTGCTCTGGCATAGAGGATGCCGCTGGGTACCAGCTAAAATAAAGCGCTCTTTTTGGTCTTCCCAGTTGTCCCCGTTGATTCATTTCTTGGGTACAACAACTATAATAAATAAGACAATCCACTTATAAAGAGAATTGATTTTGCCTCACTGTTTTGGAGGTTTCATTTCATGATCTGTTGGCCCCATGGCTTAGGGTCTGTGACAAGGCAGCACATCTTAGCAGGGCACAGGCAGAACAAGACCACCTACCTCATGCCCAGGGAGAAAAGAGTGAGGAGGGGGCTGAAGCTTTCAAAATCCCAGTGACCCAAAGACTTCCTGCTATGCCTGACCCCTTCAAGGTTCCACCACATCCTGGCATCACCTGCTTGGGGACAAGGACTTTAACACATGGGCATTAGGGGAACATTCTACATTCAAATCACAGCACTGCACCTGGAGCCCCCAAAGGCTCCTGTCCTCACAATGCCAAATGTATTCTGTCCACCCCCAAGAATCCCCAAAGTCACTACTGTTCCAGCATTTCTCAAAAGTCCAAGTCCAAAGTCTCCCATAATACTCAAGGCAAACTCAGCTGTGTGCTCCTGTAAAAGTGAAAAAGAAAGTTGCATCCTGGGCCGGTGAGATGGCTCAGTGGCGTAAGCGCCTGCCTTGCAAGCGCGAGGGCCCGAGTTCGACTCCCGGATCCCACATACGAAAAAGGGGCCGGTGATATCGCTCAGCGGCACGGGTGCCTGTTGGTGCGCGAGGTCCTGAGGTCGACCCCCCGGTACCCACAAAAAAAAAAAAAAAAAAAAAAAAAAAAAAGAAAGTTGCATCCTTCAGCTGGGTATGGCGGTGCATGCCTCCAGTCACAGCTATGTGGAAGGCTGAAGTGGGAAGATCGATTGAGTCCAGGAGTTTGGGGCTAGCCTGAGCAATACAGCAAGATCCTGTCTCAAAAAAAATGGCAAAGAAAAAGACAAAGTTAGGAATTCAGCAGACTTATCATTCAAGCCAAGGCTGACCATGGTGGTGCACACCCATAATCCCAGCTACTTGGGATGCTGAGGCAGGAGGGTTGCAAGTTTAAACCCAGTCTGGGCTTAAAGCCCAGTAAGACCCTGTTTCAACAAATAAACAAAGAAGCAGGCAAACAAACTAGGGAAATGGCTCAGTTGTAAATGCTTGCCTAGCATATATGAGGCCCTGTGTTCAATAGCCAGACTACACGCACAAAAAAAGTTACACACTTCCAACATACAATGGTGCAATGGGCACATGATAAGTATTCCCATTTCAAAAAGGAAGAATAGGAGAGAAGAAAAGAGGTATCAAACCAAGACCAAAACCCAGCAGGAAGAACATTAAATACCACAGTATTATGCCCAGAATCCAGGGCACACCGGCAGGAAGTTGGCTCCCAAGAACTTGGACATCTCCACCTGTTATGGCTTGTGTCGAGATGTCCCCCCAAATCTTCACGTGGTCATAGGTGGGGCTTTTTCAGAGGTGGCTGGATCTAGAGTATGTGACACTGGAATCAACTCATGGTGCAATGCTAGGATCAAGGGCACTAGGATTTGCTGGGGACCAAAAATTCACAATGGCTAGTTTTACATACTTCCCTAAGGGATGAACAGAGGCTTGAGATTTTTGGTATACCCATTATCCCATTAGGGGTGGGTCATCCTCTCCCACATACTAAGACTAAGACAACTAAGACTAAGACTGAGACTGAGACTGACTAAGATGAAGACAAAGACAAAGATGATGAAGATGACTAAGACTACTAAGACTAAGCTGCTCCAAGGCAAGACCCTCATTAGCTCAAGGTCATCACTGCCCTCTGAGTCATCCTATAATCCCCCCATCAATCAATAAATGCTGAGGTTCTGGCTGCCTTGTGGCCTTTTGTTCCTCATGTACAACTGGTCATCCTGGATCCCTGCTGTACCACCATTTTGTCTCTTGGTCTTCCTTGCACTGTAACACCTGGCAGGAGATTGGGGCTCACTACAGGGGTCTCTGATAACTGGTGTCCAATGTGGCCTAAACCCATGGCATTCTTACCTGCCTTGTGGATTGACTAGGAGTGTTTCAATGGCATCCAGATCTCAAGTGACAATTCTGTAGATGTTCTGCAAGGAGCTAAGATAAGTGCTTTCAATGTGAGTAAGCATTTTGCTGGAACTAAAACAAGGGGTACGGTGGGGAGGTAGCTCAGCAGTACAGCACTTGCCTGGCAAGTGCAAGGCCCTGGGTTCAATTCCTGGTACAAAAACAAAACAAAAAAAATAAGGGGTAATCTCTTTCTTTAAAATCTCTCTCTTTTTTTTTTTTTTTTTGTGGGTACTGGGGGTCGAACTCGACCTCATGTGCCAGCAGGCGCCCATGCCACTGAGTGATATCGCCAGCCCTTTTTTCATATGTGGGTACTGGGAGTCAAACTCAGGACCTCATGCTTGCCAGGCAGGTGCTTATGCTGCTGAGCCGTCTCACTGGCCCTAAAATCTCTTTTAAAGAAGGCAAAGTACATAGTGCCAGCTAGCAGTATCACCAAAATACTACAGGAAATAAGTACAATCCTTGGTTCTTGCAGGGGGGGAACTCTGGATATTTAAAATTGGGACAAGGTGAAAAAAAGAAAGGAAAAAATTTTAAAGAGCACTCACAGCAGAGGAGAAAGTGTTTCTCCTGAGACCTTCTCAACTTGGAGCTTGGTAAAATCTGTTTTAGATCCGTTAAGTACTAGTACCCCCAATGTTTCTGTTTTAGAACAGAAGAAGGGAGAAAAATATAAAGAAAAGGTAAAACCACCCACTGTACTGCTGGTTCCTGGGGGAGACCCAGAGCCAGGTGAGAATTTTAAAGAAACTCCTCAGCTTGTGACTCCAGACCATTTAAAGATAAAACATTCTGAACCTTGTATGTCTACATACCAACAGGCTGTTAAGAAGGTGGCTATGCAAGATGTTCTTGAACCTTGTTTCCTGATAGTGGTTCTGAAAATACAGTATACTAATGAGACTTGTGGAGAGACTCTTTCTTGGCCCACACCTCCATTATTTTTTAAAAGCTGATGCAATGTGCCCAAGATGGCAGCATGGTTGCCTTCAGGGGTGGTGGTGACAGAAGCAGCAATGTGAGCGCAGGGCCTGTGCTGGCAAGAATAAGGTGGCCAAGGCAGGACAGTGCCAGGACCATGCAGCAGAAAAGCAACTTCTTCCTCCCTGCTTCCCTTGGCTGGGCTGAGCGTCGTGGCACATGCCTGTAGTCCCAGCTACAGGAGAGGATGAGGTAGGAAAAACCCTTAAGTATAGGGACTCTTTACACTGGGACTCCTGGAGTCAGTTAATTCAAACTATGTTAAGCCTAATGGAAATTTACTGAGCCAGTATGGGTTAATCTATGGCCTCTAAATAAGGAGAAGTTGCAAATATCACAATCACTGGTGTCAAAAATAAAAATTTTTTAAAAGAGACATTTACAGCCCTCTTTCAAAGAACTAGAAAGCAGTGGTTTAGTGCTAAGCAATGCTTCCTTCTTTAAACATGACTTAATGCAAAGGGAAATACATGCTTTTTCACACCTAGAATTGTAGTGTAAGAAAGAGGAAAAATGGTCAAAATTGCCTTATGTTTAGACTTTCTTTGCAATAAAGAAATAGTCCTTATTTGTGTTCAAATGTAAATGTAAGCCACAGGAAAACCAGACACCTCTGGCCCTTAACGTATCCACTATTACTGAGTCTGAGGCTTCCCCTACTTGCCTTTCAGGTCCTGAGGCTGGAGCTTCTAGGCCAGCCATAATTAAAGCCTCCACGAGGCTGTATCCATCATTAGCTGATTTTGTTCAAGCTCCTCAAGGACAATATCCCTTCTAGGAAGTATATGGGAAATTTAGAACTACCTGTGTTCATATGCCCCTTTTCTCTCAGTGACTTAAAACAGATCAGACAAAGATCTAGGAGAGTTTTCAGATGATCTTGATGAGTACTCTGAGGTCTTTAGATGTCTGACTCAGACCTATGAACTAGCTTAGAGAGATGTAACACAGAGACAAGTAGGAGGTTCACTGCAGTGATGCAGTCAGATCTGGATGGGAGCAGGCCTGGCCCCATGCCACATGCATGGGCCAGAGCCAGACAACCCTGTGGATGCTATATTACTCTTAAATCAAATATTAACTTCTAATGCAAGACAGTATGTACAGACTTTAATCTGTGAGTTTCTTAAGTGTATTACAGATACCTGAGGATACTTATTTTCAGAATGGGTTTAAATAGAGCCTATCCAGCACTCCTGTAGAGGCGACTTGATAGAGAAACCAAAACATCTTGAAGAACTCTTTGCCCTAGAGCCAAGATTTCTTCTTGACTAGTACCTGTCTCTGTCTGTCTCTGGAGGCAATAGATCTCTTTTGCAGGCTGGGATTTAGAACTTTGATTCAGAGTCATTTAAAAGTAAGCCCTAAACAATATAATTGGAACACTTTTATTTTCTCTTTCACTCTCTTTCAAAAGGTTAGAAAAGCAGCCATTCAGGCCCTTTGATTATTGGTTTCATTTTCTGTTTGGCAATACAGTTGGAGTCGATCATAACTTTTGTTTCTAGAGGCATGTTTTGCTAAAGATTAGAGATCCACCATGGGAAAGCTCTTGATCTTGTCTTTCTGCATCTGAGATGGTTAGGATTTAGTTCTTGGAATCACTCTTCTATCTCTTCTACACTGCCCTGCCCGTGACAACACAGTTTATAATAGTGTTTGGTACAAGGCAATTCTCTCTTCCATGGCTGCTGAATTTCAGGACCAAGTTTCCAGAATGGTGAATTTCTCCTCCCTGGGACCCTCCCAGAGTGAAACTGATATTCATTTATCTCTGGGCCATGTTCTAAAAAATTGGTCTATATTTAATCCTGAAGCTCTCAAAAAATAGATGTACAAGTTTTAGTCCAAGTTTATCTGCCTTTTAGTCCTTAAGCAGATCTGGAGATTAACTCCTCTTCTCTCTCCCCTCAAGAATGATGCTGACTGGTTTTTATAGCACAGGGCAGACTAACTGATTTGTATAACACAGATAAGTTTACTGATAGAACTAACATTCCTAGGGAACCTTATGAGTTTAATAACAGCTTTAAATTAGAACAAATATTTAAAAACAGGCACAGCCCCAGTCCCCAAATGACTGGCTCTCATCATGATTTCTCTCCAGAACATCTTGCAGGTCAGCCACTATTCTCAGAGACAATCTCTTTTTCCACCCAAACCTGGCCTGCTCACATCCCCCAGAAAAATTTAACAGCCTGTCCCATTAAGAGGGAAGAGGTACATGTGGCTATCAAAACAGCAGTTTTGGCCATCAGCTGTGACTATCTAACAACTATGGCTGTCAAAACAACAATGAGTAGCCTGTATGCCTGGATATTCCAATCAAATAAACCATCAGCCTAAGGCCCATCTTAAAAACTGTCTTTGCTTTCACAGGTGTAAATATTTTATTCCTACTGATTCTCATTACAAGAGATTTCTGTTAATTGACCTACAAATAGTTCTGACTAGTATATTTATAGTTATAAATTTTAAACTAAAAAAAATTATAATTCAACTTGGCCAAATACATCTGAGTGCACTCTAGTTCTATAAACAAATTTTCCTGTGTCTGTTTGTCTGTCTCTTCAATTTGTAACTAGTTACCATAATTACAGCAGTTTTGTTTGAACTCAACAATTTTTTCCTTTTTTTTATTTTAAAAACATTTGTCTATAATTTAAGCTGGTTTACAGATGTCATTGGAACTAAGGACACACTTCTACCCAGGTTGCTACCTGATCAAAAATTTGTTAAGGTCAAGACTGGTTTTACAAATGTAATGCATATTGTTTTCTGTACAATGACTTGAGAATCTCTCATTGGTCAAAATAATGTATAAATTGTAAATTGTCATGATCTGGTTCTCATAAGTCATCAAAAAAATTTTAAGATAGTTAAATAGTGATCCCTTAGGGAGGGGGAGATTTTGGACAGGACTCCCTTATTAATAAAGGAGCAGTTGCTGGGAAAAATCTTATTCCAGCCTTTGTTCATTAAGAAGGCTTCAGTTGTTCCTATAGCCTTATGAGAGACACCCCAATAAATGTTGTTAAATACATTATTATGATATGTTTACATTGGTGATCATCAAAAGGTTAAGTTTTTTATAAATAAGACAATAAGATTTTCTCATTGAAAATGCTCTTGGTACAAAACTAAATTAAGAAACAAAGTCTCCATTTAGCTATGACAATTCATTATTGTTAATCTCATGGTGTATTAAATGTATTCATGACTTCCAGATGTACAGGTCTTCTAAAATGTAAAGCTGGGATTGTTTATAGTGATAAGCCTTTTCTTTTAGATGTCTGCCTTTCTCTTGTGCTATAGCTACTTGTAATAAGAGGTATATGTCAAACCAACATGAGACTACCCACCCAGAAAAAAAACTTATATGATGTATATGTTATATGTTTCACTCTGTTCCACCCTAAGATGGACATTTAAATGTGTTTCAAATATAGCATGATTGTCATGCTGAAATACCATGTGTGGTTTTTGATTTCAAGTTTTCTCTGTAAAACTATATAACTATTGCCTGTTAACATTCTGCAGGAATTCAGCTACTAAAACAACAATGATTGGTAAAGAACAGTCCTCTGTCTGTACTTTATATTTCAAAGTGCTTGCTATTCTGGTGAGATTATAACAGTTAAGCTCACTGCTACATCTGCAATATTGTTACTGATCTTCTCTTCTGAGTGTTCAACAACTAAGGTTTGGAGACCAAAGATAGAAAGGTAACTGGGAAAATACACAGAGGAGACTTCCAGGAAGATGGCAGAGTGGTAAGCAGCAGAGAAAGAGCCTCTCTGAGAGTTGCCATCCAGACACTGGAATATAGCAATGTGAGGAAGACAAGAAGGAGGGAAGTGGGTCCCCTGGACCCAGGAAGGATCTGAAGTGAGAATTGACACCCACAGGGAGAGCAAAGAGGTAAACTTCAATGAAGAAGGTGGCCAGTGGAGCCTTCCCCCTGAGTCAGACTCACTGCATGGGAGGAGTTGTTCAAACCTGCAGACACATGGTGACTGCTGGCAACACCAGAGGCCTCCATGAGGACACACAGTAGTGGAAGGGAAAAGTGGATGTGAAGGACTGCACTAGCTGGGGGTGGGTGCTGAGGGCTCAGTCATCCCACAGGAGACAGCAATTGGCCAGGAGCCATCTTGGAGAGAGGCCACCTGAGCTCAGAACTCAGAACAACTGCTGGGTCCCTCTAGCAGCTCCCAGCTGAGTTCAAGCCTGCAGAATGTGCACTGATGGCTGCAGGCTGAACAGGGGCTGAAGGGTCTGGTCTCAGCCTCAGGGCCAGGATCCAGCCTGAACTTCAGGGGAAATAAAGATGCAGGCTCACTGAGATTATCCACTACCTGGCCATAAAGCTACTGCCAGTTTGGGGGAATAAATCAACACAGATCTGGACTGTGTCTCCACACGTTGTCTACCAGTGACAGCAGAGACAAACCTGGAAGTGGAATTTTTTATTTTCTCTCTCTCTCTCTCTCTCTCTCTCTCTCTCTCTCTCTCTCTCTCTCTTTCTCTCTCTCTCTCTCTCTCTCTCTTTCTCTCTCTCTCTCTCTCTCTCTCTCTCTCTCTCTCTCATTTTGGTTGTTGTAGTTGTTGTTTTGTTTTTGTTTTTCCTCCATTGTCTGATCTTGTTTTTATATGAGTGTGAATGTGGTTTCTAGCTTCTTTGTGGTGGTTGTTCTGTTCTGTTCTTCCTTTTATATTTTCCTTCTTTCTTTCCCTCCTGTCTTCTGCACCAGTTTCCCAAAATTTGTGTGATCCCCCTTTGCCCTCCAGCCTTGCTTCTAATCTCTTCTTCTACTTCTCTATTTTTGCCCTGGCCCCTTTTAAAATTTTCTCCCCTGAGGGTAAAGTTGACATATTGAGGACTCTGAAGTGGTAACAACAAGGTGAATGAATGAGGCTCTAGAAAAAAAAAATCAAATCAGAAATAATTTATCAGATAACTACAGAGATGATGACCACAATGAAAACCATGCTTAGTGACACCATAGCAGATACAGATTAAAAAAATAGAGGAGCTTAAGAAAATGATGGCAACCATGAATGCCCAACATAGGAAAGAAATAGAATCCATAAAACAGATTCAAGCAGATATCCAGGAGAATAAAAATTCCATCGAAAGTATCTGTAGCAGAATGAGCCAGTGTGAGGACAGAATCTCAGATATAGAAGACAGGCTTGTGGTTAGCAATCATGAAAAGAAAGATTTCTTAAAAATAGCATGGGACCACAAGAAATCAATCCACCAGCTGCTAAATGATGCAAAGAATAACACAAGATTGATAGGAGTCAGTGAAAAAGCAGGAGATAACACAAATGATATAGTGACAGAAAATTTAAATCTTAGAATTTTAGCAAACTAACAAATAGCTTAATATCATATTGTGACAGAATTATGCTCACCCAGCCCACCACATAGTTAGATTCAGTGCCTTGACTGATCATGCCAGCTGCAACTCAGAGACAGTCTGACCTGGCTCCGTCTGCACCCAGCTGCACTGCCTGTACTCCCAAACCCATAACATATCCTGTTTTGTTAGTTTCAAGGACTTTCTGCCCAAGATAGACTAGCCTAGTCAAAGTCATGCTTGATTTTACTCACCTGTTCAGCTCAGCTCCCTCCCTAAACTTTCCCACCTTATGACAAACAATCTTATCTGACTAAACCTGCCTAGAACAAATTCACCTGACAATGTGTGACTCAGTCTGTGTAACCAATTATAAAAATAACCTGCTATCAGCCTTTGTGCTTCCTGCTTACAAACACATGTAAGGTTCTGTTTTACTCTGAGTCAGGGCTGGTGATTTGGACTTGGTTCCCACTAGCCCACAGGCATAATAAAAGTTGCCTTCCAACTCCTTTGTGTGGTGCATCTTCCTTTTGGTCCAGTGTCAGGTTCTGCAACAATATAAAAAATCTGTTAAGATGTCAGGCTAGAAAATGTCCTTGGCAAGAAAAAAGAATTTGACATACAGATAAGTCAGACATATAGAACTCCAATTAGCCATGATCAAAAAATATCTACAGCCAGGCATATCATAGTCAAGATTCCAGAAATTCAACATAAAATAGAATATTAAAAGCTCTTAGAGAAAAGAAACAAATCACTTATAAAGAAAAGCCCATCAGAAGGAATCCACCAGGCAAGGCAAACAATTAAACGCGGGGTGGGGGGAGAAACAACAGGAAAATAACATGACACGGATAAGTCAATACATATCAGTTACAGAAAGGTAACTGGGCTAAGAGGACAGCCAATATATTGGCCCCAGCCCTCCAAGGTCAACAGGACCCAGGACATGAGAGAACATTTTCTGCAAAAATCCTACAACTCTGGTGAGTCACACAACCTCATGATCAAGGAGATTGCTGGGCCCCAGGGGATAGGAATACAGCACAGTATGCCAAAGGAGGGTCATGAGAAAGAGAAGTCTCTCATGCTTTCATAGAAAGCAATAGGTCAAGCAAAAGCCATGACTCAGCCTGATGGCTGGCACTGACAGAGGAGCTGAGAGGCTTTATACATAGTTCCAAAGTGATGCCCAAGGAGATTTAACAGACCTTGATAGACAGCAAGAGATTAATTTTGATTACACATGTCTCAGTTTAACTTGGTCTTAAACACCCAGCAGAAAAGTATAACCAAAAGATGTATAAAAACAATGCCATAGTAATAAGCTAGATATGAAAAGAAGCACTAATTGCTGACTCCTTCTGGCAGTTTCCAACTACACCAGTAGCTGAGCACTGTTATGGGTCATTAAGAAAAACTACAGTAAAATGTATAAAAGCTCAATAACAGTATTTAGGGTGTGAGTGCTACCCGCCCTAAGCAGCCTGGATAAGATATAAGGAATAGAAAGAGCTGTGGTTGTCCCTTGTTGCTTTGCTATCTTCTGCCCACCATGAACTATTTCTCCTCTGTAATGCCTGAATCTTTAAATTCTTTAGCTAAAATTGTCCTTCAAAACCGCCAAACTCTCCATCTTACAGATAAAAGTAGAGAAAGACTTATGACAAAATAAAAGACTTATAGAAAATGTCTATCAGTAGAGGAGTTTAAGAGCCAGTGAGTTATATTTGTTATTCTAGTCCCTAAAGAACAATTTCTAGACTTGGTTCTTTCCCCAGCATACCTTTCTGTTCTAGTGCTCATGCTTTGATTATATATGCTCTAATTTCTCAGAAAATTTGTTTATTCTTGCCTAGAGGCTGCCAAACTCCAAGTGATCATGCAGATGGAACCAATGACAAGTGTACTAGAATCCTTTTACAGGGACCCACCAGAGCAACCTTGTAAAAAGAGTTTATAACTGTTAAACCACAACATGGCATCTACCTGAGGCCCATTAGATTAGCTCTCTGAAGAAGGCCCCTGACTGCAATGGCCCCTACACTAACCCTTCTCAGCTCGAAGCAGCTAGATGAAAACTTTGCCCATTCTCCCCTAACTGCAGTTAGGGATACTTCTTCAGAGGGGGGAATATTATAGATAGCTAAGTTGTTTAGAAATATTGTAGGCAGTCAGACAGGCTGAGCCCCAGAAATGTCAGTGCAGAAGACAACCGTGGCTAGAGGTGCAATTATAAAAACAAAAAGGGGGAATATGCTTACCTCCACATGAACAATTAGATCCTGCTATCTTTACCTTAAATTTTGTAAAACTGGTTGTAGAAAGTAAATACCCTCCATCAGAACTTCATTGACAAAAGGACAAATCTGACAAGCACACCTAGGGCTCACGTCCTATAAAAGGACATCCAAACAGAAAAGTGGGATGGCCCAGTGCAGTTCATAACATGGGTCAAGGCTATGCTTGTGTTAACAGACAATGGAACACAGTTATGGCTGCCCTCCCAGAACATGTGACCATCGAGAGAGGAACATCCCAGCCCTGTGGTGGAGCCTGTTCCTGTCTGGCCCTCCAGTGCAAGCATTCTCAAGGGTGGCCCCAGAGAAGAGCCAGATACCACAAGTACTGAGATCTATGCAGGCTACAAAACCCATGACATGGGGACAACTAAAGAAAAAAATGCAGGAGGCTCACATGCTGGTGACATGACAGGACCTCCCATAAACTCCTGAAAATATGTTTGTTGCTGTGATGGCCATCATAGCCTGCATGATGTTTCAACTGCTGCAATTGCAAAAACAAAAAGGGGGGTATGTTTGGGACCAAAAACTGACAATGGCTAATTTTACATATTTCCCTAAGGGATGAACAGGGGTTTGGGCTTTTTGGTATCACCCTTTTGAGATTTCCCATTATCCCATTATGGGTGGGCCATCCTCTCCCACCAAGACTAAGACTTTAAGACTGCTAAAACTAAGACAAAGACTGCTAAGACTAAAACTACTAAGACAAAATACTCTCCAGGGCAAGATCCTCATTAGTTTAAGATCATCACCACCCTCTGAGTCATCTCATAATCCCCTCCTCAATCAATAAATGCTGAGGTTCTGGCTGCCTCATGGCCTTTTGTTCCTCATGAACAACTGGGCATCCTGGATCCCCACTGTACTGCCATTTTGTCTCTTGCTCTTTCTTTCTTTTCACTGTGCACCGTAACACCTGGTAGGAGATTGAGGCTTACTGCAGGTATCTCTGATAAGGATTTAGGGTGTGAGTGCTACCCGCCCTAAGTAGCCTGGATAAGATATAAGGAATAGAAACAGCTGTGGTCATCCCTTGTTGCTTGCTGTCTTATGCCCACCATGAACTGTTTCTCCTCTGCAATGCCTGTCAGCCATCCACCTTGCCTTGGAGCCAGCTCATTATGGACTGAAACCTCTACAGACTGTGAGCTAAATAAACCTTTCCCCCTTTAACTTTGGGTGTTGGGTATTTTGTCTCAACAATGAGAAAAATGACTAAGACAGCACCCTTATACTGTTGCTGGCTGCAGCCCACATGGCCTCTGTCTTGCTGGCTCTGCATGCTACTCACAGCTTCCCTCAGTAAGCATTCCACATTCCTGGCATCTTTCCCTGGCCTCACCCTGTCAGGGATTGCTTGCAAGGACTTCAGTCCTGGCTCACCCTACCTGGACTCCCAGGTCTTCCTTTGACATCTTCATGGAAGTCTCCTTAACCCTCCAGTGCTTGCATTGTGCATGCCAGCAAAACCAAGCATCAGGCAGATTGTGCCAAGGTCTACTGCCCATGTGAGCTGTTCCTTGGTTCACTGGAACCACAGCTGCAGCAACCCATCCATGCATTTCCAGCAAAACACAGGGAAACAAATTCCCAGGCAGTTTTGACATGCAGGTCACTCCAGGGCCCTTTTCTCAAATGAAAATCTTTGAAACAAGTGTGCATTTCTACACTTGTGAGCTTATGATGAGTGGGGTGAACGTAAGATTCCTGAGGTGCCCCTGAGGCTTTCTTCCCATGGTTCCATTGCAAAACACGAAGTTTATTTTTGTGATGCTACAACTGTACCTTTTTTGGCCAAAACTTTGAACATGTACCTTTTCTGGCCAAGCTTCAAGTTTTTCACATTTTTCTGTTCTGCTCCTTTTGTTCATGATTCTCACTGTAAATCTGGCTAAAAGCAGCCAGCAATGCTTGTACCACAACCTGAGTGCTGCACTGCCTGGAAATCTCCTCTACCACATAAGCCAGTCTGTGACTTCACTTAGGCCCCATGAAGCCTTAGGGGACTGACAAAATGCAGTCAAGTCTTTGTCATGGGGTAATGTGGGTGGTCCTTGTTTCCATCTGAAAGCTCACAGACCTGGCCTCTGCACATTCCCGCAGCACTCTGAGCTTCTGAGACCTCCCTGAGCTCCATTCACAGCAGCAGTCTCCAGCCCACTCCTCCAAACTCCTCCAACCATTCCAAAGGCTTCTCCACATCCTTGAGGAACCACAAGTGCCCACTTCTTGGTACCAGTTTTCAGTGTTAGTCAGCTTTTCATCACTCAGTCAACTTACCAAGAGAAGACACTTGTTTGGCTTACAGTTTCAGTTTTAGAGGTTCCAGTCCTCATTCAGGCAGGTCTGTCAGTTTGGGCCTTTGAAGCCAGAGCAGGGATGAGGGGGCTCCCCTGGAGCCTCCCAGTGCCCCCCAGGGACCTGTGACCTCCCCAGCCCACCTATTAAGGGCTCTACCACCTCACAATCATGGCATTCTGGGGACCAAGCCTTCATACCTAGCTGGGCCTTTAGAAAAATTTAAGCAAAAGAAGCAAAAGAAGATAAAGACAGTAAAGTAAGAGACATTAAAAAAGAGAAAGAACATAAAAAAAGATAAATATGGAAAAATAGAAAAGAAAAAAGAAGTACATAAAAATAAGGGAAAAAATAAAGCAGAGAAAAAAATATAGGAAAATGGGAGAGGACAAAAGAAAATGAAGGGTGACAACCCAGAGTTCTAAGCTCTATAACAAGAGGCCTACAGTGCAGAATGAGAACACAGAGAGAATCTCCAGAGGGTAAACTATTATAGGCAGCTAAGTCAGATAGAAATAATATACAGTCAGAGGATTGGAGCCTGGAGGAAGTCAGCCCCCAAAAATAGACATCCAAATTATGGCTGGAGGTGAATCTGAAAAGAGCCAGGCCTCGGGTAGAGAGGCAATAGCCAGGCCTGCAAGCCTCCCTAGTTATAAACAGCAATTTGAGAGTGTATTGTAATTATCACCACCTGGTCCAGTGAGCCCAGGTAGGCATTAGGCTTATATAGGTTGGTGACCAGAACATCAGGACCCATATTCCCCTCCCTTGTCAAAAACGCCTTTGTTCTTTCCATGTACTCTTCCTTTAAGACTCATATCCCTACCGAATCAATATTGTCTAAGTGACTGTATTTGTAATCCTATAGGTTGGTTGTAGTTTGGCCCACGTTGTACTCACATTGTGATTTTGTTGTATAAATTACCCTGACAAAGAGCCTCAGTGGCCACCCATTTGGGACCTTTCTGGGACATCCAAAATCTATTCTTCTTCTTTCCAATAAACCCCCCCCAACTCCCTCCTTTGGTTCACACTTCATTCCTCCATGTTGTGTAACCATGAACTACTTGGCACATCTGACTCCTAACAGGCTGGGAGTTACACTTTCCTGTATTAAAGCAGGAAGCTGAGGTCCCCAGACTCCAGGCCTCCATCAAGGCCCAGGTGAGCAACTCAGACACCCAAACAGCAGTGCTCACACTGAAAGGTCAGAATGGCAGGAGCAGCACCAAGCGTTGTCCTCTCCACCTGAGGGACAGTCGCCTGGGTGCATGGCGGTCAGGAGCAGGGGACAGAAAATGAGCAGCTGGGATCTCACAGCAGAAAAGTAGTGTGCGGTGAGAACACGGCAGGATATGAAAAGTGACACTGATGAGCAGCCCAGAAATGAAGCTTAATGGAGGCATGAAGCGCCCGGCTTGATGTAACTTAAAAGAGCATCACAAAAGATGTACACACGGATCTCTAGATACAGACACACACATAAATGACAATGACAACAGAGGAAAATGAGACCTCTATCTCAGGGTAAAAATAAACTTCTAGATGGGTTGAAGGCTGGAATATAAAAAACAGTAAAACTCCACAGTAAAGGGAAACTTCAGGGTGGGAGAATTTCCTAAGCAGAAGCAGGAAGCACAATTTTTTTTTTTTTTTTTTTTTTTAAAGAGAAGAAAAAACAAAACAAATCAAAAGAAGAACAAATTTCAAACAAACATAATAGGAGGGTAACAATGGTTAATACATTACGTATTACTATCTTTAAGTTAGTTATTCAGGACACCAGACATTAGCATTCAATTGTCCAAACATTATTGGCACAAACCTTACTCTTCAATGAACTAAGTAAAAATGGTAGTGTATCTATCTTAACCATCTTATATATATATATATACAATTTTTTTTACCTTTCCCTTCTTTCTTTTCCCTATTCCAGTCTCTCTTTCCTTTTGACCAGTTTCTTTTTGATTCACCATGTCTATTGTACATTTTGGATCTTATTTACTCTTTCAGTTTCTCATACTAGAGAGATAATACGATGCTTACACATGTGCTTCTGGTTTATTTCACTTATGAGTATTTTCTCGAGTTGCATCCATTTACCTATAAAAGTCTCCAGTTTATCCTTCTTTATGGCTGAATAGTACTCCATTGTATAAAAATACCACATCTTTCTTATCCATTCCTCAGTTGATGGGCATTTGGGTTGTTTCCAAGATCTGGCTATTACAAATTGTGCTGCTATAAACATGGGTGCACATATATCGCTGTGGTACGATGTTTTTAATTCTTCTGGGAAGATGCCCAGAAGGGGAATAGCTGGGTCAAATGGGACCTCCAGCCCTAGTTTTCTGAGGAATCTCCACACTGACTTCCACAGTGGCTGCACCAGCCGACACTCCCACCAACAGTGAAGAAGGGTTCCTTTTTCCCCACAGCCCCTCCAGCATTTGTTATTAGTTGATTTCTTAATAGTAGCCATTCTTTCTGGGGTGAGATGGTATCTCAGTGTTGTTTTAATTTGCATCTCTCGAATGACTAGTGATGTTGCACATTTTTTTGTATATTTATTTGCCATTAGTATTTCTTCATCTGAGAAATGTGTATTCATCTCAGATGCCCATTTTTGGAGTGGGTCTTTAAATTTGGGAGGTCTGATTTTTTTGAGTTCTTTATATGTTCTCGATAGTAATCCTTTGTCTGAGGAACAGCTGGCAAACATTTTTTCCCACATTGTGGGTTGTCTCTTCACTCTGTTGGTGGTTTCTCTTGCTGTGCAAAAGCTTTTTAATAAGATGAGATCCCAGTTATTGATTCTTTGGGATAGTTCCCGTGCGGTTGAGTTTTTATTCATAAAGTCTTTGCCTACACCAATGTCTCCAAGGGTTTTACCTATCCTACCTTCCAGCAGATTTAATGTTTCTGTTTTAATATTTAGATCTCTGATCCATTTTGAATTTAGTTTAGTGCATGGTGAAAGATATGGATCTAGTTTTAATCTTCGGCATGTGTAGAGCCAGTTTTTCCAGCACCATTTATTAAAGAGGCTATCTTTCTTCCAGCGAATGTGTTTGGCACCTTTGTCAAAGATAAGGTGGCTTAGTGTGTCTGGGGTTGTTTCAGCATCTTCTAATCTGTTCCATTGATCTTCAGGTCTGTTTTTTTGCCAGTACCACACTGTTTTTATCACAGTAGCTTTATAGTATAATTTCAAGTCGGGGATAGTGATGCCCCCTGCCTTGCCTTTGTTGCCCAGAATTGCCTTTGCTATTCTAGGTCTCTTCTGATTCCAAATGAATTTTAGGATTGTTTTCTCTAATTCTGTGAGATATGCTGTTGGAATTTTGATTGGAATTGCATTAAATCTGTATAACAATTTTGGAAGTATGGCCATTTTCACTATATTGGTTCTTCCTATCCAGGAGCAAGGGATATCTTTCCATTTTCTGATATCCTCTTCAATCTCCTTTTTCAGAGTACTGTAGTTTTCAGTATAGAGGTCTTTTACATCCTTCGTGAGGTTGATTCCTAGGTATTTCATTTTTTTGGATGTTATTGTGAAAGGTATTGTTTCCCTAATTTCTCTTTCAGTAAGTTTGTTATTTGTGTACAGGAAGGCTATTGACTTTTGAGTATTGACTTTGTATCCAGCTACACTACTGAATTTGGTTATTAAATCTAGCAGTTTTTTAGTGGAGTTTATGGGGTCTTCTGTGTAGAGTATCATGTCATCTGCAAATAATGATAATTTAACTTCTTCCTTTCCAATCATTATTCCTTTTATTTCTTTCTCTTGTCTAATCGCTCTGGCTAAAGTTTCCAGAACTATGTTGAATAAGAGTGGGGACAGTGGACATCCTTGTCTTGTTCCTGATTTTAGAGGGAAGGCTTTCAGTTTTTGGCCTTTTTTTTTTTTTTGAAACAAGTTCTCACTATGTAGTTCAGGCTGGCCTTGTACTCACTATGTAGCCCAGGCTGGCCTTGAACTCATGGCAATCCTCCTGCCTCAGCCTCCCGAGTGCTGGGATTATAGGCATGCGCCGCCACCACACCCGGTTTTTAGGAAGCACATCTTAAAGGAAAAGATGACGACTGGTGATGGCTTTGTGCCAAATGAAGGGCCAGCAGCATTCTGGGTGTGGCATCTGCAGCCCAAGGAACAGCACCACATCTAGAATGGGGTTTCACCCAGCACAACGAGGTTGGGGTGCTTCAGGTGACCCACACACCCTCACCCTGGCAAGGGCCAGGGGCCCATGGATTGAGCTCCTGATGAGGCTCCTGTCCCTGCCTCAGCCTAGAGCAGTGCAGCACTGAGTCCTGGGGATTCCCCCTCCAGAACTGTGGCAGATTGGATGCCTGTTGTATACAAGTTACCAGGATCCAATGGCTGAGGGAGATGGACAAAGATGAGTGGAACTATTGTGCGTAACAACCCTGACATATCAATCAAAATTTAAGACAGGCCATATTTTTGAAATTAGAGAAAAGGAACACAAAAACACCAAATGGTCACGAAAGACACTGCGCTATTGAAATAGAAATGCTGACGAGGACAAAGAGGTAGCACGTCATGTGATGGGCACACGTCCCAGCGTCGGACCCTGGCTGTGCACAGCAGCCCAGCAGCGCCAGGTGGTGCTGGACTATACATGCCCCTGGCCCACACTGGGGCCTTGCAGGATCAGAGGTCTTGCCTGTGAGTGAGACAGCAGATGTCTTAGTGTCTTCTGTTGCTATAACAAGACATCGGGGTATTCTGTGTGGACGGGGGTTTATTCAGCTCCTGGTTGTGGAGGTCCAAGAACATGGCACGGTGTCTGTGAGGCCCCGGCTGCATCACAACGTGGCGAGGGGTCAGGGGCAGCACTGTGTGAGGAGCAGATCCCACGATGAAATGGGAGGTGGCGTAGGAGTGGGGCACACTCCTTTATCACAACCCACTGTGGAGGGAACTCACTCTGCAAACCAGCACTGACCCCTCCCTGGGTAGGGAGCTCTTGCACTACTCCCACCCATTAAGGTCCCACTATTGCACAGACCCAGCTTCCAGCACAAACAACGGGACACTCAAGCCATATCCTAGCCACAGCATCAGATAAAAGGATTTCACTGCAATGCAGATTATGACAGCAAAAAGAGAAATAAACTGAGAGAAGCTGGTAAGGGAAAATTAAATAAACTGTGGTTTATCCCTGTAGCAGAATGCAGTATATGAGGATGAATATCACCACCAACGAATCTCAAAAACACACAATGTTCAGTGCAAAAGGCAAAGCCATAAAGATTAAATACAGCATGATCCCGCTTATGGAAAGTTTTAGTGTGCAAAAGAATATAATAGAGTGTGTATGGACACACACAACTGGGCACTGCCCAAAGCAGACTGATTGGTGACTCACAGGGTCTTAGAGAAGGATGAAGGGAAAACTCTGGTTATTCCTGTAAGTTTATGTTTTTAAAAATAAAGTCGAAAAATGGACCAAATATGGGGAAAGAGGGTCGGTGAGATGGCTCAGTGGCAGAAGCGCCTGCCTGGCAAGCGCGAGGTCCTGAGTTCAACTCCCAGTACCCACATAAAAAAAAATACGGGGAAAGAAAGTTACACTTAAAGATTTAAGTTGTTGTTTTAATTTTAATGACAGTGCAAAGGGGTCTTAGTGGCAGATGCACTTGTGTCATGTACAGTGCTGGACACTCAACAAGTCTCCTGACTGAAGATATAGAAAGCATTCAGGAGAGAGACTGCCCAGGACTGACTGGCAGCACACAGCTTGGAGCATGTGATGGGTGGCTGGTCCACACCGAGACCCACTCTGCGTGCAAAACACACTCGATTTCCAGACCTAGCATGAAACAAAGAATGTGGACCCTTTCTCCTGCTCTTTTCCCAAAGTGTGGCATGGGATTAAATACAGCATGACCCTGTGTTCTGTGGTGGGACAAGGTGGCTGCAGAGAGGGAGCCACTGTGTCCAGCACCTGGCGACGCCTGTTCTGGCTGACAGCTGCAGGGAGATAGGATGAGACCAACCAGTGGAGCATGCTGTGTTGAGGGCTGTATCAGGGACTCCCAGTCGGGATTCCGGGGGCAGGTAGGGAGGAGGTGCATCCACTCACCGTGAAGGGGTCCAGAAGGCAGTCATCGGTTTGCAGGGAGGTGGAACTGTCCACGCCCACACCCACTACTCAGGCAGAGCCTAAGTCCTGCCTCGTCTAAGACCAGGGAGGGAGCTCGGCTCTCTGGTGCTCACAGCCTGAGGCTCCAGCAAGCTACATCCTGGGCACAGACGTGGGTCTCCAAGTCTCTTCCCCCTGTGAAACGACTGCAAAGCGACTGTTCAGGATGGGGGCTCAGCATGCTGGGCATCCTAAAGCATGCCCTCCCGAACAGTTAGCCTTGGCAAGCTATGGGTGCTCACAGATGTGGGGTGTCTGATTCCAGGGTCTCCTGCAGGACAGGATTCTCCATAAGTGTACCATTACCTTGGTCAGATGACCAGCACCAAAGAGCATGACCACTTGAGCCAGGACAGGCAGTGGAGACTTCTGTTCCCAGCCGAGCACTGAGGAACCAGGGAGCTGAGGGGCAGCAGGCTGGGCATGAGGCTCCTTCCCGTGGCAGCAGCAAGTGTAGGCAGCTGCACAGGGTGGAGGAGCTTCAGTGTGGGAGAGCGTGAAGTCACGCATTTAAGGAAAAAATAGCCTGAGTTATGCTTTAAAAAGCAAGAGGGGCTGTCACACAGGAGGCCCCCGCAGGCACTCCTCCTGGGCCGTTCCTGCCTCCACAGGGGCTGGGCCTGCAGGGATGGGCAAGGATGTGGGGATCTGAGGGAAGTTCCTGGGGGGGGTGACCCTGCCATACCAGAATGGACAGGGGCCTGGCAAAGGGCAGAGAGCAGGGGGAGGCAGATCCCAAAATGAACAGGCAGAGCCCAGCTCTGAGGACCCTGGGAAACGGACCATGATGCCAGGAGCAGTATCCTCCCAGGACCAGAGGCCTAGTCTACAAAATAATTCAGTCATGTGTTGCTATCTGAAGAAATCTGCAAGTAAGCCTAAGGTATTTTTGGAAAGGTTATCTCCTCCTCCCTCCCCCACTGCCTTTCTTTCTTTTTTTTTTTTTTTCCTTGCAGGAGATTAACCTGGCATGTTTGGTCCAGTCCCTGAACACCTGTGGTCTAGTGCAAGAGACCTTGTTGCCTGTCCAGGGATGCTTTCCTTCCCACATGCCCTGAGGTCAAGGAGCTTCTTGGGGGTCTTACTCCCACTTCTATAAGTGAGAGGACATCTACCCATTCTCACACCAACACTGATCTGCACCTAATAGGCACCTTGGGAGAGTCCTCAGTGAATAAATATGAGCACACACTGCCATGAAGCCTCTAAGCCCAGGAAGAGCAGAGACAGGTGTGGCCATGTCAGGATGGGACTGTGCATTGCCCTTCCTTCCCTTCACCGAACACCTGCATCCCACCAAGTAGGCCCGCAACCTACTGTGTGCACTCTACCTCCTGCATCCTACTGTGTGCCTCCCACCTGTGTACCTATCTTATACTGTGTGCATCCAACCATCTACATCCTACTCAGTGCCCCCACCACCCGTATGGTACCTTGTGCTCCCATCTCCCTCCCTCATCCTCTGGCTGCATCCCAGCACACACTGCAGGGACTATGTCCTACAGTGCCAAACCCTAATACACTATGTGTTTTGTTTTTTTGTTTTTTTTTTTTTTTGTGGGTACCAGGGGGTCGACCTCAGGACCTTGCGCGCCAACAGGCACCCGTGCCGCTGAGCGATATCACCGGCCCCTTTTTCGTATGTGGGATCCGGGAGTCGAACTCGGGCCCTCACGCTTGCAAGGCAGGCGCTTACGCCGCTGAGCCATCTCACCGGCCCTATGTGTTTTTTTATACACACATACCCTTATGAAAAGTATAATTTATAAATCAGGCACAGTAACAATAATAACTAATTTTTGGTCCAAACCAGTAAGTGGATGGGTATCACTTATTTCAGGGTGTCCCTGCTAAAGTTTTTGTACAGGATAAATGTTCTCTAGGACAAACTACCTTGCTATCAGTTGGAAAATCTGACCTGTTCATGTTTTCACCCCCAAACTTAATGCTGTTTCCATCAAAATTAAGCACTCATCATGCACTGTCACCATCACTTTTGCAGTTCGAAGTGCAATGGTAAAACTAGCATGAATTTCTTTTCCCTCCACAATTTCTTGAATAGATTTGTTCTTTCTGTATATCTTAAAATAGGATTATTTCTTTTCTTTTCTTTTCTTTTCTTTTCTTTTTTCTTTTGTGGGTACCAGGGGTCAACCTCAGGACCTCACATGCCAGCAGGCACCCGTGCCGCTCAGCGATATCACCGGCCTTTTCGTATGTGGGTACCGGGAGTTGAACTCAGGACCTCGCACTTGCTAGGCAGGCACTTATGCCACTGAGCCATCTCACCGTCCCGATTTTTTCTTTTCTAATTCAAGAATTACACTTTTCACTTAAAGGAAACACTTTATAGCTTTGCTTTGCACATCTGAAGTGCCAGCATCCCTACCCTTATGCTATTATTAAGTAACATGTAAGAGTTACTAGAACACAAGTCCTGTAGTAATGCAACAGCCCCTCTGATAGCTGAGAAGCGTACTTAGTGACTAGTGGGCAGACAGGTTGGATATAGGGAGATATAAGACAAAGGGTTTATTCAAGTAGCAAAGAAAGAGTGGGGGTGTGGAATGGTACAAGGTTGCATCATGCTGTACAGAAAGGAGCACAACTGACTGAAAACTTGTGGATTGTATCTTTCTGTAATTTTCCACTAAATATTTGCAGACTTATTCAACCATGAATAAAGGAAACTGCAGAAAACAAAACAATGGGAAAGGTAGATTACTGAACATCTGTATCCATGCATATTATAATACCTGTGTCCTGCTACCTGTATTCTTCCAACTGCATGTCACCACCTACATCTACCACTTGCATCCCATCACTTGAATCATATCACCTACATTATATCACCTGCATCTCCACACTTACATCTCATCACCTGCATCCATCACCTGAATCCCATCACCTACATCCTGTCACATACATCCTATCATCTGCATCCTAACACCTGCAACATATCACCTGCATCCCATCACCTGCACCCATCACCTACCTCCTCACCTGTATTGTCATCTGTATCCTGTTATCTGTGTCCCAACACTTGCATCTCTTCATCTACATCCTAACATCTACTTCCTTTTGTGTGCCATCACATTATCCTTTTGCTTATATTCCATCACCTGCATCCCATCACCTGCGTCCTGCCACCTGCAGCCCATCACTTGCATCCCATCACCTATATCCCAACATAGGGCTTGGTCAGCTCCCCCCATCCCTGAATTTCCCAAGGAGGACCACTTGGGACCATGAGGTCTCCTGTCCTCAACAATGTTTCTGACTAAGGCAATATGACAGAGAACAGATGAAGAAAGAGGTCCCAGGTAACTTGGAAACCACACCAAAGCAAAACAAACTCTAGTGGGACCATGGCACAGCAGGCACCCAAGAGGGGAAGCAGGAGCTGTGAGGGCCAGTGTCCATGCATCTGGGACTGAAAGGCCCAGAGCAGCCTGCAGGCACCCAGCCACCTTCTGCCACCGTCGGCCCAAAACAGGTCAGTGGCCAGAGGAGCACAAATGTTGTGGGGTACACTGTCAGCCTCACAGTGACACTCCATTGAGGATGGCCTGATGGCTGATGAGGTGACAGCTGGCTCCTGAGATGGGGTCTCTTGGGAGATGCAGTCTGTGTCAGAGTCCTGTCAAGACACCAAGACCTCAAGAAAACTAGGATGAGTATGTCTGTCATGGGACCAGCTCTCTCCTGCCACCCCAGGAGCTATACAGGAAGACAGAGATCTGCAGACATAAAGACAGTTACATTCTACTTTCCTAAATTATTTTTTTCCCATTTTGTCGATGTTTTCTTTCTGTTAATTGCAGTACTAAAAGGCAGAAAATTAAGCAAGACAAGTCACTGGGAAATTATATTGTGTCTGTCACGGTGGAGAAGGGGGCAGTGTTAGTGCTCGCTTACCTGCCAAGACTCACTGCCTGGGTCTCTGCTGTGTGCTGCTTTCCTCCGGCATCTTAGTGAGAGGTGCTTTGGGTGGGAGTGACTTTGGAAGCCACTGAAAGACGGTGCCACAACTCAGTGTGGACCTGGGGCCTGGAGCAGCCGGGTAGCCTGCAGCTGAGCCAGCCCCAGCCCTCCCCGCCAGGCCCCTGGATCTGTGCAGATACTGCAAAGAGGCTGCCCCACCTGCTGTTCCCTGCCAGGAGGTGAAGAGCAGCTCAGCACCTACCGGGGCCTTCCAGTGGGCCCTATCCATGCTATCCTGTGCAGCTAATGCCACGGCAAGGGGTAAAGTTCAGTGTGGCCGGGTTTGGCACGCATCCTGGATGCCTAGCGGGGCTGTTGGCCTAGACTTCAGAAGACCCTGGTATATGCATCCATGTATGTATATGTGTGCACGAGTATACTGTGCACACATCTGTGCATGCAAATACATGTGTATGCAGTGTGTGCACTGTGCCTCTGTGTAGTGTGGACACAGCTATATGTGTGCTGTGGTATACATATATGCATGTGTTTAGGTGGGTGTACGTGTGTGTCCTGGTACACTATGTGCAATGTACATGTGTGTGTAGTAAGTGCACCCTGCATCTGTGTAGTGTGCACACATCTATATGCGTGCTGTGGTGTGCATGAGTACACACATTCTTGTTGTGCATGTATACACATGTACACACACATATCTAGGCACACATGTGTGTACTGGTGTTCAAGGATTCCTCCTGCACTGCATCAGCACACTCACCAGTAATAAAAACTTCAGTCACTAGCACTTTGAAATTCACAACTAATCATCTGATTTTTTTGTGTGTGTGTGGGTACCGGGGGGTCGACCTCGGGACCTCGCGCGCCAGCAGGCGCCCGTGCCGCTGAGCAATATCACCGGCCCCTTTTTCGTATGTGGGTTCCGGGAGTCAAACTTGGGCCCTCGTGCTTGCCGGACAGGCGCTTAAGCCGCTGAGCCATCTCACCGGCCCTAATCATCTGATTTTTAAAGTGATTGTTTAATTGAATTTTCCATCAAAAGATCAGCTGTGTGGTTCAGATCCATGTCACCAGGGCAGAGCACCCTCTGACTGCAGAAAGGCAATGAGGTCCCACGGAGTGGAGGTCTGTCAAGCGTAAGAAAGCACGGCTTGTTTGGCAACTTCACTGCCCAACTCTGTACACAGCAGCCTGTGTCCTCTTTATTAAATTATTCCCTTAAAACTAAATCCCTAGCCACATGAGCATTGGACTCCTCCTACTTAACTAGATCACACCGTTATGTTAAAATAATAACTTACAAACTCAGCATTTAACCACATAAAAATGCTAACGCGTTTAATTTTGTTGTCTCATCATCATATCATCATCATCATCATCATAAACTCCTGACAGGAAGCAGAGTAAGACCCACTGGGGAAAAGGTTGGAGCTGGCATGTCCAGGCAGCACACAGAATCAACTCTGAACCACTCTGTAAAGCTTCAGAGAGTAGAATGAACATAAATAAATACTGCCATGAGTTGCTGTGGAGCGGAGTAGAGACGGGAAGTGAATCTGATTTGGAGGAAGGTTGGTGTCCTCATGATCCTGAATGCAATTCACTGAGAACTGACCTTTGTAACAGTTTGAGTTTAGGGATGGACAGATTCTGTTTCCTCTAGTAAGTTTTAAAAACGCAACCATGGTATCCACGTCTTGGATCCCCACCATAAACATGAAGCTGAGAGTTTGTGGAGTTAGGAACACTCAGTCTTGTTTTGTTGTTGTTGTTGTTGTTGCTTTGTTTTTGGGGGTTTTTTTTGGCGCTGGGAATCGAACTCAGGACTTTGTACTTGCCAGGCAGGCACTACGCCGCTGAGCTATATCCCCAGCAAAATGCTGTCTTGAAACAACCCCATTTGTTTCTTGGTCGTGGGAAGAGACAGGTTTGCCCTGGGTTGTGCCTCGCCCCACTACTGTCCTGGCTGGGTGATTGCAGGGATCTGTCCACCCACCCAGCTCTGCTTTTTGTCCTATCCCAAGAAAAGCCTGGAACTTCAGAGTGGTCACGGACTTTGATTGCAACTTTGAAAGACTCACACAGCATCTCACAGGTTGAGCTGTATAACGCGTATAAAACTGAACACCTCAGAAAATGAAATGATGTTGGAGGACTCGCTTTGGGAATCTGTGCTGTCTGCAAGTCCTCTCTGCCCCAGGCAGCTGCAGGGAGCCACTACATGCTCACCACAGGGCAGAGAGGCCTGGCAGCTGCCTGAGAAGCTGCTGGTCCTGGTGGGGACACCTGGAAGCTCACATTGGATTTAGCTTGTGGAGGGGACATTTGAAGTCACTTTGTGCTGCCACTTGTAACATTTCCACTGTGGCTGATGGCCAGCAGGCTGCACCCACTTTCTCATCCTGCCCCCAGGATAGCAAAGGCCTGGTCTGAGCAGTGCCCTGTGGCCATGAGGGAATCCCTTTCTTAGGCAGCTTCCTTCCAGCAGACTGAAGCCTGGGCCTGGATCTGATCAGATCCCCACACTTAACATAAATGGTCCTAGCTCAGCAGGACGAGTTTGCACTCGTATCTATCAGCCCACATAACAGTGCCTCCTGTCATCCTGGAAATGGGGCAGGGCCTCTTCCTCCAGGGGCCTGTAGCAAGGCACCCCAGACAGATCTCAGCTGGGAGAGGGTTCTCAGTCAGCGGGGGTTCAGAGGGCTCTGTGCAAGGCACTGGGCTGAGAAGAGGTCCCACCTCCGAGCTTAACTGGCAACTACACCCATCCTTAAATTTGGCTGCTGTAACCATTAGCAGGGATTCCTGCCACCTGGAAGACACCACACAGGGTCCCCAGCTTCCCCCACCTGCAGTGCCCTGTGCTGGTGCTTAGCCCAGTCCTCCATCTGCCAGAGGCACACACCTTCAGGCCAGGGTGGGACTCATCCCAGCCTGTCATGCAGCAGCTACTAGCCTGGCACCACGATTGATGCCAGGCACAAGGAAGTCTGACCACCCTTTTCAAAGACGCTGAGCCTGCCCGGCCCCCCACCAGCGCACCAGAAGGATGGAAACACACTTCATTGTCATATGCAACTCTTTTCATATTGTGTGTAAATGTGCACACGCACACACATGCACACACACATACACATCCTAGTCGTTTAAAAGTATGACCTTCACATTCATTAAGGCTATTTAAGGGGTATATTTTAAATGAAATGCTATATAATATTCAAAATTACCAGAGTAACGAGTTAACAGGAAAATTGTCTTTGCATAAAACCTATGACTGATTTTCCAAAATAGGATTAGATTGTTCATGTGTATTAACCAAAAATAAATTCTACTGCTTTGCAGTAGAAACCGCACAACCAGTTTCCAAAAACAAATGCAGGGGCCTGGCATCTGTGTCTGCATACATAGCAAGTTAGCTCAGAGACGGGCTGGACCTGTGGCCAGCCAACAGAACACAACCGTTCACACTCAACACTGCAGGCTCCATCCAGCCACCCCATGCTGATCTGCCTGTAGACATCCTCTCGCTCGGAGCTGGTGGACATTCTCCAGTAACACAGCACTTAATAAAGGAACTCACCAACTTCAAATTGCAATAAATTTACCAAACATGTTCACTGTTTATGGAGAGATTTACAGTAAGAAAGGGTCGACAGAAGCAGGCACATCCGTGTACAGAGCGTTCTGTTCGGTGGATTTTCACTTTCTCCAGCCCCACATACAGGCTGCTTTCGTCCCTGTCCTCCCAGCCGAGGTCCTCGAAGGAAGTCACCTTTGCTGGCCGCTCTGTTCTTGCCCCCTTGACCGGGGACCTCCGAGCACAGCCCCAGGGAACCAAGGACTCCGCTAAGGTGAAGAGCAGTCCGAGAGCCGACCCAAAACATGGGTTGTAAACTTTGAATGGAATCCGGATACCAACGACACAGAGGAGAAACGGTGGCGAGGGCCCCCGGCGGCGCGCAGCGCTTAGCAGGCCCGGCCGGACTCCCAGGAGCGCGCGGGCTCGCAGGGCGGCCGGCAGCAGTACGGATAAGAGGCGTTGAGGTCGGGGTCCGAGGGCGCGTACCCTGGCAGCTCCACCGACGGGTGCCCACCGCAGCACACCTCCACGCCCACCTCGTCGCGAGCATGCAAGATGCCCACGTTGATGAAGGACACCGCGTGGTGCGCCGTGAAGCCCGCGCAGTCCCCGGGGCTGGCGAGGTCCGACTCCTCCGCGGACAGAATGGAGGCCTCGCTCGGCCGCGGCTGCAGCCTCCGCGACCGCTTCCCCCGCCGACCGCGTCGCACCCGGGAACCCGAGGACTGCGCGCGGAGCCCAGGGCCACCGCGGGGCAGCGCCGGGGTCCGGTTCCCCCTCCGCCGGCCGCGCCGGCCGCGCCGGGCCTGCGAGGACTTGTAGTTCTTGACAAGCAGGAGGCTGAGCAGGCCGAGCAGACACTCGAGCGAGTTGAAGACGGTGGAGAGCACCAGGCCGCGCTGGTAGTCCTTGAGCTGGCGGCACTTGGCGGACGTGGCGCTGTCCAGCGGGCTGCGCGCGCGCGACGCAGGGCCGGGAACCGGGGGCGCGGGGCCGGGGGCTGCGGCCGGCGCGCGCGCCGGCAGGCAGTAGTGCGAGTACTTGCGCTCCACCAGGGACACCGTGTCGCCGTCGATCACGGCGCCCGCGAAGGCGCTGAGGACGCCAAGCATGAACACCAGGACGCCCAGCAGCAGCAGATTTTGGCCGCCTGCCGGCCCCGGGACACCGGCCGCCGCCCCCGCCTCACCCGGTGCCGCCTCTGGGGCTGCGGGGGCCCCGGGGACGCCAAGCGCTGCGCCTGGCCCCGGCCCCGGCCCCGACCCCGACCCCAGCCCGGCGGGCGGCGCGCCCCGGGGCCCGCAGCACAGCAGCGCGGCGCCCAGCAGCGAGAGGCCGGCGGCCAGAAGCAGCCCCGAATAGAAGGCGCCGGCGGCCGCGCCCAGGCGGAACGGCTCCCCGCGCAGCTCTGAGCCCAGCGCAAAGCACTTGAGGCCGACGGCGGCGGCGCTGAGCGCGCAGGCGAGCAGCAGGCAGGAGGAGAGCGCGGCGCAGGCCCCGCGGACGCTGCACTTCATCCTCCGCGCCCGAGCCGGCCCGCGCCCCGCGCGCCCGCCGCCGCCCGCCGCCGCCCGCGCCGCCTGCGCCTCCTCCCGGCGCCGCGCGCCCGGCCCGCCGGCCTCCTCCTCATCCTCCCGCGTCCTCCCGGGCCCGCGCCGCCGCCGCCGCCGCCGCCGCCGCCGCCGCAACCGGGGCCCGCATCCTCCGCGACCCCGCGCCGGGAACCCGGGCGGCGCCGAGTTCCGCAGGGCGCGCGCGCCCCCTCCCCAGCCCGCCCGCGGTCCCGCGCGCCTCGCCTGGCACCGCCTTCCGGGTCTCCCCGGCCTCGCCCTCCCGGGTCTCGGGCCCCACCCCTGCACCTCCCTCCTCTCGGTGCCCTGGGACTGCGCCTCCCTACCGGCCCGCGCCGCCGCTCTCCACGCCCCCGCCAGCAGCGCCGGGAAGATGGAGAGAGCGGGACGGGGGTGGGCCCCGGAGCGCCGGCATGGGGGGACAGGGTGCGCAGAGTGTGCCTGCGGGGGTGCGGGGCGTGCGGGGTGCGCGGGATGCGCCGTTTTCGGTGTACGGTGATGTGTCGGAGGGGTATGGATGGGGCGTGCACGCGTGTTGTGAGGCAGGAGTGTGAGTGCGCGCCGCGTGGGTACGAGGGGTGTGTATAGGGTGTGTGCGTGTAGGTGTGCGGTGTGTCGCGTGCGCGCCCTGAGTACCGAGTCACCAAGCCGGGCTGGGGCGAAATCTTGGGCAGAACCTCGGGGGAGTAAGTTTGGGTTTGGGTCGAGTCCAGTCTCCAGAGCAGGCAGATTTCCGCAGTCGCAGCGTAAATGAATTAACTGGGCAAGTCGCCTCCTCCCGACCCCGCGCACGCGGGGACCCCGGACGCGGGGGCGGCCGGGCCGACCCCGACCCGGCAGCCCCTCGCGCGGTGACTCAGATCGCCTGCGCCGCGTGTGGGCCGCGCCGGCTGCGTGCACGGCTGTGTCGTGGGGAGCAGGGCGCTGGGGAGCGCGCAGCCCTCTCCCGGCCTCGCTGAGCCCGTACAGGAGGGGCGCAAAGATTCCTTGGCCCCAGACCGCCGCCTCCACTCTGGACCTGGGAGTCCTGGTGGTCTCGCCGCATCTTTAGCCGAGCGCAGATTTTGACACAGCGGCCCACGGCCCCGCGCGCGTATGATGACTCGCCGGATCGCGGGGACAGGTTCCTGCCTCCGCGAGCGCGCGTGTAAGCCAGCTTGTGTGCTGGTCGCGGCGCCCACGCGCGGACCTCCGGAGCCGCCTTCCGTGGTTCGTGGTTATTTCGGTTTCCAGGGAAACGAGGTTGGCAGCCGCCACCAGTGCAGGATCTGCCTCCCTTCTGCACTCCGACGCTGGGACTCACGCGGCGCTTTCTCCGGAGCGCCGCGGGGCTACGCGGCACTGGAAGGATCCCATAGTCAGAGCCCCAGAAGCTCGCCATCTCGGTCCTATGGGGTTTCCAGCCTCCCTGTCGTTACGTTCGCCGGCCTCCCACTGCCTGGCCTTTGCGCAGGCTCCCTGCTCCAGGGGTTGTCCCCGCTCTCCTCCAGGGCCTCACCTGGCGTCCCCTCACATTGCTCAGATCTTAGCTTCATCCCACTAATAGCTTCCGTTTTATCGGCGCATTTTCTTCTGTCGCCATCCTGAGGGCTTTACAGGACTTTCTAATTCACCCCTTGTAACAAATCCCGAGGTAGGTGCCCTCCCCCACCCCAGGGCTTTCAATGCCTGGAGGAACCACAGACCCAGACTACGCACAGCCTTCCTGCTCCCCAGTCCCTGGTAGATGCCCCCCCATAATGCGGCTTTCCTTGTGGCCCAACTGTGTCTCCCCCAGGCTGGGATTTGGGAGAAGGGCTGTCCTCAGCCACCACCACCGTTGCCCAGCTCACCGTGCTCAGGGCATGGGACCATTAAGCAAAGGCGGTCTCCAGGACAGCTGTAAAGGCGGCCTGCTTCGCTCCCTAGGCTCGGGGCCAGGAGCCACTGCGCAGGAAAGCCCCACCTCGCAGCAGAGGTCCTGAGAGACGGGAGCTTTGCAGGTAGAGGCCACCAGCAGCAGGTGCCCAGCTGAGCCAGGAGGCCATTCATCCTGAGCAAGCGGACACCCACGGCAGGAGGGGGCACTGGTGAGTGGAGCAGGGGCCCCTGCGACTGTGGTGTTAATCACAGATTTGCCTGCCCCCCACCCAGCCTGCACAGGAGGGTCAGCAGACCCCCGAATACAGGACACTGCAGTAGAGGAGAGGCCGGCCCAGTTGTCCTAGCACAGAGAGCTCTCCTCGGGTGACTGTCGCGATCACTCAGACCCCTCAGTTGCCCCTCACTCACCGCCGTGGCCTCCACACTTGGAGCTGATTTCTGACACCTAAAGCCAAGTGGGGATTGGAACAGCCATGTGCAATTTAAAATCTGATGGAATTGCTTTCAGAATCTTCACCCCAGGCCACAGCCAGGCTCACCCAGGAACACTCTCCTTTCCCCCACCACATTGTGGCGCCATCCCCCACATTTCCTCAGCCTCCTGTGTTGGGGGGAGGATCTGTCCAGTGCTTTGGGGACCTCCGGGTCAGGGAAGGGAACCCACTCTGGACCTGGGAAAGAGGAATCACTTTAAAATCAAAGGGCCCATTGCTGCAGAGTAGCTTCACACAGAGCCCTGGGTGGCCCTGGTGATCACTCCGTGCTAAAGCAAGAGCATTTAAAAACAATCATGTGGTTTTTGTAATTACAAGAGTAATCATGTATTAAGAATTTTTCCTATCACCTTTAAATCTTATTTTAATATTTTCATATTTACTAGCGTTTAAAATTCAATTTCCTAGAGTATTGACTTCTATTAATTTGGGTAATTCTAATTATTCTCATTTATCACTTTTTAGTATTTTTTATCCTTTATTTTTTAACTCACCGTCTTCATCCACTTTCTTTTTTTTTTTTTTTTTTTTTTTTTTTTGGCGGGTACCAGGGGTCGACCTCAGGACCTTGCGCACCAGCAGGCGCCTGTGCCACTGAGCGGTATCACTGGCCCTTTTTCTGTATGTGGGTTCCGGGAGTCAAACTTAGGACCTCGTACTTGCCGGGCAGGCACTTACACCACTGAGCCATCTCACCGGCCCCTTCGTCCATTTTCTGTTGCTATACCTGAATGCTACAGACCGGAAAGTTTATAAAGAATAGTGGTTTATTTGGCTGATAGTTCTGGAAGCCTAAGTCCAGGAGCCTGGTGCCAGGTCTACTGGCATCAGTGAGGGCCTCCTCTGGGCCATGACCTGGCCAGGGCCTCACATGGTGACACACAGCAAACTGCCCGAGGGATCCCTTTTGTACCAGCGCTGCTCCTGGGCAACCCTGGAACCTCCCATCCATTAACCCACACATGAACCTTCAGGGCCTTCAAGAGGCAGTTGCTTCCCGGAGGTCCCCTCCCTAACCCACGATCAGCACAGAACTTTGGCAATAAGTTTCCAGCACAAGGATCCTGGGGGACAAGCATTTAAACTACTGCACTGACAAGATAGCTGAGATGCTCTTTTATTATTAACCCTCACCCTTTCTTCCTGGAACAGCCACTATTGATCTGTCACTTGCAGATGCGCTGTGGCTTCCCTGGCAACTGCACACTGGTGAGTCATCCAGAGAGCTCTCATGTAACCAAGAAATAGGGTCTCACAGGCACGATGATGTGCCTTGATTATTATTTCAAAAGCTTTGTCTTCTCAAGTATTAGAGATCCACAAAAATCATGAGATATACATGTAGCAGCATAATAACTTATAAATGAGCGCCTACCTCCCTGCATCACAGCAGCTGAGTACCAGCCTGCCGCTGCCACAGCCACCTCCCTGCTGCCAAGGCGCTGCCCACTCCATCTGAAATGGCTTCCTTGCACTCGCGGGTATCTTTATCGACAAGGCATGGATCTCTAACTACAATGCTTTGGTCTTGCCTATTTTTGAGCTTCATGTAAATAGAATCACAGAGCATGATGTGCACATGTCTGGGTTTGTTTGACTTCATGTCTGTGAAATGTGCTCATGTTGTTGTATGCAGCTGGAGCTTACTCTTTGCTGGCTACAAATCCATTGTATAAGATGGCACAGCTGCTTTGCCCATTTCATTGATGATGCATGCCTGCTTCCAGGTTGGGAATATTATAAACCGTGAGCCTTCTAATTTGTGTGCCCTGAAGCTCTGGGGCATACATTTTTGGGTGTGTACCTAAGAAGGAAATTGCTGGGTATGAGTAATACGTATCTTTGCTTTTTGTGTCCTTCTGTATTGAGATGCAGCTTATGCACCCTGGTTTTAAGAGTGCCACTCTGTGAGTTTGGAGGTGGGTTGCCTCACCACCGCACCAGGGAGCATGAGCATCCCACCTTCCCCAAGAGCCCCTCCTTGGCCACCCTGTCTCCACTCCGGGCCCATGCAACCTCTGTCTGCCACCCATCACTGTGGTTTTAACTTAGCATTTTGGGTGCATAGACATACACAGGAGGCAGTCTTTTGTGTCTGGCTTCTTTCACTTGGCATAATACTTCTCAGGTTTGTGCATATTGTTTCATGAATCAGTGCATTGTTTCCTTTTTTTTTTTTTTTTTTTAATGTGGGTACCGGGGGTCGAACTGAGGACCTCGCGCTTGCCAGGCAGGCTCTTGCGCCGCTGAGCCATCTCACCGGCCCGGATTGTTTGCTTTTATTGCTGAATAGAACTCTGCCAACCTGTGTCTATCCATTCACAAAATGGTGGACATCTGGGCTTTTTCACTGGAGTTATTCAGAATAAGGGTGCTGTTCAGAGGTGCTTGGTGTTGTTATTCAAGTACAACTCTTTGTGAACATATTGTCACCTCTCTTGGGAATGTACTTAGGAGAGGGATTGCTGGGTTTTGTCATGGGCACCCATTTAACTTCAGAGAAACTGACAGACTTCCAGAGTGGCCAAACCCTTCTGTGTTCCCCATGCCAATGTGTGAGCATCCCTGGGTTCCATATACAGCAGTCCTGGCAGCAGCCTGCCTCCTAATGGTGCTGCCCTGACCAATGGGCCTGGCATGGCATCTGGTTGTGGTTTCAGTGTGAGTGATGCCACACCTTCCATGGCTCTTCATGAGGGGTCTTGTCAGATCTTCTGATGATTTGAAAGAATCGGGTTGTCTTTTGTACCTGAGCAGTGACGTTCTTTATGTATTTTGTATGCAAGTGTGTCAGATAAATGTTTTGAAAATGTCTTTTCTCAGACTTTTGATTTGCCTTTTTATCATCTTTCTCATCTCTCTTTTTTTTTTCTTGTGGGTATCGGGGGTCGAATTCAGGACCCCAAGCGCCAGCAGGTGCCCGTGCCGCTGAGCGATATCACCGGCCCTTTTTTCGTATGTGGGTACCAGGAGTCGAACTCAAGACCTCGCGCTTGCCAGGCAGGCACTTATGCTGCTGAGCTATCTCACCGGCCCTCTCATCTCTTTTTAAAAGCACAACTTTTCAGCCATAATGCCATTCCATCATTTTTCTCTTCTATAAGTCTGTGAAATATCCCAGAAATGTTTTCTTGAACCAAGACCACAAATGGTTCCTCCCATGTCTTTTAGAAGTCTTATAACTGGTTTTAGCTTACACATATGTCTGTGACTTGTTTCATATTAACTTTTGTATATGAGTGAAGTAACAGTCAAGGTTTTATTTTTGCATATGGATATCCAATTGTTCAGCACCATTTGCCAAAAAAACTCACTTTTAACCTTAAATAACCTTGGCACTTCTGTTGAAAATCTTCCAGGTGTAGCTTATTTTTGGGTTTTGAGCCTGCCGCAAGATCCTACCTCTTCAATTTGTTGGAGATAAGAAGTTGCTGCCTGTTTGGCCCAGTCCTTGGTTCCTTGGTTCTTTGGCACTGTGCCACAGTATTTTCTGTGACCCTTAGACAATCTCGGTCATGGAATACCAGGAAGAAAAGCTGTTTAGAACATTTATGTCACTTTTGGCTATAGTGGTACCAAAAGCATCAAACACAGCCTAGAACATAACAGACTGAGCTAATCAGTTATTTGCCACCTTTAACCATATAAACTAGATTTGTGGTTATATAACAAAATCTAAAACATACCAGAAAATTATATGCAGTATACAAGTACTTAATATGTCAATTTTTCCCTCAGGAGTTTAAATTTAAAATGAGTTAAGGAGGAAATAGAGAATTGGAAGAAAAGGAAGGAATTAGATGTAAGGCTGGAGGACAAAGAGGGATCCTGCTAACACTGGGAAACTGGTGCAGAAAACTGGTGGGAAAAAGAAGAAAGGGATAAAAGGAAGAACAAATCAGAACCACAATCACAAAGAGGTTAGAGGCTCTGTTTACACTCATATAAAAACCAGATCAAACAATGAAGGAAAGAATGAACAGATAAACAAAAACAAAAAGACAAAAAAAAGAAAAGAAAAGAAAACCCAAAACACCACCACCAGAACAAAAAACAAATGAGAGGAAAAGAAAAATTAAATTAAATTTAAAAAATTTTTTTTAAAAAGTTCACTTCCAGGTGTTGACTCTGCTGTAGGCAGGCACGTGTGCTGACGGAGTCCTGTTCCGTGCGGATCTGTCCCAGCGAGCCAGCAGCAGCCTTTTGGCAGGGCAGGGGGCAATAGCCTGCAGTCTCTAGGGGAGACCAGATTCATTCACCCGCCATTGTCAGGGCACTTTCCCGGCCTGAGCCCCGCTGGAGCCGTGGGTGGAGCAGCGGCGGCTCTGAGTTCCAGGCTCAGCTGCTGCCCCCCCCCCACGATGGCGCCCGGCTAGTCGCTCTGTCCCGCGGGGCGGCCGGGCGCAGCACTCACCGCCAGTCAGCGTGTCCTTCACGGCCGCCGCTTCTCTGCGCCGCGGCGTCTCGCGTTCCTCCGCGGAGGTCCCCGCTGGAGCCGTGGATGGAGTGGGTGGCCCACAATGGCGCCCAGCTAGTCGCTCTGTCCCGCGGGGCGGCCGGGCGCAGCACTCACCGCCAGTCAGCGTGTCCTTCACGGCCGCCGCTTCTCTGCGCCGCGGCGTCTCGCGTTCCTCCGCGGAGGTCCCCGCTGGAGCTGTGGGTGGAGTGGGTGGCCCACAATGGCGCCCGGCTGGTCGCTCTCTCGCGCGGGACGGCCGGGCGTCAGCACTCACCGCCAGTCAGCGTGTCCTTCACGGCCGCCGCTTCTCTGCGCCGCGGCGTCTCGCGTTCCTCCGCGGAGGTCCCCGCTGGAGCCATGGATGGAGTGGGTGGCCCACAATGGCGCCCGGCTAGTCGCTCTGTCCCGCGGGGCGGCCGGGCGCAGCACTCACCGCCAGTCAGCGTGTCCTTCACGGCCGCCGCTTCTCTGCACCGCTGCTTCTCGCGTTCCTCCGTGGAGGCCCCGGGGGCGCCGGCAGTCACCGCGTTTCTGCAGACTTGAACCGCTTCAGTCGCGCCGGGACTCCCGACACTGGGAAAAGGCGCCGGAGGCCACCTCCTTCTTCTTTGTTGGGGTTTCTCTCTTCACTTTCTCCGTGGGCCCCGAACTGCGCTTCAGATCTTTCCTGGGTCCAGGAGAGCCACTTCCCTCTTTCTTGTCCTCCTCCAGTCACTATATTCCAGTGTCCCCACGGCGACTTCTGGAGAGGTTCACTGCCTGCTTCTTACAAATCCACCATCTTTTCCTTCTGTTGAAAGTCAAGTGATGGTAAAAATAGGAGGCTTTTTCTGACTCTGAGACCTGTCCTGTTCATTGATAGGTCCAACCCTACACCGATACCACACTACCTTGATTATTGGAGCAGTGTAGGAAATCTTAGAACCAGGTAGTGTAAGTGTTCCAAACTTGTTCTTCCTTTTCAAAACTGTTCACCTATTCTAGGTCCTTTGCATTTCCATATGGGTTTTAGGATCAGCTGCTTAATTTTTACCAGAACGTTTTATCAGGAGTTTCATTGGGATTATATTGGACCTGTATATTAATTTGAGGGACTAACTGATACGTTGGCAATATTGAATCTTCTGGCCTACATTTATTTATGTCTTCATTAATTTCTTTCATCAATATTTACAGCTTTTCAGAGCACATTTTACTACGCTTCTCTATTTCATATTTTAATGCTTTTGTAAATATTAAAGAGTATTTTAGTATCCAATTGTTTTTAATGGTATCGCACAGCTGATTTTTTAAGTTGTCCTTTAATTCTGTGACTTTAATAAGTTTACTTATTAATTCTAGCAATATTTTTATATATCCCTTAAATTTTCCACATAGACAATCATGTCAGAGGTAACTAGAACAGTTTTACTGGTCCATCCCCAACTTGAAGCCTGGCATCATGCAAAACAGTGAGGAGAGGAACAGGCTTGCTTTGCTCCCAGTCTTAATGGGAAATTGTCTGGTCTTTCGCCTTTAAGCATAATATAAGCCTTCCTTTTTTGTAGGTGTCTTTTTATTTATTTTTTTTGTGTGTGTGGGTACCGGGGGGTCGACCTCAGGACCTCGCGCGCCAGCAGGCGCCCGTGCCGCTGAGCGATATCACCGGCCCCTTTTTCGTATGTGGGATCCGGGAGTCGAACTCGGGCCCTCGCGCTCGCCGGGCAGGCGCTTAAGCCGCTGAGCCATCTCACCAGCCCCTGTAGGTGTCTTTTATCATATTGAAATCTATTTCTAGTTTGCTGAAAGTATTTATCTCCAGCAGGTGATGGATCTTGTCAAATGCTTTTTTGCATCACTGAGATGGTCACATGACTTTTCTTTCTCAGTCTAGTAATATGGACAATTGCACTGACTGATGTCTAATGTGGTATTAGTCAGCTTTTTGTCACTATAACAAAATACCTGAGGCAAGTTACTTATGGAGAAAAGTTTACGTATCTCATGTTCTAGAGAATGAAAACAGCACAGTGCAGGCTGTAACTCCAGCACGCATACAGATCACATTGCAAGCAGGAAGAGTGGCTGGCTCCTTTTATGACAGCCCTCTTGCAAGAACTACCAAGGGGCAGCAGGAAAACTCCCTGAACCCCCTTTGAGGACAGAGCCCCTAGTGACCCAGGCACCTCCCACCAGACCCCACTTTTGCAGGCTCCACCGCCTCCCAACAGTGCCACTCTGAGGACCCAGCCTTCAGCACATGAGTCGTGAGGGACATAGAGCCCCTCCAAATGGCAGCAAGTGTTGGATCAGCCTTGTGTCCCCAAGAGCAATCCCACTTGCTCATACAAAACATTCTTTTTATACATGGTGGGTATGGTCTGTACTATTCTCGAGGGTTTTGGTATCGATGTTAATGAGCCATATTACTTTAGTGTTCCTCGTGTAATGTTTTCCTCTGGTTTTATTGTCAGCCCAGTGCTGATCATGAGGTAAATTGGAAAGTGCCCCCTCGCTTTTTTCTGTCTTGTAAAAACCTGTTTAGAATATGTGCTCTCTCTTCCTTGAGTGTCTGGTAGAATCCACAGGTGAGGACATCTGGGGTTGAAGTTTTCTTTCTGGAATGACCTTGACTGTGGTTACTATTTCTTTAATAGGCACAGGGCTCTTCTGGTCACAGGTATTTGTGAGTGACCCTTCGTGTCCTGAGTCTTTCCAGGAGTTTGTCCATTTTGTTGAAGCCTTTAGATGGTTTTGGTATAAAACCGTGCACATTATTTCATTGGAAGTTAAAACTTTTATCATATATAAAATATACCTCAAGCTGAGCATGGTGCTGCATGTCTGTAATCCCAGCACTCGTGAGGCTGAGGCAGGAGAATCACTGCAAGTTCGAGGCCAGCCTGGGCTACATAGTGAGTTCAACACCAGTCTGAACTGCATAGCAAGACCCTGGCTCAAAAAAACAAAACAAAACAAAATCATAATAAACCTCAAAATGCTGACAAACTTTTAAAAATCCTTTCTATTCTTTTTTATCTATAGGATCTATGATGAAGCCTTCTCATCTATCATGAAGTCCCCTTTTCATCCCTTCTATTGGTGATCTGTGTGTCTCTCTTTTTTTTATCAATCTAGCCAGAGATTTATCAATGCTATTGATCATTTCCAAAAACTAGGTCTTGGTTTCATCATTTTCATTATTTTTGTTTTCTGATCATTGATTTTTGCTCTTTTGTTTATTCCCTCTTTCTGCTTACTTTGGCTTTAGTTTGTTGTTCTTTTTCTAATTCTGATCTGAAGCCTTTCGTCTAGTCATTTAATTATATAAATTTCCCTTTAAATATTGTCTTAATTACCTCCCACAATTTTTCTCATGTTGTATTTTCATTATTATTCCAGTAAAATATTTCTAATCATTTCTGTGATTTATTCCTTGACTCACTGGTCAGTTAGAAGTGAGTTAATGTCCAGACATTTGAGGTCTTTTCTAGATTTGTTGTAGGTTTCTAATTTAATCCTGTTATGGTCTGAAAACATATTCTATAAGATTCCGATCTTGGGAAATCTACTGATACTAGCATATACTCCATCTTGGTGATGCTTCACATACATTTGAAAGTGTATTCTGAACTAATGGTCGTGTTCTACAACTATCGAGAAGTAAAGTAGCTGTCAGTGGCTCTCCAGTCCTTGGCATCTCTCTTGATTTATTTCTTTTTCTTTTTCGATGTAATTGTCCTATTACTGAGAGTGGTATGTTAAATCTCCAACTATGACTATGGATTTTCCATTTTTCTTTTTGGTTTTATCAGCTTTGGGTCATATATTTTGGCATACTGTCATTAGATGTGCTTTAGTTTGTATTGTTGTGTCTTCCTGATGTATTGACATTACACATTTATGAATTGTCCCTCTTTACCTTACAAGACTTGTTCTATTGAGGACTATTTAGGGTGCTATTAAAACAGCTACTCCAGCGTCTGCACTTCTCCAGCTTGCTCATGTTGACTGTTGGCATGTTTTTTTCCCTATCCTTGAATTTTATTCTCCACCTCTTTCTGGCTCTTGAAGGCAACAAGGAGTTGTTTCCTGTTTTGTTTTTAAATGTAGCCTGAGAATCTCTACCTTTTGATTGGGATATTTAATCTGTTCTTGTTGAATGTAATTTTGCTGTGGTTATAGTTTTTGCTTTGTTTTGTTTTGGTTTGGTTTGGTTTGGGGGTTTGTGTTTGTTTGTTTGTTTGTTTGATTGGTTGATTGTTCGTTTTGAGACAGAGTGTTGCTGTGTAGCTCAAGTTGACCTTGAACTCACTATGGAGACCGGGCTGGCCTTGAACTCATGGCGATCCTCCTGTCTCAGCCTCCCAAGTGCTAGGACTACAGGCATACACCACCACGCCCAGCTTGCTGTGATTATAGTTAAGCGATACTCTCTCAACTATTTTTATTCCTCTGTTTCTTATTCCCTACCTTTTTATTCATTCATTAACAAAATACTTTTTTAAAAGTTGTTGCACATATTTTTCTTCTTTCTTTAGCAGAAGTATATTCTCATATCTTCATCTTATCCATTAATACCAAGCTACACTATTTGTACCAACTCACATTCCCACCTATGTTCCTTTATAAATTGCCTGTATCTGTCTTAACTTTTGGTTTTCTAATGTGTATGTGTCTTAGTTTTCTGGTTATGTTCACAAACACACATGGCCATAGACATGAGGCAAAGACACCAACTGCCACATGGGGTAATGCTTTGTCCTGCTCTCTAGCCCTGCAGCCTGTCCTCTGGTGACCCAGATAGATTTCCTGCCACATCTGATCTGATCCCTCAAAAACCAATCAAGTGCTCCCAGGCCATGAGCCAGACAGAACAGCTGTCATTATTCTGGGGTAGCCCTGCTTCAACCACAGCAAGGCCTAGCACTTCTAGGGCATGTGCCATTCAGGGCCTCCAGAGGAGCCCACGGGTTCAGCCACCAAGCACGCCATTGTCTGTTGGATAAAATCTCGGCATTGCGGTGGCACCTAATGTCCTCATCTGGGAAACCAGGTTCCAGGTTCCTAAAGCATGCATGGTAGCCTAACTCAGAGAAACCAAGGATGCGTGTGCCTGGGGGTCACATACAGGCCTGCAGAGCTAAGTCTCCTGTGTCCCTGCTGGGCAGCTTGGCCCAGGTGCTGGCACTGGTAGCTGTGCGTAGAGGCTCCTCATGCCCAGCTGTGCAAGAGTTTGTAGAACCACCCAACACTGTCCTGAGGGGAGAAGGGGTCCCTAGGGTAGAATGAGGTCTCCACACCATGGTGACGGAGCAGGTCACACTTGATTATCCAGGCTGTGAGCCTCTCCCAGTTGCCTGGCTGCTCTGCAGGTGCAACATGGGGACACGTGGGCAGCCGAGCACTCAGTGCCTCAGTCCACGTTCTGCTGTGTTCTTTCCTGGTGCTGTTGGGTAGGTGAATTAGGACCTTGCCCTTCCTCCGGGTCCCACACATCACCTGACCTTCTGTTCATACCTCTCTAAAACAAAGCTCCTCGTCCTCAACAGCACTTGTGAACAGCACAGAATTTGCTCAGGCTTTCATTTCACTTGCTGGCTTTTATTTGCACAACATCTCCTCCTAGAAGATCACCATTTCACTCATCTCACCTGCCAAGCCCCAAGCCCAGCCATGTGGGTGTGGTATTGCCAGCTCCTGGCTGACCCTTTCCCAGTGCCTCCACACACCACTGAGCCCCACTCCCGACCTCTAGTTTGGCCCTTCCAGAATCTTCTAGCATTTCAGACCCACCTTACAAAGCTCTAGGCAAATAAACATTTTTAAATGGATTTTTCTTTTCTGAGTTCCAGTTCAAACTAAGGGATTCAACACTCATTAACCTTTCTTTCTTTTTTTTTTTTTTGTGGGTACTGGGGGTCGACCTCAGGACCTCGTATGCCAGCAGGCGCCCGTGCCACTGAGCGATATCACTGGCCCTTTTTTCGTATGTGGATACCGGGAGTTGAACTCATAACCTTTCTTTCTGTGTAACAAGTTATCCCAGACTTAGTGGCTTCAAACAGCACAAACCCACTGTCTCCTGCTGCTGTGGGCCAGGAGCCAGGCAGGAAGTTGGGCCTTGGTGCTGGGCACACCTGGCATGGGGTCCTCCGCCAAGGCCGTAGGGGCTGTGACAGGAACTATTTCCTTGCAGTTGTGAGAAAGAGGCCTGGAAATACTGCCCTGCACAGCTGGACGTGCCAGAGGTACCTGGTGCCACAGCTGCTGGTCTCCTTAGAGGATCCCTTGATAAGGTCAAAACCATCATGGAATCAGAGATGAACTGGGGCTCAGACTGGCTGCTGAGCTGAGGCTAAAGCCTTCAGAATCTTGTGAGGTGGTCATTAATTACATATATTCCTGAGAATTGTATACACTTACAATTGAATAAATGCTATTAAAACATAGGTGAGAAATCCTGAAAGTCACCACTCTCTGTTGGACCCTGCTTTGCTGCTGTCTGCTTTCTCAGACTGTTCACACCTGGTGCACCAACAGAGAAAAAGCATGGGGCTGCTTCTTTCCCCAGCCCCTTCCAAGCGACTCCATTGGTGGCTGCAGATCAGCCACCGTGATAGGCTTGCATCACTGAGTTGCAAATGCTGTGAGTCAGGCTGGCTTGTTCTGTTGCTTGTCTAGATTTAATAAAGTGATTGGAAATGTGAATAATATAGACTTAATTCAGAATGGGTTGTGGTTGCAGCCATTATGGCACTTGGCTGGCAGAGCAACTCTCAGCTCACAGAGGCGCGTGCCACGTGTTCCTTGGCCTTGGTGAACATAGCACCCAGCTCTGCCAGCACATGATCAGCCGCGGAGCAAGGCCGCTGCTGAGTCAGACAGCAATCAGGCCTCTATTCAGGGCCAATTTGCAACGCTGTTGTTGGTGACAAAGTTATAAAAATCCAGAGTGAGTTTTGCAAGATATACCAGTCAGACTGAGTTATAAAATGAAAGCAAATAAGTATTTCAGTTTAAATTGTGACATTTCTAAACTTATCTAAAGAAAATGTTCAGAAGAACACTTACGATGACTTTCAACACCTTGCTGTTATATGATTGACTTGTCACATTTGTCTTTCCCATCAGATCCCCAACACACTGCGTCCCTGCCCCCAGTGTGACCACAGGGTCTGCCTGTACCAGTCCTCCTCACAGTCCTGCGTCCTTGTCCCCAGTGTGACCACATTGACCACAGGCTGCCTGCACCAGTCCTCCTCACAATCCTGCATCCCCATCCCCAGTGTGACCGTGGTGACCACAGGGTCTGCCTGTACCAGTCCTCCTCACAGTCCTGCATCCCTGTTGCCAGTGTGACCATGGTGACCACAGGGTCTGCCTGTACCAGTCCTCCTCACAGTCCTGCATCCCTGTCGCCAGTGTGACCATGGTGACCACAGGGTCTGCCTGTACCAGTCCTCCTCACAGTCCTGCATCCCTGTCGCCAGTGTGACCATGGTGACCACAGGGTCTGCCTGTACCAGTCCTCCTCACAGTCTTGCATCCCTGTCGCCAGTGTGACCGTGGTGACCACAGGGTCTGCCTGTACCAGTCCTCCTCACAGTCCTGCATCCCTGTCCCCAGTGTAACCATAGTGACCACAGGGTCTGCCTGCACCAATCCTCCTCACAGTCCTGTATCCCTGTCCCCAGTGTAACCATAGTGACCACAGGGTCTGCCTGTACCAGTCCTCCTCACAATCCTGCATCCCCATCCCCAGTGTGACCATGGTGACCACAGGGTCTGCCTGCACCAGTCCTCCTCACAGTCCTGTATCCCTGTCCCCAGTGTGACCATGGTGACCACAGGGTCTGCCTGCACCAATCCTCCTCACAGTCCTGTGTCCCTGTCCCCAGTGTGACCACAGTGACCAGAGGATCTGCCTGTAACAATCCTTTTCACAGTCCTGTGTCCCTGTCCCCAGTGTGAGCATAGTGACCACAGGCTTCCTGCATGTTCTTCTTTCACCTGGTGCTCATTAAATCAGACATGGACACTTCCCTGTGATGCCTTTCTTCACAGGCAGATGTGACAATTCTTCCATCCTGTGAGCAGGTGTCCTCTGCGTGACAGCATAGGGCTGTGAAAGGACTCCCTGGAGTGTGTCACACAGAGGTACTCAGAGATATTCCTGGTGTCCTGTGTGCAGTTGGGAATTATTCTCAGTGTGATGGGGGAACTGGGTTCCAAACCTACTGCAAGGATCGACCAGGCCAGGAAGCCTTCCTTGGACAGCTGGACAGTGTCCCAACCATGGCTTCCCAATGCAGGGAGGTGACAGTGCAGGTCAGGAATTTCCCATAGCAGACACACACAGGGACATCAGCATTGCAGAGAGGAGCCCAACACCAGCCAACCTCAGTTCAGGAGACAGAGCTCAGCCCTCCACTAACTCACATACACATAGAGTTTTACTTTTCTCATATATACACCAATGCTGCTGTAAAAAATGTAGTGAAGACACAGTGTGAAATATACAACAATTCAAATAACCAGACTGGATCTTACAAGCAGTGCTGAATGAATAAAGTAAGAAAGAATGTGACTGAACTCTTTATATACGTTCAAAATAATAATACTGGGGAGGGGGGAAGGAGGAAAGGGAATGCAAAGTGATCAAGATAGCCAGACGTGGTAGCACATGCCTATAATCCCAGCACTTGGGAGGCTGAGACAGGAGGATCACCATGAGTTCAAGGTCAGCCTGGCTACATAGTGAGTTCAAGGCCAGCCTAAATGCAATTATTACATATCACAAACATACCAATAAAATAAATTTTGAAATAATAACACTGAACACACATGGCACTGTCTGCAAGCCAAGTGCTGTCTCTTGTGTTTTATATAGGTCAATGTATTTAGACCTCCCATTAATCTGTGAGATGCAGTAGATTTTTCCATGAGCAGAAACGGAGGCACAGAGAAGGCAAGTAATTTTCCCAGGATCACACAGCTGGTGCTAGAACTGCAATCAACCCAATGAACAAAGATGTGCACACAGACAATTCACATCTTACAAGGGCAGGAACCAAGGTAAACATATACAACCATCTCAGAATGGAGGTGGGTGGAGGACTGGATGGAAGAAAGTGGGGGTTGAGAGAGGAATGGGTGGTGGACAAATGGTAGGCAGAAGGCAAGAAAGGACAGAAGAAGAGAGGGAAGGAACATGGATGGATGGACAGGTGGTTGGTGGACCAGTGATTGGTGGACAGATAAAACTGGACATGAGGGGGAATTCCATGGGCAAAAGATGGTAGTGTCTCAGGAACTGGGGACAGAATTAATCAACCCTCTAAATCTGAGGTTAGAAATAAGTCAATAACTTGCACGGAGCCGACCAGGTGCTCATGGCCTACGACAGCCAAAGTCACCCTTGGTCACCCCATACTTCATAGGTGCAAGAGGGTTGTGTGTGTCCTTCTTGTTCTGGGATTCCAGCCGTGAGAACAGGAGGAAATGATGTTTCTGTGGACAAGAAACAAGGATGGGGTGGACCCACACCATGGCCATTTAGAAGTGACACTCTCGCCTTGCCCACTCCCTTCGGCCAAGCCATGGGTCAGTTACCTGTGGTCAGCTGCAGGGAAGGGCATCACCCCTCACTGGGGCAGGTGGCAGAGTTTCATAGCAGTGCCAGGTATAGGGGTTGCCTCACCCTCGGTGCAGGTTTCCGCACAGGAGCTGATTCTCTGAGCCAGAATATTTGGCTTTCAGGCTGTCCCCCTGGACACAGGTTTGCAGTCACCCCAGACGTCGCTCAGCTTCCATTTGTAGCAGTCCTCATCTGCTCTGAGCAAGGGCACGACCTGCCTCTTTACTCCTCTTCTCCAGGGCTTGGGACAAGCTGAGGAGAGGCGTGCACTGCTGGCACTTGTAGATGCTGTTGGGTGCTCAGCAGGACCCAGCTTTGTCCAAAGCCTGCCTTTCCCAAGTAGCTCAGGTATGAGCCACAAGCACAATGCCCTCCAGCAGCCCAGACCCCAGCACGGTGCCCTCACGCCCATGTGGTATCCCAGCAGCTCAGCCCCATCCCTCTCAACCATCGAGATGAGAGCCCTTATCTTTGACCTTGCCATCCCATCCCCCCAGGAGTACTGGAGGCAGCTGTCCACTTCCACGTGCCCGCAACTCTATCTTGGTGTTAAATGTGGTTTCCCATTCCAAGACCAGCCATACATCCATGCTCAGGGAGGACATGACCCCCACTGCATGGAGTGAGGGGACCCAGGGGGTGGTCTTGTGGTAAGACTGGGGGCCTGGCTACCAGGGCACCCGGCTACCGGGGCACCCAGCCACAGCTGGGTCCTGCTCACAGCGAGCAGGACAGCAGCCTCCAGCACCCAGGTGGCAAGGTGATGGCAGTGGCGCCCACATCCTCCATGCCCATGTCCTGTGTGCCACCAGGCTGAGGTGGGCCCTGGCCAGCTACCCAAGGGAGGGACCACCCTCAGGACCCCAGGAAAAGGCACCCACCTCCAAACAGGGGCTTCCTCACCCTGCTGTGATGAGGAAAAGACTGCCCCTACCTGGGCACCTGGCAGGAGCCGAGGGACTGCTGCCACACAAAGATCTCAGAGCCTCACCTGGGGGGCCAAGGGAAGAAGGAGGCCAGGGAGGCAGCGTTAGGGTCACCGGCCAATCAATCGAGAGATTCAGCCACCAGCACCTCTGTCTGTCCTTCATGCTGGAGCAAGGCTTCCCCTTCTCCTGCCCTGGCACTCTGGGCCCTCTCAGCCCTTTCAGAACTCCACCGTCTCACAGTCCTCCCCTGCAGGGCCTTCCCACACCCAGACATGATGGACGTCCTCCCCATAGCCCTGGGGCTGGGTTCCTGGTCTCCTCCTCACATTCTCACTCACTGGGCTGGACTGTCACTTCGTCCGAAGCCTGGGCCCCAGGCCTCTGCCTGTGCTGTCCGCACGGCCTCACCAGGACCCAAAACCTACATTCCATCTACCCTGACACTTATCTGCCTTTTTCTTTTATGTTTTATCAAATCCGGGCTTCTTGTGTCAGTCTTTTTCCCTCTTAATGGATTCCTGTACGAGCCTGAAAGCCGCCAGCTCTGCTGATTTGGAAGAGACAAATCCTGTCCACACAAGGAGGAAACTTTCTCCTCTAGCAGCTGCAGAAAATCATATGCCATTTTCTGCCACTGAACTGTCCCTACAGAGCTCAAGGGTACATCTGATACCCAAGTTCATGCACACTGTTTCCCACTGCTAAAACAAAGCACCCCAAGTGTCCAGTGAGGGCTGACTGAGTCTGCAAACTTGATTTATCCATGTTGTGGAATATTATTCAGCCTTGAGGAAGAATGAGATTCTGACCCACACAATAGCATGGGTGGCCTCAAGGACACTGGGCTCAGCAAAATAACCCAGGCACAAAGTACAGATGCTGAGTGGCTCTGCCTCCGAGGTGCCTGTCACAGGCAACTGCGCAGCAGAAGTAGCCGGGCTGGGGCCGGGGCTCAGCATCCAATGGGGCCTGGGTTTCAGGGTGGGAAGCTCTGGTGGTGACAGTCACACAAATCATAATTTTCCTTCCTGCTGCTGAATTATACACTTAAAAATGGTTAGGATGGGCTGGTGAGATTTCTCAGCGGCGTAAGTGCCTGCCTGGCAAGCGCAAGGGCCTGAGTTCGACTCCCGGAACCCACATATGATAAAGGGGTCGGTGATATTGCTCAGTGGCATGGGTGCCTGCTGGCGCGTGAGGTCCTGAGGTCGACCCCCAGTACCCACACACACACAAAAAAAATGGTTAGGATGGTAAATGTTATGTTGTTCTGCCTACCACAATAAAAATTTTTTGAAAAAATAAAAAAAGAAGGGACCCTTAGTTCTTGAGTGCAGCTGGGTCTGGCTGGAGGCCGCCCCACCCCAGAGATTAGCTTGGGCTCACTGGCCAGATCCACATGGCCACGCGGCTTTGATGCTGGCTGGACTACAGATGCCAAACTGATTAATGTCCTCAAGGCTTCCGGTAAGTCTGTTGTTGGCTACAAGTTCCAGTAGCCACTTTCTTACACACACAAATGCACACACGACACTGCACCAAAACCCTGATTGTGAGGTATGCTAGTTACATCTCAAAACCCTTCAGCTACCAAATTTTTCTTTTTTCAGCAAAATTCAGGTTCGTGACAAGAAGACCTTCTGCCATGTGGCTCTATGTCCTGGGGCTGGCATCATGCCATCTTATTCCTGGGTACACAAGACAGAGGACCCAGTGGTCCTCACTGCACCCTCAGATCCCCTTCTTCCTCCTTGGCTCCCCCTTGTAACCCCCACTGTCACCACCCTCAGAGCCACCAGTAAACAGACCATGACCTGTGACCCTTGCATTTGATTATTTTGTCTGCTGTTACATTTTTATCTTCATTTTAAATCAGTAATAAACTGTGGTAATTTGAAAAGAAATCAAAGCTGAAATGCTCAGCCAGGTGTCGTGGTGCACTCCTGTAATCCCAGCACTCAGGGGGTTGAGGCAGGAGTATCTTTGGGAGTTTGAGGCCAACTTGAGCTACATAGTGAGTTCAAAGCCAGTCTAAACTACATAACGAGACCCTGTCTCAAAAAAAAAAAAAAAAAAAAAGTCGAAGGTGGGATGGAAGCCCCATCCCACCTTGTCCCATGCCCACCTCTTGCCAGCAACCTTTTGGGCCCTCTGTCCTGGTTTCCCAGGACAAACCTCCTACCCCATTCCCATGGATTTTGGCTATTTACAGAGACCCAGAAGTCCACAGCATTAGAAAAGGTAACAGAAGCCTTAGATCATCAAAAACCTTTGCGGAAGGAAGGTGGGGGACCCCACACAGCCTGGTCACATGAGGATGGACAACCCCATGTCCTTCAGCCAGAGCATCCCATCAAATGCAACTAGAAGCTGCACCCAGTGCCAAGCCTGCAACTAAGCCCCTCACTCTTGGAAAACTGGACAAACCCACAAGGCCACAAAGCCGGAGCACTTCTGAAGACTGACACAATCCCTGCTCAAGTCTAGGCCTGGGCAGGGGAGCGATGGAGACCCGTGGAGGGGTCCTTCTGGTGCCACCAGCCCTGCCCAAGCCCTGCCTTCTGACGCCCCAGCAAAGGGGACTTCTGAATCCCTAGTCTGCAGGACCCTCACTGTGGGGTCAGGTACCTCAGAGAAGGGGCCTGGAGCAGGTGGTCCTGAGTGAGGGATGTCTCCCAAACAACCAGTACTGGACCCTCTCTCCTGTCCATCTAATGTTACTTCTGCCCAGGCCTGGCCTCCTGTGGGCCCCTCTGCAGACCCACCCCAGCCCTGGCTCACTGCCCCTGTTGAGGTCCACTGGCATCTGCTGCACACTTCCATCACCCTCCTCAGCAAGAAACAGCTGAGGACACAGCCCGAGGAAGCTGACATGCACTGGAGGCCAGGCAGCCCAGAGCTCGTTGGAGGCTCACCCCTGCCAGGTCCTGCCAGGCATCAGGGGTGTCCCTCCCTGTCCTTTCCTACACCCAGGCATGTCCTGAGACCCCAGACATCATGGAGTTGTGCCTTCTCTGCTTAGGTGGTGGATTCTGGCCCTGAGCCTAATTGCTCCGCACTTGCACCTGACTGGTTGATTTTAATCTCAGAACATATTGCCCCCTCCTTTCCAGTCTTGGGCAAGAACCCAGAGCCCTCCTCACGTAACAAGTGGTGACCACACACTCCTGTCCTTGGTAATCCAGGACACACTGGCTAACTGGAAAATCCCACCTTACAGTGCCACAAAATTAACAGGAGACTTGTGAAGGAGCAATCCCACACCTTCTCACACAGCCCAGCCCCACATGCAGAGAAGTCACCTGCAAGGCCAATGGCACCTTGAGCATAGGTGTGCCTCGCAAGTGTTTTGCCAGGTGTGCTTCACAAGTGTGTCTCACAGTATGCCTTTCTGACCGTGAGCCCACCCCGCTCAAGGGCCCTGAGCAACACAAATAGATGTGTGAGGTGGTGAGACAGGTAGGGGACAGAACCACAGAGTGCAGTTAAGCAGTTACTCTGGGCCACAGGTGTGGACCTGGACATTTGCCTTTGGTCTCCTTGGGGTGTTGCCTCCCTGGCACCCCTGAACCTGCCTGCCTGCAGGCTCTGTGGTTCCAGGTGGATCAGGGGGCTCATATATGCTAGGATGAAAGGTGCGTAAGGCCTCCAAGCCAAGGCCTTCATAGTCCCCAGGGCTTCATATCCCCAGCAGGGCGGATCCTATGTCACCGGCAAGTGACCTCCCTGCCTGCACTCTGGGGCAGCCAGGCTGGGGAGTGGGTGCAGTTGGGAAGACCCAGAAGAGTAGGCCAGTCCACGAGGGGCACGAGGAGGGGTGAGGTAGAGCAGAGAGAGTGGGCCTCAGCAGAACCAACTGGTTGTTCAGACAGCGTTTCCCCCCAGCTGCCTCATCCATTCCCTTAGCTGGGGTGCAGCTGGCTCAGGCATGCAGCAGAGGCAGCATGCCAGGCGAGGTCCAGCCACAGATCCCTCAACCCCTGCCTATCCTCAGCACCTGCGCCTACCCCACTCCCACTCCAGCACCATCCCCAATTGGAACTCTATTTTAGGAATAGGGGGAGACCTCTAAGCAAATCCCTAGCAGATGGAGGTGGGGACGTCACAGGACTGGCTTGGCCCTGCTTGGCCAGCTGGGCCACTGTGGACAGGCAGCTGTGAGGTCCAATCAACCTCCCTGCCTGGGGTAGCACAGGAGCTAATGAGGAGCTTCACTGGAGCAGTGTCCTGCACTGGGAAAACACAAAGCACGTGTACCCTGCGCACACACACAAATGTGTGCACACACATGCTCATGTCTTCACCAGCTGAATCACACACGGACTCTGCATCCTAGTTGAAAGAATAGTCTCACATAGAAAAGGCCGGTGAGAAAGAATCCCAGGAAGTTTCCCTCACTGGGACTGCTGGTGTGGGATTCCTGGTCCTTGCCTAGGAGGGGCCCAGAAATCCTTCCAACCAAACTTCTCCTCAGGACACAGCCAGGTGTAGCAGGCTGGCTCACACCAAGGACAGAGCTCCTACCCCATTCTTCCTTTTGTCTGTGAACACTCACAGGCATGCACACATGTTCACATACATACACACATACACAGGCACGCATGGGCACACGCACACACCAGGGCATGTAGCCGCCCACACACACCCATGCACAAGTGCACACCCCTGTGTGCACCCACACGTTCACACACATTCACAGCTTCTGCAGCCTCTACAAGAGGGGGGCAGATTGGCATTGTGTCCTCCAGTCCAATCCAGCCTTTTTTTTTGTCATCACATCACAACTCACAAGAGGCGAATTTCTGCACTGCACCTTAGTCAGAGGGCTGAGGCTGCCACTGGAGACACCTGCTGCCATCTGGGCATGCGGATCCCCAGTTAGACATAGACAAGATGTGTCAGGTTTCTCACTGTGTAGCATGTGGTGCCCGCAGGGCTGCTGCGGGTCAGCACAAGGAGCTAACCCAGCGGCACAAGGGTGCTGGAGAAGTTGAGTTGGTGTTTCTATAGCCAGGAGGTCAGGGACACCACAGCCACCTGGTCAACACCTTCATGCTGAGACCAGGGCAGTGCTGGTCCAGGAGCTGGACGCAGGCATGGAGGAGCGGCAAGCACCCCAGATCTGGTGCCCCCACCCTGCAACCCTTTCCTTAGGAGACCTTGTGCCACGTCCCCTGCCACCTCGGCCCTTTGACACGGTCAGGGAAGAGGGAAATGCACGGCTTCAAGGAAGACTGCTTTCTCAGAGGCGACGTGGCACATTCCTCTATGCTTGGGTAGTGGGAGAATTTCTCATGGGACTTCTTTTCCTGAGTATATTACTAAGAGTACTTTTGTATAAAATCATTTCTCAAACAATACAATTACAAAGATTGGAAGTTTCTGATGACTGATGGAGAAAACAGATGTTACTCTCACGAACAACAATAATGCCCACTACAAAACCAAAAATCACATAATGTACAGGAGTTTGCCTTGAGATGGGGAGACCGAAACTTATTGTAAAAAACAGAAACCTATTATAAAAAACAGAAACTTAACTATTGTTGAAATGGTAGTTTGTTTTGATGGCTACAATGACCTTATCAGGTTATAACATTTCCCACTGATTTTAAACAAACCACATTATTGAGAAAAAACAGGTGTGAGACGCCTCATTAACCTTGATCCATCATATTCTTAGAAATGGGCCTGTAGTTATAGAAACAACAAAAAAGTACAGTCCCTTCTTGATATCAGTTACAATGTAACCATCTTTCAAACGTCATACTGTCTGCCAAAGATTTCTGTTCACATAATCATGCTTTTATGCTTGCGATTTCTGTTCACATAATCATGCTTTTATGCTTTGCCAATAAAAATAGTATATATATACGCTTAACTTGAGAAAATGAAGTAGTGAGAGAGAAAAGTAGCATAACAGGAGGACAACTAGTGTAGTGTCTCCTTCTTACTGCGCCGACGCTTCCGCCCACCTTCGGGACTTCCCCGACCTTGCAGCAGCTGGACTGCGGCAACCTTGTCCCCGGAGACAGGGCCGGTGTCCATCGTCCTCCCCCAAACATCTGAGCCCAGGCCTGGGCACCCAGGAGGACCAACCCAAACCCAGGCAGCAAGAATCCTGGGGCCACTTCCCTGGGGGATTGGTCTCAGCCTGCTCCCCAGAGGCCACACACTTGCCCTTAGCTCCCCAAGACCCCAGCAAGCAAGAGCCTCCCCAGGCCCATTCCAGGCCCAGATTTCCCAGGGGAGGTGATGCCTGCGGTCTGAGGGCGGGAGGGACAGGCCCCCTCTCCAGTGTGAGTCAGCTGCCTCCCACGCTCCTAATCATCACTAAGAAAGACTTTGCTGACGATGGACTTTGTAGAGTCCATGCACACCCGTAGCAGCGGTGGCTGTGGGACGGCTCAGGGACACGATGAGCCTCAGCGAGGAGCAGGCGCGTAGCTTCCTGGATGGGAACCCCAACTTTGCCCGCCAGTACTTTGAGAAGAAGCTGAGCCCTGAGACTGTGTCCGCAGCCTGTGGGGCCAGGCACCCAGTGGACTGTGGCAGCCTGCGGGAGCTGTGTCAGGTGGAGGAGAGTACCGTGCTGTTTGAACTGGTGCGGGACATGCAGGAGAGCATCAACATGGAGCGCGTGGTCTTCAAGATCCTGCGGCGGCTCTGCACCCTCCTCCACGCTGACCGCTGCAGCCTCTTCATGTATCGCCAGCGCAATGGTGTGGCTGAGCTCGCCACACGGCTTTTCAGTGTGCAGCTGGGCAGTGTCCTGGAAGACTGTCTGGTGCCACCCGACTCTGAGATTGTTTTCCCCCTGGACATTGGAGTTGTCGGCCACGTGGCCCAGACCAAGAAGATGGTGAACGTACAGGATGTGACAGAGGTGGGTTTGCGCCAGACCATGGGGCTTGTGCCAGGCTTGGGCCCTCAAGGTTAGCTCTGAGCCTCTGGTCCAGGCCTAAGAGACCACTCCATGAAGATCTGGGAGCGCCGCCCCCCCCCCCGCCAGTTCAGGTCACATGTGCTCAGCTGCTGCTGGTCCCTCCCAGAGCTGGCTGCTTGCACTTCTGGCAGAAGGAGCCCCAGGAAGCTCTGCAGAGGGCCTGGCCTCAGGTTCCAGGAAGAACCTGCATCAGCCCCATCTCAGGAATGCTCCTCAGGCAGAGGCTGTTGATCAGGCCCCAGGCTAGGCACAATCTGGCTGAACCTCAGGAGGCACTGGGGGCTCTGCTGTGGACTCTAGGGCCTGAGGCTTTAGGAGGAAGCAGTGGCCTGGGGTAGGCCCTGAAGGGATCAGAGTTGGGCTGGTACCATGGCCACAGGAAGGGCAGCCCCAGCAACTACAGAGGCAGCTTTGCCCCAAAGGAGACCATGCTGGTGCAGGGCTAGAATCGAGTGTGGCACTGTGGGGAGTGAGTAACCAGAGATTCAGGGGCTGTGAAGGCAAGGAAGGAGTGGTGGAAACTGCTGGTTGGGGGCTGGCTTAACAGGACCAAGCTGTCAGGTGTGACTAGGGCAGGCATCATGGGTGCAAGGTGTGCAGGACTTCAGGGAGCTCCTCCCTGCCCTCTCCCTGTTTCCTCTCACTCTCCTGTCTTCCCCAAGGGACCCAGGCCACCTCAACTCCTGCTACACAGGCCTCCCCCTCCTAGAGAAGGAAACAGAAAGCCTCCACACCCAGAAAGTTTCCCACTGCCCTCATTCCTGGCCCAGGCTGGAAGGCTGGGAAGGAAGCAGTGGTGGCAATCCTCTTACCTTTATCTGCTATAAACAGGCTGCCATCCAGCGACCTGAATATAGTAATCTCCAGGATTAGCTTGATCTTCATTCCCTTTTAAGAGACAGGTCACCCTGAGTCACATGGAATATCAGGAGCATGAATTACCAGGAAAACAATAAATTCTGGGTGGGTTATCCTCCTTCCTTCTTTTCTGCTTCCTCAATCTAGCAAATCAAAATATTTAAGAACCAACAATGTTTCAGATCAAGACATAAAATCCCATAGATTGTACCAGTTCTCTCAACCTTGCAGGATTAAATGTTCTGCCTCATCTTCATTCCCAAGGTCAGGGACCCGTATCGATTTTTCATTAGAGTTCTGGGAATTTCTATTCTTATTTAGTTGTCAGAAACCTGTATTTGAGAGTATCCATCAGTCTTTTCCATAAGTCTGACTATAAATGCTTTTAGAGAAGGATCAAAACTGATGATAAGAAAAGACAGTAACCATGGTTAAAACTGTGATGCAAGTTCAGCAATTAGCAAAGAAATCCCATGGTTTTCACTGTACACAGCATTTTAGAATCACGGACTGACACATCACACCACAGCCTTCAGACTGTTTTACAGTTCCCAGGATTTGTAGGATGTTTACGCTGATAACACACCCATTATTTGACAATGTCTCTCACACAGCCCAAGATGCCAGCTAAGCCTGGTTAGCTTTTCATCTATATCAGATGAACGAGGCATCCCCTAAGGTTCTGCAGGGGCCAGGCTGGAAAATCTCAAGATCAATTTTAGGTCAAATAGACTTGCTTTAGAACTTTGGTCCTGAGGAAGACTGCCAAAATGTCAAAAGTTTTAAAATATTTGATGAAAATGGTATTACATCATAATGAATAAGTCATTCAATTAGCCAAAGACAATTAAAAGGCTTAAAAAGCAAATAGATATAAAAAGCAAAACAAAACAAAACCTTATGTCTTTCAAGGCTCAGTTTTCCTAAGCAATGAAAAAACCTAACTAAAATAAGACGACACAGAACAATTATCTTGCAAAACACAAGATCTTTGTTTCCTGAGCCGGTCATTAAAAGGTAAAGAAAGCTCCTGAGTGCAGTTGCCTTCAGAGGGAGGCTGTTTTGTCAGCCTGGAGTCTCCTGAGGGAGCAGCTCTGGGGCTGGATCAGTACTGGGAGTGTGTGCCGGGCCATGCTGTGTGCCCTGTGACACAGAATGTAAGTGGAGCGGCTGGGGCAGGTAGCTCGGTGGTAAAGCACTTGCCTAGCTGTGCAGCCCTGGGTTCAATCCCCAGTACCAAAAAGAAAGAATGTAAAACAAGAAATCCAGTGCCTTGTGTGTGACTCTCAGAAACAAATGTGTGTGAAATTGTCTGGTTACATGAACAATTCAAATATGTCAAGAAAAGCCAAAAGTAAAGATTCACATAATCCTAGGCCTTTAAGACAAACATTTTTAGCCTCAGCCCACAATAGCAAGGCAGAACTAGGGAGAAAAACAAAAATCCCACAAGGCTGACTGAAAAGATGAGAGAGGGCCACCACTTTAGTTAAGAAGGTAAATGGAAACTGTGAGGCAGGAAAAGCTAACATTAGAAGATGGCTGAGACTTTAAAAATACAGGTTTCAGAATTAAAAGCAAAACCTGTTGCTAGTTTTTACTAATGAGATCAACACTCCAGGAAAGCCTGGGTGTTGTCCTTGTTGTTGTTTCAGCATAATGGGCTCAATTCTGGTTTTGTGCCAGCGTACCAATGCTCAATGTTTAGGAAAAGCTACCACAATTTTTAGTACAACCAGCTTGCTCACTACAAATTTCTTTTACAAGTTTTGTCCTTCACAAACCTGAGATCTGCTCAGACCTTTTGGGATCGGCTTTAGCCTTTAGTTTTGCCAAAAAATTCTCACACAAAAAATATTTCCTCTGATATTCTTTGCATGTAGGATTATATGTTTATCAACTAGAATTTTTAACTCTTAATAACTTTAATCTGTTGAACAAAACCCTAGGGAATGAGCCATTCTGAACTGTCTGCCATGTACCAACAGTCTATGTGACTTATTTTATAATTTCTAGAAACATCTGTTTCCTCGTGAAGCAATTAACATTTCAGTATTTTAAGTCACTTAGAATTGACTCTTGTATCTATTACTTAATGTGACATAACTTCAAAATCTTCATTACATGAAAAGTTCATTTATAAACATTTTCCCGTCTACGTTTACCTAACTTGTTTTTTGGGGGATTTTTTTTGGGTTTTTTGTGAGTACCGGGGGTCAACCACAGGACCTCGTGTGCCAGGAGGTGCCCGTGCCGCTGAGCAATATCACCGGCCCTTTTTTCGTATGTGGGTACTGGGAGTCGAACTCGGGCCCTTGCGCTTGCCAGGCAGGCCCTTATGCCGCTGAGCCATCTCACCGGCCCCTGACTTGTTTATTTTTAATTGTTATTCTTTTTTTTTTTTTAATTTTAAAGAAAAAAAAATAGAACAAAATTTCAAAACAGCATAATAGGAGGACTACAAGGGTTAATACATACATTCCGTATTTTTAATCTTTAAATTCATTACTCGGGGTTAATTGTTATTCTTGATTCACACATAGACAGCTTGTGAAACTGAGGCTGCAGGCTGGTGCGAGTGCCATGGAGGCCCCTTTGGTTAGAGACGCATCGCTGTAGTGACGCCCAGGGCACAACCTCCCTCTGCTCCTGGGTTCTCAGGTCAGAATTAACTTCTGTGACCTCAGACCCCCAGCAGAGGCGGCCTGTGACTGTCTCACACCCGCTCTGGCGCTGTGTTAGCGGGGACAGCGATGCTCCATCGGCCTTGTGTATCAGTTCCACAGAAGACCACTGTGTTCTTCGACGGGATTCATCGTTTTATGACCTCATGTGAAACCTGATGTTGGGCAGCAAACATACACTGACAATGCCAAAGGCATCTCGATTTCTATTTTACCAACAAACTTTAAATCATCTTATTTACAAGGATTTATTTAAGTTATATGAATGAAAAAGTATTCGGATTAATTACTACATATTTTTAGCAAGCCTAGGTGTGTTTTATTTATGAGCACCCATAAGCCAAGTAAAAATCGCGCTCTTGTAAATCTATGTTAGAAAAACCTCATGGATTCACGACACATATGTATATAGACATGAAACAAGCACACAGGCAGAGTAGAGTTCATAGCTTTCCTTTTGAAATAAATAGTCCCTGTCTTTCATTTTGGCATCACAGAGATTTTGATAAATTTTATTTTCTGCTAGCTTTTGTCCAGTTTGTTAGGGTCTTACCTAAAAATCTCAGAGGCAGTGGCCTGCCTTTTAGGTCCTGGCTGGGTCGAGAGTTAAACTTAACAGAACCAAGAGGGAAGGGAAGCCCCAGTTTCATGCAGCCTGGAGCCAGCAAGGGGATGAAGTTTGCACAGAAGTGGAGTCAGTCACAACACCGAACAGTCGACTGACAAAGTGACAAGGGGGAGACCTAAGAGGTGGGTTGACTCTAACTGAGCCTGGCTTGTGCTCTTGATCTGGCCCCTTCTCCTGGAGGTCAGGTACTACCTCTTCTAGGGCAGGGACTGAGTAGGGACTGAGTATGGACTGGACCTCTGCTTTTAAGAAAGAGCTCTCACTGCATTAGTGTCTTTTCCTAAGTAGCAAACATGCCCATATAGCAAGTGTTAGCCTTTCTGGGTCTCACATCAAATCCCTTTTAGAGCTTTCAATGATACAAACAGCCTGCTGTGTCACTCGTGCTGTAGGCTCGCCACCACTGCTAGATGCTTCGTGTTGAAAGCTGAGTTGGCAGCTGTAGAAAGATCCATTAGTACCAGGGTAGCTCAAATGGCAGAGGCCACTGTAGGTGAGGTGAGGAGTCTGGGGAGAGAGTCAGCTGGCCTTGAGACAGCACCTCAGCGCCACAACTTCTGAGCTCTAACACTTGAGCTGGGGAGTTTCTGTGGTCCCCAGAGTAGCCACGCAGTGTCCATGCAGTCATGTGCCACTGAAGACCTGCATGGGATGAACCACCATACAGCAGGCCAGATTCTCCAGGGAGGCTGTCCTGTACACCATAGCTCATCACTCAAAGATGCATATAAACAACCAAAGTGAGAGTCCTCACAACTGTAGACTAAGTATGCAGATCAGACAGACTGTTAACCAAGGCATGCAGAGAAGAGTTCATCTGGGCTGGTGGGTGGTACATGCCTATAATCCCAGCACTCGGGGGGCTGAGGCAGGAGGATCTCTGTGAGTTCCAGGCCAGCCTGGGCTTTGCAGAGAGTTCAAACCAGTCTGAAGGATAGAGTAGGACCCTGTCTCAAAAGAACAAAGAAAAAAAAAAAAAGAAGAAGAAGAAGAGCTCATCTGACCACTACAACAGAACAGTGTCCTCATAGAGAAAGGGCCTGCAGGAAAGGCAGAAGCTTTCTACAGTCCCCAAAGGGATACGAGATCCTTTACTTTCGGTGACCTCATTCAAACCAGGTCTCAAGTCAGCAGGGAGCCTCTACCTGAAAGGTCCACCTGGTGTCAAGGCACACCCTGGGAACAGGACCACAGAGGCATGAAGAGCCATGGGTCCCTCTGAGACACCACCATGTCCCTAAATAACAACCAGAGAGACACGCCGAATATCTGAGCAGGCGCCACAGAGTGCCATGGACACACGCTGCTGCAGTAAACCACAGAAGCCCTGGAGGGTGACACTGCGCAAGCTTCTTGGTGCAGTGCCCTGGTGCAGGGGACATGAGCATGAGCTGCCTTCAGCCTGTTGGTGAGGGGCCTCCTAGGCAGGTACTCTTCCCCGGCACCTCATCTGGCCTCCTCCAGACTTAAAAAACACAGTGACGGGGTGGGGGTGCTGTGAAGGTGCGAGAAGGGGTCTCACAGGGCCCTTGGAAAGTCCTTGGGACAGTGCTGACCCTAGAGGGTGGGGGCCTCCCCCCTCACTTCCTGGCCCTCGCTTTGCATGGGTCTCACAAGAACAATTGCTTTCACCATGGTATCATAAACTTTTACAGTGAGTCAACCAATGAATGAGTATTACCCACACCTGTCAAAAGAAAGCCATCATCACCCTTGTCACTCAGAGAGACACACAGTGAGGAAGGCCTGGAAGGCTCAGGGTGTGATGAGCCTGGGCCAAGGCCACCATGCTTAGGGCAGAACTCAGACCCACTCGGGGCTCAGCCTTGCCCTCATCCCTCCTTGGTGTCTCTGATCCATGGCACCATCATCCTGGCCCCTCCCTGGAGCCCTCCTCAGAAGCTGGGAGCCCATACATTAGTCCTTGCTTTCGAGTGCACATTTACACAGCAGCCCAGAAAGGGCTGGGCTCTGGGGGTCTGGTGAGACGGTTGAAGGATGCTGTCCTGTGGCCTTGGGAGAGTTTGGGGGTGAAGAGCCAGGCTGAGGTGGGGGTGGAGGTGCTGCTGAAGGTGTAGGGAGGGAGCAACCAAGACCACGACCAGGTGGTGGCTGCCTTGGCTGACTGGAACTCCCAGTGCTTTGTGAGCAGTAGAGTGACCAAAGTTGGATGAAGGGAAGGATCAGGTGATGAGGAATGACATGAAATGGACATATTGCTTAAGATAGAGCAGGGAGTTATTACGGGGAGGCTCCACAGTCAGACCAGTAGATTCATGAGAACATAATGTCCCCTGGGGTCTTCAGAGAGGCCCAGGAAGGCAGCTGCCAGCTGGGGGTCAATGTAGACATTCCCAGGGAATGAAGGGTGATCCCACTCAAAACCAAGTGCTCAGAGGGACACAGATGTCAGCCCAACCTGCTAGGGTGGCCAAGCCAGGTATGGCCACCAGCCCTGAACTGCAGGACTCTGAAGCTGGTGTGAGACAGGGCTCATGAGACACCCATAGGGGCTCCAGGAGCTGGATCACACGCACAGGGTAAAGATCCCACAGCAGGGCCCGAAGGCGAGCCTGGCGCAGGTGCGCAGCTCCCACAGCAGGAGTGGCCAGGCAGGCAGCCTAGGGGCAGTCAGAGGCCACCAGCAAAAGGTCAGTGCTACGCTGACCTCAGCAGCAGAGCTAGGACCAGAGCCTACCAAGGAGACCCATGTCGTGCCCAGGAAGGGGAGCCCAGGCCCCCAGGGCACTGGAAAGAAGGCATGGCAGATGAGTGGCTGTGAGGGAATTTTAAAAACAGGGCCCCAGGCATATTTAAGTACTGAAGGGGAGGAACTGTGTATAAGACGAACCAGTAAATATGGTGAGGTTCCCAGGGGAGAGTGGGTCACAAGGAGAAAGGAAGGACACAAGGCTGTTCTATGATTTCTTGGCAAAACAAATATAGTAATGTGGGGTGGAAGAGGTAACAGAGTGAGGCCTGAGAACTGGAAAAACTACCAGGACAAAACTGGTGAGAAAAGGAAGGCTGAACCTTCATAGAATATGGTCTGTGCCCAGTGTAGGTCCTCCAGAGGGTGAGGCTGTGAGGATGTGTGTTCTTCCTCCGAGGATCAGGCTGTGAGGATCCATGTTCTTTCTCCGAGGGTCAGGCTGTGAGGATCCGTGTTCCTCCTCTGAGGTTCAGGCTATGAGGATCCGTGTCCCTCCTGTGAGGGTGAGGTTGTGAGGATCCATGTCCTTCCTCTGAGGGTCAGGCTGTGAGGATCCGTGTCCTTCCTCTGAGAGTCAGGTTGTGAGGATCCATGTTCTTCCTCTGAGGATCAGTCTGTGAGGATCCATGTTCTTTCTCCGAGGGTCAGGCTGTGAGGATCTGTGTTCTTCCTCTGAGGTTCAGGCTATGAGGATCCGTGTCCCTACTGTGAGGGTGAGGTTGTGAGGATCCGTGTCCTTCCTCCAAGGGTCAGGCTGTGAGGATCCGTGTTCCTCCTCTGAGGTTCAGGCTATGAGGATCCGTGTCCCTCCTGTGAGGGTGAGGTTGTGAGGATCCATGTCCTTCCTCTGAGGGTCAGGCTGTGAGGATCCGTGTCCTTCCTCTGAGAGTCAGGTTGTGAGGATCCATGTTCTTCCTCTGAGGATCAGTCTGTGAGGATCCATGTTCTTTCTCCGAGGGTCAGGCTGTGAGGATCTGTGTTCTTCCTCTGAGGTTCAGGCTATGAGGATCCGTGTCCCTACTGTGAGGGTGAGGTTGTGAGGATCCGTGTCCTTCCTCCAAGGGTCAGGCTGTGAGGATCCGTGTTCCTCCTCTGAGGTTCAGGCTATGAGGATCCGTGTCCCTCCTGTGAGGGTGAGGTTGTGAGGATCCATGTCCTTCCTCTGAGGGTCAGGCTGTGAGGATCCGTGTCCTTCCTCTGAGAGTCAGGTTCTGAGGATCCATGTTCTTCCTCTGAGGATCAGTCTGTGAGGATCCATGTTCTTTCTCCGAGGGTCAGGCTGTGAGGATCTGTGTTCTTCCTCTGAGGTTCAGGCTATGAGGATCCGTGTTCTTCCTCTAAGGGTCAAATCTGTGAGGATCTCTGTTCTTCCTCTGAGGGTCAGGCTGTGAGGATCCATGTCCTTCCTCTGAGGGTCAGTCTGTGAGGATTCCTGTTCTTCCTCTGAGGGTCAAGCTGTGAGGATCCGAGTCCCTTCTCTGAGGGTGAGGTTGTGAGGATGCATTTTCTTCCTCTGAGTGTCAGTCTTTGAGGCTCTGTGTCCTTCCTCTGAGGATCAGGTTGAGAGGATCCCTGTTCTTCCTCTGCGGGTCAGGCTGTGAGGACCCGTGTTCCTCCTCTGAGGGTCAGCCTGTGAGAATGCATGTTCTTCCTCTGAGGGTCAGGCTGTGAGGATGCATGTTTTTCCTCTGAAGGTCAGGCTGTGAGGATGCATGTTCTTCCTCTGAGGGTCAGGCTGAGAGGATCCCTGTTCTTCCTCAGAGGGTCAGGCTGTAAGGACCCTTGTCCTTCCTCTGAGGGTCAGATTGTGAGGACCTGTGAGTATCTTCTGAGGGTTAGGCTGTAAAGACATGGGCACATCGTCAGAAGGTCTCATTCTACTGTTTCAGAAACACTATGTTGCATTTGGGTGTTCTGTTTGAAGGCCACTACCCTGTGTGGTTTGCAGGAGCTGATGGGCTTGTTGAGAGACTTGTGAAAATTGGCTCCAGGTGGGAGAGAAGGAGCACTAGGAGGGAAATGGAACTGAGGATAACCACACATATCAGGTCCTGGCTTTTGGTGCTCATGACTGTTCTAAAGATAGAGGTGTTGGGGCCGGTGAGATGGCTCAGTGGCGTAAGCACCTGCCTGGTAAGCGCGAGGGCCCAAGTTCGACTCCTGGAACCCACATACAAAAAAAAAAAAAGGGCCGGTGATATCGCTCAGCGGCACAGGTGCCTGCTGGCACGCGAGGTCCTGAGGTCGACCCCCAGTACCCACAAAAAAATAAAAAATAAAAAAAAGAAAGATAGAGGTCTCCCATCTGGCATGTGCACAATGGCAGTGTGATATGCAGTGACAAATCTGTCATGCAATCCTGGGATTCATGCTAACATGAATCTGTCCTGCAGCATCTGCTTTCTCAGCTCCACCTCCTGGAACCCCTGAGCATCAGCAAAGCCAGCAGCCTCTCGTGTCCCCCTACAACAAAGTGTTGGTGCAGACCCCAATGTTGCCCCCTCTGCCAGCACTTGCTGCCCATCTTCCCACTCCGCTCCTTCACATGCTGATGTCCCTTCACCTCCGGTTCTGTGTAGCTATAGGTGGCAGCTGCATCTTCAAGAATGAGGAAAGACCAGGAGAGGAAGGCTGGCAGCAGCCACGAGTATCCCTCTTGAGAATGTCGGAAACTCTCCTGGCCCCAGTAGCTTCCTCTGATGTCCTGTTGGCTAAACTGTGGGAAGTCATGAGGGCAGCTGGAGCCATGATGCTGAGCCACCTGAAAGCATCCCTTTAATAGTCAACAGAGTGGCAGACAATGCTGATGGGCCAGGAGGGGCACGGGGCTGTCCCCGGCTTGCTGGGAGCTCCTGACCCCAGCAAGGCTGATGCCAGACCTGTCTACCTTGGTGCATGTGCCAGGGCACTTCAGCCACATCCCACTCTTTGAAGGCCATCTGGGGGCCTCACCAGGCCCTCACTTGGGGTGTGCAGGCTGAGGCGGAGCCTACCACCTGCTCCTTATGGAGGCAAAGCTCAGACCAGGGAAAGAAGGCATCCTACATCTTGGAGGGTGAGAGTCGGGACTCCTCCATGGGACCAGAGTAGACAAAGCTCTCCCCATGGGCAAAGCAGATGGCATATTGGGCCATAGCTGGTGGGAGAGGGGCTGGTAGACTCTGAATGGGCACCCTCCACCCCAGCTCACAGCTGCACTTGTCCTGGTGAGCATCCCACACACAAGCCACCAATGAGAAAGGGGCTCATCGCTCACTGACCAACAGGCATCTTTCAGGGAAGAGCATATAGAGGCCTGGCCTGGAGGGGCTGAAGGCAGGAGGCAGTCACTGGACTGAAAAAGTCTGGCTTGGGGCAACCAGGCCAACTCAGGAATCAGGAGCTGACAAGGTGGGAAGCCCCAGGTGGGGCAGGGTAAGGAGCTGAGTAGACTGCTCCAGGGTCGGGAGTCAGGGCTCATTAGCTCAGACGTGGCGTGAGCAAGTGGAGCTAAGGGTGGAGAAGCACCCACTGCCCACAGCAGGGCCATGTGACCTCTCGGCACTGGTCTGGGCAGCAGCCTCCTGAATCTCCACCTCCGCCTCCAGGCCAGCCTGTCCACAGCAACAGCCTCTCTCCTCTTGCCACAGTGTCCCCACTTCAGCTCATTCGCAGATGAGCTCACCGACTATGTGACAAGGAACATCCTGGCCATGCCCATCATGAATGGCAAAGATGTCATGGCTGTGATCATGGCGGTGAATAAGCTCGACGGCCCATGCTTCACAAGTGAGGATGAAGACGTGAGTGTCTGGAGACATGCTACTGTCTGTGTCTTTCACACACACTGGCCCTGCATGCTTGTGTGCACATCTCGCCACACTTCTGAGCTCACCTGCATGCACAGTTTCCATGTCCCTCTGTGCACCCATGTGTGTGAGCCATGTGCCAACCTGCACACCTGAGCTTGTGTGCGCAAGCCCACAGCTGTGTATGCTAAGCATAGCCTCCCAGTGTGTCTGTGCCCATGTCGCGTACAGCCAGTGGCCTCGCAGTCATGGCCCTTCCCAGGCACATACCTGGCAGGTCTGAAATCTGGAGTTTCTAACTCCTGCTATTTCCTGCTTTTTCAGGTCTTCACAAAGTACCTGAATTTTGCCACATTAAACCTGAAGATCCATCACCTAAGCTACCTCCACAACTGTGAGACACGCCGAGGCCAGGTACCTCCCACCCACTCATCCCCTGTCCCCATCCTCCCAGCCTCCCAAGCTGGCCTGACCCAGTGAACGGTGGAGACTCAAGCTCCGTCTGACCTGGGCACAACTGCCAGGTAGGGCCAGGTGCCCCTCCCCATGTCTGCCAAGCAAGGACTGGCCACATGGGTGCTGCACTCACCTGGCAGACAGGCGGGCTCTGGGGAGAGGAGGAGCCATCCTCCAAGGTGGTGCTGCGCTTTTGGCAGGGGTAGTAGCAAGAGCCCTTCTACAGGGCCTGGACAGTCCTCTCACCTTAGTATGTTGGGTGAGGCACCTGCAGAAATGCCATACTCAGGGTGGCTTTGGGGACAGGGTAGGTGACAGGCCACTTTAGACCTTCTCTACTTCTCATTCTGCCTATGAATCAGGCCAGCCCCTGGCCACCTGCTGCAGACCTATTAGGAATGACAAGAGGCTGCCACCTTTGCCCACTATCCTGAGCCAGTGTTCTGGCCTCCTCGGGACACCAGGCTCACAGTTGGGCCACCTTGGCCTCCCTGAGGCCTGCAGTGGACATATGGGCACCTGGAATGGAATCTTCAGGAGAGGCATCTCGGCCCTCACCCCAAGCCTGCCCAAAAACTACCCCAGCAGATGCTGTGGCCATGTAGGGCAGGGGCAAAGCTCTGGGAAAGGAAAGCTCCAGTATCCCAGCCTTCACTGTGGCCATGAAGAGGAGGACAGAGACTGTGACACTGAGGAGCAGAGCAAAGCAGGCTGTGGGTGGCAGGGACTCGCCCGACCACAGAGAGGGGCCGAATAGCAAGGGCAGGTCAGACATGCTGAGGGATGGGCTGGGGTCACTCAAGAGGAGGGTGGCCAAGGGACAGGGAATGGAGAAAGGAGCCTAGGGGCACATCAGGGAGGTCGATGGAGCCATGGGGAGGAGGGCGGCCGGGGAGCGGGGGCTGGGGAGCCATGGGGACAGATACTTGCCTGCCAGAGCAAATCTTCCCCATTGGGGTTAATCCTAACCAGGAGCATCAAGAGGCCCTGAGTGCTGCTAGTCCTAGAGACCTCCCCAACACCACGATCACACACCCCACACCGCACAGGCCCCAGCACAGATACACACCGCACACCGCACAGGCCCCAGCACAGATACACACCCCACACTGCACAGGCCACAGCACAGATACACACCCCACACTGCACAGGCCCCAGCACAGATACACACCGCACACCGCACATGCCCCAGCACAGATACACACCCCACACTGCACAGGCCACAGCACAGATACACACCCCACACCACACAGGCCACAGCACAGATACACACCCCACACTGCACAGGCCCCAGCAGAGATACACACCCCACACCGCACACGCCACAGCACAGATACACACCCCACACTGCACACACCACAGCACAGATACACACCCCACACCGCACAGGCCACAGCACAGACACACCCCACACCGCACATGCCCCAGCACAGATACACACCCCACACCGCACAGGCCCCAGCACAGACACACCCCACACTGCACAGGCCCCAGCAGAGATACACACCCCACACTGCACACGCCACAGCACAGATACACACCCCACACCGCACAGGCCCCAGCACAGATACACACCCCACACCGCACATGCCACAGCACAGATACACACCCCACACCGCACAGGCCACAGCACAGATACACACCCCACACCGCACATGCCACAGCACAGATACACCCCACACCGCACAGGCCCCAGCACAGATACACACCCCACACCGCACAGGCCACAGCACAGATACACACCCCACACCGCACAGGCCACAGCACAGATACACACCCCACACCGCACAGGCCACAGCACAGATACACACCCCACACCGCACAGGCCACAGCACAGATACACACCCCACACCGCACAGGCCACAGCACAGATACACACCCCACACCGCACACGCCACAGCACAGATACACACCCCACACCGCACACGCCACAGCACAGATACACACCCCACACCGCACAGGCCCCAGCACAGATACACACCCCACACTGCACACGCCACAGCACAGATACACACCCCACACCGCACAGGCCCCAGCACAGATACACACCCCACACTGCACAGGCCCCAGCACAGATACACACCCCACACTGCACAGGCCACAGCACAGATACACACCCCACACTGCACAGGCCACAGCACAGATACACACCCCACACCGCACAGGCCCCAGCACAGATACACACCCCACACCGCACAGGCCACAGCACAGATACACACCCCACACCGCACAGGCCCCAGCACAGATACACACCCCACACCGCACATGCCCCAGCACAGATACACACCCCACACTGCACAGGCCACAGCACAGATACACACCCCACACCGCACATGCCCCAGCACAGATACACACCCCACACTGCACAGGCCACAGCACAGATACACACCCCACACCGCACATGCCCCAGCACAGATACACACCCCACACCGCACAGGCCCCAGCACAGATACACACCCCACACCGCACATGCCCCAGCACAGATACACACCCCACACCGCACAGGCCCCAGCACAGACACACCCCACACTGCACAGGCCCCAGCAGAGATACACACCCCACACTGCACACGCCACAGCACAGATACACACCCCACACCGCACAGGCCCCAGCACAGATACACACCCCACACCGCACATGCCACAGCACAGATACACACCCCACACCGCACAGGCCACAGCACAGACACACCCCACACCGCACATGCCACAGCACAGATACACCCCACACCGCACAGGCCCCAGCACAGATACACACCCCACACCGCACAGGCCACAGCACAGATACACACCCCACACCGCACAGGCCACAGCACAGATACACACCCCACACCGCACAGGCCACAGCACAGATACACACCCCACACTGCACAGGCCACAGCACAGATACACACCCCACACTGCACACGCCACAGCACAGATACACACCCCACACCGCACAGGCCCCAGCACAGATACACACCCCACACTGCACAGGCCCCAGCACAGATACACACCCCACACTGCACAGGCCACAGCACAGATACACACCCCACACCGCACAGGCCCCAGCACAGATACACACCCCACACCGCACAGGCCCCAGCACAGATACACACCCCACACCGCACAGGCCACAGCACAGATACACACCCCACACCGCACAGGCCACAGCACAGATACACACCCCACACCGCACAGGCCCCAGCACAGATACACACCCCACACCACACAGGCCCCAGCACAGATACACACCCCACACTGCACAGGCCACAGCACAGATACACACCCCACACCGCACAGGCCCCAGCACAGATACACACCCCACACCGCACAGGCCCCAGCACAGATACACACCCCACACCGCACAGGCCCCAGCACAGATACACACCCCACACCGCACAGGCCCCAGCACAGATACACACCCCACACCGCACAGGCCCCAGCACAGATACACACCCCACACCGCACAGGCCCCAGCACAGATACACACCCCACAGCGCACATGCCCCAGCACAGATACACACCCCACACTGCACAGGCCACAGCACAGATACACACCCCACACCGCACAGGCCACAGCACAGATACACACCCCACACTGCACACGCCACAGCACAGATACACACCCCACACCGCACAGGCCCCAGCACAGATACACACCCCACACCGCACATGCCCCAGCACAGATACACACCCCACACTGCACAGGCCACAGCACAGATACACACCCCACACTGCACATGCCCCAGCACAGATACACACCCCACACCGCACAGGCCCCAGCACAGATACACACCCCACACCGCACAGGCCACAGCACAGATACACACCCCACACCGCACACGCCACAGCACAGATACACACCCCACACCGCACAGGCCACAGCACAGATACACACCCCACACCGCACACGCCACAGCACAGATACACACCCCACACCGCACACGCCACAGCACAGATACACACCCCACACCGCACAGGCCACAGCACAGATACACACCCCACACCGCACACGCCACAGCACAGATACACACCCCACACCGCACAGGCCACAGCACAGATACACACCCCACATCGCACAGGCCACAGCACAGATACACACCCCACACCGCACACGCCACAGCACAGATACACACCCCACACTGCACACGCCACAGCACAGATACACACCCCACACTGCACATACAAGATAGCTTACCTCCACTCTAGTGAAAGACCACACACAACTTACATACTACAGCACAGTCACACATATACATAAACTGTACACTCACACCCACCATGCACTACATATTTTGCCACCCACGATCCAAAACCGGTACACAGAAAAATCTTGGTCGCTCACCACACGTGCACTCAGACACAAAGTGTGCAGATCTGACATATACACTCAACCTGCATAGCACACTGCCCCACACCTGTCTACCACACAGGTCACATGCAGCACACACACATCAGTGCAGACACCACACAGCCAACAGCTGCACACCTTGCAAAGTGCTGGTCCTGTTCTGCCTCCATGGTGCCCCCCCTCCACCACCAGCCACCTGAGTGGTTCAGAATGTAGTGTTGGGATTGTCAGCTGGTTCTCCCGTGGAAAATGTCTTCTGGAGCATAATATCTTTTGTCTTCAGTCTCACAAATGGCACTCATCTCCAACCTTACATAAATCAACACCTCCCCTGCCCCTGAAGGGAGCGGCTTCCACATGCCCATGAGAATCTCTTGACAGGTCTGCAGTCTTTCTTGGATCCTCTAAGCTAGCAAATAATTTTTATTTTTTCGTACATATTAAGGTTCACTTTTTGTAGTGTAAAGTTCTATAGGTCTTGATAAATGCAGAATGACATATACTCACCATTGCAATATCGTAAAGAATAACTTTTGCCCTAAAAGTTCCCTGTGCCCCCCATACTCATCATTCCCCCTACCTCACTGAACATCAAAGACTGCTGCTGTCTTCACAGTGTGTCCTCTCCAGAGTGTTGAGTAGTTAGAATCACATAGCATGCAGCCTTTCCACACTGGCTTCTTTCACTTAGGGATATGCTCTTAAGATTCCTCTGTGTGTCCTTGTGGTTCAGCGACTTATTTCTGTGTATTGCTGAATAATACTGCTTTGTCTGGATGCACCAAGCTCTGTCCATTCACTTACTGAAGGGCAGCATAGTTGCTGCCGGCAGAGGGCAGTGATGAGTGAAGCTGCTGTACGAGTTTTCAGCCAAGGTGCATGACTGCCTGGTCCACTGCTTAACTTAGTGAGGCACTGCAAAGAGGACTGTGCCATCTTCCTTCCCCCAGAAACGAATGCGAGCCCCTGCTGTTCCACATCCCCGCCAGCACAGTCATTTAGGGTTAGTCCACTTGACAGGGTGTGGAATTTTACTCTCCACAACGGTTTGATTTGCAGTTCTCTAATGATAGATGGTGTTGAGCACCTTTTCAGATGCCTGTTTGCCGCTTACACATCTTACTCTTCCTTTAAGTGTTCAGATCTTTTGCCCTATCTTTAAATTGCATTGTTTGTGCACTTATTGTTTATTTTTAAGGTTTATAAAAAATATTTTCATTACAAGCCCCTTATCAGATATGTTTTTAAAATGTTTTTCCCCAGGGTGTGCCTTATCTGTTAGTGTATTTGGCAAAGCAGAAGTTTTAAATTTTAATAAAATCCAATTCATCATAATTTTTCTTCATGGATTAGATTTCACATTGTATCTAAAAACTCATTATAAAACCCGAGATTTTCTCCAATGTCATCTTTCCAAAGTTTTTAATTTTATATTGTACACTTAGGTCTGTGATTCACTTTGTGAAAGTTGTGCTGCTTTGCTTTTCTTCAAAGGCCAATGGACTGTATCTGTCTGGTCTCTTTCTGGGCCTCTCCTCTGCCCCATGGATCTGCTCTGTCACAGTACCACATTGTCTTGATCACTGTGGTTTATATTAAGTCTTGAAGTGGGGCAGCGTCAGTTCTCTGACTTTGTTTTGTTTGTTTGTTTGTTTTGTTTTGTTTTTTGAGATAGGATCTCAGTATGTGTGCAGGCTGGCCTTGAACTCGCTTATGTAGCCCAGGTTGGCCTTGAACTCACAGCGATCCTTCTGCCTCAGCCTCCTGAGTGCTGGGATTACAGGCATGCCCCACTACGCCCAGCTCTGACTTTGTTCTTTTTCTTCAGTATTGTGTTTCCTTTTCCTCTCCATCTAGCTTTAAAAATAGTTTGTCAACATCCATAAAATAGTTTGCTGGTATAATTGGATTGTGCCAAATCTATAGACCACATTGGGAAGAATTATAATGAGTCTTCCAGTCTACAAACACAGAATGCCTATTAATTTAGATCTTTTATTTCTTTCATCTGAATTTTGAAGTTTCACATATAGATCCTACATGTATTTCATCAGATTTATACCTACGTATTTTTCATTTTGGGGTGGTAATGTAAATGGTGTAGTGTTCTTACTTCCATGTTCCAGGTGTTCATCATTGTTATGAAGAAAGCGATCCATTACAGTATGTTAAGCTTGTTTCCTGTGACCTCGTTACAATCTCTTACTAGTTCCAGGTTTTGTTAGTGATTCCCTAGTATTTTCATGTCATAGACAATCATGTCATCTGCAAAAACAGCTTGTTTCTTCCTTCCCAGTTTTTATGCATTGTATTTTCTTTTCTTATCTTGTTACACCAGCTAAGATTTCGAGTATAATGTTCAATAGGAGTAGTGAGACAAGACACCTCCCCCCACCCCATTCCATTTTCTTTTTAGTACTGGGGGTTGAACCCACTGCCTTCTCACTGAGCTACATTGCCAGCACTTTTTAAATGTTTTTTATTTAGAGACAGGGTCTTCCTTAGTTGCTAAATTGCCCAGACTGGGCTCAAATTTGTAATCCTCTTGCCTCAGCCTCCCAGAGTGCTGGGATTACAGGCATGAGGCACATGCTTGGCTCATCATTAACCATGATGCCAGAATAGGGTTTTTGTAGAACTTTTTTTATCTAGTTGAGGAGGTCCTCTCTATTTCTATTTGCTGAGGGCTTTTATTCTGAATGAGTACTGTATTTGTCAAACAATTTTTCTGCATCAATTGATAAAGATCATGCGATTTTTTTAGCCTATTGACACGGTAGATTACATTAATTGCTTTTTAAATGCTGAATCAGGCTTGCATACCTGTAATAAACACCACTTCTTCATGGGGTATCATTGTTTTCATATGCTGTTTGACAGGTTTACCAGCATTTTGTGAAGAATTCTTGTATCTATGTTCGTGAGCTATGTTAGTCTGCAGTTACTCTTCCTCTAATGCCTTTATCTGGTTTTGCTATTGGGCAATGGTGGCCTCACAGAATGCATGAGGAAGTGCTCCGCACTCTGGGACACAGAGGGAAGGCAGCTCGGCATCTCCAGTGCTGTCACAACAAAGAGCACTGTGATCCCAGTTGTGTGGATGTTTATCCCCACACACCAGGCAAGCAGTCAGCAGCAGCAGATGTCAGCCATGTGTCCTCTGATCCATTCAGCTTTGATGCTACCTATCTGGAGATCCAGCCCCACAGACCACCCCCCGCCTCCACTGACACCAGCTGCAATCAATAGGTCATCTCTCCTGAGCTTCTGACTGGGCGGCTATAAATCAGACGCACTTGTCCAATTCCTGTTGCTATAACAAAATACCTGAGGCTGGTGCTTTATACAGAAAAAAGGTTTGCATAGCTCACAGTTGTAGAGGCTCAAGGACGTGGTGTGGACCTCTGCTTAGCATGGTGAACGCAGGTGACAGATGATGTCACAATGGTGGCAGCACACACAAGAGTGGTCACAGGGGAGGGAGGCAGGGAGGCACTGGGGAACCCAGTCACACTGCAGGACCAGTATTAATCCCTCCCAGGACAGCATCCTGACAGCCTAGTTACTTTGTACCACCTCTTAATACCACCTGCTGGGGACCAAGCTTCCAGCACACAAAGCTTTGGGGAACATACTCAAGCCAACCCAAACCAAGCACTGGGCTGCCAGCATCCCTTTTTATGTCCAATTCATTTCCTTCAGCTACTCACAGAACTTGGGAACACTTATGTCTCCCAGTTTATTATAAAGAACATCACAAAAGGCATGGCTGGGTCCGGTGAGATAGCTCAGCGGCATAAGCGCCTGCCCAGCAAGCGTAAGGTCCTGAGTTTGACTCCCGGAACCCACATAAAGGAAAAAAAGGGCTGGTGATATCGTTCAGCAGCATGAGCACTTGCTGGCAAGCATGGGGCCCTGAGGTTGACTCCCAGTACCCGCATAAAAAAAAAAAAAAAAAAAAAAAAAAAACGGCATTGCTAAAGACACGCACTGGCAAGTCACGGGGCAGGACAGAGTCTCCCTTCTCCTGTGGACGCACAGCTCTCAGAGCTGTGGGTTTTATGGGGGCTTCACTGTGTGGCCATGACCAATTGCATCCCTGGCCACATGACTTCCCTGGTGGCAACCTGGGCTGTATGTAATGCTTGCTGCAGCCTCAGCACCCTCCATGGACCCGTGTGCTTGGTCATTCCTGTCTCCTCCATCTTGCTCTGCTGGGGCTGTCCGCAGACCGTGGCCTTAGCAAAAGGCCTGTATCACTCACTATCTGCAGGCTGGAAGTCCAAGGTCAATGTGGTGCCACCAGGGTCTGGGAAAGACGCCATCACTTCCTCGCACAGCACAGAGCAGCGAGTCCTGTCTTCCCCTCTATGAGCACACTAATCCTGCCGCACGGCCTCAAGGCCTGATGTGACCCTAATACCTCCTGCAGTCTGTGCCCCACAAACATCACACTGGGGTCAGGGCCCAGTGTAGGGATCTGTGGGACACTGCTTAGTCTGTAGTGTAGCATTTCTCTTGCTGTCTTTGGTTTTGGTTTTGATTTATGGCTTTTGCAGGATGGGGTGAGTGGCAGCGCTGGGGACAGAACAGGACCTTGGGCGTGCAGGCAGGTGCTCTGTGTCTTGCCATCACTGGGCTCCCCATCAGCTTTCTCTTGAATAGTTGAGGATTGCTGCCCTTTTGCTGGAGCCTGGAGATGGGGATGGCAGCATGCAACTGTCCTGGTGTGGAGTCTGTCAGGGGTGTGTCCCTGGGCTGCAAACTTCACAGTGTTTCTTGGCCTCTTTTTCCTTTCTTTGGCTGAGGTAGGAAGGCTGGAGTTGGCTGGTTGTCTTTCCTCAGGTAGATGTGGCAGCGTTAGGAAGAACACTTTGGGAGTACTTTAAAATGGTTCATTTTTCCCTCTACCTGCTAGAATTAGGAGAGGATTTTTCTCAGATTTTTAGCTTAAAGATCTGCCAGGCCCCTGGAAAGAAAACCCTCAAAAGCGTGGCCCCCAAGCTAGGCCAGGGCCTCTCCCTGTCCTCTCAGCCTCCGGCAACCATCCACATGACCCCTTGTTCCCACCATTAGTGCCTGCAGATACCTCTGGGCTAGCTGGCCTCACTGTGACTATAAACTGCCTCTCAGATTGGGGGTCTCCTGGGACCTCAGTTCTCTAACGGGTCTAAGGTGACTATTCTCAATTTATATCCTGGTTAAACTGAGATGTGTTTGCAACTGTTGCTGAGCTTACCCGAGGTTTTATCCCCCTGTAAGATGTCTGTGGAGAGCTCACCAGTTCCATGTCCCTGTACCGGCAGACATTCTAGCTTTGCTCCCCAAGGCTCCCTGATGTCTGCAGAGACGCACTGTGTTGCTTTCCCTGGGGTAACTTGGCAGGTGAAACCTGGTAGGAATTTGCTGTCTGGGTCCACAAACACCAGAGCAAGTGGCCATGCAGCCTTCGAGCACAGAGAGGAGGTCCAGCTGAAGCCCCAGGTGGCCCCAGGTAGCCCGGGGTCCAGTCACCCTGACATCACCTCTTTGGAGAGGGGATGGTGTCCAGGCCCAGCCCAAACCACTCAAGGTCAAGGCCACCTTCACACCCTAGAGACACCACTGTGGGGCAGGCCTGGGAGCTCATACCTGCCCCCTCCCATGGGTCTCACCAGGGCCCCTGACCCCTCCAGCAGCCACATCACAGGAGGATTAGATTTGCTTTCTACATGTGAGGCCCACACCCACCTCCTCCCCACTGGGCCCAGCACCTCCGCGTCCCTCCCCTCACATGCCCTCAGTCTCCCCTGTGTGTAGCCTGTGTGTGGTTCTCCCAGCCCTAGCCCAGCAGTGAACAAATAGCACTTCAGAAAAAGAGCTGAAGGCTGGACCTGCCCCAGGCTGCAGACAGGCAGCATGCTTGCTTTTTGAGAGTTCGACAGCCACTTCTGATTCAGACTGTGCCAGGTCCTGGGAAGGCTGCTTCTGAGGGCTCACCTTGGGCAGCCTTCCCAGGAACCTGGCTCAAAGGAAGCATGGGCCAGCCTTCAGCTCCTCCTGGGAAGAGGCCTTGGTAATGAGCAGGCCAGGCCGGCCCACAGCTTGCAATGCAGTCTGAGCTCGAACTTTGCCTTCCTCCTCCCTGAGCTGCAAGAGAACCAGTTAGCAAGAGTTAAAGCTGTTCTCCAGGCACTCACTGCCACCCACGCCATCCCCAAACTGGGCAGTGCGGAGTCAGTACCTGCCGTGTCATCTCCTGCCCTGCCCAACTGGGCCGTCTGAACAGCACCTCAGCCGCTGGAATTCCTCTCTGATCTATGTGGGAGTTGCCTGGTCCACTCCGGTGCAGCAATTGAGGGCCCCTTGGGACATATCTGTGGCCTCTCACTGTCCTGCCCATGAGTCCAGGACTGAGGACAACTCATCCTAAAGCTCCCGAGGACAGAAGTGGGAAGAAACTGCAGACTTTGCTGCAGAGTTCACTATCTCTTGGTAGGAAGTGGAAAGTTAGAGGTCACGAGGCAGCATAAGTAACTGGAGGTACTAAAGGGGCTGTTTTAGAGCCCCACCATGATGCGCTCAATATGGGGGGGCAATCCTGGCGTCCACTGTCCTTCCCTAGTAAATATCTTAAGACCAGAGGCAAGGGTCAGCTTCAGGGAAGGAATGAAAGCATATGAATTGAGATTTTGATCACCTTTCCCCTATACATAATGCCTTAAATTACAGTTTTAGGCAATTTAATTTAAATTTAATTCATGAAGATTGAATAATCCATAGTCAGCAGTTCACCATAAAGCAAGAGTACTGGCAATAACAATGGACACATCCCAGCCTTAAAAGACCTCAGGGTGCAGGTCTGTGGACACATTCAGCATTAGGAGACATTGGGGTCCAGGTCCGTGAGGAACCCTCTTCTAAACAGTTCTCTTGTTGACTGGCCTCCTTGCAGACAGACTCACAGTTGGATTCCTCAGGCTGGTTTCTCGAGGGCCATTGGATATTGTCCTCATGCTGCCCCTAAGGCCTAAAACCACCACTACCCTGCACCCCTTGGGACTCACACCAACCACACCTGTGGTGATGATGCTCTGATGGACACCAAAGCCCAGGTGTGGATTCTGGATGCCTGAGCACCTGCCGTGGGCCCAGAGGTCACTGGGGCAGGGGCAGAGAGGTCAGGTCCCTCCCTCTGAATGGGTCCCAGCCTCTTTGACCTGTGCCTGGCTGCCCCTCAAGACATCCTGAAGCCTCCCTCCGTAAGTGATGTCCTTTTCCATAAGTCAGCTTCCCCTCCCAGGGTCTGCACATCTCTATGTCATCCATCCCCAGAACTGCCTAAGCCCAGGTCACTCCCCCCACCACCGGCCAGGTTTGGCTGATACACGGTGGGTGTATGGGGACATGGACAGAGGCTTGGGATCCACAGGGTCACTGATACCTTGGAGGCTTGAAGATGTGGAAAGCGTGATCCACACCTTGAAAGAGGGCACTCACCCCTTGGCCCTACACATCTTGTCCCATCAGGTACTGGCACCCAACTTAATGTTTCCAATATTTTTCCAGATTTATTCTACTATTAGTTGACAAATACTTGTACATACCTTGGTGCACACTAGCAATCCCATTCTCTAGGAGACTGAAGGAGGAAGATTTCAATTCTGAACCCAGCGGAGGCAATTTAATGGCTTAAGGAGACCATATCTCAATTTTTTTTAAAAGGGCTGGTGATGGAGCTCAATGTGAAGGTTCTGGGTTCAGTCCTCAGTACCACACACACACAAAAGAAATTGTACATATCTATTGGGTACAATGTAGTGTTTCAATACATGTATGCTTGTGGAATAATTAGGTCAAACTAGTATATCCAATACCTCAAATAGTTATCATTCCTTCTTGGTGAGAATATCTAAAATCTTTTCCTTTTAATGTGTAGAGTGTTACTAGTCACTACCTGCAGTGCTTAAACCACCAGAATACTGTTCCAACCTAACTGAAATGTATGCCGGCCAGCCCATCCTCCCTTGTCCACCAGCCCCCACAGCCACACTGGCAACCGTAGTTCTCTGCTTCGATGAGTTCAGCTTTTCCAGGTTCCACACATAAGTGAGATTATGTGGAATCTGTCTCCTTGTCCCTGGCTGATTTCATTTAAGGATACCCAGGTTTGTTCCACATCTTGACCCCTGTGAACAGTGCCGTAGTGAACATAGGTATGCAGTTCTCCTTGACGTGCTTCAGCCCCACTGGGAGTCACCCAGTAGTGGGGTTCTGGATTGCATAGCAGGCCCGTTTCAGTTTTGTGAGAAGCCTCCATATCAATTTCCAAAACAGCTGTGTGATTTATATCCCTACCTATAGGCCACATGGGCCCCTCTTCATGCTCTGGCCAACACTCATCTTCCATGTTTCCAAAGTAGCCAATCTAGTGTGCGTGAGGTGATATCACCTCATGGCTTTCCCTTGCTTTCCACTAATGGTTAGAGATGCTAAGTGTTCTTTCATACATCTGGCAGCCATCTGCATGTCTTCTCTGAGGACAAAACTTTTTTAGTTTGATGCAATCCTATTTTTCTATTTTTGTTTTCATAGCCTGTGCTTTTGGGGTTATACGCAAAAAATCACTTCTCAGACCAATGTCACAGAAGCTATTAGAACTGATAAACCAAAAAAAAAAAAATGATAAATGAATTCAGTAAAATTACACAATAAAAAAACATAAAACTCATAAAAATTAATAGTGTTTCTATACTATTGATAGAATAGTATCAATCAAAAATTAAGAAAATTTCATTTATAACAGCTCAAAAAAATAGAAACAGGAATAAATTTAACCAAGAAAGTGAAAGAACTATATACTGAAAAACCCTGTAAACCTATAAAACCCTGATGAAGAAATTGAAGATGACACAAATAAGTGGAAAAGCATACCATGTTCATGGACTGGAATAATTAATACTATTCAAATGTTCATACTACCTAAAATGCTCTATAGATTCAGTGCAACCCCTGTCAAATTCCAGTGTCACTCTCTACAGAAAGAGAAACTCCCAAGACTCACATGGAACCACAGAATTCCACAAACAGCCACAGTAATCTTGACCAAAAAGAACAAAGCTGCAGGTATCACACTGCTGGATTTCAAAATATAGCACAAAGCTATGGCAATAAAAACATCATGGTACTAGCATAAAAACAGACACTGACCAACCTGATAGGAGCCCAGAAATAAACCCAACTTGATTGATTTTTTTATAAAGACGCCCAGAATATACAATGGAGAAAGGGCAGCCTCTTCAATAAATGGTGCTGGGAAAATAGCTACCCACATACAGAATGAAAATGAACACTGGCCTCAACTCTTACTTAAGAATGTATTCAAAGTAGATTACCGGGCCAGTGAGATAGCTCAGCGGCATAAGCGCCTGCCTGGCAAGCACGAGGTCCTGAGTTCGACTCCCGGATTCCACATATGAAAAAAGGGCCGATGATATCGCTCAGCGGCATGGGCGCCTGCTGGCGTGCAAGGTCCTGAGTTCGACCCCTGGTACCCACAAAAAAAAAAAAAAATAGATTACAGATTTAAACCTAGACTTGAAACTACAAAACTACAGAAAAAACATAAGGCAAGTTTCCAACATTTCAAAGTCAAGTGATTTCTCACAAGAACGTGGGTTCCTAGTGTCTTTCAAAGGCTGGGGGGCTCAGGCAGCCAGGCTGCACACCTTGTCTCTCAAGGCTGGCAGGTTCTGTCCTGGTCTGGATGCCCTCTCCTGCAGGGAACCAAGGTCCTGGCATGCAGACTGTCCTTGGTCTGAGTTGGGATCAGCCTGAGGTAGGACTGAGCCTGATAGAAGGATGGGGTGACCTGCATGGGGAGAAGAGGGCTGGGTCAGGGATGTGTGGGCAGAGTGGGTCCCTAAGCTTCCTCCGATCTGCACAGTGGGCATGGTGTGTGTCTGTCCTCAGTGGAGGCTGTGTGTCTTTCCCCAGTGGATGTGGTGTGTGTCTAGCTTCAGTGGACATGGTCTGTGTCTGTCCCCAGTAGACATGGTATGTCCCACCTGGATTTGACGGTGGGTGCTCTTGGTCTCATCAGGCAGTTGCCACTTGATTGTGCAGGAATTTGTGCTCCTTTCCCTCCTGAGCTGCCTGTGGCAGAGGGTGGCAGGACAGGTGGAAGGTGCCTACACTTAGCATGGCAGTGGCAACAGGCAGGCTGTCCTGAGTCCCTGATGGGGAGGAAGTGGGATGACAACTGGGGCACAGGCATGCCTGAGTGCTGGGGGAAGGGGTGCATGGCACAGGTGAACACATCATCCAGGGAGCAGGACTCACCCCACAGCATCAGCTCCTGGACAGTGGCAGGCACGGTGGGGGGTGGCATCCTAATAGGGTATGGGAGCTGAGGGCAGGAGGGGACCCCTGGTGGATGGACTATGGGGAGGCCACGTCCCTGTGGCCTTTCCCTCCTCTAACAGCAGAGCAGGGGGTGATCCAGAGAGGGCTGCTGGAAGGAGTCAAGCAAGGAAACTATGGGGAAGGGGGGGGTTGGCCTTGGGCAGGGCACACTGCAGGGCAGAGGATGCACAAGGTTGGTAGGGTGCCCAGGGGACCTGTGTTAGAGAAACAGGGCCAGCCTGGTGAGGAGGAACCTGGCTGGGCCTGGGACCAGAGGGTGGGGGGACAGGTCTGGGCAGGGTTAGCCCAGGGCTCTGTGGTGCACGCCTGTCTTTGTTACTTTCTTATTGCTGGGACAAAATATCCAACAGCCACAAGTTAAAGGAGGAAAGGTTTATTTTAGCTCATAGTTTGTAAAGCTTTCAGTCCATATCTGGTTGAGTTCAAGGCAGAGCAGCATCACAGAGGAAAAAAGTCCATGGCAGGGCAGACAGAAAGCAGCCAGCAGCAAGCCTTCCTTTCCCTTTTTATTCCATTCATGCTACAAACTTATTGGTTGGTGCCACCCACACTCAAGATGGGCCTTCCTTGGGCTGGTGAGATGGCTCAGCGGCATAAGCGCTTGCCTGGCAAGCACAAGGTCCTGAGTTCGACTCCCAGTACCCACATGTGAAAAAAGGGCCGGTGATATCGCTCAGCAGCACGGGCGCCTGCTGGCACGCGAGGTCCTGAGGTTGACCCCCGGTACCCAAAAAAAAAAAAAAAGATGGGGCTTCCCATTGTCCACACCCAGAACTATGCTAAACCTATCAATTGGCTAATTTAGTTATCACACACTCTTAATCCATATTCATACACCCTAAATCCAGCCACCTCTGAAAACCCCCACCTATGAGCACACAGGGCCTTGGGAGGAGAGTATGTCCAGATACAAGTCATGACAGTGCCCATCACATATCACCCTCAGATGTACTTGGCAGAGATGCAAAAGGGCCTGATGTCCAGCAGACAGTGATGTTAGATCCTCAGACCTCAGCTTCCCACAGGCTGTACAGCAGCCAGGTGGGGAACGGCAGGTCAGGTTTTTGACTTTCAATCTCAGAGCAAATCATTTCAGTTTTTACTCATCACTGACCATGAGTCCAGCACTAGGCAACAGCGGAGATGCGACCAAAGCCAGCAGGCCTCCATGCCCAAAAGCTTTCAGGACCCCAAGGCCAAGGAGCAGATGGTCTCATGCACCTTCAACCAGTGTCACTGGGGCTGAACAGCCAGGCACTGTGGCCAGATGCCTGTGAGCTAAGCATGCTGGGTGTACATGGCCCCCATTACTGCCATGACCAGACAGGTGGGAGCCTTGGCCTACCACATGCCACACCTGCAGGTGCTGCTCTGGTCGGCCAACAAGGTGTTTGAGGAGCTGACAGACATCGAGCGGCAGTTCCACAAGGCCTTCTACACCGTGCGGGCCTACCTGAACTGTGACCGGTACTCAGTGGGCCTCCTGGACATGACCAAGGAGAAGGTGAGGCTGTGGGCTCCAGGGACACCCAGCCTGGCCGCACTGGGCCAGCCTCCTCACTTTCCTCTCCTTGGCCCAGGAATTCTTTGATGTGTGGCCTGTGCTAATGGGAGAAGCCCAGCCGTACTCAGGCCCGCGCACACCCGACGGCCGGGTGAGTCAGGGGGATATGGCCCCCAGCCTGGCTTCTCTGGTTCCAGTTCTGGGGGCAGAGGGAGGGCAGGAAACAGGGCAGGCTGGGTGCTGTCTCCCCCTCCTCATGTCAGAGTAGCAGCCCAGGGCTGTGGTGGCCTCAGCAGCCTCCCCCATGTGGACCCAGGGAGTGTGCAGAGCAGGTGGGACACAGAAGGAAGGTGGATCTGAATCTGAGTGCACATGTGTTCATGTGTGGAGGCCAGTCTGTGTGCACACATGTGAGTGTGTGCATGTGTAACACATGTGCACATGTGGATGTGGCTGCCCATGTGTGGTGTGTATGATGACCTGGGTGCTATACGTATCTGGGGGGGTGCTGGCTCTCACCCTCGGAGGAGCAGATGGGGAGCCCCATGCTGGCATACTGTTTCTAGGAAATCGTCTTCTACAAAGTCATCGACTACATACTCCACGGCAAGGAAGACATCAAGGTCATCCCGTAAGTGCCAGGGCTTCGTAAGCTGTGTCTCCCAGATGCCTGGGCATGGCTCTGGGGATGTTGGTGGGGCCTTCCTGGCCTAAAGCCCCTGTGCTGTGAGGAAGGGAGGCACCTCAGAGGGAGGAGTAAGTGACCAGCCTGAGGAATGGACAGCCCTGGGGTCGGGTGAGCCCCAGGTGCTCTGTCTGCCCCATGGGCGTGGAGGCCTTCAGGTCTTCGCTGGACCTGACCTGCCCACAAGTGGGATTTCCATCAGCCTCACACCCTGGGGGTTCCATCCAGAGCTCAGGGCAGGGCTCGGTCCTAGAGGGCCTGGCAGAAAGGGTTGTGTGGCCAGTGGTCCCATTACACATGAGCCCATCCAGCACCCATGCCCAGGCCCCAAATAGGCAGGAGGATCCAGGTATCAGGCCTGAACTTGAGTAGGGCCAGGATCACCAGACAACTAACTGACGCTGAGTCTGAAGGCACTGAAGCCACAGGGACCCCCACACGGAGTGCATGCTGGCAGGGGCAACCTTGTCCCTTGGCTTCTCTACCCTACCTGGGTTCCCAGTCCCAACCTTCCATGTCCCCAGAGCTCAGAGGATGGGATCAAGCAGACAGTCACATGTTGCCAAGTCCCACACTGACCCTCTGCCTCTCTCCCCAGCACACCCCCAGCCGATCACTGGGCCCTGGCCAGCGGCCTTCCAACCTACGTGGCAGAGAGTGGCTTTGTGAGTGCCTGGCCCCTCCCCAGCCTGCACCCACCCTGTACCCCCCCACCCTGCCCACCGCCAGCACAGACAGCTTTGCCCACCAGAACTGTCTACTGCGAGCCAGGCCAGGCTGCCAGGGCGTGGACTGCAGTGTGCTGCCAGCCGCTCTGGGTGACACATTTCTCCTTTTCCAGATCTGCAACATCATGAATGCCTCTGCTGATGAGATGTTCAAGTTCCAGGTATCTGCTCACTCACTGCAAAGACTGCGTGTTTGCTTAGGAAAGAAAGTACTGTGGTTCATAAATCATGGGCTGAATTAGATTTTGCCGCTTAAGGAACAACCTTGGTCTCAGCAACTGATGATGAGAAAGCTGTGTTCCTGCTCATGAGTCTGCAGATGGGCTGGGTTCAGTGGAGGATCGGCTGGTCCTATCTGGGCTTAGTTGATCCCATCTGGGCTCAGCTGGTCCTGCCTCACCCCCACAAGGTTCCAGTGCCCCCTGCTCTACCTGTCTTCACCTGGGGATGTGGTGCCAGGGTGGCTCTCTTTGGGGGCAATCACAGGCACTGGGAGAACACACTGTGTCCAGGGTCCTGGAGGAATGGTCCACTGTCCACATTTCACTGTCCAGGCCCAGCATCCAGGACGTGGGAGGTGGGGCCGATTACACTGTTCAGGGCTCAGTGCAAAATGGAAAGGGGAGGCCCTGAGAACATTAAAAGGAGGGCAGCAGGGGACCCTCCTGAGGGGGCTTCTGTGGTTTGGCAGCCCTCATGTGCCCCCAAAGCCAGCGCAGCTGAGACATGTCTAATAGGAAAGGTTTGCCACAGACACCATGGGCACCAACTTCCTAGGCAGGGGTTAGAGGGACAGGAAGACCAACCCACACCACGGCCTGAGAGCAGAAGAAACGGAGCCCACTGCCCTGAAAGCCCTGGCCAGCCCCAGGCCCGAGTGCCCTCAGCTCCACACCACTCTCTGCAGGAGGGGCCACTGGACGACTCTGGCTGGGTCATCAAGAACGTGCTGTCCATGCCCATTGTCAACAAGAAGGAGGAGATCGTGGGGGTGGCCACCTTCTACAACAGGAAGGACGGGAAGCCCTTCGATGAGCAGGATGAGGTTCTCATGGAGGTAAATGCTGGCTTCACGGGGAGCCCTGCAAGATGGTGCAGGATGCTGGTGGTGGTCCACGTGCATCAGGGAGCGTGGGGACAGGATGCTCGTGAGGCGCCGCCCCTGGATATCTGTTCAGAGGCACTTGCTGAGCTGCAGGAGGCATGGGGACTGGGGACCTGCTCAAGCCACGAGGCAGGTACACAGCAGGCACTCACCAGGGCACTAAGGGCGTTGTGGTGACGCTGCCACCCCCCTCAGTCCCTGACACAGTTCCTGGGCTGGTCAGTGCTGAACACGGACACCTACGACAAAATGAACAAGCTGGAGAATCGCAAGGACATCGCGCAGGACATGGTTCTGTACCACGTTAGATGTGACAAGGATGAGATCCAGGCCATCCTGGTACAGCCCCTCTGTCTGAGGGAGGTGGGGAGCCCAGCAGTGAGGACATGTCCCTGGGGCCCAATGGCCAGGCCCATCCCTGGCCCCTGCTCTGTCTGCCTAGCCCAGGGACCGTCCCATGCCTCAGCCTCAGCTCTGAAATTTGTGACTGAGCCTTCTGGGTCCCCCATGGGATCCCATCAGTCACCCACAGACAGGGCTGGGAGGCAAGGAGAGGGAACTGCTAGTGCACAGGTCATGTCTGTAGGAATTAGGGTGCCTGGGCCAAGGGACACTGTCCTTCAGGACCCAGAGGCCCCTCACCTAGCGTGCTCTGGGGTGGAGGGGACACTGTCACCATGTCACAATCATTCACCCAGTCCCGTAACCCACTCTTGCTGTCTGTCAGCCAACAAGGGAATACCTGGGGAAGGAGCCAGCTGACTGCGAAGAGGAGGAGCTGGGGAAAATCCTGGTGAGAATCCACCTCCTGTCCTTGGTAGACACCTGTCACTGCTGCGGTGGCAGGGAGGGTGCTGGCACAGCATGTCGCCTTGTGGTGTTGCTGTGGCTGGTGGGCATGTGACAGCGCTGGTGTGCTCCTGGCTCTGAGTGTTTGTCCTGAAGAGTTGACCTGGTGTCTACTCACCTGTCCCCAAGTCCTCTCCAGAACCACCCACTTCTTAGTCTCTTGGGCACCACTTGGACCAAGTGTCCACCTGTGCTGTCTCTTCCAGGAGGACCAGGTGCCTGTGAACCCCAGTGTGTATGTGTCTGTGTGCCTTGTGTGCACACACATGTGCATTGTGCATGTTCACGTGCTCATGTGTCTACCAGTGGACATCACGGGACCGGCTTGGCGGTGTGACGTCTCTATCTCCATTGCCTGTGTGCCTTCTTCCTGTGGCCTCTGAGTGTGTGAATGCGCTCACTGGGTTCTGGAAGTCAGTGGTGTCGGTGCCGTGTTGCGTGCCTGTGTCCATGGGGTGTATCTGCACATGTGTACTTGTGTCCACCTATGTCTATACCCGTGTGTACCGTCCTGCGTGCACACCTCGGAGTTTGCTCACTTGTTTCTCCAACACCACTCTGCCCGCCCAGCCAGGGCAGTGCTCATGGGGCCACTAGCTAGGAGCAGAGAGGAGGGTGGGCTGAGCCAGGGCCATGTAGTGCCCAGGCCAGGGGCTGCAGAGTCTGGAGGGCAGACATCGCCAGAGGTGCAAGGGCATCTGGCTGGACAGAGGATGCAGAGAGGAGACAGGCGGCACTGCAGCAGGCCTGCTCCCTCAGCCCGCACCCCCCACAGAAGGAAGAATTGCCCGGGCCCACCAAATTTGACATCTATGAGTTCCACTTCTCTGACCTGGAGTGCACCGAGATGGACCTGGTCAAGTGTGGCATCCAGATGTACTACGAGCTGGGTGTGGTCCGCAAGTTCCAGATTCCCCAGGAGGTGGGAGACGTGGTTGGGGGTCCAGGTCCCCTGGGAAGTTGGGGGATGTGGTTAGGATGAGGCTCCCATTTCCAACTGAATATTTGAGGGCCAAACATACTTATTATAGAACTGCTAAAATATAAACAGCATATATGTCTAGAACAAGTGATTGGATGGATGGATGGGTGGGTAGGTGGATGGATGGGTGGGTGGATGGATGAGTAGGTGGGCAGGTGGATGGATAAGCAGGTGGGCAGGTGGGTGGGTGGATGGGTAGATGGCTGATACGAAGTTAGATTAACAGCAGTTCCAGACAATCCTCATTATGTGTGCCCTTGGGCAGTAATGGAGTTGGCATAGGGTGCAGAGGGAGTTAAGGCAGCCCCTCCCCAAACAGGAAACACATGGCATCCTCTTGGCTGGCCAGAGGGGTCCCTAGAGACCCCCATGGGGGTGGCTCCTACTCTAGCCCCATCTCTGCCCTGCTCCACTTCTGTACTGCCTTCCTCACAGCTCAAGGGAGCAATCCATCCTCTTTTCTCATGCTCCTCAGAGAAAAAGAGGGATAGGCTGGAATTTTTTAAAAGAAATTTTTTACTAGATATAAAGGGAAAACACAGGCCAGTGATATAGCTCAGCGGCATAAGCGCTTGCCTGGCAAGCGCGAGGTCCCGAGTTCAACTCCCGGTACCTGCATATAAAAAATAAATAAGTAAATAAGTAAATAAAAATAAAGGGAAAACACAAAATAAAATTGTGTCAAAAATATTAACAGAATAAAAAATGTTTCCAAATAATTTTCTGACCCTAACTATGACAACGGAAGCAACGGGAGTCTCCGCTGGCCCAGTCTCTTGCCTAGAGATTACTGTCTGCAGAGTCTCCCCTCCTGCTCAAAACCAGACCCATGCAAACATCATGCATAAAACTGATTTTTTTTCCCTAAAATATCACACATCCAGGCAGGAAGGGTGGTGCACACCTGTAATCCCAACACTCCAGAAGGCTGAGGCAGGAGGATATAAGTTCAAGCCCAGTCTGGCAATTTAGTAACTTAGCAAGACCCTGTAACAAAATAAACATCAGTGACAGTGCTGGGGTGTAGTTCAGTGCAAAGGCCCTGTGTTCAAGCTGCAGTCATGAAAAAGAAAAGAAAAGAAAGAAAAAAACGCAGCCCGGTGGTTCTCTTTCCAGAGTGGGGCAGGGCCAGAGACAAGGCCCTGAATTCTCAGCACCCAGAGCTGCCCTACCTGCCCAGCTCCAGCTTTCTGCCAGCCCCATCCAGGAAGGGCAGGCATGGGCCTGGGAACTAGGCAGACTGGGAGGCAGGACCTGAGACACTGTCCCGCGATTCAGACCACATGAGCTGGCATGGACTCAGAGGCCGGCTGCCCTCTGCCCCCAGGTCCTGGTGCGGTTCCTGTACTCCGTCAGCAAAGCCTACCGGAGAATCACCTACCATAACTGGAGGCACGGCTTCAACGTGGCCCAGACCATGTTCACACTGCTTATGGTGCGTGATGGGCAGGGTGGGCTCATGAGGGGCCACACAAAGGACCACACACAGAGCCACAGACGGGGCCATGCACAGAGCCACACACAGAGCCACGTGGCCACACACAGAGCCACACATGGGGCCACAGGGCCACATGCAGAGCCACATACAGAACCACACATGGGGCCACAGGGCCACATGCAGAGCCACACACAGAGCCACAGGGCCACACACAAAGCCACACATGGGGCCACAGGGCCATACACAGAGCCACAGAGCCACACACAGAGCCATGTGACCATACACAGAACCACATATGGGGCCACTGGGCCACACACAGAGCCACAGGGCCATGCACAGAGCCACACACAGAGCCACAGGGCCACATGCAGGGCCATGGTGCCACATGGATGGGCCCAGAGCAGGGTAGGAGCCAGGCCTGGGGCCCCAGGAGTGAAAAGATCCTGGCTCTCCAGAGTGGGCAAGGCACCCAGGCTAGTGGGGAGCAGGTCCCGGCCCACCACCCCTGGCCCAGGGGACCTTTGTGTTCCTTTCCCCACAGACAGGCAAGCTGAAACGCTACTACACGGACCTGGAAGCCTTTGCCATGGTTACAGCCGGCCTGTGCCACGACATCGACCACCGCGGCACCAACAACTTGTACCAGATGAAGTAGGCACCTGCTGGGGTCAGCGGGGTAACGGCCTGGGGTCAGGGTGCAGGGGCAGGCTGTGGGCAGCCCTTCTGACCACCCAAAATGGAATCTATGACAGGTCCCAGAACCCCCTTGCCAAGCTCCACGGCTCCTCAATTTTGGAGCGGCACCACCTGGAGTTCGGAAAGTTCCTGCTGGCTGAAGAGGTCCATATCCGCTCTGGGCCAGGTCCTCCTGTGGGTGGGCATGATCGTGACAGAGACCTGGCTGAGAGTGAGGATAGGACAGGCCTGTGGCCTGTGGCCAGGACGGGGACGAGGATAGCTGACAGAGCATAGGGGACGCCAAGTGGAGAGGACACCATGGGGCAGGGAAGGCTGCACTCGTCCTGTCCTTCCTGGGCTTTGAGGCAGACAGGCGCCATGGGCGGGAGGTCCTGGCCCAAGAGCACCGGGCAACAGGGACACCTGTCCTGACCCTGGACTGACCACATGGCCCCCACAGAGCCTGAACATCTACCAGAACCTAAATCGGCGGCAGCACGAGCATGTGATCCACCTCATGGACATCGCTATCATTGCCACAGACCTGGCCCTCTACTTCAAGTGCGCACAGGGATGGGGCATGGGCAGGTGGGCAGACGAGTGCATGGCCACATCAGAGATGGTGAGCCTCTGCCACTGCCCCCTCCCTATGCTCAGGAAGAGGACAATGTTCCAGAAGATTGTGGACGAGTCCAAGAACTATGAGGACAAGAAGAGCTGGGTGGAGTACCTATCCCTGGAGACCACACGGAAGGAGATCGTCATGTGAGCACGCATCCCTTCAGGAATGGCTTCTAACTGGTTTGGGACACCTGGGGACTGCCCCATCCTCACCTATCCCAGTTTCAGGGAGACAGGACAGGATTTGGGGACCTCAGGTCATGGCCTTTGGTGAACGCAGCCACACAGGAATGGCCCTGACCCCCACCCCACCATAAGAATTGTGGCTCTGCCCTCTCTGCCTACAGGGCCATGATGATGACTGCCTGCGACCTGTCTGCCATCACCAAGCCCTGGGAAGTGCAGAGCAAGGTCAGGACCGCCAGGCATCCCGAACCAAGTGCCCTGCCCAGGGCATCCTGGGTTGGCATATAGGACCTCACAGGAGGACACTGTGTGAAGGTACCATGCACCTGCCAGACCCCACTCCTGACACCCTTATGTGCCCCCAGGTCGCACTTCTGGTGGCTGCTGAGTTCTGGGAACAAGGTGATTTGGAGAGAACGGTCCTGGATCAGCAGCCCATTGTGAGTGCTGCTTCCAGGGCACTGGACCCACCTCAGCACTGACAACCCAGGACTGATGGTGGCTGAGTTTCTGGGTGGCACTGTGGAAAGAGGGTGCAGGTGACACCTGCAACAAGGCTCAAGTCGAGGAAGCCGGAGCAACCAGGCTGCTGCCAGTCCAAGAGACCTGGGACAAGCCCCTGTGGGCGGGAGGGTGGTATGGCTGGGATGGGGGTCCAGGCCCTGTGACACCTCCCTCCATTTCCCCATAAGCCCATGATGGACCGGAACAAGGCAGCTGAGCTTCCCAAGCTGCAGGTCGGCTTCATCGACTTTGTGTGCACATTCGTGTACAAGGTGGGCACTGGGCGTCCATGCTGACCTGGCAGTGGCTGGGGAAGGGTGCAGGGAGAGCCAGTAGTGTCCTTGCAGAAGGGACACTGTGTGGCCACACGCCAAGCTGACAGAGCAGGTGGGGGGACATCAGGACCCCCACCCAGCCTGCTTTGCACACCTGTCCTTGCCCCGGGTGCTTCCCAGCCAGGTGCTTCCCAGGCAGAAGTGTCCCCACACACCTACTGGTCACCCCATCCATGGCCCAGCACACAGAGGGCCAAGGTGTACCTTGCTTAGGGTCACCTGGAGGGCAAGGGCAGGCCTGGGTTGGCCTATGTCTGCTGAGGTGCCTGCCCCATAGGATCTGCAGCTGGCCAGGGGCCCCATCCCCTACCAAACTCAGAGTTCTGTTGTCTGTCCCCAAGGACACCTGGCAGGAAGTAGGGGGACTCACAGTAGGGACCTAACTGCAGAGCCCTGTGTAAGGCCCCACAGGAGACCTTGGCTCATGGGAGCCAGGCCTCTCTGGTTGCTCTTGGTGGTGGGGACTGATCCACTCTCCAAGGAGGATGCTGTCCGGTTCTAGGTGAGGTTCATGCTGAGCAGCTGCTCAGGCAGGAGCAAGGACTTTCTCCCCTGGTGGCCACAGGTCATGGCCCACGAGCATGCCTCCCGCTGCCTTCTTCACTCTATCCACCCTGTGTGACCTGTGCATGTGTGATTTGTGGTGTGCACATGTGATGACTTGTGACATGTAACATGGTGTGTGCAAATGTAGCACTGCATTGTGATAGGTGGGCGTGCATGTGCGATGTATGTGTACGTGACATGTATATGATGCCTGCACATGTGCATATGTGATGTGTGTATGGTTTGTGATGTGCACATGTGATGGGTGTGATGTCTGCATGTCCACATGTAGTGTGTGCACACATGATCTGTGCATCTGTAGTGTATACCACTGTATGCATGTGCACGATGTGATTGTGTGTGTGAACGTGAGAGAAGCAGGTGGGTCTTGCCTCTGCCTGCACCCACCTAACAGGAGCCCATCTGCAGTGGCCTAGCACTCCTGACCTGGACATTTCTGCCCTGTCTGTATCACAAGCACGCACATCCCAGGCCTCAAGCTTCCCTTTTTAGGGCTTTGGTGGGAAACGGACATCTCAGGGGTCCCCATGGGTGAAAGGCCAGGTGGATGGAGGGTGGATGGAGGCCACCATCAAGTCCTCCAGGAACAAGGGGACAGGCCTGGCTTCCCAATTTCCCCCAGGAGTTCTCCCGTTTCCATGAGGAGATCCTGCCCATGTTTGACCGCCTGCAGAACAACAGGAAGGAGTGGAAGGCACTGGCTGACGAATATGAGGCAAAAGTGAAGGTTTTGGAAGAGAAGAAGAAGGACGAGGACACAGCAGCCAAGAAAGGTCTGGGCCCCTTGCCATGGCCTGTGGCAGGCACTTGGTTAATCCCCCATGTCAAAGCAGCAAAGTGAGGGCCAAGGATATACCTCAGCAGTGCAGCGCCTGCCTGGCCAAGCACAAGGTCTTTAGTTTGTTTCCCGGTACCAAAAAAATAATAAAATTAAATTAAATTAAATATAAAATATAAAATAATAAAATAAAATAAAATAGCAGCAAAGTGGCAGAGGCCATGCAGCAGTTAGACCTAGAGAAAGGCAGAGTGACACTGTGTGCAAGAGGCCTCCCCCCACAGTTGAAACCCAGGCTGGAAGGATTCCTCCTACTCTCTAAGGAAGTAACTGTGCTGCCTCCCCCTTTACAAAGGAGCCAAGCTCCCCAAACCCTCCCCAAGCACTTCTTGTGTTCTGCCCATAAGTAGAAATTCCCTAAGTATATTTGGAAAATCTACCCATTGCCCCATGTTACCCTAAGAAAACAAAACTGCAAACCTAAAACAAAAAACAGTAACCAAGGGCCGGTGAGATGGCTCAGCGGGATTAGCACCTGCCTGGCAAGTGCGAGGGCCCGAGTTCGACTCCCAGAACCCACATACGAAAAAAGGGCCGGTGATATCGCTCAGCGGCACGGGCGCCTACTGGCGCATGAGGTCCTGAGGTCAACCCCCGGTACCCACAAAAAAAAAAAAAAAAAAAAACAGTAACCAAGGCCAGGCATGGTGGCACACACCTATAATCCCAGCACTCAGGAGGCTGAGGCAGGAGGATTGCTGTTTTTTTGGGTTTTTGTGGGTACTGGTGGTCGAACTCAGGACCTCGCACGCCAGCAGGCGCCCGTGCCGCTGAGTGATATCACTGGCCCTTTTATCATATGTGGTTACCGGGAGTCGAAATCAGGACCTCGCGCTTACCAGGCAGGCGCTTTTGCCGCTGAGCTATCTCACCAGCCCTACTGTGAGTTTAAAGCTACCCTGGGCTACATAGTGAGTTCAGGACCAGCCTAAACTTCATAGTGAGACCCTATCTCAAAAAAACAAAAACAAAAAACCAGTAACCAAAAAAAAAAAGAAAAGAAAAGAAAAGAAAAACAAGCAAGCACAACATTGTCCAGAACATGTTTACACTTCCACCCCACATGGGGACGTGACTGAGCTGGAGTCAGTGCACCCCAAATCAGAGTCCCAGTGGCACTGCCTTGCTCTTGCCTGTCCCGCCCATCCCAGCTCTTCGGTATTCCTGCTGTTCCCTGCTCTCCCTGCTACTGGGCAGGAGGCCAACATGAACAAGGTAGCCGCTGGGTTGCCAGAGGCTAGGACTGACAGTAATCAGGGTACAGTGTCAACAGGGGCTGAAGCTCTAAGAAAGACTCAGGCCAGCTAATCAGCTTGGGCTGGGTATGGACTACATTCTGCCCACTGTCCTGCAGGGGCCAGTAGAGGACACACGGAGCACAGGGAGGGAAAGTGCTTGCTCACTGTCCGTCTTCTCTTGTAGTGGGCATGGAAGTTTGCAACGGTGGCCCAGCACCCAAGTCTTCAACCTGCTGCATCCTGTGAGCCACTGGCTCCCTCCCACCACACACCTGCTGGATTTGGGCTCTGCCTCTGGTTGCATGGTGTAAGTTAAGAGGCAGAGGAAGTGCCGGGCATGGTGGCGCACGCCTGTAATCCCAGCAATCAGGAAGCTGAGGCAAGAGGATCGCTGCAAGTTCAAGGCCAGCCTGGGCTACATAGCAAGACCCTGTCTCAAAAAACAAACAAACAAAAAAAAACACAAAGAAAGAAAAGAAAAGAAAAAACTGAAAAGGAAGCAGAGGAAGTGACCAAAGATAATTTTGGATACATTAAAATTTTTTAAGGTTTGTTTTTATGAACTAAAGCCAACTATAACTTCAGTGGTGTAGCATGTTTGGTTTTTTGGGTAGTTCCCACAGGGAGATCTTTGAAAAGGGTCTGTGAAGTCAGAAACCTGAGTGGGGACACTCGAAACAATGTGTATACATATGTGTACATATGTAGATAGTAACGTCGATCCCACCTGCTCTTATAGACTTGTCCAGGAATTCAGAATAAAGAAAAAACGACTCTCCCATTTTTTATGTGATGTAATTATTGTGGTGGGCTCATAGTGTGACCCATCAGGAAGCTGTGCCAAAAGGTCTGTTCACAGCAGTAAAGCAGTTGGAAGGGTACCTGTACTAAACCCTGGGGGTGGGGCCTGAAGCTGCCAGCCCTGCAGGAGGGAAACTGCTTAGAGCACCTGTCACCTCCAGTGACAGTGCTGGTGAGCCTAGAGAAAGAGGCATAAAGTCCCTCTGAACTTCACCATTCACCTTCCAAACGGTTACCATCTGGTGAAAAATAACACATCTTTTCTTGGAGACAAGTCTCATTACATAGCCCAGACTGGCCTTGAACTCCCAATCCTCCTGCCCAAAATAAGAGCTGACATATGTGAGCACCAAAGCATTTGCTACCCTCACACTGGATACTTCCCTGGGTGGAGTGAGGAGGCAACAGCCAGCACAGCCACCTCCCTGCAGCAAGGTGGAGCTGGTTTAACCCTTACCTCACCTCAGAGACTTCCTGTTACAAGAGCCCAAAACAGGGGCCAGGGGCCTCAAGGCTCCAAGGGACCCTGCAGCAACCACTGGGGACTCAGAAGCCGGGACACCAGCGTGGGCACAGGCAACAGAAACCAAAAGGTGCTTTGAAATGTTTGTGTGCTGTTTTTCTTCACATTTGCAAATAAACTCACTTTGCAAACAAAAACTGGGGTCTAAGCATAGGAAATTTGCTCACGGCATACCGCTGGGAAGTAGCAGCACCCTCCGATTCTACTCCAAACCACCAAGCCAGGACTGGTTAGCTCACCACCAGCAGGAGCCTGGGAGCCCAGCCTGGTGAGGGACAGCTTGGCAAACACCCCAGCCTGCCTGAACAGTTCAGTGTCAGGAGGTCGTCAGTCTCAGGGCCACCATGAACACCTCCCCAAGATCCAGGGAGGGTTGTGGGCTGGAGACAGAGGGTCCATCTGCCCAGTGTAAGGGCACGAGCCCACCCCACCCCACCCTCATAGCTTCCTCTGCCTGTCCAGGGACCTGGGCTGCTGACAAAAGCAGCTAGGAGAACCCAGAGCAGACTGAACAGAACCCCGGAGGCTGGGACCTGCTCCATTACATCCCAGACCCTCCACTAGACACAAGATAGAACAGGCACTGTGCCTTGAGTTTGTGAGCTGCATTTTGGGTCTAGGGTGGGTAATGCTCCTTAGTTCCTTTGAAATCCCTCCCAGCCCCCTGCCCTCAACTACTGAGCACAACTACTGAGCTGGAGTCCAGGAAATGGATAGCTGGGGTAGAAAACAGAGGGAGCCAAAGCATCATATAACTCAGAAGCTTTATTCATCTGGAGCTGGGGCAATGCAGAGTGCTGGCACCTCACTTTAGTATGCTGTCATCCTGGGCTGAAAAGTTAAAAGAAATAATATGTTGCAACTTATAAGGCTCTCAGGCCACCTACAAGGACCACTTCAGAGTTTCAGCTTTAAACATATCAGAACCTACTTGCAAGAGAACCCTTAACACAGAAGACCTGAAACACCAGGGAGTTGGGAAAGGGGTCAGCAGAGAAGCAGGTGACAGCCCTCGGGGTGGTGCAGGCACTGCACGGTGCCAGCCTGAGGCCCAGCCTCCCAGAAAAGCAAACTATGCCCCCCACAACCAAGGCCACTCTCGGGAGGACAGCAACGTGAATGAGGCAGGGTCCCCTCCTGCACTTAGCAGCAGCTGTTTGTTCTTGAACACCTTGGAGCAGGCTGCTCTAAGAGGCGCACTCAGTACCTTCTGCCAGTTCCCTCTCAATCCGTTTCAGCTCATCCTGCCTCTTCTTCTCCTCCGCGGCTACCCTCCTCTCTTCCTCTGCCCGAGGCTTCAGGTAACCTGGGGTTGGGGTGGCAATTAACTCCCTCTCTGCAGATGCTGGGTGAAAGAGGCCCATCTCCTGGTGGCTATAACCACACGCCCTGGCTCCCTAAGCTGGGAGAGGCCCAGGCCCGCCCCGGCCCCGCACACTCACTGTAGCGCTTGGCTCCGTAGGCGATGCCGACAACCAGGGCGGAGTAGCGGCCGAGCTGTGGGACAGGGCGTCAGTGCGGGGCGGGAGTCGCGGGACCGAGGGGCAGTAGGCGCGGGGTCGAGGACGCGGGCGTAGAAGCCAAGGGCGCGGGACGGGGTGTCGCGGGGGCCGAGGGGAAGGGGTCGCGGGGTCGAGGACGAGGGTGGGTCGTGGAGAGGGGCACGCAGGGGAGTGGAGCACCGCGCGGCGCCAGCGACACCGAGTTCACCTTTATGAGCGGAGAGACCTGTACTGGCGGCACCATCTTGTCCCTGACCTTCGCGCCGGAAGCGCAACTGAGGCGGAGAACGCAGGGAGTCCCCGTTTAGCGGAGCGCGCGCATGCGCTGTAGCGGAGAGCGAGGGCAGGGCGACTCCCTCTGGTGGCGACAGTGAGCGGCGCGCCCCGCTCGGTGATGACGTCACGGCGCACGCACGCGCACAGGAGCCGGGACGCCGTGTTAGCGGTGGACAGCTCCGACTCCGGAGCCTAGGCCCTCTCCAGGAGCCCAGGGGAGTGGTCAGGCCCGCGTTACGGCAGTCGGGGACCGAAGCGAAGATCCCGAGCGGGGCCTCCCAGGGCCCTTGGTACTGCACCCCAGGAGGGACCGGCAATATCCGAGGAGGGCGACAGCAACCGGAGCTGTCCCCTGGGTCCCCCGACCCAGTTCCTGAGGCCACGGAGCGCTGGGGTCCCTGAGGACCCCTGCTGACCTCTCTCCCGCCTCCTCCCCGTAGGGGTCCAGCTGGACGTGCACGGAGGTCCACTGAGGTAGGAAAGAAGAAATAAAACGTACGATAGAGACAAGGAGATCATTAACTAAAAATTGTACTTTTTTTTTTTTTTTTCAGAGACAGGGTCTCGCTCGGTAGGGCAGGCTGGCCTCGAACTGGCGACGATCCTCCTGCAAACTTGTATTTTTAAGAAAACTGCAACTTATAGGACCACCCAAGGCTATCCATCTCAGCATTCCTTTGGATAAATTTAGGCTCCCATCACACCCAAAATTCCTCAGGAATGCTGAATAGCCATAAATTGGCTTAGCAGAGAAATTAAAGAGGAGAGCAGGAATCTGATCCTAAGATAAAGGAGCAAGTGGAAAGAGTCCAAAGAATGTTTTAGCCGAGCATGGTGGTGCACACCTGTAATCCCAGCACTGGGGAGGCAGAGGCAGGAGAATCTCTCTGAGTTCAAGGCCAGCCTGAAGTGTATATCGAGACTCTGTCTCCAAAAAAAAAAAAAAAGTTTTAATTACAAAACACACAAAAAAAGCCCATACCACTGCAGTGCAATGAGCTGGTACCCTTGTGAGGGAGAGGGGGGAATCACCTTTTCCTGGGGTTTTCAACCCTTCAAGAAGCATGTTTCCTCTTCCAGGAAATAATATGCCTCATTTCTCTGAGGGCTCACATTTCGCTTCTAAGTGTGTCCTAAATCTCCGATAAAACCTTCTGCCTCTTACTGATGAATCCTGAAAATTCTTTTTCCACAGTGGGAGTCAGTGAACCTGCTAAAAAAGGGTGAGTTAAATTCCTTATTTCAGCTTCAGAAATTTCTCAGACTCAGTCCAATGACAGCCCCTTCAGCCCACTTTTTCCTAGTCTTCAACAGATCCTGGTTTCCAAAGAACACAACGCAGCATTGCAAACATGACACCTGTCCCACTCTGTGTGCAGCCCAGGACTTAGCCCCTCAGCTGGAGAGCAGGAAGCCTGGCTGGAGGCCAGAATACCAGGGCTATCCCATAGGGACACCCACCCTGAGGAGGCAGGCCAGAGTCCAGCCCCAAGAAAGATGTAGACCCCAGCCTTCCTTAGCCCCATGGTTCTCTACAACCTGCAGGCCTCCTGACCCCACAAGATACCCTTCATCCTCTCTTCCTGCCCTTGAGGTGCTGGGCAGATTGATATAGGAGAAATATAAATCCTGATCTATTAGATGTCAAATGTGCCAAGTTTGCATTCTGTGACAACAAGGAGCCACGTATATGTGGCCACAGAAATTTGAGGATCACATCTGCACAGAGAGAGCCACACAATGAATTTTAAAAGATGTAAGTAAAAGTACAGCACTGGGTGTGGTGGCGCACACCTGTAATCCCAGCACTCAGGAGGCTGAGGCAGGAGGATCGCTGTGAGTTCAAAACCAGCCTGGGCTACGTAATGAATATGAGGCTAGCATGAACTACGTAGTAATACCCTGTCTTAAAAAAAAAAAAAAAAAAAAAAGGCTTGGCATGGTTACATGCGCACATCTGTAATCCCAGCACTCCAGAGGCTGAAGCAGGAGAATCCCCACGAGTTTGAGGCCACCTGGACTACAGAGTGAGACCTTTCTCAGAAAACATGTACAGCAGATATGAGCACAGTCAAATAATATATTACCACACAATGAGGCAGAGGACAGCACCAAAGATGAAGGGAAATCCTCTGGGAAAGGTTCTTGTATGAGATGGAGCCTTCCACAGGCAAGAGAGAAAATGTCATGCCATGCCCAGTTTCTCAGTTCCTTAAGTACTGTGTTCAGACAAAAGTGATTTGGTGCCAACAGTCCTTTGTGGCTAGGATTGTTCCCAGGCTTGGCTAGCTCTAGGAGCGATCAGTCCTTCAGGTGTTAACAGTTATCTCTATGTACACCTTTCCCAGGACCACTTAGCTAATATTGATCCAGTAGGAAAGCAAGTCATATAACGAGGTTGCATGAAAAGAACAAAGGCATTTTTGGGAAGGGATGGGTCCAGATGCTCTGGTCACCCACCTGCGCAACTGAGGCCTCGTTGGACTTACTGGACCAGGTGGTGCTAATTACAGTATAATTTCATGTTACTATTTATCCCTTGGGGAGGCATGTAGGCCTGGCCATTGCATTTTTATCTTGAGGCCCAGCCTTCTTCAGATGCATTTCCAACCACAATTCTGATATATTTATTCATTTAATTGGTTTTTTTTTTGTTTTTTTTTTTTTTGTTTTTTAGACAGGGTCTTGCTATGTAGTCCAGGCTGGCCCTGAACTCACTGTGGAGCCCAGGCTGGCCTCAAACTCATAGCAGTCCTCCTGCCTCAGCCTCCCAAATGCTGGGATTACAGGCATGCACCACCATGCCCAACTTGATGTCTTTATTTTTTGTGCTGACTTCTTTGAGGGCCCAGTCCCTCTCTCACTGCATATTAATTTCTATCTAACTCAGCTGTCTATAAGATGACCTCAGGTGACTACGAGTTTTCCCTTCACTAGATTTCAAGTAAACCATATTCCTCAGCAACTCGACTTCCAGAACCAAAAATAAGTATCTCTGGGGGCCCAAGGCAGTGGCAGCAGGCTGGGGGTGGAGGCTGGTGTAGAAGATGCCTATGCATGACTGTCCAGGGAAGAAACCTGCCCCAGGTCAGGCTCTGAGGCACAGAGGAGGGAGGGTCCCAGTGGGGACCTCTGCACTTGTCAGGGTCAGCTGTATGCATAATCCCGATATTCGATATTCGCAGCTCTGCTGCTGTCTTTAGTATTGTGCTCAGGACCCTCTCTGGGGCTCTGGGGCCTTCTCACCTTTGGGGCTCCCCACCCCTGCAGGGTCACACTCCAACCCTGTCCAGGGCCCTAGAATGCCTCGCCCTTCCCTCCCAGCCTAGCCTCCATACCTGGTCACATGCTCCACTCAAAGTCTCCCAGATACGTGATTTCCCTGGGTCCTGCTGGCTGAGGGGGGTCTTGGGCAGCAGCACCTGGAAGGGAGCTTGCATAACAGGCCATATCCTTGCGGGGGGCAGGGCCTTTGCCACAGTGAACACTATAGCCATGTGCTGGGGTTCAGAGATGTGGGAGGGAAGAGGGGGCACCCAGCATGGTGGCCACATGCATCAGCATCCACCCTCACGTGCTGGGTCCCTGCTGCCCCTGCCAAGCACAGGCCAGCCCTCCAAAGCCTGTGCTCCAGGCCTAGAGCTACAGGGCCCTGCCTACCCACCTGTCTCTCCTGCCCTGCCTCCCACTCCCTGGACCGGGGCACCTGACCTCCAGCACCAACAACAGGTTCCTTCCCCCATCAGGCCAGGGAGTACAGGGAAGACCTGGGGGGAAGACCCAAGCATGCCCCATCCCAGGCCCTCAGGGTAGCCCAGCCATCTCCAAGGCTGCTCCACCCTAGAAACATCATCCCCCTGAGCCAGCCAAAAAGCCATTGCTGCCCCATGGGCCAGGGCCAGTAGCTCTGCTGATGGATCTAAGTGGGAGCCCTGACACACACCAAGTGCTGGCCAAACACTTGGGTCACTCTGTACCTCTGTGCCCACCTGGAAAAGGCAGCTTCCTCTGGGACATGCAGTTTCTGCCACCCCACAGGGCTCCAGCCTGGGGAGGCTGGGGGCAGGGGCTATCTGAGTCAGTGCTAGGCTACCTACGCAGTTGTCCAGTCCCCTGGGTGGCCCTGAACCTGTCCTTGCAGGGAGTGGCAGCTAAAGCCTGAGCTGTCCTGGGGGATCAGGCAGGAGCTTAAGACAGCTGGGATGGTGCCTGGGCAGGAAGACTGAGGCATGATAAGCGAGTGGCCCAGCAGGTGGCAGGGCAGGATGTGAGCGTGTGCATGTGCGCGTGTGAACATGCACCCGAGTGCATGGGTGTGGGTGAGAAGCACAGTCCCCGGGGTGCCCTGGTGACAGTCTGGGGCAAGATGAAGGAGGGTCTAGGCCTTCAAGAAATCCTGATGCCCAGAACAAGCCCATCATGGTGTCCCTTTTCCCTGGATTCCTGCAAAGCCACACACAGCAAGATGGTCCTAAGCCCTGTGCTCTGCCAAGGCTTCGGGGATCGCTGTACTTCCCCCTGCGCCTGGGGTTGCGGGCAGCATACTTCCTGGGCCTCTCCAGCACCAAGTGGAGTCCCCTCATTGAGTTAAGGTTCCCAAATCACAGGGTGCCACTGCGGGTCCTCCAGCAGTACCTGGGGACCCTCAGCCTCAGCGCCCCTGCCTCAGGCCAGCAGGAAGACCAAGAAGGATGTTGTGGTGCCTTGTGCAGCAAGCGGGCTTCCTCCAAGTCTTCAACTTCAAGTAGACCCAAATCCAGGAGTTCAAGGAGGTGAGTCCCTCTTCCACCAGGAGCCCCGGACCCAACGTGGATCCATGGCTGCCTGTCCCTGGGTGAGAAGGCAGAGGCAGAGCCAGTCAGCCTTGATCCTACAGGCCTGCCTTGGCTTCTAGGTGTTCAAACTCATGGATCAGAACTGGGACGGCTTCATCAACAAGGAGGACCTGAAGGGCACCTACTTCTCCCTCAGTGGGTGTGGGCAGGAGGCAGAATGGACACCCTTGCTCTTCTTCCTCTGCTAAGCAAGGGCACTGGCCCTGACAGCTGACTGTTGCCCCTCAGGTCATGAGAGGTGTCTCACCTCCTCCAGGAGGGAGACCTGCCCCAGGTTGCCCAGAGCTGGTGGGGCATCCAGGTGGATGGGAGCAGTGGACCAGCCCAAGCATGAGTGCCTTGGATGGCCTTATGGAGCTGGAAGAGGGTGTCGGGGCCTGTCACTCCCTCAGCCCAGTGGTCCCTCCAGCCCTGCCTCCCTCCTTCTGGTACTGCCCTGGGAACTGGGAGGCAGTCTGGTTTCTCCCCAGGGTCAGGGTCAGGGTCCAAGGTGAATGCCCTCCTTCCTGGCCTACCTTATGCCTGACCATGGAAAGCAGCAGCCCCCAGCTTGCCCCACTCTGTGCCTCCTCCTCTCTGCCACAGCCACTGTCCCCAGCTCTAGATTGGGGGAGGGGACCCCTCCCTGCCTATGTCTCACACCCCAGGGCTGAGGGCCTCCCCTTTTGTCTCCTGGTACCCAGCACTACTCTGGGGTCACTTGGAGAATGACAGAGTGGCCAGCCCCGTGGGATCACCTGGCAGTCAACAGAGAGGGCTGTGGTGATGTTCCTGCTCAGTGACACGGTACCCCACCTTACAGGCAAAACCAACGTCAAGGATGACAAGCTGGATGCCATGCATAAGGAGGCCTCAGGGCCCATCAACCTCACCATGTTCCTGAGCCTGTTTGGGGAGACCTGGTGAGACCCATGTTCATTTGGTTAGCACCTAACACCTAGAAATCCAGACATTTCACCAAAAAGCCCTATTTCCCGGCTCCTAAAAAGCCTGAGACCAATCCTGATAAGGCCTGAGCTCCGACACTCACCTCCCAGCTGCCAGCTGTCGGTGGCCTCTGTCCTGCACTCTCAGACTCCCAGACCCCCAGCTACAGGCCCAGGCTGAAATGACAGGGAGGCCTCCTGCAGTGGCCAGGGGCCTGGAGCCCTGGGCAGGTGGCATCCTGAGAACTGTGTGCAGCAGGCAGCGACACCAAGGAGACCATCCTAAATGCCTTCAAAATGCTGAACCCAGACAGCAAAGGCAGCATCCACAGAGAGTAGTGAGTGCTGGCTTCCTTATGGGCCCCACCCCAGGGTGTGTGGAGCATGCTGCCAAGATTGGTCCAGGGTCCAGCCCACTTCCCATTCTTCAGAGGCCATTCAGAGACCCTGAGAGCCCAGTCCTTGTGTAACCCAGTGGGAGCCCACCTCAGGACCCTGGGGTCATGGATCCTCCAGCTACTGCTCAGTCTTCAGCAGGTTTGTGGGCTGGGACCCCTTGGACCAGGTGCAGGGAAGAGAGAATATTCTAGCAGCCTCTGACTCCATCAGCTGCTCCTGAGGCTTGGGTGTCCATAGGCTGTGGTGATCACTGGATGCCCAGGACTGCATGGAGGTGGCGTTCAGACCTGGCAACCCCACCCCACGTGTCCCACAGAAGAGCCAGGGTGGGCACTCAGCAGCCTCTTCGTCCTTCCCCCCTCAGCATCAAATGGCTGCTGACATCCCAAGATGACCGCCACCAAGGTGCCTGCACCCTACTCCACCCTACCAGCCTCTGCAGACCAAGCATGGTGGGGGGCACCCGAGTCAGTCAGAGGGTGAGGCAGGCCTGTGGGGCTCTCCAGGAAGGATGGAACTGTCTGGGGAACACTTAAATCAGAGCTGGAAACCATTCAGTCCCTTATGAGCTGTTCTGTCCAACGGGGTGGGCTCAGAGCAGGGCCATCTCAACCCGTCCAAATCCATACCCCCGAGCCAGTGCCACCTGGGACCCCTGCTCCCCCCATGGTGCCCAAAGGCCCGGACTGGACACCCTGGCACCACTGACTGGAGAGGGTGGCCTGGGGCCCTGGGTCTGTGCACCCCAACCTACTCTACCCCCACCCGGCTGCTCCGCTCCACTCCACTTCACCCCCTGCTGCCCTGCCCCAACACCCCCAGCCCACGCTTCCCTCCCCACTCCGGCCCCGCCCCACAGCGTGCCACGTCCTCTTGCGGCCCCGCCCCCACCCTGCGGTCCCGCGCCCCGGAACCACCACCCGGAACAGCTGCGGTCTGGCGTCTGTATTTGGGCTGCCAAATAGGACACACCCGTCGCCCTCTCGCGGGGCCTGACCGACCCGCCGCCTGCTCGCTCCAGGTGGACCAGTTGCTGGCGTTCGCCTCCATGGACGCGGCGGGCAACCTGGACTACAAGGCACTGAGCTACGTGCTCGCCAACGGAGAGGAGTGAGCCCTGCCGGGCCGCGCCGGCTCAATAAACGTGGACCCACGACGTGCCTGCGCGTGTCCGTTCCGCGGCAGGGTCCTGGGCGCGAGGAGCGGGTGGAGGGCGGCTGGGTTTCTGCTGGGCGGCCCCTCACCTGTCCATGGCACTCGCCCACCTCTCCGACCTACCCAGATCCCCGCCTCCTGTAGGTGCTGCCGCACTGCCCTCCTGCACCGGCCACCTGGGTCGGGCCTGGTCACGGTCCACCTGGGGCCCCAGGGACGTCCCGCCTCGCGGGATCTGAGCAAGTCCCTCCGTCAGGTCATGGGCTGCACGCCAAGGTGGCCAGGCCTGCCTCGTTCTCCTCTCTTCACACAGGTCCCTGGTCACAGTCCCTGGGGTCTTCCAGTGGAGCGGGCAGGGCAGGAGCTTTCTGGGGAGCCTCGGGGGGTGGCTTTGGGGTGGGGCTTGGCCTCCTGGGTGGAGGGAGCTCTCCAGACTCGGCCTGTAGGCGCCGGTATGGGGTGTGGAAGAAGAGCACCAAGACACAGGTGAAAAGGGTGCACAGGCCAGCCATCAGCAGCAGGGACACTGGGGACACAAACACAGCTCTGTCCTCAGCAGTCACAGCCCCAGACACAGCCCAGCCTGGGTGGATTCGATGGCAGAGCCCCCCAGCATTTCCAAGCCAGCCACATGCTCCAACGGTGGTGACCAAAGGGACATCTGGGACACAGCCCCACTCCCAGCCCCAAGGGCTCAGGTGTGTACAGCCCCAGAACCCTAGATGCGGGTATGCAGCGCCCACCCTGACCTCTGCTCACTCCCAACTATCCTCTCTCTGTCCCTGTCTCTGTCTCTTCTCCCATCTTTGTCTCCCTTCTTCCTTTTCCCTCTCAGATCTCTGCCCTCATGTCTCTCTCTCTCTGTTTCTCTTTCCCTGGTATTAAAACAGCTCACCTAAGGGGTACTGAGGCTGGGATTTCACCCAGATCTCTGGGCTGCACCTAGCCAGCTGAGTCCAGAGGTCTTTGAAAGCCCACCAAGGACAGTGAAAGGCACCAAAAGATAGGCCGGGGGTAGGGAGGGAGATCTTCCCAGGCTGGACCGGGCCAGTCCTCCTTACCTCTTTGCCTTGGCCCTCTGGGGTCCTGGGCCATGGGATGGACACTCACCTGTCCAGTCTAGTGAGTCCTCGCCATGCTGGCAGGTGGAGAAGGATGGATCTGTGCGCCGCACAGTCAGTGCTGTCAGCAGCACCGTGATAAGCACACCCTCAGCCTGCCTGGATACACATGGCCATCAGTCCAGGCGCTAGCACCACCCAAGCTCCAGAGCAGGATACTGTGCTCAGGATGGATGCACAGCCCAGGGAGGGCAAGGGGAGGGACGCTCACCCCAGCACGAAGACCAAGCCTGTAGCAGCTCCCTCACCCACAGGGAAGGAACACTCAATGGCCAGCTCCATGGCCACAGGTGCCACTGCAAAGCCAAAGAGCCCAAGTAGGGAGCAGATGGCAGCCAGCACAATGGCCTGTCCCTGCAGCTGGGCCACCTGACAGGGAGGGGCAGTGTAGGCACCAGTCAGATGGGGCCCCCTGCAGGCAGAGGCCAGGCTACCCCCTTCCCGGCACTCCTCCACCTCCACCCTGCAGGGTGGTCTCAGTTCCGGGAACTCTCACCAAAGAAAAGGCCACGCAGGCCAAGGAGGCCAAGCAGAGGCCTATCTTGGTGGCCTCAGTGAAATGCTTGGTCTGATCCACATACAGGCCAAGAATCAGCGCCCCCAGGATCCCGAACACAATGAAGAGAGCCCCACAGAGGCCTGAAAACTCCTGGAGGAGGGAAGAAAGGCTGCACACATCTTGGGGGGGGGGCAGGCTCCTTGGTGCAGGGCCCAAGGCCAGGAACCCTGGTACCTGCTGAAGGAAGGGCTGGACCCTTGGGCCAGTGTGCCCCGAACCACATGCAGAGAGTCAAAGAAGAGAAGAGGACGGAGATGTGGAGGCCATGACCCAGGCATATATGAGTGACCACCACCTCCATGGTCTCCATGAGGCGTGGACACTGAACTGGGGCATGGGGCAACCCCAGCAGAGAAAGTCCCTCCCAGGCAGAGCTGGCACTCACGCTGGAGTAGCCGCTGACACAGAGGATCTGCTCCAGGAGGGCTGAGAAGCTGGAGAAGACCCCGATGCCGCCCCCAAAGCACATGGCCAGGATGACGTAGGCCTTGTTCTGCAGGAGCTGGAGGAAAGGGGCCACTCAGCCCAGGGCTTCTAGCTAGAGCTCTTCCCCACCCAACCCAGGCCAAGTACCCACCAGCAAGAGCCCAGGGAGGAACTTCTCTGAGGTAGAGCTGGCTGCCCCAGCAGAGGGGGGGATGGGAGGCACACTCTCCCAGATGCAGGTGGTGGCCAGCAGGCAGGCAAGGCTGGCAGGGATGATGTACACACCAAGCTGGGGAGAAGGGGTGAGGTCACAGAGGCCACAAGGACATATGCACCCCTGTGCGCCTCAGCCCTGCTCTGCCCTCTGTGGCAGCATGCTGTCTTCATGGACTCCACCTGCACCAGGGGGCTGCATGCAGGGCCCCAGCTTTGAGCCCAGCTCACCCAGCTGATGGCCACCTGCACTCCCACATAAGTAGGTCATGCTAATACACCCAGCTATGTCATACAGGTGTACATTCACACGTGTGCACACATGCCATAACCTGCATGTACACCATACACATGCACACAGCACATGTGTGTACAAGCCACATATATACATAAAACATGTACACACAGCACACAGGTTCCCACACCACATGCACATGTGCAGGTACACACAGCAGGAGTACCACACATGTGCACCTCATGATCTCTCTTACCATCAAGGGGATATCCTCTCCCTTCTTCACCAGGGCAAGTGACAGCAGGTTGGCCACAAGGACGCCCAGGGGGTTTGCTGGGTGGACAGATGGGCAAAGAAATCCGTCAGCCCAACTTTAGCCAGCACTCATGTCCAGCCCCCAGGGAAACTTTCCTGGCTCTGGTGCCTTGGCCTGGGCCATGGAGCTCCAGGCAGAGGTCCCAAGCTGAGCCCAGGCTGGCAAAGGCCTCCCCTCCAGACTCACACATGGTGGCAATCATGTTGGCTGTGGCTCTCTGGTGCTCTGGGAACCACAAGGCAGCCAGTTTGGCTGGAGAGATGACCAGTGTCTGGGCCAGGGCACAGAGGCTCTGGCCAGCCATGAAGAAGGCAAATGGGTTGGGGATCCCGACAGCCATGCAGGGCAGGGCACGAAGTGCACTCCCTAAGAAGTTCAGCCACGCCCCCAGGATGGTCTGCAGGGACAGTCCAAAGGCTGCTGCCCACTCCAGCCCACAAGGGACACCAACTTCCAGCCACCCCACTGCAGTCCCACTGTCCAATGCGACTGGTAGACCCTGGTCTGCGCAGGAGGCCATGGCTCCTATATCCAAACGCAGGGGCCCACCAGTCCCAGAGAAGGCCAGGGGTAGGGTCTGACTCACTGCTGCCCGGAGCCCCACAGAGTCCAGGACCCAGATAGCCACTATGCCGCTGGGGATGGCCACCGCAAAGTAGATGAGTGACAGCCAATTGACCTGCTCCATGGACAGGAGAAAGTGCTGGGCAATGACATCTGCCACAGGTGCAAAGCTGAGCCACAGCTGTGGAGACAGCCAGCAGTCAGCCAGGGCCACAGATGCTACCACCAGCTCTGCCCTGCTGCCCGACTCAGTCACCCTGAGGGGAGAGTGTGGGCAGTCCCGGGAAGACTTTTGGGACCCTGCCTAGGCTAGGCATGGCCTCTGGGTCTTCCTGCCAGAGACCAACCCTCACACCATCACTCCTGGGAGGGCACCAGGCAGAGGACTAGCCTGGAGGCAGACACAGAAGCTGATGACCCCACCAGGCCTGGACCTGACCCTCCAAGGAGAGCCTGAGGGCCATCTGCAGGGCGTCCGCCACATAGGAGGACAAAGGCAAGAGGTGTGGGAGTCCTGGGTGTGAGTGAGGCAGTTGGCAGCATTGTCCAGAGGGCCAAGGAGGGGTCTAGCAGGGCAAGGACAGAGCCAAAGGGACAGCAGAGCTCAGAACTGGGATGTTGGGGGTCAGTGGCACCTCTGCCTGTCTGTGAATTGGTGATGAACAGCTGGGCTGTGAGCTGGCACCACCCTCAGGAGACCTGAGTTGGGCAGGTGAGGCCTCCTGAACAGGGGATAGTCTCCAGCCTGAGGCTGGATCTAGTACCAGATGCAGCAAGTAGCAGAGGGTGGGGGGGGGGGGCCAAGAGGAGGAGCCACCCAGCATTGGAGAGAGGAGACTGTGGGTGCACAAGACAGAGTGTCTCAAAAGTGTGTCAGGAATCATTTCCTCATCCAAGCTGCTCCAGGCACGCCTCAGAGGCAGAGCAGCAAGATCAGAGCCTCACGTGGTGGGGAGCTTGGGCAACAGCTGCGTTCTCCTCCTCCGGCCTCAGACTTCTTCTGGCCCAGGCAGCGCCTGTGCAGGCCCAGCCCAGCAGGCAGGAGGCACAGGAGGCTGTGTGCACGCAGCCCGTTCCCCCAAACCAAACCGAGCCAGCTCTCATCAGCCTCCCAGCTCTGTCCTTGTCTCTCCAGAGCCTTGACCCACGGATGGGTGGGGCAGAGGTGTGTCTAAAAGTTGTGGGGGACAAAGATGTAGAAGACAATCAGGCCTTCTGCAAGCACCCAGCCTTGTCCAGCACACCCCCTCTTGTGAGTGGGTGGGCCAGCTCCCACCCAGAATCCTGGGTGTGTCCCAGCCTCACCCCAGTCACCCTCTCAGAGCCTAGCAGCCCTGGTCCCTAGGCTAGCAGCCTAGCTGCAGGTGAGGAAACAGGGGCTCTGGGAACCCACTGCCCTCAGCAGGGACCCAGGCTGGGATCACCACAGCTCTTGACGTCAGAGCTAGACTTCTGTGGGCTCTGTAAAGACAGCAGGACCCCACCCAATTTCCCAGGAACTTCCCAGAGGCCAGGGAGACCCAGTCTCAGGTGACTCACCCAAAGCTAGTTACACCCCCAGGCTCTACACACAGGAGCCAGAGCCAAGTCAAGTCTAGGCTTATCCCGGCAAGCAGCACAGAAATTCCCAGTCACTGCAGCAGCAGACCCCAGGCCCGGCTTAGGGCTGAGTCCCCACACCCAGCCTGCAGGAGGGAGATCAGGGCCTGGTTGCCCACAGAGCTTCACACATGGGCCAAGCCTGGACTCCAGCCCCAAGTGCCCTCAGATTCCTGGCCATCCCACCCGGCTGCCTGAGGGGCAGTTCCCCCGCCTATGCTGGAGGCCACACCTTCCTCACCTCCTGCAGGTTTCTGCACTCACGTGAAGGGATGGGGATGTGTGGGTGACCACAGGTTGGAAGCCCCCATCGTAGCGACCCCTGCAATTACCCTGAGTCTGGGGGTAGGGGGGTGAGTGGGAAGGGTGCAACCCTCCCCAGGTGTGGTCAGGTGCTGTGGTCCCTGTCCGAGGGCAAGGAAGTCTGGCCTGGCGCTGGGGCAGGGGAATGGGTCCGACAGGCTGGGGAATGAGGATGCCAGGCCGCGACAGACCCCTCCCTGCCCCCACGGGGCCTTACCGTGGCATTGGAGCAGCTCAGCAAGCCGACGACCAGCAGGAAGAGCCAGCGCCGCGCGTAGGTGCGAGGGGTCCCCGGCCCGCCCCCGGCGTCCCCCTCTGTCATCGGCCCGTCCCCGGGGTCCACTGCTGTCCTCTGCCCGTCTCCTGCCGTCCCTGGCTCGTCCCCAGCGTGCCCCGCCGCCCCCCGCCGGTCTCCGCTGTCCCGCCCAGTCTCCGCGCCGTTCCCAGGGTCCCCCGCTGTCCCTGTTCCGGCCTCCTCTGTCATCAGCCAGTTCCTGGCGTCCACCTCTGTCATCGGCCAGGGCCCGCAGTCCCACCCCACTTCACGCCCGCCTCCTGATACCCAGGCTCTCTGCGCGGTCCCGCCTTAAGGGCGCAGGAGGCGGGCCGGGGCGGGGCGATCGAGTCCGCCCCGCCCTCCAAGCAGGGGCGTGGCGGTGCGTCGGGTGGGCGGGGCCAGTGGGTGGAGTCCGAGCCTTTGGGCCTTGGGTGTCAGAGGCCAGGTCTGAAGACCGTGCCATAGGCCCAGGGGTAACGTTCCCTCCTGCAGGGGACACAGCTGACCGGGCCCCGCGGGGATGGGTGTGGGAAAAAGAGCCTGAAGTCACTCAGCCCTAGCAGAGTCTGCATTCTTGTAAGGACCCCAAATTCCTGAGGTCCCCACAAGTCACAGGGAGAGGCCATCCTGGAATAGGAGGCCGCAGTCAGTATGCAGACAGCCAGACTTGCTCCGGGGAGGCATGAACTGGTTAGGGGTCCTGGGGAGGATGGGGGACCTGTAAGCCCAGCCCAAGGGGGCAGGCAGCTCCGCGCGCGAGAGACACACACACACACACACACACACACACACACACACACACACACGGCCAGGCTGCCATCTGGTTTCCTCTGAGAAACCCCTGAGCGAGAGGAGGCATGGTTCTCTTTGTTCAGGTGGCAGGGGCAGCGGAGGGAAGTCTCCTGCCCCTGGGCCTGCTGGCTCTACCAGGTGGGGGCTGTCTGGTCAGGGTGGGAATGGGAGTTCCTCCAGCCAGGAGGCTTCTTGCCCTCAAATGTACCCCGTGGCCTGGCTCTCTCCATCACTCCTGCTCTTTGTCCCAAGCGTCCTAAGATGGGACACTTGTCAGACAAGCAACTGTGCAGCCTTAAGCTTTAGCATGTGTGCACATTCTTATGGGGCATTGTGTGCCTGCAAGATGGAGTCGCCCACAACAGCCCCCTCTCTAAGGACACCTCACAGCCTTCCTCCATGGCCTGCTGCTGTCTTTGTGTTGGGACTGGGATGCCCCGCACTCCACCTGGCAGATGAGAAGGGGCCACACTGGTTTCAGTGTTGAGGGACCTGACGTAGGTGGGGCTTTGCCCCACACCAGCTGCAAACCTGGGAGGTATTTGAGCTGTCACCACTGGACAGGGTGTACAGTGGCTGCTGAGCTCCTGCCCCCACTCCTAGCTCTCATGGGTAAAACAGGAGAGTTCAGCATGGCTGCAGGACACAAGACCACCTCACAACAATCAGTTGTGTTTCTGGAAACTACACCAACATGGAACATTTGGAAGCCACAGTCAAAGACAAAATACATTTACAATTACTTCGAAGAAATTAAATACTTGGACATAAACTCAACATTTGTGTGCTAGTACTCATACAATACTAAAAATGAAAAAAAAAATCAAGGAAGACCTAAAGAAATGGACAGACATACCATGTTCACGGGTGGCCAAAATCAACAGAGTAAAGTTGTCAGTTCTCCCTAAATCAACTTACAGGATTTTTTTGTTTGTTTCTTTTTGTAGTACTAGGGGTTGGACCCAGGGTCTTGTGCTTGCTAGGCAAGTGCTGTACAACTAAGCTACATTCCAGGCCCCCCCCATTTTTATTGAGATAGGGTCTCACTAAGTTCCCCAGGCTAAACTCAAACATGTGATCCTTCTGCTTCAGCCTCCTGAGTACCTGAGATAAAAGGCATGCATGCCACTGTGCCTGACTGACTTGCAGGTTTAATGAAATTCTTATCAAAAGGTCTTTGCACACATAGACTGGGAGAAAATATGTGCAAACCATATCCAACATATCCATGCTTTCTTCTCAAAACAAGCATGAAACTGTCATATAACACAGCAGCTGCAGTCTTGGGCATTTATCCCTGAGAAATAAAAATTCATGCTCACACAGAAACCTGTAGGCAAACCTGGTAGCTTAATCTGCGATAACCAAAGGCTGGAAATCTCCAGATGTCCTTTAGTAGGTGAATGGCTAAGTAAGCTGCAGTACATCCATACCAGTGAGTATTACTCAGTGGAATGATTGTTGATATTTGCAAATACCCAGATGCATCCCAGGCAATTACACAGGATAGAAAGAAACAGCTCAGCCCAGGCATACTGTGTGGTTCCACTTGCTATGGCTGGATGTGGTTTAAACACGTCCCTGTCCCCCCCGGGCTCGTGTGCTGGAAGCTGGGTCCCCAGGGGCTGGTGCTGAGGTGGATGGACCATTCAAGGTTGGGGCCTGGGGGAGTCTTTGGGTCATTTGGGGCGCTGCCTTAGGAAGAGGTCAATGTAGTTGTCTAGCTCTCATGGGACCCCAAATTAGTTCTCAGGAGAGACTGTTACTAAACAAAAAAGAGAGGGACAGAAAGTCTGGCCCCTGCCCTTGCCCCAGCTTCCTGTCTTCATGTGATCTCTGCTCTGTGCATGCCTGGCCATCAGGGTACCACCCACCACGACACTGTCACAGGGCCAAGCTGATATGAGCACCAGGCCCTTGAAAATCCAAAACCATGAGCTGCATTGGTCTCTGTTCTTGCAAAGTTACCCAGCCACAGAGACTTCATTATAGTAGCTGGAAATGGACTAGCACACCATTTATGTCACCATTCTAGGAAAGCAAACCTTTAGAACTGGAGAAGAGAGTAGCAGTTGCTCGGGTTCAGGGTCTGGGCAGGACGGGAACACCTGCGGTGATGTCCTGCCCCTTCACCATGAACATGAACACACAGCCGCAGCGTAAGGTCCAGTGCAGGTGCACACACCAAGCCTGAGGTAAACAGGGTGAGCGGGCAGGTTGCATCAATGTCACATTATGCTGTGGAGTCTGCAAGATGTCACCCTGTGGGCTGGCAGAGGGAGCAGGGCCTCACTGTGCTGCTGTTTCTTACATCTTCATGTGAATCCACAATTATCTCAAAGTAAGAAGGGTAATGGTAAGAAATCCCACAGAATGGGAGTTCCACTCATTCAGTGTGGCAGTTTTGTTTAAATCCAAGAAGCATCTCCAACACAAGTCTGAGCTGCTGGAGTTTTGAATCCAGGTCTAGGGACATGGGCGGGTGCACATACCACCCACAGCCCCAGTGCCTGGCACACCTTTGGACAGCCCAGTCTCCAGGTGTCCTTTGTGGACCACACAAGCCACCTGGCATCTCTTGGAAAATGACCTTCAGAGGCTTGTTTACATCTGGCCCCCTCTTACGGCTAAACCTGTGTGTCAATGTCTTCATCTCTTTTTTTAAAAATTAAATATGGTCTCTATCAGCACAAATTAACATGAGTTCTGTTCAAAGCCAGGGAGTTGAGGGTGGAGGGCAAGTCTACTGTCCTGGGAAATGCCAGGGATGATAACCTCCTACAAGGTGACAGTCAGGGGCCCATACTGTTTATTTGCTTGGCTTTTATCTGCTCCTCCCAAAGAATGCCAAGGCTATGAGGGCAGGAGCCCATCTACCCGGAATGCCTGGATCGAAAACTGGCTGGCACAAGGTCCCGGGTAAGAACAAAGGGGTGGGTGGAAGCCTTTTTGCCTCAGGCCACTCCATGCCAAGCCTGCCAGGCAGGCTCCTCCCATGCGCCCACACTCCCCACACACACCCGTTGACCCTCCTGGGCTGTCTGCCTCCAGCGGTATGGCACACCTCCCTCCCCACGTTGTGGGATGACACAACCCTCTTCCTCCGGATTAGCTGCTAAAAGCCCCGTACGACACCTCGCAGCACAGGCCAAGTCACCACAGCAAGATCCAGACTCCAAAAACAGGAGGCGGCTCTATTCTCAAGAATATGGAAGGGATCGAGTGACGGGACCACTCACAAACTGTGACTACATTTTCATTTGCCAAGGGAGGTGATCACTGCCACCTATGGCCCAGTAGCCCAAGCAGAGTGGGCCCTGGTGCCCTCCTCATCCCCTCCTATCTAGCACAGGGGCCCATGTGAACTCCAAAGTTGAGGCAGCAAGTGTCTGTAGCCAGCCTGCTGCCCCCAAGGACTCCATGGGCCCCTCTGTCCCTGCCCTCAAACCTGGTCATCTTGGAAAGGGGCTGAAGGAGCTGGTTTCCTCATTTGTGTGTCTGTGGTGTGAGGTGGGCATCTTTTTTGTGTGTCTGTGGTGTGAGATAGGGTTGTGTGTGTGTGTCTAATTTTTTGTGTAGGGTCTGACACTCTTCTATGTCGTGTATGTATCTGGAATGAGATTGGTATCTGGTGTATGTTCTTGCATTACGTTAGGCTATGGGTTTTGGTATGTGTCCTAACAGATGTTTAATTTTGGGGGTATGTGGTGTATGGTGGGAGATAGGTCTCTGTCTTGTGTGTATATGTGGTGTGCAATGGTTATCTATTTTTTTCTGTGTGGGACAAAACAGGCATCTAGTTTTTTTGTGACTAGGCAGATGTAACAGGTTTGTACTGTGTGTGTGTGTGTGTGCATGTGTGGTATACAGAGGAATCATAGCCTGGAAGGGTCTGGGAGTCTGCTCTCTCACGACTGTACTGACCTACAACCATTTTGCACATGTACACAAAGAGCAGACACGAGACCTCCGGGTCAGAGACAAAGCAGAGCTGGCCTCATGCTGCCCCTCAGCCATCCCACGGTTGCAGTTGGTCCTGACACACGCCAGATGTGTATATTAGTATCAGTCATTTACTGCCAAATGTTTCATTTCATGGATATACCACATTTTATTTATTTATCAGTTGAAAGACATTTGGGTGTTTCCATGTTGGGGCTACTGAGTACTGCTACTTTGACTGACTGTGTACCCGGTTCTGCAGAGACATCTGTTTTCATTTCTCCTAGCTCTATGCCTAGGAGTGGGATGGGGGACTTACATGTTAACTTCACATTTCGCCTTTAGAGGAACTGAAAATTGTCCAAACCAGTGTACCATTCTATATCTCCACAACAGCTCATGAGAGTCCCAGTTTCTCTGCATTCTCGCCCAAACTCATTGTCGCCTCTTTTTAATTAAGGCCATCCTATTGGGTACAAAGTAGTGTCTTGTGGTTATGATATGGACCTCCTTAATGGCTAATGATGTTACCATCTTTTCATACGCTCACTGGCCATTTATGTATCTTCTTTGGAAAATTATCTATTCAGATCATTTGTTCATTTTAATGAGGTATTCATCTTTTCATTGTTTTTAAATTTTTGTTTATTGTTTTGTTTTGTTTGAGACAGAGTCTCGCTACGTAGCCCAGGCTGGCCTCAAACTTGAAGCAATCCTCCTGCCTCAGCCTCCGGAGTGCTGGGATTACAAGGGTGCGCCACTATGCCCAGCCCATCTTTTCATTGTTGAGTCATGATCCCAGCACTCTGGGAGGCTGAGGCAGAAGGATCACAAGTTTGAGCCCAGTGTGGGCAATTTAGTGATTTAGCAAGATCCAGTCTCAAATTTTTTAAAAAGGGCTGGGGTGTAGCTCAATGTAAAGGCCCTGTGTTCAATCCCCAATACCAAAAAAAGAAAAAGAAAGGGAAAAACATCACAAATTTCAGACCCACCCGGGCAATTTATTGAGATCCTGTCTCAATAATTTAAAAAATAAATAAATACAAAGGCCCAGGGATGTAGATCAGTGGTAGAATGGTGCCTACCACATGTGAGGTCTTGGGTTACAACCTCGGTAACCTGCCACTGGGTAATCCCCTTGCATCCCAAAATCCTCCTAATCTGTATCTCCCCTTTGCTCATGGTCTTTTAAAACAGGAAAATTTCTAATTTTGATAAAACCCAATTCATTTGTTTTTATTCATTACTTGTACCTTTGGTGTCATGTCAAAGAAACCACTGCCTATCCCAAGGTCAAGAAGATTTATGACTATGTTTTTCTTCTAATGCAGAAATGTTTCCAGTTTTACCTTTTACGTTTAGGTCTTTGATCCATTCAAGTTAACTTTTGAAAGTGGTGGATAGTGGGAGTTTCATTCTTTTATACAGGAATATTAGGTTTTTCCAGCAACATTTATTGAAAAGCAACATTTTTCTGCATAGAATCATGTTGGCACCCTTGAAAATCCACTGGCCGTGGATGCGAGGGTTTATTCTGCTCTGTTGATCCATGAGTCCATCTTTATGCCAGTGCCACACCATCCTGATCCTGTAGCTGGGCAGTAAGTTTTGAAATCAGGAAGTGGGGCTCTGCCAATTTTGTTCTTCGTTGTAAGATCATTTGGCTATCCTGGGTCCCTTGAATTGCCATATGAACTTTAGGATCAAATTTCAACTTATTGTCCATTTCTGCAAAGAAGCCAGTTGGCCCTTTGGTATGGACTGTGCTGAATGATTATTTTGGGGAGTACTGGATCTTAACCACAATGTCTCCCCATCTATGCACATGAGAAGTCTTCCCATTTATTTAGGTCCACTTTAGTTTATTTCACTAATGTTTGTAGTTTTCAGAATACAAATTTTAGCTTTTATACATTAATTTGCTTTTTAAAATTAATAGACTTTATTTTGAGCAATTTTAGATACACAGAAAAATTAATCAGAGTAGAATTCCCACACACTTCCCATCTCCAGCCTCTACTCATCTTTCCCCTATCATTTACACTTTGTACCAGTGTAGAGCATTTGCCTCAGTGGATGAACTGATATTGATACACTGTTACTAAATAAAATCCTCAGGTCTTTGGAGGAGGGGTTAAGACAGGGTCTCATTATGTAGCCCAGGCTGACCTAGAATTTAGAACAATCCTTCTACCTTAGCCTCCCAGGTGCTGGGATTACAGGTATGCACCACCGTGCTGGCTAAAATCCCTGATTGTTGCAGGATGCACTTTGTCTGGGTTAGTTTGACCCTAAAGGAAGGCACCAGCCCTCCCTTCACTTCCTTTTCAACCTATTGTCTCCCTTGCATACCTTCATTCTCTTTCAAATGGCCTGTGGCAAAAACAGTCCCTTTGCCCTGGGTTTTTGCTACAACCCAGGATGCCTGTCCCCATGTCTTGCACTTTCCACAGATGGATATGAAACCCAGTCATGGTCTGCAGGGTGCAGAGTGTGCAGTTAGGACAAGTCAGGTCTTTCTTTAGGAGAGGATCTGAGGTGAGAAAGGGGGAGGAGGGCGAGAGGGAAAGGCAGTGTAGCTGGGCAGCTCCTGTAGGAAGTTTTGGCTGCAGCTGCCCCTCTGCCTTACCGGAGAAGGTGTGGCAGGAGGCAGTCAGGGGCAGCTCCCTGCTCCCAGGGACACCAGGGTGGATGGGGTGTCGAGCCTCTGGGCACCTGGATCCAGGCTGGGATTCTGGCAAGAATTCCCGTGAGGGTGCTGGTGGTGTTTGCTTCCATAAGAGGCACAGAGCCAACCACGTGTCTCTGGTGATGCTAGTGTTGCTGATGGGCATCATCCACACCCATTACTTCTTGTGGCTATTTTAATTCCATTATTTCTTCTTCACTTAATGCTGGATCATTCATGGAGAAACCTTCACCCATCCAGCCTGTGGTCACCCGGAGGCAGAGTCTGTATGGGAAGATAAACAACTGGCTGCCTCCGCTCTCCGACAGTTTTCCTTGAGGAGCTGGTTCCTCCAAGTCCTACGATGCCCTCTGACTGGATTTTTAACTGCGTTGCACATTTGTATTTGCCCCTGTGCATGTGTTTTGTTCTACTGCTGCTCTTATCCTTGTGACAGCCCATGCCTGTCTTGTTGGTGAGCCTTTGCGGTGGCCTCTATCTTTTCACCTGATCCTCCCAGCTCCAGAGGGCCCAGCACATGGTTCGCAACAGCTAACACTGCGTTACCCTGGCCCTGTTTCTAAGACATGTGGGTAACCAGCCTCTCCCTACAGGTCACGCTTCTCTTCCTGACCAGGGGCATCATGGCCTACTTCCCTGCACATGCTCACTGTCTGCATCTCAGCAGACCCTCCTGTGCAGTTCTAGGCAGAGCTAAGTTACCTGGAAATACTTTGATTCCTTCCAGCCCTCCTGACTGTATCAGGCTGGACAGAGCAGTCTAGTTTACTATCCACTGCTGGAAGCATGCTGGCTGTCTGTGGGCCATGAGGGCTTCCTGTGTCAGTGGGCACACAAGGACTCCCCACCCTGGCTCTCCCAGATTGTGCATGCCCTTCACGTGGGTGTTCTTTCCCAGCCCAGGCAGTTTCCACGCATGTTCAGCAGTGCTCTGCTGAGGGGCTGGGACCTTCTGTGGGTCTCTGGAGCTCTCATCTGGGTGGCCCCTCCTTTCCAGTCCCCTACCCTATAGCTCCAGCTATGTGTTCCTTAGTGCCCCGCCTCATCCCTCTCTCAGGGAGCAAGGCCTTCATTGCCTGATATCCAATGTCTGAAAACCATGATTTGTTTATTTGTTTGTTGTAGACAAGGTCTTGCTCTGTAGTTTAGGCTGGCCTTGAACTCACTATGTAGCCCAGGCTGTCCTCGAACTCATGGTGATCCTCCTGCCTCAGCCTCCCAAGTACTGGATTCAGAGTCCAGAGTGTTCACCATTACACCACAGAACCAAGTCCGAGTACTAAAAATCATGATTTGATCTGTTTTGTCCAGTGTCTCAGTTGCTTGGGAGAGAGGGTGTAATACTCAGCTTTCTTGTCACTGGGACAAAATACCTGACACCCACAATTTAAAGGGAAGGTTTCAGAGGCCCCAGTCCATGCTTGTTGATTCCAAGGCAGAAACTGCATGGCAGGAAGATGCTCAACCCATCATAGCCAGAAGCGGGGGGGGGGGGGGGGGGGGACAAGGTCACACCCCCAGCAACCCACCTCCTCTGACCAGGCCCCATACCCTACCGTGGTGCCTGACCGTTACAGTGCCCCCATGATCCGATTACCTTCCAAAAGCCCCACTTTTGAACACCTGGGACCTTTGAGGGACATTTTTTTTTAAATGAGGACAAATTCCTAAATTTGGGGTACATTTTAGATCAAAGCTGTAACAGGGTGATAAGGACCTTGAGTACATGTGCTAATTGTGCGGTAAGGCTGGAGTTGGCCTCCACCTGGCTCTGTAGTTAGTGTTGTCACCTGAGTTTTATTTTCCTGCTTGCCACTCTGTGTTTTACAGGAAGATTTGAGATTCAAAATTCCTGCTTCTGCCACTGTTTCCCCAAATCCACAGGATTTCCAACACAGGCAAAGAGACAGCACATTCAATACTGCCCTTGGCAGACACAGCACCTGGCAACCCCTTACCCAACCCACTTCTGGACTGTGTCCTGCACCCCATGCTAAAGGTCACTCCAAAGAATGTGGTAGCATCTGTCCTCTTCCAAGTGTAGGTGCCCAAGATGTGGGGGTTGCATCACTTATCCAACTGATCACACCTAGGGGTCATGTGGGCAGGTTTCAGTTTTTTCTATTACAAATCATGCTGCCATTAATGGTTTTGTGCCTGCATCATTTTGTATTTTTGCCAGCGTACCTTTGGGACACATCCTGCTTGAAGACTGCTGCTGGGCCAAAGGCTCAATGCCCACGTCACTTGTTGGATACTGCCCAGCTACCTCCATTCCCAACAGCAACTAAGTCCTGTGTCCTGACAGTCTAGCCAGTGTGGCAAGGGTCCAGAACTAGGTTTTTCCAGCACGTCAGTGGAAGGGCACTCTGGTCAGGAGAGCACTGAGGCATACTGTGGGGAGCAGCTGGGCCACCGCCTGAAGGCGCAATCCCTGGTCTGTCACAGAGCACCCAGGAGAGGCCCTGGGGCAAAGCGCGAACTACAGCCTGAGGGGCAGGGTTAGGGCTGGGTTTTACAGGAGTCACTATTTTATGTTGAAAATGGCTTTGGGGGCTGTGCGGCTGTACTCTGATGCATCAGTTCCTGGCCACTGTGGTGCAAGGGCAAGAGGGAAGGAGGAGCACCTCAGAGTCCCATCCTCAGTGCTGGTAGGTGGGGCCTGTGGGCGGGTAACAGCCTCCAGGAAAAGCCAGGAGTTGGTATGTGGAATGGAATTCTCTGACCATATCCCAGCAAAAGGACAGCTGGACACAGGAGCTGGGTTTAGGGTCAAGGTCTGGGGTGCTGCTGGCAAATGAGGTTACAGGGAGGAGCAGCTGGCAGCCCAGCATCGCTGGCAGCCCAGATGCTGGGCTGCATACTCCTCCGGGAGGGACCCTGGACTTGAAGTAAATTCTGGACATGGTCTCACCTGCTGTCCATAAAGCCCATGAGCACACAAGTGGCCAGGGATCTGTCTGTCCACCAAACCAGATGACTTCCTGGGGTCACTCTGTACTCGGGCCTGGGCTGCTCCACCTGTGGCTCTTGCTGTCCCAACACTAACACCTCACCTCCCTGGTTCCAGGCAAGCCTCCCTCCCCGAGACTGGAAGGGGTGCTGGGCTCCTGTGAAGGTCAGCTGCTCCCTTGGCCCAGGGCCCTCTTGTCAAGCTGCCTTCTGTCCTCTGCAGTATCCCTTCACTGGGACCCCATGAGCATCACCATCAGAGCTCCCCAACTGAAAAGAGCAACCTCTTGGCCTCAGCTCCCTGCAACAGAGCTCCGGCTCGTTGCCTCCGTTGGCACCCTAATGCTTTCAAACGTCTCTTGCACATTTGCACTTTCTGCCTTTCTCCCTTGAGCCCACAACCCACCGTGCAGCCACTCCTGGGCCTCACATTGCTGTCCCGCGGCGCCAGCGAACCCTCCTCGGCCCCGCCCCCGTGGAGATCCACTACAGCTCACCACTGTCTCCAAGGACAACCCGCATTTTTCCCTGTGCCCCTCACTCGGCGTGGAGGTCCGGGTTGGGGCTCACAGCTCGAGAGTGCACCTGCACCTGTCTGCCCGCGGTTCTCAGCACACCTGCCTGGTTCCCGGGGTGGAGAGGATGCAAGAACCTGACGGCCTCCGTTGAGGAACCTCGCCCCAAGTCCAGCCCCCGGTCCAAGGCGAGGGCCCCCAAATCCGGGATCCGGCTCCAGCCCGTTTGCCCGCACCAGGAAGGCAGGTCCACTGTGACCACGCCCGCCCCGCCCCGCGCCCCCTCCGTCCCCGCCGGTCCACGCCTTGTTCCAGACCACTCCCCTCACGTCCCCGCCCTACCCCTGTGTGACCAAGCCCCCGGCTCCAGCCCCGCCCATCGCGCCCCGCGAACTTCATCTTTTCGGCGGAGCGCAGCCCCCATGCGCCTGCGCTCCCTGGCCCCACCCCGGCCCCGCCCCTTTCAGGCCCCGCCCCAACCGCCGGTGGGAGCCGAGCCTTACACCGCGCATGCTCCAATAGCGGCGCCCCCGACACGGCGCTCGGCTGTGCTCGGGCATTTCCGCCTCTTTGTTTTAAACTCCGGAAGGCTTTTTTCTCCTCCTCTTGGGGGGGACCCGGAGGGAGCGGCGCCCCCTCCCCCTGCCGGCGAGCCCCCGCGTGCGCCCGCTCGCCTGCCGCCCGAGACGCAGGTCAGTGAGCCCGCCCCGCCCGGCCTGGGCCCGCGCGCCCGCTCCTCAGGCCGCGGCCTCGGCCCGGGTCCGGCGGAAGGCTGCGAGCCCGGAGCCCCTAGGCGGGCAGCCGGGGAGGCGGGACCCTGGGAGGGCAGGACCGGGGAGGGCAGGACCCCGACTAGGCTGGAGCCCGACCAGGGGACCCCAGAGGCCAGACCAGGGAACCCAGACCAGGCAGCACCCGGACCAGGCAACCCGGACCTGGCTGGACCCTGAGAAGGGTAGGCTAGACGCCGAACAAGGCTGGACCGGGACCAGGCAGGACCCCGGACTAGGCAGCACCCCGGACCAGGCAGGACTCCGACCAGGCTGGACCCCAAAACAGCCTGGACCTGGACTAGGCAGGACCCCAGACCAGGCAGGACCCTGACCAGGCATGAAGTGATATTATGGAGTACTCTGACTAGGCTGGACCGCAGGAGGGCAGGACTTTGGAAGGGCAAAAATCTCGGGCCAGGCAGGACCCTAGGAAGGGCAGAACCCAGGAACAGGCTGGACCCTGACCAGGCAGGAGCTGTGGAGGGCCACTCACCAGGGAAGGTCAGTCCCTGAGACTGGTCAGGGCCCACGAAGTGCTGCGACTCCGGAACAGGTCTCTTGAGAATGACTGAGACCTCAGGATAGGTCAGTGGGGAGGGTCAAGCCCTTGAGCCTTTGGGAAGTGCCATCGAGCAGGGCTGGACCTAAGGACTGGTTAGGGCCCAGAGAATGCCAGGACCATTGAGGGGGTCCAACTCATGATAGGTCACAGAAGGGACAGGATCCCAGGACCATCCCCAAGGAGGGCTGGAACCCTGGGACAAGGCTGTGGAGAGGTTGAGACTCTGGGACAAGCCCACTGGGAGAACTAGGACACCAGAGCTAGCCTCAAACAGGTCAGTAGCCCTGGCATAGTCCTCTGAGCACTTTTGGGACCCTGAGACTGCCTTTTTGTCCCTGGGAGGCTGGGACTCTGAGGTTATACTATGAGGAAGGCTCCTGACATAGTCAGAATCCTGGTGACCAGTATCCCAGTGTGTCACCTGGGGTCAGGGTCCTATCAAGAAGAATCCTCATTAGAGAACTCTGAGACAGGCCCTGGGCATGGGGGCTGGGGTGTGAACAGCTAGACCCTAAGAGGACAATGAAGATGCCTGAGTCTGCACAGCTGGCCACCTGGACTCCCCTGCTGTGCAGGCTCAGGCATGTGGGATCCTGGTCACCCGAGCCCCACAGGTTCAAAACCTGCTCTTTTCCTGCAACCCTTGAGTACCCCGACATCATGAGCTTCTGGGTTGACCCCACAGACCTTCAGCAGGTGCCTGGGACCAGCTGCAAGGCAAGGTCAGGCTTGTCCTTCTGACTCCAAGGACTCAAGGGCCCTGAGTGCCCTGTTCAGGGCTGCGCAGTGCCCAAACCCAGGAAGCTGTCTCTTGCCTGTCCTGTGCCCCTTCTGGGCTGTGGGCTTCACCTGCCCCTATCTTAGTCAGTATCCGGCACCTTTACCCTCCTGCCTCTCCCCTCCCCCCCAGGATCTTAGGGAGCACCCAGTGTCCAGGGAATTCCCAGAGTAGGCAGAAAGATGGGTCTGAGCTTGGGGCAGATGGCCCAGGGCCTGAAGAGTGGAGGACTAGGCTGCAGGGTGGCAGGTTGGCACTTGGACTCCCGATCTGCTGCAGAGAGGAAGGGAAGGCATTAGTGGATCTTAGGGAGTAGTCTTTGTTTCTCTGAAAACTTCAAAGTGGCCTTTTATCTAGAGTATGTCTGTGTTTTCTTTTGGTTTGCAAGTGGTCATGGAAAGAAAAGTAGGTGGAGATTTGATGCTGCATGAGGTATGAAGAGCTCACAGAGTGCTGCTCTTGATGAGGATGGGCAGACCTTGTGGGATGTGCTTCCAGAAAGCAGAACCCACAGGACAGGGCCTTGCCCAGCCCAGTGCCCAGAGTGGCCTGCTACAGTCATCAAGAGGGTCTGCTGACGGGTGAGTGGACACCAAACAGAGGAGTGAAGGAGTTGGCAATAGGGTGAGGCCTGAGTCTGAAGCTCTGGGCTCTCCGGACTCTCAAGAGGGACCCTTGAACTGTCCGGTTCTGGGTTTCACGTCTTAGTTCCTCAAGAGAAACAACTTTATTTATTTTTGTTTGTTTTTTGAGACAGGGTCTCACCATATAGTCCAGGCTGGCCTTAAACTCACTATGTAGCCCAGGCTGGCCTTGAACTTGTGGCAATCCTCCTGCCTCTGGAGTGCTAGGAATACAGGTGTGCACCACCACACCCAGCAAGAAACCACTTTAGATTCCATAGCACTGTCAATCAAATGATGCCCCTGAACGGGCCAGGCTAGGAACTTGTATTTCCACATGTAGCCACACTTGGGACTTTTGTGCCAGTGCTTGCTTCTGATTTTTTTTTTTTTTGGACATCCTTTACTGTTCATATAACTTAATTTGCTTTGTGAAATTTTGGAAGAGACTAGAGATACTGAGTATGTGTTCAGGTTTGATTAGGCTCTTCATTTTCCTGTTCGTGGATTTTAAAGGTGTGAATAGGGTGGAGTGGTTGTATACATGTTGCAGTGGAATAAGTCACCCCGAGATCTGGTGACCTGAGCCAGCACCAGCTGTCACCCTACATGCTCTGTGGGTCAGGGACCCAGGTCTGGTCTGGCAGGTCATCCTGCAGTCTCTGTAGGTCAAGGACCCAGGCCTAGCCAAGCGGATTACCCTGCAGTCTGAGACAGGGCCCCAGGCCTGGCCTGGTGGGTCACCCTACAGCAGCCCCTGTGGGTAGGGCCCTACGGTGCTGGCTGGTGCCTCATCTGAGGTCTCCAAGGGCAGCATGCGTGTCCAGGCTCCTTTCCACAGCTGAAGACCACAGCTTCTCTTCCTGGAGCCGCTCAAAGGCAGCCAAGGGGGAGCAAGTGACAGAGCAAGACAGTGACAGGAAGGAAGTCAGGCTTCACAACCTAACCTAGGAGTGGGTCCCATCACTTTGCTGAATTCTCTTTGTTAGAAGCGGGATCCGTGGCCCCTGTGAAGAGGGGTGGAGACCCCGCAGGGTAAGCACACTGGAGGGTGGGTGGGGCTTGCAGTAGTGTTGTGAGCCTGGCTTTTATCAGGTTGGAAATGCTACATGGCCCACACCCATGCTGTGAGCAAGTCAAGAGTGCGTATAGAGCCGTGTGTTCCAGTGGTCCTACTAGTTGAGGCATACAGGTTCCTGAGATTGCTGCCATGGCAGAGATCATTTTCACACGTGGACCCGGCAAATGAGGGAAGATAAGTTACAAATAGAAAAGGTGCCTAGGAATTAACTGACCACCTAGAATACCACGGTAAGCCACGAGACCTCTCCAGATTGAAGCAAGGGTATGTGGTGCTGAGTCCTCTGACACTAGGCCAGGGTCTCCTAATGTTATTCCTGCCACCTGTGTGGTCCCGAAAACTGACTTTGTAAGAATTTTTTTCTTAACCATTTTCAATATGTGGAGAAAGTGTTTTTCCTAGTACTTTTCACCTTGTGCAGTTGGTTATGTATGTCCTCTTTGAAATAGTGTATGGGACATAAGATCCTGAAAAGTCTGGGGTATTGGCGCCCCTCAGAACATGATGCTACAGATGCACTCTGTGGCAAGAGCCCCTCTGCCTGGCAGCTCCTCTAGAGAGATCTTGGACCCAGCACTCCCCTCCCCCAGCTCTGGGCAAGGGGTATAGCCCAGGGCACCCATCCTCCTCCCTGCTGTCTCTAGACCTTGGAAGATTCCACTGCAAGATCACAGGGCTGCTGGGGTGAGGAAGGGATCCTTTGCCATTGACTGGAATTGTTTTATTTAGATTGTTTGATTTGGATTATAAAGCAAGATTCATTTGGGTCTCTTCTGTTGCTCTTTATTCAGTGGCAGGATTTGTTTCATTTACAGTCTTATGATGTTCAGAGTTAGATATAAAATTGAAGCTGTGATTTTTCTTTTCTTTTGAAATATGTCGAGGCTTAGGGACAGTTCCCTGTTGTCCTACTATCAGCCTTTTAATACCAGTGGTTAATGTTGTGAAAATGCTGCGCAGTTCATTGTGCTTCAGAAACTGGAGCTATTCTTCAATTCTGCAAGTCGATGGTTTCATTAAATTTCAAAAATGTAGGGTCCTTAAAAACAGTAACAGAATATCTTTCTGACCTACCAGAACCAAATCATGAGAGCCAGAGGCCCAGGCACAGCTGTGAGTGCTGCCCCAGCACTCCCGTGGAGCCACCCAGTGCACCAGGAAACTCCTAGCTGCCGGAGTGTGCCCTTACTGGCCCATGGTGAGGCCGATTTGCTTTTTTTGAAGAGAAACTGTAGTGTCTAGGTAAATGTAGAAGGTGAAAGTTAATTGGTTTTTTTGGAAATGCAGTGGTATTTGCTTGACTTTGCTATCTTAACAGCAAACCCCAGATGTTTACTAAGCTCACGAAGAGTAAAAAGGTGTCCACAGATGCCTCAAAGCCCATTCTTCTGAGTCCTCTGTGGGTCTTGTAGAGCCTCATGGGGTCCTGTGGTCCCATGGGTGCTGGGTGAGTCTCATGGGGCCTTAGGTGTCCCATGTGTCCTGCTCCATCTCCTCATTCCTGAGTAGGGCCTGGCCAAATTAGGTGCTCCGTGTCACACCACAACTAAGAGCTGATTATGACCAGTGCCCACTGGCTCTGCTCTGAAGACCATGCGTGTATTGCCTGATTTGATTGTTAAAGCCATCAGAATGCTCCCTGATCATCCCCTTAGCCATGTGTGGGAATGGGGAGAGGCATTGGCATGCCAGGAGGCTAGGACAGAGACGGGTGAGCCTCTCTTCTTTATTTCAAGGGACTTTATTTTACTTTTTTATTCAGATGTTTACAAGAAATAAAACACAGAAAAGCTGAAAGAATTGTACAGTGAGCATCTGGTGTGGTCTGAATGTGTGCCCCCCACAAGCTCACAGATTGGAACATTAACCCCAACATAGTGACATTACACATGGGCCTTTGGGAGCTCTGCCCTCATGAACAGGATGAGTGCCTTACAAAAGATGCCCAAGCCCCTTCCCTCACAGAAGTACCTGAAGCAGCCTCCAGCACTGAAAAATTCATTTCTGTTGTTTGTGAGCTACCAAGTTTAGGGTATTTTGTAGTAACAACCCAGACAGATGAGAAAGATCCCTAACACCTGCTCCCAGAAACACAATTTTCTATTTGTATATTTGCTTCATTTTTTTCTCTGCACATCTTTTCACTATTGTGAAGTCTTAGAGCAGCTGCGTACAGTGTGGTGACACCTGAGGTAACTTAGGGTCTGAGACAGTAACAGGAAGAAGGTGGGCAGACGCGTCACTACCTTAGCTAGTCTCCAGCCAGATCTTTTGAGCAGATATGCCTCAGCATTTTCCCTGAGCCAGATACATCAAGTCTGACCACAAAGGACCATGCTCAATGAGTCCTGAGTCCTGGTGTGGGATGGTGTCCTCCCCTTCTGCCTCCATGCTCGGGGAGTCCTGGCATGGGACTACATCTGTCCATCCTGACTGTGGTCAGAGAGTCCTCAAGGGGAACATGTCTTGTCCCTCCTGGCCATACAAAGTCAGGTGGCATTTGGAGGAGCCATTGCAGGTGGAGTGTTTCTATTCTGTGATGTGTTGGGCCCAAGGCAATCCTGGCTGCTGATTTTCCAAAAGGACTGATTCTCCTTCCAGTACAGTTTGCCGCCACAAAAGGACTTGGCACCCTGAGTAGGGAAGAGGTATAGGGGTGAGTCCAGGCCCCAAGAGGCCTCCTTCCTGAGGTGGCCGGGGCAACACATGGAGTGCCATCTGCCTGTGAAGCCCGGAAAGTCCCTGGGGGCTGGCCCTGCAGGCAACTCTGCACCCATATTCCAGACCTGGAAGGACCAGTCTCAGCACAAGCCTGTGATTTGTCCTGGGCGCAGCATAGACGGGATGCTGCTGCTTTTTGAGGGAAGGTTTTAATCAGCATAGGCAAGTTTGCCATCAGAGGGCTGACCACAGGCCTCCTGGAGGACAGCCATCTTGGAACGTCTCCCATCATTAGCCATGGGAGGAACCTGTAAGGCTCCTGGGGACATGGGTGAGAGAGAGGTGGCAGTCAGGTTCTCAGCCAGCGTGTGCCAGTGACTCCCTCATGTTGGCCACAAAGGGGGAAGATGCAGTACAACAGAGCATGGTGCTGGATGGTGCTGATGTGGATGGGTCACTGGGGCCAGAAAGTACAGCTCCTACCTCTGGGACCAGCAGGACAGCAATAGCCAGCACAGGTAGAAGTCTGTGACTGGCTCTTTACTTTGTAAAAAGACTCATTCGTGTGTGTGTGTGTGTGTGTGTGTGTTTGGTACTAGAGTTTGAACCCAGGGCCTTCACATTGATTTATAACCCCAACCCTTTTTGTTCAGTTTTTGTCTTGGACGGGGTCTTGCTAAGTTGCCCAGGCTGGACTTGAACTTGGCAGTGCTCCTGCCTCAGATCCCCTGGGTTCTGGGATAACAAGTGTGCACCATCATGCCCAGCTTTGCTTTTATGTTTTTCTTAGAAACTGTAGTGCTGTGATAGGGACCAGCTTGGAATGTGATAGGTGGTACTCCAGGCACTCACTCTGATGGCCTTGGTCTGACCTCAGGCTTGTCACTCACTTTAATGACAGCATCTTGTCAAATTGAGTTTCCGTGGCTGTTCTTGTCTTCCAAGGCTTTGTAAGGTACAGCTGGGAAGCACAGCTTGTGGTTTCCGATACGTGAGCAGGACCAGGATGGTTAGACAAGTTTAATTTTTCAGGTTTTAATTTTCACGTACCTTTCTGTGGTAAATTAGGGCCCCGTGACCAGGTGCTGACCAGACTCAAGGCCTGTAGACCCAGCGCGGTGCAGGTTGCTGGGAGGAGCCCTTGAGCACATTTGTGCATCAGGAGCAGGAGGGAACTCTGAGGCCCAGTGCCACAGTAAGGTTCTGCTCTTATTTGCCTGCAAGAATCATGAAGTGAGCCAGACAGGGTGGCACACGCCTTTAATCCTAGCACTCTAGGTGGCTGAGGCAGGAAGATTGCAAGTGAGAGCCCAGCCTGGGCAACTCAGTGACTTGGTGTGACTCTGTCTCAAAATAAATCCCATATTGCAATTAAAAAAACAAGATATGAGGCCTCCCTCGTTCCTGTACCTATTATCAAGAAACAGACGTGCACCCAGGGTATGTCCATCCTGGGGACACACCTTGTAGCATCCTCCCACAGTAGGCAAGGACAGTGGGGACCATCTGTGTTTCCTTCCAGTCTGTGGCTTTTTTTCAGTTTCCGGTGTTTTTCAGTAATCCGGTAAATTTGTTTTTAATGAAGCTGATTGTTCTTCATTTGCTGTTGCACAAGTCTCCTTGCCTGAAGTCAGAAGGCCCATCTTCATCCACATGGGGATGGGAGGTGCTGGCTGCCAAGCAGGGGCTCAGTGGTCTTTCCAGTTTGGCCACCGCGGATGCTGTCTGCTGTCCTGTTTAAATTGTTGGGTATTCTTTTCTGGAAGTACATCCATACACGCTGCAGTCCACCAGCCTAGTGCTGACTTGAGGGTCCTCCAGACCCAGCCAACCTGGTCCAGCCAGGCTTCAGGAAGCCTGTGTCCTGGGGACGTCCCCATGTGGTCTTCTGTGTGCAGCCTCACATGTGCGTGTCCTCCCCTCCACTCTACCTGCCTAGGATGTGGCAGGGGGGGAATCATCTTCACCTGCTCTCTGCTGGTGGGCCCTGTGCTTGTTCCTGCCAGGGACTCGTATGCTAAGGCTGCTTACATGTCCTGTACGAGTCTACCAGCAGTTGTGTGTAGAAGTGAGGGCCTTCTCACAGAACTTTTCATTTGGTTATGGATAATTTCTTCTAGTCTTAGTTTAAGAATTTTTAAGCCAGGCATGGTGGCATGTGCCTGTAATCCCAGCACTTGGGAGCCTGAGGCAGGAGGATTGCTACGAATTTGAGGCCAGCCTAAACTACACAGCAAGACCCCATCTCAAAAAACCAAAAAGAATTTAAAAAATCATGAATGGCAGTGGATTTTATCAAGTGATTTTTTACATGTCAGTTGGGAAGAGCATGTTTTTCTCCTTTAATCTTCAGTCATGACATTTTTTTCTTCACATGGCTGCCTCCTGTGTTGTAGGGATAAACCTCACCTGGCGAGATGGCCTTGCCTGTTGTGTGTTGCCAGATGAGGGTGGCTGATGTTCTGCTCAGACTTGGGCTGGTCTGTAATCTTCCTCCCAGCTTCGACCTGTCAGGGTTTGGTGTACGTGGAGTTAGTCTTGTGAAGTAAGTTGGAAATCCTGTCTTTGGCTTTGGAAAGTGAACCTAGGACCTCGAACATGCTAGGTAAGCGCCGCACCCTCCCAAACTGAGCTACACCCCAGCCCAAAAATACTTTGTTGTTGTTGTTGTTGAGAGAGTGGTTTGTTCTCAGGTTGGGTGGACCCACCTTGGAGATTCCTAGGCCTGGATTGTTGTTTGAGAGACGTTTTGTAACTGCCTCCTCAGCCTCTATAGTAGGTACAGAATGTGTTTTCTCTACTTGTCCCAATTGATATGGATTATTTTTTTAGTTTATCAATTTCATATATGTTTCCATTTTTATTGGCATAAAGTTGTTCTCTGCTGTTCATGCTCTGTGTCCCAGCCGTGTGTCAGCACTGCAGCCCAGTGGTGCTCTTCATCCCTGCTTGATTAGCACTTGTCACCTCTGACGTACTAGCTGATTCACCTGTGTGAGGTGCTGTCTCCGCGGGGTGTGTGGCACCCAGGTGAGGAGCCCATAGCTGGACCACTCCACGTGGAACCATAAGCCGCAACTTATGAAAATTAAATACAATTAAAACTTTGGTTCCTCAGTCCCACAACCACCTTTTGAGCACTAGCATTCTCCTGTACTTATAGGCTGCTGTCCTGGGCAGGGGGCAGTTCAGGACAGGCCTGGCTGCAAGCGGCTCATCTGCTCATCTTCTGAACCCATTGATATGCCTGTTGGTCCTGGGAAGACCGGCTCTTCCTTACTGTCTTTTTTGGTGAAAGTTAACTGAGCTTCAAGATAGGTTGCTAAAAAATGAAACTGTGGAAGAACTTGAAGGGTGGGAATGTCCACGTGGGCATGGGGGGATGGTCCTGGATGTGCATGCTAGGGCTGCTTGTTTCTGAACTGCACACATCCCTGTGTCATCCTGGAGCCCTGGGCCTCTCCCAAGCAGAGCCCTGGAGAGTGGCTTGGGGGATGACACCTGGGAGCCCAGTGAGGCTCCAAGGCTCCCTCACAGTGTAGCAACCCCCACATGCCTGGTCTGGGAGGCAGAGTCCTTGCGTGATCAGTCAGGTCCAGACCCTGTGTCACGCTGCCAGGGATGCCCCAGCCGTACCTTCTGCCCTGTCATTGCCCTTGGCCGTTGGTGCTATGAATGCCGCACTTGCTGTCCTCGTCCTCATCCTCTGAGTCCCAGCTCTGGGCCAGTGCCCACAGATTCTTCAGCGCACATTCGCTGAGTGGATGGGTTATCTGTGACCCGGAAAGAAGATGGTTCAGTCTGAATCTGAAGATGCAGAAATCACAGGCTTCATATGAATCCAGTAATAAAGTTTGCCACTTGCTGTCCCTCCCCAGGCCCTGTACCCTGGTCTCCCCTGGAGACCCCATCCTACCTTTAAGGGCCCCAAAGCAGTATGTGTTTTGGGAGCCCCTCCTCCCCCTTAGGCCTGTATTTCTGCTTGTCATTTCTGATGGCTTCTGGGCTGGCCAGGGTTTGGGGACACCAGGCTGTGTCTCTGTGATAGAGCCTCCTTCTTTACTATGACTAATTCTCATTTTCCTTTGCCTGTTTTGCACAAGTAAACGAGCGGGCATGCTTCACCAAGCAAGGTGCGGAACTGTGGATGGGTAGCCTGTGTCCTCCCGCAGTGACACCTCCTCTGTTTTCCCACAGGCTTCACCATGTAGCAGGGACTCCAGCTCTCCCTTGCAGGTGAGTGCAGGGCAATGCCTTCCTTCCCTCAGTGGCTGGGAGTTGATGCGCTGTGCCAAGTGGGGTGCTTCGTACAAGTATCAGAGCCATGAAGAAGGTCCTGGAAGCATCATCTCCAAGCACTGGCTGGCGCTCTTTGTATCTGGTTTTATTCTCTGTGTTTCAGATAGGACTGTGGAATCATCTCAGCACTCAGAGGGTGGAGCTGGGTGGCAGAGTTATCCGGGGGCCACATCAGTGCTATGACTAGAGGTAACAGTGTTGTTTTTCTGCTAGAAAATGGAAAGAGAGCAAGGGCCAGAAGGAAGGTGCAGAAGTGAACCAGAGAGCAGCGTGAGGAGGATTCATCATATCCGCATGGTGGCCTGAAACCTCCATGCCACGGCGGGAGGAGGAACACACAGACATCCAGAGGAGGTGAGGCTTGAGTTAGGTCTCCATGCTCAGGGCGTGCCATCCAGTGGAGGCAAGGGGGCTCTGTGCACCCGACCTACTGCCTAGGGGAGGCAAGGTGGCTCCATCTGCAGGGTCTATCGTATGTGTGGATCTTGTGTTGCTGCTGAGTGCTCACTATGTCCCTGAAATGCCTTTCTGTGCTCTTGACCAGGCAGCCCTGCCCCAGCCCCTTCCACCCCAGCTGCTCGAATGGGCTTTGCCCTCTCCTGGGTGTCCCAACAGTGCATCCCTATATCCCTAGCTCCAGGCCCTTCTCTGCCTGCCTTCCTCTGTTCCATAAAGTCCCCCACCACGGAGCCTGCTTAACCTGCCCTCAGTGGGATGGGAGGAGGATGTGGGAACAGACAGGCCAGGGCAGGGCACATCCCACATGGCTGCAATGTGCCAAGGGAACAATCATGCCAGTCCAACATGATTGTCATCGTGGATTGTGTCCTCTAGCTGTAGAAGTGGGTTCAGTGCAAGTGGCTCACACATGTTGCGCTAGGGCCATTGCCACACCTGAGCCTTGGATAGCGCACTTAGCAGCAGTTGGATGTTGCTAGTTAATGTGCGTGTTTCTCCTACAGAAGCCAAAGATGTTGACCAGAAAGATCAAGCTCTGGGACATAAATGCCCACATCACCTGCCGCCTGTGCAGTGGGTACCTCATCGACGCCACGACAGTGACTGAGTGCCTGCACACATGTATGTACGGTTGGTACTCCAGCCAGCCCCATGGTCGTGGGGGCAGCTTGTCCTGTTTCCCAGCAGTTTCAGCCCAGGCATGAGGGCAGTAGGGCTGGGAAAATTACTTCAAACTAAAAATGCCATGACAGTTCCCTGGAGTGAGGCTTCCTTAGGAGAGCTGAATGCAGGAAGCCAGCTTTTTGTGGTCAGCACGTCAGCCCCTGAGAGAAATGGTGTTCATGCCTGGCAGGGAAACATGGCTGTGTCTTAAGTTGGAGTAAAGTCCTTACATCTGTCAGACAAAGAGATCTGCTTGGGCCGGTGATATAGCTCAGCGGCATAAGCGCCTGCCTGGCAAGCGCGAGGTCCTGAGTTCCACTCCCGGTACCTGCATATTAAAAAAAAAAAAGAGATCTGTACTTTTCTTTTCACATCTGGGCTCTCAGCTTGTGTGGGAACAGTAGGTGGATGCTGTGGTCATCTGGAGGCATGGTTGCTGGTGGCGGAGGTCATGCACCAAGTGACCTCCCGGAGCACCTTGTCAAAATGAACACAAAGTGCAGATGATTTTCAATCTTGTACTTTCCCCTTAGGAAATACTTGCCAGTTTTTTGTTTTTGTTTTTGGTTTTTTTTTTTTGTGGGTACCGGGGGTCGACCTCAGGACCTCGCGCGCCAGCAGGCGCCTGTGCCGCTGAGCGATATCACCGGTCCTTTTTTCGTACGTGGGTTCTGGGAGTCGAACTTGGGTCCTCGTGCTTGCCAGGCAGGCACTTACGCTGCTGAGCCATCTCACCAGCCCTTTTTTTTTTTTTTTTTTTTTTTTATGTGGGTACCAGGAGTCAACCTCAGGACCTCGCGCTTGCCAGGCAGGCGTTTATGCCGCTGAGCTGTCTCACCAGCCCCTCCTTGGCAGTTTTGACTTTAAAGTTAGTTGTATTGATAGAAACTGGCAGGCATACTTTTTTTAGGTGATTTTCATTGATATTTATCTAGTTTTGCTGCACAAAGAAAATGTAATCTTTTAGGTCAACTTAATGGAAAATTTAAATGTAGCTGTATTCTGGTGGCCTTACAGCCCTTTACCTTCTGCCTGTTGCCTCCTCACTGTCCCCTTCCCATGCAGTCCCAAAGCCTGGGCTAGGTAGGGTGAGGCGCTGGCACCTAGGCACATTTAGAGCATGCATGTGGGAGTCGGGGCTTTGTGCAGGGGTGGCTGGGTATGCTCTGGGTGAGGTAGAACATGCTTCCAGCTCCTGCAAGGCTCAGTGGGTGCAGGGTGCCAGCCCCATCTCCATGTGACTCCTCACCTGGGTACGCTGACAGTCTGCAGGAGCTGCCTGGTGAAGTACCTGGAGGAGAACAACACCTGCCCCACCTGCAGGATTGTGATCCACCAGAGCCACCCGCTGCAGTACATTGGGTGAGTGCCCCAGCCGCGAGGATGCTTAACGGCCACTGCACACTGCACGCTGCCCAGATGGCAGCGGGTGAGAGCTGGGCCCCAGAGGAATTTCAGGGCTGCACTGAACCAGCTGCATTAGGTTAGAAGCAGAAGGTGGCCCTGGACCCACCTTTGTGCAGATCAGCATGGCCTCGGGCAGGGGATAGGACACAGAGCTGAAGGGCTGCCCAGCAGAGTTTCAGGATGGGGACCGCTCTGAGGAAATGAAATGCCTCCATTCCACTCAAGGGAGAAGTCTGGAGACAGGCTCTGGATGCAAGCCTCTTACTCTGGAGTTGTACATGGTGTCACACATGGCCTAGGGGTACATGGACAGTGCAGGATCCCCAGGGAGCAGGGGCCCAGCTTACAAGTGGGAGCGGCCAGCTCTCAGCAGCCCTTCTGCTTCCAGACAGCACTGCTGGGTCCCACTCCTCCAGCTTTCCTTGCTGTGACCAGCGTACCTCTCCATGTGCCTTCTGATTCCTTGATGAGTCTCCCGCTCACACTGGCATCTCTGGGAGAAGCCCCATGGCCAGTGTGCACTGTGGGGTGGACATTGAGAGGTGTCCAACGGCCACTGATGGGTGCTGCCCATACCCAGGGTGGGGCACCCTTAATGCCAGCATCACATCCTTAACCCCAACAGCACACACCCTAGATTCATCCCCCTTTGAAACTCACCACCTATGACTGCATGAGGCTTTGGGGGGACATCTAGTTACAAGCCATAACCTGTAGTGTTATTTGAAATGTTAGTAAGCAGCTAGAACCAAAATTAAATGATGAATTAGTTTAGGTCGTAGATAACTTTTGGCATTAGACATTTTTATTTCCAAGCTGGAAGGAAAATTCCACCAAAACTTGAAGTTTGTGATTCAGAAGTTTGGGTTAAGTGGGAAATGTGTGAGAGTTACAGAATGAATGTTCCTGGCTGACTCCACTTGTTCTGTTTCTTTGCAGTCATGACAGAACCATGCAGGACATTGTTTACAAGTTGGTGCCAGGCCTCCAGGAAGGTGAGTATCAGAACCTCCTCAGCCTAGGGTCACACCTGGGGACGTGGTCTCGGTACTTTCCCTGTCTCGTATGTCTGTGTAGTGCAGACAGAGAATGACTTGGACACCTTGTTGCTCCTGGGTGCCTTGGCTTCTGTCCTCACCACACCAAGTCCCATCCAGTGTGGATGCTGACTGCACCCAAGTTGGAGAGGCTGAGGGTCAGAGAGTCAGGGTTCTGAGCTCACACCTCCTGTTTGCAGAGACCCAAGACTGCACACCGTCCCATGGCCTGGCATGAGCTCTCAGTTCCTTGTGGAATGAATTAAGGTCATGAACCGAGGCCCCACTGTAGTTTGTTTCATTGGAACACAGCCATGCTCACTTGCCAATTTCCTGTCCTCTCCCTTCTGTGGCAGCAGGTCTTGTCACAGACCACAGACTGCTCCTCAGCACACCATAAACCTCAGCCTATCAAGCGTCTTGGGTCCACACTCTGTCAAGACTTAGTGTCACCAGTCCACACCCGTCGAGTCCAAACACAGAGGAGAAAGTGGGCTGCAGGTGTTGGGCCTTCTCGCTGCTGGGCTTGCTGCCCAGAGACAGATACCACTGCATTCTCAGCCCACAAGAAAATAGTATCTGAAAAAAAGTGAAAGTTTAAAACAGAATAGTTGGGCGATGCGCTCCGCAGCAAGATGGCGGAAGGTAGAGAGAAGGAAGTTTTTAGGGGGGCAGAAAAAGATGGCGGATCTGTAAGAAGCAGGCAGTGAACCTCTCCAAAAGTCGCCATCTGGACACTGAAATATAGTGACTGGAGGAGGACAAGAAAGAGGGAAGTGGCTCCCATGGACCCAGGAAAGATCTGAAGCGTAGTTTGGGGCCCACGGAGAAAGTGAGGAGAGAAACTACAACAGAAGAAGGAGGTGGCCGCCAGCGCCTTTTCCCTGTGTCGGGAGTCCAGACACGACAGAAGTGGTTCAAATCTGCGGACACGCAGTGACTGCCGGCGCCCCCGGGGGCCTCCACGGAGGAACGCGAGAAGCAGCGGTGCAGAGAAGCAGCGGCCGTGAAGGACACGCTGACTGGCGGTGAGTGCTGACGCCCGGCCGTCCCGCACGAGAGAGCGACCAGCCGGGCGCCATTGTGAGGGGGACAGCAGCTGAGCTTGGAACTCAGGGCAGCTGCCACTCCATCCACGGCTCCAGCGGGGACCTCTGCGGAGGAACGCGAGACGCCGTAGTACAGAGAAGCGGCGGCTGTGAAGGACACACTGACTGGCGGTGAGTGCTGACACCCAGCCGTCAGGCGCGCAAGAGAGCCACTAGCCGGCTGCCATTGTGGGGGGGCAGCAGCTGAGCTCAGAACTCAGGGCTGCCGCCACTCCATCCACGGCTCCAGTGGGAACCTCCGCGGAGGAACGCGAGACGCCGCGGTACAGAGAAGCACCAGCGAAAGGGACACGCTGACTGGCGCTTTTCCTCCTGGTATTCCAAGAATCTCCTAAGAGTTTGAAATACTAGCAATAAAGCAACCTACCATAGGCAATTTACAAACAGCAACCCAGGAATTAAACTAAAGAAAGACGACACTTAAACAAGATGCAACCCCACACATCCAGGTCACCAAAGGCAAACCCAGGGGGCAGTGAGGTGGGACAAACCGAAAGCCACCCACCTGACATCCCTGAAGTGGTAACAACAAAGCAGTTGAATGAGGCTCTGGAAAAATTTAAATCAGAAATAATTTCTCAGATAACTGCAGAGATAATGTCCACAATGAAGACCATGCTTAAGGACGCTAGAGCAGACACAGACAAAAAAATAGACGAGCTTAAGAAAATGATGGAAGCCATGAATGCTCAGCATAGGAAAGAAATGGACTCCATAAAGTAGATTCAAGCAGATATCCAGGAGAACAAAAATTCCATTGAAAGTATTTGTAGCAGATTAAGCCAATGTGAGGACAGGATCTCAGATATAGAAGACAGGCTTGCAATTAGTGATCATGAAAAGAAAGAATTCTTAAAAATAGCAAGGGACAATGAAAAATCAATCCAGTAGCTGCTAGATGATGCAAAGAAGAATAACTTAAGATTGATTGGAGTCACTGAAAAAGCAGGAGATAGCATAAATGACATCAGAACACTGTTCACAGACATTATCACAGAAAATTTCCCTGGTAGAGAAAAAGAATCTGACGTTCAAATAAGTGAGGCTTATAGAACTCCAATTAGCCACGATCAAAAAATATCTTCAGCCAGGCATATCATAGTCAAGATTACAGAAATTCAACATAAGAGTAGAATCTTAAAAGCTGTTAGAGAAAAGAAACAAATCACCTATAAAGGAAAGCCCATCAGAATCACAGCGGACTTTTCAGCACAAACCCTCAAGTCAAGAAGAGCTTGGAATGATGTATTTCAAGTTCTAAAGGAAAATAATCTTCAACCTAGATTGATGTACCCCGCAAAACTATCTTTCAAAACTGATGGAGAAATAAAATACTTCCATGACAAAGAACATCTGAGAAAATTTATAACCACCAAACCAGCACTCCAAAATATTTTGAAGGGCATTCTAGAAAGGGACAACAAGGACTGCAACTCCAGAAACCCCAACAGAAGGAATCCACCAGGCAGAGCAAATGATTAAAGAGAGGGAGGGAAAAATAAAAATTAAAAGAGGGGGAGCCAACAACAAGACAATAACATGACAAGGATAAGTCAACACATACCAGTTTTAACCATTAATGTTAATGGTCTCAATTCACCAATCAAAAGGCACAGACTGGCAAATTGGATCAAGAAGCAAGATCCAACAATATGCTGTATACAAGAAACACATTTAATTCAGAAAGAAATTCATAGACTGAAAGTCAAAGGATGGAAAACAATACTCCATGCGACAGGAACCCAGAAAAAAGCAGGGGTAGCTATTCTTTTTGCAGACAAAGTGAATTTCAAGCCAAGAATGATTCAGAGAGATAAAGAAGGTCACTACATCCTTGTAAAGGGAACAATCCAAGAGGAAGAGAAAACAATCATAAATATATATGCAACAAATACCAGTGCACCCAACTATATAAAACAAATATTAATGGACATGAAAAATCAAATAACCACTAATACAATTGTATTGGGGGATCTCAATACTCCACTGTCACAAAAAGACAGATCAACTAGACAAAAAATCAACAATGAAATATTAGAACTGAACCAAACTTTGGAACAAATGGACTTAGATGTCTACAGAGTGTTCCACCCCAGAACATCAGAATACACATACTTCTCAGCTGCACATGGGACGTTCTCCAAAATAGACCACATACTAGTTCATAGAACCTGCTTAAGTAAATGCAAAGGAATTGAAATTATCCCATGTATATTATCAGACCATAGTGCAATGAAATTGGAAATCAATGGCAAAAGAACCCACAAGAATTTGCTAAACACATGGAAATTAAATAGCACCCTACTGAACAACCAATGGGTCACAGATGAAATTAAAGAAGAAATTAGACAGTTTCTGCAACTGAATGATAACGACAGTACAACATACCGGAACTTATGGGATACAATGAAAGCAGTCCTAAGGGGGAAATTTATAGCATTAAATTCCTATATCAGGAAAACAGAGCAAGCACAAATAAACAACCTAATGGTGAACCTCAAACTTCTAGAAAAAGAAGAGCAGGCTAAGCCAAAAGCTCGTACAAGGGAGGAAATTATAAAGATCAGAGCAGAAATTAATGTATTGGAGACTAAAAAAAAAATACAAAGAATCAACGAATCAAAGAGTTGGTTCTTTGAAAGATTAAATAAAATCGACAAACCCTTATCCAACCTTATTTAAAAAAGGAAAGAAAGTACTCAAATCCACACAATTAAGAATGAAAAGGGTGATATCACAACGGACCCTGCAGAAATCCAGAAGATCATCTATACCTACTTTGAAAATTTGTACTCTAATAAGATAGAAAATGCAGAAGAAATTGACAGATTCCTAGATACATATGAATTACCAAAGCTCAACCAAGAAGATATAAAAATCCTAAATAAATCAATAACAATCAATGAAATTGAAGATGTAATTAAAAACCTCCCAACAAAGAAAAGCCCAGGCCCTGATGGATTCACTGCTGAATTCTACAAGAAATTTAGAGAAGACATAACACCACTACTTCTCAAACTGTTTAATGAAATTGAAAGGGAAGCAGTACTCCCAATTTCATTCCTGGAAGCAAGCATTACCCTGATACTAAAACCAGAGAAGGACCCAACTAAGAAAGAGAACTACAGGCCAATCTCCCTCATGAACATAGATGCAAAAATCCTCAATAAGATACTGGCAAACAGAATGCAGAAAATCATCAAGGAGATTATACACCATGACCAAGCTGGATTCATCCCAGGGATGCAGGGATGGTTCAACATACATAAATCAATAAATGTAATACACCATATTAACAGAACCAAGGACAAAAATCATATGATCATCTCAGTAGCTGCAGAAAAAGCTTTTGACAAAGTCCAGCACCCATTCATGATAAAAACCCTACAGAAAATTAGAATAGATGGTCTTTATCTCAATCTGATAAAAGCTATCTATGACAAACCAACAGCCAATATCATACTAAATGGACAAAAACTGAAAGCCTTCTCTCTAAAATCGGGAACAAGACAAGGATGTCCACTGTCCCCACTCTTATTCAACATAGTCCTGGAAACTTTAGCCAGAGCAATTAGACAATAGAAAGAAATAAAAGGAATTATAATTGGAAAGGAAGAAGTTAAATTATCATTATTTGCAGACGACATGATACTTTACATAGAAGACCCCAAAAACTCCACTAAAAAACTGCTAGATTCAATAAGCAAATTCAGTAATGTAGCTGGATACAAAGTCAAGACTCAAAAATCAATAGCCTTCCTGTACACCAATAACAAGCTCACTGAAAGAGAAATTAGGGAAACAACACCTTTCACAATCACATCTAAAAAAATGAAATACCTAGGAATCAATCTCACAAAGGAAGTAAAAGACCTCTACACTGAAAACTACAGTACTCTGAAAAAGGAGATTGAATAGGATATCAGAAAATGGAAAGATATCCCTTGCTCTTGGGTCGGAAGAACCAACATAGTGAAAATGGCCATCCTTCCAAAACTGTTATACAGATTTAATGCAATTCCGATCAAAATTCCAACAACATATCTCACAGAATTAGAGAAAACAATCCTAAAATTCATCTGGAACCAGAAGAGACCTAGAATAGCAAAGGCAATTCTGGGCAACAAAAGCAAGGCAGGGGGCATCACAATCCCTGATTTGAAATTATACTATAAAGCTACTGTGATAAAAAAGCGTGGTATTGGCAAAAAAGCAGACCCGAAGATCAATGGAATAGATTAGAAGATGCAGAAACAACTCCAGACATACTAAGCCACCTTATCTTTGACAAAGGTGCCAAACACATTCACTGGAAGAAAGATAGCCTCTTTAATAAATGGTGCTGGAAAAATTGGCTCTACACATGCCGAAGATTAAAATTAGACCCATATCTTTCATCGTGCACTAAACTAAATTCAAAATGGATCAAAGAACTAAATATTAAAACAGAAATATTAAATCTCCTGGAAAATAGAATAGGTAAGACTCTTGAAGACATTGGTGTAGGCAAAGACTTTATGAATAAAACCCCCATCGCACAGGAAGTATCACAAAGAATCAACAACTGGGATCTCATCTTATTAAAAAGCTTTTGCACAGCAAGAGAAACCACCAACAGAGTGAAGAGACAACCCACAATGTGGGAAAAAATGTTTGCCAGCTGTTCCTCAGACAAAGGATTGCTATCGAGAACATACAAAGAACTCAAAAAAATCAGACCTCCCAAATTTAAAGACCCACTCCAAAAATGGGCATCTGAGATGAATACACACTTCTCAGATGAAGAAATACAAATGGCAAATAAATATATGAAAAAATGTTCAACATCACTAGTCATTCGAGAGATGCAAATTAAAACAACACTGAGATTCCACTTCACCCCAGAAAGAATGGCTATTATCAAGAAGTCAACTAATAACAAATGCGGGAGGGGCTGTGGGGAAAAAGGAACCCTTCTCCACTGTTGGTGGGAGTGTCGACTGGTACAGCCACTGTGGAAGTCAGTGTGGAGACTCCTCAAAAAACTAGGGTTGGAGGTCCCATTTAACCCAGCTATTCCCCTTCTGGGCATCTTCCCAGAAGAATTAAAAACATCGTACCAGGCCGGTGAGACGGCTCAGCGGCTTAAGCGCCTGCCTTGCAAGCGCGAAGGCCCGAGTTCGACTCCCGGAACCCACATACGAAAAAGGGGCCGGTGATATCGCTCAGAGGCACGGGTGCCTGTTGGCGCATGAGGTCCTGAGGTCGTCCCCCCGGTACCCACAAAAAAAAAAAAAAACAAAAAAAACAAAAAAAAAACATCGTACCACAGCGATATATGTGCACCCATGTTTATAGCAACACAATTTGTAATAGCTAGATCGTGGAAACAACCCAAATGCCCATTAACCGAGGAATGGATAAAAAAGATGTGGTATTTCTATACAATGGAGTACTACTCAGCCATGAAGAAAGATAAACTGGAAACTTTTATAGGTAAATGGATGCAACTCGAGAAAATACTCACAAGCGAAATAAACCGGATGCACATTTGTAAACATCGTATTGTCTCCCTAGTATGAAAATGCAGGGCCGGTGAGATGGCTTAGCAGCTTAAGCGCCTGCCCGGCAAGCGCGAGGGCCCGAGTTCAACTCCCAGAACCCACATACAAAAAAGGGCCGGTGATATCGCTCAGCGGCACGGGCGCCTGCTGGCGCGCGAGGTCCTGAGGTCGACCCCCCAGTACCCACAAAAAAAAAAAAGAAAGAAAATGTAATTTCACTGTGACTATTCCATTCCTTAGTCTTCTATTTTTACCTAGCTTTTACATGGCTTAATCTTATACTGAGTAATATTTTTCTCCAAAATGTATTTGTATATTCTCTAATGCTTGAGTTTGTTAATACATGAGAATGTTTACTTGTTGTCTTTAAAAAAAAAAAAAAAGGAATAGTTCATCCTAGTAGAATTCATTATAGAATAAATGAAAATGAGGCTGCAAAGTAAGCTTCTGATTGGCTCAGTTGTTAGCTAGACACAGAAAAGGTTTATTTACTAATAGCCAGTCTTTTTTTTTTTTTATTTCTTTGAGACAGGGTCTCACTGTGTGTGCAGGCTACCCTTAAACTTGCTTATGTAGCTCAGGCCTTGAACTCATGGCAATTCTCCTGCCTCAGCCTCCCGAGTGCTGGGATTATAGGCATGCACCACCACGCCCAGCATAGCCAGTCTGTTAAAGCTTGCTGGACTGCAGCAGCAGGAGAGACATGTCCAGAGAAAGCAATGTGTTCAAAACTGTTAGTCCCACGAAAGAACGACAGGGGATGGAGGAGGATGGTAAAGCAGCATTGGCGTGAGTGCAAAGCAAGGCTGTGACTTCTCAGTGATTGTGTCCCCAAGGCTTTGGCACTGGGCTTGTGTAGAGTCAGTGCTGGGTGGAGTGCTAAGGAATAGCCTCTGAGGGTCTTCCTGGACGCCGTAGGGGAGTGCACCAAGACCTGCCCAAAGGCATATGGATAAAAGGCTGGACAAGTTAGCGAAGCTGGTAAAAATGTCAGGCGTTTGAGGCTTATGGTCCATATATTAGCGGGTATCTTGTGGAGTGCACCTGAATTTTGTGTGCTGGCCATGGTGGATTTCATTGTTAGACTGCTGCTGGCCACTCTTGTTGCCATGGCTATTTTCAGAGCTCTGAATTTCTGTCAGAGTTAGAAACTGAATGTCCTAACTTCTCTATCACATGAATTTCCGTGACTTAGCAGTGAGCAAGTGTGTGTATATTTCTAGTTTTTTCTGTTCATTTTGAGCTAAGGGTAGAGGTTGGCATTTCTCTAAATGAGAAGCAGCACTTTAACCACTATGGTCAAACACTGAATGGCTCTGGAAATTGGTTTTGCTGAAGACTTGATCATGTTTCTGAGTGAAGTCGTCTGATATCATAAGGCAGAACAACACTGCAGAGTGTAGAAAGTCACTTCAACAACTAATGCTGCTTGACTCTCATAATGTCCAGCAGCTGTGTTAGTCAGCTTTCTGTCATTGTGGCAGGGTACCTGAGTTAATCTGCTTATAATGAGAAATGATTTATTTTGGGTCACAGTTTTGGAGGTTTCAGTCCATGGTTGATTGGCCCCATGCCAAGGCAGCCACCATGGCAGGAGCATGTGGAGAGCAAAACTGCTTACCTCGTGGCCAGGAAGCAAGAGAGAGAAAGAGAAGGGTCTGTGGTCCCACCATCCCCTTGAGGGCACATCCCCAGTGATCTAAGACCTGTCGCTGGGCCCCTGCTTAAAGAGTCCAGCACCTTCCGACAGCAACGTCTTGGGCACCAAGTCTCCAACAGAGGGGCCAGGGGTACAAATCAGAACCACAGCTTCAGGGCCAGTGAGATAGCTCAGCGGCATAAGCGCCTGCCTGGCAAGCGCAAGGTCCTGAGTTCGACTCCTGGAACCCACATAAAGGAAAAAAAAAAAGGGCTGGTGATATCGCTCAGCAGCACAAGTGCCTGCTGGCAAGTGCGAGGTCCTGAGTTCAACTCCCAGTACCCACATAAAAAAAAAAAAAAAAAAAGGAACTACAGCTTCCATAGAGCCATCCCAAGCTGTCAGAAGTTAGGGAGAAAGGTGAGATCTGCATCCTCGCCCAGATCTGTGGCAGATCTATTCCAGGTATAGCTGCTGACCCAGAGGTATTCTGAACATTGATACAAGTGTAAAGGAAGCTTCCGTATTTCAGAATCCATTTAATTTTCTAGTGGAGGGGCTTCCACCTGACCTTCAAGGGGAAGTGATTAATCTGCAGCTTAATGATTTGATGGAGAACAAATACCAGGAGAAGAATTCCATAGCATCCCACAAGTGCATGCAATGTGACAATTCAGCATTATATCCTTCAGACATGTCAGCGCTTCTGTGTGGAAAGAAATTTTCAAAGATGATATATGTAAAATCTCAGGACAGATGAACACTCACATGTCCAGTCAGTTTCAATAGGAAGCATTAACTTGTAACTCCAACTGGATAAGTGTTGCCCCCAAAAAGGATTCCATTCTTCTTGTTCCAAAAAACTGTCCTTGTCATTGCTGTATTTTGTTTTTTTGTTGTTTTTTTTGTGTGTGTGTGGGTACCGGGGGTCGACCTCAGGACCTCGCACGCAAGCAGGGGCCCGTGCCGCTGAGCGATATCACCGGCCCTTTTTTCGTATGTGGGTACCAGGAGTCGAACTCAGGACCTCGTGCTTGCCAGGCAGGCGCTTATGCCGCTGAGCCTCTCACTGGCCCCGTATTTTGAACTTCATCAATAGAAAATTGTGGGTATCTGTTCCTGCCCTGTCGCCAAGCTTCTATGTGAAACCTCAGTTCTGCCCACTGGCTGCAAGGCCAGCTGCTCAGGTCTTTCCCTTTACAGGGAATGCCTGTGGCCCAGGCTGGAATCCCACCATGTGCTGGCTGGGTCACTAAACCTGGGCCTGCTCCTGGTCCCCAGAGCTCAGCCTCTCACCATCACATGGATGCTTGTCATGCCTGTGGTCACCTCCATCAGGCTGGCCCAGTGGACTGAACAATTTACCAGGAGTGGTGTGTGGTCTCAGATGCCTTTTCTGCATCTGTCTAGATGGTTTTATGGATCTCACAAATGCTAGGTAAGTGCTCCACCACTGAGCTATAGCCCCAGCCCTATTTTTTAAAAATTCATTTTGAGACAAGGATCTCGATAAGTTGCTCAGCCTACCCTCAGACTTGTCTCCACCTGCCTCAGGCTCGTGTGTAGCTGAGATTACAAGCCTGCACCACTGCCCCCAGCTTTCAGTTTCTTAGTATAGGTAGTGGTGGCAAACCTGTGTCGTGTGTACCACAGCCGACTGTTTGTTAGGTTCGCCATCACTGGTGTAGGGTGTCACTGGTGGAGCCGCAGCAGGTTCTGTGTTGCAGTCTCTTCCATAGCAGGGCATCAAAGAATGTGTCCCTGGGCAGCAAGTACACCCTGCATTGCTCACTGCCAGTAGCTGCAGGGTTCTGTTGCTGAATGACCCACACACGGATGACACCTGCGCTGGTTTTACTTCGCCAGTACACTCTGGTGGCAGCAAGTACAGCATGGCTGGTAAGGCTGAGTGAGGAGTTACTGCTGCAGCAGCCATGCCTGCCCAGGTGCCTGCTCTCAGACACGCAGCATTTCAGTTGTTCCTGTTTTTTTAGTGTATCTTAGTTACATTTCTCTCATTGCTGAAACAAAATACCTGATATCCAAAGTTAAAGTGGGAAAGGTTTATTTAGCTAACAGTTTGTAGAGGTTTCAGTCCATAATTGGCTGGCTCCCAGGCACGGTGGCATTGTAGAGGAGACACAGTTCATGGGGGGCAGAAGGTAGCAAAGCAAGCAAGGGTCAACCACAGTTCTTTCTAGCCCTTATATTTTATCCAGGCAACTTAGGGTAGGTAGCACTCACACCCTTAATCCTAGTGCCCTTGAGCCCTAGCATTGTACCATGAATCAATTCCAGTGTCACACACTCTAGATCCAGCCATCTCTGAAAAAGCCTTACCTATGATCACATGAGGCTTTGGGGGCACATCTAGACAAAAGCCATGACACAGTGTTACACGTAAGACTTCAGCAAATAAGTATTTACCTGGATATTTTTGGGATTACTAGAAGTAGAATTTTTGTGTCAGACCTACAGTATTTTAGATATAGCATCAAAAATGGCCCCAGTTTAATGTTTCTGTACCTTTATGCACCTGACAGAGTTTTGTTATTTTTGCTATCTTCATGCTTTTTTATTGATAGGTAAGTGGTAAAGAAGTGGGCATTAAACAAGGTGTCAGTACCAAGGCTTCTGCCCGCAGTAGTCCCCTCTGAGGCTCCGCCGGCCACCCTCTTGCTTCACTGCAGAGCTGCTTGCTGTGCAGTGTGTACCAGAGCACTTTTCCAGCTAACCCCTTTGCTGTCTTGCCGGAGCCTCTGCACAGCCCTCCTTCTAGAGGTATTCCTCCTTTGTGTTGCTCACGGCCTTATACCCTTGTTCCTGCACTGCCACTGTGTAGGGCTGGCTGTATCCAGGCTTTCTTGGGGCTGTGGTCTGTAGGAGAAAACAAATATGTAGATAAAAAGTTTAATGAAGTAGGATATGGTGGTGTGTGCAGGTCTGTAATCCCAGCTACTCGGAAGGCTGAGGCAGGAAGATCACAAGTTTGAGGCCAGCCTAGACAACTCAGATCCTGTCTCAAAATAAAAATTTAAAACAGCTGCGGGCATTGCTTACTGGTAGGGTGCCCCTCCTGGGTTCAGTCTCCTACTACCACATACACACACAAAAAAAAAGTTAAATGAAGCATTTCTTAGACACCTGTGCATAAACTGTTTTTCACAGAGCAATTTATAGGTCAGTGGTTTGAGTAGTTATTTTAATTTTGCCACCTGAGTGTCCTGAGCAGTAGCCAGTGTCTTTTGCTCCATCACTTGCATCTGAACATTAAAGTTACATGGATAGAACACTTCCTAAATGTTGAAGTTTGGTGTGGTAGTGCATGCCTGTAATCCCAGCATTCAGGGAAGCTGAGACAAGAAGATTGCAAGTTTGGGCCTAGCGTGGGCAACTTAGTGACTCAGTGAGACCCTGTTTTAAAATAAAAATTGGGCTAGGGATGTAGCTTAGTGTGAAGCCCCTTGGTTCAATCCCTAGTCTGGCAATAATAATAATAATAATAATTTTTAAAAAGTCAGTAGCTGTTGCTGTCTCGTGAAATCCATTCTTCCCTGGAGTATGCAGGATTCCAGTGTGGTCCTGTTGTCCAGCCCTAGAGGGCTCAGTTCATGCCTGTACTTGGAAGCCTCTCTGGTCCAGCTAGCAGGGGCACGTGTTGGCCACCTCAGGACAGGCCAAACTGCAAGCCTGGTAGCAGGGAGACGAAAAGGAGATGGACAGATTCGGCAGGAAATTCTGTCCGTCTGCTTTCTGCCTTGAACTGTTGTGCTGTGACTGCTGGCCTTAGACACCAGGGGGCACTGTTAACCCACTTCTGGCCGACATGGGCACCATCTTGTCCACTCCACAGGTAGGTTGTGAGCACCCACCAGCCTGGCTCATAGGTACAGGGTTCTGGGATGAGACAGCTGCCCTGGGCATACCCCCAGCAGACCATGCCAGGCAGCTCAGAGCTGTTGCCTGTCATGGCTGCACAGATGATGGGGGACTAGGCAGCAAGTCTGGATTGCTGGGCTGCACGAGGGGTACACAAGGCACCTGAGTTCCCCAGCAGCCACCTGTTGCCTGCAGTGATGTATGAGGGTCCATGACATAGGTGGGCAAGGAGGTTGCTGTCATAGTCCTAGGAGGGTCCCCAGCAGGTCCAGAGCCTGTCTGTCCACTCTAGGTTCTTATGTTGAGTACCAGCATCTCATCTCAGTGTTCCCACAAGTCTGTGGTATGGGTGCTTGTGCACCATGTTGGACCCAAGTGTTTACATTGCATTTCTTTTCAAACTAGTAGCAGCCTTCGAACTCCATAATCCAAACCTACAGCCTCCTTTGTGTGATGTTTGTGAACAGCTTTACTACAATTCCTTGTCTGCTGAAAATTAAAGATTGATAACTTTTTTTTTTTTTTTTTGTGGGTACCGGGGGTCGACCTCAGGACCTTGCGCGCCAGCGGACGCCCGTGCCACTGAGTGATATCACCGGCCCTTTTTTTGTATGTGGGTCCTGGGAGTCGAACTCGGGCCCTCGCGCTTGCCAGGCAGGCGCTTACGCCGCTGAGCCATCTCACCAGCCCTGATAATTTTTTTAAGTATATGTTTGCAGTACACAGTGATTACATTCATCACAGAGAGTTGGTACATGCATGTAATACATTGTCTGTTGATTTTTAATAGCTGAAATGAGGAAACAGAGGGAGTTCTATCACAAGTTGGGCATGGAGGTACCAGGCGACATCAAGGGGGAGGCGTGCTCTGCAAAACAGCACTTGGATCCCCGGAATGGTGAGTGGCCCACAGTGTTGAATGAATTACAGCAGCTGGTTTATCAGGCCTCTTGTAGGCTCACACTGTCTCCAGCCTTAGGTGATTTCACCAGAAAGTGACAGACCCGTAGTTCAGGGAGGGTTCTTTCTTCATCATGGCCCAAACCCAGGAGTGTGATGTGGAGAGCAAGAGGTCCAGGAAGTGTCTAGACATCAGGCTGAGGGCAGAGGGCAGGGAGCATAGCACCTCTGGAAGAAGTAGTGGAAGATAGGCTGATAAGGTTTTAACTCTGCTTACTTTATTATAATATGGCAATTTGGTTTTGGCATAAAGTTAATGGTACTTTAAGATCTGTATATATTATAAGTTATTCAAATCTTTAAGGTCTGGTTTTTGGGTTTTTTGGGGGGGTACCGGGGGTCGAACTCAGGACCTCGTGTGTCAGCAGGCGCCCATGCCGCTGAGCGATATCACCGGCCCTTTTTTTGTATGTGGGTACCAGGAGTCAAACTCAGGACCTTGCGCTTGCCAGGCAGGCGCTTATGCCACTGAGCTATCTCACCGGCCCCAGGTCTGGTATTTTTCTAATGGATCCACACAAGTTCCTAAGAAATTTAGACCATGTCAGATCTGGCACATGCCTGTAATCCCATCACTCCTAAAGCTGAGGCGGGAGGATGACAAGTTTGAGCCCCACCTGGACAATTTAACATGACTCTGTCACAAAATTTAAATTAAGAAATAAATTTAGATAAATAATAGAATTGGGATATAGTTCAGTGCAAAGGCCCTAGGATCAATCCCCAGAACCACAAAAAAAAAAAAAAAAAAAAATTGTTAGGAATGTAGCTCAGTGGTAGAATGCTTGCCTAGCATACATAAGGCCCTGGGTTCAATCCCCTTGTACCACAAGGCAAGACTTCCCTGATAATCTGAGAAGATGAGAGAGGACCCTGGCCACTACCACTGCGAGAGTCCGCTGCCAGGTCTTGGGGAAAGCCAGCCCAGGCTGCAGGGGCCATTGGGGGATGTCTGGGAATTGGAGAATCTGGTCTTGACTACTATAAATGTGGTAAGGTTGTAGGAGTCAGGTGTTCCAGGGAAGGGTTGCCGTGGTGAGCACTGCATGGTTCTGGGAGCTGTCTGCTCCTCTCACCAGTGTCAGTACTTTGGTGTCCCCCGGACATCCACTGACAAGCCCACCCTGCCCGGGTTAGCCTCAGGGAGGCCTGCTTTGTGGAGGAGCGTGGTGTTCTGAAAGACTTGTGGCGTGGCTCTGACACTCAGCAGGCTTCTCATGTCCACTCTTGGGAGAGTGGATGTCGATGCATTTAGAGTGCATCCTTGCATCTCTGGAATGAAACCTACTTGATCATGATGTATCATCTTTTTGATAATGTGCTGCATCCTATTTGCTAATATCTTTTTGAGGATTTTTGCATCTATGTTCATTAAAGAGATTGGCCTATATTCTCTTTTTTAGCTTATATAAATGAATTTGGGAGCACTCCATTCCTTTTAATTTCTTTGAAGAGCTGGAGGAGTATTGGTGATATAACATCCTTAAAAGTTTTGTAGGGGCCGGTGAGATGGCTCAGCAGCGTAAGTGCCTGCCTGTCAAGCGCGAGGGCCCGAGTTCGACTCCCGGAACCCACATATGAAAAAAGGGCTGATGATATCGCTCAGCGGCACGGGCGCCTGCTGGCGCGCGAGGTCCTGAGGTCGACCCCCAGTACCCACAAAAAAAAAAAAAGTTTTGTAGAATTAGCAATGAATCCATCAGGTTGGGTGCTTTTTTCAGTTGGTAGATTCTCTATTACTGAGTCAATTTCATTGCTTGTTATTGGGTTGTTAAGCATAGTTATGTCTTCTTGGGATAGCTTTGGTAGTTTGTATGTGTTAGGAATCTGTCCATTTCTTCAAAATTTGCTAATTTGTTAGAGTATAATTTTTCAAAGTAGTTACTATCTTCTGGATTTCAACAATGTCCATTGTAATCTCTCCTTTTTCATTTCTTTTTTCTTTCTTTTATGTGGGTACTGGGAGTTGAACTCAGGACCTCGTACTTGCCAGGCAGGCACTTATGCCGCTGAGCTATCTCACCGGCCCTAGTTTTTTAAATAGTATAACATTTTAGGCTACGTAATACATGCTGAGTATTCCTATCCAAAAATGTCTGGGGACAGTTCTAGACATGAATTCATTTGTGTTTCACACACATGTTTTACACTTCCTGAAGGTACATTTACACAGTATTTTCAGTGCACTTGTGTTGGACTACAGCCTGTCACATAGTCAGGTGTGGAAGTTTCTCCTTATAACTCAAAATGTTTTAGATTTTGGAGCACTTAGGATTTTGGATTAGGGCTGCTCAACCTATACCCTATTTTTTGTTTATTATGCTAAAAGGTGAAACCAAAGCAGATGACAGTTCAAGCAAAGAGACAGCAGAAGAGAGACAGGAAGAAGACAATGACTACCACAGGAGTGACGAGCAGGTGGGTACTCTGCATGCACATCCCAGCACTGTTCTGCTGCATGCTTGCTGCAGTGTTTCAGGAAACCAAAGACGAAAGCCCCAGAGCTTTCTACCATAAGAGTGCCGAGCAGGTGGGTACTCTGCGTGCACATCCCAGCACTGTTCTGCTGCATGCTTGCTGCAGTGTTTCAGGAAACCAAAGATGAAAGCCCCAGAGCTTTCTACCACAGGAGTGACAAGCAGGTGGGTACTCTGCGTGCACATCCCAGCACTGTTCTGCTGCATGCTTGCTGCAGTGTTTCAGGAAACCAAAGACGAAAGCCCCAGAGCTTTCTACCACAGGAGTGACAAGCAGGTGGGTACTCTGCATGCACATCCCAGTGCTGTTCTGCTGCATGCTTGCTGCAGTGTTTCAGGAAACCAAAGACGAAAGCCCCAGAGCTTTCTACCATAAGAGTGCCGAGCAGGTGGGTACTCTGCGTGCACATCCCAGTGCTGTTCTGCTGCATGCTTGCTGCAGTGTTTCAGGAAACCAAAGACGAAAGCCCCAGAGCTTTCTTCCTCTGAGCTCCTCACTTTATCTTTCTTTAGATTACCAAATTACTATGTATTGACTAAAACACTTCAGACAAAAACTTCCAGACCAACTCAGGTTCATTTTCTTCAGCCTAGCTACAGGCTCTCTGTTCAAAACGTGGTCCCTTGTCTGCTGGGAGCTTCCCTGCGCCTGCACAAACCGAAGGGGAGCAGTGGACCCCAGCAGCACAGTGGAGGAAGTGAGCAGAGTGCTGAGGACTCTGTTCATGCCCCATGTCCCACATTACCAGGTGAAAAAGGAAACAAGACCAGCACAGAGGCACTGGAAGGATCTCATGAAATTCTCTACTCCTGTCTATAGAACTCCCTAACAGAATCATTGTCTCATTACAATGAGGAATAAGAAAATGCCACAAGTAGTATGAATTTGGAGGCCTTAGCCCACGTCATGGGGAAACAAAAATGAGACACATGAGAGCAAAAGTTGCTGTTATTCTCGGGTAATGTTGTCTTACATAGAGCCTGAGATACTAAGCCGAAAAATGGTTAAAGCTCATTTCGCTCTTAGGTGAGGAGATCAACGTGTGAGGATTGGTAGGTGTGAGGAGTGGGTGGGGGACTATGTCAGGGGTTTGCTGAGTGTCCCTGGGAGAAAGGCTGGTATGAGGTGCTCATTCACTTGAGCTGGCCTCATGGCGTGGTCCTAGTAGATGGTAGAAATGACCTCACAGGAAGGTGGATGTACAGAACAGTTGGGAGATCTCTGCAGAAAACGGGTGGGCTTGGTCATATCAGAAGACATAGTAACCACAGCAGCATGGTTTGGGGCCAGGATAGTCAAATCTTTGTTTTTTGGTTTTTTTTGTGGGTACCAGGGGTCGACCTCAGGACCTTGCGCGCCAGCAGGCGCCTGTGCCGCTGAGCGATATCACCGGTCCTTTTTTTTTTTCCTTTATGTGGGTTCTGGGAGTCGAACTCGGGCCCTCGCGCTTGCCGGGCAGGCGCTTACGCCGCTGAGCCATCTCACCGGCCCAAATCTTTGTTTTTAGTTTATCTACTGCACTGCCAGCAACACTCAGAACCAAAGAAACAGGGACAGGTCTGTGCACCTGTGGGACCTGATGACAGGGCCTTGCTTGCTGGTGAGAGGGCAGCTCTGACTGACCTACAGGCAGCAAGAGCAGAGATCACCTTGAGCTGCTTGATTCTAGGTGACAGGGATTATCCGTAGGTGGCTTGGAGAACCCCTCAAATGATACTCCTGAGTCAAGTGGACCCTGCCCTGCTGGCGTCTCTGGAGTGGTGGCATTCCTTATCTGTGCTGCAACTCTGGGAGCAACCTGAGACCTTGCAGTCTTGCCACAGACCCATCTTTGTCCCTGGGTATGGGTGTAGAACTGTACATAGTATTCTCCTCTACTTAATCTTTGTTTTTGCAGTTTAAAATTCTTCCATTGCTGTTACTCATTTTTGTCTTGTCTTTTTTTTTACCCTAACACTCCAAAAGTTTCTCTCTTTTGTTAGTTGTTTTCACTTCATCAAGTACTTGGTTTCTTAAAGCATATGTGAGGTTTTTTTTGCTTTTCGAAGCTAACCACTTTCCTTGTATGTTCACTGTCTCTTCACACATTCAAGACTATGCGTTTATCCCAGTGTCCCTAGTCGCATGCCTCCTGGCAGTGTCTCCCAGCTCTGATGATTGGTGTGCTGTGCCCTTCGTTTCTGAGAGTCTCCAGCACCATCACCTTGCCTTTTTGAACTAGCTGTTGAAGTGAGCAGCCTGCTTTGGCTGCCAATTTGCTGGTCCTTTCTTATCCTCCTCTGGTGGCAGTCATTATATGCTGACCTCTGCTTGGGGGCTGAGCTCTTTCTTGTGTCCGTTGTACAGATGGGCCGGGGTCCAGCTGTTCTTCCTGTTGCTGGTTTTATCATCCATGTGGTGGCTAAGCACATGGGCCCTGGAGGCCCATCTGCTCACTTCCTGGCTCTGCCAATAACCGGCATGTGGCCTTCACAAATTACAAATGCTCCTCAGTTTCCCTACCTGTGAAGGGAGGGTGATGGCAGTGATGTATGTCCTAGTTTCTGTGAGCACTGACTGGCTTCACAGTTGCAGCATGTGGAGGTATTGAGCTGATGATGACAAAGCACACAGCAGGCCAGGGAGGTGCTGCCAGGTGTCTGCACCTGTCTGTGGGTTGAGTCCTACTGTATTATCATTACTGTTTTGTCTGTTGCTCTCTGTCATTCTCACAGTTACATTTTGTTTGCTCAGTTGTTGGGGTGCACAGCCTCATGGCTTGTGTCCCTCTTGCCCACTGCAAGGGCCTTCTCTTTCTCTGCAGTTTCTGTACTTTGAGTCCGGTCATATCTGATGTAGGTATTACACCTGCTGCTTTGGTTGCTGCCTCTGTGCTGACCTTTTTTGGGTCATGGTGCTCTACATATGTGATGCTCTACATATGTAGGAGGTTTTTTTGTTTTTGCTTCTTTTAAACACATCTCAAGGTCTCTTTTTCTTTTTTTCTTTTTTTTTTTTTTTGTGGGTACCGGGGGGTCGACCTCAGGACCTCGTGCGCCAAGAGGCGGCCGTGCCACTGAGCGATATCACCGGCCCCTTTTTCGTATGTGGGATCTGGGAGTTGAACTCGGGCCCTTGCGCTTGCAAGGCAGGCGCTTATGCCGCTGAGCCATCTCACCGGCCCATCTCACTGGCCCTCTTTTTCAATAGAGGAGTTCAGCACACTTGTGTCTGTGGTAACTGCTATCTCACTCTTGGATGTGGGGCATGTTGTAAGTCATTTATTTTTGTTGTTGTTGTTGGTTTTTTGTTTTGTTTTGTTTTTTCTTGTTGTTGTTGTTTTTTTGGTACTGGGAATCGAACTCACGACCTCACGCTTCCCAGGCAGGCACTGTGCCACTGAGCTATATCCCCAGCCCATTCATTTAAAGTTTTATTACAGATCATTTTGGTAATTTTTAGTTTTATTTCCCTCTAATTTTATTCAAGGAATTGTCACTTAATTTTACTCAAGTTTTGACACAATATTAGCAATTATTTAGATTTAACAAGAAGTTTTTAATTCTTATATGTTTTGGTTTTTTGAGACAGGGTCTTACTGTGTAACCCAGGCTAGCCTTGAACTCAAAGCAATCCTCCTGCCTCAGCCACCTGAGTGCTGGGATTATAGACATGCCCCACCAACCCTGGCTAAAAGAAGTTTTATAGTTTTGGGGGCTTTTGTTTTATTTTTTCTCTTGTACACTGTTGGACTTGTCCTTTGTCTTCCTCTTCAGTGGGTCTGTTTTGCATCCTCACATCACTCGGGAGGAGCAGTGCCTGGGTGGTAAGCATTCTTAGTACTTGCGTGTCAATATGATCTTTGCTGCCCTTCTCATGTTTGAGTAATTTGGGCAGATACAGAATTTTAAATTCAAAATAATTTTTCTTCTTAAACTTTCTAAATCATTCAGATGCACTGACTAGATTAAACACTTTTAACACTAAACATGAAAAGCAGAAAATGGAAAGCCAGTCACAGAAGTGCAAGCTACCCCACCTACATCTGCTGCTAACCTAGCGTCTTGGTCTGGGTTCTCTGCTGGGTGGGTAGGTGTCCACTGGCACCATGCACCTGCCCACTCTGCTAAGCGAGATGGGTGTCCATGGGCACCACGTTGTGAGTCCTGACCACATTGGGCTGGAGGTGGGCTCCAGCTCTGCAGTTGGTTCATTAGGAAATTAGGAGGCTCTCGCTCACTGTGCATCTACGTACATAGGCTGTGCTTACTCCTCCATCTTCTTCCCGTCTGTCTGGAGAGATTTGGCCACCACCTGACTCCACAGCTTAGCCACTGACCCACAGTTGCTTGTGACCTGAGGAACAAGCTGTGGGTCAATGTTGTTCCCTCCTTAAGGGAAATCAGTTTTGTGAATTGCTGAGCAGTACAAAAATATATCAGGTTTACTGACTTAGAATAATGTCTCCCAAACCAGAAATACATGACAAGGCCTCTGTTTCTCTGTCTTCTGGGCAGAAGTGACAGTGATGCAGCTTCCATAGAGATTCCCCATATAGATCAGTTCCTATGCTTTACAGGTAAATTGTGTCCCCTGTGCTGTTCTACCTGGGACCTTAGTCTTCTGTGCTCCCTCAACCCCCAGCTTCATCCTGGCTTCCTGCGTCCAATCCTTTCTCATACAGTCCCACTCCTTTACCTTTACTCAGTCGAAAGGTCATCTGGGCTTTTTTTTTTTTTGGTGCCGGAATTGAACTCAGGACCTTGCACTTGCCAGGCAGGTGCTTGTGCCACTGTTCTGTATCCCCGGCCCCATCTGGGCTTTTTGTCTTTCCCATTTTTCAAGCTTGTAAACCTCAGGTCCCTCTAGCACCTGGATTTGAGAATTCAGTTTATTCTCACTCTGAATTCTGCTCGAATTTGTCTACCAAGAGATGCCTTCCCAGAGTGGCCTCTGCCACCCATACAATGTCACCTCATTGTGTGTTTACCCATCTAGGCTCTGCCATGCCAGTGTGAACAGTACTGGGCAGTGACTGGGGAGATGGCATTCTGCCTCCAAGGACTTAGCAGCTGGTAGAGAGGCTGGGTCAGATGCTTTGTGGCAGGAGAGAGGCAGTCAAGGGGCACTGCGTGGGCAAAGAAGAGAAGGGCAGAAGCAGGTAGAGCAGGTCTCCCAGGCTGCCAAAGTGGGAGAGGGCAGGGAAGCCCGAGCAGGGCAGATGAGGAAGCCCTGTAGCAGGTGAACCTCCTGTTAACCCATGAGAGGGGAGACGCAGCATGGGGCTAAGAGGTCTCAGCACTCACCTGCGGGGTGCTGCATGCCTTGGCTCTGCATGAGTGGCTGTGGGGCCACAGTGGCCTCGAGCCTGGGTAGGTATATGGCAGTCTTGAACAAGTACAGGAAACACTGAGTTTGGGATGTATTTGAAAGCTACCTGTGGAACTTGCTGGTGCATTGGCAATATGCCAAGGCTGGAGCTCATCTTGATGGCATTCATTGTGTAGCAACAAGCCACAAAAACAACACAGGTCCTTCTGCGGGTCACTGCATTCAACATTTTACTTCTGAGGTTTTCTTAGATGTACAGTGGGACTTCTGAAGGTCAGCCACATACACTGCCCAATGCTGTACCGTGCTCCATGCGGCCATGACAGCAAGCTCTGTCTTTTTTCAGTGTCCACCGAGGTTCCAGTGATGCCGAACGTCTCTGAGTGTTTCTTGGTTCCTTCACTTACAAACTCCTTCTTTGTGTTCTTTGTCCACTTTTGCATTATGTAGTCCTTATCTCATCATGTAGGGATGACCTGCCCTGTCACTGCATTGCAGGCTTCTCTATCCAGTGCTCTAGGCCTTCTTCATGGCCCATTGTTACAGTTCTAAAATTGGACGTTATTAAATTTATCGGTATTTTCTATCTTAAATTCTTCCCCACCCCCAGGTCATAAATATGTTCACCCACTTTTTTTCTAAGATATTTTATAAAGTTTTGCTTTTCACAATCAGGCTGTAACCCACCAAGCTGATTTGTGTGGGAGGAGGGCAGTTGGTGTCTTTCTGAAGGTGAACCAAATGACTTCAGCATTTACACGTGGGTCTCCCTTACAGCAGGTCTCCACAGGTCTGCTCTGGTCCACAGGTCTGCTGCCTCCCAGCGTGTGCAAACCGCGCATACCTCACTGAGTTGCAGTTACTTATTTTACCTGAGTTGTGATTTTTAGTAGGGCAAGTATCCTTTCATTTTTCTAATTCAGTGTACTAATGGCTAGGAGGCCGATACAGGAGAATTGCTTGAGCCCAGGAGTTCGAGAACAGTCTGGGAAACGCAGACCCTCAGCTCAGTAAAATAAACAACAACAAAAAAGAACTGTCCTGATAATTGTAGCACTTTGGTCTTCCACCTAAAAATTAGAAACCACTGCTGAGTTGGCTGGACAATTCCAGTGGAAGTTCTGTAAATGTGTCTAGAGAATAGGTGAGGCCTTGGTGGAGCCAGCGCCCACCATCAGCTGCTGCGCCACCTGCATTGCCTGTTAGTGGGGCATGGTGCAGCCTCAGACTGCATCTTGAAGGTCTCCTCACTGTGAGTTCATGTCCTTGCGCACAGCTGCTCCGCTGCAGGCTGGCTGGCACGCGGCACTAGCTGCTTGCTCGAGTTCCAGCTTCCTTCTGCTTCCTGCGAGGACCAGCTCCTGAGGTGTGGGGAGCTCAGGCTAGCTGTTTGCCTTTAGTTTGGAAGTGCTCATGGGAATTTGCAGTAGCTGTTGTCCTTTGGGTTGGACGCCTGGTGGCTTCAGGGACTACACAGATGGGGTCAGCTGGAGCCTGGCAAGGTAGCTCGGCTCAGTAAGCCCTGACATCCACCGCCTGGGCTACCTCGCTCAGGGTATGGAGGGCAGGGCCTTTGCACGGCTGGCCCCACTTAAAAGGTTTAGGGTTAGGGTTTGCACCTTCCATCCCTACTGGGTTTTTCCATTATTCTTTTTTATTCTTCTTCCTTTTTTTTTTTTTTTTTTTTTTTTTGTGGGTACCAGGGGTCAAACTGAGGACCTCGCGCTTGCGAGCAGGCGCTTGTGCCTCTGAGCGATATCACCAGCCCTTTTTTTCCTTTGTATGTGGGTACTGGGAGTCAAACTCAGGACCTTGTGCTTGCCAGGCAGGCGTTTATGCCACTGAGCTGTCTCACCGGCCCCTAGTCTTTTTTCTTGAAGCCTGCTTTATCTCTAACTAATCAAGTTAGGTCAGCTTTCTTTAGGTTAATATTCATTTGGTGTTTTGGTTTCTTAAATTTTTTTAACTAACCAAACCAGAAATTCTTCTAAACTGGCAAGTTATTTTACATTTTCTGTGATCACTGCGAAATTTGAGTTTATTTTTGCTTTATTTTGCACTGCCCATTTGTACATATTTTTCTCTGCTTCCCTCTTTCACAAATGCAGTGCTGTTGGTGCCAGGAAATTAGTAAATTTTCTTTAATTTCTTTTTTGCCTCTACTTCTGTTGTTGGTTACAAAGTGCTTAAATGAACACTTACATCTGGAAAAGTCCAAATGTAATTGAATCTGCAGGTCCCCCACACCCTAGCTGTACTACGGCCCCACTTTCCTTGGCGATCTCACTTCCTGCATTGGCATCTGTCTTCCTAGACTATGTCTTTTTTGTAGTTGCCTGTCGACAGCTTTATTTTTTTACAGCTGTGACCATCATTTAGTCAGGTTGTGGGGCCTCTGCTGTCTGGGCCACTGCCCGCCCTGCTGTGAACCACCTTTCAGGGAACCTTTAAGTTGGGTGTGTGTTTCTCTTTTAATTTTGCTTTCTAAATCTGAGGATTATGAATCTAAGGATTTGTGTCTTTCATTGGTTTGGGGAACTCCTTAATCATTCTTCCCTAAATTTTACCTTTCCCTTATTTTCTGTTCCTTCCCTGGGAGCTCCTGTTCTGAGTTTGTTGGGCTTGTCGGTTTGTGTTCCTTTCTCTGAGCTTTCCTTTGTTCTCTTATCTTAATTGGTACCTTTGTCTCTATGCTACTTTTTTTTGGGTGGGGGTAACAGGGATTGAACCCAGAGCCTTCACACTGAGCAACATCCCCAGCCATTGTTTTATTTTTTTATTTTGAGGCAGGGTCATGCTAAGTCACAAAGTTGTCGAGGCCAGGCTCAACAAGCCTCCCCAAGTGCTGAGATTAGAGGCATGCACCACCATGCTCCAGTGTCTCTGTATTTCTTATGGGTAGTTTATTCAAATAATCCTTCAGGAATTTTATCTGTCTACTGCCAAGACTGTGGTTAAGCCATCCAGTGGGTCATTAGTTGAAGTGAATGCTTATTATATTTGGTTGTCTCCTGTGCTTGCTTGTTCTTACATTTCAAAATCTTCTTTCTGTATCTCTTACAACTGTAGACAGACATGTTTCTGTTAAGTCCTTTATTGATTCCTTCATTGAATTTTCAGAGCCTGTGGGTGCTGCCATCCAGACCTCAGGGGGAGGAGGCTTCTTCAGCAGGCCTGGAATGGGCTTTTTCCCCAAAGCAGGTTGCCTTTTGCACTGCCAGGCCTCCCTGGCTGTTAGGATCCTAGGCTTACTTTTCGCTAACCTGACTATGGATCGAGGTGTACACAGCTCTAATACGTCTGAGCTGTTGTTCGTCCGAAACGGAATGCACCATGCACTGCTGGAACTCGGCTGTGCTCATGGCTTCTCCTCTGCTAAGGATTCATTTGTCTCCATGCAGCTCTAACAGAGCAGCAAAGGCTGAGGCACTGACAAAGAGCACAGGCTGTGCCTGTCTCTGCTTTCGTCATAAACCTGTTCAGCACACTCATGCCACCCCTGCCATCTCCCTACGGGGGTGGCCACTCAAGCAGAACGCCAAGACCTCGGTGCCCATGGTGAACACGGAACTCTCAGAGGTACTGTGTGTTAGGAAATCATTGGTGAGGGTGTATTGCCCAGAGGGCAGGCAGATACTAAACAGGTTTTAAGAGACTCTACAAGATCATTGAAATTCTTTCTGCAGCTTGAGTAAAGTGGATGTCCGATTTCAAAGAGGCCAGCACTCGAGTTGGGGTCAGTGGATATGCATGCAGGTGGGGACCACGCTGACAGGCTGCCTTCCCCTCCAGGTGAGCATCTGCCTGGAGTGTAACAGCAGCAAACTGCGGGGCCTGAAACGGAAGTGGATCCGCTGCTCAGCCCAGGCCACTGTACTGCATCTGAAGAAGTTCATCGCCAAGAAGCTCAACCTTTCCTCTTTCAATGAGGTAACCTTGCACTGTGAACATAAACAATCATGAGTTGTTCATTTGTGAAAGAGTATTCTAAAAATTATTTGAGATGTGTATGTGTAACAACTTTGGAGATTTGATTTGATTTTTTTGTGTGTGTGGGTACCAGGAGTTGAACTCAGGACCTCGTGCTTGCGAGGCAGGCGCTTATGCCGCTGAGCTATCTCACCGGCCCCTTGATTTGATTTTTGAGACAGTATCTCACTAAGTTGCCGAGGCTGGCCTAAACCTGCAATCCTGCCACAGCCTCCCAAAGTGCTGGGATTACAAGCATGCACCACCACACCTGGCTTGTATTTTGGGGAAAAAAAAAAAAAAAAAAATTTTTTTAATACCTGGAATCAAACTCAGGATCTCATGCTTGCCAGGCAGGTGCTGTGCTGCTGAGCTATATCCCTGGCCTATCTCTGAAAATTTAAATCAGGAAAAAGCCCCTTGATTTTTTTTTTTTTTTTTTTTTTTTTTTTCCTGCCCTTCAAGGTAATACAGTAGGAAACAGCATTGAAGGTAAAAACCAGAGAATAGACTACTTTAGAACTGGTTGAAGGTTTTCATTATGAGGGGTTCTGTTCTTTAGTTCCATGATTGGCCGATGGGTGGATTACTGAGACTGAAATAGACCTGGAGTGCGGTGGCTAGTAGCAGAGGGTTGTGAACAAGCATGGGCCCCTAGCACCCTTGGTAGTGCCACTCATGTGAAGGTGCATACTGCCATCAGGAGTTGGCTCGTTGGGAACCCCAAGCAGGGTCCATGGTTTGAGGTTTAGCTTGTAAAACCCCCTCAGGCTGTGTAGAAAAGGGAGAGGTAAAGGAGGAGAGGGCCAGGTGTTCCACATGTTCCATACAAACTTGCAGATGGATGCCCCTTTGGAGAAGGGGCCTTTGCAGGTGTAATAAAATTAAGGATCTTGAGAAGAAATAATCCTGAATTTTCTGCTGAACCCTAAATCTGATGACAAGAGTCCATTATAAGCATGAGGCTGAAGATTGGAGATACACCGCAGCCATGTCCCAGAAGCCAGGAGGACAGGAGAGGTCCTCTCTCTGTGTCTGAATGTGTTCCCCAGATGCCCCATGTCAGAAACTTTGCCGCAGTGCAATGTGCTAGGAGGTGGGGCCTCGGGGGAGATGGACCAGCAAGGTCCTGAGCCCTCAGGAATGAGGTCCTGAGCCATGTAGAAGGCTTGGATGCAGGCTTCATCTTCCACTCTTCCAGCCCGCGGCCTCCCCAGATGCCAGTGCCATGACCTGGATGTCAGCCTCCAGCTCTGTGAGAAGTGAACTCTGCTCTTTGTCAGTGCCTCAGCTTTTGCTGCTCTGTTACAGATGTAGACTGAGGCACCCAGGAACCCCCGGGAGCGCAGCCCTGCCACACCTGGTTCAGAATTCCACGCTTTGGAACTGTGATCAGGGCCAGGACCCAGGGCTCAGTGAGGCCATCAAGGGGCCAGGTCCAGCCCTGCTTGCCCCACAGGAGGCTGGGAGGGGCACCCACCACCTGGAGCCCACTGGAAAAACCAAATCCAAATGTGGGAGGAGTGGGAAGAAGAGAGAGAAGGAAATGGAAAGTGTCCCTGTACTAAGTTTCTGTTGTTCTGTTTGCTTTCCTCTGTGGAGAAACAGACACAGGCAGGTAGCCAGGCCTGTGTGGTGGATTAACGGTCAACTTGTAACAGCCAGCTGAACTGAATCAGCATGGTTCTGGGGTGGAAGGCCCACCTGAGGATTGTTGCCAACAGCATAAAAGGAGAACTGGAGGGGAAGATGGTGTGCTGTTGATTCTCCTGGAGAAGCTTGTCACACTGGCTTTCCTGAATGAACTCGGCTGTTCTCGTCGACGGAGAAGCTCGGGTCCTCGCTATCGCTGAGGATGGCTGCGGGTCTCTTCGGCAGAGCTCTGGTCCTTACCTTGAGCGTCGCTTCCTGGCTCTGGTGTGGATCCCTCAGCCTGCTGGCACAGATCCTTCACCCTGCTGGTGCAGACTTTCTAGTTTCCACCACTGACCTTTGGGCCTTCCCTGTGTGGATCCTTGATACAGACTTGCATGAGATATTGCCATTGGCTCTAGGCCCCCAGCTGGGCTTGTGGAGGACATTGCTGTGGGCTCTAGGTCTTCAGCTGGACTCGTGCAGGACATTGCAGTGGGATCCAGACCCTCAGCTGGATTCTTTGGGTCTCTAGTGTGTGGACAGATCTCCTGCACTCTTGCGTTTGACTCTTTGGGTGAATATTATAAAGTAACCCTATAAATTATGTGTCCTGTATTAAATCTTTTCCCTTGTAAACCCTGACTACAACAGCCTGGAAGGGGTAGGTGCTTTGAGCTCCTGTGGAGATAGAGGCGCTAAGCTTGTTGGAAGGGAGGAGGGCCAGGGAGAGGCCGAGTTCCAGGCACAGGGCTGTGTCCTCCTCAGGAGCCAGGCAGGGAGCGTGGGGTGTGTCTGCTGCGGGTCGTGGTCAGTCTTCAGGATGTCACAGTGGTTTCACAGGATGCTGTGGGAAGGGCGAGCACCATCTCCACAAACACCAGCAAGATAGTGCCCTGAGTGCTGAGGACGAGCATCGCTGCGACCCACCGTGAGGGAGGACACCACAGCTTGCCAGGGCTAGCAGCCACCTATGGTGCTCAGCCCAATGTGTGGCAAAGCAGAGCTGCACCCACCGGAAGATGGCTGGATGGCCACACAGGCACCCAGAGGCAACCTTTGCTCCCCACTGAGGGAAGAAGTCAAAAGACCATCTGGGTCACCATCCTGCGCACTCAGGCAAATGCAGATGGAGCCGACAGTGAGATAGCACCGGTACCGGCTGGACCGCCAGGCCTAGGCATTGGCACTGGCAAGGGGAGGCCAGCACGTGGCACTATATGAGGATAGAACTGGCATGTGCTCTGGACGCCTGCTGGGCAGCTTCTTAGATGAAACAGGCTACACATCAGCATCGGTCCCCTGCCTGGACAGAGGAGCCCTGGGATGTGGATGTGGGTGGTGGGGCTGGCCAGCAGGGTGAGTGGAACTGGTCCTGCTGCTCCATTTGATGTGAACCTAAAAGTGCTCTAAAAATAGTCTGTTAGATAAGAAGAACACTGGGCATGCATTTCCTTCTGCTGCTGCAGTGAGAGAATAAGGGCTAGGAGGGGACATATAGGGCACAGGGTGCCCTTGGTGAGACAGTCGGGTGGCATAGCCCTGTGAGATGGGCTGGTGGTTGGGTGACTACTCCCACCTGCGCCCCCAGGTACCTTGATGCCGCCAGGTGGCCTGTCCTCAGTGCATAGGGACAGGGATGGCTCCTGACTCAGGTAGGGGTACAGTGAGTGCCCCTGCAGAAGTGGACAGCCTCCTCAGAAGCAGTGAGCCACCTGGGCTTGTACAGTTTTGGGGCACAAGGGGCAGGGCTGGATACCCAGGTCTCACCACACGTGTGGAGCAGCCAGGCCAGGTCACATGCTTGTGACCTTGTGCGAGGGGTGACCCTTGCAGGGACACTTCTGACAGGTAGCATATGTCTGCACCAGGTTTCCATTAACGATGAGGCAGGGGTAAACGAATAAACAACTAGACTCCTCCCATAAGAGCTCTTCTATGAGTGCCTGGGGAGGGGCACATTTCAAAGATGTGGGCACTTTGCTCCCCACACTGCCCTAGTTGGCACCGCTCTCACTGTGGGTCGAGCATGTCCCTAACTGTAGCTCCTTTCCCCTAGCTGGACATCTTATGCAATGAGGAGATCCTGGGCAAGGACCACACCCTCAAGTTCGTGGTGGTCACACGGTGGAGATTCAAGGTGAGCTGCTTGTTTTGCCATTTGTTTTGCCTGGTTTCCAGACTGCTGTGAGGTACTTACTTGCTCTGCATGTATTACCACAGGGGTTGCTGTGAAACACTTGTCTTTCTGATATCATCCCCCTCAACCAGCCTCCATGGGCACAGGGTACTCACTCACCCCTCTCTGGTCCAGGGCCAGAGGTCAGGGGGCGGGGGCAGTGACCACTGCAGTCAGAGCAAATGCATGAGCCTTTGGGTGCCTTTCTGAGGCAGGAAGCCCATGATGGAGTCCTTGTGTGGGGGCTGCTCCCTCCTCAGCCAAGTTGCTGCCTAGGGTAATAGGATGTTAGACGACCAAGATGACCAAGGCCCAAGGCTGACCCAGGGCCCAGGATGACCAAGACCAAGGGTGACGGGGGACTGGCATGAGTAAGGCCAGGGCCAGCGGGTATGAGATTCAGAGCACAGCTGGTACTGGGGTGTGGAAGGAGCAGGTGATAGAGCTAGTGGCACACACCCTGGCGTAGGACCTGAGCACTGCATAGGTGCACGTTACCCAAGGCAGATGTGGTCGTGCACTGTTCTGAGCACATGCATGTGGGCTCGGCATCTGCCCACTGCCCCCTGAGGCCCTGTGTCCTTGTCTTGCAGAAGGCCCCCCTCCTGCTGCACTACAGACCCAAGATGGACTTGCTGTGAGCCTGCGTTGCAGACTCTGGCTTGCACCCAGCTGCACTTGGCTGTCCGCGGTGACTGCGCCGTAAAATGTTGCCTCTGGGTGCTGTGCGGACCAGATTTCTGAATAGAGAATATTTATAACTTTTGTATAAAAGAATCCACACTCAACGAGACACTACCAGCACGCGTTTACAGAGGATGAAAACACTTCGCAGTTTCATGGAGCCAAACGTGCCCATCTCTGTCCCAGCCCACAGGCAGAGGAATGAGCACGTGCAACAGGCATCCACGCCACCCTCCGGCACAGATTGCCCTCGCTTGCTTTCCAGGTCTTGAGAATCAGAGTTCATTTCAGTTTAGTTCCTGGATTAGGTTTCATGATAAGCCTCAAAAATACTTCTACTTTTATTGAGTCCTTCCTAAGTTATTGAAACATGTTTCCATGGTAAATGATATTTATGTTGCCTTTAGCTTCCTGAAGACTTAGAAGATACATAAAAATTTAATTTAAAAGCATACCAAAAGAGGCTTGTATAGTACCATGATCCAGCCACGGTGTTTGAGTTCCCACTTGCACGGCACTGCCCAGCCCCAGCCCCGGCCCCGGCCCCAGCCCCAGCCTGGGCCTTTGTCACTCCAGGCTTCCCGTCACGGTTCAGGCACACACAGCAGGGTAGACCAGAGGTGTTTTCGCCAGCTAAGCGTAGGCTGGCAAAACAGTTCTTGTTTTTTAAAATTGTTTTTATTAAAATGGGCACAAATCGTTTGGTGCCATTATTTAATTTCCTACTTTTCCCTTCCCTTTTTTGTGGTGGCAAGAGCGATGGTGGTGTTTGTTTTTGGTGCTTGTCAGATGAAGTGCAGCCTGTTGGGAGACCACCTCCACACTCGGGGTGGGGGCTGAAGTATCCAGGTCCCCGCCCATGGGGAGAGATGGCCTGTGCTTTGTGGCCCTCCTTCAGAAGGTGGCTTTTGAGCCAAGCGACTAGGCCCAGCTCTGCCCAGCCAAAGTTGCTATTTTGGTCACAGGCAAGATCCTCCCCTCCCAAATGTGAGATGTTTTTATCAAAGGAGAGAATAAGCTCTGCCAGCACAGAAACATTGTTCCTTCAAGCCTGAGTCGTGGGCCTACAAGGTCTGGGACCGCTTTCCACAGTAGCTGCAGTGCTGCCCGGAGCCCTGTTGGTCTTGTTGAGCCTTGGACCCACCCCACCTCCTTCCCTCCCTGGCCCTCGCTGATAAGCCAAGACTGAAGCTGGTCATTGGTCTGGGCCACCACCTCCAGCTCTTGCTGGGTAAATGAGGGTCTCCGTGTGTTTGAGGGCCAGGTTTTTGTGAGTCTTTCCTTTAGCAACTGGAACTTTTTCTTGAATTTGCTTTGAAAGCTGTGTTTGGGCTTGTCGACATCCAGTTCCATTTGTTTTCTTCTGCTTCCTGTTTCACATACACAGAATGTCAGAAGCGGCGGCCAGAGAGACCTGAGGTCAGTGATGAGGAAACATCCGTTAGCTCGTCCAGGCAACCTCTGATGCGAGGCCTTTCTAAAACACAAACACAAGCCTTGGGTAGAAATTGGTCAAAACTCACCTCTTTGTTCAAGCCCAGGACTGTGTGGATTATTCCGTTTCCTGAGCTGGCTGTTCATCCAAATCGTTTCTAGAGTTACTACACAAGGGTTTATGAGTAAATATTACCTGTCTACCTCAAACCACATGTACTGCTGAAGCATTCTGTAAAACCACGTTATCACAATGCAGTTTTAAGTGTGACATTAGAATTTAGGTATTTTCCTGTGTGGTGAAACTAAAGAAGGATTAAACAGTTTGAGCCTCCAAATTCAAATAAAGTTAATTCACCGTTAGATCAAACTTAATATTGCTGTATAATCTCATATTTGTAACTTTGTAGCTACCTTTGGAGTCACTTGACTTGCTATGGTGCTAAGTTGATAGATTTCAATGTGCAGCAAGGTGGGATGTGGTATCCAGCCCAATTTCTGGCCAGGTGCCGCCCACCCCAAGCGACCCAGCTTCTGTCACCGTTACCCTGATCAAACCTCAGCAGCAAAAGTACCTATTTTTCTAAGATTCCACCATGCGACTGTCTTCACTGCAGGACTGTCCTGGCGCCCTCTGCTCTGTGGTCTGACTTGTAGCCTTACCTAGTTCAGAGCCAGGAGTGGAGGAGCCTGCATCAGTGGACACACTGGACGGTCTGTGTCATTCCTGTCAAGCACTCATTTTACATCAAAGGCTGAATTTTACTTTTTCCAGCATGAACACCAGGATCAGTTAGTGATTGGTCCTGTTAAGTTTTCTTAGCAGATGGAGTTGCTGTGAAGTTGTTTTCACCACTGTTGTGCTGGTAAAGCCAAGGCTGTCAGATGGGCCCTGCACACCTCCGGCAGCAGCGGGACCAGCCTCTCCCACACGTGGTCTCGCTGGACACCGTTTTCACAAAAATAGAAAACTCAGATAGAATATATAATATTGAATTTAAGATTTGGGGGGTTAAAAAAGAAAACTTAACTTTATAAAATTATTTATTCTATTTTAAGCCTTCTATCATATATTCCCATCCAGTTGTTTGGTTTTGGTGGTCCAGCTTTATTTACAGGCATATAAGATGAAATTGTAAGATGTTTTGCAAGCTTCTTTTACTTTGAGTAGGCTTTAATTCGTATGTTTTCATAGGGATGAAGAGCATTTTTATGCTTTTGTGCAATAGATTCCAACATGCATTATTAGATGTGTTTAAATTGTGATGTAGCATCAATTCTGCTAAACAGAAATGGAATACAGGTGGAATTTCAAAACATGTGCATTTGCCTATTTGGCTTTTCTTTTTCATTGTTGCTACACGAATGATGTTACTGGGATTGTGCGTGTGCGTGTGCGTGTGTGTGAATACCTGCCAGCAATATTCAAGAACAAGTGCCACCGTAGCCCATTGGTCCTAGGCCCACTGCTCTGGGGCTGGGATCGCTTGGCCTCAGCCTGCAGACCTGACGGTGCTGCCTTGGGCTGCCGGCCCCTGAGGCCTGTGCTTGGCATTCAGTGTCTTTGGAGAGTCATTAGTTTTGTCTCTAGAGGCGTGCAGTATGGCATTTCACAGTGATCTGAAATGTGTCCTCCGATTGAATGACCTAGGAATGAGCCAGCTGATTTCTACATTGTACGTAAATACATAAAGTGCTCTCAAAACATTCAAGATAAATTTAGTGCAGATAGCTAAATCACAAAAGAATCCAATTTATCTGTTTCCTCAGGAAATCATTTAAGCCCCGCCACATCACATGTGACCTTAACATGAAAACAAATGTGTTTCTTTGCCTTGATACTTAAATACACTAAGGAAGTAACTGGGTAAGTAGAGTAGAAAATCATCATTTAAATTGTATCATAATCTTTACACACATTGTGCCCCTCTGGGAATGGTGGAGGGAGCCACAGCTGCCTCTCTCTGTGTTACTGTCCCATCCCTGAGTGCACTAAAGAGTGGGCTGAGGCGTGTGTCCCTGCGATGCATGCGGCGTTGGTGTGAGCATCCATTCCAGTAACTCAGATGGGTATTGGAGACACGTTTTTCCCAAGTGGTAGTGACGTAGGTCGGGGACAGTAGCTCAGCCTGAGCCTTCACCCATGGCGCGTGTAAGCTAATGAAAGCTATCACGGTGTATGGAAATAATGCAGATACATATTTTTGACTGTTTAATTTGAAAGTTTACATTTTTTATGCTTTGTGTTGGTGTGTAATTTTTGTACCATCGGTGGCTAGTTTTTTGTCAAATCTTTTTTGGAATATTGCTTAATGTTTTGATTTCATGATAGTGAAGCTTGTATTCAGTGTTTTGCCAATTAATATTATATGCTTGTAATAAAAGCAGAAGAAAAAATTCTCCCAGGCTGGAAATTTATTATATAAAACATTTGTAAGAGTATAAGACATGATCTGTTATGAAATGGTCAGCCCTCTGCCCATGTATTCCAAATTCACAGATTCAACAAACCATGGATTCAAAATGTGCAGGAAAAAAATTACATCTGAACTGAAAACATACAGATTTCTTTCTCATTATTTCCTAAAGTAGAACATAACAGCTATTTACATGGCACTTATGTCGTATTACGTATTTCAAGTCATCTAGAGATGATTTAGTCTGCAGGAGAATGTGCATAGGTTAGAAAGAGATCCTACACCACTTTACGCAAGGGACTTGGTATTTGCTGGGGTTCTGGAATGAATCTGTAGATGCATAGCACCTCTGCAAGTGTCATGAAAATGCTGTGGGTGTGGGCACAGCCTGCTCCTGAGCCTTCCCTGTGCTGAGGAGCACATGCTTGCCAGTGTGGTAACCCCCCACATGTGCGGCATTCTCTCCCTCCCTTGGCATGTATGTCTCCCTGGGGCTTGTGGATACCTGCCACCTCCTCCTTGTCCCAGGCCTGTCAGCATGTGGACCTGGGGATGACCAGATGTCCACGGCCACCTCTGATCCCAGTGCAGCACCATTGTACACTGCTGACTGCCATACACAAGTGCAAACCGCTTCTCTCCCCTCCCTCCTGTGGGCATCACTAAGAGTGTACCCCGCAGACTGACAGCTGTGTACCAGTGCAGGCTGTGTCCACCTACACCCAGCACACAGCTGAGGAAGCCACTGGCAGAGAAAGCAGGATCTGTAAGTCTGGGCTCCACCATTCTGCTGTCTGCAGCAGGCAGAAGACCCTGTGGCACACAGCTACCAACCTGACCCCTGTTTAGGTATCAGAACGCCGCAGGCCTCCCACTCACCTCTTGGTGTGGGCTGTGCATACTGGGCCCTGCAGCCCTGTGTTTTAGTCTGTGATGACCTCTGGCCGCCTTCATGCTCCCAGGAGGCCGTTCCTATGTCTCCATCTCATGTGTGATAGACGTTGGTTTTTTCTGTGCCATGTTTTGGGACTGGCTCCAGGAATCCTTGCCAGGACTGAAGTCTTGGTGTCTCAGAGCACTTGGACTCAGGAACTCTGCACAGGACCTTCCCTGCAACATTAGTCAGGGTCCTGCACACTGGACTGGTGGCCATGAGAGCAGGGGCAGCCTGGGGCACAAGAGTCATCTTGGGAGCACTAGTCTGTGTGTCCAGACAAGGGACACTCTAGTCTTATAGCAAGGGATAGGGATCTGCGAGACTCCTCTGGGTCAGGCCTGGTGTAGCATAGGAAGCCCAGCAGCTACTCACTGTCTTTGTGCAGTTCTGCATCTCTTGGTCCCTATTGGCTGACACCTCCTCTCCTCTAGGTACACAGAAGTGGGGTCTCAGGCCACTTGAGGTCTCTTGCAGTCACAGCAGCCCCCTGGGTGCTCACCTAAATGGCCCCTTCTCCCTCAGGACACTGGATGTCCCAACGTGGCTAGCCAGTGTGTGTCCTCACTACAGCATGTTGCATGAGCCAGTGACAGATGGCTCAAATGGCCACAGGTGACAGATGCTATCACTGGGGCTAGGGCAGGCTGGAGCCCTACTCACCCCTGGCCACGTCCTTGCCACCATCTGGCAGGCAGTGTTCGCATTTCAGACTAATCCAGAGCGCCTGCTCCTAGACCACCTGGCGTCACCCGGAAGTCCACCCAGCAAAGGGGCGCTGACTCAGGGACAGGAGCACAGCCTTGCCCTCCAGCAGCTGCTGGCCTCCCCACTGGGCAGTCCATCGCCTAGGATGCCATCATCATGAAAGCTGCTCAGTGGCCATGATGTATCAAGAGAAAGACAAGCACCCTCCATTTAGGTCTGAGCGCAGCAAGTGTAGACCAAGCCAGAGATGACAAACAGCCCCTCCTGCCAACAGAGAGCAGTGACTCCTTCCCTATCACAGAGGGACCTGATGCTTCATGAGCCTTCTCCACCTCACTGTGCATAGCCCTGGTCCTGTAAAAAGGCATTTCTCGACACCAGGTCCTTTCTCCTGAGGAGTGACAACTGTAGGATGTCCCTGGGCTGGAGCACTTTGACACATGGGAAGTGGCTTAGTGCGCCAGCCTCACAGGTGACAAAGGGACAGGGGAGAGGTTTGTGCCTGGGGGGGCGTTCACTTCCTTTCCAGGGTTGAAGATCGGGATGGTCACTGTGAGGTCAGGTGCTGCTCAGGACCCATGCTGGGGTATCCGTCACCAGGGACTGCTAGCTGCTCATACATGGAGCAGCCTTCCAGACCAGGCACTGGGTAGAGCAGAGATAGGACAGCTGTGAGGGACCAGAGCAGGAGGACAGGGGAGACATGAGGGTGCAAAGGCATCTGCTGTGGTGTCTCACATAACTGGATATGGGGATTTTCTCCTGCCATCTTCCTTGTACTTCTTGTTCGTTTCCTTCTCAATTCTGTCCCGTCTTTTCTTCATTCCATTTGTTATTTTATCAGTGTTTGAGCTGGACATACATACTTAAATTTTTATTTAAGTGGTTACTCTTCAGATTTTAAGTCAAATTATGACTTACACTAAAAACACAACAGTTCACTTTGATTTCTTCTCTGTCCTGTGGATAACGTGGAAGCTTAATTTCCAAACATACAGGATTTTCTGATCATCTCCCTTGTTGATCTCTAGACCAGATGCCCTGAGGCAATAACAGGTCCCATTTTATCCTAATCCTGAGTTTTGTAGGGACTCCTTTATGACCTGACACAGTTGACTTTTGTAAATATTCACATGGACTTGAGTTTGTGGGGTGTTTTTGTTTTTGTTTTGTTTTTGAGGCAGGGTCTCACTATGTAGTGCAGCCGGGCCTTGACCTTGCTCATGTAGCCCGAGCTGGCCTCAAACTCACAGGGATCCTCCGGCCTCAGCCTCCCAAGTGCTGGGATTACAGGTGTGCACCACCACACCCAGCTTCAGATGGACTTGAAAAGAGTGTGTATTTTGCCATTGGGTGAAGAATTCTGTTGGCCAGGCGTGGTGGCACACATTTGTAATTCCAGCACTCGGGAGGCTGAGCCAGGAGGATCACAACAAATTCGAGGCCAGCCTGGGCTACATAGTTCAAGCCCAGCCTGGACCAAACAGTGAGACTCTGTCTCAAAACAAAACAAAACAAAACAAAACAAAACAAAAAAGAATCCTGTGTTCTGTAGGCCAAGTTTGCTGATTGTTCTCTTTGAAACAGGAAGTACAATCTTCCATCTCTTTTCCTGGTTTTTGGCCTGCTTGTTCTATTCATCACTGAAGACATATGTTAAATGCTTTCTATTTAAGTAACACCTTTTTGGTCACATTCTCTTCCACTCAGAACTTTGGATTTTATTGGGTTAATGTTCCTATTCTGTTCGGCTCTCCAGTTATTTTCTCCTAGTCTATGCTCTTGTCTGTGTTTGCACTCAGTAGTTACTTGTTTGCTTGTTTCTCTGCAGAGTGGCTGCTTGGTGTCTTGCTGGCTCTTTCCATCCTGCTCCATTCAAATGGAGTTCTTGCTTACAGTGAAGTGAATTTTGACTCTTCTTTCCATCAACCTGTCTCCCTGCAACCTTTCCCACCTTGTCCTGTTGGAAGAAGAGAAGTTCATAAGGAAGCCCCAACTTTCCATCCTGCGTTCCTCTGAGACTCTGCTGGCGGGTGGATGCTTAGGGAACCCCTCTCTTCTGTGTTTGTCATTTGCTACTGGTTTTGAATGTTAATTGAACTGGATTAGTCCTTTTCCGGTTAGTGAATTTTTTTTTTTTTTTTTTAATGTGGGTACCGGGAATCGACCTCAGGACCTCGTGCTTGCCAGCAAGCGCTTGTGCCGCTGAGCGATATCACTGGCCCTTTTTTTCCTTTATGTGGGTTCTGGGAGTCGAACTCAGGACCTTGCACTTGCCAGGCAGGCGCTTATGCTGCTGAGCTATCTCACTGGCCCGAATTTTTTTTTATTTTTTAAAGAGACTTAATTTCAGAACAGTGGTAGATTTAGTGAATTGCCAAGGAAGGTAGTACAGAGAGCTCCTAGACCCTGACTAGCTCCCTGGTATTAGCACCTCACTGTCATGAGTGAGTCCACACAGACATGCTACTGGTAACCACAGTGCACTCTCTTCATATTCTCTTAGTGTTTACTTGATGTTCTTTTTTCTGTCCCAGGATCTTGCCCAGGACACCACATGCCATTTACCTGTCACATTTCTTGGGCTCCCCTGGCTGTGAATTTCTCAGGATTCGTTTTGGTAACCGTAGCAGTTTTGAGGAGGTATTTTGTGGACATCCCACACTGGGGATGGTCTGATGCTTTTCTGATGACTGGACAGAGGCTTCTGAGAGGAAGACCACAGAAGCCCTCTGCCCTTCTACACACAGCACAGTACATCCGTACAGCTTGTCATGTGACATGTCACTGGTGATGGTCACTTGGTTTTTTTGTCTTTTTGAGACAGAGTTTCACTATTCAGTTCAGGCTGGCCTTGAACTCACTTTGTAGCCCAGGCTGGCCTTGAACTCGCAGCAATCCTCCTGCCTCAGCCTCCCGAGTGCTGGGATTACAGGCGTGCGCCACCACACCCAGCCGTGATGGTCCCTTGGCTTGCCCAAGGTGTGTTTGCAGGTGTTTCCACTGTGAAGTTACCCTTTCCCCTTCCATGCTGTGCACCCTGTGCAGCTGCCTCAAGGGCAGAGCATTGCATAAGCTGTTTGCACTTCTGGCGGAGACTCCGAGCTTATGTACTGACTCAGGATTCGTGTCTGTGTGGACCATCCACTTTCTTCCCTGTCTTAGTGTCCTATCATAGGGACAAAATACCTGACACCCACAAGTAAAAGGAAGGGAAGTTTATTTTGGCTCACCTTTCAGTCCACAGTCAGCTGGCCCCCAGGTAGGACAGCATAGCCCAAGGGCCTGGTAGTGGAGAGCTGCTCAGGGAATGGGGACAGGAAGCAGAGAGCAAAGGGAGTAGCCAGGGAGGAGATACACCCTTCCAGGACACACCCCCAGTGACATTCCTCCTCTGACTAGGCCTCACCTCCCAACACTAAGCCAGCTGCAATGCCCCATAATCCAATCACCTTCCACAGGACACACCTTTGAGCACACAAGGCCTTGGGGGGGACATCCGGGTATAAACCATAACACCTCCTCCATCTGGATTATGATCTAGCTCAGCTTCAACCAACCAGAGCTCTCAACTATTTCATGGAGCTTTGACAGCACGTGATAGATTTGTTTTGCTTGTTTTATAATATTTCCTTACTCCCTGCCCCAGGCCTAGATGGATTTCTCCAGGTTGGCGAATTTTGATTACTTAACTTTATTTCTGATGTTTTGCCTGGAGTCCCATCAAGCTGCTGCTCCTATTCCTGGCCCTGCCATGGCTGGGGGAGGAGAGGGGAGCAGAGGGGGCCCAGGGAGTGCCACAGGATGTGCCCCATCCTCTTGGGCCATGCCCGAGGACATATATGGACAGAGGTTGAGTCAGAGCAATGGATCCTGAAACTCAGGAATGCTGTGAGAGATCAGGTTCTTGGTGACTGGCCAAATGCAGGGCCCTCCTATGGGAGAGCTCAAGGAGGCACCAAAGGCTACTAGTGCAGTGAAGCAGAGGGCAGTGCCCACCTGCAGCTCCACCAGCAACGCATAACCACCTGCCCACCCCAGTGCCCCTTCTGCCTCCTGCCAGGGCAGCAGACCTTCCCCAGTCATTTCTGTCAGGCCCACTCCTGTCCCGTCCCAGCCTCAGGCCTTTGTCCAGCTGACCAGGGCCCTGGATCTCCTCAGGTGAAGTCTGCTGCTCTCTGTACAGCATTGAATCTCAGTGGACTCACTGAAGGGTGCAAGAAATAGTCTTATTACGTGGATATTCATTGAATTTCAGCTCTGATGCCCATACTCTGAGGTGCAAACCTTCTCAGGCACCACTGGGCCCTGGGTCTAGGTGCAGGGATGCCCCACCAGCCTCCAGCACCCAGAGCCAGTGGTGAGGGACAGCTCCGCACTCTGGCTGATGTCTTCCCTGAGCTTGGCACCAGTGGGCATCTCAGTACCTGGCACCCTTCAGGCTCACACGCTACCCCATGCTCGGTTCTAGGGAAGCACAGACCCCACCGAGCCAGAGGCCCTGCACAGTCTCCCCGCCTCTCAGGGCCAGCTGGAGTGGGTCCCCAGCTTGTCCTCGGCCTGTCCTGGCCTCCAGGACAGCAAGTGGAGTTACAAGAGGCAGCCCTTGCTAGGGGCTCTGAGCCCACCCAAGGGCGGAAGGTAGAGGACTGGGCGCCGCGGCCCCTCCACAGCCCCTTGGCTCCCCCAGCCCAGGCCCCCTTGAACCCCAATGGCTGGACCTGAAGGGACCCTGTGCGGGGTCCCTGTCCTCTCCGCCCCATCCTGGAGGAGTAAAAGGTGCTGGGGGAAGGGCCGCCCTGGCTCCCGCAGTGTTGTCCCGGGCCGTCACAGGCACTGGACTCAATCGGGCAAAGTCTGCCGGGCGTGAGTCTCCGCCTAGAAGGCTGGGGGCCGATTCCACTGCGTAGAAATTGGTTTGGCCCAAGGATAGGGCGGGGCCTGAGAGGGGTGGGGCCGGGGAAGAGGGCGGAGCCTGAGAGAGGAGCGGGACGGTGGGGAGGAGGGGCGGGCGGTGCAAAGCCTTGGAGGTGGGACAGCGAGACAGCGGAGGGGATCGCGAAGGGGCGGGGCCTGGAAGGGGCGGGGTTGGAGGGGAGGACCCAAGAGGGGCGGGACCAGAGGGGGCGGAGCTGGGCGGAGTGGCCAGGGTGGAGAGGTGGGGCTGAGTCAGATGAAAGGCGTGGCTTCCGGGAGGAGGCGTAGCCAGGGCTGAGGGTGGTAATGAAGGAGCGTGGTCGGAGATGGCGTGGGTGGGGCGGGGCCAGAGGCGGGTGGGCCAAAGAGGGGCAGGGCTAGACGATGCTTCCGAGAGCGTGGGTCTGGAGGGTTCGGCGTGACAAACCCGGTTCTGGCCGGAGTCCGTCGCTAGGCGGCCATGGAGGAGGGGCGGGATGGGCTCCGCCGGCAATGACATAGCTCTGGCTCTGATTGGTCGCGCACACTTTTGCACGTGACCTTCTCGGAGCCAATAGCGGAGGCTCGCTCGGTAGGGAGAGTGGGACGAGCTGCGTCGGCGCCGACACCTTGCGGCACTGAGCGGTCTGGTCCTGAGCGCTCCCCTTGTCCTGTCGCGCCTTCCCGGTCCCAGGTCAGCTGGGGACCAGATGGTGTGGACAGGTGGCCCAGACCCAGCGGGTTCCGGCCCCGCTGGCTCTTCGGGGACAGCAGGGTTTGTCTCGCTGCGGATTAGCAGATCTGGACAAAATGGTCCTTAATTGCCGCGCCTTTTAGCGTGCCTCCGGGGCCCGGATGGCTGGGTGGGTGGCTCTGCCGGGAGAGGCCGGGTCCGCTCCGGAACCAGGGCGCCTTCCGGGTGTGGGAGTCATCCCTTTGCCACGTGCGATGCTAGTGGCGAGGGCCTGGGCGGGGGAGGCGGCCAGGTGAGCGACACAGAGCAGCCTCTGCCGTCCCTGTCCCCGAATGCCACCTTCCCCTGGACACCACCTCTCCCCCTCCTTGAAGTCCCCACACCATCCAAGAAGCAGCAGCCCTCAGCATTGCACTCTGCCCTCTTAGCCTGGCCATTTTCCTTCAAAGTGGAAACCACTGCTTGTGACAGTATGAATTTATCTTGTCTTTCATCGCTGGAGAGATCGGGTGCAGGAGAAGGGACCTTGATTATCCCAGGGCCTGGCTCCAGTGTTTGCTTGGAGGCCTCAGACCCCAGATCCTGGAGCCAGGATCCGACCATCAATTGCTGTAGGACAGGCTGGCCAAGGTCCCAGCTAACCCAGCACATCCAGGTCACTGCACAGGCTCAGGAAAGATGTAGACAGGGCTGTGGGATGGGGACAGGGTGTCGGGGAGCGGAGGCTAAAGGTGGTGAACTCTGGGGTGCCCTCTGTGAGAAGCCATCCTGGGGGCCACGTGCAGCAACCAAAGCTGCAGAGATGCTGTCCAGACCCTACTGACATGTGGATCCGGGTGGGAAGTACAGCTGTGCTCCTTCTGTAGGTGTCTGTCCCCTGAATGGCTCAGCAGTGCCCCATCCTGGGCCCACACTCCCCACAAGGCAGGGGGGTGGGGATGGGAGACAGTGGTCTGTGCTGGGAGAGAGTATTCACTCTGAGGGGGCCTCCTGTACCCAGGAGGACCTCAACAGGGGTGGGGGATATGTGACCTTTCTGCCGTGCTGAGACTGGGCTGGTCTTGCTGGAAGGTCACTGGACACCCAGACATGCTGCCTAACTGGAGACAGCCCCCGAGAGGTATGTCAAGGCCTTTCTGGGGATATCAGTGGCCACAGCACCTCAGGATGGGGCTGAGCATCAGGGTGGATTGGGCATGGGCATGACCTCCAGAGGAGAGGCAGGTGGGGCTTCTGGTGTCATCTGATCTCAGCCCTGAAGAATGTCGGACCCAGAGCTGCAGAGGAGAGGGACCCTCAGGGCTGGGGAGGACCCAGCAGTGCAAAGGTGGACCCCAAGCTCCCCCAGGTCTGACTGCTGGGGGCAGCTTTCCAGACAGGGATGACTGTTGAGGCTTGCCCTCAGAGTGTGTCAAGACCTTGGGGACACCCAGTGGTTGCCCCACCAAGAAGAGGTGACAGGGCAGGAAGGCATCATCCAGCCGGAGTGGGGACTTGACGGACAGTCACACGGTGTGAAATCACTGTTTATTAGCTGTGATTCCATACAGAGAGACCATACACAAGGGCCCCCGACATGCAGGAGGGGGCCAGGTGCAAGGACAGACAGACAGTGACACCCACAATCTAGCTAAGCTCAGCGGCCCTGGGCACCCATGCACTGGCCATGGGGTTTGGGATTGACACTAGAGAATGCCCAGGCCGCTCGGAGCTGGCTTTTCAACATGTGGAAACAAGCATTTTAAAAAGACGTGGACCCAGGAGGAGCAGAGGATGGTGGGGGCGAGCAGGGCGCAGGCGCCAGGCATGCTTCGCCTCTTTGGACGGAGGGGTTTCTGCGGTTAGTATTGCAGTCTAATTGATATGGCTTCTCTAAGAGCTATGTAAGGTCATGAAGGTCAGTGTCATGCCACGGCCCTGGCCTGCCACCCATGGACACTGAATGCAGTTTTGATGTGGACAGAAAGGGCCGGAGAGGGGGGCGAGGCAACAGCCTTTCTGTCAAGATAAAACTCATCAAATACCAAAGACCTCATTTACCTGAGATTCAACAAATTGTGATGCAAATTAAACATGAGGGAGGCAAACAAGGGGCACGGGAGGGTGGACGTGATGCACTGGGGTCTTTCTGCCAGTTCCCTCCGGTCTATTGGTCTGGGTGCAGGGAGCCCCTCAGCCCCCACCCCGGGGCCCACACCCACCCACCAGGCGCTCCACACAGCACTTTGGAGGACGGCAGGGATGGCTGAGCCCCCATGCCGTCCTGTCTCCCCCTGGTGTCCTCAAGTCTCCAAGCATTGGAGTGTGGGCGCCCCTGGGCAAGGGCAGGAGCACCTCGGGCCCAACAGCCACCAGGGAGAGGCAGCTCGCCAGCGAGCTGCCCGGTGTCTGAGGGCTCCAGACCTGTTTCTGCTTCCCTTTGTTGAGATGGGAACAGGCTGAGGCAAGCCTCCTAGAGGAGGGAGGGACAGAAAGAGACCCACGGACACAGAAAGCGAGGCCCCGGGTGGGGAGGCATGGGCAGAGCCAACAGGAAGACAGAAGCAGGGTTTATCAGGCCCAGCAACCCAGGTCATGTGCAGTGGGCCAGGCACCGCTGCTGCCTTGGCCCAGACTCCACCCCCCACTATGGCTGTGCTCCTGAGTTTGAACCCCAAGGGTGCCCATGATGCATGGACCACGCCCAGGGTGTGCGAGGGGCTGGCCCTGGGGTGACCCCAGGCTGGCAGGGGTGGTAGATGTGAGGGCAGTGGGGGTCCAGCCAGCATGGAGGGGGCTGTGTCCTGGGCCTCGGTGGGGGTGGCAAGGGCGGTGTGGGGGGGCGTGGGCAGGATGGACCTAGGACTATGGCTTATAGTGGCATGGGGGCCATACTGCTCCCAACATCTCTGGGGGCCTCTGCGAGGGTCTGTACAGGGGCAGGCAGGGGCTCCAGCTCCCGGCTGTCCAGGCTGTTACTTCTTGAATATGTCCTGCAGCGGCCCAGGCAGGTACTTGATAACTGTGTCCAGGATGCTCTCATCCTCCTCCTCCGGCTCATCGCCGCAGCCTGGTGGGATGGCCTTCTTGGGCCGGGTCAGGCTGCCCTCTGAGTTGGCCTCCATGGCGGCCTGGGCCTCAGCCTCACGCTCCTCCTTCTTCTTGATGCCATACTGCGGGGAGAGGAGGTCAAGCGGCTGGCACCCAGAGAGGAAAGCCCAAGGGAAGTCCAGCCCACCCTCGCACAGGAGGACCCCAGGAGAAGGGGGTCACACCTCTGGAGGGGCTGGGGGGCCGCACAGAGCATGGGGGCAGCTGAGAGCTGCCCCGGGTAGAGGGAAGCAGCTGCAGGGTGGAGACTCCCTGCAAGGTGGACCTGTTCCCCAGTCCTCCACCTCAGGCCTGGCCATGCTCCCTCACTGTGGCAGTGACAAGGCCTCAGCAGGGGCCGTGGTCACTGGCAGGTCTCATGCCTTACATCCTCCTTAGATGAGGCCTCAGCAACACGCAAGACGCCAGGCCCCTCCTGCTACTTCTGTCTCCTGCGTGCCTGTCCCCAGTGTCCCTCTGCAGTGGGTGCAACATGTCACCTTGAACTGTGAGCGTGACTGTATTTGGAAACAGGGTTTTCATAGATGTAACTAAGGAAAAGGTAAGATGAGCTCATCCTGCGTTGAGAGAGCCCTAAATCCAAAGAGAGCGTCTTCCAAGAGACAGAACATGCAGACTCAGAACAGACGGACTTGGGAGGCCACCGCGAAAGCCGCGGGGAGCTGGAAGCAGCAGCAGGGATCTCCCCACCTCCCCAGGCCTCCAGAACCCAGGGAATGAATTTCTGCTGGGAGGCCCCTGGCTTCGGTGCCCCTAGGTGACAGGTGCCTCCATGCCCACCCTGTCCCCAGCCCCCCAGGAGTGAGTGCAGGGAGCCTGGGGCCTGGGGAGGCCAGAGCCAGCTGACAGCAAACCCTTCGAGTGGGGATGGCGGAGCAAGCTGGCCCCCAGGGTTGAGGGTCATGGGCTGCCCTCAGCCAGGTCCCCAGTCCCAGACCTCAGGTTCAAGAAGCCACCTGAGCAGGGAGGGGTGCCCCGTATTTGAGGACAGAAGTGCACACTAGAGGGCATGTCCCAGAGGTGTCCCTGTAGGGGCAGCTGTCCCCTCCCTGTGGGGTGCATGTGTCTCTCGGTGTAGGGGAGGCAGAGGCCACCTCCAGCCAGGATCCCAGGGCAACATGCCCCTGGCCCCATGACCACAACGCAGTGTGGGGTCTTCTTGAGGCCCCCAGAGCAGGGCAGGGCTGGCAGCAGCCACCATGTCACCCAATGCCCTGTGGCCCCAGGACAGTGCCCTGCCAGTGGGGTGAGAGGGGCTGAGGGGCTGGTCCTGTTCCTGGGTCAGCGCCAGGCCTGTGCCAGGTCCTGTGGGCTCTGTGTGGGCTGGGAGAGGTGGCAGAACTGGGTTGGACCTCGCCAGCCTCCTTCCAGCCAGGGTGTAGACCCCGCTCCTGCCAGGGAGGCAGCTGGAGGGTGTGGGCTAGGGAGGCCTGGGCACCACGGGGCTGAGCCACCAGGGCAGTGGTGCTGGGCACATGGCTGGGATATGGGTCACCCCAGCTTGGCCTGAGTCCAGTCTGCCCGCTGAGGCTCAAGGTCATTCTGACCGTGTGGCTGCCTGGGCTGGACCTGACAGTGGGGGTCACTTGGCCAGGGATGGCACCAGGCAGTCTTGAGTCAAAAGCCAGCCCCACCTGGGCCAAGGTCTGTGATGCCTGGCGACTGCACCCAGCAGCACCCAAAGGACATGGCCGCCTTACCCACCAGATGACCTCCCACCCACCTTGCAAATTGCAGAGGAACTGGCCCCCTCCTGGGTGCCTGACCCCATGCCCTGAGCCTTGGGGGCAAACCCTGGCCAGGCCACACGCCCGATGGCTGGGCCCATCCCTCCCACAGCGTCTCCTTCAGTGTCAGGGCTCCAGGACCCCAGGACAGGACAGCCCCACTACAGGAATAAGGAGCGCTGATCCCCCAACATGAGCCACATCCAGATAAGAATGCCGGGGACAATGCAGTGGCCCTGTCTTCTCCCTCCTAGGATTGCCCCAAGGCTGTGCATAGATGAGACCTGGGCTGGCCTGAGGAGGGAAGCAGCCCCTGCCCCATGCCTGCCTGGTGCCCACCTTGTCACGGATGCCCTGCCGCATGACTTCTCGCTCAGCCTCCATCTTGGCGTACTTGGCCTTGCGCTCCTCCTCCGCCTGCCGCAGCGCCTCCTGGCGTTCCTCTTCCTTCTTGGCGGCATCGGGGTCCTTCTCCTCGTCACCCCCCAGCATCTTCCCCATGTCCTTGGTGGCCCCTGGGGACAGACAGGCAGCGTCAGCCTTTCAGGACTCCCACTTGTCCTGGGGTCTGGCTCCAACACCCCTCGAGGGAAGGGGCTCAATGCTGTCTGTTGAGAGCTGCAGCTTGTGAGGTTGTGCATCTGTGTTGCTGTGTGCAGTGTGCTCGTGGATGTACACTGGCGCAGCAGCTGTGTGTTTGTGATTTTAACTTGAAGGCTGTGTTGTGGTTGTGTGTCTGTGTGCGCATCCGTGTGTGGTTTGTGTTGCTTGGGTGTGGCTCTGTTCATGTGTGTGTCTTCCCAGGCCTACGTGCAGCCTCCCCTGTGCAGCCCAAGGACGGGGTGCAGGTAGGGAGCAGGTCCACGGCAGGACAGCTTCTGCCAGGGCCACCGCACCCTCTGCTGGGCAGGTGCTGCCAGTGGCTGGTGCAAGGTGTCCCTCCCACTGGGAGCTCTTGATTTGCAGGCCCCACAACCCTCCCCAGATGCCCTGCAGCTGGGTCCATAAGATGGAAACGTGTAATTATGGCCTCCCACGGCAGCCATAAGCCCTGGCCCTTGGCCGCTCTGGAAAGCAGGGCAGCACAGCACCCAGATACAGGCAGCCCTGGGCTCATCCCCGGGATTGGCTCCTGCCCCCCAGGCACAGCAGGGAGCCGCCAGCCTTCGCACCCAGGCCCAGGGCCCTACCAGTCACCCCCATGATGCCTTGGCCTCACCAGGCCCGGTACTGGGCCCTTTCTGACACTAGCCCTGCTGGGAGCGCGCAGACCAAAGGAGACCAGAGCCTGGGACTTCGTGTAAACCACCCCTAGGAGAGGAGTGGTTGGCTCCCACCACTTGTGTCCACCACCAGCGTCCATCCCAGAACCCCAGCAACTCTGCGCAGAGTCTCTCCTGTGCCCTGCTCCCCTACAGCTAGATCTGGAGTGCCTTTCCCTCCCCTGGGGACCCTGGAGAGACCACCCTACCTCTGTGGGCCATGGGTGGAACAGAATCCTGTCTTCCCCATGCACTAGCCTCCCCCAGTGCTCTGGCTGCCTGGAGCAGTCATAGGTGTGGGGAGACAAAGGCCATCATGTTGCTGATGGGGGTATCAGCCTGAAAATGGGCTGCTAGGACTGCGCTGGCCAAGGGCAGCTGTCCTGCTCAGAGGCCAGCCTGCCCCTTGCCGTCAGTGGCTATGGAAACGCACCCTCCTGGGCAGTGGTGAACCAAGGCAGGGTGAGCAGCACGCCAGGCGACTTGGAGAGGTTCTGAGTGCAGGAGCATGGCAGAGGGGCGGGCCCATGTGGAGCCTGCCCTCCTGCTCACCGACGTGCCCTCCCACTCATTTCAGCAGCAGCCTCAGCATGCCCACGGCCACCATGGCACAGCCAAGGCGGGGGACCCCAAGGTCCTGGAGGAGGACGGAGGGCTAGTCAGGCTGGTATTCAGCCGACACTCTAAACAGGAGGCAGGTGTGTTTTCCACACTCTCGTAAAATATTGATACAGAGCAATCACATGTTACTTTGATCCCAGCTACTTAGGAGGCTGAGGCAGGAGGATCCTAAATTTGAGGCCACCCTGATCAACTTATCGAGATCCTAGCACAATATAAAAAAATAAAAAAGGGGTAGGGATGGAGCTCAGGCCAAAGTCCTTGTGTTCAATCCCCAGTACCACACACACACACGCACACACACAGGCTACACCACACTGAGGTAAAAAGCGTTGCCAAAGATATGGAGGAATTGGAACCCTGTGCCATGAGGGTGGCAGTGTACGTGGTGCCACTACCATGGGAAGCCATGTGGTGGCCCCCACACAACGTTAAACACACTATCACCACAGCATCACCCTGAGACCTGGCAGTCCCACTTCTGGACACAGATGTGGCAGAGCTGGAGCAGGAACTCGAGCCACACACTGAGTTCACAACGGGGCAGCCCGCCAGGCCTAGCAGAGGAAACCACACAGCACATCACCCAGCAGACCAGGCCCTAGCGGCCAGCACACAGCCTTGGATGGAGGGGTCTTAGTCACTTGTCTCATGCTGAGACAAAATACCCGACCCCCAAAGTTAAAGAAGGAAAGGTTTATAGGGAGGAAGGGAAAAGAAAAAAAATGATAAGAAAAAAAGGAAAAAATGGAAACAAAGCTTTCGTAAATAGGGGAGAAGGGGTTGAATGGAGGGGAGGGGAGTGGGAAAAAAAAAGAATCAAGTTATATCACATACAGGTACAAATTCCCTATAATGAATGTAACAATTATGTATGCCTGAAATGTACCAATAAGGTTAATAAAAAAAGAAGGGAAGGTTTAATGTAGCTTGCAGTTTGTAGCTGTGTGCGTGAAATCTGTGGAGGTCTCAGTCCGCAGTCTGCCGGCTCCAAGGCAGGGCGGTATGGCAGAGGGGCGTCTCAGAGGAGAAACAGCCCATGGCAGGCAGAAGACAGCAAAAGCAAGCAAGGGACTGTAGCAGCTTTCTTCTGCCCCTTTTATATTCTATCGAGGCCACTGGGATAAGGTGGTGTCAAAGCAATCAGTGGACTGATTTAGTAATCACACACCTTTGATCCCAGCACCCTTAATCCTAGCACTGCACTATGAATCAGTCACACACTCTAGATCCAGCCACCTCTGAAAAAGCCCCACCTATGTATGATTGCATGAGGCTTTGGGGGGACATCTAGACAAACCAGAACAAAGGGAGTATATCCCATGACCTGAGGAGAGGACGGGAGGGGGGGAGGGGAAGGGAGATGGGAAAGGGACAAGGAGGGGGAGGGGGAAAAGGAAGGGAAGGGGAAGGGGGAGATGGAGGGCAGGGGGAAGGCAGGGGAGGAGGAGGGGAGGTGCCCCGCAAAGAGGACATCACCTGGTAAGATGCACTGACCCTGGGACAGGCAGCGCCCTGTGGGGATGGAGAGGAAGCCTCTGAAAGGAGACATGGGCCGCATGTCATTGCAGACAATGTTTCTGATGCCGTGGACCCATGCACTTTAAAACGTTAAAAGGGTGATATTTGTGTTCTCCCTCTCACAATAAAGAGAGAAATACATGCTTTAAGTGACTTATAAGGGTCCCTTGGGAAGGCCCAGCTGGCAGAATGAGGAAGGTTCAGTGAGACACATGGGTGAATGCAGGAGAACCCTGAGCTAGGGAAATAACCCAGGGGCAGGAGCAGCAAAGACAGGGATGCAGCAACTGTCCCCCAACACACTGTCCCCTGAGGCCATGAGCAAAATTCGTTTTCAAAAGAATGTGAATAACCAAAGGATATCCAAGAATTCACAGACGGAAGCGCTCAGACATTCAAGCAACAGGTAATTCCTGCTATCTTTAGAACGTTCTCGGAGTGGAGGAAAAAGGAAATCCTCTGGGTTATTTTTATGAAACTAGCATAGGAGTGATGACAGGTCAGCTGGGGAGGTGTGGAGAGAGAAACCAAGGCAGAGGAGAGAGGATGATGGACAGAGACAGGGACAGAGCTAGAAGGAGACAGAGTGGTGGCCAGGCCCAGTGTGAACATCAGCCAAATGTTAGAGCAGAGATGGGCACGGGGGTGCCACCCCAAGCATCCACCTGTCCCTGCCACCAGGTGGGCAGGGGTGACAGCCAGGCTGGCTGAACCTCCCTGCTCCTCTGGAAAAGGTTCCAGGTTAGCCGCACCCTCTCCACCTCATCAGCCTTGACACCACAGGGAAGGACCTGGGGCCCAGGCGTGGGCAGGGGTTGCACACAAAGGCTGACGGCAGGGACACCTCAGCGTATGCTTGGCACAGGACACTGCCGTGGATAGAACAAGACCTGAGCACATCGCCCCAGGGGGTCCTGGCAGCCTGTGTGGCTCCTCCCACCTGCACCCCCATGGTGCCGGTCCACTCCTCACTCCAGGCTGTGCCTCAGTGTCTCACGGGCAGCAGGGTGCCTCCACAGGAGAAGCCCGAGGACCATGGGTGTGGCCGGCTGGCTTCTCTGTTGCTGTATCTACTCTGACCCTGACGCCCGGCTGGCACCCTTGGGCCCTCCACACTGGGTGGCCCTGAGCTGTGGACATCTGTGCGCTATGTGGTCACTGCCCTTGGTAAGGACCACACAGGGGACACAGAGTCACACAGAAGCCCAGATTTCACTTGTAGGAAGCAGCCAAGTAAGCCAGGCACGGTGCACACCAGTAATCCCAGCTCTCTGGGAGGCTGAAGCAGGAGAATCAAAAGTTTGAGCCCAGCTGGGGCAACTTAGTGAGATCCTGTCTCATAAATTAAAAATTAACAAAAGGACTGAGAGGGGCCGGTGAGATGGCTCAGCGGCATAAGCGCCTGCCTTGCAAGCGCGAGGGCCCGAGTTCGACTCCCGGATCCCACATACGAAAAAGGGGCCGGTGATATCGCTCAGAGGCACGGGCGCCTGCTGGCGCGCGAGGTCCTGAGGTCGACCCCCCGGTACCCACAAAAAAAAAAAAAAAAGGACTGAGAATGTAGTTCTGTGTGAAGTCCCCGAGTTCAAGTCTCAGAATGAAAGAAAGAAAGGAAGGAAGGAACAAAGGAGAAAGACAAGAAAGAGAAAGGAAGAAGAAAGAGAAAGAAAGAAAGAAAGAAAGAAAGAAAGAAAGAAAGAGGGCCGGTGAGATGGCTCAGCGGCTTAAGCGCCTGCCCGGCAAGCACGAGGGCCCGAGTTCGACTCCCGGATCCCACATACGAAAAAGGGGCCGGTGATATCGCTCAGCGGCACGGGCGCCTGCTGGCGCGCGAGGTCCTGAGGTCGACCCCCCGGTACCCACAAAAAAAAAAAAAAAAAAAAAAAAAAGAAAGAAAGAAAGAAAGAAAGAAAGAAAGAAGAAAGAGAAAGAAAGAAAGAAAAAGGAAAAAAGAGGGAAGGAGGGAGGAAGGAAGGAAGGGAAAAGAAACAGCTGAACTTTCCGAAGTGGCTACACCACTTTAAACTCCCAGGAGCCAACTGGCCTTGTCCCTGTGGGTGGTGATGGGCATGACCCGACCTCCTACAGCTTTGGGCTGTGTTTCCCTCAGCCAAGGATGGAGTGTGTTTTCACGTGTCTATCCTGCCCTCCTTGGGGGAGCAGCTATTCCAATCCTTTGCATGTTTTCAGGACAGGCTTCAAGGACAATATTAGGTTCACAGAATAACTACAAAGACAGGCAGGACAGGGACTCCACACACCCACCTCCCCATCAGTGAGGTCACCACTGGGGGTCCCCGATGCAGACACATTGCTCACTGGCATCAGCTCTCCATTCAGGTTTCCTTGGGTTCTGCCCAGGACACCCCCAGATGTGGGGTCATCACAGCTTCTTGAGCACCTCAGCTGTGCTGGCTTCTCCGGCGACCATGATGGTGGGACATGCACCTGCCTCCTTCGTGAGGGTTTGTGTGATGTTCTCCTCACCACTGCGTCACCTTAGCATCCTGGTCCCTGCAGTGCCCAGGTGTCTGCCCTGAAGCCACCTCTACCCAGGCACCCTCGGTGGAGGAAGCGGAGCCCACCCCCAGCCTGGAGCCCTCACTTCAGCAGCTTCCCCTGCTGTGGAATGGGTTTGGATTGTTATTGACGAATGGTAGGAGTTCTCTATCCAGTCTAGATACAAATCCTCTGTCAGATATGTGACCTACTAATATTTTTATCTCGATCTGTGCATGTCTTTTTATTTAGATTTATATTTTTATTCAATTTTAATTATTTACTTTTTAAAACTTTTGGGTATTTTTTTACCTTTGAGGTGTGATCTTGCTGCTGTCCAGGCTGCTCTCAAATTCCTGGACTCAAGCAATCCTTCTGCCTCAGCCTCCCAAGTAGCTGGAACTGTACTCTGCTCATTTTTTTTTTTAAATCTTTAAATTATGCGTTTTCAGAAAAGTTGTCAAATTCATTGGCCTGAAGTTGTTTATAATACTCACATGTTGTTCTTTTAGTATATGTCGAATCCATGGTGATGTAAACTCACCAGTTTCCTTGTGGGTCAAGTGTGTCTTCCCTCTTTCTGATTTGTCTGTTAGAGGTGTGTCGATCTTATTGGTCTTCTTCAAGCTACCTTTGTTTATTTTCCCCTTATTCTATTAATATCTGCTCTCACCTTTATTTCCCTCTTCTTCCAGGTCTATGTGGGAAGCGGGGGCTGATCATTGCACAATGCTGTTCTTTGTTTTCCAAGTTTCAGGGCACACATTTCCCACCAAACATCACATCAGCAAAGGCCCACAAATTTTGACTCTTTTTGTTGTTGTTTTTCATTTCCATTCCATTTAAGATGCTTTTAATTTCCCTTCCAATTTCATTTTTGACCCGTGGGTTATTCAGAAAGTGTATTGTTTAGTTTCCAGATATTTAGGAATTTTCTAGATGTCTTTCTTCCTGTGAGTTGATGTGTTGGAGGCTCAGTCGCCAGCCAATGGTGCCCTGAGGTGGTGGAGCTCAGGGCCCAAGCTCTGAAGGGGAAGTGGGGACCCGGCCTTCTTCTCTGACTCTGCCCCACACTCCAGCCATGAGGTGCTGCGCTGCTGCCTCACTAAAGCAACAGGGCCAGGTGACCATGGACTAGAACCTTGAAACCATGAGCCACGAGAACCTTGCACCTGTTCAAGCTGATCATCTCAGATGGTCTGTTACAGCGATGGAAAGCTGATCAACACAGCCGGTTCCCTTACCCAGAAGAGCTCTTTCTATAGTATATTAAAGATATAAATGCAGAAAATTAAAATCAGCTGAAAGATTAGAAGATAAAATCTTGTTAATAACTCAGAAAGTAGAATAAAAGAGAGGTGGACAACAGAACAGAGAACATAAAGAAGCAAGGAGCTGGGGTGTGGAGGCTACAGCTGAGCTTAGGGGTTGCAGAGGGGCACTGAGGAGGGGGAGACAAAATTACCAGGAAGCCAGACAGAAAGTGTTCCAGAAGTGAGTACCACACCGACACAGTGGACAAGACGAGACTCACAGCAAGGCCCACATCTCAAATTTTCTGAACGCTGTGATCAAAGAGGAAGGTGTAAACGCTCCAGAGAAATCAGACAATGTATACAAGGTGTGATGGAGAAACGTGGTGAATGTGTAATTGCTAAAAACATATTACAGGGCCGGTGAGATGGCTCAGCAGCATAAGCGCCTGCCTGGCAAGCACAAGGTCCTGAGTTCAACTCCCGGTACCTACATTAAAAAAAAAGTATTACAGTAAAAGACACATGGCCATTAACCCCCCTCAGAATACTCTCCCTTCTTTTTTTTCTTATTTTTTTATTTTTTTATGTGGGTACTGGGAGTCAAACTCAGGACCTCACGCTTGCCAGGCAGGCGGTTATGCTGCTGAGCCATATCACCTGCCCTCTTTTTTGTTTTTTGAGACAGGGTCTCACTATGTCAATGTCATTCAGGCTGGCCTTGAACTCACAGCAATCCTCCTGCCTCAGCCACCCGAGTGCTGGGATTACAGGGCTGCACCACCATATTAGGTACTCTCTCCTTTCAATCTTACTCATCCTATGGATCTTGCTGGGTTGTTTTTTTTTTGTTTTGTTTTTTTTGAGACAAGGTCTCACTATGTAGCCCAGGCTGGGCTCGAACTCACAATGATTCTCCCTGCCTCTGCTTCCCGAGTGCTGGGATTACAGACTTGCATCACCACACCTGGCCTTGCTGCTTTCTGCAGCAGCTCTGGAAGTCCTTTTTCGTGAGTGTCTTTAGTTGTGCTGTCCTGACTGCCTTGATGTCCTAAATTGATTCTAAATGTTTCCTTTTCGTGGTCATTTTGACTTTGAGGAAGAGCCAGAAGTCACACAGTGCCAGATCCAGTGAATAAAGTAGATGACACAGGGTCATGTTTTTATGAGCTGCCTTTCTAGTAGATGGTGCTCAGCAGCAGGATTCCCGTATTTTTGCTCACACTTTGTAAAGACACTCAGGAAAGAGGACTCCAGAGCTGCTTCAGAAAGTGGCAAGAATAGATGAGTGTGTTCAAAGCCGGGGGAGGACTTCGAGGGGGATTCAAGGTAATGTGTCTTTTACTGTAAGTACCTGTTATTTACACATTCACCATACATCTTGATCACAACTTGTAAGTAGGAATGGCCTTTGAATTTTCACCAGCAAAGTTATGAGCTGGAACAGCTGAGAAATGGCTTCAAAGTTCTAAAAGAACTCCTTTCAGATCAGGGGTTTTACCCAGTCCAATTGCTTCCCATGAAGGAGACCCCAACTCGTCCCCACACACTCAGAAACTGCTATGTGAAGAAAGCTGGAGATTTGGAGTGGGGACGCTGAGGCCCCTGCACCAAACTGATGGGAAGGGCCAGTTCTACAGGACAGAGCCACGGCTAACTGTGCCCAGTGCCCATGTAAAAGTGTGCCACTGTGGGGCTGCTGGGGGCGAGGGGAGAATCCCCCAGGAAAGGAGGCTCCAGCAGCAGGGCAGAGAGGTCTCAGAGGAAGGGAGCGGCTCCTCTGGGAGCAATGGTCCTAGTTGAGCCAGCCTCACGGAAGCCTGCGCTGTGAGAGAAGCTGGACACCCTGCCTGGCCTGGGGGCAGACAGCAGCACAGCACCGAAGGGGCCTCCCTCAGGCTTGTTGATGCATCACTGCTTTGTGGGTCACTGATTGTGCTGGGCACTTAATAAAGCCTGTGTCCCACCAGCTCAAGCACCATGCCCATACCCCAGGTGGGAAGACGGTGACAAACACCGGGTGTCACCGGTGTTCAGGTTGCACCCACCGTGTCTCTTCACTGAGTGGGACAGAGCTCCCGCAACACCATGCAGAATCCATGGGCGCTGGGGGTGGGGGTCACCCTGGCACCATGGGACCAACACTTCTGCCCTGGGGACCCTGCCTTAGGATGTGTTATGCACATGACAGGCTCCACACAAGAATGCAATCACTGTGTAATGCAAACACGTACCAATGAAAGTAAAAATAAAAAAAACAACAACCAAGCAGTCAGTGTTTAGAAGTCTGTGCTGTGCATCCTGGCCTGGGTACTTTAAAGAGACTTAAGGGACCCTGCATTTGTGGCAGTGGTGAGGACAGGGCTGCCGTGGACGCCGTCACCCTGCAGGGCTCCCCCAGATTCCTGCAGGGAAACGCACCACGGCCTGGAGAAATTCGAGTGCCCCCCCATGCCCACGGAAGTCATCCAGAGTAACAGCTGGTGCCTCCGTTATCCATGTCTCTTCCTCGTATTTTTCTGTATTGCTTCAGTTCCCTACAATGAACATTCACCATTTAATAATAAAAAAAATACCAGTCACCCTCCATTGCAGAGACACCTGGAGGACCCTGCGCTCCCGGCAGAGACGACATGGGTCTGAGGCTACGGATCCTCAGGTGACTGTGTTTCAGTTAAAAATAAAAAACATATTTTTAAAAAGTACACAAAACTTCTGTAAAGATTCAGACACCCTGGACACACAGATTCCACAGCGTGCATAAGATTTCAAAAAGTGAACTTGGTCCAGTCCATACACAAAGATGAAACAGGGTCTCACTAAGTCATCAAGTTGCTCAGGCTGGGCCTGAACTTGCAATCCTCCTGCCTCAGCCTCCCAGAGTCCTGGGATGATAGGCATGCACCACTGCACCTGGCAAGGAAGAATTTTCCAGAGACAACAGGGTCAGTCAGACCTGCTGGCAGTGAAGGCACTGGCTCCCTGGGTGCTTCCTGCCTGGAGAGAGGGGAATGGGCTCCATGTGCTTCTTTTTTTTTTTTTTTTTTTTTGTGGGTACCGGGGGGTCGACCTCAGGACCTCGCGCGCCAACAGGCACCCGTGCCGCTGAGCGATATCACCGGCCCCTTTTTCGTATGTGGGATCCGGGAGTCGAACTCGGGCCCTTGCGCTTGCAAGGCAGGCGCTTACGCCGCTGAGCCATCTCACCGGCCCTCCATGTGCTTCTTAGCAAAGTGCAGCCAAACACAACCACAGAAAGGCCAGCGAGGGCTAAGTGGGTTGACATAAGAAAGGCATTAAAGTAGACTTCCAAGCAGAAACTAAACCATCATATGATAATTTTATATTATGTAAGAGGAAAGTTTCATGGTTTGTGCTTTGCAACAGGGCCTCACTGTGTCTCCAGGCTGGCCTTGAACTCTCTGGCACAAGAGATCCTCCTGCCTCAGCCTCTGGAGCTGGGATGGCAGGTACACCACACCTGGCTTCTAGGAGGAACTTTTGAGGAAGGACGAGATGTGACAGACCTCTACAAAGAGGGCATAGGCGATACACCTGCTGAGCTGCCGGACCTGGGGCACGTCCCCACCCTTCCCACGCAATCCTGCCTCAGAGAGGAGGGCTGTGGCACAGCATGGCACCCCAGGGAGCCAGAATCCTTCTTTCTGAGCCAAGGAACAAATGCGCATCTAAGAGGCCTCAGGGTCCCGGCAAAGATGGCCATTGAGCAGGACCACCCTCTGCTGTCCCGCTAGCTGCCCACTGCTCAGCCAGAAAAGCAAGAATGCTCAGGCTGGGGGACCTGGCAGTCTGCTCCTTCCCTGGTGTGGACACAGCCCTGCCCCCAAGAGCCATCACGCTGGCCTGAACCCTTGCCCACCAGTGGCCTCACGGTGAGGGGTACAGAGGCCTGGGCATTTGTGCCATGACACCTGTGTGGCTCTGAATGCCGGCCCAGGGCCCTGGGGCTGATCGAGGCCCCATGGTGGCTGTCTTGGCCCAGGAGCCGAGCTCGCTGCCTGTTTCCTGCTTGTTCCTCTGGATTTTGCCCCTGGAGTGCCAGCATCCCCAGCTCCTTCCACCTCTGCAGTCCACCTGCTCTGCCTCCCACAGCTGCTCTGGGGACCCCCAGGTGCTGCCAATCTGGCCTAGGGAGAAGACACACAGGGACTCAGGCAAGACGAAAGTGCCAGTTAGGGCCCCACGCTGGGCTGGGCTCAGTGACAGATGGCATGGCTGCAGGCTTCAGGGTGGCTGTGACTCCCGCAACCCACCCTCACCCGCACATCCACCGCTGCGACTCACACCCCCAGCACCCAGCCTCCATGGTAGGGGGTGCTGAGGAGGAGACAGGGGTCACGGACGAGGTTCAGGGGTGAGGGCCAGGGCTGAGGAGGGGCCACCATGGAAAGAGCAGGACACAGCACTGCTAGCGGCGGCGGCTGCAGATGGGGAACAGGGCCTGGCAGCCTCCATCAGAGCTGGCTGAAGCGGCAGCTGAGCACAACCAACTCATCCTCCAGTTCCTGGGCCTAGGGTGCACCCTGCATTGCCCAGCACCCAGCCATGCTCGGCACCCACACCAGTGTCCACCACCCCAGTCCCAGAGCCCACCCCTCCCACAGGACCAGCAGGCCCCCCTCTATGGGCTACCTGCCCGGCAGAGCGGACCCAGAGGCCCTGAGCCTGCAGACAGTGGCTTTGTTTACCTCAGTCCAAGAGGTGGAAAGGGTACAGCTCAACAGTGTCCCTGGATGTCCCCAAGGCCGGGACAGGGTGTACACAGGCCCCCCACCACCCCAGGGCGGGGATCGCCGGCCCATACCACTCGCCAGGGCCCTCTGGGCTGGGCTGGGCTCTCAGGGCCTGGGCCCTGGACTTGCTGGCTTCTGTCTGAAGCTTCATTAATTCTTGTCCAGTTAAGCTCCCTGCACCAAGCCTGTCCTGCCGGGTGAGGTGTTGGCTGCACACGGGAGCTGTTAACACGTATCCTCCGCAAGCAAGCTGACACAGAAGGGCTCCCTCGCGCAGAGCTCGAGGGGCGCTGTCCTGCAGGGCTTGGGAAGGCGCCTCCCTCAAGGGTCCTCCAGCCACCGGGGATTTGGGACAAGAAGCGATTCTGCCCAGCTGAGAGCACACAAAGCGCGAGTGTTGGTATTTCAGCCTTGAGTGTTTGCCGCTGCCCGCTGAGCAGGGAAAGAGGAGGACCCTCTGCCTGTGAGGGGCAGAGTCAGAGGCCTGAAAACCAGCACTTCCCACTCAATGCCCTGCCCCTGACCCCTGAAGGTCCAGGTGCCCACCTTGGTCCTCACCGTCTCAACTGCTTCTAGCTCAGGATGCCTAAAAAGAAACCCCAAGAGATTCGTAAACACATCCACTGAGTAAGTGAATGGCTGTCCCTTAGCTTCTCCTCTGATTGGGGGTGTGATGCCAGACTGAGAAGCAGCAGCCACTTTGAGACTGTGAGAAGCAAAGTTGAGCATGAAAGCTGCACCAAGGACAAAGGTGGTGCCTGCCACCACCACGTCCCCAACTGCAAGGATGAGCCACCTCAGGACACCCAGTCACCCTGCTACTTGGTCCAGAAGCATCTCCCTCCCACATATCCTGGAGCGTCCCCTCTGCACCTGTTGCTTCCTGTGGCCTAGTTCAGCCTGCAGTTCCATTGTTGCCAGCTTCGAGGACCTGGCCTCACCCAGTCAGTATCTCTGAGGGCAGGGAACCCTGGGACCCCACTGGGGACCCAGGCAGTACAGGCAGGGCAGAGGTGCCTGATGTCCTTGTCTTGCCGCACATGGCCTCGTGGTCCCCAGGAGGGGCTCAGAGTCCAGCCACTAGGCAGCAGAGGAGTGTACCCCAGTACACTGAGGCCCAGAGGTGGGCCGATGGACCCTGGGGCCCGAGTCCCCCAAATCCTGGCTACCTTCTCCCAACAGTGCAGCACCATGTGGAGCCTGCTATTCTGAGATCCTCCCGGGGTCCCCACGGCCTTGTGGGGGACACACAGCAGGACAGAGGCGGACCTCAAGGCCTGGGTGGGAGCTAGCAGTGCCCATGGGCAGGGCCAAAGTCACCTGTACAGGCCCAACCAGGCCCCATGCCCAGGACCCCAGCCCCAGTCCTCAGGCTTGGCTCAGGCTTGGGCACTCCTGAGCCCCAAATACCATGTGTCCCTGCCCACTCCCTCCTCGGTGGGGAGACAGCCTGAAGGCCGAGAGTGATGGGATTCAACCAGCCCCACTGCAGGGAGCTCCAAGATGAGGACTGGTCCAAAGTCCTCCCCCAGCTACCTCCGGCCTCAATTCTGAGGGGTCCAAATGCCACAATGAGCCTCGGTGTGCTTCAGATGAGTCTCTCCTCTTTCTGTCTCTGTCTCTATTTCTGTCTGCTCTCTCTCTTCCTCTCTCTCCCCCTTCCCCTCTCAGAGCCCCCTCTGTTTCCCTCTGTCCTCTGTGGGCCCCGAGTCCATTTCCTTCTTTCTCCATCTGCTTCTGGCTGTCCTTTCTCTTCTGTCCTTGACTCTCTTCAGCCTCCTCCCTCTGCCTGGTGTCAGGCTTGGTACATCCCCAGGCTCTGTCCACCTGTGACCTCCCTCTGGGCTCGGCCCCTTCCCCATCTGGTGCACACACAATGGAGACACTGAAACTGATGCCAGAGGGTAAGAGGAGCCGGAGCCTCAGACCTGGTGGCCATGCCCACCTGAGCAGGGCACGGTATCTCTGTCATAGCATGTGCCTGGGGCAAGCGTGTCTCCTGCCCCATGTGCCACAGCCCCGCCCACCCCAACCACCCTCCTGGGCTCCCAGGGCACCCATGAAGTCTGCCCTGTCGCCAATGCAAGAGAAACTTTGGGCTGATGTGGAACGAAGAGGGAACCCAGGCTGGCAATTACCCAGCTAATTTCAGCCATGTAGACAGGCAAATCACATATTCCAGCTTCCTCAAAGCCCACCTCAAGGCCTGAATTAGCCACCTAATTAATTATCTGGAACAGCCTGGGACTGGCGGCATAAAACAGGGTCCCAACCAGTGCAGGGTGCTGCCTGTCACATCGCAGTGATGTCACCAGCCTCCTCAGAGCCAACAGCCTCCTCTTGACCAGGGCGGGTGGGGGCAGTGGCCAGGATTCCTCCGGCCCGAGGGAGTACAGATTTCTCCCCAGCCCCCGCATGGCCCCCACCCCTGCTTCTGGGACATGTTCCTGTCCATGTGCCTCCACAACCACCACAGAGCCTGGGACCTACTCTAGCTGGGGACCGTGGGGGCAAACATCTCACAGGAGCTCTGGGTGCCCCAAGTGGCAGCTCTGGGGTCTGAGACCTACCCAGGACAGTGCCAAGGCCTCAGGGGTGAGCTGACCTGACACCCTTGCCTGATGCCTGTGCCACCAGGTGCCAGCCCTTCTGCTATGACCCCTGCTCCTCCCCAGGAACTCAGGTCACTGTCCCTTGCCAGCTTCAGTCTTAGGCCCAGTTTGTGGCCATGAGGATGGCCCTGGGCCAGGTAGGGACAAGGCCCCACATCCAGTGGCAGTCCCAGGCTGCACAGGCCAGCGTCCCGACACACACAGAAGAGATTGCCTGCATCCTGCAAGGCTCAGAGTCACACACTCCTGTCCTCAGAGCACCTTGTCCTGTCCTGTGTCCAGTTGGCCCTGGCTCCCCAGGGACTGTGCTGTCCTCACCCAGGTGAGTCCTGGCAAAAGGCCACAGCTGGCTCTGTGCCAACTTGTCCCACCCGGCCGCTGCTGTGGCTTCCCCCCACCGCAGTGCTGCCCAGTCTGGATGTGGGTGTGGGAGTCATGGACACCCTCCCCTCTGTCCTCTGGTCTCCAGCGCTGGGCACTGCCAGGTGGGTGCCTGTGCCCATCCAGCCCTCCTACCTCCCAGGGCCTGTTTCATCACGAACTCCATGTCGATGGCTTGGTTCCTCAGTGACCACTGGGTCAGACCTCACATAGGAGGAAGCGGAGTCCCTGCTGGGGAGAGCACAGGGTCAGGGCCTCCCCCAGAACCTGCGTGTCCCCTGGTCCTGCCAGGGCCCCCACTGCCAGGCTTCAGTCCTCACACCCAGCCCAGGATTGGCAGCCCCTGCCCCGCTGGCCCTGTGAGTTCTCTGCCTGGCTCTCAACTGCTACCGGGGGTCTCACAACTCGAGCACCACAGAGGAGCCTGGCGCCAGCCTGCAGGGAGCGGGGGTGGGGCCCAGGGCGTTTGAAGGTCGCTGCTCTGCTCTGGGCCGCCCCGGCCTCTGGCCTCCTGGATGGTCCTGGCTGCATGTGGGGCGGGGGTCTGTCTACAGGATGGTTGGGGAGGGTGGCAGGCCCCAGGCCCTTTCTGTGGCAGCTGGTAGTCTCCAGAGGCTGGGCTGTGTCCCTGGGTGACTCCAGTGACCCCTACGGTCCTCAGCGCAGGACTGGGGTGAAGAAGAATGGAGAGAACGGGGGGATGGAGGGATCCAGCCCCCAGGCGGTGGAAGCACTGGGAGTGGGGTGCCCAGAGGGCAATTCTGTGGAGGCCTCCTGAAAGGCCACAGCACTGCAGTACCCCTGCCCTGAGGGGTGTCACCTGGTAGGGAAGCCCGGGTCCTAGGGGACCCGCTGTCTCACAGTTGTCCCTGGGCAGCTGAGAAGACCCCCTTGGGAACTTGGAGGTTGGTGGGAGGGACCCCAGATGTTGGTTGCAGGGACTTTGCCACAAAGATATTCTCTTCCAAACTTCGCCCTGGCTGGGGGAGGGGACCTGAGAGGTTCTGACCAGGACCCTGGGCTCTGCAGGCAGGCAGGGTGCCGGGCCGGTGGCCTCGGTGTGTCCTGAGCAAGGGGAGAGGGACGGGGACAGGAAGGCGAGGCGCAGGGACTCAGAAGCGGTGAGGGAGTACGGGGCCGCTTCAGCACCGCGCGGTGGACAGCGCCCGCCCAGCCGGGGGGCCGGACGGGTCGGGGAAAGGGGAGTCAGGGATCCCGGGGGATCTGGGTGGGGAGCGGGGGGTCCAGGGTTGACCAGGGGCCCGGGGGCATCTAGAGGTACTGGGGGACACCGGGGGGCGCCGGGGGTGCCGGAGGGATTTGAGGAGACAGGAGATACAGGGGGATCCGGGAGCCACGGTGGGGGATCTGGAGAGCAGGGGTCCCGGGGGATCGCGAGGAGCAGTTACCTCCTGGCAGCAGTCAGTGGCGGCGCGCGCTCGGGCTGGCGAGGTCCATGTGGCGGCTGCGGCGGCGTTGAAGGGCAGGAGGAGGGCGCGTCACTAGGAGGCGTCCGCCCCCCGCCCGCGTCCCGCATGACGAGCAGGGCGGGGCGGTGGCTCCAGGAGAGGGTGACAGCCGCGCCCTGCCCCCACCGCCCGCACCTGCTGCCGCCTGAGACCCCTGAGTCGCTGCCGGCCCCTGTCCGCCTCTGCCGCCAGCCTGGCTGTCCTGTCCGGCCCAGAGCTGCGGGGCCCGGCTTGGGGTCTCAGGCTGAGCCCCCGAGGCAGTGCAGAACGTGGGGCAGGGACTCCTGAAGGTCACTGCGGACGCCTGCCTGCCCCTCCCTGGCCTGGTTTCCCTGCCACTGCACCGCAGGGCGCAGGCAGGGCAAGGTCAGCCCCAGCCCACCCACCCAGGCCCCTGCAGGACAGGTCCGGGTCGTGAGGAGAGCTGGGTGTGCTGGGCTCCTGCCAAGGGAGGCTCCTGGCCACGGGTGGACACTGCAGGGACACTGCATCACTTATCACTGAGCCTGCCTGGCTGAGTCGTCCAGCCTCACCCACCCTGGGAGCCCAAGCATCTGTGCCCGGGACCCTCCTCCCTGGCCAGCAGGGACCCTCTGCAGAGGTCGCCCAGGCAGGGGAGAGGCCGAGGGGAGGTGCCAGGCCGTCGCGGGAGCCCCAGCCCCAGCACTGCCCACTCCTCCCACCGCAGGACTACAGCTGCAAAGCTACAGGCGCCCGATGGCACCAGCCGGCCCTGGGAGTGTGTGAGGCACCCTAAACCCTGTTCATGAGGTGGGGTCACCTGATCCCACACTGCCCAGCCCGCTGCCCAGCGAGCCGGGTCCAGGGTGATGGCCAGGGGAGGGACATGGCCTAGGAAGGAGAGGTCGCACCCTGCAAGACCCCAGGGTGGCCCCACACTGGACTTGGACCATCACCTCGCTGTGCCTTGGGCAGTTTGCTCAGTCCCAGTGGCACTAGGGAAGACTGAGTTCCTCAGGATGGGGACATCCAGGGACTGGGCTTCTGGGCTGGAGCCCAAGGCCAGTTCCACCCTCCAGATCCAGGGCCAGGGGATCCTGCACTGACCAGTGGAATTTGTGGTGATGATGTGGCCAGGCACAGGCACTGTCCAGAGGAGAGAGGCCCCACCAGCCTTAGATTCTATCCCATCTCCTTCAGTCTCTCTGCCTCCCTCTCTGTCTCTATCTCCGGCTCTGGCTCTGGCTCTGGCTCTCTCTGTCTCTGTCCATCTCTCTGTCCTTAATGCATTTCATCTACCCACACAGGCAGCCACCCTTCTCAGCTTTCTTGTCCAGGCCGAGCTGGGGTGGGATTCAGCCCCAACCTAGTCATGATGAGGACCCTTCTGGAAGAGCTGAGGACAGCTACAAGTCTCAGGGTCCAACCCAGGAAGACATCAGGGTGTGAGGGAGATGAACAGAGGCGGGATGAGGCGCCGATGGCCAGTGAACAGGTTGTGTGGAAGGTGGTGGCTCTGGGAGGGTTTCCTGGCATCACTTCCGGCCCTGGTAGGGCCTAGAGCATCTCTGTCACAGGACCCCCATGGCCAAGGCGGCCCCAGAAACTGCAAATGCAAACTCCATAAAACAGCACCCAGCGTGGCACTGGGTGCCATCATTTCCTGCAAGATTTCATCTTCGTTTGAAAGATGACCACATGAGAAGCAGGATGGAAGGTCGTCCTTATCTCCAGAGCTGGGTCAGGTGGAGGGAACACTTCACAGCCATGCACATCAACACCCAGACAGTCAGCACTGGCCAAAAGCCCTGGACATGCTGCCCTTTGTGGCCATGGCACTGGGGAGAGGGGTAGAGGAGCAACATCTGGAGTGCTGGGAGAGGAGGGGACGCAGGCCACTTGGTGGACATCACTAAGCAAGGCCATATTCCAGGCCTCACTGCCTCCCACATAGGTGCCCAGCCCATTCCTCTGGCCTTCAAAGCACCCAGCCTTATGCCAGCCCATGCTGGTCATGAGCGGTGCTCCAGGCACAGGACACAGGCGAACTGCCCAGGCCCCAGCCCTGGCTCTCAGCCTCCTGGGGACCTCAGGACGGTGCAAAACATCAGGGCAGCCCAGAGCCCAAGGGGACCAGACACACTTGTACACAGACCACATGGCACACCCCCGCACCAGGGGGTGGGGGTGGTCTCTGCTCCTTCTGTGCCTGCAGGCCCCCAGGCACAGGGCAGGATCCAGGCCATCCAGGAGCTAGAGGATAGGCCTGGCTAGAGACCGAGGAGGTGCAGGCTGAGCAGGCTGCAGACATGATCCTCTGTGTGGCCTCCCAGTGCTGCCCCAATATGGAAGATGGGTGGCCCTGTGCAGACCAGGCCCCTGGGTCTGGAGCTCCAGCTGCCGGTCACCATTCAAGGCAAGCTGGCTACATCCATCTTTGTCCTGCCCAATTTGTGCCATCAAAGGCCAGCTGCCTCCCGTCCCCTGGCCTGGAGTCCCAAGACACCCTGAGAGGCCTTGGCACACAGAGAGCGGGGCCCGGGGTGACTGGTGTTTCAAGTAGGAGTTGAGCCCTCAGCCTAGGGTGGGGTCATCCCACTGTGGGGCTGTAGCAGGCAGGGGTGGCCTCTCCATTGCTAGGGCAGGGGTGATGGTGCCAAGCTGTGGCCCAGTCCCCACAGGCTGTTGGGCCAGAGAGTGCCAGAAGGACAGCGCCCAGCTGCAGGAGCTCAGAGGCACAGGAAACAACTGAGGGTACATGGGGGAGGCATGCCAGGACGGCATCCTGGCATCCTCCGCTCTTGGATTCTTGCGGTGTCTGCAAGTCTACCTGTGGGAACATGAGCCGAGGACCAGCAGCCTGTGTTTCACAGCCCATTTCATAGCAACAAATGGCTCACCAGCCAGGGTCCAGCTATGCCCAGCCACCACCATGGAGGACCCAGGAGCAGCACAACGGCCACTCTGGGCCTCCCAGAGCCTTAGCCACCGTCAAGAAGGGTGGACTTGCCAATCCCCTGCCTGGGCTCTGCCTGGGTCAGCAAGGCCTGGCTTACATCCCCTTACATTCCAGGCCCACAGGTCCCCCCCGGCCACCATGGGTTGGCCCCAGGCTGGCCTTGGCTGGTGCTGTGGAAAGATAGGGAGCATGGACATGTCACCCATGTGAGGAGCCCATGGGTCACAGCAGCACAAGTCATGGAACTCCAAGTGAGACCCCATGCTACCCTCAGAAAGGGACAGCCTGTGGTCCACGCATACCAGGAATGGTTCTACCCAGGCCTGGAAGGAAGGGCTGTCACTCCAGGGACACAGGTATGGCTCCTGATGTGCAGTGTCCAGATGGCAAAGCCAGAGACAGAACCAGACTGGGGGTGGGAGGGGGCACAGCTGCTGGGGACAATGCCAGGGGGAGGGACTGGTATGGAGGCTGCACCTTGGGGTGCACTGGATGCTACTGAGTCCAGCACGTGAGAGGTGTGGGGGCCAAGGAGGGGGCTGTGAGTGTCCCTGAGGGGGTGGGGGCTGAGTTGGGCTGTGGCTGGGCTGGGAGTGGATCCACAGGCTGCTCCTGGGGCTGTACTTGGGGCCCTCTGTTCAGGTGGAGGGTTCAGCGCTCCCCTCTTCCCCGTCCTCACGAGGGAACTCTTGCTGCCCTTAGGCCTGGGCCCTGCACCTCTGAACCCAGCATCCTGGGCCTCTGTAGTTCCTTTGGCAGGCTCTTTCCAAGCAAGTGCTGTGAGAACCTCTTTCTACCAGAGAATCCAGGCACCACCGCAGGCTGCTCCTGTCTGACCCTGGGGAATCTTGTTCCAAAGTTCATGCCAATTAAATAAAAAGTAGAATAAATGCTGAATCATGTTTTTTTGTTTTTTGTTTTTTTTTATGTGGGTACCGGGAGTCTACCTCAGGACCCCGCACTTGCCAGCAAGCGCTTGTGCCGCTGAGCGATATCACTGGCCCTTTTTTTCCTTTATTTGGGTTCCAGGAGTTGAACTCAGGACCTTGCGCTTGCCAGGCAGGCGCTTATGCCACTGAGCTATCTCACCGGCCCCCAGAATCATGGGTTTTTGAACCACAACAACACCGACTGTAAAGTAGAGGAGATCCTCAAATGTTCTGTGTGCCAGCGTGGGCCCTGGGCCAGCTGGGGGCTCCATACGGGCACTGTGCTCTGCCCATACCTGCGGAGGTGCTCAGGCTGGGCAGGCAGGGTTATGGGGTCCCCCAGCATAGAAGGCAGGGTGTGTGTCCTCAGCTGGGTGCCATGTTCCCAGGCCTGCCCCCTCAGGGTCTGGATGATGAGGGGACAGTCCCTCTGAGGTTGAGACTCAGAGGTTACCCTGAGTTGTGCCACATGGAAACGGGGAGACTGCACCCCAGAGCTGTGAGGAATCTGACAGGTATGGGGGAACAGAGGGATTCCACGTGTGTTTGGACACTGCTCAAGACCCTGCAGGCTCCTAGGGATGGGTAAGTGAGGACAGCCAGGCGTGTCCCAAGGCGGCCCAAGGCGTGCAGCCCCGAGGCTGTGGGCAGTGGGCTGGGCGGGGCCGGCCTCAGCGAGGTGGTTGGAATCTTCTCTAGAACAGGGCAGTCAGAGGGAGGGGACAGGTCTGGCTCTGAGGGGCCAGTGACAAGGAGGTCTTAGGGAAACTGAGGTCAGGGCTACAGTCACCATAACAGCAAGGCCAGGGTGCAGCGGGGCCAAGCGTGGTGTCCACAAGGCAAGGACAGGCGGCCTGGGCTCCCTGACACACACAGCCAGGAGACAGGAGATGCCAATGAGACGATGTATCCTGTGCCCGTCTCCAAGTCTGAGTCGAAGAATTGGGCAACTGTTCCTTCCGCCTGGGGCCTCTGAGGACAGCCAGACACAGGTCTGCCTTGCCATTGGCCGGGTGGTACATCATGCCATCCTGTGTTCACGTTTATAATGGGCTCACATACACAGTAATAGCTGGACATTACTCTTTACCCATTCTGAAATTTCTTCCTTTTTAGTTGATATTCTTACATTGTAACTGACCTCTTCTATCATCTTGCTATTTTTTTTTCTTCCATTTATTCCTTGCTCCTTCCTTTTTCTTGATTTCTTTTGGATTGGATGACTACCTTATAGGATTCCATAGTTTTATTCCGCTATTAGTGACATTTTTTTTTTTTGGTACCGGGAATCGAACTCAGGACCTCGCCTTTGCCAGGCAGGCACTTGTGCAGCTGAACTATATCCCTGGCACCATGTTTTTTGTTAAAAAACAAAAAGATAAAAAAAATAAAGTGGCCAGGGATATAGCTCAGCAGCACAGCACCTGCCTGGCAAGCACAAGGTCCTGAGTTCGATTCCCAGTTAAAAAAAAAAAAAAAAGAAAAAGAAAAAGAAAAAAAAAAGGCCCTGCCAGCATTTGTAGTATTCAGCATTAACTCATCTCTCTGCCAACCATCAGGTGATGTCCCACCCTCTGCTCGAGGGAGGATGCTTGTGATGATATCTTACTTCTGTGTATGTCATAAACCCCACCATACATAGGGATTGTTTTAACTTTAGCAAGTACTTTAAACATCAGTTTTTAAAATGAGAAAAAGAACCTTTGCTTTTTACCCACATATTAATTTCCACTCTTTCCGTCCCAGTTTGTCATGTTTCCTGTCATACATACGCTCACACACGCACATGCGCACACGCGTACACATCTCCATACTTAGCAACATCTTGGGACCCTGGGAAGGTTTCAGGGGCTCTGCCTCTGACCCCTGAACTCTGACCACACTGCCATGCTTGCTGTGCTTGCTCCCTTCTCTCTGCTGCCTGTTGCTCACTGTCCCAAACAGCTGCTTTACACATTTTGTTCAGTTTCTGGTGGCGTGGGAAGGAAGTTGGTTCCCCATTGCTCCATCAAGTTTGGGGGTGAAGCTGAAGTCTCAGCTGTGGGTTTTTATAGCAAGCCCGCCGGCAGGTGGCTGGTGTTGACAGTGGCTGTGGTGACCTGGGTACTTCAGAACCAAGCAGGCATAGGGGGGCACCCTGGCACCTCTAGTTTGAAGCTCTGCAGGTGGGGGCTGGCCACAGGGACCCCTCTGCTTGGCCCAGGAAGAATCTGAATGTGGCCAGGGCGAGGGGCCAGCAGTCTGGGGAGGCACTGGATGGGGGAGTGAGACACTGACCTGAGGGCAGGGGGAGCCCCAGGTGTCTGTCTACACTACCAGACTCCCACACCCAGGGAGATGGCCTGGTTAGGGTCTGGCCTGGCATCCTGGCCTTGGGGCTGAGCTGCAGAAGTGCATGTGGGGCTGTGGGCACGGATGCAGGCAGGAAGCAGATCGTGGGGCTAGTGGCCTTCCTAGTGCACCCTCTGGGCAGGCTGCAAGGTCTCCCAGACAATAAGCTTGGCCTGGCCTTGTCTCCTCCCCATGGCGACTGGACCTTCGGAGCCACTGGCTGGGCCTGGACCTCACTCTAGAGGTCAGACTTTCCAGGACTCAGCTTCTTATCATTTCTTTTGCTTTGCAGTCAGTGACCTCAGAGCAGTTGAGACCAGCACTGTGGCCCCGAGCTTTCCACTGCTCCTGGACATCCCCCTCCTCTCTTAGCACTGGCCACTCGCCTGCTGTTCAGTGTCCTCCTGAGCAAGCTGGGTGTGGGGCGGGCTCCTGTGAGAGGCCAGTCAGCGTTTGTTGAGCGAATGAAGGACTGCCTGGGTGCTGAGCCCAGCAGTGCTGCCTTCTGGCCAAGAGCAGAGCAGAATCCTTGACGCGAGTCCAGGACGCTGACCTGCGCCTCCAGCTTCTGAACCACAGCTCAGTGGCTCGCCCTCAGATGTGACAACAATCTGATCTGCTTCCTCTGAGTCCTGGGCAGGCCCTAGTGCAGTTCACACCCAGGGAGGCCAAGTCCCCAAGTCCCCAAGTCCCAGCAGGGCTGCAGTGAAGGCTAGGGTTCTCACTTCAAGCCTAGGGGGCGCCGGTGAGATAGCTCAGCAGCATAAGCGCCTGCCTGGCAAGCGCGAGGTCCTGAGTTTGACTCCCAGAACCCACATATGATAAAAGGGCCGGTGATATCACTCAGCGGCACGGGCACCTACCGGCACACGAGGTCCTGAGTTCGACCCCCGGTACCCAAAAAAAAAGGCCTAGGGGTTCCCCTCATTCAGCCATGCACTGGGGAGAATGCTGGGGGCTCCCCCAGGCTGTCCCCAGGAGTGTGTGTGAGAGAGGGCAGAAGGTATTCCACCAGGGCTCTGTGCTGGCCGAAGGAGCTGCCACCTCATGGCTGTGTGCCAAGTCCCAGCGGGGGTGCAGGGAGGGGTTCCGGGGATAGACTTGGGGCCTGGGGCAGGCCTGTCCTCCTCAGGGGTCCCACCAGCCCTGCCCCAGGCTGTACTCTCAGATACCTTCCCAGAACCCCACCTGCCCACGTGCCCAGCTCTCCTCCCCTACCCCTGGGTTGCAGATGCCCTGCCAGGGCTGCCCAGGGGCCCAGGAAGCTGTGTGGCACAGGCACCTTCCAGGGCCACCAGGACTCTGCCTGCAGAGCTGGGTCCCAGCAGACACAGTTGCTGCCTGTCCTGTGCGCTGGTTCACGTTTCCACGACACACTCTTCAGTGTGACTTCACTGAGCACAACCCCGAGATTAATCCTGCTGCTGTGTGGCCAGCTGGCTGGCCTCTGCTGCTGCATGTTACCTGAGCCGTGGTCATTGGTGTACCACGTGGTCAGTGGTCTTGGTAAGCACCCATGGGGGACGCAGTCATGTGGGAAGTCCAGGTTTCACTTGTAGGAAGCAGCCACGCTTTTCCAAAGTGGGTACACCACACAATGTGTGTGGGCCTGAGTCCCCCCAGTGGACATCTCTGGCTGGCCTCTCATGTGTGTCCTGGGGTGGGCATGGTCCCCACCTAAGGACATCGGCCACCTGTGTGTCAGCTGCATGTTCTGTGGGAGGCAGCACCAGCAAGTCTTTCCTGGTTCCCATGTGTGGACATCCACTGTGTGCCAAACCTTGCCAGACGGGCCTACATCCTGAGAGCAGAGCCAGGCCACGGCTCTGGTGGGCCCAGCAGGGGATGATGGCCTGCGGCCTGGGCAGTGACGCATGTTTGTCTACACTGACAGTAGGAGGAGAAGACACTAATGGAAGGGAGGCCAGGCCTCGATTCCACCTGGACCAGTCCCCTGCCCTGCAGCCAGGACCCCCTCCTCTCCTGCCCGACACCCAGCCAGGGTTCCGACGGGCAGGACAGGGGCTATGGCTCAGCCTGGCAGGGGAGGTGTGAGGGACAGCAGTGGTGGGGAGAATGCCAGCCTCAGTCAAGCAAGGGCTGAGGGGTGAGGCAGAGAAGTGGAAATGCCAGGAGTGACCATGCCCAGGACTAACCTCCCCTTCCTGGGCTCCAGGGACCCTCGTGATACCCCAGTCCTGCCAGAGAGCCCCACAAACCCAGGATTCCCGCCCTTGCTGCAGGTCTGGGGTTGGTGCTGCCCCCACAGTACTGCGGGGCCTGCTGGGCTGGTGCCTGGATCCAGATGACTCTGATGTGAGCGTCTCAGCACCTATTTAGGTTGCTCATTATTAAGAGCTGAACACTAAAAATAGTGGCCGTGCATAACAAATGGGAGTCACTGTTCCAGAAGCTGGAGTGCGAGTGACAGAATCAGGCTGTGGCACTGGGGGCCAGTTGGGCCGGGGGGCTTTGACCATCTGAGGTGGCCACATGGTCAGGGTGTCCAGGCAGAGGGTTGCAGAAACCTCCACCCTCCAGGGACACTACCGGCCTCTCTTCCGGTACCCTCCTCCTGTCCTTGGTGGTGACTCGAAGTCCACTGAAGCTGGGGCCCCTGTCCATCCTGGTCACAACCCTGACACAAGCCAGACCTCATGCTGTCCTCCAGTGGCCCAGGTCCCCTCTCCCAACACCTCAACAGGTCCCACAGGGGGGCCTGGGGTTCCCGGTAGTCCCTTCTCGGGTCCCCAAGCACTTCTGGGCATAGCCTCCCCAGAGTTTCTGCCACTGGTTTCCGACACACTCTCCTCTTCGCCCCCCACATAGGCCGCTGACACGGATCCCAGGGAGGGCAGGCCTGGCCAGCGGCCCCATCCCAGGTCCACAGGACACCTCACTGGACTCAATGACTCACGTTTTACAGAAAGAGGCCACATGGGGATGCTCAGGGCCCAGACACCAGCATGGGGCCCTGGGCAGGGTGGCAGCAGGTGGCCAGCTGGTGAGGGGACATCAGGGCCCACAGACCCATAGTCCACACTAGTCACTGCCCCGAAGGCACAATCCTAAAGCTGTGCAGGGATCCACTGCCCACAGTCATGGGAACCGCTGGTAACAGGGGTCTTAATCTGGGAAACAAAACCTGAAGGCCCAGCCCACCCTGCAGGCCCCAGGCAGCCTATGGGCAGCACAGCTCAGCCTTGGAGGCCTGGGGCTCAGAGACAGCCCCAAGCAACAGAGTGGGGGCCCCCTCGCATGGTTTCCCAGCAAAATGCCAATGGACCAAACTCTCAGAGCCCCGTATGGGGCTTTATACCGGGACCCAGGGCCAGGAATGACCCTGACACTGGCTTAAGATGAACATGCTGCAGCAGCCTGAAGTCACTTTGTCCTGACCAGTGTATGCACCCCTCCTCATGACCCACACTGCAGGGTCCTCTGGTGTTGCTGCCACCAGCACTGTGTGACCCTGGACCTGTCTGCCTCTCTCTTCAGTCTCATGGCACCGTGGGGATGGACCTTAGACACTGTGCCCTGGGACAGCACCCAGGCACCCAAAGCCCTCCCCATACTTCTGGCCTTCCTGCTGGTGACCTCCAGGACCACACCAATGGCTTGAGGTCATCCTGGAGGCCTGAGTGGGCTCGGACCTGGCCAGCAGAGCAGGTGTCCAAGCAGTGACCCAAGTTCCAACTCTGTAGCCCATGGTGGGTGGGAGTTGGGTATTGAACTCCAGGGGACAGTGAGGAGTGGCTTTCAAGGAAGGTGGGTGAGGCTGGGTGGAGGGGACTCTATGCCCCAGCCCTGGCTCCCTTCTGCTTCGTCTCTGGAACTTTCTTCTGGTGCAGCGCTCAGACACAAGAACAGGGTCACTGCTGGCCACACTGCTGTCTACCCCAGCTGCAGGTCAGGGTCCAGGTCCAATGGTGCAGTGGCAGGTGAGAGGCTGAGGAGGAACTGGTGATGGCCTGGCACAGCCCCTGCCAGGCTGGAGACCACGGCGTCATCAGAAAAAGAGTTTAATTATGTACAGACAATCATCAGACTGATTACAAAGCGGGACGGACACTCCAGCCCGGGAAGTGACAGTAGAGCACGCAGTCGACAGCGTGCTGGGGAGGTGACAGACACCAGACACAGGGTGAATCACGAACTGTGACAACTGTGGGAGATGCACAAATCAACATTGTTCCTCTGGGACAAGAAAAAAAAAATGAAACAACAAAATCAGCTTTGGAATGTTTTCTGCCCTGCACTGCAGGAGGGCGTCTGTCCAGGACCCACACAGGACAGCGTGGAGCAGAGGACCTGGGCTGCTCGGGCCACATCAGTGTCACGCCCAGTAGCCCGGGGGCCTCCCAGGACCCCTGACTCGGCCTCGGTCTCGTGAGCCCTTGCGCAGCCGCCCCGGGGCCTTAGAAGAGGGGCCGCGAGCCCTGGTTCTCAAACTCAGACCAGGCGTCGTTGAGCTCCATGAAGATCATTTTGGCATACTGCTCATAGGGCTGCCCCGTGGCCTGCAAAGAAAAAGGGGCAAGAGCTAGTGAGCAGCTGTCCCGCCCCACCCCGCCCATGCCTGCTGCACCTGCTCACCTTGTCGGGGTGCACGACCAGCACTGCGCGGCGGTACTGCTTCTTCACCTGCCCTGGTGTCACCAGGTCGGCCATGCTCACTGGCGTCCAGCGGTGCTCTCCGTCCCATAGCACCGTGTGCAATGTGGACAGCAGCGCACGGATGTTCCTCTCCTTGCCCTCGATCCAGTCCAGGAGCTGTGGGAGAGCCCGCACATGTTGAGCACCGGCCCATGGGGCACCATCCTCCCCAGCAGCTGCCACCTGCTGGCCCTGGGAGCAGGTTGGGTGGCAGCTCCTTGGGGACAGCCTGGCACCTCCAGACACTGTCCCATACCTCTAACCTGTCAGGGCCCCACCTCAACCACCCCATTCCTGCCCTGGGTCCCCAACACCACATGGGGAGGTCCAAGTGGCAGCAATCTGGGCCAGCGGTGCTAGGCCAGGACCCAGGGACCAGTCTGCCCGACACTCATGGGACACAAACCCTGGCCCCTTGGCACAGCCATCCCAGCCCAGGACTCAGGGCCCAGGGGGACAAGTGGGTTCCCGGTGGTCGGACAGAGCTTGTGCCCTGAAGAGCCACCCACCACCACCCTAACCCACACACAAGGATGCTCCTCAGACTTATGGTGGGACATCTGACCAAGGGGCCACGCTATATCTCTGTCACCCCACACTGAGCATCCCAGGTCAAGAGAGAAGCCTGAGGCGACAGTGCGGCCCCTTCTGGTGCCTTGATGCAGACCTTTTACGCGAGTCTCAGCCCCAGTAGGTGCAAGTCTGACCCATCCTCGTCCTGCCTGCTCTGGGCAAAGGTCCCCCAGCTCCCAGACGCAAACTGACCCAGCCCTAGGCTGCCCACCTTCAGCTTGAGGGGGTCCGTATCTCGGGCAAGATCCTGCTTCCTCATCTCCGCCATGGTCTTTGGCCCCTTCCTGTCAGACTTGGAGAAGCCTTGGTTGGGCAGCAGATCTTCAAAGTCATTCTCTGAGACCTTTGGCTTTTGGGCTTGAAGAGAACAGGAGCTTTGCAGAGACACTGGCACCTTCCCTCTCCGCCTAGACCCCTGCTCCGGGGCAGGGCTCTGTCCCGAGGCCTCTACAGAAATGCCATCTGCCAAACCCAGTAGAGAAGCTGATGCTGGGAGGAGGACCACAGGCATCCAGGGAAGATACCAGCAGGCAGGACATTGCACTCTCACCACGGGCACCACAGTGAGCCCCGCCACCGCCCTGGGCAGGCCCCGCACACCCCCCGGACAGGACTCACCAAAACTGGGCACGCGGATCCCTCGCTCCTCTCGGTCCCCGATCACGCTGAAGTTCGTGGTGTAGTTTGGCCTTGGCGGTGCACAGGTTTTGGGGGGAACCCTGGCCTGGGGGGGCCATGAGGTGCCCTGGGCTGGTAGCCGACTTGTCTGCCAGGAGCTGCCACCTTTGGGTGCAGGGGTTGTTTTGGGAACAAAGCCTCCAGGTGGGGGTCCAGCAGCCGGGCCTGGGAAGAAGGCCACATGACACTCAGGCCGCTGTCACGCAGCAGCCGTACAGATGGGGTGACTGCTGCTGGGCCTGAGAACACGCGGTGCCTTGAGCTGGCCTGCTCCATTCACACGACACTAGGACGCCCCGGTGCCCCTCTCCACAGCGGCGGGGGCCAGCATTCCCATCGCATGGAGTGACCTGAGCCCCTCAAATGTGCATCTGATGCTTTAACTTTTGTAAAATAATTAGAATCACAGAAGCTGAGAGTCCCTGAGCCCTTGCACCCAGTCTCCCCAGGGTGGCATCTGCTAATCCCAGTACACATGGCCCCAATGTGTATGGGTCTGTGTGTTCTACCACAATGCAGATCCCAGTAGCACCATGGTTGACTGACGTAAGTCTGTCCCTCAACAGTTCTGCCACACCAAGAACATTCTACAAATGGAACCGACATGGGGATCTCTGCATCCCCATGTACAAATGGTCAGCTGTTGACGGTGAGGGGGCGCTTCCCAGCACGGAAGGACACCTCACCCATTCTGCTGCCGCTGGCACAGACAGCACTGTGGGAGAGGCCACTGTGGATTTCTCTGGGTAACTGGCAGGGAAGTGTGGTAGCTGCAGTTTAGTTTTGCAGGAAACTGACCAAGAGTGGCTATGTCATTTCACATTACCGGTGTGCGTGGCAAGTAGGCTTCCCCAGACCTCCTGGTGCTGGGTGTTGCCTCTTCATGATCCAGAGGTTTCTGTCTCTCACGCCTCCCACACGGCCTCCTGGTAGAGTAGCATGCAGAATGTGCCCACCGTGTTCCTGACCATGGGACGCCCCACCCTGCTTGTTCCCGAGGGCAGGATGTCCCTTCTTGCTGCTGGCTTGCTGGGCTCTGCAGTGCTATCTGTCTTTCCTTTCCTGCCAGTCTGTAAATTCTATCCATCCTTCCAAAGAACAAAGTTTTTTTTACATTTTTAAAATTATTCCTTTCCTTTTACTTGGTTTGGGTTTGTCTTGCATTTCCTTTTCAAATTTCCCAGGTGACAGCTTGTGTTGCTAGCAAGACATTTAGTAAGGCTCCTCCAGTGTGGCTCGACTATGCTTGATTTCTGGTCATTTAGTCCCTTGCCTGGCTCTGTCCACTGGGCCCCATGACCCATCTGTCATGTGCAAGGGCTGTTCTGTCTCCAGTGTGACGTGGCTCCCCTTACCCTGCTGTCACTGATCTCTAGTTCCAGCGTGGAACTAGAGTGCACCGTGATTTCAGGTCTGGGGAAGGCACACAAGCGAAGGGAAGGGACCTGTGCTATTGCCTGCACTGTGCTGGGCTGTGTCAGCCTCTAGGGCTCCCTCCAGAACAGGCACCCTGCTCCTCACAGCACTCTTCTCCGATGTCCGCAGCACCCGCAGCCCCAGAGGGAGGCGACTGCAGCCCTCCACACGTGGCAGGAGACAGGGACAGCAGTGGAAGCTTTGCTCAGGCCCCAGAGGGACACGCAGCCTCAGAGAACAGCACAGTTTTTAAAAAACTGAAGTATTTAAAGAACAAAAACTCCTGGGATGGAACAACAGAACAGCAGCAGAGTGAGGCCAGGAGATGAAGAGGCAGCATGGGCTGAGGCCAGCGCCCGAAACCACACTGCCACCAGGACTTGCAGTCAGGGAGAGGGCAAGGCCAGCAGGGAACTGCAGAGCCAGAGCCTCAGGGCCCAGCACAGCAACGGGGAGACTACCCCACAGCTGCCAGCTGCTGCAGACGACGGCAGCCACCTGGCCAGACAGGACCCACATCCACAGTCTCCACCTGGGGCCCCACACGCTGGCCAACAGTCGGGCATGGTGGCGCACACCTGTAATCCCAGCACTTGGGAGGCTGAGGCAGGAGGATCGCCATGAGTTTGAGGCCAACCTGGGCTATATAGGGAGACCCTGTCTTGAAAAAAAAAGAGTACACAAAGGACACCTGGCAGATGGAGGTGCAGCCACAGCCCTCAGGCACTCAGGGCCTGCTCTCACCTTACCTGGGAGGCTGGAGCTGAGGTCACAGAGGTCGCCAAGGTTGGCAAATGGGTCCGGGCTCTGAGACTTGGTCTGGCTGGGGTGGGGGCCAGCAGGGGCCGGCTGAGCTCCAGGAGGGAAAAGGAGTCCTGGAGAAAGGTGGAGGGCATCAGACAGGAGAAAAACCCTCCAGTGCCCCTCGGGGATCAGCCTGAGGAAGAGTGGGACACAGAACCACCACCCAGATGAGCATGCCCACACTGAACTGCTCAATGCCCATGTCACTCAAACAGTGTGGTACTACTTGCCAGAATCTATCTAAAAAAATGAATATTTTTCATGATGTACCTTAACATAGTGTCAACGTGAGAACATCTTAAGTCACATTGTTCCTTGATGAAATATTATGCATTCATTAAAAATGACTGTTCACCCAGGTGTGGTAGCCCACGCCTATAATCCCAGCACTCGGGAGGCTGAGGCAGGAGGATCACTGTAAATTCAAGGCCAACCTGGGCTACATAGTGAACTCAAGGTCAGTCTGAACTATGTAATGAGACCGTCTCAAAAAAAAAAAAAAAAAAAAGGACATCATTCACATGTAGAAAGCTTTCACAAATCATTAAGAAAAACCACAATTCCCTATGTGAAAAGAAGCAAAAAAGTGAATTCTCAAAAGAAATGCAAATAACTAAAAATATGGGCCGGTGAGATGGCTCAGCGGCTTAAGCGCCTGCCCAGCAAGCGTGAGGGCCCGAGTTCGACTCCCGGAACCCACATACGAAAAAGGGGCCGGTGATATCGCTCAGCGGCACGGGCGCCTGCTGGCGCGCAACGTCCTGAGGTCGACCCCCCGGTACCCACCAAAAAAAAAAATAAATAAAAAATAAAAAAATAACTAAAAATATATGAAATAAAAGTCAACTTGATCTGTAATGAAAAAATGCTAATCAAAAGAAGCAATGGCCTATGAAACTGGTGAAGCATCTTTAAAGTTATGGAACCACACGAGAAACAGGGCAGCAGCTGATCCCCGGCGATGGGCTGATCAACTCGTCCTGAGGGGAAGATGTCAAGGGCCAGAGAGCAGCTGGGGTGCAGGGGCCCCGGCATGCACTGTGCACGCAGCCCTCACCTGTGCAGGGCTCACAGCACAGGGAGACAGACTGGCCTTTCAGAGTCCCGCAGAGGCACAGGGCAGCCGAGGACCCCAGGCTGACCGACACGACAGAATGTGAAGCTTCCAAAACACCCATCCACAGGAGAGGAGGCTGCAGCACCCACAGCCACCAAGTGCACCAAGTGGGGACCGGCGCACAGGGCGGGCAGGCGGCTCCTCTGGGAGGCAGTGCCGTCACTCAGTGTGACCCAGGCTGGTGTCCTACCTTCTTTTTTTATATTTATTTTTTGGTGGGTACCGGGGGTCGACCTCAGGACCTCGCGCGCCAACAGGCACCCGTGCCACTGAGCGATATCACCGGCCCCTTTTTCGTATGTGGGTTCCGGGAGTCGAACTCGGGCCCTCGCGCTTGCAGGGCAGGCGCTTACGCCGCTGAGCCATCTCACCGGCCCATGGTGTCCTACCTTCTGAGGCCAGCCCGGGCACAGCAGCCTCGGCCCAGGCGTCCCATCCCCCAAGCAGGTCCGGGTGGCTGGATGAGGACGTCACCTTGCTGGGCTCTGCTGGCAGGTCCCCTGGAAGAAGTGGCCAAGGAAGCATGACTGGGGTCTCTGTAAGCCCCACTCCCCACTGCTCACACCCCCTCTCCTGTGTGAGCAGGAGGCCGAACGGGAAACACGCAGCCTGGGGACCCACGGGGATCTGTGCTGGAAAGCGGCTGCACTCAAGCATCCAGTGGCCAACATCTTGCATGCTCTGGGCCAGCGGCCAGAGCTGAGGTTGGGATCGGCCTCCACCAACTGCTGGCACTTTCTGATGGGCAATGAGGATGCAACACATGGCCACTGAACTGACAGGACTGCCAGGGTGCCCGCGGGGCACCTCACAGGGCAGCCACAAGAATGACTCCCAGCATGCTGCCTGAGAGCGGCTCAGAGACCCTGGTGCAGCCATGCAGAACCCCAGGACCTGCCTTCCCACGGCTCCCGAGCCCACTGGGGCCCACAGCACAGTGGATACCTGGGTGTCCTCAGTACACCCCTGGGTGCACAGCTCAGCTTATCCTCCACTGGCCACAGGCCATGGGCTGCATGCCAACAGTAGCAGTCCCTCAGTACCCCGAACCCACCCAGACACGCTACTCCTCCTCTGGAGGATGATCCGGGCACCCCCACAAGGACCACACCAAGAAAAGTTAGGCCTCCTCCCCATCCAGGGCCACCTCCAGGAGCCAGGCCGATGTCTAAGGCAGGGCTTGGCTTTCTTCACCCGGCACACCAGCCTTCAAGCCTCCCAGCCTCTTCCCAGCCTCAGCTTCCTAGACTCAGTTCCAAGCCTGTCCCCTGCCTCCTGGCCTCTTTGCCCCACAAATGCTTCAGGCAAAGGAGGCTGGCCTTTCATGGCCACAGTCCTGGGCCCAAGAAAAACCTTCAATAGGTGTCCTGACCCTGTGAGTGCCCAGCAGGTGCCCTGGAACCAGAGGGCACTGCGTGAAACAGGAAGTCCGAACCCCACCACATGGACAGCACGGCTCCTGGCACACAGCCCGCCGTGAACACTCACCCAGGGGCAGAAAGGTGGCACAGGACGGCGGAGGGGCACTGTTGGTGTAGGGGAAGGTTGCTGGGGCCGCCACAGGGTCTGCATGTAGGAACTCGCCAAAGAGGTCAGGCTGGGAACAGGGCTGGGAGTCGGCACTGGGAGCCAGAAGAAGCGGGTCGAACGGGTCTGCTGTGGAGACAGCATTCAGGGCCAGGGGCTGACGCCGGGCACCTGGGCTCTGTAAGTACAGCCAGAGCTACTGCCCCAGGCCCAAACCCATGGCCACCTCTCCTAGGCCTTTGCTGTCCATGGGAGAGGCCCAGACACCTGTTCTCCAACACCCAGCAGCTTGAGACGCCCATCCCACAGATGCCACCAGGCTGGCAAGGAAAGGCTGGCAGCCAGGGGTGTGAGCTAGGCGGGTACGCCTGGAAGCAAGCAGGGCCTGGCACTGTGCAGCCACAGGCGGCTTCTCCAAGAGGGCTCCTTTGCCCAGGGGCCCAGCTGCATTCACTTGGGGAATGGTGCGTACCTGTGGCAGGGGGACCTCCCTGTGGGGTGCTCTGTGCACTCAGAGGAGGGGCCGGGCTTGCCAGAAGCAGGGGTGCCTCACCGCCCAGCAGGTCGTTGGGCAGCACCTGCGGAGCAGATTCAGGTGGCCCCAGCAGGCAGCTGAGCAGGTCGGTGTTGCTGGAGGGGACCAGGGAGGCCTGTGCAGAGGCAGCTGGTCCTGGGGCAGCCTCCAAGTGCAGCCCCAGGAGGTCGACACCATCTTCCTGCGGCCTGGGCTCCTGTGGTGAGGCTGGAGTGGACGCATCAAGCACCAGGTCTTGCTGCCGGGCCCCTGCCGTGGGGCCTGGTAGGTCCTCGGTGGCCCCAGGCTGGCTGTCTCCGCCAGGAACTGAGGAAACCTCTTCATCCGATGCTTCGCTTTCATCTCTGTCTGGGATCAGGACAGCCTGGCTCTCCTTAGAAGAGAGCCCTTCCACACCAGACTCTGCTTCTTTCTCTTCTGTAAAAAGAGAAGACAGTGGGTCAGTAGAGCCACAGGCTGCTATGGCTAGACGAGAACAGGACAGGGTGACACATGAGGTGGCTGCCTTGGGCTGAAGCCTCGACAGGGTCCCCATGCCCACCTGGAGGCTGATATAGGTAGACGAGGTGCGTGTCTTGAGGCCTGGGCCCTACGCCCCACGGCCTCCAGCAGGGTCCAGGCTTTGCTTCAACCCCTCCCTGAGCCCCAAACTGGGGGGGCTCCACTACCCTCTCCAGGGCCGTATTTGCACCTCTGTGGGCGACTCTATGCTTCTCAGCCTGCAGGGACACTACCAGCACCCCTTGGGAGTGGCTGGCTGAACCCCCTGGGCTGACAGTTGGCGGCAATGGGGTGGGTGTGTGTGTGTCCCTGGGTTGTGGAGCCAGAGTGACGAGTCCTAGGTGTTCGGCTGAGCAACTAGGCTGAGGGGGGCCAGGGAGAGTGGGGAGTCCAGTGGGGGTGGCAGCAGTGAGTCAGGAAGCGACGGGAGAACATGACACCCCACTCAACTGCCCCTCTGCCCCTGGGGCTGGGCCCCAGGGCAGGCCCTGTGCAGAAGGCTCAGTCACAAAACACCTCAGGAGGGCCAGAGCTGGCACTATAGCATCGGTGGGCAGTTTTTTAAATTCAAATTTTTAAAAACACAGAAACAATTCTCAGTGTGTGAAGCATTCAAAACAGGCTGGCACAGGGGGACCCAGGTATCCACACCCAGTTGCAGACCACTGGGGCATGGAGCCTCAGGCCCGAGTAGGCAGCGGGGGCCACACGGCAGACTAGAGCCACGTGAGGGTGGAGGGCGGGTCGCACCCTGCGCCTACCCTGCCAGTCCAGCGTGTGGAGAAAGTGGTTTGCGTCTGTGCTGCTGCTCTGCGGCGAGTCCGAGTCCGTGGGCTCAGCCTCCGGAGACTCCACCTCGGCGTCATACTGAGCCGTGGAGCCTGGCTGCCGGGGCAGCTCTGGCTTCCCTGCCAGGAGAGGGCTGGCGTTAGCCACCTGTGGCAGCACATGATCTGGGGCAAGGCCCACTATCGGGGACAGCTGGGGAGCTGGGCCACGGACACTCATGGCCAAGACACAGGGATGGTAGGGTCCAGGCATGGTGCAGGCATGCACGCTCAGACACACAGAGGCATGCATGCCCCTCCTAGGGATGCTGAACTGCCTCAGATAAGACGATGGAAGAAACGCAAACCAGGACTCCGACAGCCCTGCCTGCCTGGGGCTCTATACTGTTTTGTGGAGTTGCTCTGAACTAAAGAGGCCTCTGCTGAGCAGGGGCTGCCACCACGAGCCACAGGTCCCCAGGCAAAGCTTCCCTTCCAGACATGTGACCTGTGTATCAGCAAGTGGTGCAAACCGAGTCCCTGGCGGTGAGTGGGCTGCAGCTCAACCCAAGACCCCAGCAGCAGCTCCAGGGCCGGAGTGCTCACTGAGGAATTTCTCCTCGCTCCAGAGACGGGGTCTACTATGCCCCCACAGAACAAGGGCCTCCCAGGAGAGGCTGGGTCAGGGACGCTACGCCTACAGTGGGCGGCACTGTGTGGGGCACAGCTGGAGGGTTGCTGCAGCCCCCTTTCCCTAAGCTACAGCCTTGAGGAGGGAGTCCCTGCCACCTCCTACAGCCCCTATGGCTCCAGCCTGGAACTAGCACCAGATCAGGGCTCCGGATGGGGTGGGGCACTGCCCAGCAGGGGGCAAGTCCAGCACCCCATAGGCTCCTCCACACAATGACAGGGGCCAGAACCAGGCCACCTGCACAAGGGCATGGTGTTTGCGTTGCTGTACCTTTGTGACCTTACCAAACTTAGACAGGATGTCCTGCTGCTCCTCTCGGCTAGAAAACAGGATCTTGGGGTTCAGCCCTCTCATGCTGGCATTCTCCCATGGTGGGGCCTCCCGGCACGGCCTGTCCCTGGGCTCCACCTCCACTTCTAGGTTCACTTGGAACAGATCCGGGTACTTCTCCTGAATGTCGCATGCATCCAGGTCGTACCTGTAGGTCCCACAGAGAGGTCAGGAATGCCTGCAAGATGTTCACCCATCCTTCAGCGCCCATGGAGGGGCTGTTCTGAGTGGGCATGTAGCCCTCCCCCATGGGACCTGTGATGCCACAGCAAGGGCTGGTGCACCCAGGTTACATCCCGGATCCCTGTCAACACTGAGGAGTGGGCTGGGCCCATGACCCCTAAGTCCACCAGAGGCCAGGTGCTCAGAAGTGACTAGAGGACAGGACAGCCACCACAAAGCATGGCGATGCCTATGCCAGGTGGGGGAGGTCATGAGGGGAGGTGACCCAGAACAGTTCTGCCCTTGTCCCCCCAACTATACACATGCCATGGAAGCTCAGCTGGTTCAGATTAGGTACTGTGGAACCATAAGTGCATTTTCCATAAACACAGCAATACCCACAAGAAGCCCCTAACCATTAACAGATGGCCAGGAACCAAGACCTCTGGGATCCCGTGCAAGACAGCTGTAGCACCAGGGGAGGCAGGCCACCTCTGTGCCCACCCGGCCCATGCTATGGGAAGTGAGTAGGGAGGCAGGGGAATTGCAAGGCCTCCAACCCCCACTCCCAATTGCAAGCAGGCCCTGCAGGTGGTGACACTGGCCATTTCACGGCACTATTCTAATAAGAGTGCCTCTGCAGCACTCTTAAGCCACGGCCTTGAGTTCCCATCTGCCACCTGAAAGTCACTACATATTATACTTAAATTTTATATTAAGGGCCGGTGAGATGGCTCAGTGGTGTAAGCGCCTGCCTGGCAAGCACGAGGGCCCGAGTTCGACTCCCAGAACCCACATACGAAAAAAGGGCCGGTGATATCGCTCAGCAGCACAGGTGCCTGCTGGCGCACAAGGTCCTGAGGTCGACCCCCGGGACCCACAAAAAAAAAAAAAATTTTTTTATATTAAAAAAAACCAACACTAAAAAAGTGGCAACTATTTCCAACCCAGATGCTAAGGGTGCCTGTGGGCGCCTCTGAGCCCCGAGTCCCTGATCACCAGCACTGGGACAGCAGTGAAGGTGCATTACAGGGGCAAAGTGGGGGCTGACTCCACCTCTCCCTCAGACATGAGCAGGTGTGGTGGGGACACACATCACCCCTGGCCCCTCCTTGTGGGCCGGTCACGACTCCTGTGCACAGGAGACAGGACACCTTGCAACACACCTCCTCACTGTGGCCTTTGGCCAGGGACCCTTAGTTCTTCCAGCCCAAGCCACTGAGAGCGGGCACAGCTAGCACAGAGCTGTGGTTGCAGTGATGGAGGAGAGTGGAGGGGCCAGGTGGGGTCGGCGGATGGACCACCTGGGGTTGGAGGGCAGCAGCTGCCAGGCTCCACTCCCACCTGGCCTGCAATCTGTCTGGCCCTGGAGACTGGCCCCGAGCCCACAGGGCAGTGAGGGAACAATGGGGGTCTGTGAGCAGGGAGGGCAGCCCCTGGGACCTGGACCTTAGGATTCAGCTTGCAGCCCTGGAGGTTGAGCACCAACACAGCCAGGCTCTACAAGGGCATGGAGAGGCTTCTGAAATGCCTGGCTAGTTGACAAAGATGCTCTCTGGGGTCCTGACTCTGACCTGGGCACTGAAACCTCTGGCTCTTGATGGCCACAGGGCCCCCTTGGGCCTGCTATGGCCTAGTTCCCAAGGACCGGCACAGGTATGAGACGGTATCTGGCCACCAACATTCCACCTTCCTCTCTCCAGCTTTGGCTCCACTGCCTCTGTAGAGCAGCCCTACTGCATGAAGCTGCCCAAGCGAGTGGCACCTCAAGACCTCTGCACCTCTGTCCCCCTGATGTGGCTGAGGCCATCTCAGTGACCAAGTACCTGCCTGCAGGATGAGTATGCCTGACACAGTATAGTGTGGCCCCAATGTGTCCCCCACACCCAGGCGCTGGCAACTTAACCCCAACACAACAGTTAGTGCTGCAGGTGATGAGCTGTGGGGCTCTGCCCCAAGAGCAGAGTGCTGTTGTGTGGAAAGAGGGCCAGGGGCTGGCCCAGCTGCCTCCATGGGTGGCCACAGCCAAGTAGCCCTCACCAGATGCTGGCACTGGGGCCTTGGGCTTCCCAGCCTCCAGAGCCATAAGGAATGGCTTCCTCCTCCACTGCTGCCCAGGCCCAGCGGTACGGCTACCCACAGGAGCCAGGCCTCCAGCTCTTCACCCCTGGAGGACGGGGCAGTGAAACAGAAGCCCAGCCTTCCCTACCCCGACCTATGTGCCCGTGCTGTGCTACAAGTGGATGTGGCCTCGCCACCATACGCTGCACACACGGCGTGGCCATCCTCCTGTGCCAAGGGACCCTGGGGTATTCCTGGCCCAGCCACTGAGAGCAAGTGACCTAGGGTCCTCCTGTGTCGTGTTCCTAGTTCTGGGCACCCAGGCTCCTGGGACACACCCAGAGGTACACAGGCCCGAGCTGTGGCCACTCCACGTCCTGCTCATATCCTGCTGTTCTGCCTGCTGTCTGGGCCACGGTCAGAGCACGTGGTGGCTCCTGAACTTCCTGGTGGCCAGTGTGGCAAGGCTTTGCTGAGGCACTGGCCACCTGCACATCCACGCCCGGCCTGAGTGCAACAGGCTGCTGCTCTTCTTCTCTGTACCTCGTGTGTTCTGGATGTGTCTTCTGTCTGGTACGCACACGTCTCCCAATTACTGCTGCTTGGCAACCTGTTAAGTTGCCTATTGATGAAAAACAGATTTGATTTAATAACATAAACTATCAACCTTTCCTTTTACAGTTAGCTTTTCATGTAAGAAGCTTCTGCCCAACTGAAAGTGGCGAAGATAGCCTGCGTTTCCTCCTGGGGACCGTGCCATGGAGCCTTGTTGAACTCAGGTATGCAACCAGTCTCGAACTAGGTTTTGTGCGTACTGTGAGAAAGCTTTTCCCCAAACAGGCGCCTCAGGTAGGTTCCCTGATGAACCGCACACCTCTGTGTGGTCTGGAAGGTGCTTTGTGTCTGGATTCCTCTGCCCTGGCTCCACCTGACTTGGTACAGATACACATGAGCCCAATGCCCACACTACACTTGAACTCAGGACTGTGGGGTCCAACAAATGACAGCATGGGGTGGGGATTGCCTCTGCCACGTGAGGATGCCCGAGGGGCCCCAACTGAGAACAGTGGCACTCAGCAGAAACAGATTCCGTCTGTATCTCGGCCAGGTGAGAAGTGGGTTTCTGCTGCTCAGGAGCCCCAGGATGTGTCAGCTTTCTCCTAACAAACACCTACATAGCAACTTTGAGAGCTGGGTTACTCTGGCTCTCAGTTCCAGAGGTTTTAGCCCATGGCCCATGGGTCTGGTTGCTCTGGGCCTGTGGTGAAGTAGCACACTGTGGTAGGCACTTGTGGTACAGGAAAACTGCTCGCTGCACAGCCAGGAAGCAAGAGAGGAAGAGAGAGGGAAAAGAGAGAGAGAGGAACGGGCTCGATCCAACAACCCCCTCAGTGGGCACATGACCTCTCTCAAGGCTCCATTTTGAATTCTGCAGCCCCTCTCCCAAGAGCATCCTTGCAAAGGGCCCTGTGGAGTTGGCCACAGTCCAGCAAGGTTGTCCTCCAGCACCTCTGGGCTGCTGGTCTTAGCTCTAGCTTTTGCTGTTGTGATCCAAGTCCTATAAAACCAGTACCTTAGCAGAGGGGCACTGCCAACGTCAGTAATGCTACAGCCCACAACCCCCAGTGAACTCATTTACTTGCCATGCTGGGCCTATCCAAGCCATTCTTCAGACTGCCAGTGCCCTGTCAGTTTGAAGGCAGGTATTTTGCTTACACTTCTCTGGGAAATGTGCAGAAGAGCCATGCTGGGGACCAAGACTTAACACAGGGTCCAAACATTAGCACAAGTAGTCCCAAAGGGACGGTGACACCAGTCCTTGCCCATGGGTCCAGGAGCCATGGCTGCAGTCGCTCTTGCTTCCTGATGGTCAGTCCTCCAGGTCCGCGCTCCAGGACCACCTCAACCACACACAGCCCTCTGTGAACAGCCTGTCCAGTGCCTGCGCTCACGCCCCTGCAGGCTTGGGCTGGGACTGCACCCCTGCGAAGCTGTGCTGCTGTTCACCAGTGTCCTGGCTCTAGTACTACCTCCTGCTGGGCACTGTGGAGCCCATATTCTCAGCTTGCTGAGGCTGCAAAACTTAGGTGAGTGGCTGGCAAGTCATAGACCCCATGCTGTGCCGCTGTTCGCCCGGTAGCCATCAGCACCCCTAATTCTATCATGAGTCTCCTCACCATCTCAGGCCTGCTTCCACAGTGCCTCACCACTGGGTGCTTCCTGAAAGGCAGTGGCTCTGCCACCAGCGCTGCTGCTGCCTCCCTTTGCTGGTCAGAGCATGTGTCTGAGAACAGCTCTGGATGCAGAAGCCCCACACCTTTCCTCCAGGGCTGGTAAGATGTTGCCCTGACAGCAGATCACAGTGGTCAGCCTCGTCAGTCTGTAGGTTATGACCCCATGGAGTCTGTGACTGTAAAGTTCTCAGGTGGGGTTTTTCTTACACATAGGCCTGCAGCGTTTGCAGCGCTTCTGAGGACGGCCCGATGCATTGGTGCAGAAGACTGCTGCCAACAACAACGGTCTGGGAAGCATTCTCCCGTATCTGGGAACCACTGCCACCCATTTTCCTGTCAGGCAGCTATTCCCGTTCACTCTTTCTCTCCCCCTCCCTCGGACCTCAGACACAGCACACCCGACAAGTCCAGGTGTCTCGTGCTCCACGGACTCTTCTGTGCTGCAAGCTAAGGACATTTTCCTACAACTCATTACCTGCTCTGCTGCTAAACCCATCTCCTGAACTCCTGAATTTCAGCTGTGAAACTTCTGTTCTAAAACTCACACCTGCCTCTCTGTACATTCCAGATCTTGTGAGGTTCCCCATCTTGCCCACTTTTCCTGAATATGCTATCTTGTTCAGTTTTCTGTTGCTATAACAGAACATCAGAGACCTTAGTGATTTACAGAGAAAAAAGGTTTCTCCTGCTCACAGATGTGAGGCTGGGAGGTTTAAGATCAGTGGCCACCTGGTGAGGGGCTCCTAGCTGCTGGGGGCTTGTGGAGTCATGAGGCAGCCCCGGGTGTCAAGGGTAGGACAGTATCCGTGTTCCTGTCCCTCCTCCTCTGACAAAGCCACAGTCCTAGTGGATAAGGGACCTGGCCCATGGCCAAACTGAACCTTAATCATCTCCGCAAGACAGTCTCCACCCCCTCATAGCTCAGCATGGGGAGTACGCCAGAGCATCAGGGGAGATGTTCAGGTCACAGTCATTCTACTCACAGCCCCATTCACTAACGCCACTATCTGAATCGTGCAGAGCTTTCACCTACTCTTTCCTCCTGACCTTCAGTCATTTGGTCTTTAAAGGGATTTTTAAAAGCATGCCTTCACTGTAGTGGGAAAAATCAGATAGCCTGGGTTAAAAAAAAAAAAAAAAAGTCCCAATACGAGAGCAAGAACAGACACCCAGCAAAAGGAGCTGGTGCAGTCCGGCTCCCTGCAGGCATGCAGCCCAGCCCCATGACACTGCAAGTTTGTGAGGAGAACCACCAGCCAGACCCAAATGCCCAAGCCTGGACGTGTTTCTGCTGCCCGGCTGCACTGCACCATGTCGTCGCCGAGAGCAGAGCCGGCCCCTGCATCAGGGCACAGCAACCAGTGAGTGCCACGCCACCTGAGGCATGCTTGTGGCAGCTTCACATCTGTCTCTGAAGTCCAAGGGCCAGCATCTTACCTCCAACCTCAGTGCCCAGCAGAGCAGTCACACAGCCGGTGCTCAGAGAGCACATCGAGTGCCCTCATGCCAGGTTAAACCACATCCAGCTGTGAGCGGCTAAAGTCTCAAAAGAAATGCATGGGTCAGGCCAAATGCACAGGTGCAAAGTCAAAGCCACTGGGGCCTAAGGAGCCCTGGGGACAGATGCCTAGGACAGGTGGACCCCAGGTTCAGTGTGACCAGCACCCTCCTGCTGGTCGCCACGTCTACAGCCTCCTGCAGACTGACCCACGGGCCACATTTCACCAACCCATCCTGCACGTACTTGGCAAACTTCACGGTGGTTGCGTTCCGAGGCACGAACCCAGTGTGGAATTGAATCTGGAACATCTTCATGGATGCCATCTGCAAGAGAGTGGGCCTGGCTGAAAAGAAGGCTGGGGCTGGGGCTCAGGTCACAGAGAGGACCTGCCCAAGAGCACAGCCCCCAGGCCCAGGTCTTAAGACCCCTTCTGTGCACCGTGCAAGGCCCGAGGACACGGAGGCACCAGGTGCTGGGTGTGCAGGAGAAGCAGTGTCTCCGCATGGGGACGCCCCACGGCCCATGCCCAGCAGCCCCCCTATGGTACCACACCAGGGACTCTCTGGCTCTCAGGATACAGTCCCCTTTGCTGGTACTGTGTGGAGTGCTGGGAACTAGCCCAGGGGACAGCTGCAGCTCCTCCACAGCCCACCTGACCAAGGCCTCTGACAGCCCAGGGACCTGGCGACATATTCGGCTGAGGTGGCCTCACCTTGGCCTGCAGCCGCCCACCTAGGGTGGACCTGGCATGGTAAATGACAATGAGCACATCGCCTTGAACCGTTATGCCCAAGGGGATGACTGCCTTGCCGTCCTCGGTCTTAAACTCCCTAGAACAGAAGGAGAAAAGGCTCATGAACCACAGCAAGAACTAAAAGATCTGGAGCCCTAAAGTACTCAGATCCCAGGTTTCATCATCAGTGGTATGCTTGAGACAGGGGACCCCACCCCACCCAAGGCCCCACTTCCTGGGACTCAGGAGGTAACATGGGTTCCTGTCCCCACAGGACTCAGAGGTGTGCTGGGGGCGCGGCAGGGACACCTGCGTCTGTACTCACTTCATCCTGTCGTACTCCTGGGAGGTGGTGGTCACGCGCTCATCCCCCACATAGACCTCACAGAAGGGCCTGCAGCCATTCCTCTGCTTGCTGAACAGGGGCACAGGGGTCATGACTACAGCCTTCACCAGCATCGGCTTGCTGTGGGGCGTGATGGGCTCCTCTGCTACCATGTCACACACATACTCGATGTACCTGGGGGCAGACATGCGCCCAGTGATGTGTCCCCAAGGGCAAGACACACACTGCATCTTTTTTTCAACATATTTAATGCTACGTATTTCTGTTGAAACAAAGTTCTAGTGGCTTCTCACAAATTCGATGCTGTAATTTTTAGTCAGTTCAAAATATTTTTTAAATTCCCCTTTAGACTTTCTCTTGACTCACAAGTTATTGAGAAGATATTTAATTCTGAAATATTTAGGCATTTTCCTAGATGTCTGACTGATACTAAGTTCTAGTTTTACTCCCTGTGGCCTGAGAACACATCTGTACATATGATTCCCATTTTTTAAGCTTGTTGAGGTTCGAGTAATGGTTCAAAATTCTTTCTCATTGAGCACTTAAAAAAAAACGTGCATACTTCTCATCAGAACACCCCTGTAATGTCAGGTAGGGCGCTGACCGCTGATTCCTGTCTACTTCCTCTCGAGATCACAAGAGGAATGCTGAGGTCTGCACTACCACACTACCACACATTTTGCATCTCTTCGGTGACCCAGCTTCTCTGACTTTCCTTTGGGGAGTTGCTGGGGGTACCCTGTGCCTGTCTTCTGTCGTGGGGGTTCATTCTGTGGGGGTCCATGAGCAGCAGCCACAGGGGGAGAGACATCACCTCCCTGCAGGCTCCCCTGTGAGACAGGAGACTGTGGCAGCCCTGAGAATTTGAGTCAGCCCAGCTGGTAGTCAGCACAAAGCCAGGACTTGAGGCTCTTCCGCCAGAAGCGAAGGAACACTGCTCATGCCGAAGGGGCCCAGACACAGTCCAGCGACAGAGAGAGGTCTCCCAGGGGTCAGAGGTCAAGCTTCCCAAGGACCCGGGGCCAGTGGCCTCAGTATGTATGACTTAGGCAGGACCAGCACTGGCCCTGTGCGGTCTGCCTGCCACCGCTGCCGCCTCCACCACGCTGTCCAAATCTCCTCTTGCAGACATCGCACTGCTGGTCACCTCACCTGGCCTGACGACCTCTTGCCAGCTTCCTTCGCCAGCCTCGTTCAGCCTGGCTGCTGCCCTGTCAGCACCGTCCACTTGTCCCCGTTCTCCTGTTTCCTTTCCTTCTGATCTTTTACCTTCTCTTGGGTTATTTCTACAGCTTCATTTTTTGCTTTGGCTGATGTAACATTTATAGCAGTTAACACGTTCACCGGCTGCCAAGGGCTTCAGACAAGTTGCAATCCGAATTTCTACCCTATAGCAGCACCTCCCACGCGAGGCTGCGTTCAGTGGCAAGAGTCTGCAACAGGACAACTGCGGGTGGGTTTCCCCATCTGTCTTGGTTCAACCCCTCTAAGTGTCCTGCACTTCCTGGGTGCTGGGTTTCGGCTGTGAACTTGGAAAACCCCCACGCTTCTCCTCCAGTGTTCCTACCCCTCTGGGGACTGCACACATTCACATCCTGCCATCTGCAAGGGCTTGGCAGAGCTGGGGTCTTCGGTCCTTCGTTGACTCTGTCGTCTCCACGTGTGGTTGGTTCCACAGCTGGGCAGGGCCAATTTACAGCTGTCCAGGGCTTCTCCCTCCATTCCTGTGTGTCCGTTTTCCCCTTTGACATCACTGCTGAACCTTGCACCCTGCCCCTTCTGTGCTAGGGCCGTGGGCACAACCAGTTACTCCACATTTCCCTTGAAGCTCCAAAGCACAGCTCAATCCCCCTCGCTCCTGAGGGCCAAGGGACCAGGTGGGGCCTGTGCCTCCCTCCGCCTCTCCTGGTCTGCTGTGAACACTGAACTGCCTTCCCATGCTTTAGCCCCCAGGCTCGCCCTCACCTCTGCATCCAGCCATGTGTGCCCTGACAGTGAGTGCCTGACACTGTGGGACCTGGGGTTACTTGAGGGCTGTCCCAAGGGGTCTGGAAGCATGATGAGTGTGAAGCAAGTCCGGTTGGCTGTCACATCTCTGCCCCCAAGGGCCAGGAGTCCTCGTAGTACTACATCAGCTTGTGTTCCTGTGCTGCCCGCTCTCGGGAACCTCTGCTGATTCCACTAAGCCCCAGTCCCTTAGAAGGAGGAGTCTGTTCAGGTCCCTAGGTCCTCATCAAGATGAAGCTCATCAAGGGAGTGTTTATGCCAGGCAACGGCTCCTCCAATCTGACAGCCAAAGGTCCCTGTCGCTGCAGAACACAGATGTGGAGGTGGGGAGGTAAAGCTGGAGAATGCAGCAGCCCTGGGAGAGGCCAGAGAGGGATCGAGCCAGGCACAGCATTGAGAAGCCACTGCCTTCACACAGCGGGGAGAGAGCCCCCAGCAAGGAGGGCGAAGTGCCTATGCACATGGCATCTGATGATAGAGCTGGCCTGGTGAGCAGGGCCACACCAGGCCCCATGCCTGCAGGAAGACCCACTGCCCAGGATGTGGACAGGCATATCTGCTGTGGTCCGCCTGCACCAGTTCGCTATGTGCTGCTGAGCTGGCACCCACAGTGGCGCTGGCCCAGCCCTGAGGAAGAGTCGGTAAATGAATGCAGCAAGGGCAGCACCATCTCAGGGCCCATGGAGCCAGAGGTGTCAACTGTCCCCAGCCAGGATCCCTGGTACCTTTTGTGGGATGGCCAAATGCCCGGTGGACAGCGCTTCATGCTGAACATGTACACGGCAGCCTCGGCAGTGCTGAAGAGGCGGCAGAAGCACAGGAAGGCACAGACAACCACGGCAGATGCGGCTCTCCCATCCTAGGACACAGGGACACAGGGCCACAGGGCTCCTTCCCACCTGGCCGCACATGCATAAGACAGGGGTGAGGTTCCTATAGATTCCCCACAACTGTGAGCTATAGGGAGGATGTGCTGCACCTCTATAGTTTGGGGTACATTCGAGAACTCATACCCCTGCACCTGGTGCCATAAGAGTCACATCACAGCCAGCAGAGAATGAGGGCTCCTTATTGCAGAATAGGGCCAGGCAGTGTCACTGTCTACCCTGTGCTCAGAGCTGGCCCCACCAGGTGCCCGCACCTGAGTGATTTCCACCAACACCATCCATAGCAGCAGCTAAGCTGCCTGCAAGAGGCTCATGGACCCCCATCCTCTGCAGATGGAAAACCAGAGGCAGGGGCTCATCTGCCTGGCTGTGGGGGAACCAAGTTGCAGTCCCCATGCAACAGAATGGCCTCCAAGTCAGCCAGTGGGTCACAGCCAAAGCGGCTCTGGCCCCACAGGGACAGCAGCTCCCCGGTGGTCCACGCCCCCAGGCTAGAACCTGCTCTAGCAATGGTTCCCTCTGCCTGGCCCCAGCTGACAACATCCCCACCCAAGCTGAGTGACCACAGGGTCACCATGCACTCACCACACAGTGTACGACGCAGACATTCCTGTGGTCCTGCCGCAGCCAGGAGTGCATGTTCCTGCAGATGGTGTACAGGCTGTGGAGGTTTGGGGCCCGCCTGGCAGCCCAGCCGCACTCGGAGACCTATGGAGAGGTCCCGCTGGCTCAGCTCCCAGCCACGCCATGAGCTCAGCCAGCACCACACAGCCAGCGCCCCTCGGCTGCTCGCCTGGCACTCTCTGGGACCTCCAGGATGTGGTGGCCTTGCCCTGGGCACCCTCCTTGACTGGAGTTCACATGCAGGTGTCTGCCTCAGCTGTTGGCCCTCTGTGACATGGGACACAACTGACAGTACAAAAAAAGCCACCCTTCCTGTGACTAAGGTCAAAAAAGCAGGGAAGATTGTGCATCAGATGCTCACTCCCCTGGGGCTGAAAGGAGGGATGGAAGGAGGCACCCAGCTCTGGGGAGCAGCACCCTTCCCTGGCATGACACACCCTACTTGCCCTCAAGGTTGCCCTGGCCTGCCTGGAGCTGCTCCTCCAAGCCCCAGCCTCCTTGCACAGAGCCTCATTTGGTCAGAGCCTCATCTGCTCAACTCAGGCTGCTGGGTTAAGGTCAGGGTCAGTCCAGCAGGCAGTTAGGGGCAGACAGTACTAAAGGCAACGAGAAACCTCCATATTACACCAAGACAAAACCCAGGGCCACGCACCCGGTTGTGGAACTTGGAGGCCCGGTAAGTCCTCAGGGACAGGTTGTAGACAGCATAGTGACCAGGGTGCTTGGCGTCCAAAAACAACCGCACATCTTCGATGTTATTCTTGATAGCTGACTCCACGCCCTCGGCGGGGAATGACATCACTGAAACAGAGCTGCCCGTCAGCCGCTCGGGACCCCAGGGGCCCACTCTCAACCTGCCACACATACCCACCTCTTCATCCAGCAGGGATGCCCAGCCTGGCCACTGCCTGAGGCATCAGACCACCCACATGGGGGATCCCCCACTCGAATGCACAGACTTGGGAAAGCCTGCAGGTCTCCAAACATCATGACGAGCATTCCCGACTATGCTTTGCCTGAAGGCCCAGTTTAGATATGCATGGCCTCATCCCATGACTTCAGAGCTCCAGATGGTGCTAAAACTGGGCTGTCCATCACTTGAGCCAGGAACTATGTTGGACACAGGCGACCCAAACACCACCCCTCTGGGATGGTGCCCAGGCCCAGTGGAGTTCCCAGCTACCTAGGAGGCTGGAGAAGAGGCACCAGGCCACCTCTGGTAGTTACCAGCCCACAAACTGTCTTCATGCACAGAAAGGGCACAGGTGCACCCTACAGCTGGGCCAGCAAACCTACCAGCAATCCTGGAGGTGATGTAAGATATGTCCAGATCACCCTTTGCATAACTGGAATCAGAAAAGAATGTATGATTATATAGAAAATACTCGGCAGCATGTCACCTCCAGCTGAGCCCAGTCCTGGGAAAGAGGCCACCCCATTGTAGGCTGCACCCTGAGGTGATCGTGTGCACAGGGTGCTGTGTGGTACGTTCCTTGTGATAGTGACACCCATGTGACAGTGTATAGGAATCGGCACCTGCAAGGCTTCAATGGCCTTCCTATGTTCCCATACGTCCTAGAGAAGCAACAGTGGGAGCTGTTTTTGAGAGAGGGTAACAAAGGTGAGGTCACCATGGATGGTGGGCATGGGTCCTGCTGGCTCAGGGCCCTGGTGGGGCACTATGGTGGGCGGCCAGAGGATATGGGCCCCATGTAGGCCAGAGGAAGAAGAAAGGAAGCCCCAACCCACAGGGGCATGCACATCCCTGCTGGTGGCTTCAGCCACCCTAGAGAGGCCGGTTATCCCCTACACCAGTCAACAAAACCAATAAAGTACAGACCAACCCTAATCGACTGAGGAGAAACCTGCAGGCACATTCTAGACTCTGTCCTGAGAAACAGCTGTGGAAGAACAGCCAAAATGCCCTTGGGGGAAGAGTGGAAAGGCAGCCAGTTGGCAGATGGAGCACAGGGAGCTGCACTGCACCCCTGGGCAGGGCCAGGGCAGGGTGGCCACACTCTACACTTGCCACTGCTGACGGGCCACCAAGACAAGGGTCAGGGCTTAAGGACCAAACACTACAGAACTACATACAGATTAGCTAAGGCCAAAGTTTCACTAAACAAGGCAACAACTGAGACAGAGAAGAGCACACAACTTCCACACACGTCCATACATCCATACAATGCAGTACCTGTGCTCGCGTGTATGACACACACTCGCACGCTCACATGTACATATCCACACGATGCGGTACCCGCGCTCGCGTGTATGACACACTCGCACGCTCACATACTCACACATACATATCCATACAATGCAGCACATGCACGTGTGTATGACACTCGCATATATGCTCACATGTGCACATTCACACAATGCAGCAACATCACAAGTGCATGACACATGCTCACGTGCATACATACAGCTGTCGGAGCTATGAACACTCATGGACAATTATGGCACAAGAGAAAAAAAAAAGTGAAGCCAAGAGGCCAAAGTTCCATCATGTATAGGAGACTGTTTGACCACAGGGCTGCGGCTCCAACACCCGAGGGCACGGCTCCATTGTGGTGTTTCCTGAAACAGCCAGGGCCCTCAAGCAGCAGGTGGCAGCACAGGTGACCCTAGTTGAGGCTGTGCCCCAGGAGCTGACACAGGGCTTTGACCTACTTAGCCTGTGTTCCAAGCCCCCAAGTACAAGGTGGTCTGACCCCGTCACATGCTCTCCATATGAGAATGTGACCTCAAGCACCGCTCGGCCCTGCGGCCAGGCCTCCATGGTGACCATGTTAACTGAGAAGAGCTGTGTGGAAGAAGGGTCACCATACCCCACAACTACCTTGTCGGTTTACACCAAAGGAAGAAACAGCACTAGCGTGGGGGCATCCACAGAGAGCGCCAGACTCTGAGGTGGGTGCTGTGAGCCCAGCGCCAGCACACAGAGGGCTCCATGGACAGGGCTTCCAGCTTGCAAGGTGCTGGGCTCACCCCACGTCTGTACTTTGTCGGGGGGAGGCTGGCACATGCTGTCCTATACTTACTTGGCCACAGACTGGATGACCTTGGAGGAAGTGTCCTTGAGGTTGGTGAAGAGCCGCTCCGTCCCACCCCGCAGGATGTCAAGGAAACCGCCATAGGGATGGTCATACTCTGCCAAGGCCAGGGCTGCAGGGGAGACAGGTCTCAGCGGATCACAGGGCCATGAGGCACACCGCCCTGGCCATGAGGTTAGAGTGGAGGCCAATGGAGCGGCTCCCAAACCACAGGGTCCTGAGTGAGGCCTTCAGAGGCTCTGAGGGCAAAGCTGGTGCAAAGGCCACCGAGGCCCCGTGCAGCTGTGAGATGTCCCAAACCCACAAAGGGCCAGAGGGCTGACACTGAGAGACCCTCTCCCCATAATCTATGGAGATGCTGGCCACATAGGGTACAGGTGGACCCCACAGGACGTGGACCCAGAGCCCTCCTCAGGGAGTGGAGAACTGGGAAGGGACCCACGGAGCCCGCCACAGCCCTTGAAAGGGGATGGAGGGGCCTCGCCCGTGGTCAGCCCAAGGCTGTGATGCCGCCCACAGCCAGCCTCCTGCCTGCACACACCCCACTCTCACAGGGGCCCGGACACCCCACCCAGGTCAGCTTCCCTGCGGTCCAGGTCAGGCTTTGGTGGGGCTCACTGTGGTCTTGGGCCCCAGTGCAGAAGCTGCAGACAGGTCAGCTGTGCCCATCAGGCTGACCCCATTAACAACCTGGACACCAAGAGGGCCAGGGCCTTGCCCGGTGAGGCACCCATGACTGCCCTGGGATGGACCCTGGAGGCTGCCCCTGTCCCTCTGGCTCTGCCCTGCAACTGCCCTCAGCTGACCTTGTCTAAATGCTCCTGTCGGATCTGACACCACACTGAGTACCTCAGCTCAGCTCAGCTGGAGTCCCAGTATTGTTGGAACCTTGAGGACCCCATCCCTGCAGCCTGGCTCCCATAAGACAGGGTGCCCATGGGATGAGGACCTGGTTTCCAGCATGTGGGTAGGATGCGGATGGATACCCCTGCAGCTGGGGGCAGGCAGGTCTCACCTCCACTGTAGCTGCTGCTCGAAGGACCCCCAGCAATGGGTGGTGCCCGGCATGGCGCTGGGTTCCCATAGCCTCCGTTCTGTTCCAGCAGCTGGAGGAATCAGAGGCACAGTCAGCTCCCACAGGCCAGCTGCAGTCAGCCGCAGCTCGAGCCTGCCTCGGCGGAGCCCTGCGGGTGGCAGATCCTCCTTGTCCGTGGGCTGCAGTCTCCTCCTCTTCCACCTTTCCCCAGCCCACCGACTCCTGGAGGAGGAGCAGTCCCCACACGGCCCAAGGACACCAGCAGCTGGTCAGGGTGGGCAGGCCCCCTGCCTCCAACAGCCATGAGGTGTTCTCTGGAGAGTCAGGTAGTGCAGAGGAGGGCTCAGGGGTTCTGTAAGTGCTAGGATCACATGCACTTGTGTCCCCCATGGCAAGTGGCACCTCCTCTCTGGACAGTGGGAAGAGCAAGGCCCCAGTTCCCACACCCATCCCAGGGCATCTGCAGGTTACACAGAGGTCCATGAGTCACAGGCACAGAGGCTCAGTCACCCTGTGTAGAGCAAAGCCATCCATCACCCCCCGTCTCTTCGTCCCTGTCTGAAACTAACCCATTACCTCCATGCCTCCCCCAATAGTCCTGACGATGTCATCCACACCATCCACTCACCAACCCACAGTACCTGGCACCCAGCTTCAGGGTATCGCTGCCCAGTACCCCCTGAGGGAACCCACCAGCCTATGTCCCCATTTCCTGCCACTCCTTGACCCCCAGCCTGTGCACTCAACACCACCTCCATAGGAACCACAACCCTGACCCCCTCAACTTACTCCCCTATAGAGTCCTGATTCCTAAGCACTCAGGCCAGTCACTCTGACCTCCCCACATTGCACACTCGCCCTCTGCAGCCCCATATACATAGCCCCAGGAAAATTCGACTTCCAGCTTTAAGGCTAAAAGAACCCGAAACCACAGAGCAAGGACCAGCACTCCAGGGGAGGGTGGCAAACTCCACAGGTGGGACCCAAAGGAGGCCAGGGACCCACCCACTCCCTGCAACCTCACCACTACCTCAGAAAGGGCTTCTGGCCAACACGCCGAAGTACCCCCTGGCCTGGCCACTCACCCCAGTCTGTCCTTGACCTGTGGGTTGAGCCTGGGAGTGACCACAGCAGAGACCCTGAGCCATGGCTGGATGCCTAAGCCCAGGAATCACGAAAGGCACAAAGAAAGACAACAATACGCAATGTATCAACTATTGTTACTGTCCTACTAACCTGTTTGAAACTTGGTTTCATTGCTATGTTTATCTTTTTTTCTCTTTAAAATTAAAAAATAAAAAGAAATTAAAAAAAAATAATGGGGCCGGTGAGATGGCTCAGCGGCTTAAGCGCCTGCCCGGCAAGCACGAGGGCCCGAGTTCGACTCCCAGAACCCACATACGAAAAAGGGGACGGTGATATCGCTCAGCGGCACGGGCGCCTGCTGGCGCACGAGGTCCTGAGGTTGACCCCCCGGTACCCACAAAAAAAAATAAAAATAAAAATAAAAAAATAAAAGGCACAAAGCAGCTCACTCGCTGCAGCACCCAGCGCAAGGACTGCCAGACAGCGTGACAGAGCAACCCTCAGGGCCAGCCCAGCCAGGACTTGACCTTCCCCCAGGCTGCAGCAGGCCCCACCACACAACAGCTAGATCCCATGGGAGACCTCAGGGTAACGTTGAGAACACACACCCCCCACACCTCAATGCAGGCATGGCCAGCACAGATGACAGGCCTCACCTCCGTGATGGGTGCCTTGGGGTTCACGTTCCTGGCTGCTGCAATCTCCTGCAGCTGGCGCACGGCCTCCGCAATGGACAGCCGCTCCTCAGGGTTGACCTTCAGCATGGCGCCTGCAACAGAACACAGTAGCCGCGCTCGGCCCACGCTGGACAGAGCTCTAGGCCCAGGTTGGACAGCACCACCAGGCCATCTGCTATACACACAATGCTGACGTCAGAGGCAAGGGAGGGAAGAGTAAAAGAGCAAGGGTAAAACTGAACAGAGTCGGCAGAAATGGCCATTCAAGACAGGCATGGTGGTGCATGCCTGAAATTCCAGCACTGAGAAAGGCTGAAGAAGAAAAACCTCAAGTTCAAGGACAGTCTGAGCAACTTAGCAAGACCCTGTCTCAAAACAGAAAAATAAGTGGGGAGATACAGTTCAGTGCTCCCATAGCTTCAACTCCCAGTGCTGAAAACAAACAAACAAAAAAATGAGCCATTCAGAATACCCTAAGCTCATAAAGGGCAGAGCCACTGGGACACTGCTGGACAGCTGCAGCGGTGGGAGGCGTGGGGTGGTGACAGAGCTCAGCAGGGCTGCCCAGCAGCACACTCGTGAGGACTCACGGATGAGGTCGTGGAAGACGCTGTACCGAGTGTCATTTGCAGGGATTGAGTACTTCCCATTGACGATTCGCAGTTTTGCTCCGTCCTCAAAAGGGTGCTGCCGGAAACACAGCAGGTACAAGATGCAGCCCAGGGCCTACAGGAAGAGCAGGAGCTTAGCCTCAGACTCCAGGGTACAGGCTGAAAGCCAGGCACAGGGCATCCCCATCCTCAGGGACCCTGGAGAGCACCTGCCAGGCTTTTGTTTCATCAGTTTTACAGGTCAACCCTGGTTCAGCTCACAAATGTCAAGCTGGCTCAGCAGGTTGGCAAGGTGACCTACCACACCAGAAGCCTTGGTCCTTCCATTCTTATCCAGAAAAATGATCTCTCTAGGCTACAGTGGCACAGCTCCAAACCCTTATTTTCATATCAAAAGGTTGCCTTTTGCCCCTTGTGATGGTGCACACCTGCAATCCTAACACTCCGGGAGGCTGAAGCAGGAAGATCACAAGTTTAAGCCCAACCTGGGCAACTTAGTGAGATCCTGTCTCAAAATAAGAAATTTTAAAAAGGGCTGGGGCTACAGCTCAGTGCGAAGGCCCCGGGTCCAATCCCCAGTGCCCCCCACCAATTCCCTTCAAATTTATTTATTTTATTTAAATATTTGTCTTTTTTTGGGGGGGGACCAGGAATTGAACTCAGGACCTCACACTTGCCAGGCAGGTACCATGCTGCTTGAGCTATATCCCAGGCCCTTATTTTATTTATTTATTTATTTATTTATTTATCATTTTTTTGAGACAGGATCTTGCTACATAGTTCAGGCTGGTCCTGAACTTTTAGTGATCCTCCTGCCTCAGCCTCCCAAGTACTGGGATTACAGGTGTGCGCCACCATGCCTGGCCTCCCTTCAAATTTAAACAGACCACACTAAAGCATTGAGATCTGTGGGCTAGCAGGCACCCACAAGGACCTTGCCACACAAGAGGCACAGCAGCTGCCAGGGATGCATGGTTCCAATGACTCCTAGCTACAGCCCCGGGGCAGCTCGAAGGGCGCACTTCACTGGGGTTTTCAGACCTGACCTCTCCCTGCCCAGAATGTCCGCCCGTGCAAGTGGAGAGAGCAGGTGGTTCCGGTGACACTACCCTCATCCAGCTCCAGAAGCAGCACAGTGGGGACCAGATGAGTCGTGTCAGCTGTGTCCTCGTGCCCAGACATGTGCTGAGGGTCACTTGTCACAGGCCACTTGCTGGGGGGCCAAGAGGTGACAAGCTAACAATGACACTGTATAGGTTCTCCCCACCCTAGCACAGCAGGCTCAACTCAGACGCCCACACAGACATGTGTCAGGGAGTCGGGCCTGGCCCTGGGCTCAATCCCCAGACCCACAGAACTAAACCAGAACCAAAGGACGGGGTACAGGGAGCTCCCATGCAGTGAGACAGGTGAACTCAACCCCCCCCACCCCAGCTTTGTTCACCGTGCTAGAGTGGCTCCCGGACCCAGGGAACACGTTGACTTAACCTACTGGTTTGTCATAAAGGGTATCCCTGAAGGTGCAGTGAGGAGAGGCCCAGGGAGAGGCGGGGCAGTACGGATCCCCAGCCTACAGATCCACCTGTCTCACCACACGGGCGCTCCCTGCATCCCATCAAAGCCAACAAGACAGCCGGGGACTCTCGGCCAGCCGGGGAAGGGGCTGAGCTGCGCCTCAAGGGTCTGATGCCATCTCGGGTGGACAGGGTCACACCATCTTAGCCCGAGCATGCCCTACAGGCATCGCTGCAGAGCTGGCCTCCCACTGCCAGTTGGAATGGAGAGCTGCCCTTGGCCAATGGGATGCAGCCCTGAAGGGCAGGGTTCTGGGCATCAGCCTGCAGGCAGAGACGTGATGGTGCAGACTTGGCCTGTGCAGGCCCTGCTGCTGCGTGCTATCTCCCTAAGAACCACAACACCACCAGCTGGCTCTGCTCCAGTCACCCCACTAGCTCTCATGAGTCTTCACAAGACAAAGAGCAAGGACAGCAAAGGAAGGGAGGCTGAGGAGGTAGATGGCTCCACCAGGACACCGGCCCAGGCTCCAGCAGGGCAGTGCTTAGCTCACCCAGATATCCTGCTTCTCGCCAATGGGGAAGTTGGAATACAGGTCTACGATCTCTGGTGTCCTATACATGGGTGTGGTGTTCCTCGTGATCTGAAGGAAAAAAATGTGACTATTTCATGAAGAAGCTACAGGCAAGCAGTGTCTTTAGTCCTGCAATGGTCCTGTGACTTTCCAAGCTCTGCTGCAGACTGGGCAGCTGCTGGTCTTCCCACAAGGTACCAGAAGGGCCTTGGCCCATCGACTGAAGGTACAGCCCAGCCTCGAGCAGGGCCTCCCAGGCAGAGACGAGCTCCGCAGGTGCTTCTAAACCATGCTTTGAAGATATCTGTGTGGGTAAAGGAGGAGCTCTGCAGGTAAGTAGTGGTGACGCTGAGTGTACTTGATGCCACTGTGCCACACATTCAGAATAACTGCAGCAGTAAATTTCATGTTACATGTGTTTTATAACAATTTAAAAAAACCCCAGAGAACAAGGGATAAGAGATTCAGAGCCACTTGACATGAGGAGAACGAGCTGAAACACTCCACTCAGCTGTCGATGGCCACGAGAGCACGACGAGGGCCCTTGGAGCCTGGTGGTGGCAGTCTCAACATCCTGGTCCTTGGGGACACAGTTTGCACCCAAAGGGTCACAGGAGCCAAAAGGAGCACAAGCAGAGAGGAAAGGGGCCAGGAGTGGCCTCCTCAGGCCACAGGGCACCACCTGGCCTCACCTCCTCTTCCACCATGGCTCGCTTCTGGGCGCTCCAGCTGTAGTCGGGGTAGTGGGAGATGGTGGTGGCACTGCCAAAGTCACAAAGCTTAATGGTCCCCTGGCTGCTGAGCAACAAGTTCTCAACCTGCAGGATGCCAGAAGACAGTCCTATGAACGTTTAGACCTCCGCAAAAGTAACAGGTATGTCAGACAGGACCAGCAGACAGCCCATGCCGGGGTGAGGACACTGGCCATAGCCCCCACTGACCCCACGTCCTCCACTGCAGAGAGGCAGTCAGCTCCACACCGGCAGCAGCGGTGCGGAACACAGACACACACGGACACAGACACAGACACACACACACACACACACACAGCCCTAGGCAGAGCAGCGGAAGGAGGGTCACACAGAGGTCAGCAAAGGCCTTTTTCCAAGGGAACCTTGCCTCATCTTAAACTCTATTTTTCTTTTGAGACAGGGTCTTGTTATGTACTGCAGGCTGCCTTGAACTCACAGCAATCCTGCCTCAGCCTCCCAAGTGCTGGGACTACTGGCACGCACAACTCCTGGCTTGCCTTGTCTTAGATTCTTTCTGATCAGAGGCAACACACCCACAACTCAGAAAAACAAAAAAGTTAAAATCACTATAAATCAAACAGATAATCCTAATTAATCACAAGATACCAGCCTTCAGAAAAACCAAAAGGCGAGAGAACATAATGTATCACTTGTAACTAAATTAAACATAACCCAGGAACAAACTTAATAAAAGTCAGACAAAATACCTCCTGTACAGAAAGGCACAAAACAACTGAGATGAAATTTAAATACAAAGCAGAAAGGGAAACACAGCTTTCAACAAAGTATCACAATGTCATTAAGATGTCACATGGCCCCAGTGGCCCCAGCAGAGGGGCCCTGTACAAGCCAACTCTGGCCACAATCCACAATCCAGGAATAGTTTTTATATTTTTAAAAACCTGGGGGAGGGGGCCGGTGAGATGGCTCAGCGGCGTAAGCGCCTGCCCGGCAAGCGCGAGGGCCCGAGTTCGACTCCCGGAACCCACATACGAAAAAGGGGCCGGTGATATCGCTCAGCGGCACGGGCGCCTCCTGGCGCGCGAGGTCCTGAGGTCGACCCCCCGGTACCCACCAAAAAAAAAAAAAAAAAAAAAATGGGGGAGGGGCTCAGAAGAAGATTAGCATTTCAGACACATGAAATTAAATGGCGTTCAGCCACGCCCACTCCTTGGGCAACTGTCCTATCGGCTGTGCTCCCCAGAGCAGGGTGCTGTGGCCCAAGCCCTGCGGCCAGCAGTACCACATCCCTAATGGCCCCTCACAGAAGTCTGTCAGCCCTGCTACAGTCACAGCAATTTCAATCAATTCCCAGAAGTTTGGTGGAACTTCACAAACTGACTCAAAAACTTGACGGAGACACAAAGAGCCAACAGGAGCAGACAGGCCCCTCTGCAAGGCTTTGGTCATAACACAGGCACCAGCTCAAGGACACGACCCAGTGAGCACCACACTCACCACAAGATGCTCTGTGGGGCATGCAGAGGACGTGCCACATTCCTGGGGTTGGAGGGTCTGGCCCAAGAGGAGGACCCAAGTCCACAGAGGCAGCAGGAAGGAACGATGTCCTGGCCTCCTGAAGACTCCTACAATACTCAAGTGACACGCAGTCACCAAGGCACCCTGGAGGGCAGCAGGGCAGCCATAGAGGGGAACCCCTGCCCCAAGCACCTGCAAACCACAGGAAAAGGACAACAGAAAAACAGGCACCTGAAGGAGACCCAAGTCCCATGATGGGAAGATGCAGCCTCACAGGCAAGGCACCTGCCACAGGACCCTGAGGCTGCCAAGGTCCTGCCAGACCCAGGAGCAGCCAAACAGGTACATGCTCTCTACTCCACAACCACAGGACAGGGTAGGGCAGACAGTAGGCCTGAGAGGGCCCTGCGCCCTCTGCACTGGAGGACGACCAGCGCCCACCAGGGCAAGCTCGCACTTGGACTCTTCACTCATCCTACCCTTCTGTTCTTCACTGGAAAGGAAAGGAAACAAGGGCAAGCACACACATACCTATCAACCCCATGTCACAGATGTGAAAAGACTCTGATGCCCTGAGAAAACCCTCAGCACCCACAGGAGCCCTGGGGCCCAAGGCAGAACCAAGGCAGGTGCGCTGCAGGGCCCAAGAAGAGCCCTCACTTGCCACGCAGTGGGCCTGGCACTGTGCTTCTGGAACCTTGAAAGATACTCCTGCTGCAAGCAGGAGTCCTGGATACAAAGTCCAAAAAGAAAGCAGAAAGCAATTACAGAATAAAAAAGAAAGAGAGGAAGGAGAGAGGCAGGAGGGTAAGGAGGAAGAGGAGAGTATGAAGGAGCCCAAAACAGGCAAACACCTGTCTGCAGCGCAGGGAGGCATCTGGCCACCAGTCACCTCAGATCCTGTTTTCCAAGTGTTTCTGAGTTTGGGGATCCAATGATGGGGGTTAGGCTCACCACGGCATCTGAGTTCTAAGTGAGGACTCACAGGTAGAACTCCCAGTCAAAATCACAAGAGGACAGAACCTACCCCAACCAGAGACGCAGCACAGAAAACTGCTTCCAAATCCTGGGCCAGTGGGACCAAGGGCAGAATGAGATTGGGAAGGGTGGGCAGCACTAACACCAACACCATGTGGCACTTGAGGTGAAGCCCCATGCCCTGGAATCTCACTGGCACAGGAAGGCCAGAGACCACGGGGAGCAGGTGAGCGACCAGCCCCTGAGCAGAACCCACCCAGGCCGAGGCAGCTGTGGCTCTGGAAGCCAGGCCAGGTGGGCATGCAGGTGGAGAGATAGATGCTGCCCTTACCCTGTGTCACACCCAGTCAGTTCCAGGTGAGTAACACCTGAGGCAGTCAAGGTGGACTGAACACTGAGAAGAACTCAGGGGCCTAGTGGACCCAAAAGCATAGAGGGGCTTCTTTCAAGGCCTGGCAGGGGTACATTGCCCAACCACACATTCATGAGCTGATCCCCCAGGATTACGTCTGCTTTGCTGGCCAGAATGCTACAATGATGTAAGAAACATTCCGGCTCCCAGAGAAGCACACACAGGTGTCTTCAAGTGAAACAGCTTAAAAAATCTTCAGCACAAAGAATCTGCCTCAGTAAGGAGTCACGTTGAAGACAAGCTTGGTGGACACTGGATGATTCTCTCAAGTCTGGGGTTGATTAACAAGACACAACAGCAAAGTAGAGACCAGGACATAACCAGAAGACTCCCGCAGCACACGCAACCTTAGAAAGCTCACCACAGGACACACACGGAGCTCCACAGAATCAAACTTCTAGGCCCATAAAGAAATGGAAAAAATGGTAAAAACTAAAGGGAAGCCAACTAAAGAATAAGGCACTGATGACTAAAAACACAGAAATATTCACTGTTATTAATAATCAGGAAAAAGTGAACTCACAACATGCAGGTCTGGTACCCCCACCCCATCACGCTGGCAGGTCAACTCCAGGGCCAGAGGCCCTACAGGACAGGGACGGGGTGGCAGGGCCGCAGCAGCCCCGAGGAGGACGCAGGGCAGCCCATACACGCACCCCAGGACGCCACACCCCTGAGGCAGAAGGAAAGCTGGGCGGGAACCCGCCCTGTACCACAGCAAGAGCGGGAGCACTGCCTGAGCCCAGGAGACAGGGGCTCACAAGGCCTCAGCGCGGGGGGACCAGGGCGTGGAGTGAAGTGAGGGCACCCGTGCCCACGGCTGGCACCTTGAGGTCTCTGTGGATGATGGGCGGCTTCTGCCTGTGCATATGCTGCACAGCTCTGCATGTCTGGTAGAAGATCTTCAGGACGGTGTCACAGGGCAGAGGGCCTTTAGCTTCAATTTTCTTTAGAAATTCTACCAGCTGCCCTAAAAGAGACAATTGAGTTCAATCACTCTGGGCCTAAAAAATGCCATGCCCTCCTGGCCAGGGTTCTGGTTCTGCCTGGTGCAGGGCGTCGCACTCACTGGCTTATCTGAAGCCACAGTTGGCACCTGACCAGTTGGCGCCTGACCAGTCGGCCTGTACAGCCGGTGCTGCCTTTGCCGTTCTTCCACTGCTGCAGGAGGTCTGTGGGCACCAGGTGTCACCGAAGCCCCAGGTGTGGGACACCGCAGGGGCAGCAGGCATGGGGCAGCCTGGGAGCAGCACAAAAAGCAAGGCCACCCAGTGGAGGCCCAAGCGAGAGAAACATGTCCCCTGTAGTCGGGCAGAGAAAGATCAAGGACTGGCGTGCTTCACAGGGCCACACAGAGTGATTATAGACCACCTGCAGTGACGATGACAAACATGAATTCTCAGTGTGTCTGTGCAGAGGTCACTGCCCCTCCTGAGGTATGGATGGTATTCACCTGCTAACGCAGCATCTCCGAGACTGTGCACACAACACCAAAACTGTGCTGGGCCTGGCACCACCCAGCTGCTCTCCAGGGATCATGGGACAGACCACCAGCTCCGCCAGGCCTAGGGCCAAGAACCTGGGCATGGGGGCTGGGATGCTGCTGGCGCCCTGCGCATGCCCACGTTCTCCAGCCACCCCACTCCATCGCAGGTCTCACAGTTCCAGCTGCAGCCCCAAGCATGGTGTTGCCCGGAGCCTCTTTGACCTACACCCCACCTAGCCTCAGTTCCGTGCCTCTGCACCTGCTCTCCACAAAGCAGCCCCCAGGGATCCCCTGCCCAGCACACTCCAGGCCCTACTCAACACCAGGGCCAAGGTCACACCACAGCTACAGCTTACAGGTCCCAGCCAGCGGATCACGGACACCGCTCTGGTGACTGCATCTCCTCCCTGCTCCCAAGTATGCTGCCCTCACACCTCACACCCTCTTCCGGGGGCTTCACTGCCCACTTCATCGGAACTTGCACACCTTTCTCTGCCATAGCTCCAGCTTCCAGGCCTGCCAGGTTTGCCTGGACAGCAGCCTGCACACAGCAGCAGCTTCAAGGTGTACCAGAGTAAGATGCTAGTGCTCCAAAGGCAGCCTCAGTAACCTCCAGGCCTCTGCAACTTCTAGAAGAAATAGAATGCAGGCTCATGTGTCTCTGGTCTCCTGAAGCTCAGAGCAAGGCCTTCTACTAATGCAACTTTCAACCAGGAGCTCCAGGCACATGCCCACAGCAGGGATTCCAGACCAAATCTGGGATGCATTCTCCACAGCCCTGCAGGCACTGCACCTCATGAGGACTCTCAGTCACCAAGAAAGGAAGCGTGGCCTCCCTCTGCTTCCCATAGCACCAGCCAAGGATGGCAACTGAGCCTACACCTGCCACCTCCTTCACTGCTCCGCCTTGGGGAGCGCCACAGCAGTGCACCCTTGTTCTCCACAGCTCCACACCCTCCGGGACCAGGAGCTCCAGAACCTACTCATGCAAAGGCTTCTGACTTTCCCAAATGATGGGGGAAAGGTCTGTTTTGAATAGCACCTGGGAAAACGATAGATGGTAGGAGCCACCCCCTCAGCCTCAACCCACATGGCCAAAGTGTGCAGGGTGGGCAGAATCACACCCTGATCGCCATCTGTTCTGCCCCACAGTGCAAGACTCAGCCAGGCTTGGCAGCTCCAGCAATGCACCCATGGGTTACCAACAACGTCCTGGTCTCAAGAACCCCAGCCTTTGAGCGTGGTGAGGTGAGCAGGAAGCTGCCCCTCACCCATGGCCCACCCTCCAAGGTTTCAGTTACCATGGTCAACTATGGTCAAAAGACACACAGTGGAACACTCCAGACACAGACAATTCACAGGGTTTATGTTGTGGGCATCCCGAGTGGTGTGATGGAACCTCACAACGCCCCACTTGGTCCCTGGTGGGCGGGGTCACCCCCGGCCCAGCCCATCTAGCTGAGTCAGTAGTCATCCTGGTTATCAGGGTGGCTGTCACAGTCGTGCTGCACCTGTCAGAGGCTCTGATTTGTCTCTAGGTTCAGGCACCCACTGCCAGTCTGGGAAAAAGTCCTCAAGAATAAGGGGCACACTCTACTGGCATGAAAAAATGTGTGATTTTAAAAACAATGTTAAAAAGTAAGTACATGAGTAAACCCCTAAGCAGATATAGTGGTACAAGCTTGTAATTCTAGCTACCTAGGAGCCTGAAGCAGGAAGACTGCAAGTTAGGGGCTAGCCTGGGCTACATAGCTAGTTAAAGGGCAGCCTGGTTACACAGTGAGACCCAGTCTCAAACAAAACCAAAACAACAAACACCAGGTTTATAAGCATCTATTCAACTCTACATCATCTGTTTTTTCATTCAGCACATGTTTTACTGTAACTGAAAATCACAGTAACAACTGACACCCAGGAAGGGAAAGGCCCCAGGTGAAGGCTGAGCGGAGATGTCCACACAGCCAGGCTGGCATCTTTCCCACCTGTGGGGACAGCCCAGGGTCTCAGAACCGGTTCCCAGACACCATGCAACCCTAACAGAGCAGCTGGGAGAAATATCACTCAGAACAGAAAGGACACAGGCAGCCTCACAACTGACCACAGCACAGGAACTGTGCAGTGCTGTATGGGGCTGGGGCAGCGTGACCAAGACACTGGGGACAGCTGGAGATGGCAGAACAGGCTGCCACAGTCACATCATGAAGATTTCCTTAGGGACTGAAGTCAGGCCACACGTGAGAAAAAGGATCTCAAGACTCGCTGTCTGCAACTTCTCTTTAAATGATTCAGCAAGAACACAAAAGGGTACAACATGACTGAGAGCCAGTGATACCAACGAGAATCCAGGGTTTCCACTGCATCTCTTTCAAGTTCTCTGTAGGTTTGAAACTTCAGAATAAAAAGTTGAGGAAAAAAAATCAATGCAAGGGTCACTGTGCAGAGTTAAGGCACTGCGGTCCTAGCCACAGCAGTGAACACTTGACCATGAGCAGCAAGTGTCACGGGGACCACGGCTGTCTGGTCATCAGGTGAGCAAGGGTTCAGGAAGCACAGGTGAGGGTACACCTGGGCAGAGCCTCCCCCCAGTCTGCTCCCCCTGCCTTCTGCCTGTGCCAGTGAAGGTTCCAGCCCTGCACAGAGCTCACCGCCTGCCCACCCACCCTCTGCTCAGCACAGCCCCCAGCCCCACCTGCACCTCCACACCTCTTCCTCCACCCAAGCTGGCCCCGCCATTTCCAACCCTCATCCCAGCTGTCCACTTATGCCCCAGCCTCCTCTGTCTTCCACCAGGACCCGTCACTCTCTGCCCATACTGGCTATCGTCACAGCTTGTTTTGTGCCCTGTAGGCGGCAGCTCTCTCATGGCTGGGTTGCTTTTCATGGGCTCCCTGCCTCAGTCTCCCTCACTGCTTCTCCTGGGCCTCTTCTCCCTATACTTACTGCCCAGGTAACAGACATTCAAATAGCCACTGTGCCACAAACCTAGGAAAGAGTTCTCTCACAGGACCACAGGTCCCAAGACAGAGCTCGGCCCCTAGCAGATGCTCTGCAGCTGAGCTGTATGGTGGAGGAGCCACCACCCCGAGTCATGTCCCCACTGTGCAGCCAAAGCTGGGGGCTCAGCAGCACCCCCAAGTCACCCAGGCAACCACTCTGGCCCCACAGCACTCTGCAAGGGCCTTCCCAACCTACCAGTCTCTCCCTGTCCTGACATCTTCTTGGGTTTGACCTTGAGGAGGTCACCTCCCCTCTAAAGGTCCCTCTCTTTGCCAAAGGCATATGCAGCCACACGGAGCATGTGACCCGGCCCCCCCTCCCACATACTCACTGAATGCCTCTTGTGTGTCAGCCCATTCTGCCACTGGGAACACATGGGTGACCCTGCTCCCCCAGAACCTGCAACCCAAAGAGGGACACAGCTAAGCCTGTTCCAGGTGACTCAGCTCACCAGACAACTGGCCTGTCCTTTCGGCTGAGACCAGTGCCTTCTGAGAAGACCCAGGGAGCAGTTTACAACAGGGAGAACATGCCAGAGAACAGCACGCTGGGCTCCAGAGGAGCTGTACCTCTGCAGAGCTCTGTGAGCAGCAGGAACTCCGCCTGCCCCGTGTCAGATTCCTCTTTTCCTATGGATGCTGCAGAGCAGAACTGGACGATGTTGGGGTGGCCAGAGAGTTTTTTCTGCAGGTATCTTGTTAAAGGAGAACGTGCATGAACATGTCCACAATCCTGTGCACTTAGGACATACAAAGCACGGAGAGACCAGTCATGATACCTGGACTGCCTTACATCTCAGCTGAGCAGAAAGATGAGGACAGCCATGTGGGGCCAGGAGAAGCCAAGGGTGCAAGAGAAAGCAGTGGAGAGAGCGACGTGCGGGCAGGCAGAGGCTCCGGGGTGCCACAGCAGGGAGGCTGTGAGTGTTACCACGTCCACGTTTGGGCAGCCACCACGTTCTCTGAGCAAGCAAAGCTTGGAAAGAGAAGCAGCAGATCCAGCCAGCAGCAATGTGAGGCCCCAGTCTGGGAGGACATGTATGGCAGCAGAAAACAGGAAGAGCCCACAGCCCCGCCATCTGTGTGGCAGGAGCTGAGCAGGAGGCCACATGAAGGCCTGCTGGCACCATGGCTGTCCATAAGCCCTCACCCAGGACTTCAGCCAGATGGGGCAGAGCAGGGCACTACGAGGCATGGAGATCTCTGGGGTAGGAAGAGCAACCCTGCTTCCCAATATCTCTGAACCTTTTACTATGACCCAGGGAGTACAAAACAGGAAGAAAACTCCTTTTCACCGGAAATGGTCTGCAAGAACTCTAGTAAAGGCAAAAGGCCAATTCTAACATATCATGCAGAATGACACAAAGCAGCTTCTGGTGGTTGGAGGTCACATCCCTCATGCAGGTCAGTGCCTCCCTAAGTGATGGCACCAGCCCTCAGGCCCAGGAAAAGGATACCAAGAAGCAAACTTCCTGAATGATGGCTCTGTTCTTTTCCTCTTCGTTGGACAGTAACCGCTGTTGGGAAATAGCACATGAGAAAGGTTGAAGACCATTTACTTTGCAATTTACAGGATGGCTTATCTTAGACAAATACTCCAGAAAAGAAAAGGCACTGCATCTGACAGCGTACAACTTGTTTAGCTGCATTTTGACATCTGACCTGATGGAAGCTTAGAGACCCCTGAACAACCTTTATAAGGCAAGAACACAAGAGAAAATAGAAATAAGAGCCAGAGTAAAACAAGACAGACAAGGAGAGCAAGAGAGGCCACCAGGCAGAGGCACAGCCACTAGCCGAAGACTGCCAAAGCCAGGGTTCGCCAGCGGGGGCCCACCCAGCCCCCAGCAGCCAGGCCTGCAGCTGTGCCTCAGGAAAACATCAGAGCTGCTCTGCCCTGCACCCATGTCATGGAGACCCCTCCCATCCCACCGTGACCCCTATCTGCACATGTTCTGTGGGCACAAATCCCACAAGGTGCTTCTGAATTCCTCATATTCCTGAATTCTACATTCTGGCATATGGAACCAAGGGGCTGTGACCCCGTAGTGAGGTTACTCTCACCCTGCCCCCAAGACTGACTAGTCCCCCTAGCCCCATCAGAAAGCATCCTGGAGAGCATCCTGAACCCAAGCTGGAGACAGGAGAAGACAGACAGATGAATTGTAAAGCAGATACAAAAAGAGTAACAAGGACCCATCTCTGAAAACAGTCCCAGAGATTCCTGTAAATAAACCAACCCTCCCCCACAGCATCCGGCTGTTCTCTTTACCTTTAATGCATACTCTCTGCCACTTCCCAGATCTTGAGCTTCATACACAAATGCAAATCCTCCTGAAAATAAAATTGTATATCAGGTCAGTACTATGATTTAAGCTTAGAAACACCCTTACTAAGTAAAACAGACACCAGCCTTGTGGCTGCAGACAGGAATTTGTTTCCCACAAAGAAGTGCAGCCTGCTTTACTTGCCACTGCCATTGATATGATGGGAAAGAAAGCCTCAGGCCAATCAGCAAAGAGGGTCAACGTGGGGGAAATTAGCAAAACCACAAGCCAGTACTCTCAAAACAGTAGCTCTTCTGAGATTTTACCAGATAGTTTTTTCTTTTTCTTTTTTTTTTTTTTTTTTTTTTGTACCAGAAATTGAACTCATGACCTTGCACTTGCCAGGCAGGTGCTGTGCCACTGAGCTATATTCCTGGCCCAACCAGGGAGTTTTAAGATTTGATTTACCAAACATTTTTCTTGAGACACAATCGCACTATGTAGTCTAGGCTGGCCTTGAATTCATGATCCTCCTTCCTCAGCCTCCCAAATGCTGGGATCACAGGCATGCGCCACCATGCCTAGCCTTTTCTGTAGAAAATCACATTGTGAATTTTAAACTGTCACGAAATTCGGATTAGAGAGCGTCTACAAATGACAAAAGGAGCATCCTACCTAGCAGTAAAGCTGAGCCCTCCCCCAAAGACCAGGGGCAAAGAAGGGCTGTGTCCTTGTCACTTGGTGTCATACTTCAGCGCAATCAGATGAAAAGAAATGAGCGGCATTCAGATCACAAGAAGCAGCAAATACATTCTTATTTTCAGGTAACATGATCTCCTGCATGAAAAATCTGGTGAAATCTCAAAAGAACAGCAAATGTAACTAATAAGTGAATTTAGGAAGGTTGTAGGGTATAAAAGCAAGATACAAAAATCAGTTGTATTTCTATACCACCAGGATAGGCAGAGATTTCTTAGACATAAGCACAGAAGCATCATCCATTAAAAAAATAAATAAATGAACTATATCTAAAAAGATCTACTCTTTTAAATATACTAATCAGAGAATGAGAAGATCCACTAATTAGGTTTAAAAATCACATATCCGATAAAGGACTTTTACCCAGAAAACATAAATCCCAAAATGCACTAACAACAAAAAAAAATTTTTTTTTTTTAATGTGGGTACCGGAGTCAACCTCAGGACCTCGCGCTTGCCAGCAAGCACTTGTGCCGCTGAGCGGTATCACCGGCCCTTTTTTTCCTTTATGTGGGTTCTGGGAGTCAAACTCAGGACCTTGCACTTGCTGGGCAGGCGCTTATGCTGCTGAGCCATCTCACCGGCCCAACAACAGAAATTTTAATGAGCAAAAAACATAAACACATCAACAAGGATACGCTAAGGAAAGTTAAGCACATGGGAAGATATTTCATCATTATCATTAGAGAAATGCAAATTTAAACCACGAGATACTCTTAAGCAGCTATCAGAATATCTAAAATTTTAAAAACTCACCAGATTAAGTATTGTTTATGAGGTGGAACAACTGAAACGTATACACACTACTTGTGGAAATGTCAAAAGATATAACCATCTGGGAAATCTTGACAATTTCTTAAACAGTTAAACATATATTGATTATATAGTGATGGCTGGCCATGGATGTAAATGTACAAGTGTAAGACCATAAAACTGTAGGATAAACATGGAAAAAAATCTTCAAGAACAGGACTCCTAGGCATGCTTGGAAAGGGGGATATGCTACAATGTCAGTGCACTGCGACTACCTAATAATCTGCTTTTTTTTTTTTGTGGGTACCGGGGGGTCGACCTCAGGACCTCGCGCGCCAGCAGGCGCCCGGGCCGCTGAGCGATATCACCGGCCCCTTTTTCGTATGTGGGTTCCCGGAGTCGAACTCGGGCCCTCGCGCTTGCCGGGCAGGCGCTTAAGCCGCTGAGCCATCTCACCGGCCCCCTAATAATCTGCTTTTGAAGTCCATCTAAATGCATCCTGTTGACATCCAGACAGGGAATCCTGTCCCCAAACAGAGCCTCTCCCGCTTCTGTGGGTCCTGACTTCCCAACAAGTCTGCATTTGTCAGTCAGTACCAAATCCTCCCTGCCTCCTCCGTCCGGAACAAGGAAGCGCCCTCCAACGTTGGCGGCGGGGAAACACACTTGCCTCAGAAGTATTGAAGCTTGTTTAAATGTATATGTAAAATACTACAGATTTCTTACCCTGTTTCAGTTCAGAAAGAGGCTTCAAACAACTAAGTCAAAGGAGGAAGTCTGGCTCATAACTGCCCTGGTTATTTTTCTTCTCCTGGCACACCTAGAGAGCAAAGGGAAACAAGTTCCTCTGCACCGCCACAGCTCACACTTCCTTGTTCTGCATCCGGGTGCTGCCTGACCTGCATAAGCTTCCTGCTTTATAGAACCCTTCCTCTTTCTTGCCAAATCTCACTAAATCACACCTAAAAATCTGCTTATGACCACAGTAGAGAGAAGTATGTGACCATGCTACAGCCAGAATGTCCCTTCAGGCCTTCTAGAATAAGGACACCAGAATGTTGTGCTGGATCCTCCAGCCCCAAGAACTAGCAGCCCTGAGTAGGGCCTCTCTCTCTCCCCCCACACCAAGGCAGCAGAACACAAGTGTTTTTCAAAAGCCCATAAACTTTACAGGTGCTGAGACCTGACACAGTCCTGGGCACCTTCCGATAAAGGCAAGGAAAACCTAGAGATGGCAACTCCATGCACGCCAATAATCAAACTTTGTGAGGAGGGCAGAGGACACTCAGGAAGCACGAACAAATCTGACAAAAGACACCCCAGGACACACAACTGAAGGCCTCTATCCTGCAAGCCTCTACGTGGGTCACAGCCACTGGCTGTAGGAAGAGAAACCGGGACTATGGGACCCAGCACTGTCCACCCTCTGCCCTCACTGAGGATGGCAGGACTCCTACTGCCTCAGCGCTGTGTGCAGCCACTGACTGAAGAGCACCCCAGAACTCAGGAGAGTCAGTCCTGCCATCCAGATGTCCAGTCCAACCCCCTGGTGCACAGCATCCCTGGATGTGATGCAAAGGGCCATGCTTATGCCCTTCTCTAGAGCTCTGCTCACTTCTTGACGCCAACCTGAGGCATTGTGAGCCCCTTCTCTGGGCCTCCCCCACCTACTGTCACAGCCTCTGCTTTGGACAGGGGAGGTGTCTGCAGACCCAGACCTCCTGACAGGACCATCACTCTCTAGCCTGACCCAGGCCCTGACTGTGCCCCTCCAACAAGGCAGTGCCCAGCCTTGGGCTGACCCAGCCTGCACTCAGCAGTCATCCCAGAGGCCTTGACCCATACTCTCCCCATAGCCCCTAGGCCCTGACCTGACCCACACTGCCACTAGTGGTAACACACCCTGCCCTAACCTGACCCATGCCCTGGCTGTGGAAATTCTTCCTGCCCTGATCTGACCTGACTTCAGCAGTGGAGACCCTTCTCACCCTGACCTGACCCCCCACTGACACTAGTGACCTTCCTGGCCCTGACCCACACTGACAATGATGACCCTCCCAGCCCTGACCTGACCCACACTGACAGTGATGACCCTCGCCAGCCCTGAGCTAACCCCTGCTGAGTGGCCTAACCCTCGCTGACAGTGACCTGACCCCTGCTGACAGTGGTGACCCTCCCGGCCCTGACCTGACCCACACTGACAATGATGACTCTCGCCAGTCCCGATCTAACCCCCGCTAACAGTGACCTGACACCCCCCCCACAGTGCCCACAGTGATGACCCGCCGCGTCCTAACCTGACCCCCGCTGACACTGGTGACCCGGGCTAACCCTGCCCCTCCCGGGCTGCCGACGCTCCCGCCCAGCGCGGGCCTCACCCTCGGCCAGGACTCGCCGCACCCGCAGGCGCAGCTCGCCCAGCTCCACAGTCTGCCCCACAAAGTCGCTCTGGTCACGGCCGGCAGCTCCGCCCAGGGAGCCAGGACCCGCCAGGAAGTCGAGCGCGGACTGTAGCAGTGACATAGCGATGGCCGCTCGGAGGCAGTGGGAGCCGGGCTCGGGCCGGGGCCGGGGCCCGGGCCAGAGTTGGGACTCCCGACTCCGCTCCGCCGGATCAGCGGCAATCGGCAAGTAGCCCCGCCATCTTCCGCCCGCGCCGTGACGTAGCAGCGCGAGCACGTCGCGGCGCGGCCCCGCCCCTGCGCGGCGGGGCGGAAGTACGCTGCTCGCTTCCGTGCGCGGGCCCGCTGCTCGCGTCCAGTAGGCGGTTCTCGGGCTGCGTAGACCGCGGCGGAGGCGCGCGGGAAGGGTAGTGGCGGCCTGTGCAGGTCGCCAGCCTCGCCGCTGTGCCCCCCTTCCGCCAGCGTCTAATGCGGCTGGCTGGCCCCCGCCCCCGGCCTAGACACGCGCCCGCTGGCTCGGGCAGTCGGTCATCTTCCGCGAGGTCCTGCCTGCCTCTGTGGCGCGGACGTCGGGGCCGTTGGGCGCGCAGCGCTGTTTAACTGTCAACGCTAGGGCCGCGTTGCGGACTGCCTGGAGCCGAGGCCGCTGGCGCTGTCGCCCCAAGGTAAAGCGAGACCTGAGCAGCCCCAGGGCTTCTAACGTCGGTCACCAGGGACGCCCCTTAGGTGACCCGCACACACGGGTGTTTACTTCTTAGCCCGTCCAGGATGGGGGCTGAAAATGAACTCGTCGATACTGTTGAAAGGCTGAAAGTTTAAGTGTTACAAGACCGGTTTTCTAGCTTGTGTTGCAAAGTCATATCTAGCAATATAGGATCCAGAGCCTCGCGTGCCACCAGCCACCCAGAGCTGCCCCCTCCAGGTAAGACGCAGCCCTGCGCCGGCCGTCCTGGCCACCTTGGTGCCGAGTGGATCCTAAAGCCCAGTCGTCATCTTAACCTGTCAGGATTTCAAGTTTAAAAAATACCTCTTGAGGCAGGTTAACACCTGCTATCTTAAAAGTCAAATAGAAAAAGGATGGAAAGATGTACGTTGGACTTAGCGACAGCGAGCTTAACCAAGAGCAGTTTGATCTGAGCGGTGGGGTGGAAACTGTGGGTCACAGTGGAGGAATAAAGCGCTAGCAAGGCAGAGATAGTACATGGAGGTAACTGGGGAACTGTGTGGAGAAGAGTGTGGGGCTTGAACGGCCATGTGTTCTAAGATGGGAGGAAGCCCGCAAAGAGAAGGCTCACCGGTACAGAAGAGGAGCATGCAGTAAGGCCACTCAAGATAGGAGTGCAGGGGCATTCAGAGTGTACGTTAGAGTGTTTGCTTTGGGCATAGGAAAAGCATTTTTTCTGAACAAGAAGGAAGGAGGAAAAATGGCTTGCAGTTGCAGGTTGCTTTTTGTGTTTATTGGAATGAAACAAAGGAATTCTGGTGACTTCTGGTTTCTGATGAGGAAAAGGCATCTAAAAGTGACAGGGGAGGCAAGAACCCTAAGGTTTATGCAGTGTGGAAGAGACCTAAAACAGCCATTGTGAGAAACCTGACTAACTCACTAGAAAGCGTTACAGAGTTGTAGGCTGTGAACTCATAGTGCATGACCTAGGACCAAGTGGAGGTTTCTAAGTGCTGTAATTACTTTGGAAGCTAGAATCTACTCAGACATTTTCATAAATATTTATAGAGCACTTTTGTTGGCATTGCAGTAAATGCTTATTAACACCATCTTAACCAAAACCTGCATCTCCAGTTTTCTTTCCTGAACTCTTAAGATACCTCACGTATACACACGTATCTAAAACTGAATCTGTGGTCTCGATTCCCCTGTAGCAGATAGATGTCACGGCAAAGGATATTACCAAGTTTAAGAGACTTTATTTCATAATGATGAATTCATCAAAATAATGTACCAATTCTAGATATATACCTAACAACAAAGTTCTAAAATACGCAAAACAAAAACTAATAGAACTGCAAGGAGAAATAGACAAGTCACAATTGTAGTTGGAGGTTGAGAGAGTTGGAGAATATTCTCTTGTCAATAAATGATATGATGGAGCCAGGCATAATGGCGCACGCCTGTGATCCCAGCACTTGGGAGGCTGAGACAGGAAGATCGCCAAGTGTTGGAGCTGGACTGGGCTACATAATGAGTTCAAGGCCATCCTGAACAGACAGGGAGACCCTGACTCAAAAAACAAATATATGACAGGTACCTAGAAAATCCCTGAGCATATAGTAGATTCAAACGTTATCAACCAACTTAAACTAATGAGCCTTTGTAAAACAGTTCTACAATGATAGCAGCATACACACTTTTTTTTCCAAAGCATAAAGAACATTTACTAAGCTAGATTACACTTGGGGGCTATCAAGTATATTCACTGACCATAATGAATTAAATTAGAAATTAATAACAGATCAAAAATCCTTTGAATACTTGGCAACTGAGAGCTCACTTTTAAATTCCCTGTGGGTCAAAAAAGAAATCAAAAGGGAAAATAGCAAGTATTTGGAACTGAATGAAAATAAAAATACAACATTTCAAAATTGTGAGATACTATTAACTCATTAGTAGAAGATAGGTCTCATATCAGTGATGAGTGTCTTAAGAAATTAAAAAAAAGGTAAAGAAGCTTAAAGTGTAAGAAGGGGTGTAATGAGAGTGCAATTCAGTGAAATAGAAAACAAAAACGAAAGAAGACCAGTGAAACAAAGCTTATTCTTTGTGATCAATAACAGTGAAAAAAAAAAAGCCTCTGGCCACATTGAACAAGAAATAGAAAAGACAAAAATTAATAGTATTGGGGACGAGATTTGACACTACTGAGAAGATAGAATGTTACAGTGACATTCTGTCAATAAAATAAACAACTTAGGCTAGATGAACTAATTCATTAAAAGCATAAACTACTTCAGCTCACTCAAGAAGAAATAGGTAACCTGAATAGCTCTCTACCTATTAAGCATTAAATTTATAGTTAAATATCTACCCTTGAGGGCCGGGGATATAGCTCAGTGGCACAGTGCCTGCCTGGCAAGCGCGAGGTCCTGAGTTCGATTCCTGATACAAAAAAAAAAATCTTCCCTTGGACTCCAGACTTCAACCTCTCCCCTGGGAATCCCACCAAACATTTAAAAAATAATGCCAGTCCTGTATAAACTTTCACAGAACACTGAAGGAAGGAAATATTTTCCCAACTCATTCCCAACAGCATTATTCTGATATAACCTGACGAAAACATTATAAGAAAACTACAGGGGCCGGTGAGATGGCTCAGCGGCGTAAGTGCCTGCCCAGCAAGCACGAGGGCCCGAGTTCGACTCCCGAAACCCACATACAAAGAAAGGGCCGGTGATATCGCTCAGCAGCACGGGCGCCTGCTGGCGCGTGAGGTCCTGAGGTCGACCCCCGGTACCCACACACAAAAAAAGAAAACTACAGACTAGCATCTTCATGAACATAGATAACAAAAATTCTTACAAAATATTTTTAGCAAATGGAATCCAACACTACAGGTTGAGCATCCCTAATCCAAATATACAGAATGCTCCAAAATCCAAAACTTTGAGTGCCAACTGCTCAACTGATAAAGTATATGCAAATATTTCAAAATTTGAAAAACTCAAATCAGAAACCGTTCTGGTTCCAAGCATTTTGGATATAAAAGATACTCAGTTTGTACATAAAAAAGGGTAATGTGTTGCAACCAGTTGGGATTTGTCCCAAAATTGGCTTTGTATTTGAAAAATTACCAATGTAATCCACCATTAAGAGTGAAAAAGAAGGGCCGGTGAGATGGCTCAGCGGCTTAAGCGCCTGCCCGGCAAGCGCGAGGGCCCGAGTTCGACTCCCGGATCCCACATACGAAAAAGGGGCCGGTGATATCGCTCAGCAGCACGGGTGCCTGTTGGCGCGCGAGGTCCTGAGGTCGACCTCCCGGTACCCACCAAAAAAAAAAAAAAAAAAAGAGTGAAAAAGAAAAAGGATCAGGCCAGGTGTGATGGTGCACATCTGTAATCCCAGCACTTGGAAAGCTAAGGCAGGAAGATTGCTGAGAGTTTGAGGCCAGCCTAGGCTACAAAGTGAGACTCCGTGTCAAAAGAACCAAAAAACAAAATGGGTCCTCTTGAGATATTTTAAGAAGCATTCGATAAAATCCAACATATCCATCCCTGAGTTCAAAACAAAACAGCAAACTGGGAATAAAATTACATTTTCTCAACATGGTAAGGGTATCTATGAGAAACTTATAGCTGCCCTCATTCAGAATGATGAAAGACAGAGTTTTACCCATAAGATTAGGAACAAACCGAGGTTGTCTGGTGTGACCAATTGTACTCAGTATTGCATTGGAACTTGGAGCCGGTGTAACGAGGGTTGGAAGTAACTTAGTTTGAGGTGACATGATTGTGTCAGGGTTCTTCAGCCTTGGCACTGTTGACATTCTGGGCTAGATCCTTCCTGTGTGCTAGTGGGAAGTGTTGCCCTGTGAGTTATCGGATGTTTGACAGCTCTGGCCTTCACCCCATAGATACCAGTCACACACACCACGTATGATAGCACAAATATCTCCAGACATATCCTCTGTATAAATAAGTCAGATGTAATCTACAGTAAAGAGCTACTAGAGCTAATGAGTTTTGCAAGGTTGCAGGATACAAGATAAATGTGCAAAAATCAATTCTGTTGCAGTACACTAGCAACATATTGGGAATTGGACATAGAAAAAATACCATTTACAAAGCATCAATAAGTAAAATACTAGGAATAAAGTTTAAAAAAGATGGGCAAGACTTACACATTGAAAACTAAAAAACATTGCTGAGAAAACCCGCAATAAATGGAGAGATACATTGTACTCATAAATTGAGAGATTCAGTATAGCTAGGACATTAGTTCTAAGGTTGTACAGATCCAGTGCAGTCTACTCTCACTCCCCTGACTTCTTCATAGAAATTGGCATTCCAGGGGCTGGGACATAGCTCAGTGGTTGGGTGGTTGCCTAGCATGCACGTGGTGCTGGGATCCATCCCCAACACCTCAAAGGAAAAGAAGACATTGATGTTGAATCTAAAGTTTGTTTCAGTCTGTGAAAGAGCTAGAGTAGCCAAAACAACTTCGAACAAGGACAAAATTACATGACCTCCATTATGTAACTTCAAATTGTATACCTTCTCTTACGTAACACTGTCCAGCCACAGTAATCAAAAGTGTGCTGTGGATATAAAGCTACCGAAGTAGATGAATGGAAGAGAGTCCAGAAATAAGCCTGCAGGTGTGTGGCCAACTGATAACTTACAGGGCAGCAAAGGTAATTCATTAGAGAAAAAGTTGTCTTTTCATTGGATATCCATGTGTTGAAAAAATGAACCGTATATAAAAACTCAAAATCAGTCATAAATCTAAAACTATAGAACTTACAGAAGAAAACCTACTAAATGTGTGAGATTTTAAAATATAACACCAAAGTATGACCAATAAAAGAGATTAAACTGGACTTCATCAAAATTATAAACTTTAGCCAGGCTTGGTGCACACCTGCAGTCCAGCACTCTGAGAGGCTGAGGCAGGAGGATCACATGTTGAATCCCAGCTTGGGCAACTTAACAACTTAGTGAGACTCTGTCTCAAAATGTTTAAAAAAGGGCCAGGGATGTAGTTCAGTGCAAAGGCCTTAAATTCAACCCCTGATATTACAAAATAATAAAAGTTAAAATTAAGAACTTCAGCTTGGCATGGTGGGGTACACCTGTAATCCCAGCACTCAGGAGGCTGAGGCAGGAGGATTACTGCAAATTCAAGGCCAGCCTAGGCTACAAAGTGAGTTCAAGTCTACCCTGAACTGCCTGTTTCAAAAAGACAAAAAAATAAAATAAATAAAATTAAGAACTTCAAAATATACCGCTGAAAGGGGCCAACATGTTCAGAAGGAGAATGGATAAACTGTGGTATGTCCATAAAATGGAATATTATTCAGTAATAAAAGTCAGTGAGCTATCAAGACACAAAAGGACTTGAGGAAACCTAAACATATATTGCTAGATGAAGAGCTGCATACTGTATAACTGCACAACATGACACTGGGAAAGTCAGACTGGAGACCAGGGCCTAGGAGAGGGAGGGTGAACAGGTGGGGCATGGAGCATTTTTAGGCCAGGAAGCTACTCTGTGTGGTAATGGATGCCTGCCCTATGTTTCTCAAAACCCACAGAGTGTACAACAGGGTTGTCACCAGAAGCCGGGTCCTGAGGCAGTGTGGAACAGCCCCTCGCTTCCTTGGTCCTCAGTTCTTTGTGCCCTTGATGAAAGAATTCAGCTGAGACACATGGGCCATACAGGAGTCTGGGTAGAGTTTATTGTAGAGTCTATAAAAAGAGAGAGGCCTTTGGGCAAGAAGGCAGCAGTGCCACCACGGCATCTGCCCCGAGCACAAGCCATTGATGCACACAGAGGTGACTCCTGGGGTCAGGGGTCGGGTGATGATGCTGTTTATCAGCATTTCTCTTAGGGGTTACCGGAAATGTTGATACCTCAAAACTGCCTTCCTTGTCCTTTGAGGAGGTCAGTTTCCTCTGAAGCCCCTCATCATGTAAGAATCTAAATCAGGTGTCCAAGGAGGGAGGTCGGTAAAGAACACTCCCTTTTCTGGTGTCATCGGGTGTAGGCCAAGCGGCACAAGGAATGCTGTGTGCCTGTTGTGGAAACAGACGGCCAGGTGGCCAGGTACATGAAATGCGTATGATGTGTGAGGTTGGGAGGTCCCTGTGCCCTGAGGGGTGGCTTGAGGTCTGAGATGTCACTAGTGATCATAAATGTGTTACATGTTGACATCTTTGTGTGTTTTTGTTTTGTTTTGTTTTTTGTCTTTTTGAGATAGGGTCTTGCTCTGCAGTTCAGGCTGGCCTTGAACTCACTTTGTAGCCCAGGCCGGCCTTGAACTCAAAGCAGCCTTCCTGCTTCACCCTCACAAGTGCTGGGATTAGAGGCATGTGCCACCATGCCCGACCTTTGTGTCTTAATATAACTGTCAGAGTGTGCTGTTCAGAACCCCCCTGTGTCCCTCCAGCTTACTAGTTAACTATCTGCCCAACTGCGTGAACCTGTCTCATCCCTGGACATCTGTTAGTAGTGATGTGTCAGCACTGGGTCATCACTATGCAAAGTGTTCATAATGGCTACAGGGAAGTGTAAAGGGCTGCAAAGGAATTATATTTTCTGCTCAGTTTTTCTGTGAATCTAAGACTGCTTTTAAAATAGTCCATTAATTTTTTAGAAAATCTGCTGTTGAGGTTTAGGGGTATAGCTCAGTGGGAAAGCTCTTGCCTTGCATGCTTAAGGCCCTGGATTCATTTATTTATTTATTTTTTTTTTGTGGGTACCGGGGGGTCAACCTCAGGACCTCGCGCGCCAGCAGGCGCCCGTGCCGCTGAGCGATATCACCGGCCCCTTTTTCGTATGTGGAATCCGGGAGTCGAACTCGGGCCCTCGCGCTTGCAAGGCAGGCGCTTAAGCCGCTGAGCCATCTCACCGGCCCAAGGCCCTGGATTCAATCCCTAGCACCACAAAACAAAACAAAACAAAAATTATTGAGGAAATGAGAAAACAGCCCAGCAGACTGGGAGAACATAACTGCAAATTGCATATGTGATAATAGACTTGTGTCTGGAATCTGCATAAAGAAAAGGCTCGTGGAGTCCCTGTAATCTGTAGGGTTGCATCCAGACTCAGGAGGGGTGCACGGTGCTCTGCAGTGTAGACCTGGCTTCCTCAGGTGCACCTTCCGGCCTGAGCCTTGTGCTCTGGCCTTCTCAAGCCCCTTGCACTTTGCTGCACACCAGGCTCTCCCTGTTACACACACACAAACGCACACACACGGCGTGTTCCTTCTTGCCTTTCGTTAATTCTCATAGCATTGTGTGAAGACTAAGACATTGAGTGTAAACTACTAGGAACAATGCTTGGTGCTGAGGACATGCCTGTAGATGTCTCTTACTCTTCTTGTCACCGTAGGAAATGTTTCCAGACTCAGGCCTAGCATCTCCCATTCCAAACTTTCCCTGACTCCATCCCTCTGGGAAACCTTGCTGGTGACCGCACGCTGTGGGGTGTGTGTCCTGCTCATGTCTGGGTCCAGGGCCTCACACACTGCATAGCATGTCTACCTCAGGATCCAAAGCCTCACCCATCTCCTCTCATGAATTTCCAGGTTTTCCTTTTTATTCCCATCAGCAGTGGAAATCCTCCCATGCTTAGTAACATTAACCCTCCATTCCATGCCCTCTCTCTACAGTCCTGTCTCCTTCCCTTCATTGTTGTGCCTAACAGACTTCTATGTGACTATGTAGCTGACATGTTTTGGACACTTAAATGCCAGACATTAGGTTGTGTTCTGTTTGTGGTAAAATACACATAAAATTTACCATTTTAACCATTTTTAAGTGCACAGCTCAGTGGCATTAAGCACTCACTTTGTTATGCAGTCGTCATCACCATCCATCCCCAGAACTCTTCATCCCCCCAGTCTAAAGCTCATCACAGGCTCCCCTTCCTCCCAGATCTAGGACCCCCATTCTTCTGTCTCTGTAGATTTGATTGCTGGAAAGACCACATAGAAGTGGGGTCGTGCAGTATTTGTCCTGTGACTGGCTTGTTTCTCAGCCTGATGTCCTTGAGGCCCACCCTGCTGCAGACATGTCAGATCCCTGTCACAGTGGACAGGATCCCTTGTGCATGGATATACACACTGCCTTTGCCTCCCATCCGTAGATGGTGCTTGGGTTGCTCCCACCTCTTGGCCATTGTGAATAATGCTACTATGAACATTGGAGAATAAATACCTCTTGGGGTCCCTGCTTCAGTTCTTTTTAATACATTCCCAGTAGTGGAATCGTTGGACCTTATGGCATTCTGGCTTTAATTTTTCTTTTCACTGCTGAGCATTGAACCTAAGTCAGGCCTCATGCATGCCAGAGAAATGCTCTACATCCCCAGCCCCATTTTACATGTTTCGAGCATCCACCATACTGTTTCCCACAGTGACTGTCATTTTACATTCCCACCAATAGTGCCCAAAGGTTCCAGTTTCTCCACGTTTGAGTGACACTCACGCAGCACAGCAGTCCTGGAGGGTCACTCTCTTCATTGCGGTTTTGACATGAATGTCTCTAACGCACCATAACGCTGCTCAGCATCTTTTCATGTACTTACTGGCCATTCACATGTGCTGTCCTTGGAGATATATCTTCACATCCTTCACCCATTTTCTGAATTGCATTATTTCTTATTCGACTTCTTATTTGAACTTTTTTTTTTTTTTTTTGGTACTGGGAATCAAACTCAGGACCTTGTGCTTGCCAGGTGCGCACTGTGCTGCTGAGCTATATCCCCGGCCCTATTTGAACTTCTTATTTGAAGTTTTTTGTTTTTTAGATGCCAAACCCTTCCCAGATCCGTGACTTGCAAATATTCTCTCCCATTCTGTGGACCGTTGTGGTTTTGTTTTGCTTTGCTTTGTTTTGGATGAAGACTTGCTGTGTTGCCCGTCTGTCCTTGAACTCCAGGGCTCAAGTGCTTCTCCTGCTCAGCCTGCTGGGTAGCCGAGACTACAGGTGCGCCCCGCCGTGCCTGGCTGTCTTCTGGTTTTCTTAGTCATGGCCTTTGAAACACGAAACAGTGCCCCACGAGTGATCTTGACTTTGAGAAATAGAGATCCAGCTAGACCTGCTTGCTCCCTTCTCCCACCCTCGCTGCCCCATCCCATGTGCTGTCTGGAGGTAGGCTGCTGAGTTCCTGTTTTGTGTTCTAACGTGTGTTACATTGTCGTGAAGGACATAGATGACACACACTGGCTGTGTCTCTCTGCAGCTCCTGTTTTCCTCTCAGCACTGTGTTTTGGTTTCATCCTCCTCACTTGGTGCACAGTGGCTTCAAAATTGCTGTCTCTTAACAAACCTCGCTTCCTCGCAGACCCAGAGGCACAGGTGTTTGCTGCCCTGAGGGCTCATCACGACCTTAGAGCTGTTGCTAATTGTCTCCATTCCTGATGTCCCAGGTGTCCTAGGTGTCCCCTGCCCCCTCATCCTGGCCCACGCTTCCTGACAGGACTCTTGCCATCTGCCTGGTATGTCTCTGGTTTTATTTCTGTCTCCCTGATTGTTGGCAAAGTTGAGTGCCTTTTTTGTAATGCTGGGGCTCCATATCTCCTAGGCCAGCGCTCTACCACTGAGCTACAGTCCCAGACCTGGTAGCTTATGTATTTATTCACAGTTTGTTTTCCTCTCTGGAAATTGCTGGAAGCCTCCTTTGCTGTTTTGGGGGTGGAATTTCTGGGGTGTCCTCTTGGCTGGTGTTCAACATCCTTGTCTGCTTGCCTCTTGCCCCCAACTGAGCCGTCTGCTCTACTCCGGCTGCACCCACCGCTCTGGCAGCCGCACTCCCTGGGTGTCCTGTCCTGCTCTCTACCCCTCCTCAGTAGCACAGGCACCCTGTGTCCATGACCTCTGCCTGGGCAGTCCTAGCCTCCTATGCACATGCTGCAGTGTCCTACTCACCCCCTCCCTGCAGGCACTACCTTCCTCCCCAGGCCTGTACCCTCATCAGCACACAGTCTGCGAGCTGCCCCCCTGTATCAGGAAGGGCAGAAGGAGCCCTTCTTCTGTCTGTTTCTGAGCCAAGCTCCTCTGCGCCCCCAACCCTCCTCCACCCTGCAGGAGCCACATCTAAGGCCACTTCTGCACTGTGCTACCAGACCCACTCCACTGCCACCTGACTGCATCTCCCCCTCTGAGCAGTGGCCCTGACACACTCCTGTCCCCCTCCCCTGGCTACACATGGGGCTCAGCACACACTGCCCCGTGGACCCCTCTGTCATGCCCTGTAGCTGCTGGACCATCTCAGTGTCCCCCAGCCCCATCCAGTTGGGGTGCAGTGTGCTCAGCCCCGCACAGCCGGCTCCTGCCAGCCACCGTGACTGCACTTGGCTCTTTGCACCCGGACACAGGTGTCCCTCCTGCCCCATGGCCCAGCCCAGCCAGCCTCCATGTCTTCCCAGGCCTGTGCCCAACACAAAAACCACCTAGGAGCCCTGGGCCGGGGCAGCCAGCAGGCGTTCGCTGTGTGTGCTCCTCACTCTGGGTGGCTCTGAACTGGCCCCAGAGTACCATGCTATGTCACCTTGTTTGGGACAAAAGCATCTTATGGGGCAGAACCTGTCATTGAGTCCAGAGACTTGGGACCCTTTCTTGGTGACATCCTGTGTTGAGCACCTACCTGTGTCACACTTGCCTTCCTTCACTGCTTGCTTCTCTAGGGTAAACCAAGGCACAGCATGTCTCTTGCCTGATCACAAAATTCAGCTGTGGAGCCTGATGCTGGTGCTCTTAGCCTCGAGGTCACAAATCTGGAGGGGCTGCCTGTGGAAGCATCCCTCGCCCGCTCCCCATGCCCAGCTGCCACCCCATGGTGGAAGCCTAGGGGTGTGGCCTCCTGCAGCACCTTGCTCCACGCTCAGAGCTGTGCTCCTTCCCAGGCTCCCGTGATCACTGGGCAGCAAACCACCATGTCTGGGCCTCAGCACATGGGACAGGTGCCGGAGGCCCAGGGAGACTCACCGTTGGGCAGGAGGGACGAGGATGTCGAGGAGGGGACCCAGAGCTCCCACCGCATGCTGGGCTTCAGCGACGCACTGCTGTCCATCATTGCCACCGTCATGGTCAGTGTGGGTCCCGCCTCAGCCTGCTCCGGCTCTCACAGGACCCTCAGGTTCCCCAGTCCCTCAGATGGGTTGGAGCACCCAGCATGTCCCCAGAGTCCCCAGTATCACCGCTTCCGAGGGTACCTAGCCAAGAAGTGTCTCTGTTCCTCTCTCATTGTTCCTGCAGATCTTGCCTGTGATGCACACGGAGATCTCCCCAGGGCAGGTAACAGGGTAGGCTTTGTGGTGCTGGGGCAGGGGGACAGACTCCCATTGAGGGATGTACCTGGCATGGTGGGGCTGCCTTGGCCACCTTGGCACCTGTGCCTGCCACCCTGGAGGGGAGAGGGAAAGGATGTGTAAGAGCACTTCTGTCCGTGGACGGCTTGCAGGGCTGTTTCTGAATCGGAGAGCAATGCACATGGCTCTGCCTTTGGGAGGTGCTTGGGTACACACCCGTGCCTTACTTTTCCCCATGTGACTGGGGCACCATGTGACAGCAACAAGGGTGCCACGCTGAGGTCTGGGGGCTGAGTGGGATGATGGGGACACCCAGTACTCTGCACAGGGCACATCCAGCCTGCTGAGGGGCCCACGGCAGCCTGAATTGGCCATGTTGCTCAGGGAAGCTGGCTCTGAGGGGGATGTGGTGCCTGGGAAACCTGCGGTGGGCAGGGTCCGGAGTGCAGTGAGGCACACACCTTACCAGAAACTCAGAATGGGGTTCTTGGAGTGTAGCCATGAGGATGTGAGAGGCCCAGGCAAGGACAGGCCACTCCCCAGCACTGCCTATTTAGTTGGACAGCTCACCCTCCTTTGCGTCAGCATTGTCTCGGAGACCAAGACTTTTTGGTGCTCTTGGTCCTAACTGGTTCTCAGGAAATTCCTGAAAGTTCATGGGACACATCCAGAGGAAAGAGATGAGGCCTGACTACCTCCTGAGGGAGTGCCAGACAGCGTTGAGGCGGGCTTCATACCTGTGTCCTCTGTCCTTAAAAAAGAAGCTGGGCATGGTGGCATACACCATCTACTCAGAAGGCTGAGGCAGGAGGATTACAAGTTCAAGAACAGACTGGCAACTTAAGGAGTCTTGTCTCAAAATAAAAAGGGCTGGGACATAGCTGAGTGGCAAATTGCTTGGTGTATATGAGGCCCTGGGTTCAATCTCCAGTACTGGGGGGGAAGAAACAGACGAGTCAGCGTTGAACATCCACAATTCAGAAAGCATGATGGCACTTGAAGAGCCACATCACTGCTGCAGTTTGTCGCTGACTCAGACCTACATGCACATGGACCACGGAGTTTGGGAGCCATCGGCTCCAGAGTTGGACCCTTCTCAAAGGCCAGGGCTGAGAGCACTGTGCTGACGGAGCCCTCCGCGCCCTCCACTCCCCTCCAGCTGGTTGACTTGCTTGTGGTGGGCAGGCCCTACCTACAGTCCCATAGGCTTTTATGGGCACCTTGTCCCACACTGTGTGGAACCACTTTCCTGGGCAATGCCAGGTCTGACCCTGCTGTGCTGTTAGTGTCCTTGTTCCTCCCAGATTCATGTGTTGGAACACAAACCTCAGGGTGACAAAATAAGGGATTAGTGACCTTCTGAGGGGCAGCTAGGCAGTTGCCCCTCTGTCCCTCCTGCTATGTGAGGATTAACCCTTCTGCGCTGCCTGCTCACTTGTGGCTCATCTGTGTCCTTGGTTCTGCCCTGGAGCCTGGTGCTGAAGGACCTCCGGGACGCTGACCTCTGCGGAGCGCTGACCCCTGCGGAGACCTGCCCAGCAGTGCAGCAGTGACTCTAGGGGTGGGGTGGGGTGAGGTGGGGTGGGGTAGTCTGGAGGAGGGAGAGGGCAGCCCAGGCATTGGGCCATGTGAGGGTCACTGTGTTCTCACAGCAGTGCTCTTTTACTCCAGGAGTTTGACAGAAGTATGCAGAAACTTCTAGCCACCAGGATTGCTGTCTACCTGATGACGTTTCTAATTGTGACAGTGGCCTGGGCCGCACATGCCAGGTAGGGGCTGGGCTTGTTCAAGGTGACGTCCTCACCATTAGGACTCGCTAGACCCACACTGGGCCCACCGTTCTCAGGGTGTCCACAGGCCCTGTACTTTATCATATACTTCTCCAAAGGGCTGGGGTCAACAGACCACCCCTGCTCGCCCTGTCCTCAGGTTCTTGCTCCAAGCCTTGTCCTGGGACAGTGGAGGGGACATACACATGCCTGGCTTCTGAGCTACTCAGTACCTCCTGCTGGCCTTCCCGCCTGGCAGGTGTGACAGACAGCCATGGGGTCTGCTAGGACAGGCAGCAGGATAGGAGGGATGAGCCGTGTTGGCAGGGCCAGGGCCCTAGTAGTACCAGCCCTGTCCCACTCCTTGAGAGGCTGAGCTTTGATCTGGGGAGGAAAAGGGTCTTCAAGATCCAGGGGCTCTGACTGCCAGCTTCATCAGCAGGGTCAGGAAGCCCCAGAGGTAGAGCTAGAGTGTGGATATGGACGTCTGCGTATAGTCTGTTCAGAGGAAATGTGTCAGCCAATGGTGGGCAGCAGAAAAAGCCACAGGTCTTGCTAAGTGTTTGCCCTGGGCTAAAAATGCCACACATTTTACATCACATTCTGTTCTCAGCAGAGTGACTGTTTCTGGTGGCGACCATGGCCCCCACGTTCAGATCTCGGGGGAGGGCTTTTCTCTATGAGTGTTGGGGAGGTTCATGGACTGGCAGTACTGGGTGGCTGCAGGCTCTGCCCATTTGCTCTGGCCCAGCGTTGTGGCTCACTCACCAGAGGCCACATACTGAGGAGTCTGTCAGCACAGTGGGTGCGGGGCCGGGGCCTGGGCCTGCTCAGGGCTATGTGCAGCTGCTCTGTCTCCCACCTGTTCCAGGATGCTGGCCTGCGTGCGCAGTCACAGTGCTCAGCACACCTGCAGAGCTGCTGGGTCCCAAGCAGTAGCCCCGCTTGGCTTTTGGTGAAGGCTGAGGCCTCAGAATGAGCCCTGAGTAGGCACTGTGCTCTCTGCAGTGCCCTGAACCAGGGTTGACCTTGCTAGGGAAAACCTGGGGTAGAGGCCAGACCAGAGGCTTCAGGACCAGGCCCTTGGCAGGCCAGGCTCACATATTTCCCTGGCTGAAGGCAGCTTCAGCAGGTTTGATGTGCGAACCTGTCAAAGGAACGGGAAGAGAGCATTTTCTGGAGAGCAAGTTGACTGTCTGATAGAGCCCTAGGTACGTGTACCTGCAGGCAGGCAGCCAGAGGACTTTCCCAAGAGCTTCTGGGCCAGCCCAGCCTCTGTTGCTCTCCCGGACCTGCCCACAGCACAGCTCCCAAGCCCCTGGTCCCACAGGATGAGCCTGATCCAGGAGGGCTTTGGAAATACCTTGCCCAGTGTACACATTCGTGTCACAGTGGTTCTGTTCAGAGCCACATGCTTTAAACCGAGAGCAAAACGATGAGAGAACACATGGGAATGAAGAAGGTGTTTTTAGGGAAGTTGTGGCATCATCTTTGAATTTTCTGAAACTTATTCACTAAGTAGTGTTTTATATTTGGTCAAAAATGATGTCTTCTGGTGATGACGTACCTAGGAATGCCCATGACAGTGTGTTTGATCCTGTTAGCACCACTTCTGACCAACGGCCCCTCTCTTGCTGTTCTCATCTTGTGTAGGTTGTTTCAGGTTGTTGGGAAAATAGACGATACACTTGCCTTGCTCAACCTGGTAAGTTTTTCCTGTCCTTTTGCAAATGATGTAGGTTTGTAATGTGAGCCTCCGAGGAGTCGTCAGAGGTGTGGCTTCTCTCCTAGCCTCTGGCCCCTTAGGCCCTGGAAACCCCTGCCAGCCCCAGCAGGTGCTGCCGCCATCTCGGCCACAGGCCCAGGGCATGATTCTGCCCTGGGGAAGCCAAGTAGAGCCACCCCACCTGCCCATGCTGAGCAGGGGCACAGGCCTCTGGGCAGCTGGCCACTGCCCTGCAGTGCCCCCATCCCAGGCCACATGACCTTGACCCCCTCCCTCCCTCTTCTCTAGGCATGCATGATGACCATCACCCTCCTGCCTTACACAGTGAGTACAGCCAGCTCCCATCCCTGCTCAGAAATGCAGGCCGGGGAGCTGGTTCAGGCCTGGGCCACAGGGCTGCAAGGAGGGGGAAGGTGGGGGTGGTCAGTGGGTAGAGGCACAGACCACTTGGGCTGGGCACAGTGCTCCCAGCTACTTGGGAGGCTGAGGCAGGAGGATCTTTGAGTCCAGCCTGGGCAACATAGACCCAGTCTAAAAAAAATGAAAGAAATCAAGAGACCACAGAAGAGAGGGTCACTGACACCCCAGCTTCTCCTAGGCCTTGCTGCACTGTGCCCCCACCCATCCCTCTAGGGCTGAAGGGAGTGTTCATTCATACTCAGTCCAACCTTCACACTCGTATCTGATGTTCACACTCAGATCTAACATTCACACTCACATTTGCACCCAGTTTGACGTTCACAATCAGTCTGACAGGCTTGCAGCTTGTGTTACAGAGAATTCAGATCTGGGGATTCAGTGTGGATTTGACGACACTGGCATTAAGGCCTGAAGGCAGTGGGTGGGAGTGCTTCTGGGGGCTGTGGACAGACCCCCGCTGTGCACTATCCCCCCCACCCCCACCCCAGCTGAGCTGGTTCTGTCTGCTGCACGCGGCATGGCTCCAGGAGGCGCACTGCATCCCCAGCTCCAGGCCAGGGGTCTTGGTAACCTTGTGGATTCTGTTTGTTTTGGACACAGTTTTCCTTAATGGTGACCTTCCCTGATGTGCCCCTGGGCATCTTCCTGTTCTGTGTGTGTGTGATCGCCATCGGGGCTGTGCAGGTAGGGTGCTGGCTGGCAGGCTGGGGGGTGCACATATGTGGTTGCTGACTGCCCTACCGTGGAGCCCAGGGCCCTGCCCTGCTGGCCTGGGACTGGAAGTCCTCGCAGCATCAGGCACAGGGCAGGGGTTCCCATCCCTCTCCTCACCCAGCACACCCTAGGGTGCCAGGCCACCTGGGGCCCCACCCAAGCCCCTGCATGTGTGTGCTCACCGAGGGCTCACTGGCCACAGAGTTCCTTCTGCCACCTGCCCGCCCACAGGCCCTGATCATAGCCTACACCTTCCACTTCCCACACCTGCTGAGCCCGCAGCTCCGTAGCGCCACCCACAGGGCTGCAACCCGGCAGCACATCCTGCTCCTCGTCCTCCGTGGCCCAGCACTGTGCTTTGCTGCAGCCGTTTTCTCCCTCTTCTTCTTCCCCATGGTGAGTGCTGCTGGGACAGCCCCAGGGGAGGGCTCAGCCCAGGCTCAGAAGCCCAGGCTCAGAAGCCCAGGCTTGCCAGTGGGCTTGAAAGCCAGCAGCCTATTTCTGCAGGAATGAGAACCCTGGTCTGGTAGCGAGCAGTACAGGCATCAGAGCCAGCTCGTTGACCGTCCCAATGCACACTGTTTAGTCCATTGGGTTTCTAGCAGCAGGCTGCACCCTGCTGGGGAAGACATTGATGGAAGTGTTTAGTGAGCATGTTGAGAGGACTGCAGGTACACAGCAAATGGGCTGGTAAGCACCTGTGGCCCTGCCAAGTCATTGCTGGAGACCTGGCCAGGCTGGCCCCTCCCTGGAGGACAGAATCGAGAGGCCAGGCAGAGCACAGTACTTCAGCAGGAAGGCCTCTGGTGAGGCAAGAAGGAAGGTGGACGCTCAGTGCTGAAGTCCAGGGCTGGCCTTGTGGCCTGGTTGCCTCAGAGACGTTATTTTATGCCAGTGACAGCCAAGGGAGGAGATAAGGACAGTGGTACAGGCTGGGGCTGGTCCATGAAGAGGTGGCAAGAGGGATCTGGGTTGGGCAGGGTGTCTTCAGCCGTGCTCACTTGGTCAGGAGCAGCAGGGATGGGGACGGAGTGGCCAACATGGGGTAAGGGTGGGTAAGGCCTGGACAGGCAGGTGGCTTTCGAAGAGGATGGGCGTAATGGCAGCAGCCTGAGGCCAATTCCTTGCTTCAGAGGGGGCAGTCCTTTTCCAGAGGTAACAGGAATGTCTGGTGAGGCCAGGTGGAGGACAGCGTGCAGTGCCTTGAAGGGGAGAGCAGCAGTGCGTGGGAGAGGCTGTGCGGTTCTGTGTCATCGCATTGAGCCATAATCAGAGTTCTGTCCCTTTTTGTTGTCCAGCGCACCCACTGGCATCAGGAGCCCACTTGGTTTGTTATTTCTCAGTCACGGATGTTGGGTTGTCCCACTTTAGGCCTTTGTGAGCAGTGCTACTGTGAAAGTGGGTGCGCACCACCTCTTCATGTCTGTTTTCAGATCTGATGCACATGCCCAGCAGTAGACCTGCTGTATCCTGTGGTCATTCTGGTTTTAGTGTTTTTGAGAACTCCATGCTGTTTGCTGTAGTAGCAGTGCTGTTTGCCTTCCCACCAGCAGCATGTGAGGTTTCTTTCTGCACATCCTCACCAACACCTGCTGTCTTTGATTCCAGGGTCCTGGTGGTAGAGGTGGTGCCCCCTTGCTCTGGGTGCCCTCCCTGCCGAGCATCTTTCCATGTCTTCAAGCTGTTCCCAGCTGGTTTGTCTTTTGTTGAGTTATAACAGCTCCTTGTGTTCCTCCTGAGCTCTCACCTTCTCTGTGGGTATCCTTGCGCTCAGCACAGTATCCTCTACTTGGGGTCGTGTATCTCCACCAAGGATGATGCCCTTGTCTTTCCTTTGTCTCTCCGGCTGCCCCTCCCTTGGAACAGCACCTGGGTTCCAGGGGGTGTGGCCCCCACCCTGTGGGAGCAGCCACTGACTTTCCATGTCTCCCTGCAGTCATACCTGCTGATGGTGACCGTCATCTTCCTCCCCTACATCAGCAAGGCCGCCAGCTGGTGCAGAGACAGGCTCTTGGGTAGGCACTGAGGCCCCTGAGTATGTCAGGTGGGGCTGGGCGCACTGCATGGTGACCCTGGCTGGCTGCCCCGATCTACAGCACCCTGCCCATCTCCTCTTCTGGCCTACACAACTCAGCCCTTGGGGATGAGGGTAGTGATGGCCATGCTGGCCCCACAGCCCCAGGGACCAGGCCAGCTCCTCCCTCCTGGCACATCTACAGGCTGCAGGCAGCCCCCAGACCACCATATGGAGCTCTTCACCTTCGACCTTCATGAGCCCCTCAGCAAGGAGCGGGTGGAAGCCTTCAGCGATGGGGTCTACGCCATTGTGGCCACGTTGCTCATCCTGGACATCTGGTGAGGACCCCACTAGTGGCCACCCCATCTGCCTGCCAGGTGGATGCCTGGCAAGGCCCCAGCTAGAGGCTGCCCAGTCCCCCTGCCAGGTGCTGTTTGTCTCCAACCCCCTTCGTGAGCACAGCATTGTGGGAGGAGGAGGTGGCCCCACGCCAAGGAGGGCAGGGCTCCCAGGGAGTGGAGGGAGGGCAGTTTGGGGCTGGGGTGCCAGGGAGAGGAATCCTTGGACAGCCTGGCACCCCTGGGGCTCAGCCCCCTCTTCTATGCCATCAGCCCTCCCTCCTCCCACTGCTGACACTGAACACTGCAATTCTTGTAATCTCACTGATGGTTTGTGTCTGAGTGTTGTATTCACGTTTTCAAGCCTTTCCTGCAAAGGACTGTCTGGCCCCTAGGCACTTTCAGGGCTCCCTCACTGACTAAACGTGCCGAACACCCCGGGTTCACACTCTGTACCCGGTGGTCTCGGCTCTCCTGATACTCTCTGGGACCTTTGCTGTCGCACCTTGTGTAGCAGACCTTCCTTAGTACCTCGTTCCTGAGGCCTCGGTTTAAGGAACATCGGGGACAACCCCCCTCGCTTCTCCTTGGGGACCGGGGGTATGGTTGGGGCAGGGAGCCTGGCCAAGGGAGGCCACTGCGCCCTGCAGACCCTGCCCAGTGTAGCCCCACAGGCTGTGTCCTGCCTCCATCCTGCCCTCCTTGCTATCCACCCCCCCACACCCAGCTGATAAAAGGTGCTGTTTCCTGGTACCCACCCCAGACCACCCAGAGCAGTTCCTGGTCCTTGCTGGCACTTCTCAGAGGGGTGCAGAGGCAAGGAGACCCTGTGCTCACGAGCTCACCTCAGAGGGCTGGCCCCTACCCTAGAGCTGCCGGTCAGCAAGGAACCCACAGATGCCAGTTAGGTGTGTGTTTTGGAAGAGTGCTGGAGGCACTTGGCAGTGTGCTGAGCATCTAGCCATTCTCCCAAAATGCATGCTGTGATGCTCAGACCCTCTCCCGCCTGGGCTGGCAGTTGGTACAAATGTCCTGTGTTCTCGCTTCCCAGCGAGGACAACGTCCCTGACCCCAAGGATGTGATGGAGAAGTTCCACGGCAGCCTGGTGGCCGCTCTGGGCGAATATGGGCCGCACTTCCTGGCGTACTTCGGCTCCTTTGCCACGGTGGGGCTGCTCTGGTTTGCCCACCACTCACTCTTCCTGCATGTCCGCAAGGCTACACAGGTCATGGGGCTGCTCAACACACTCTCACTGGCCTTTGTGGGTGGCCTGCCCCTGGCCTACCAGCAGACCTCAGCCTTCGCCCAGCAGCCCCGCGACGAGCTTGAGCGAGTGCGTGTCAGCTGTGCCATCATCTTCTTTGCCAGCATCTTCCAGTTTGCCATCTGGACCGCGGCCCTGCTGCATCAGGCAGAGACACTACAGCCAGTGGTGCAGTTTGGTGGGCAGGAACACGCCTTCATGTTCGCCAAGCTCGCCTTGTACCCCTGTGCCAGCCTGCTGGCCTTTGCCGCCACCTGCCTGCTGAGCCGATTCAGCACAGCCATCTTCCACCTCATGCAGATCTCTGTGCCCTTCGCTTTCCTGTTGCTGCGCCTGCTCGTGCGCCTTGCCCTGGCGGCCCTACAGGGCCTGCAGTCCCTGCGGCCAGCGCGCCTCCCACCAGGCCAGGCCAGTGAGGCCGATGCTGATGCCCAGTCCCAGCTCCTGCCTGCCTCCTGCTAGCACTACAGAGGCCACACCCGCTACCTGTCCATCCCACCCGATGCCATAGGTCTCGTCTCCATCGTGAAGCGCCAACGTCTGCCCAGAGGATGCATGCTGCTCTACACAGGAACTTACCCCTCTGCTTCCCTCCTCACCCAGACTCTGCCAGAAAGATCTCTCCCCTACCTAGAACAAGCTGCCTTTGGTCTGCATCTGGATGGCTTCAGGCAGCCGAGCTGCCCAGGAACCCAGATCCTCTGCCCCACCTGCCTGGGCCTCTGCCTGGAGCCCTGAGCGGCCCCTCTTCCCCAAGACTCAGCTGGTTGGACTAGGAAGTCGCTGTCTGAGGGGCCACCCACCCCTGACCACCTGCCCAGCATGTACAGCACCACTGGGGCTCCCAGTCCATCCAGCCCCTCCCCATGCTCGGTCACTGGACACAAGAACAAGGGAGGGCATTGTAGGATATTGAAGCGCAACTCTATTTGTTCCAGGTATAAGTTAGGTCACATTCAGGTAGCAGTAAGTCACAAGGAGAGGCCCAGGGCCCAGGATGACAGCCCTGCAGGCAGTCTCACTTAAATAGAAGACAGACCACACTGACCACAATTTACAAACAATGCCTGCAGGCTGAAGTCAAAGCAGAACTAACTACATCACTAAGGACTTGTTCTGAAGATGACAAGTGATGTAAACATGAGGACTGCTAACCTGAGACCACTAACAGAGCAGGGGTGCGTGTGTCTGTACAGTTTTGGCAGAGGCAGGGAAGGGATGCAGTGCTGTGGCATGGAGATTCCCAGGAATGCTGCAGGTTACGCCTGGGAGCCAGCTCACTGCCACTCCCAAGGCCAAAGCCCACAGCAGTGCAAACCCTGCATTGTGAGCATGGGGAGTGGCTGGACCTGCTGGTCCCTTGCTTTGGCAGGGGGGGCCTCTGCAGACTCCCTACATGGGCTGCTTATTTTTGGTCAGACTCTTCCAGCATCTGAGGGGTGACAGTGAGCTGTTGGTCACAGGGAGAAGAGCTTCATTTACACCAGCCAGGCCGTCCCAGCATAGCATTCCCTGTGGGGCTCAGCAGTGCTGCCTGGGTGGGATGGGCACGGTGTCTGCACTGGTGTGCAAGAGCCACAGGCTGCTCGCAAATAGCGTTATGTAAAGTGCTACATTTAAGAACAAGGGCATTAAACCCATGCCTCCACATGGTAGGTGTTACATGTTCACCTGATTAGACTGGGAAGCAGCCCTGCTTCTGGTCCCCTCTGAGCACTAAATTCCCACCCCAGGGGACAAGGGGCCCAGCCCACACTCCAGCTACCACATAGTAGCCACCTTAACCCACCCCACCTCAGGGTAGACAGAGGTCCCCTCTCCCAGGTGAGGCTGGGCACTGCCCAGCACCCACAACGACCTCCCCTGGCAGAACCCCACTGCAGTGATGAGGCAGGAGTCAAGGGGCGACACTGTCCCTGAGCCAGGCGGAGGGAGGTCACCCCATGGCCACCAGGGCTGCACACAGCCTGCCCACAGGGGGGAGGGAGGCCAGGCGTCTGCTCCAAAAGGGCATCGAGGGGACAGCCTGAGGGGCATAAGATGAGGTCAGAGGCCACCAAACAGTTCATTCCAGTGCTGTGCTGCCCCAAGGGACAGAGGGCAGGCCAGCTAGGAGGCCTGTGCTCCCGTTTCAGGCACTGTCCAGGACTGGGGAAAGGGGCCGCCACCCACCCAGGAGTTTCCATGTGACACTGGACAGGGACAAGGGGTGCAGACGTCCTGGCCCCAGGAAGATAGCGTGGGCAGGACTGCAACAAGTCCATCAGATGGACGGCTCCAGTGCAACCTGGACCTCTCAGCCCCTACTTAGCGCTGCCCTCGGGGGCAGGCACAGCGTCCCCCCTGATGGCTGCAGCCTTCCTGGGCTTCTGCTTGGCCTTCCTCAGCATGTGGACCTGTCCCAAGATGGGCAGGATGGATCAGAAAGCTGGGGACACCAGGTTGCAGCCCTGGGACCCAGAGGCAGCCAAGCACTCTCAGCTCTGCTTCACAGAGGGATTAGAGTTAGATGCAGGGTGATGCTACAGCTCTCTGGGCTCCACCTTTGGTCCAGGCCCTCCTTGAGAGGCCTGGCATCTCCACTGAGGAGCACAGGGCTTGAAAAGCTAACCACCCACCTCAACACCCAGGGCTTCCTGATTCACAGATGGCCCAGGCCCACCTGGGCAGCAAGGCCACCCCAGACACCCCTCAGCTGCAGCCATCTCACCTGGGCACTTAGCCACCCAACATACCTTGGGACCTGTGGCTGAGATGATCATGTGTCCTGGGGCCTGGACCCAGGGCTCGCCATCCACCTGCACGGGTGTGGCCTTGAGGAGCGTGACACGGAAGTAGGAGCCCTGGGCAATGCGGATGCCAGAGCGCAGGCCCCCCTGCACCTGGCCCTGGGAGGAGGGTGGGGAGCCAGCTTAGCAAGTGGTGGGCCAGCACAGGAGCCTGCCCGTGGCCCAGTGCTCACCATGTGCACAACACCTGTCACGCCCACCACCTCCAGCAGCCCATCGTCCATGCGTGGCTTCTCAAACCTCGAGTCATTGTCAGAGCCCCAGAGGTCAGCTCCCGAACCCCAGCTGCCCGAGAGATGGAGGGGGTACACCAGGGTTAGGCCCGGTGCCCGGCGCAGCCCAGGCCCGTGGTACCTCATTGGGGGCAGCATCTGCACACCTGGGGATGTTGATGAAGATGAGGCCCTCGATGCTGGGCAGCTCCACCTCGCGCTGTTCCACCTGCAGCCGGATCTCCTTGTGTAGGCCACGTGAGTGGCTGATCTTCTGCAGTCCGACCCGCACATACACACCCTTGTTGTGGAATCTGTGAGACATACAAGTCAAGTCACCGGCTGGGGACTGCACCTGGCCGAGTACGTGCTCCTGCCCACCCCGTGGTACCTGCTGGTGAACTTGCCAGGCTCCTCCTCCCGCGCCTGGTGGAAGTCCAGGCTGAGCTCAGCATCGATGCCAATGCCACAGTAGTTGCTCATCTGCACGATCTGGGGATAGAGGGCTCTTCCAGCACACTGCCCAGTGTCTGGCTGCCTCCCCTCCAACCCTGCTCTGTGCTGTTCCCACAGCTGCCCCTCCCGGGGCTGCCCTGCTCAGCCACTCAGCACCCCAGAAAGGCAATGTGCCCCACAGTGTGGCTGGGAGAACAGGAGCACGGTAGGGTCGTGGGCAAGGGCCAGGGGCCACACGGTACCTTGGGGGGCTCTGCATCCACCACACTGTTTTCTGCATCAGCGGCCTTGTGAGCATCCAGCAGGATAGTCCAGCGGTCCATCAGCACAGCATCTGCCTCGTCCACAGACACCAGCGTGGAGAATGGGTCCTCTCCACTGTACCCTGCACCCCAGCGGAGGACCCGGCCGAGGTCGTTGCCTGGAACACAGGTGAGACTTGGAGGGATGCCACACACACCTCTGGAGAGACCTTATCTCAGAATGGAGGGGTTACCACGAGACAGCCACCCTACAGGACGGAGACCCTACCACAGGATGGAGATGTCACCACAGGTCAGGGGTCCCACCACAGACCTTGGGCAAAACCCGGGGTAGGGGATATCCTGAGGTCCCACCCTCTTACTCCACGGCGGACCCCACCTGTGCCCAGAGGCAGGATGGCAACAGATGGCTCCTGGCAGGCCAGATGGTGCCGTGTCTCCTCCAGGGCAGTGAGAACCCAGCCCACGGTGCCATCACCACCACACACCAGCACCCGGAAGCAGGGCACCTGGGAGAAGAGGTGGAACCTGTGTGGGAGACAGGATTACCCACCACCTTGCGAGCGCCCCAGAGGGTACCCGCCCATGACCCAGGGCAGGACCTACCCGATGTCCCTGACCTAGGCACCCCTTTCCTTTTCAAATGTCCATCTCCAGCCACACAGTGGACTTGGAAGGTCAGAGTGGGGTCCCTCCTGTGTGTGCCCGTGGACCCATACTCACCCGGGAAGTGGCCCCCCGTTGGTCAAATCGAAGACCTGGTGAGGGTTCAGCAGCTTCCGGAAACTGCAGAGCAGGTCTCGGCCCTTGAGGCCCCCACTCTTGGGGTTGACAAACACAAGGAGGGGGCAGCAGTCTGGGGGCAGCTTCGTGTGCTGTGAGGGGGGAGGATGGGTGAGGGTGAGGCCTGAAGTCCCCCGTGGTCCCCCATGGCAGCTGCTAGCAATGCCCAGCCCAGGACCGCAATCCCATTCCTCCTAAGGAAGATAAGGCTGCACCCTACCCGTCAGCCCCCATAGCCGCACACTGATCCCCACCCCACGACTGAACACAAGACAGCCTTCCCCAAGAGGGTCATCTGGGCTGTCAGCCACCTAAACTCTGAGCACGAAGGCCAAGCCCAGATCCACCATGACACGGGCCACGGGCCCCAAACCTACCAGACTGGAAGCCACAGGAGACCCTGCTGGCACTGCCAGCCAGCTGGCCTCAAGGAGCCACCCCCCCATACCCTTTGGAAGTCAGCAGCACTCAAGGGCAGGACTTAGCACACAGGCGGCTGCCCAATCCCCTGGGCATGGGAAAAACCCATCTCCCCATCAAAAGCCCAAAAAACCACCCAGGAGTCTAGACAGGGTGGGCCGGCTGGGTCCCTGTCACAGGGTAGGGCGAGAGGAGACGAACACACCGGGTGCAGACAAGGGGTGGGTGGCGGCACACGGGCTGGGCCGTAGCTGGGGCAAGGACACACTCAGGGCCACATGGCTGCCTGTGGCCACCACTTACCCACTCGCCCCAGGGCGGGCAGCTGACAGGAGAGAGAAAGCGGTGTCAGCCTCACACCCAACAGGGCTGTCTCCACAGGCAATGACCAGGGCACAGGCAGGAGGGACCCACAGTGTCACCCACCCCCGGATCAGATCCCAGCCTCATTCTCCTCTAACACTGCTCCCAGAACAGGATCAAGGGTCAGGGTGAAGAGCAGCCATGGACACCTAGCTCCTGGGACCCTCAGGGCCGGCAGACCGAGGCTCAGAGAGCGCCCTGCAGGTGCAGGGTGTGGTCCGGCTGCAGTCCTTTGGGTTGCCTCACACATGCCACGCCCATGAGCCAGCATACCCACTGCTTAACCCCTCTTCCTGGCACTACTGGCTCCTGAGAGCAGCCTCCGAGGTCAGGAGCTCCACCAGCTGGCCAGAGGCAGCCCAAGGCTCAGTTGGGGCCCCAAAGCCACCAAGATGGGCAGCAGCACATGGGCATGTGGTCACACTCTGCCCTTAGTGAGGTGGCACTGGGGGACTTGACATACCCATCCAACCTAGAGCAGCATCCTGTGTCCTCCCCACAGGCTAGAGGCCTTGGGGTCCACAGTGCAGAATAGATGGCAAGCCCTGGCCACTGGGCAGCCTTGGACAAGTACAGGTCTCGCCACTGGGCAGCCTTGGACAAGTACAGATGCTCTGACCTCCACCCTCTGTTGTAAAGCAGGCAACCTTGTCCTTGCTAGGCTACTGTGAGGGCTGACCAAGGTGGTACCTGCCAGCCCGGCAAAGTCAAGAAGACGGCAGACAAGACCATGCCAAGCTTCATGGACGTGTGGACATCCTCAGGGGTGTGGACGTCCTTGGGGGTGTGAACACTGGCCTGGAACTGCCCACTCACCAGCACATCCGGGAGCACGAGCGTGGTCAGTGGCCGGCCATGCACAGCTGTGTCCCTCCCCAGCATATATAGCCGCTCAGCCTCAGCAAAGCAGGTGACATCCAGCACCACTGCACCTGCGACAGGTGGGCCGCTACTCAGGCCAGGTCGGCCTATGCAACCCGCTCAGGTCAGCCACCGAGGGAGGTGTCCACAGCAACAAGATCCACGTTCAGAGAAGGCCGGGTTCGGGAGGGTGCCCCTAACCCCCATCCTCAGCCCCCGCCTGGAGCCACAGGTACTGCAGGGGTCTGGGCACCCAAAAAGGGGGGACCAGGTGCACATGAAATCTTTCCCAAGAAAAGGCACAGACCCAGAAAGGGCAAGTCTTAGACAACAGCCAAGCCTCAGAGTATTTCAGCAAAGCATTAGAAATGAACCAGGACAAAACCAGAGGTATCACTGGGCAGAGAGCTGCAGCAGAGGAGCCTGCGCCCACAGGAGGGAAAACGGTGGCCTTGGACCCATGGGCAGGGATGTTGCCAGGCGATAGCTCACCTTGGGAGTAGACATGGCTCACGGACACCGCGGCAGCTGCACAGACAGATGGCGGTCAGAGTACCCAGCACCCAGGCCAACCCTTGTGGTGACACATCCAGTGTGGCCCAGCTCAGGCAACCCTAAGCCCACCCCAGAATAGGGCCCTGTGCCTCCAGAAGCAGAGTGCAGGCACCTTGCAAAGTTAACATGGAGGGAGGATGCCCAGAGCCCCAGGAGGAGATAGGAGGACCTGGCCCATGTCAGCTCCCTCCCAGCCAACCCCAGTCCACCCGGGGTCATACCTTTGGTGGCCATGGCCTCACGCAGCAGGTTGCCATACTCTTGAGGGGACAGGCCAGGCGGTAGGCCTCCCACAAACAGGGACACGTGTGGGGCCACAGCCCTACTCTCAATCACATAGAACCGTGTCTGGCTGGCCTGCCGCAGGGATGTCTGCAGGGAGTAGAGACAGGGCTTGGGGACACTAGGCAGCACCGCCTACATGGGCTGTTCCTCCTTCCTCCACGCCGGGAATTGGACATCTACAGAGGAAGCCACGTGAGGGGGCAGGGCCTTGCTCTGGATGCCCACCCACCCCTTGGGGACCTGGGGCCAGCTCTGCTGAAGGATGCAGGGCTGGAGGGCAGAGCCCCTCCTAGGGCTGGCATCTACCCCACTGACCTGCCGGATGTCCCGAAGTCGCTGGAGCAGGGACTCATCGTCAGCCAGCACTATCCGCTGGACTGCAGAGAGGCACATATATCAATCAGTATCCCCTACACCTCTGTAACAGCTGCCCTGGGCCCAGGGCCCAGGTGGGCAAGGGCATAGGCAGGAGTGGTCAGAGGGCAGGTTGGGCTCACCTTGCCTGCTGCCCATGAGCACCTCCATCACCTGGAAGCTCTCGGGACCTTCGGCCTGTGCGGGGGGAAACGGGGTGTCAGGCCTGGGGCCAGTCCCCTCCCGGTACACCCATGGGAACAGGGCCTGGCCCCACAGTAGTGGCCCCAGGCGGCCCACACACACCTGGCGTCCAAGCAACGGGAGGACCTCTAGCACCACAGTGCGCACCGTGCTCTGGGAAGTCACCCGGATGGACACGTAGGCCACGCCCACCCTGTGGGGGATAGGCTCGGAGCTTCGTCCACGGCCCCTGTCCCCCTACTGCCCCAGACCCAAAACCTCAGGCCTCACTTGAGCCAGCCAGGGTAGATCTTCAGGACTTCCTGGGTGCGGGGCCGTGCACGGATGACCCAGGCCTCGGGCTCATGGGCCCCAGAGCCCCTGCTGCTGTCCTCCTCAGCTAAGCCACCACTCCCAGCCTTTCCTGGGGCCTGGGCATCACCAACCAGTGAGGGCAAGGGCAGCTCCTGAAGCTCAAAGTCCCCAGGGTCTTCACTGACATAGTAGGCCCGCAGTGCCGCTTCCTGCAGGGTATGGGGGACCAGTGAGGGGAACAGGTGAGAAGGGACAGATGCGAAGGAGCAGAGGGGCCAGGTGTAGGGGACCAGGTGTAGGGAGGAGATGGAAGAGCCAAGTGTAAGGCACCAGGTAAGATGGAGCCGGGTGTGGGGGGTCAGGCATGGGGAGCAGGTAAATGTTCACGTGGGGGGACCAGGTGGAGGGGTCAGGCGTGGGGAGCAAGTGAGGGTTCGGGGTGGGGAGCAGATGGAGGCCAGGTATGGGGGAAGAGCTGGTGAGGAGCCAGTAGGGGGACAGGTTGGGGTCCAGGGATCCAGGTGTGGGTGGCACTAGGTCTCCTTACACCTCAGAGCCCCCTTACCAGCACCTCCTCACTCCTGGCCAGGCGAGACACAGTGACCAGACGGAAATGGTTTCTCCTCATAGTGTCATTGCCATCAAAGATCTTCAGGGTCTGTTTGCCTAGCCAATGGGGAGCAGTTAAGAATTCGGGAGAAAGGGGTGAGAGGGGAGAATGGCAGCCACCAGGGGCACTTACTGGACTCAGGGGCTGCCGGCACATCTCTGCCAGGGCCCAAAGCTGCACTTCCATCCACGCCACCATCCCCATCACCTGTGGGGTGAGCAGGCCTTCACACTCAGCACCCTGCCTGGCCCCCACATCCCCAGGGTGCCCCACTGCTCACCCAGCTCCGGGGCTGTGGTCTCAGCAATACGGAAGCAATGCATCTTGCTGAAATTGCGGGACAGCAGGCGCACACACCCAGGGGGCAGAACCATGGAGCGCAGCCGCCCGAAGGTACACTCGGGAGCCAGCACCGCAGAGCACAGTGAGTGGGCCTGGGGTACACAGCTGTAAGCTGGCACCTGCTGGAGGCCACACTGCCCTATCCCATCTCCATGTGCCCACCTGATGCCCCCCTACCCTATCCCATCTTGTGTGCCCACCTGGACACTTCCCTCCCCCTCCCCTCCCACATGCCCACCTGGATGCCACACCACTCGCAGCGCACACCAGCCAGCACGTCCGAGGAGCCGCAGGTCTTCCTGCAGATCTCACAGCGTCCGCCCAAGGGCAGGTTCCCCTCCCGCCAGTGGTGGTGGTAGGTGTCCTGGGGGGCAGGGGAGCAGTCAGGGGCCTGCCCCCACCTGCCCATCCTGCCCCAGCTCCCGTCCACTCACATGATCATAGTGTCCATCCTGGTGGCACTGGCGGCAGTCGCTGCAGGCGAAGGGCACACAGTCGGCGTGAATATGCAGCTCACACACTGGGGGGCGGGCAGGGTTAGGGGCCTCTGGCAGCACCCCACTCCCACGCTCCTTGCCAGCCTCAGTTGGGCTGGGACCAACCCAACCTCTGCCACCCTGTGCCTAGCTCCCTTCACCCCAAGTGTGCTCTGTCTGGCTTGCACCCCCCCAGACAGCCCTGCGCCTCCACCCATGCCTCGGCCACTGTGTACGGCAGAGACCAGGCACCCAGGTGAAGGGCTGTCTAAGACCAAGCAGTCCAGTGGTACCTTCGCAGCGGAGTGCAGGTGCCTCTAGGCCCTTGCGGCAGACAGCACAAAATTTTCGCTTGTAGAGCCCCTGAGGACCGAAGCAGTGGGCTACAGGGACCTGCAGGGTAGGGAGAACCTCAGATCTGGGCTGCCCTCCTGCACCCTTGCCTAAGAGTCTGCCTGCCGCTCTCCATGGGTCCAACCCAGGCTGCCTTGCTGGGACTGCTCCAGAACAGTCCTCCCCTCCACAGCTCTGCAGGTACCCTAGTCCTGCTGGGCACTGCCACCCAGGAGGCCCAGCCTGGAGCTGGCCTGGCAGAATGGGGGCAGGGGAAAGGGCTCTGTAACTTCACACAGGTGGAGGAGGGTTCAACTGCCAGGCATGTGTCCCCTGGGTTCTGAAGCCCAACATGCCTCCCCAGGGACCCCACAGGTGCTGCAACTGCGTGTTGGCCTGCTGCCTCTCCATGGGAGCCCACGAGAGGAACATGTAGGTGTTCACCCTGATGCTTGTCCTGATCCTGTTACTAAGTTAAAATATGCACAATAAAAGGGAGCTAATGTGGACATGCCAGAATGTGGGTGATTTTTGTTTTCTTCTTAAACATTTATATCCTCTAAACTTTCATCGTGCATATATTTGTAATACAGACTTGTATTTTTTTTAAATTTAGTAAAGTAAAAAAGAAAACACGAGGATGAACTTGAGAAAACTGCAGTCTCGGGACATCCACACGAGGGGCTACCCTGCTGACTGTGATGGCCTGAGAGTGCGGGGGACACACGGCCCACATCCCCTTGGGGCCTCCTGCACTTATGCCTGGTAACCAGGTTGTTTCCCACTGTCATGGGGCAGACACCACAGCCAAACTCATCCCATAGCAGGTGGCCCCCTCCGATGGCACGTACAAGGAGCCCACCACACAGCCAGTCCTGCACCCAGCCCACCCCCCACTGCACCCTGGGGGGGTGCAGTGGCAGGAGAGCACAGGCAGGAGAGGGTGCTGGGTGGGGTGGGGGGCACCACCAGCCCTCTTCAACCTGCCACTGCCCACAGAAGGGAAGCCCATGCCCTGCCAAGACCTGGCCAGGTGCCTTACTGCCCCACTAAGGACCCCATGGGGGGAAGTCTGTGGCCAGAAACAACTCACTTAAGCCTGTCATGTTAGCTGCCTGTCCACGTGCACTTGTAAGAAACCACAGAGAGAGCTCTTGTGCTCTTGGCTCAGCTTCTCCCAATGGTGATCTCTTGCAAAACTGGTCAGTGTCACAACCGGGCACTGCAGGGTGCAGTGGACACAGCGCCCACCCCCCAGGACCCCTCATGCTGCCCTTCACAGCCATACCGGGCTCCCTGCCCAATGCGTCCTGTGCTCCCTGAGCTTCCTCATCTGGAGACTCCCTGTCATCTGTGCCCTTTGGTCATCTGTGCCCTTTGGGCGGGACTGGCTTTTCTCAGTGTGACCCCCTCCTAGGAGCCCATCAGCAGCTCCTCTGCTTCATCTCTGAGCAGGACTCTGCCCTGAGCTCCCCAGCCACAGTGTGACTAAGCTGAAGGTCAGCCAGGGGTCAGCACTGCTTGGAGCCGACATTTGTGCCCATAGCACTCACCCGCACCAGGCTGGGAGCCACACCAGCACATGGAGTCTTCACGTGCCGCAGGCACTTCTCGTGGGACATAAAGTTGCAGACTGTGGGAGGGAGAGTCGCAAGTTGCCACTGTCCCCCTGGATAGCCACCATCCCACTCAGTAGGAGAGGCCCCAAGGCCACAACAGGGCACCAGCATCCCATGGCAGGGCTCAGGTGCCCATCACAGTGGGCCACTCTGTTAGAGCTGAGTCTCCCAGTCCAGTCCCATTGAGCAGTGGGGGGGCCATTCCTGTCACTACCACCACTGTGGAGCCCTGGTGACATCAGCAAAGATGCTGTGATCCCCAAGGAAGGCTGCAGCCAATGCCTGGCGCTGTGGCCATCCTGAAGGATGCTGAACGCATCCTGTCATCGAGAGGGTGGCCCTGCCCTCCCCCATTTCTGACCTAGCCTCATGAGGGGTGGCCTGGGGCTACCAGCAGACAGGGGCTTCGTGAGCTGGTGCACCCCTGTGTAGCCCCAGAGCCGAGCCAAGACATCCTTCCCTCACCCCCGGCTACACAGCCTCCTCAGAGCCCCACAGCTATGCCAGGCACAGGCAGCCAGGTGGGCACTCCAGGAGGCAGGAGCCACCAGGAGAGAAGATGGCCCTGGGCCCCAAGGGCAGTAAGCACTGAACGAAGGCTGGGTGGGAGGGTCCCGGGCCATGCTCCCCACCCTGGCAGGAAGACAGGTAGGTGTAAGAAGGATGGAGGAGCTGCCCCAAGTGCAGCAGCAGGCAGCCTGTGCCAGCACATTCAGAGCCAGGACAGGGTGGGGGCAAGAAGCCTGCTGGGCCCCACAGGTGGGGTGGGGCAGAAGAGGCCACATGGGCAAAGGGACACAACCTCAAGACTGTTTGGAATAAAACTGCCCGTGGGGCTCAAGCCACCCACTCGTGGGACAAGCAGCTCCCCAAGAAGGCACCCTGCAGCCCCACCACCAGAGCCCTACCAGAGAAGGGACAAAGTCCCTCCACAGACTGCTCTGGGGAAACTTCCAGAAGTAGGCTGGGGTGCAGTGAGAGAAGTGGGGACAAGGAGGAAGGTCAGGCATCACTTCAAAGCCCTCCCCAGGGCAGCCCACTTGCTGTACTTGGAAAGCACTGGCCAGCTTCCTCCTCCACCCATGGAAGCAGCACCCAAGGGCGCTCTTGGACACAGAGGGGCCTCTTCCTCCCACACCCTGGCCAGGCCCTGTCTGCCCAGATCCCAGGCTATTTTCTCCAGATGCTGCCTGGGAAGGACCTCTGGTCCTCTCCCAAGCACCAGGTCAGCCCTGCAACACACGAGCTGCTTTGCCCCCAGACTAGTTGAGGGGTCCGGAGCCCCTCAGACCAGAGGACTCCCTGCAGGGGTCACATCTGTAATGGACCCAGAGTCTAGCCTTAGACTGAGTCTTGCCTTCATATCTCTCACCTCTACAAGGATCCGGGGTCTAGCCTTGGAGTTATAGCTCTGTCTTCACCATCTCACTTCCCCAGGGCCTAGCCTCAGACCTGAAGCTCCACCCCCAGGGCTTTTCACCTGTACAGTGGATCCACTGGTCTAGCCTTCTACCTTCAGCCCTCTGTCGCCATCTCTCACCTGTGTGCTCCGACCTGGAGATGACTTAGCCTACATGCTCGCATCCTCCACCTCAGTGAGGTCTTTATGAATTGACAGAGAAATCAGGGTGGCCACCCCCAAGGGTCAGGAGGCACCCTGTGTGAAGCATCCCGCCCACGAAGGACTGGGGCAAGCACACACTAGTGTCAAAGGTCCATGCCCTTCAAGGGCTGGGCTTGCAGGACAGCGCTGGGAGGCAGGGCTGCTCCGCACCCAGCCAGGAAGGATGGGAACCCAGTCGGGACGCCACACCTGGAAGAGGAGGCCTGGAAGAGGTTGGGGACCAGGTCAGGACGTCACACCTGGGCGAGGCGGCCTGGGCTCGCGCGAGGCCTGCGCAGAGCGGCCAGGCCGTGGTCAGCCGCACACTGAGGACTACGGCCCGGCCCTGCCCGCACCCTCAGCAGCAGGGCCGGGACCGGGGCGCGGGCGGGCGCGAGGACAGGCCGTCCTTGGCGGCACACGCTTACCGTCGCACAGGAAGCCGGCCAGCCCCCAGATGAAATCGGAGCAGAGGTGGCAGAACGTGGGCTTGGTGAGCGTCACCTTCCGGAAGCTGTGGCCCGGCACGGCGGGTCCCGGGGCTTTGTCGCCCGCCCGCCCCGGCGCCTGCCCCGATCCCAGGCGCGCGCGTCCTCCGGCCCCCAGCACCGGGCTGTAGGCCGGGCTGCCGGGCCGCGGGGAGCCGCCTCCCAGCCAGGCGTGGGCCCCAGGCTCGGCCGCTGCCGCCATCCCCGGCCCAGCGGCCCGAGCTCTGGCAGAGAGCAGGAGGCCGGGTCCGCGCTGAGGACACAGCCGCCGCTCCGCCGGCGCCGAGCTTCCGACTGCGCTGCCTAGTACGCACGCGTGGGGGGCGGGGCCGAGCTGCGGGGCGGGGCCTGCGGACGGGCAGGGCCTTCTAAGGGTGACGGCTCCCGGAAGACGGGGCGGGGCCTCATGAAGGCGGAGCCTTGAGAGGCGGGGTCTCCTGTGGGAAGAGCCTGCGGGGAGAAGAGCTGGGCCTGCGGGGTCAAAGCCTACCCGGGGCGACTGCCGGGAGACGGGTCGGGGGGTCTGTAGGAGGGGCGGGGCCTGAGGGGCGCAGACTTGAGGGAGATGGGGCGGGCTCCATGCGAGGGGCGGGGCCTGCAGAGCTCGGGTCCAATCCCCCAGCGAGGAGGGAGCGGGTCGGCGTGCCACCTCCCTGCGGGCCCGAACCGGGGCTAGATTTCCCCGCGCGCGCGGCCTCGAGGTACCGAGCACGGGGCCTGGGCTGTGCCCAGGCCCGCGGCTCCGCAGGCCCACGCTTCCCACGCGGGACAGGATTTGGGCGAGAAGCGGCACTGTCCGGGAGTCCCAGGGCGGATGGGGGGCCAGGACAGGAGAACAGTGGCCGCTCCCTAACTGTCCACCCACAGGCTGGGGACTGTGGAGCTGCGCTGTCCCCACACGGGAACACTGTAGCTGGTGGGAAAGGACCGACCCCACCACAGCCCCATCTAGAGTCTGGGGCTCAGCGGAGGGGTAGCCCCAGTACACACACCTTTGCCCTGCCTTGGGGGTCATGTCCACCCAGTCACCCTGTCTCCATTGCCAGCACCACTCTGGGCTCCCTGCTCCTGTGGGCCTGGCCAGGGATCAGAGTTGGGAAGCCTGGTGGGGACCCGTTCGGTCCCTGACGGCCTTCCAGGTGGCCACACTGAGGGCAGCGCAACACAGTGAGAGGTCCCGAGCGACCAGAAAGACCGGGAAGGGCAATGCTGGGGGAGAGTGGTGTCCCTCTGTTGGGGCTGCCACATTTGGACCCTGAGAGGGGACAGGCCACCTGCCCTTGGAGGCTCTGCTCTGAAGTCGGGCTGCTGGCCTTGTGCAGGAGAAGCTAGAAGGGGACCTTGGGTCCCCTCTGCACTGGCCCTGCAGTGTGTCCTAGGGCTGCATCTGGACAGGCTGACCTCAAACTGATGGATAAATGAGCCCGGAAACGCCCCTGGCTGTGGACACGGAGCCAGAATTGAGTGGCCGGGAAGCTAAGTGCAGAGCATCCCAGCAGGTGGAACCAGCAGTGTAGAGCCCCAGCAGGGCTTCCAGGAAAAGTCAGGCACCCCTTCCAAGATGTCCATCGGCTCAGCGCCCAGAGGCAGTCAGCAAGGTACTCACCTTCCCCTTGCTCTGCCTCTGGCTTGGGACCCCTCTCTGTCCTTGTTTCCTCAGCACCCCTCTCACTTCACCCTCTGAGTGCCAGGCTCCACCTGGAAGGGCTGTGACCTGGCCACGGTGCCCACAGACACACTGTACTGACTTCAAGGAAGAGCAGCACCCAAGGACAAGTCAGGAGCTAGCAGAGAGCACAGGAGACATCACAGAAAGGAAAACCCACAGCCAGAACTTTCCATTTCCTGATGCAGTGTGTTAATTAAAGTGGCCCACAAATAAATGATCCTTCCATCAGGCTCTCCCCCAAACTCCCTAGAATGTCTTCCAGAGCAGTCAGCAGCTCAGCAGAACTGTAAACACCTGCCCAACACAGTGCCCACAAGTGGGGACTATCACCTCTTCTGGGGCTCCTGTAGACTGGTGACCAGTGGCTCTTTGAACCCTTCCCTCCCAGAACAGAGGACCCGGCCTGGGCAGTCTACACAGCACATTTCATTTCTCACAGTGCCAGGGGTGGAGTCAGGTTCTGATGAGGGTCCACTTCTCTTGCTGCTCTTTGAGGGAACATTGTGTCCCCCAACTTCATACAGAATCCCCCCCGTACCTCAAAATGTGATTTTAGTAGGAGACTAGGGCTTACAGAGATAATCTAAAACGAGGTTCTGCCAGGCATGGTGGCACACACCTGTAATCCCAGCATGCAGGAGGCTGAAGGAAGAGGATTATCGTGAATTCGAGTCCAGCCTGGGTTACGTAGCAAGACCCTGTCTCAAAAAAAACAAAAATAAATAAATAAATGAACAAAAAATAAAATGAAACTCTTATGGTGGCTCTTGTCCAACAGGACTACTGTCTTTACAAAAGGGGAAACTTGGACACAGGACTCAAACACACATGCAGGGACAGCGCTGTGTGAAGGTGGAGGTCGGGTGAAGTTTGCCAGGCCAACGCCAAGGACAGCCAGCACCACCAGGAGCTACAGCAAGGCCCAGGACAGAGCCTCCCTCAGCCCAGGAGGGACCAGCCCTGTGACACCTTGATCTTGGCTTCCAGCCTCCAGGACAGAGAGGATGCATCTCTGTGGTTTAAGGCACCCAATCTGCCCCAGGGAACCAGGGTCTGCGCTGCCAGCACAGGAGTGGAGCATGGCCAGGGGGACTGGCTCCTCCCAGCATTTCGTCTGAGCTCTCCAGTGCCTCTGCAAGTTAAATCACACACGCACTGCTGCTGTGTATGGACACCAGTGCTTCTCTGGCTTGGGGTTGTTGCTAGCCTCTGCTGTTGCGATCAATGCTAAGCTGTTACACACCTTGACTGCTTATCGAGTTTCTGGTTTTTACTGATTTGTAGGTGTTCTTTATCCTGGAGGTGGCTCTCTGGGTAGTCACATTGATGCTCAACACTCGTTACTGTGGCAGTTCTGGCCTGCAGAGAACTCACTGGCCGCTGACTGCAGACGCTGAACCCTGGGACTCGGAGCTGCTGCTCAGGGGAGATAGCTGGATCCCATGAGCCTGGCCACAGTTTTGGCCCCTGATCGACATTAAAACCATGCCTCCTGTTTCCGCGGAAGGACACCTCAGTGGATGTATGTGTACTGTGGATTGGTTCCTTCTCCTCAGGCTGGGAGGACGTGTCCCTGGCACTTGTATCTTGTCCATAAGGCACACCACAGCTGCCTAGTGGTAGGGACATGAGACAACACCTGCACCACTTCTGTTGTTACAGAAGAAAAACAAACCAGGACCGAAAGGAAAACGCTCCACACCAAGGAGGCTGGAAGGCAATTTTACTGTGACACCAGCAGGCTACTGGGAACCAAACCTAAACCACTAGCCCTGAGTCAGTTTAGAGTTTAGTTTAAATACATTTTAGCAAGCAGGAAGTACAAGCTGATTGCAGGTTATTACATGATTGGTTACGCGAATTAAATCATAGGTTGCCAGGTAGGCTTATTTTAAGTAAGCTTACTTATAAGGAATTGTTTATAACATTCTGGGAAGGAAAGGAGGGGGTCTGAGCTGAGCAGGTAGAGTTTAATGTGTCCTTGAGCAGGCTGGTCTGCTCCGGGCCTAAAGTCCTTGAAGCAAGCTGGAAAAACTATAAACATATCATTTGGAGGAGGAAAACGCAGACATGACAACTGGACTCAGTCAGGCTGACCTAGCACATTATCTAGAAACTGCAGCTGGACGCAGACAATCAAGGCTAAGGGAGTCTAATTACGTGACAGGCAGCATGTGCTTAGGCAGAGGCTACTAACTGATTTTTAATTTCTGCTATGAAATTTCTATAAGTTTGCTGCTTAGTAACTTTGCTGTTACACTGTCACCAACAGAAGCTCAAAAGTGCAGAAAATGTGGCACTGAAGAGACATGGAGCCGGGCATGGTGGCACATCCCAGCACTCTGGGAGGCTGAGGCAGGAGGACCACAAATTAGAGCCCAGCCTGGGCAGTTTAAAGACTTAGTGAAACCCGGTCTCAGAAAATAAGCGCTGGGAATGTCACTCAGTTTGAAGGCTGTGGGTTCAATCTTCAGTACCAAAAATATAAATAAAAAAGAAAGAAACCTCAACAAGGACACTGGTTCACAGCATGAGCAGAAACAATAAGCAGCATGTGGCCTTGTTCCATCCCAGCAGGAACCTGCATATCAGTGGCTCTTGCCTCCTCTGCTCTGAGCACATCCTGAGTACCTGTGGAAGCACCATCCGCATCCGCATCCACGGTGGGCCACAAACAGGTGTGGTGTGTGGGTGAGTGCAGAGCCAGGATCTGTTAGAAGGAGGCTCAGCCAGCCTACAGAGGGTCATCCATTCATCCAGCACAATCCTCCTCCACAGCCTCTGCAGGAGTGGCAGTGGTGAGCACACCTTTCCCTCGAGCTGAGGGCACAGCTCTCCTAGGACTGCGTGGCTCCTCTTACTCCTGCAGCTCAGCATCACCCAGCACTGAGCTGGGCCATGGTGTGAGAGGGTATGGCCCCTGCTTCCACCACCATCCAGGGACCCAGGTGGGTGATCAGGTTGGCACATGTGGAGTCCACCTCGGCCCGGACAGAGCCCCCTTCAAGAAAAAAGGCAGAGTAGTTATGATACTTAGATAATTAGGACATATTTATGCAGTATAAGAAAAAGAATCATAACAAATTATACCACTTTTTAAATATTAACAAGCATCGACCAGACATTACTATGGCTTTTATTCATGACTGCATGCTACACCATGATAGTTTTTTATTTACATTTTTTGTCTCACAGCAATGCTGAAATACCATTTTCCAAGAAGAGAGAAAGATCATTTATCTTCTCTTCCCCAGCCTATTTAAGAAGGCACGGCTTCCTCTAACAGCTGCACCTGCAGACTCACCTGATAGCAGGGTGATTGCGGATGCCTGAGCCTCCTGGGCCCCTCATCCATGCACCTTCCAGTGCACCGTCCTGTCCTGGCTGCTCAGCGAGTTCCCAATCCTGTTCCAGCAGTTGCTGTGATTTGTTCCTCCTCGTTCCTGGAAGCTGTTTCCTGCTCCAGGATGTCTGGCATTTGCCCTACTGGAACAGGAAGTGGCCGGGAGTGACCCGCATAGACTCCACCAAATCTACTCCTAAATCCGAGTCCACAGGTGTCCTCCTCATTGTCCCAGGCTCCCCACTGTGGTGGCTTAAGCAGCCCTCTCCCGCTACCTGAGCCCCGGGCAGGCGCTGAACGCAAGAAACTGCCCTGTGGCCTCATCTGTGGGCCTTCAGCAGGGCCCATGTCCAACACCTGAGTCTGGCTGGAGACAGAGACCCTCACTGACCCTGGCCTGATCCCCTCCCCCACCACACACAGGCCTTCCTGTGACAAGGGAAGCCGAGGCCCGGCCTCTGGATGTCCCACCTGTTCCTACCCCAATCAGAGGCCTGGGTGCCAGAGGAGCTGGCCCTGTCTCAGGTGCGGGGGACCCTCAGAGCCCCTTGGGACCCATGGGGTGAACAGCAATGGGGCTCCCTGGCTACACTCTGACTTCCATCCCTAGCCAGCCCGTCCCATACAGGACTCAGCCCAACTCCAGGCAGTTGTTCAGCAGAGGGCACGGCAGAGACATGGGAGGAACTACGGGCCCAGACCCTGCCCCCTCACAGTGAAGACCCCAGATACAACCCCAAAGCCCTTGTCCCTGCATCTCGTGGGGCCACCATGCAGGCCTTTGCTTGGACAGTCCGCCTTCCCACCCTTCAGGACAGGCACAGTCTCTGCCTGGCCCCAGGTGCGACTCAAGGGCCAACTCCCCGTCACTTCAGCCTCCTCTTCTGGGTCAGATCACTTGCTTGCTGTCTCCCTCTCAGGAGCACACAGTGGTGACATTTCTGCCGATGGATAATCCAGGATGATCTCATCTCAAATTGTTAATGTCATTATGCCTGCAGAGTCCGTGCGCCCAGGAGGACAGTGGGTGTCGTCTTCGTGGCCCAGGTCTCGGGACACAGGACCTCGCCACTCACAGCACCATCTGTCTCCTAGCTGTGGTCTAAGCCCTGTGAGACGTCGCTGTGCTCACAGTTTTGTTCAGCCATCTGATAGATGCCCGCCCGGTGTGCACCCTGTCTGCACCTCTGAGCTTCCATGGGGCCATTTCCCTCCTGCTCCAAGGACACTCGTACTTCCTTGATGGAAAGTTGATGGGGACAAACGTTCTGAGTTTGTTTCTCTACAATGTCTCTATTCAACCTTAACTTTTTTTTGGAAATACACATATAATACACTTTTAGTTTTGAAATGGGCTCTGGCCATGTTGCCCCCGCTGGCCTGGAGCTCCTGGGCTCAAGGGATCTTCCGGCCTCACCCTCCTGAGTAGCTGGGATGGGCATGTGGCACTGTATCCATCCTGAAATATATTTTTTTGCTGAATCTAGAATTTTAGTTTCCAGCCAGGTGTGATGGTGCACACTTTGAGAAGCTGGGACAGGAAGATTGCACATTCAACCCCACCTGGGAAACTTTTTGAGACCGTCTCAAAATAAAAAATACAAGGGGTTAGGGATGAATGAAGCTCAGTGGCAGAGGGCCCCTGGACCCCCAGTATGACAATAAATACATACAAACACATACATAAGAATTTTAGGTTACCAGTGACTTAGTTTGGAGATCACAAGCCTTCTTTCACGGACCGTCCTCCGTCGGAGATCAGCTTTCATCTTGCTGTAGACGGTAGCCGAGATGGGTCCATCTCCCTCTGGCTTCATCTAGCATCTCCCCTTTGTCTCTGGCCTTGACTGTTGTACTCTGAAGCGCTTATGTTTTCACTTCTGTGGGTTTTCCCTCTCAGTCCTCACAGCGCTCTTGGACCCATGGCTTTCATCACTTTTAGAAAGTTATCTCTGTGACCCCTCCTCCTATTCTAGTGAGGATTATTGACTCTGTGATACCCTGTTCACTATCTGTTCTGCAGTTTCTGTTATTTCTCTCTATGTTTCAGAATGAATCCCCCCACTCTGTCTTCCAGTTGTTGCATTCTTTCTCTAGTTGGGTCTAATCTGCAGTTCGCCAATCCACTCAGTTTTTGTCAGCTTTACTGAGATAGGGTTTACGTACAATAAAACAAACTTATTTAAAATTTATAACTTAACACACTTTGGCTAGGTTTTCTTGAAGTTGTTATGCTTTTTCCAACATTTTGATTTCAAAATTTTTAAACTCTCAGGTAGTTATGATAATAGTATACACTTTTCTCCTAGGTCCATCAATTGCTAACATTTTGTTATATTTGCACATAATCCTATGACTGCTTTTTGCTCTGGTTTTCAGAGCTATTTGGGTGCAGGCAGAATGAGCCGGCACCTCTGTGCTTCAGCACTGAGCTCAAGGAACAGAACATCTCCGCTCACAAGCATGTGCAACCATTAAGTCATTAACAGGTCGCTGGCAGAAACTCACTGAGCCACTCACAGTACGTGTACCCAGTGTGGACGTGTGGTCGTACCCCATGTGGTTGTCCCTTCCGGTCTTTCTGAAGGAACTGCACGTCTCCTCTGGCAGGAACTGCGTTCAGGGATTGGGGTGGTTCAGGCCGGACTTCAGTCCCTGGCAGGGGGGAAGTCCTGTTTCTAGGGCAACTTTGCTTCTCAGATGTGGCCCTCTGGGGTCCCTAAACACCAGCTTTTGTCTCTGGGCCCCAGGTGCAGCTTCTCAGCCACTGCTTTCATGACTGGAAATCCCTCCAAGGCTGGAGCCCAGTGCACCCGCTGGCTCCCCACCATGGCACCTTCTCACAGGGCCCTGCAACCCACACTTCCCTAGCTGTGCTCTGGAGAAGGGTGATCACTGCAATCCCTTCCTGTTGCCAAGCTCTCTCTTTTCAGTTTTAACCTGGATTCCTTAGTGTTTTCAGTTCTTCCAAGCTTTTAAGAACTGTTACCTGGGCACGGTGGCATACGCCTGTAATCCCAGCACAAGGGAGGCTGAAGCAGGAGGGCTGCCGTGAATTAGAGGCCACTCAGGGCAACACAGTGAGTTCAAGATCATTCTGAGCTGCATAGCGAGACCCTGTCTAAAAAAAAAACACACAAAAAAAAAAACAAAAAAAACCTCTGTTTATCCAGCACCCTGGGAGGCTGAAGCAGGACCTCAAGTTCAAGCCCAGCCAGGGCAACTTAGTGAGACCCTGTCTCAAAAAATAAAAAAGGGCTGGGGATGTAGCTCAGTGCAAAGGCCCTGGGTTCAATCCCCAGTAACCGCCCCCCCCAAAAGAATTGTTTAAAACATTTCCCACACTGTTTGTGACTGCTGGCTCTAGTGCCTGCGGTCCCTGGGAGGTGTTTCTGTGCCGCCATGCTCTTCTGGGCTTCCCCTTTGTCTTGCCTTTAAGTTTATTTAGGCTTTAAATTGAAGAAATTCGGCCGGTGAGATGGCTCAGCGGCTTAAGCGCCTGCCCGGCAAGCGCGAGGGCCCGAGTTCGACTCCCGGAACCCACATACGAAAAAGGGGCCGGTGATATCGCTCAGTGGCACGGGCGCCTGCTGGCGCGCGAGGTCCTGAGGTCGACCCCCTGGCACCCACCCAAAAAATAAAAATAAATAAATAAATAAATAAATAAATAAAAAATAAATTGAAGAAGTTTATTTTTCAGTAATTTTTATTGCACTTCTGCATTTTGCTCCTTGCTGGTTTGGAATCTACACTCTACTTCTCTTCTAACTGGCTAATCTCGATGCTTCCTGCAGTTTCAGCACAAGAAGATGCTAAACACTCTCTTACCCCTCCCCCAAGCGAGAGCACGCAGCCCCTGCTGCACTGGCTCCCTCCTCCCCACTGGCTCCCTCCCACCAGCCCACTTCAGCTGTGCCGGTTACTTCAGACACTGGCTTGGGTTCCCACACGTGTACTGGGCTGCTCTTCCAGTGAAATGTTCCTTCTTGCTGAAGAACATGTTTCAGAAATCCCCTTGGGCCGGGCATGGTGGTGCAAGCCTGTAAACCCAGCACTTGGGAGGCAGAGGCAGGAGGATCACCATGAGTTCCAGGCCAGCCTGGGCTACATAGTGAGACCCTGTCTCAAAAAACAAAAAACAAAAAACAAAAACAAAAAAAAAAAAAAAAGAAAGAAAGAAAAAAGAGAAAAAGAAATATCCTTGGCACAGGCATCCTGGGGGCACCTCAGTGTTCTTTCATCAGCAACGACATGGATTTGAGCCTTGTGCTACCCGGCTTCTTGCTACTCCAGGATAAGTCTGAGGCTGGTGCTACACACGGCAAAGAGGGTTAGCAGCACCCAGATTTGGAGGCTGTGAAGCAGCACAGTGCCAGCTCTGGTGAGGCCCCAGCAGACAACACAGTGCATGCAGGAGTGAGAGTAAGACTGGAAGCCAGAGAGAGACTGGGGTCCCCCAGTCCCTTCCCAGGGAACTGTCCAGTGACGCTCCCCAGGATGCACCTCTCGAGGTCCAAGGAGGGCACTTCTGCCTGGCAAGTGTGCCTTCTGTGCCATGGGCTTGGGACCCCCGGGAGCTGCCCTAGCATCTGCCTCCCAGCTCCTCGTTTCTTGCCTGGAACTCCAGTCACACTTGCGTTTTATTCTCCAGCCTCTGGACATGTCCTTCTCATTTCTTTGGGGCTTTGCTGCTTCTGTGTGACCTTCAGACCTGCCTTCCACCATACCAGGCCTGTCCCCAGCCCTTCTGTCTCATCTGACCATGCGGGGAGCTTCCCTGAGCAATGTCCAGGCTCCTCCCTGGTGACACTTGCATGGGGTGTGGTCCTAGGCCCCTCTCCTTTCCATCTGTAAACCTGCCATCTCACCAGCTCCAGCCTGATGACCCAGGCTTAAGTCCAGCACCCCGAGGACGTGGTCACGTTTCTGCTCCAGGGAGGGGCGAGGGGGCGGGCAATTTCCTGCTGTGGAAACTAACAGCTGAGCACACGATTCGAATCTTAAAACACTTACCCGTGACCCCACCTCCCCAGGGGAGGCAGGCCCGCCATCAGCTGCCCTTTACCAGTGGCCACTTGACTCTTTGTCCCCTGTTCCTTTCACAACAGCCCATACAGGAAACAACACAGACCCGGGGCTGTGTCTTCCCCCACACCCAACCCATCAAGCCTTCCAAGCCCCTCTCAAGCGCAGCCCCCACTTGGTCAGTTCTCCCCACTTCCCACGTCCCCTGACCGGCCTTTGGGGTCCAGCCGGGGCCCAAGGCCACCGCCGAGCTGCGGAGCGGCCTCTCCGCGCATCCCCGCGCAGGGATCCCGTGTAGATCCCGAGGTCCCGGTTTGCGGTGGGCGCGGCCGCGCCGGGCCAGGAAGCCGAGGTCTAGGCGGGGCCCCGGGAGGGAGGCCTCCCTCCGCCCGGCGTCACGTGGGCGCCACCGGAGGCGGAACTGCGGCCGAGATTCGCGGCCCCGAGCCCCCGCGACCGGCCGCACTCACGCCCCGCCGCTGCCATGCGCCCCCTGCGGCCCCGCGCCCAGCCGCTCGCGCTCCTGGCCGCGCTCCTGGCCGCGGCCCGCGCCGCCCCGGCCGAGGCCCCCCACCTGGTGCGCGTGGACGCGGCCCGCGCGCTGCGGCCCCTGCGGCCCTTCTGGAGGAGCACCGGCTTCTGGTGAGCGCCCCCGGGGAAACTGAGGCCCGGAGCGGGCCCCGCACCCCAGACACCCAGGCGAGGCGCAGCTCCGTTAGGGTGGGGCTGGCAGCCCGCTGGGTCTGAGAAGTCGTCCGTAGAGCAAGTTTGCGGGTTCGCGGACGCCAGCCTGGGAAGGCGTGGAGCCGAGGGCGGCGTTCCTAGGAGCGAGCCCCGTTATTTCCGGGCCTGAGGACTTGTGTGCTTGTCTCGCAGGGGCCGAGACGCCCGGAGAAGTTGGGGTACTTTTATTTATTTATTTTTTTTTTTTTTTTTTGTGGGTACCGGGGGGTCGACCTCAGGACCTCGCGCGCCAACAGGCACCCGTGCCGCTGAGCGATATCACCGGCCCCTTTTTCGTATGTGGGATCCGGGAGTCGAACTCGGGCCCTTGCGCTTGCCGGGCAGGCGCTTACGCCGCTGAGCCATCTCACCGGCCCTTATTTTTAAATAGGTAATTTAACCATTTTTCTGAATTCTCTCAACCCGCTCCTTTATCTTAGGATCAGGTTCCTGCTCTTTACTTTTCTTTGTTAAGCCAATATATGGATTTAAGGATTTCCTTGTTTTCTTTCCTGCCTCAGGATCGCTCCCATATTGGCTCAGCGCTGTGTTTGGGTATGGGGTTTCCTCCCCAGGGGGAGCCCTATGCTGGGCTCTTCCTGGTGGACAGGGAGCCTCAAGGGCAGCCGGGGTGTGGAGCTGACCTCTTCTCCAGGACGCACAGAGCCTCCCCTTTCCAGCAGAGCGAGGGTGGCGCCCATCGTGGCCCTCTGCCGGCGGAGTCCCGCCCCCGAAGACGAGGCTGCACAACATTCCTGGCCTGGGGGCCGTTTACTGTTAACTAGTTCCCTTCTTCAGGCCCTGGTCAGCACCAATGCAGGGCACCCTGTCTGTCTCCAGCCCCCCGTTGCCGCACGATGAGGCTGACCAGTACAACCTCAGCTGGGACCAGCAGCTCAACCTCGCCTATGTGGGTGCTGTCCCCCACGGGGGCATCGAACAGGTCCGGACGCACTGGCTGCTGGACCTCGTCACAGCCAGGTGGGTGATGCTGGGTGGGGCTGGCAGTGGAGGCCAGTGTAGGGCTGGGGGGCCCTCACTTCCTGTCGGAGCACCCTGCAAGGGTTGGGTGACGTCCTGGCTGGTGTGCTGAGGGCAGCCCTTGGTGTCTCCCCGGAGGTCACAATGGAGGGCCAGGGTCAGACTGGTGTCCACTGCCCTGGCTCTGTGTACACTGTGTGGTGGGTGGTCCAGCCCTGCAGGAATGCCATGCCTGAGGGCCTGGCTGAGGTTGTGGTGGCCACATGACCTTCAGCGATGGTGCTGGACACACTGCCTCGGAGCCAGTGCCTGGTCTGCAGGGATGAGCACCAGGTGTGAGGAGCACTTAGGTGTAGGTGGCCTCCTGAAACACAAACCCTCACACCCTGGTCATGGTCCCAGGTCCTTCCCAGTGGGGCTGGGTGTCCCTCTCCACACTTGCAGGACTCTGTTCTGATAAGGTGGCAACATGGTGTTCAATAGGGCATGGCCCGTCCAAGCTCAGGTCAAGGCATGCTGTGGGCACTGGCACCAGGAGGGCATAGATGGTCCCAGAGGCAGAGTTCCGGGTCACTGAGCACCGGGTCCTCATGTGTGTTCTGGTGATGCCCCCCCATTCCTAGTCGGGGTTCCCTGGCTCCCCAGGGCCAGGGTGGATCTCTGGCATGACTCAGGCCCTGAAAGGAGCTCAGTGATGGTGACCTTCAGATTTCTGCCTCAGGCTCTCAGAGTGCAGGCCACCACTGTTAGAGGACAGAATTGGTGGCCACCAGCTCCCTGTAGCGGGCCTGCGCGGTCTCCACAGCGCTGTGCACACTGGGGAACAGCTGCTCACCCTCGGCTCCCTGGTCCTCCCCCAGGAAGCCTCCTCTCTGGAGGGCGTCTCTCACCGAGGGGCTGCAACAGGCCAACAGCAGGGTGATACCCAGGACCCTGTAGTCTCGACGCAGGTCCTGCAGCATGGCCATGCCGGCCACATCCAGGAACAGCAGGGGGGCGCAGTCAATGACCACCGTGTGGAACCCAGCTGCCACGGGCACCAGCCTGGCTCCACTGCTCGCAGGATCCTTGCCCTCCATGGGGTCCCCCTCACCTGCCCCCAGCTCCGAACCCTGCCCTTTCCTCCTGGCAGCCAAGCACCCAGCATCCAGCCCTGTAAGGCTATAGAGTGACCGCAGGAAGAAGGCCTTGTTGGCATAGCAGAGCGGTCCCGCAAAGCGGAACACCTGCACACCGGCCGGGGGCACCAGACCCTCAAACTCTGCGGCATCCTCGTAGAAGGCCGAGTCCCCAATGCGGGCGAGCAGGGCAGTCCGTGGGCGCTGTGTGCGCCCCACCAGGCTGAGCAACGAGAGCAGCAGCCCAGCCAGCAGCCCAGCCTCGACACTGACCAGCACACAGGTGGCCGCAGTGGCCGCCCAGACCAGTGCATCAGCTGGGCTCAGCCGCCACAGCTGTGGGAGGTCCCTGACCTTACGCAGGGCACCCCGCAGGCTGGCCACGATGACACAGGCCAGCACGCTCCGCTGCAGGTCCCGGAACAGTGGCGCCAGCGCCAGCAGCACCAATAGCACCACAGCTGCACTGACTAAGCTGGACACCTGCGTCCGGCAGCCAGTGGCTGTCTTCACCAGACTCTTGGACAGGGCGGCACCGGTGACATAGCAGTGGAAGAAGGCGGGCAGCACGTTGCAGCAGCCCACGGCTAGCAGCTCCTGGTTGGCGCGGATGGAGTAGCCGTGGCTGCGGGCAAACATCTCGGCCAGCGAGATGGAGAAGGCTGAGCCCACCAGGGCCAGGGACACAGCGTCCAGAGCCACGTGCTGCATCAGCTCGAGGTCTGGTGTCTGTGGGGGCACAAAGCCAGTGGGGATGTCGCCAGCCACATTTGAGCCAAAACGCCTGTGGAGTTGCCCGAAGTGAGACACGAGTGTCGCCACTACGATGACCAGCAGCTCTGTGGGCAGTGGCACCCTCAGGCGGCGCCGGCAGCGGTCGGAGAGTTCCTTGCCTGCCAGCAGCACCACCAAGCACACACCACTGGTGACCATATCGCACATGTTGGCCTCCCCCAGGCCGTGCAGCAGGCTCAGCCATGTGCGGACCACCATGCCGGGGCCCTGGTGCCGGGGGACCCGCACGCCCAGCAGGTGCCTGAGCTGTGAGGTCAGGATAGTCACTGAGGCCCCCATGGCAAAGCCATCCAGCAGTGGCTGTGAAAGGTAGGCAGACACGAAGCCCAGTCGGAGAATGCCCATGAGGACCTGTGGACAGAGCATGTGGATCTTAGGCCACTCCGCAAGAACCCCGTGCCCCACATCACTAGTGCCCAGCAAGGGGCACAGTCACAGCACAGGGCCCACAGCCCACAGCTGTTAACACATGCCCCGTGTTGCACATGGGCAGTAGCTAGAATATTTATGTCTCATCCGTGCAGGGATTTGTCAGGGGCAGCCCCCCTCATGCACGATGGGACCCCTGGAGGGCTGGAAGGCCACAGAAGGCAGCCCACCTGGGGTTCCTGGGACAGGAGGCCATGTGGGTCACAGTCCCGCTCATCTGTGCTACCCTTGCCCATGGTGCTGCTGGGCCTGCTTCTGCCCTGTGCCCACCCCATCTCACTCTGCCCTCTTGGGGCTCTGGCCTGGGGCTGCAGGGAAGCTCCTCCTGCCCTGACCTGAATTTCCTCCCAGCTTCCCTGGTGGTAGGTGGTGAGCACCCAAAGGAGGCCAGCCTGCAGTGCACCTGCTCCTTACCTGGTAAATCCCAGTCATCAGCGTGAGGGCGGTGGCCACACGGATGGCATAGCAATCCCGCCCACAGTCCTGCAGCCTGGGCTCCAATGTGGCCACTGAACTGTTCAGGGTGCTGTCGTTGTCTCTGGGCCCCAGGCCATCCTGGGAAGGGTCAAAGCCAGCCAGCTGGAGCTCACGGTCCACCACCTGCCCCACTACGAGGCACAGCAAGCTGAAGATACCCACAGACACATGGTGCGAGGTGCCCAGGAGAAAGTAGATGAGGTTGGCAAAGAAGGACGTGTAGAGACTGTAGATGGGCTGCAGTCCGGCCAGCAGGGAGTAGGCGATGGCCTGTGGCACCAGGATGATGCCGATGACCAGCCCGGACATGACGTCACCTGCCAGATACTCCCGGGGGCGGTACTGACGCAGCCAGCATGTGACAGGGATCAGGTCCTGTACTAGCGCCCAGGCCCGTGGCACACTGCACCTACAGCTCCGCTGCAGCCTGGCCTTCAGCGTCTCCATCAGGCCTCGGGGGTTGGGTGGCTGCCGGCGGACCAGCACCAGGCCCCCACCCTGCTGTGGGGTGTTAAGGGACGCATCCATCCTGTAGTGCTAAGCCTCACACCAGCCTGCAGGGAAAGTGGGCACGGTCAGGTCTGCCCACTCAGAGCCTGGGAGAGAGGTTCAGATGAGGTCCCAAGCAGCAGCAGATGTTCCTGCTGCCCCTCCTGACCTCAGGCCTGGCCTGCCACCCCTTGTGGATGGATGGCAGGTCTTGAGCGCTAGCATCTGGTCTCCTGGGAGACATGATTATCGTGGCTTGGCATGTGGGGGCTTGGGGTGCTGGTGGGTGGCACAGATGTCCAGTCCAGGCCCAGTGCTGGCTGTGGGCTCTGCAGCTCCTACCTGAAATCCTGTAGGTGACGCTTGTGGGGCCCCACTGCACACATAGGGCTCAGGCCAGAGAATCTGAAAATCTGAAAGAGGCCGCTGTGCAGCCCTGACCTCCACCTGCCCCTTTGCACCTCCCCAGCGCTCTGGTGTGGCGGAGGCTCCTGCTGTCCACAACATGCCCACACCAGTGTCCCTATCCCCTTCACCCAAACCCTTGCCCACTCTCCTGTGGACACCTCGGGTTCTGGGCATGGTGGGGTGCATACCCCACTCCAGATCTGCGCCCACCCCAGCCTTCTCTCCTTGCCCTGCTCGAGAGGGAGAGATGAGAATGTGCCGAGAGGGGGCCTGGCCCAGCTGCGGGGAGAGGAGTGGAGTGATGCTGTCAGTCTCCCTGGGGAGTCCTGAGACACGACACCCCTTCCCTAGGTGCTAAAGGCCCTTTCCAGATGCACAGTATGCCATGGCACAGGCATCTGCTCTGCAAACAGCGGCCTGGCCACCCCAGCACCTCCTGACCTTGCCTGTCCTGGACAACTTTGTGGTGCCAGCGAGGCGGTGCTTAGAGCCCACACTGCCCACATGAGCAACCTTGGGTTTGTCCTGTTTCAGGCTCCAAAGTACTTGTTTTTAAAGTTCCCCTCCCTCGTGGCAAAGTTAAGCAAATAGTGTCTGCTGCCACAGCCCAGGACCCTCAGTTTATGCCCATTTCCACTGGCACCCACAGCTTCCTTGAGACAGTAGGCTGGCCCCAGGCTGGCAGGTGGCCCAGTGCTTGAGGAGCATTGTGCAGACCATGACCCCTTCCCCCAAAAAGACCCTTCCACAAGGGTACCTGGATGCCTTAGGCTCACCCCTGAAGTCAGGAGCATCGATCCCACCTTTAGATGCCACCCACTTTGTGCTCAAGTGTCCCCCAAAGAAGTGTCCCCCAAAGAAATGGCAAGATCTGTTTCTGCTCCACCTCTCCACCCAGTAAGCCACCTCTGCTGTGGCTGAGTGTTGTTGGGGGTGCATGAGTCTTACCTGGGGGGCGTCCCAGGCTCAGGACCTTGGATATCGAGGGCCTGGGCCTGCTGCCGGGTGGACCGCTGAGCCCAGCAGGGACAGTGAGGGTCTGGCACTGACCTCCCAGAGCTCTGTGTGTGCTGGGCTGTTGGTTCAATTATTTACTCCAAGGACTGCTGAGTCATGGGTTTCCCCTGATGCCTGACTGTTACCTGAGCGGCTAATCCAGCAGGCTAATCCTGCAAGTTGTACTGTAATCAGAGGCTCACAAATAATTACAGTTATTTGGGCCTCTGATAAGCTCCTGGACTGCTAGGAGGGGGGCTCCAGCTGCAGGAGGGGTAGGTGGGGAGGAGGGTGGAGCAGGGTACACCCCAGCCCCCTTCAGCTCCAGGCTCCAAGGCCAGTGCACAGCTGCCCTCACGCTGAGAGGGATTGGAGAGCTGGTCCCTGTCCTACAACGGCCTGCTCTGGTCTGAGCAGGAGCTGGGTGGGAACCAGCAGGCGGTGGCCTCCTCCCCAGCAGCTGTTCCATGCCCTCCCATGGAAGGCCAGCACAAGGCTGCCAGTGTGCACATGGATACCTACCCTGTGCAGCAGGTCCTGGGTTCTAGCCCAGCCCCAGAATGGACCACTCTGTGCCTGGGCCCCAGGCACCCTGTCCTTGGCAGTAGGGTTGGACCAACAGTACTTGCTGACCTCAAGAGATGATCCTTAGAATGAGTTCAAGCTGCTCCTGAGATGCTTAGGGTGTGGCCCATGTGAAAGATGCCAAGGGTAAGCTTTGGTTTTAAAAGTGGTAGTTCAGACCTTTGGGCCCCGTCTGGAGGTGGGTGATAAATCTCCAGCCAGGTGCTCGAGGGTGAGTAGCTGTGTCATAGTTCAGCTCCCTTCCAAGGGCGGACTTCAGCCTGGGGGCTGTCCTGACCTGGAAGGGGTCTCGGGGGTCTATGGTAGGCTGTTCGGTGGGGTTGGAGGGCCAAGCTTTCCTGCTCTGCGGTCCCTGCAGCCTCCAGTGAAGGCTGGTGCAGCATGCTGTTTCTGTTCCCAGGGGCCCTGAGGGGAATTAGGATCAACAAGTTTTTCCAGAACCAGCTGGGACCCTGGGGCTCCAGGACAGGATGGTAGGGTGTGGGGCCAAATCCCCAGAGAGAGGGGGTCCCATCCAGCTCCATGCTGGAACCTCCTCCTAGTGGCCTCCTGCATCCTACCTGGCTCCTACAAGGAGCTGCATTGAGGGCATGCTATGTGGGCGGGTGACCAGAAGAGGAAGTGCCTGAGTGAGCCATGAGGCAGGGCTGGACACCCCAGGGTGGAGCGCCCCACCTTGTTCCCAGGGCCCTCACCAGATGCCTTCTTCTCCCTCCCCAAGTCCTGTCCCTATTCTGGGAGACTCCTTTGGGGCGGCAGGGCCTGGCCCTCGTCCCACCCAGTGTTGGGGTGGGAGTGTGGTTTGGCGGGTGGGAGCTGTGGCTTGAAGGAGCCCTTTCTGTGGGTGTAGTGGGGTGAGTCACAGTGGCTCCTGTGGGGCAGATAAAGGGCTTTCCAGTGCCAGGGGGCAGCCACCAACAATGATCTGCTGGGTTACCGGCAGAGGGGCTGTGGGACAGTCCCTGGGACCGCGGGGGGGGGCCCTTTGGAGGGCAGGGCCAGGAGGATCCTGGGCTCAGGGAGCAGGGGCTCACAGGCAGACGGAGCGTTGGTGCGGGACAGGTGGGGGGGTCACCTGGGTGCAGAGACCTCGGGTAACGGGGACTGTCCTTGCCTCGCCCTGTCCTGCCTGGTGCCCACCTCTAGTGAGCACGTGCAGTCAGGCTGCATCTACCCGTTCAGTGCAGCAGGCCCCTTCGGCCTCCCGTTTCCCTGTCTGCGGGCAGCCCTGCCCGCCCCACGCGCAGAGAACCGAAACCCTTCCGTTCAGTTTGTGGCCCAGCCCTGTGCGGGGTGCTGACTGCCTTCACTTTATCTTCTTAACGACAGTTTACAATTTGAGCGCACTGACTTGAAAGCAAACAGTGCCCACTACCGCGGCGGGGCGCACTGGGCTCAGGAGCCAGGCCTGAGCTTCCCGGCGGCCGGAGGCGAGCCTGCTCAAGCTCCTAGGCCTGGACAGCGGTGCAGGGCACCCTCGCCGGGTGCCGGCGCATTGTCCCCAGGGGCGGGACCTTGTTGCGCGCTCCCAGCACGCTAGGCCGCCCACCAGGGAGCGCGCGCCCCCGCTGCTCACCTTGCGCGTTCTCGCTCACTCCCTGTTCACGGGAGGCTCCTCCTTCCGTCCTGAGCGCGCACGTCCCTCAAATCCGGGCACGCGCGCCTCTACCTCACGCTTTGCACGCACGGCCCCTCGACCCGCGTGCATGCGCGTGTCCTTCCCTCACCCTGGTGCAAGCGTGGTCCCCTCTCGTCGCCCCGTGCACCCCGGCTGCGCGCTCTCTCTCGTCGCGCACGCGCTCTCACCGGCTAGGCCGCAGCGGGGTCCGGGGCGCAGGCGCGGCCTTGGGGCTCCGGGCCGGGGCTGGCGCCGTGAATGGGTCCTTGTGCGGCTTCCTAGCCTGAGCGGGTGCGCCACCACCTCACCAGCTCAGCCCCGCTCAATGGCGGCCTCTCACACCCCTCCGGGGCCGAGGCAGCGGAGCAGCGCACAGTGGGGCGAGCGCTGCCTCAGCCTGTGGGGCCCCAGAGGTGCCCTGCACCCTCGCATTCCTGAAGCTGAGGCGAGCCCCAGCCGTTGGATGGCGGGGGGAGGTTATCGGCTGGGGACGCCTCCAACGCGTGGCTCCTGCAGTGCGTGGGCACTGTTTGGGGTCGTGGCTGGGGTGGGGAGGCCTGGAGCCTGTGCACAACTCTATTCCAGTGGCACCTATCCTTACCCAAGCGTCGGTCACGTCGTATTCATTTGCTGCTGGTTGTGACCTTTGGATGGAGGGGAAGCGCAGAGCAGACCCCGCAGGGCATCGTGGACCCTGGGCAGAGGGGACAGCAGAGGGGGAACAGAGGGCACGGGGAAGGAGCTGGCGCTGGGCCTGCCTGGACCTTGTACAGCGAGGAGGGGGTCTTGGGAACTGGACTTGTAGTGTTTAGGTTAGCACCAGGCTGGCGGAACTGTGGCATTGTGGTGATGTATTGCACTGTCCACTGTTGTGCCCTGCCCTTGTTCCTGCCCCACCCTCTCTAGAGCCCCATCCACAGCATGGCGTCCTTACCCGAACTGCTCCGGGTGGCCGGCTGCACACTGCAGAACCCAGGCTACTGTTGAAGCTGTCCCTGTCCAGCTGCTCAACCCCGTGGTCATGCCACGGCCCTGGACACCCCCAGCTCACCTCGAATTCTACAGGGGACACTGTCCCTCCTCCTCGAAGACCTATCTGCTCCAGCCCCTCAGTGCCTTCCAGGGAGCCCACCACAGCCCCAGCTGGACTTCCTGCTCCTGCTCTGACCCCTCTTGAAATGTCAGAACTCCCGAAGCTCCATTGCCAAGTCAGCGTCCCATCCCCACAAGCCGGGACGCCTCATCTTCCAGACATGCGTGGCCCACTGGCTGCCCTCTGCTCTCAACCCCCGTGAGCCCTTCCTACCTCAGGGCCTTTTCAGGTGGCAGTGCCCCAGACATTCTCATGCTGCTGTGTCCTGTTACCTCTTCAGAGAGATCCTCTCTCCTGGCCTGCTACCCCTTCAGCCCCATCACAACCCTTGCACATCTGGTGTTCTACTCTAGGTCCAGATGCCTGTCCAATAACAACTGTCCCTTGCGATCTGACCCAGAGTGGGACAATTTAGGGTGGGGAGGCCCTCCATCTCCCTTTCTGCTAGTCCACATTGCCTGTTGAAGGCCAGGAGGATGAGTGTACCACTAGGCCAAATCTGGGATCCTGGCCTCAAGGAGCACCACCAGCTTCCCCCTTGTTGCTTCCCACAGTGCCCCACTCCATGTTGGCTGTCTTCAGGACACTGACCCCTCTGCACCCCAGCCCACCCATCCTGCTGCCCCTTTCTAGCAGAACCTGGCTGCCCCCCGCCCCAGAGCATCACAGCTGTCCTGAGCCCTCTGCCCCAAATCTTCCATCCTTTGAAGGCTTAGGGGTGGGGTGACCTGTGCAGACTAGTTCATACTAGGCTATGAGTGGCTGAGAAGCCTCCCTGGTGTTGGTGTTTTCCAAAGGAAGCAGCCCATCCAGAAGCCTGGGTCCCCCTGTGCGGCACCAGGCAGGCTCCCTACCTGCTCACATGTGGCCACAGTTCCAGCAAGGTGCGCTGAGACACACTGCTGCACCCCTCTGATCCCAACTGTCCTTCAACAGAGGGGCTGATGGGCAGGGCCTGAGATACAACTTCACCCACCTGGACGCCTACCTGGACCTCCTCAAGGAGAACCAGCTCCTCCCCGGTGAGTGGCAGCCCTGCCCTCCTCTCCCCTGCAGCCCTTCTGGTGGCAGTGTGCTCAGGACAGGTGGGTGCTGGGCAGGGATGGTACTGGACAGTGGGTGGACAGTGGGCACTGTCCCCATGTTGCAGGGTTTGAGCTGATGGGCAGCCCCTCCGGACACTTTACGAACTTCGAGGACAAGCAGCAGGTGTTTGAGTGGAAGAACCTGGTCTCCATCCTGGCCAGGAGATACATCGGTGTGCAGGAGAGGGCTATGGGGGGGCTTCCCCAGCAGACTCCCTATCCCCTAGGCTATCCTGAATCTTCTTTGTCATGAACCCATTGAGCCAGGGCTTCCAGGAGGTGGGAGGCCACCTCCAATCAGACACCCAGTCCCATCCTAACCTCCACACTGTGTGCTCAGCCCAGCCTGGGTGGGCTTGGCCCTCCCTGGTCCTAAGGGTGGAGGCCACTCTGCAGGCAGGTACGGACTGGCGCAGGTCTCCAAGTGGAACTTCGAGACGTGGAATGAGCCGGACCACCATGACTTTGACAATGTGTCTGTGACAGAGCAAGGTGGACGATACTTGCTGGGGTCCTGCAGGGTGTTCAGGGCGGGGTTGGGGGAAATGCCATGCTTTGAGGACACTCGGGACCCTCCCTCCCCTCCAGGCTTTCTTAACTACTATGATGCCTGCTCTGAGGGTCTACGTGCTGCCAGCCCCAAGCTGCGACTGGGTGGCCCGGGTGACTCCTTCCATGAGCCTCCAAGGTCCCCACTCAGCTGGGGCCTCCTGCGACACTGTGCCCATGGCACCAACTTCTTCACTGGCGAGCGGGGTGTGCGGCTGGACTTCATCTCTCTGCACAGGAAGGTGTGTGCCCTGCCCCTTATTCCCTGCCCTCTTGTCACCCAGGCCTGCGTGCTGACACCTTGACCCTGCTGCAGGGTGCAGGCAGCTCGATTGCCATCCTGGAGCAGGAAGCAGGGGTCCTAGCCCAGATCCAGCAGCTGTTCCCCGAATTCAAGGACACCCCCATTTACAACGATGAGGCGGACCCGTTGGTGGGCTGGTCGTTGCCGCAGCTCTGGAGGGCAGACGTGACCTATGCGGCCTTAGTGGTGAAGGTGGGCCGGGCCTTCCTGCTGCGGGCCGGATTGGCTGGGCTGGTTGAGGTCCCAGCTGGCCCGCCATCTGCAGGTCATTGCCCAGCACCAGAACCTACTGGTTGCCAACGCCAGCGCTTCGTGCTACAAGCTCCTGAGCAACGACAACGCCTTTCTGAGCTACCACCCGCACCCGTTCTCGCAGCGCACGCTGACAGCGCGCTTCCAGGTCAACAACACCCGGCCACCGCATGTGCAGCTGCTACGCAAGCCGGTGCTCACGGCCATGGGTCTACTGGCCCTGCTCGGTGAGCGGGAGCTGCCCCGGGCGGCGGGTGGCCAGGGTGGCTGGGCCAAGGCCCCGAGGTAGGGGGCAGGACCGTCTTGAGGAGAGCACAGGTTCCCCAGCCGCGCTGTTGCTTGGGGTGCGTGCGTTCCCCCAAACCCCGCCCCCCGCTCCACCCCACCCCTCCCAGCCCGAGACCCCATTTAGGAGAGGACAGGGAGCACGTGGTAGGAGCCCAGGCGGCGCGGCGCGGGGGCGGGCAGCTGCCTCAGTTGACAGCCTCTCGGCCTTCCAGACGGAGAACAGCTCTGGGCCGAGGTGTCGCGGGCCGGCGCGGTGCTGGACAGCAACCACACGGTTGGTGTCCTGGCCAGCGCTCACCGTCCCGAGGGTCCCCACGACGCCTGGCGCGCCACGGTGCTGGTCTACGCGAGCGACGACATCCGCGCGCACCCGGGTCGCAGCGTCCCGGTGACTGTGCGCCTGCTTGGGGTCCCCGAGGGTCCGGGTGAGTGGAGCGCGGCCCGGGGCGAGGCGGGGTGCGGGGAGGGACGGGGCTGGCCTGAGTTGGGGGCGGGGCCCGGAGAGCCGAGCCCCAGCGTCCGGCCTCGCAGGGCTCGTCTACACCACCAGTTATCTGGACAACCGGCTCTGCAGCCCAGAGCGCGAGTGGCGGCGCGCTGGCAGCCCGGCCTTCCCCTCGGCGGCGGAGTTCCGGCGCATGCGCGCTGTAGAGGTGCGCGGACGCGATGGGCCGGGGAGCCCCGGGGTCTGAGGCAGGCGCCAACGTGGTCTCCGTCGTCCCCAGGACCCGGTGACCGCCGCGCCGCGCCTCTTCCCCGCCGGCGGCCGCCTGACGCTGCGCCCTGAGCTCGCGCTGCCCTCGCTGCTGCTGGTGCACGTGTGCGCGCGCCCCGCGGGGCTGCCGGGCCAGGCAAGTGGTCCCCAGGTCACCCAGCTACCCCCAAGCCGCCCTCCCCTAGGATGCCCTGCTCATCCACCCTCACACCTGCTTCTTGCCGCCAGGTGACCCGGCTCCGTGTGCTACCCCTGACCCGAGGGCAGCTGGCTCTGGTCTGGTCTGATGAGCAAGTAGGCACTAAGTACGTGAGTGTAGTGTGACCCCCCTGGTGCCCACCTGTCCTCACCCCACCCTCTGCTGCGCCCTGTGGTTACGGGCTGTGCCCCTCCCCTCCCCGCCCTCCACCCACCCCTTTCCAGGTTGCCCTGTGTGGGGGGTGGGGCACCTGCAGGGGATACTGGGAGTTGGGCTCCTGCTATCCAGTGTAGCCTCTGCTCGTAGCAGGAAGAGTGCCACAGACACAGCAGTGCCAGGAAGGGGGCTGGCAGGAGATTGTGGCCACCCAGGCCCCTGCGGGCCACTGACCCTCCTGACCCTGACCTCCCCAGGTGCCTGTGGACTTACGAGATCCAGTTCTCCCCAGACAGCAAGGTGTACACCCCGGTCAGCAGGAAGCCATCGACCTTCAACCTCTTCGTATTCAGCCCAGGTGCATCCACGGCCACAACCCGGTTACAGCCCCTCCTGTGCTAGGTCTCACACACACCTGGTGGGGTGGGCCCAGGGACTTCGGGGACATGGTGGGCTCAGATGTGTGTGCTAAAGGCCATGCATACCTTGTGTTTGCAGACACAGCTGTTGTCTCTGGCTCCTACCGTGTGCGAGCAATGGACTATTGGGCCCGGCCAGGCCCCTTCTCTGACCCTGTGCCATACTCGGAGGTCCCTGCCTCCTGAGGGCCACCAGCTCCAGGCTGACAGTCAGGAGCCAAGATGGGCCCGCTGGCCACTGGCTGGTCAGTTAGCTGTTGGCTTCTCCTGTCTCCACCCACTCTGACTCCAAAGTGCCTTTCTGCCCATCAGTCTTGGGGTCAGCCTCTGTGGACCGGCCTGGGAGGACAGGGGGCTGGGACCAAGGGAAAAAAGGAAGGGGATGGCGAGGGCCCTTTCCTGCCTTCTGCTGGTCAGTGCCCCCAGTCTGGGGAAGGGAGCTGCTGCAGGGGCTGAGGGCACTGCTTGGGAGGTCACAGCTCAGCAGACTGTGGCCAGCACAGGAGGCTTCCAGTGCACACTGTGTCCATGTGACCCCTGTGGCCATCCTGGCTCTGTGTCTGAAGCCACAGGACTAGGGCACAGTGGGCGGGGGCACAGTTGCTGTCCACTTCTGGGTGCCCTGCTGGGCACATATGTCCACGTACACTTCTGTACATTTCCCTTCTTGCCAGCAGCCTCTAGGAAACATGTCTTGAAGCATTTGATAAGGAGTGGTCTGGTAGCAGCTCAAGCCTCCTATTTGGGGGTGCTATGTATACTCTGTCCTCACTGTGCTAGGCCAAGTCATGTGGCCAGGTGACTGGTGCTGGGCCTTCAGCAAGTCTGGAGCTACATTCCAAGTGGAAAACGGGGTGTGGCAGCAGAGGTAGCCTTAGCCTTGGTCCGGTGGCTGTCCACCAGTGGTGCAGTGTCGTAGCACAGTCTGACCTGCTGGGCCCTTTCCTGCCAGTGTTACCTGTCATCCAGGGAGTGGGTGAGCCCCAACCTAGAGTCCCACCAACTCTGGGCCTCGGGAGGAGTGACAGACAAGGACATCGCATCTTTCTGCAGGATACCCCAACATTTCACCACTTTTGAGTCCCTGCACACTTCCTGGGAGGCTGCTGGAGGCAGTCCAGGATTTCTCTCCCGCCCTGTGGGAGACATAGCTCTCTGAGGCATTTAGGGTGTCTGTTATCTCTTGCTCACCGAGTCCAGTTAGCGGAATCAAGATCTCCTGGCCAGCACTGGGAGGCTGAGGCAGGAAGATCACAAATTCAAGCCCAGCCTAGGCAACTTTCAGATTTATCACTCTCTCAAAAAATAAATTTAGGGCCGGTGAGATGGCTCAGCAGCATAAGCACCTGCCTGGCAAGCGCGAGGGCCCGAGTTCGACTCCCGGTACCCACATAAAGGAAAAAAGGGACCGGTGATGTCGCTCAGTGGCACAAGCGCCTGCTGGCAAGCACGAGGTCCTGAGTTTGACTCCCGGTACCCACATAAAAAAAAATAATAATAAATAAATAAATTTTTAAAAGGGGGAGCTGGGAGGAGCCAGGGTTGATGGTGCATGCTGTAATCCCAGCACTCAGTAGGCTGATACAGGAGTATTGAGTGCAAGTTCAAGGCCAGCCAGAGCTATGTAGGGAGTTTAAGGCCAGCCTGGACTACATAATGAGACCTGTCTTGAAAGAAAAAAGAAAAGAAAGGCAGGCAGGCTGGGGATGTACAGTAGTTTGATGTGAAGACTCTGGGTTCAATACCAGAACCAAAAAAAAGGAGGAGAAAGCGGGGCAGAAAAGCCTGCAGGATGGTATTTGGTCATGAGAGAGTAAAAGATGTGCTAATGGCCCTGTCACGTGAAGTCAGACTATCTTGGTTCTTCGTGGTGGGGATAAAAAAGAAAGCTTTAGTACCAGATAGCTCAGGCTGGCTGATTCCTGTCCAGGCCTCAGCTACGATTGGTGCTGCTGCCAGTTAGTTATACTATGATATCCAACATCTAGCACCCATCTGCAGGCTACGTGGGACATGGACAGGCCCTCCTGGAGCCCCACTCTGCACTCAGGACTAGAGGAGGACCTGCAGGAAGGGTGTGGGGGCTTGCAGATGGGCTGGCCACACCATCTGCTGCCAGGGCCCGGGTCCCTCTGAGCAGTGGGCCATGTGGTCTTCAGACGGGAATGGAGCATTTCAGGGAGGAGCCCACACACTTCCTCTTCCCACAGAGTGAAGCCGATGGCCTGGGCAGGTCCCGCTTTTGGGGACACTGCCTCCTCTCCAGGGCTGTGGGTCCACAACACAACTTGGGCTGGGACCTGGACGGGAGGCCTGGGGCCCCACAGACCTGTACCTCTGCTGGCTGTTTCCAGCAGTGTGTGGCTGCTGAGGGTCACTTCTCAGGACTCTGCATGTCCCCTAAGGGCACATCACCCCAGAAACATCCTGGTGTGAGTGCAGGCTCCAACTCACCCTGAGTGGGGGCCTGGCATCCCCCACAAGTGCCAGGTGGGTGGTGCGGGCCCCTGAATAGGCCCTGTTCCAGGGCCTCTGGCTGGCGTGTCACCCAGAGGGCCTGGACTGCCCCAAACAGGTTCCCCATGCCCAGGTGGAACCACTTCCCCTCCTGGTGCTCCTGGCTGTGCTGCGGGCTGATCTAGGGTAGAGGCATGGGAGCGGGGTCCCAAGGATACATGGTGCCAGCCCTCCAGGCAGCTCTCTCGGTGCTGGTGGTGGGGAGGGGGTGCCAGCCTGCAGCACTTAGGCCCTCCCCATGTCTACGTGGCACCACTGCCCTCGGCTGCTACTCCTCTGGGCTCTGTCTCCTTTTCAAGGGAGAGGGGAGGGGCCCAGGCTTTGAGTGCTGCCATTGCCATGGCAACCCTGACTTCCCCCTCATTCCACCCTCACCACCACTGGAGTAATCTGAGTAACAAGAGGCCATTTCCCCTCCAAGGTTAGCTTAGCTCCTCCACCATGAGCCACCTGATTTCAGAACTCCATTTGGAGGTTGTGTCCTGGGCCACTTTCAGCCCAGTTGGGGAGGGGATGGGGAGGAGACTGTCCAGGCTGGAGCCCTGGGCACAATGGCTGTCGGCTGGCACGGGCCCTGCCTGGCTCTCAGGACCATTTGGGGCTGTGGGTGGGGTCTGGCCAGGGCACACAGAGGCCTGGGTATGGTGCTTGGGGTCTGCAGGTCTCTCCTTCCTGGGCTCTACCTAGATGTGACCATGCAGGACAAGGCCTGCCCCTCCCAAGTGAGCTAGGGCACTCAGCCCAGGTCAGCACCCTCCATGGCATCTGGTTGAGGACCCCCTGGGTGGGCACAGGACAGGGCCCCTGTGTAGTGTCCCCAGTACCCAAGGCCCCTCCTTGCTAAGGCAGAGGCTGGAATAGACACCTCTGGGCCGAGCCCTGGGGTCCACTCATGGTTCTCTGTGATCCTCCAAGGGCCCCATAGGGCCCTTGCTCCTGGGCCTTGGTGACCACCAGGTGGGACAGCAATTCCTCCAGGTCAGGCCATGCCCACCACTCCTGCCCCTGCCCAGCCCCAGTAAGCACCAGAAACTGCTCTTGGCCAGTGGTCACACCAGGGGATTCCCTCAGGGGGACCCAGGAAGCCGCACCTGTCAGCACCCAGCCATGTCCTCTCTGGCCTTGTCAAAGATTTGGCTCTGACTGGGGGACATATCTATGACGGCAGCAGGCTGCTGAGCCCATGGCGCCCACCACATCCTGTGACCGGCTGCAGGCAGGACTGGGACCCCTCAGCAGTCACTGAGCCCCAGCGGGTCCAGGTGTCCCCCAGAAGGGCTCTGTCTGATTAGCTTGTTGCAGTGACACAGACCCAGTGACTGCTCAGTTCCAAAGTCAGAGGTCGGGGATCCTCGGGGTGGGGCTCCAGGGAAGGCCCATTTCCCTGTTACCAGCAGGGAACACGTGGCAGCACTGTGGTCCCCTCCTCTTCTATAAACACACTAGCCCTGCCCTGGGCTGTGTCTCATCAGACTCCAACAGCTTCTCAAGGCCACAACCCCACTTGCCACCATGTTGGGGTCAGGATCCATGGGGGGATTTGGGGACACTCATTCAGCCAAAACAGGGACTGTGCTCTCTGGGGCTGCTCCCGGCAGTGTGATCTGGTCACTCGCAGCACCCAAGTGTCCCTTGGAATCAAAGTCTGTCACTGTCCCTCCACTCTGGAATGGGGTGCCTGTGTGCTGAGGAGGAAGAGCCCCCTGGGGGATGAGGCCTGTGATGAGATCTGCTGTGTGGGACAGTGCTCCTGCTCAGGGGCCACCTCTCAGTGTTGACCTGGTGTCTCCTGTTGCTAACATCTTTCCTGAGGCCAGCTTGGGCTATGGCAGGAGGATGGGGTAAGTTTTGGCTCAACCTAAACTGATGTTGTGAGTGGACACAGAGGCCACTCTCAAGGCCAAAAAGCCCTCTGATTTAGGCCACACTGGGGCTCAGAGGAGCCAAAGGGAGTCAGCGCAGCTGGCGAACAAAGATCCCGAGTCTGGCAATCTCCCGAGTGCAGCGGTTTAATGAGCACTGATCACATTCATGGCAAGGGGGAGGGGAGAAGCTGGAAGCTGAGGTGGTGCCCATGCTCCAGGACTTCCTTCCACTGGGCCTGATGGGCAGCACTGGAACTCACGGCAATCTGGAGACAGTAGAGCCGGGGAGCCCGGCGGGGTGTCCCGGATGGGCAGTGACAGTCAAAGACGGTTGCAGAGCTCGAGCGGCAGCTCTGCGCAGAGCAGCACCCAGGTGGAGTCCACAGCACTGGAAGACCAAGCCCAAGAGCAGCCAGAGGCTTCGTCTTTCATGCCGTGAGGAGTCTGGTACAAACAACATGTGCTCATCTTACATGGTGTACAAATAACATGTGCTAATCCTATGGTGGTAAAGGTATTTTTCTTTATGGTAAAAAATATATTTTTATAAGTTTCTTGAAAGGGTTCACAAGATAAGTATTTTGGTAGGCAAGCCGTGTGGTTATTACACTGTGTGGTTTACCACACAGGCTGTCACAGGTACACTGGTCGGATGGTTATCCCAAGCTAGTTTAGACTCAGAAAGCAAGTTTAGAACCAGACAGAAGCGTAAGGTAGCTTCTGTCCTGGTTATGTCAACTGAGAATGTGCCCTTCACCCCAAAAGCTGTCTCCTGCCCCTCTGCCCCCTCACCCATTACTCCTGACCCATGCTCAGCCCTTGGTCTTCACTGGAGATCAACAGGCATTCGGCAGCTGGAACAGTGGCGTACACCTGTGGCCCCAGCCGCTTGGGAGGCAGAGGTGAGAAAAGTGCTGGAGCCCAGGCATTTGAGACCAGCCTGGGCAACCGGGCAAGACTCTTTCCTAAAAAAAAAACACACATGGGCTTTTCCTACAATTTTATACAAATGGATCACGTGGTTCCTGCTCGTTTTTCTCACTGGTCTCAGTGTGACCCTGTGGAGTCACCTGTAGTCCTATCCCTTCTTGGTGAGTCACCTCAGTGTGGGTGTGGAGCCAATGGGCTGCCTGCTGTCTCCTGGCTGATGGCTAGGTGGTCTGCAGGCTGGGGCCAGTCACAAACAAGCTGCTCTGGACATTGTACACAGGGCAGGGATTGAGCCCAAGGCCTTCGCACTGAGCTACATCCCAGCCCTTTTTAATTTTTTTTTTTTTTTAATTTTGACACAGGATCTCCCTAAATGTCTTAAGTTGCCTGGCCCTGCTCGAATGTGTGAACCTCTAGCCTCAGCCTCCCAGAGAGGTGGGATTACAGGTGTGTGCCACCACAGCCAGCCGTGCTCACGTCCTTGTGGACCTGCACCTTTGCCTCCACTGGGTCAGGACCTGGGGCTAGAATGGTGAGATTGTGTGGGCTTAACTTTTTAAGAATCTGTAAAACTATTTTCCAAAACAGTTGCATCACGTCATCTGTCCCACCAGCAATGTGAAGGTCCCTTCGCTGTACACCCTTGTGTGACATTCTCACACACTGACCTTGTGCCTTGTCACCTTGCGAAGAGTACTCATGGGTTCTGGTGGCTTTTTTTTTTTTTTTGACTCCACAGATTTTTCTGTGGATGACCCAGTCCTTACAAATCAGTATGATTTTGCTTCTCCCTTCCCAGGCTGGACCTCTTCATTTCCACTTGACTTACTGTCCTGGCTGGACGCCGTGTGGCAAGGAACAAAGTGGAGGCTGTGAACCTTGCCGCCCAGTTCTGGATGCCAGGCAGCGGCTGGTCTTTCAGTTATGGTGCGAGCTTTCATTTTTTCATGTTCTCTTCTTTGGTTGGTGTCTTTGCCAGGCTGAGCCAGTCTTCTGTGCCGGGTTTACTGAGGTTGGTTTTCAAAACCAGGAGTGGGGGTTGGGTGGCGCCAGACGAGATCTCCTGACATGTTCACTCGGGAAGCCACCTGGTCCCAGGTATACCCCTCTGGGCCACGATGAGGTGTCCTTTTTATACTGTTGGGTTTGATTAGTTAAAATGAAAAGCCTTTTGCAGCTGCACTCATGACAACTGTACTGGCAGTTTCTTTCCTTGGGACTCGGGTTTAGGCGTTGGGCGGCTGCTGCCTTGGGCGGGCTGGGCGGGGTCCCTTCTGTTACTCTGTAGTAGCTTGGAGAACCGGTGTTATTTCCTCCCTGCAGCTTTGCTAGAATTTCTCAGTGAAGCCAGCTGGGCCTAGTGCTTTTTTGTTGGGGAGGTTTTTAACTAGAAACTCAGATTATTTAATAGACTTACAGCTATTCAGGTTATCTATTTTTTCTTGAGTGAGCTTTAGTATTTTCTGTCTTCCTGAGAATCTGTTCGCTTCTTCTAAGTCGTCAAATTTATTTGGATAATGTTGTTCATTCTTTTCTTTCTTTTTTTTTTAATGTGTGAAAAACCCTGAGAGTACTGCCTTTCTCAGACCTGCTATGTAGTTTAGACTGGCCTTGAACTCACTGTGTAGACCAGGCTGGCCTCAAACTCACAGCAGTCCTTCTGCCTCAGCCTCTCAAGTGCTGGGATCGCAGGCGTACATCATGCCCAGCACATCCCATGGTTTTGGGGATGTTGTCCTTTCATTTCCATTCAGTTCAAGTTTGTTTTGTTTGGTTTGCAGTGCTCGGGATCAAACCCAGAGCCTCACTCCGACTTGGCAAGTGCTCTACCACTGCTACGGCTACCGCCCTTTGTTTGCAATCTTTATTTGGAGACAGGTCCTGGCTATGTTGCCCAAACTGGCCTCAAACTTCTGACTCTTCCTGCCTTAGCCTCCCAAGTACAGTAGCTGGGATTACAGGCACGCACCACTACGCTGTTGCTGGATTTCTGACACAATTCCACTGGGGTCAGAGAACATGCTTTGAGTGATTTAACTCCTCTTAAATACACTGAGACTTCTGCTCAGAAAATGGTGAGCTGTCCTGAATGTTAATTAAGCCAAGCGAGTTGACAGTGTTGTGCAAGCCCCCTGTGTTCCAGGTGACCACCGGCAGAAGCAGGGCTGCCAGGGTCTCTGAGTGTGACCAGGGACTCCTCTTCTCTGTGCAGGCCTGTCACTTTTGGCTTCAGGAGTCTTATCTGTTGTTCAGTGCATGCACAGTCAGAATTTCTGCGTCCTTTTGACAATTTCACCAGTTCATCTTTGCAAAATGATCCTGTGATTTCTGGTAACATTCTTTGCTTTACTATCTACTTCAGCTGGTCCAGGTTTCTTCAGACTACGGTTGGCATGGTAATAGTCTCCCACACTTCTGCTTTTACCATATTTGTGTCTTGATATGTGAAGTGTGTTTTTCTAGACAGAATAGAATTGGGTCTTTTTACCCAATGATGTTTGCCTTTAGTCTGGGCATTTAGCATATTTACATGTGACATCTCTGGACATGGTTAGGTTGGAATCAGCCATCTTGCTTTCTGTCCTTTACTCGTCTCATTTGTTCTTTCCCCTTTTTCTGCCTCCTTTTGGTTAATTTTTAAAAATCTCCTTGATTCCTTCATTACCCCACTTGCTGAAGATTTTTTTTGGTCATTTTATCCCCCCTTCCCAATTTTTTGTTATTTTAATGGTTGCTTTAGGGTTTATACTCAACTTTTTAATTTTTATTTATTTATTTATTTATTTATTTATTTTCTGTGGGTACCGGGGATTGACCTCAGGACCTCGTGCGCCAGCAGGCGCCCGTGCCGCTGAGCGATATCACCAGCCCTTTTTTCGTATGTGGGTTCCGGGAGTCAAACTCAGGCCCTTGCGCTTGCCAGGCAAGTGCTTACACCGCTGAGCCATCTCACCGGCCTATATTCAATTTTTTTAAAAGACAGAGTCTTGCTGTTGTCCAGGCAGGCCTTAAATTCTTTGGCTAAATTGATTCTCCGGCCTCAGCCCCCCCAAGTAGCTGGGACTCTGGGTGTGTGCCACAGCGTGGCTTCACACTGAACGTCGCTAACTCATCATGGTCTAGCTTCAGGGGGCATCCTATCATCTCATATATGGCGATAGCTCCCAACACTGTTTTCCCTCCTAGCCTGTGCGTCCGTATATATCCTACATTTTCATGGCATAAACCCCTCAATGTGTTGTTGCTATTTTGGCTTAAGTACTTGTTTTTTAGGGAGATTTAAACAATAAGGGGGACACTTTCAGTTACTCATGTTGTCTCCATTTCCAGTGCTCTTCAAGTCTTTGAGTGGATTCAGGTTCCTGTATGGTTGTGTGGTCACTGTCCATTTGCCTGAAGGACGTCCTTTAACATTTTTTTTAGCACACGCAGATGATGAATTGTTCAGCTTTTTGAATCTGAAAAACTCCCTACTTTGCCTTTGTTTTTTGTGTTTTTTTTTTGTGGGTACCGGGGGTCGACCTCAGGACCTCGCGCGCCAGCAGGCACCCGTGCCGCTGAGCGATATCACCGGCCCTTTTTTCGTATGTGGGATCCGGGAGTCGAACTCGGGCCCTCGCGCTTGCTGGGCAGGCGCTTACGCTGCTGAGCCATCTCACCGGCCCTTTACCTTTGTTTTTAAAAGGCGTTTTTACTGGCGCCGGTTTCTCCTTGCGGTATGGAGGCACTCCCAACTGTCTTCTTGCTGCCCTATCTCCAGCGTGATGCCCATGGAGTGTCCTCACCTTTGCAATGCTGCACAAAAAGCTGCCTTTTCCGAGCTGCTGTGAAGACGCTCTCCAGAGATGTTTTTCAGATGCTGACACTGAAGGTGCTCCTGTTGGTTTCTTCATCTTTCTTTTTTTTTTATTTTTGAGACAGGGTTTTGCTATGCAGTTCAGGCTGGCTTTGAACTCACTTTGTAGCCCAGGCTGACCTCAAACTTACAGCATCCTCCTGCTTCAGCCTCCTGAGTGCTGGGATTACAGGTGTGTGCCACCATGCTCCACTCTTGTTTCTTGTGCTTAGATTTTGTTCAGCCTTTTACAGCTGTGGGTTTGTTTTCATTATCTCTGGAGAGAGCAGTACTTTTTTTCTTAGAGTATTTTTTGTTCTCTGTCTCACTCTCCTCTCCTGTGGGGATTCCAGTTTTCCTGGCATTCTGTGGCCTGCCATGTTGGCACAGCCTGTTTCTCTCTGCTTCATTTTAGACAGATCTGTCTCAGTCCAGATCAGCAATCCTTGCTTTTGCAATTTTTCATTAATCCCAATCTGACTTCTCATCTCAGGCACTAAGTCTTCACCTCTAGAAGTTGAGTTGGTGCTTTAGGTTTTCCTGTGTCTGTGCAGCATCTGCATCCTGGACATGGACACAGTGGCGGACAGTGTGTGTGATGTCCCCACCTGCTAGCTCTTCATTTGTCCCTGCTGGATCACTTTGGATTGACACTCCCCAGCATGGGTTGTAATTTTGTGCTGTTTCTCACACCTGCTGGTTTGAATGGATGGGGAGTTCGCGCTGGGTTTTTCCTGTATTCCTGGAAACACTCCTGCTTGTGTCTGGGATGTGTCTGAGTTACTTGGCAGCTCTGTGATTCTTCCTCAAGAGGGACCAGAGCTGCCTGTTCTAGGGTGATCCTTCCCTCCCACCTCCTACTTGGCACTCCTTGAATCTTGAGGCTCCCTGCTCCATCTGTGGACAGGGCACCTGCCTGGTCCCGGGTGTCTGTGGTCCTTTGGGGGTACCTGTCTCCCACTTGAGTGTTTTCTTCTTGCTCTCGCCTGCTCTGTCCTCACTGAAGCCTTGGGGGTGCCCCTCCGTGCCGCCTGGGGCTCTCTGCATGCCCTTCTGGGCTCCCTGCACCCGCATTCTACCTGGCCCCCACACCTGGGTGGTAAGCATAACAGTCTCAGGGTCACCATCCTATGTGCAGACATCCATGTCTTGAGTTTCACGCGTATTTGTCACTGGTCATTTTTTGTGGTTGTCTCACGTGTGAATCTGGTCCCCGCCCCTCGTTTCGCTGCCCAGCTCTTTGGGATCTCTGCACCTGCAAGAGGCCACCTCCAACGTCCGCTGCTCAGCGCTACCTGAGGCCTGGAGAGCAGGAAGGGCTGGCGCAGAGCCGGGCCGGCGGCCCTGCCCGACAAAGGTCGCAGAAAGGGCGAGAGATTCCCTAGGGCTTACCTGCACGAGGGCGACCCGTGTCAGCCCTGTGGCGAGGCCACGGGGCCGAATACAGGCTGGGCCCCGCGCCCCGGAAGCGCCGTCCTGGGCGTCACCTTTAAAAGGACAGGGGTCGCTCCTGCCGCTGTGCTCCGCGCTTTGGACCGCTTCCGATGGGCAGCGGGGCCGCGAGTGAATCGAGGCAGCGGGCTGCGCACCGCTTCCGGCTTGGCTGCGCGGCGGACCCGAGAGGGACGTGGCGGGGTGGGGCAGGGTCGGGCAGGTCGGGCGCCGCCGCCAGGGGGCAGCCGCGCACCGGGTCCCGGGGCGGGAAGAGCGGGCAGGGAGGGCAGGCAGGGTCCCAGCCAGAGTGGCGCGCTACCCCGCCGCTTGGGGTGGCGGCACCTGCCCTGGACCACATTTCACACTGTGCCCACCTCCCTCTTCAGACCCGCACACCTCGCGCCATCTTGGCACGCACCTGCTGTGGGCACCGCACACCTGCCCAGCGCTTCACGCCGGGGCGGCGTCCCCTCCGTGAAGTTCGGGGCCCGTATCGGTGACCGCGGGTGGCTGCGTCCCCAGGTGGCTCGGGGCCCGCTGTGCCGTGCCTTGCGCGGGCAGGTGGTCTCGCCCCCCGCCACCCCCGTCCTCGAGGCTGCCTGGAGGAGGGGCGGCGGTTCCCTGTGGCCCGGGTCACAGACTCGGCGGTCGCGGTGCAGCACAGGGTGCTGCGGACTGAGGCGACGCGATCTTGGGGAGAGACATGGGGCGGGTCGATGGGGGCAGGCTTGGGCACTGCGGGCGGCCACACCGGGGGCGCCACCTGCCCTTCAGGATCCTGGGCTAGGGAGACGCCTGCCCGCCGCGCAGGGGACGGAGGCCGCGTCCTGTCTTATTGTAGGTCGTGTCCCTGCAGTCGCTGCCACTCCCGGAGCCGAGGGAAGGCGCCAGGTGAGGGCTCAGGTCAGCGGGGAGCCGCTCTGGCCGGGTCCCCGAGCTGCTCAGGGCTCCTCGGGAGCCAGAGGGTGGCCTGGGCTGGGAACCGGGCAGCCAAGGCAGTTCTGGGGGTCGGCGCAGCGGTGGGGTGGGCGCCGCGACCCTGCAGGAACGGTGCAGGCCTGCGTGTCTGCGCGGGATCGGGGGCGCAGCGGATCGGGGCGCAGGGGGCGGGGCACCCCCGGGGAGCCGCCCGCCAGCCCTAGTGGCACCCGCACAGAGAGGGTTAAGCCGCGGCCAGGTTGGCGCGCGCGCCGATTGGAGCGAAGTTGCGGGGTGGGGCGGGGCTGGGGGCGGGCCGGCGCGCGGCGATTGGCCAGAAGTTGTGCGGGGCGGGGCGCGCGGCGGGCTCGGCGCTCGCTCCGGGAGAGTTGACAAAGCCCCGCAGGGAAGGACGCCTCGCGGCGCGGCGCCCCGGGCCCCTCGCCCCGCCGCCCGCGCCTCGCCGCGCCCCGCCGCGTCCCGCCCGCTGCCGCCCGCGCCCCGCCGCCCGCGCCGAAGTAGCGCCGCCCCGCCCCAGGCTGGCCCCGGGGCGCAGGGGGCGGGATGCGGCGCCCCGGGCGGCGATGACCGCGACGCGCTGCCCGCGGGCCCGGCCCTGACCCACCGCCCGCCGAGGTGAGCCCCGCGGCGCCCGGGACCCCGGGGGGCAGGCGGGCGCCGCGACCCAGGGGCAGGGGCGGGGGCTCGAGCTCAGGTAGCCGCCGCCCCCCCGCCGGGTCGGCCCCGCCTGCCACCCCACGTGGGCCCCGGCGTAAATTTGTTCGCTAATGGCGCAGGCGATTATCTGCTGGCGGCGAGCTGTGTCCTGCGGGCAGGGCCGGGACCCAGACGCGCGGGGGGCGCGGGGCGCGGTAATTAGCGCGAACCCTTTGTCTGCCTTTGATCGCCAGCTGCTCCCGCCCGCAGCGCGGCGCCCGGGGCCCGGACCCCGACCGCGGCCGCGAGATGTCGCCGAGCCCCGCGCTGGTGCTGCTGCTGCCGCCGCTGCTGCTGGGGGCGCTCCCGCCGGCCGCCGCCGCGCGAGGTGAGTGCTGGCGCCGCCCCTTCCCGCCAGCCCTGACCCCTGCCACAGTGCCCGCCTGGTACGCGCTGCTGCCTCGCTAGCCCTCTCCCCGGAGTGCCAGTGCCGCAGCTCGCCTCCTGCACCCTTACCTCGCCCACGGAGTACTCAGCTTACCTGCAAAGTACCCCAGCTCACTCCCCCTGCAACCCCTAGCTCACTCAAGGGGTACCCCCAGTTCACCCTTGTTGTACCCCCTGCTCACCTCCAATTCCCCCTGCACAGCCCCCCTTCCCTACACCCCGAGCTCACCCGTGGGGTACCGCAGCTCACTCTGGGTCACCCTCTGCTCACCGCGGGGGACCCCCAGCTCATCTCCAAGGTACCCCCAGTTTGGCCATGGGATATCCCTAGCTGACCCTCTGGGTACCTCCTGCTTACCTGTTGGGCCCAAGTCACTCGGCTTGCTGCCGAGTGGGCTCAGGACACACCTGTGACCTTGCATACGCATTTTCACACATGTACCAGTGTGGAGGGCAGCTGGTCACCCTATAGGTTTGGGGGGACTGGGATGTTTGTGGCCACAGTGGACCCAGTTGGGTCCTGGGTGGGGTATGGGAGACACTGGTGACCTGGCTCTGGGCTGCTCATCCAGGCTAGGGGGTCCCCAAGCATGAGGGGCTATGGCATGGTGAGGGGTGGACTCAGGCTGATACCTGAGGACCTTGGGTGTCAGGGCCAGAGTGTGGCCATCCCAAGGAGACGGCCCTGCCCTGGGACACAGCCTAGGGATGGGCATCCATGCCCGATGGGCAGTATGTGCTGGCAGACTCCTGCCCACCATGTTCCAGGGTCAGGCAGGCCTAGTGCTGGCTGCCCAGGGTTAGGCGGGTCCTGGGGTATGTTGACCATTCAGGATCGCCCTCTGTGTCCACCAGTCCTCCCCCGCTGCCCAGCGGCGCACTGAGCCCAACCTGGCCTTATATGGCCACGTTCTGGTGTTGGGTGGCGGGTGGCAGCCCAGGTGGGACCTATGCCACTGTACCCCCCCGCCACCCGCCCAGTCCCGGCTGGCTGGAGGGTGGGGGCTGTCCAGTGTGGCCAGGCTGGGCAGCGTCCTGGCCACTGTGGTGCTCAGGCCATGCCGGGTGATCCCCACCACGGCCAGTGGTCTGTCTGGCTTTGAATCTTCTTAATCTGCCTGGACTCCCCCATCCCTGCACCTGCCTATTCTCTGGCCACTTGGCCAAGAGGCTCTGGAGGCCTCTGTCCTCCCATGGTCCCTGGCTGGCCTAGAGGTGACTGGTGGATGGTGTGGCGGGCATGGCCTGCTCTTCGCTGAGGGGCCCTGGAGGGGCTTCCCCACCAGCCTGTCCACCTTGGCTGTGTGCTGGGGAGTGGGGGGAGCCCTTTCCACAGCGGAGGCCCTGTGGTTCACTGTGGAGGTGCAGGGGGCAGTTTCCTGAGTTGTGCTGACTTCTCCCCCTAGGCCTGCCCTGGACTGGAGGGGCAGGGCTGTTCCAAGTGGTTCCTGTTCCTTCCGTGAGCAGGCCCTGCCTGGACCCTCCATGGACCGAGAGCCAGACACGGTTTGGGCTGTTTTGAAAGATATTTCCCTGGGTTGCCACAGTTTCTGGAATGGGTACTGCTGTAAATCCAGATCATATTTTAAGAGTTCCCCTTTGCCCTAAGTTTCACAATCTTGATGGGTTTGTCCTAGTCTGTGTTTTCAAAAGATAGGACTTGGCTTCCTCTGTTCCCTGTTGTTTCTTTCTTTTTCTTTTTTTTGGTATCAGGAATCGAACTCATGACCTCACGCTTGCCAGGCAGGCACTGTGTCACTGAGCTATATCCCCAGTACCTTCCCTGTTGTTTCTTGCAGTGGGAATTCAAACGGCTCCCGGTGAGATAACCTTCTGCAGCGGACAGCTCTGAAGCAGCTGGCCAGGCTCCCTGAATAGTGCGCCACTGGGCCCTGTAGGGATGGTTGAGGTCAGCCTGCGCAGCCAGCCCACCAGCCCCTCTCCTGCCCTGTGGGCCCAGCCACCCTGCTCACTGCTGTGCCGCAGATGGTGTGCCCTTGGTGCCTGGCTGTGGGCACTGTGATGGGCAGGAGGCTGAGACAGTGTGATTCTGTGGGGGCCAGTGGAGGGCTGGTGTGTGTGCTGACCCTGGCCTCCCCCTCTCTGTCTCTCCCGGGCAGTGGGGTGGCCGGTGTGTGGCTGGGGCTGAGGTGTTCATGCAGGAGCCAGACCCAGGCATTTGAGGTGTGGATGTGGGGCAGCCTCCCTGTTCATTTCTGGGGCCCCCCTCCTACAGGGAAAATAAATCACTGTCCCCTCGGGGGTGGGGGAGCTGCGAACAAAGTTGTCTTTGGCTGGGCCTGGAGACACAGACCGCAGGCTCCTTTATCCTTTGTGCAGGAATCAATGGGACTCTGGGCTCTCAAAGTTGCCTTTCAGCCTGCCTGCCCTGCGTTGTGGCCCTTGCTAGGGGAAATGTTGGTTTTTCCCTGGTGGAGGCCTCCAGCCTCGGGCCTGCCTGGCCCTGGCGTGGGCTTTGCTGGCGGTGGTGCGGGCTGTGAGCTGTGGCACCCCACTGCTGGCCACCCGCCCGCCGTGTGGCCGGGCCTGTGCCTGGCCCACGCTGGCCGTCTTTGCTGTGTTCTGTGCTGCGGGCGGGCTCTGGCCTTGCTTGTCCAAGTGACAACTGTGTGGGCGGAGGGAAAGGTGTGCCACTGTCCCCAGACCTCACTGACACCCGGCCCTGCCTCCAACCACTCTTCCTGGTGAGGTGACTGCTGCTGTGGTCAGGCCTCAAGCTGCAGTTCCAGGGTCCATGGTCAGAGTGGTGGGTGGGGGCCGGGCCAGGCAGGCACAGCTGAGGTGGTCTCTTAAGGGCAGCAGGCAGCTGTGGCCAAGTGTCCGACACCTGGGAGCTATTAACATCGAGGAGCTTTCTCTGTGGCAGGAAGCCCAACTCCGTTCTCTTCCCACCTGGAGAGTTTATCTCTTAAGTCATTTATACAAGGTATCCAGGGCCTCAGAGCGAGTGACGGGCTTCCAGAAGAGGACGGGGAGGGAGCCGTGTGCCTGGAGCCCTCAGGGAACATAGGCTGCTTGTTTGGGGTGCCCTTTGTGCCTCGCAGCCCACCTGTGGGCCAGGGCTGCAGTATGTGCACAACGGGGACCCTGAGGGCTGGGCAGCTGCACCTGCAGCCTCTGGGTCCCCAGGCCTGTTCTTGAGAGGGGCTCTCCAACCTGGCCATGCACGGTGTGGGGGCTTGGGCTGCCTGGCCTGAGGCCAAGTGTCCCTGCAGGGGTGGCCACTCAGCTCATGCCTGATCTCTAGCCCAGGAGCTCTGGGCTTAGGAAGTGGCCTCTTTACACGTCTGAGATGTCAGGGGCTTCCAGGTTAGGAATCAGGGCCTTTGGAGGGGCGGGCCCCTCCGGGTGGCTGAGGTAAGGGACCAGAGTTCTAAGGTGCAGGATGGGTGCAGGGGCAGGGGCTTTGGCTTCCAGTGGTCTTGGGAGGGGGTTGCTCCCTGGGAGGCTGTGGTGGTCACCATCTACTGTGAATGATATGTAAGTGTCCCCTCCTCCTGGGCGGTGGCCCTGTCTAGTGACACTGGTGCCAGCTGTGTGTGGCCTGGGTGTGTTAAGGAAGAGGCTGTGGGAGCCAGCGGTCCACAGAAGGGCTGTAGGACGGCCCTAAGGAGGGCACAGGGTTGGAGAGTCAGGCGTGTCCCCAGGAGCCCCCCACCTGGCCTGTGTGCTCACCTGGGGGCCGCAGTTGGTGGGGGGGACAGCACCTGAATGCTCAGCCAGCTTGCTGGGCATGGCATCCCTTGATTTCTGTGGCAGCCACCTGTCCGTCAGGTCCTCCTGGCTCCATTGTAGTCCCTGTGCACGCCCTGGGCCTGGGTGTGTGTGAAGTACGTGTACCCCTGATGCCTGGAGGTCACCTTGCTTTCTTCCTGGGGACATCCCTGCCCTTTTTCCCTTAGCTGTGGCTTGCTGGGGAGGTGGGGGCCCTGGGCCCCATCTCTAGAGTCTCTGGCTTCAGCCCCAGGAGGGGGCTGCAGTGGCCTGGGTGTGGTTTGGGGGCCCGTATCTCCTCCCTATGGCCAGGGCCTGTGCGCTGCCTTGGGAGAGGACTCAGCACATGGCTGGCTGATCACCCTGTTGCTGTTGGGCAGTGCCTTGGAGCCCTGTGGAGCCAGCTCTCCTTGGCCTCCCTGAGGCAGGCACAGGTATCCCGAGGGCCTGGCTGCACCTGTCTTCTCACCATGGCCCTTTGAGTCCCCAGGCCCCATCCTCTTCAGGAGGGGTTGCACGCCGGTGGCTGCTGCCTTGCTGCCCCCACACCCTGTCAGGCTCACCGCCTGGCCAGAGAATTCCTCCCAAGCTGTAAATTCCTGGGCCCTGCAGACCTTGTGCGAACTGGGCCGGGCTAGGCCTGCTGGGTGCTTAGCGCACAGTCCACTCCCACTGTGTCCAAGGTCAGGGGACCTCTGTCTGCCTGTACCTGCTCCAGTCATTGGGCACAAGGTGGCCTGTCCCTTCTGACATGCCTTCTGCTGGATGCCCCTGTCACCTGCCTCCATGAGTTTTGCAGAGGCGGGGATGAGACCAGTGCTGGCTAGGCCCGTGGCCCCGGAGACCAGTGCTGGCCAGGCCCAGCACCTACAAGTCAGGGCCTCCAGTCTTGAGCCTACAGGACAGCTCTGGAAAGGGGGGTTCAGGTTTCCTGGGGCCTGGCCTCGAGGTGTGGTCTCTAGGTGGGTTCTGCTCTGTCTGCATCCCCCAATGCTGCGCTTGAGCTGGATCCCCTGGGCAGGCCTATGGGAAAGAGGGGAGAAGGAGCCCCAAGGTGCTGTCCCCGAGGCTCCCATTAGAGGAATAGGAGAACTTCCTAGCCTCAGTTTACCCTGCGTCTGCCCGGCAGTCATCAGCAGCCTTCCTGTGCTGGGCCTCCTCAGGGGCTTGCTGGAGGAGGGTGACCGGGCAGTATTGCCTGAGGGAGGTCCAGGTGGGGCTGCTGCCTTCATGCCGAGCTTCCCTCCAAGGACAGTGGGGTGGTTGGTGCCCGTGGGCCTCAAGTCCTACCTCAGTTTCCTCACTGGCCAAGTGGGCTCTGTAGCTCTAGGTAGAACAATGGGGGCTTGTGTTTCCTGGGCTAAATATAGAGCTGTGGTGGCTAGGCTGCAGCCAAGATCGCCGGGAATCGGGTCTGGCTTCCTGCTGGGCGGCCCTCTTACAGGGCTCTGCAGAGGGCTAGGGTACGGAGGGGAGGGCTGGCAGGCACTGTTTGCTTTAGGATAAGCCTGGCTCCTCTAGATGGGCTCCCACCAGCCTGTCCCCTGCATTGTGCAGGCCGGGGCCACGCTTCTGGCCATCTGGTGGCACAGGCTCTGCCTCTTCTCAGCAGGGGCCACAAACAGGGAACCCTGCTGCTGTGTCTGCTCCTCTCCTGGGCCCTGCCCCTCCCCAGATGTCTCTGTCTCCTGCCTGGGCTGGGGTGGGGTCTGGGTCAGCCCAGCCCTTGGCTGCTCTGGGCCAGGCCACTCTAGGCAGTGCTGTTTATCCATGCTTGTGCACATGCCTGTGCTCACATATGAGTGTGGGGTCTGCCCAGGTGGCGTGGGCACCAGGCTGGCAGGGGGAGTGCGGGGGCTGTGGGGGTCAGGGCAGGGCTGGTCATCCCCTGGTCCTGCAGCCCGGGAGGCCCTGTGAGTGGTGGAATTTCAGACAGTGACAGGTGGTGGGCAGGGTCTGCCTGGGTTGGGGCTGGGACCCTGGAGGGTTGGGGAGGGGTCTTGGGGGCTCTGTGTCTGTGCCGGGTGGGTGCTGGGGGCTAGGGACAACTGTGCATGGACTGCCCTGCTGTCAGGTGCCTGGGTGGACCATGGGGGAGGAAGGGTGAGGGGAGGGGGCTATTATGGGAACCTCGGCTTGGGGCCCATGGTGCAGAGGGGGGGATGTTGGTCAGAAAGGAAGGTCCCTGGGGAGTGGGTCAGGAGGTGAAGGAGCCCTTCTCCCAGCTCCTCAGCCCAGTCCTCCAGCAGCGCTGCTGTGATGCCCCCTCCCTGGCTGGCAGCTTCTCCACCCACGCAGGATCCTTCATCAGAGCGGGTGCTGTGAGGTTAGGAGGAAGCCACTGCTGAGGTTTGAGGGTGCTGCTGGCTAGTTATGGAGCATGCATGCCCTGATCCTGTCGCAATGGCATCGCGGAGCACCTTTGTGCGCGGCAGCCTGGAGGCTGTGCCTGGGACTCGCCACCTGGGGCAGCACGGTGTGTGGGGTCACCCCACCTGGGTCCCAGCCCCAGCCCAGCCTCCTTCCCAAGGTCGTCTCCTGCCCAGGGGCCCACACATTGCTGATACCTGAGAGTCTGTGTCTGGATCTTCTTCCCAGCCAGTGATATCACTCACTTCCTGATATCTTGGTCACCTCTGTCCCTGAGTCCCCCAGGGGCACCCCTGCCGGGGCAGGCGGAGGAAAGGAGCCAGGAATCTCTCTCTGCAGGGGGCAGGAGGCCCAGGCCTCAGCTCTCCGCCGGGCCTCCTGGAGTGGACAAGGCAGGACCACCTCTCCATGCTAGCCCTGCCCAGTCCAGACGCTGCCTTTGACCCCAGGGCCGTGGGTCACGCCCCCCTGGGGTTCAGCTGCCTTCCTGGGCAGATGGTGTCTGGGCTCAGACTCAGGCAGCACAGGGCACCTTTGCTGCCCACGGGCTGTCCAGGGACGCTGTCCTGCTCCTCGGTCATCTGTGTGTGATGGCTGTGAGGTTGCTGTTTTTGCAACCAGGCCTGGCTGGGCTCTGGGTGATGGCGATGATGGTGGTGGTGCAGAGGTGGGGGGTCTCCAGCTGGGGATAGGACCTGCGAATATGCAGCAGGGACAGCAGGAGCCCCCGCCTACTGCCCCTGTCTCTGAGGGCCCCGTCCTCTTTGACCCCAGGGGCACGTGACCCCTTCTGATATGGTTGGGCTGTTCCTGCTTTCTTTTCTTTTTGTTTTGAAGTACTGAGGATTGAGCCCAAGGCCTTTGCAGTGAGCTACATCCCCAGTCTTATTTTTCATTTTGAGACAAAGTCTCACTAAGTCCCTAAGTTTGATTGGTTGATTTTTGCTACAGGGTCTCACTGTGTAGCTCAGGGTGGCCTCAACACATGGAGACCTTCATGCCTCAGCCTTCCAAGTGCTGAAATGACAGGCATGTGTTGCCACGCCTGCTGCCCGTTTTCTCGGTTCACACTGTAGAAGGGGATGAGTCAGACTGTGCCCCATCCCTCTGGGACCCCCAGGTCCACCTCCGGGTGCTGGAGGCTGGGTGTCAGCTGTGTGGCTCCACCCCTGCTTTGCTGGGCAGTTGTCCCAAGCAGAGTCCTAGTGGGGCTGGGCAGGAACAGCCTAGGCGTTGCTCCCCACCTGAGCCCTCCCACTCTACAGGCCCCCCAAGAATGGCAGACAAAGTGGCCCCGCGGCAGGTGGCTCGGCTAGGCCGCACTGTGCGGCTGCAGTGCCCAGTGGAGGGAGACCCGCCGCCTCTGACCATGTGGACCAAGGATGGCCGCACCATCCACGGTGGCTGGAGCCGCTTCCGTGTGCTGCCGCAGGGGCTGAAGGTGAAGGCAGTGGAGGCAGAGGACGCGGGCGTGTACGTGTGCAAGGCCACCAATGGCTTTGGCAGCCTCAGTGTCAACTACACCCTTATCGTGATGGGTCAGTGGGGTGCGGTCAGAGGGCGCGGCAGGGTGGGGGGGTGGGGGGGCCTTGCCTGTCCCCTTGGCCTGGGCCTTCTGGTGGCCAGCCCCTTCCTGGGTAGGGCCAGGCATGGCGGCCTGGCGGTGGTCCCCCAAGGGCACGGGCAGCCGGGGGCTTGGCAGGGTGCACCCTGGTGTCCTGCGACATTGAGCTCAGGTTTCACAGTTCAGAGGGGCCGCAGGAGGCAGTGGCCTCTGTTCTCTCCCGCCCAGGGGCTGTGGCCCTGGGAGTGAACAGGTGGCCCTGGTGACACGCCTTCCCTGCAGTGGTACCAGGCATGCCCTGCCCTGCCGGGCTCTGTGGTGTGGGGCCCAGGCTGACTGCTCAGCTTCAGGGTCTAGGGAGGGCGTCAGCTCAAGGGCCCAGCCCTTGGCCCGAGCTCAGTGGAGGTGGCACTGTCCGGGCTGGTGGGGGACATTCCTCACCACGTCCTCCCCCAGCGCGGCCTCCACTGGGTTGAGCAATGGGAATACTGAGCGCCCCCCCCATACACAGTTCTCGCAGAGGGGTATGATGACTGGGCGGTATGCGAGCCATGTCTGCCTCCCGAGCCCTCGGCCCCTTGATGTGGGCTAGGGTTACTGCAGCTGCCAGCTGCCGGCCCCCTCCCCTCCCCCGCCCCACAGGACCCCCCCCCCGGCCCTGGTAAGGGGGCCGGCCCTGCAGTCCCATCCATGACTGTCGGGGTCACCTGCACTTGGGGATAGGGTTGGCGGGCAGCCCTTGCCCAGCTGTCCCTGGTCTCTGAGCAATGGGAGTGTCGGTAGCCTTGTTGGGGTTCCAGGGCGACCCCAGCTGGGGCCACATGGGGGTCTGGAGAGGGCCTGGGTACGCCCTCACTGTGGGCTCCCCCTGACCACGGGCTCCCCTCTCCCTGCAGATGATGTCAGCCCTGGGAAGAAGATTCCAGGGCCCGGCAGCTCCTCGGGGGACAAGGAGGACCCAGGTGGCCAGCAGTGGGGTGAGCATAGAGTGGGGGCCCCATCCCCCAGGAGAGGATGGCTACCATTTCCTTGCACCCACACATTCCCAGCTGACTGAGTGCCTCCCCCTGCAGCACGACCCCGCTTCACGCAGCCATCCAAGATGCGGCGCCGGGTGATTGCACGGCCTGTGGGCAGTTCCGTGCGGCTCAAGTGTGTGGCCAGCGGGCACCCGCGGCCCGACATCACATGGATGAAGGACGACCAAGCCCTGATGCGCCCAGAGGCTGGAGAGCACAGGAAGAAGTGGACCTTGAGCCTGAAGAACCTGCGGCCTGAGGACAGCGGCAAATACACATGCCGTGTGTCAAACCGGGCAGGTGCCATCAATGCCACCTACAAAGTGGATGTGATCCGTGAGTGCCAGGGCGGGCGGGCAGTGGGGACCCAGGGCTAGGGTGGTGCTGCCAGCAACATACACATCCCTGCTGCAGAGCGGACACGCTCCAAGCCTGTGCTCACCGGCACACATCCCGTGAACACGACGGTGGACTTTGGGGGCACAACGTCCTTCCAATGCAAGGTGCGCAGCGACGTGAAGCCCGTGATCCAGTGGCTGAAGCGGGTGGAGTACGGTGCTGAGGGCCGCCACAACTCCACCATCGACGTGGGTGGCCAGAAGTTCGTGGTGCTACCCACGGGCGACGTGTGGTCGCGGCCTGACGGCTCCTACCTCAACAAGCTGCTCATCTCGCGTGCCCGCCAGGACGATGCGGGCATGTACATCTGCCTGGGCGCCAACACCATGGGCTACAGCTTCCGCAGTGCCTTCCTCACTGTGCTGCCAGGTGTGTGGCCGGGCTTCTGGGGGACCTGTGTGTGCCCAGTGGGGGACCCCATCACCCCTGTGCAGGGGCGCCCAGTGCCATCATGCCATCCACATGTGGGCCTCAGTGGCATTCCTCTCTCCACCCTTTACCTCGGTCTCTCTTCCAGACCCCAAACCGCCGGGGCCCCCTGTGGCTCCCTCATCCTCCACCAGCAGCCTGCCGTGGCCCGTGGTCATCGGCATCCCGGCTGGTGCCGTCTTCATCCTGGGCACCGTGCTGCTGTGGCTCTGCCAGGCCAAGAAGAAGCCCTGTGCCCCCGTGTCCACACAGCCTGTGCCCAGCCACCGCCCGCCAGCCCCGTCCCGAGACCGCAGCGGGGACAAGGACTTGCCTGCGCTGGCCATGGGGCTGTGTGAGGAGCACGCACTGGGCTCAGGCTCAGCAGCCGGCCCCAAGCTGTACACAGACGTGCACACACACACGCACTCACACACACACTCCCACATGGAGGGCAAGGTGCACCAGCACCAGCATGTCCACTACCAGTGCTAGACAAAGTGGGTGTGAGGACTGGCTGGGAAGCCAGCGGGGAGGCAGCAGCCAGTGCCCTGTGCAAGTTGCACGCTGACCAGGGTGGATACACAGACACACTGCCAGATGGACACACAGACCACTAGATATGGATGACACACACATACAGACATGCTGCACACACATTGGACTGAGATGCCCTTGGGAAGGCTTGGGCCTTCAACTTTGCGGTGACGTAGCCATGCTAGTAGATGAAGGGCCCCGCCCGCCTGCTGCCTGTGTCCTGCCCGGCCTCCGCCCACTGCGGTGTCCAGGGCCCCCAGCCACCCAGGTGGGGAGTTGTGGACCCACCCCCTGCCTTCCCACTGCCACAGAGCAGGGCCTTGATATTTATATTTAAGAATGGAGGTAATATTAATGATGGGAGCAGGACTGGGGTTCCAGGGGCTGGCCTGTCTGGGGCCTAAGATGCCTGGCCACACAGCCATGCTGGTGTCCACACCCTTGCGGCCAGCCACCCACCGCCCCTGCCCCTGCAGCCCTGGTCTCTGTGATTTTATATAGAGTTTGAGCTGAAGCCTCGTATATTTAATTTATTTTGTTAAAAAAGTGTGCATCCTTTTCCTTGACACAGTTTCTGGTCCATGTTGTGTCTGCCATGTGCACACGTGTGTGCTGATGTGGCTGTGTGCAGGTGTGCTGTGCACGTGTGTGTGCTCGCATGTGTGTCTTGGGGCCTGAGGCCTAGTACCCCAGGAGGACTAGGATTCACTGGACATGGCTGTGGCCAGCGTGGCACAGAGCTCAGGTTGGCTGACCAGGCCTCCTGTGGCCATCAGGATTCTGCTGTTCTGGCCCCACCTTGTGTGGTTTTGGTTTGGTGGCCTGACAACTGGATGCCCAGGGCCAGGTCGTAGCCATCTGTCTTCGGGGCTCCATCCAGGCATCATCTTGGCCACCCCTGGGATGGTGGACAGTGGTCCCCACTCTGTCAGCAGGGAGCAGCCTTGAGGGGTGCTGGGCCATGGTCTCACTGCTGTGTAGGGTCTCAGGCTGTCCCATGGCAGCTGCAACGTGCTCAGCCCCTCAGAGGACAGGCAGGGCTCAGAAGGTGGGAGGGGCTCCCCCACCTAGGGCACCTACACAGCACAGGCTGCTCCAGGACTCGGGGCCTGGCTGGGGACGCCATGTGGTGTGGTCCTGCCTCTGGGTGATGGGGCTATTTCTGGCTGGCTGGGAGACCCTAGGGAGTGACCATGGGCACCATGGGGCTCCAGGCGACCCACAGCTGGGGATGACAGATGTTCCTCAGACTGGACAGACTGCTGAGGGCTGGTCAGGTTTCAATCTGGGGCGGGGGGGGGGATGGTGAGGAAAGTGGGACCCCTGGGGGGTGGAGAGGTTGGATGGTAGAAGACCCCTGGTAGTGGGGAGACTCAGGCAGTGGGGAACCCCAAGATAGCAGGGGACTCCAGGCAGTGGGGGCCCCAGGCCTTGTGTAGGTGCAGGAGCTGAACTGCTCTCCTGGGAGTTTGGAAGGAGCTGACTGAGACCCTAAGCCTGCGCCCGTCTGGCCTGAGGCCAGAGCCACCGATGGGGACCTGAAGTGCCCTTGTCCCTGCCGGGTCTGGGTGGGACGGTGGCAGAGCCCTGGGTCTGGGTTCTCTGGGACCAGGCTGGGCCCTTCCAGGGGTCCTGGGCCAGCTCCTAAGCACACATTCTGCCTGTGTTGGGTGCTAGGCTGGGCAGCAGGACCCATGGGCCCAAAACATCATCACGCCCACTGGCCTCCCCTGGAAGGGGTAGACATGTGGAGGGCTGAGGGCCTGGGCAGGTCCTAGCAGGATGAGGGCTGGCAGGAGACGGGGCCCACCCCACCGCCCTCCACGTGGACAAGACCAGGCCCCAGTGCCCTAGGGCCCTCCAGGAAGGTCAGTGAGCAGCTACCAGGCTGCAGGGATGGAGGAGAGCATGTGCCTTGGGGTCCCAGCTGGGGCCAGGAGGTATCCTCAGAGTGACCCTGGGGGCTTCTGATGGCCACTTGAGAGGGGACACAATCCTGGGTGAGGATCCTCATGGGGTGCCAGGTGAAGCCGGCTGTGGTGCCAGCCTGCTTTTCCTTCTGACCTCCCCCACAGCATCCTGAGCAGTGATAAGCCGGTCACTTGTGAGGGCCGGTGAACTTGAAAGGGCAGGCTGGGCTCTGACACCCTGGGGTGTGACTGCTTCCCCACCCTCTGACTTCAAAGGGTGTCCTGAGCCGGCATGCAGCTGTCTTAGATGGGGCGGGAGCGGGGTGGGCAGCAGAGAGGAGGGGAGCGGGACAGCCCTGCCTGGTCTGGGGGTCAGAGACCCTGGCTGGAGATGAGAGCTGTGCCCCAGGCCCAGGACAGAGATGTAAGGACCCAGGATACACGGTGGGGACACCTACAGGGGCTTGGCTCCAGGACATGGGTCCAGCACCAGGCTGGGTAGACACCGACACTGAGTGACCAGGTGACCTTGCCAGGCCCAGGGTGCAGTGCTGGCAGAGGGGGTGGGGAGGCAGAGGGCATGGCCACTGGGGTGGGGCCCCTGCCAGGACAGCGTCTGAGGCCTCTGTCCTCACACTCGGTGAATGGAGATGTGACAGTGGCCAGGTCAGTGGTCACTTTATTTCTTCAACAGAAGGTGAGACACTGGCACCTGCTCCTGGGATCTGGCCTAAGCCATGGCCATGGAATGGTGCTGTCCACTCACCCCTTCCAGGGCAGCATGGGGTGTGGGAGCCAGCCAGAAGGGCCATTGCCACCTTAGGTGCCCACTGCCTGGTGACCCAGATGTCCCTGGTGCTCTGGCTCAGGGTGCCCGTCTGCTGCCCAGGTCAGGCCTCAGGAGCTTCCCCCTGCCCCATGGGCTAGGGTGAGGGAAAGGTGTTTCCCAGCCAGGCTCTGCACACACCCTTGCTGGGGGTGGCTGCCCAAGGAGACCCAGGCTTGTGAAAGTCACTGGACAAGGACAAAACCCTGTGTCGCACCAGTGCTGTGGATGACGAGCTGCCCTTGGCTGCCCCACCCCTTCACCAGGCGCATGGTGAGAGAGTTGGGGGCTGCACAGGGCAAGGCGACAGTGCTGTGGCTACACTTCCGTGCTTGGGATCTGCAGCAGCCCAGGAAGGGCAGGGAGATGGGGGCAGCTGGGGAGGCGGCACTGCCCACTGGGGGTCCCAGGTGGGTCTGGGCACCCTGCCCTCCAGCCGGGGCTCTCAGCTCCCGCCACTGCCCTCAGTGTGAGTTCCGGGACGGGTGACCCCTGTGCCTTGGGTGCCGCCCTTGCCCCAGACATCAGGAGAGCGCCGGGTCTGGCCCCAGCAGGGACCCCAGTCTGGGGGACTTCCCCGGGTCTGGGCCATGTTGGGAGGGGAGAAGGCAGTGTGATCACAGAGGGTAGATGCATGAGGGCTGGCAGAGCTGGGGTCCAGCTCCCCACAATGGCTCTTTGTGAACTTCCTGGAGAGCCTCGCACTCCTGGGCCAGACAGGTGCGGAGGTGGGGCCGGGCCTGCACTGGCTGGTCACAGGGCTGTCCCCCTGGGGACCAGCGACCCCTGCCCCAGTGTCCTCTCAGAGCCACTGAAGGAGACTGCAGCCCCTCTGCTCACCAGGACCCTGGGCCTGGCAGCTCTGGGGACACAGACTAGGGCTGTACCTTCAGGAACTTGGGCCACCCTGGCGACAGGGTCAGACATGCTGGGCAGGTGGGACCCCACTGCCACCTGTTTTCCTCAGCCTCCCCAATGAGGACATCTGAAGGCCCAGCATCTGGGTAGCAGTGGCCCCCATCACGGCAGGTCCTGCTGCCCCTGTGATATGGCAGGGACGTGGGGAGCCCAGCTCCTCTCCTCCTGCTCTGCCTGGCCTGTGCCTGGGGCAGCTCCCCCGGGGTGCTCAGAGTCCTCCTCCGCAATAGGCGCAGGAGCTCAGGCCTGGAGGGGGCGATGCCGGTGGCGCCAGGCTCCACGGAGGCGAATTCCTTCTCTGTGCACAGCTCTTTCCTCTGTTTTTCTTTCCTCTTTCTTCTAAGCGCGTCCTCCGCGGCTCCTTCCTGGAGCCCCTCCAAGCCCCTCGCACTGGCTGCTGTGCTCCACAAAGCCCCTTTGACTGCGGTGGTGGGAGCCGAAGCCACAGCCAGTGAGGGTGTGGCAGGGGCCAGGCGTCCTTTCGGGGCCTGGGGGGCTGGGGGGCTGGGGGGCTGGTGCATGGACGGGTCCAACAGGAACCCCCTGCTGGCCTCGGAGCCTGCCCTTCCCAGTGAAGGCGCCCTGAGGGACAGGTGCCTGCTGGGGGTCTGTAGGCTGGGGAGTGGGCTGCTGTTTGCCTTTGGCTATCTGCCCCCATGTGGTCTGGTCAGCTTGCACACAGTGGCGCACACTAAATACTCAGCGGACAGCCCTGTGGTGCTGGGAGCATGGGCGGGCTGTGGCCATGCTGTCCCCAGGGGAGCAGACTGACCCCTCTCTGGTTCCCCTTGGCTCCCCAAAGCCAACACCAAGCATGGTGACCCCAAATCCCCAGACCAGGGAGGCCTAGGCACAAGTGGGCAGTAGGGTGGATGGGCAGTGGTGGAGGCATAGAAAATGGAGGGGCCTGAGCTGGTGGGGCCTGGACTGGCACCCTTGAGCCACACACAGAGCCAGGCACTGGGCAAGGAGAGCTGGGCGGCCAGGCCACGGCTCCTGGTTGCAGAGGCGCCTGGGAGGAGCCTTGGGCTGGTGCTGCTGGCTCTGAGGCCTAGGAGAGTCGTCCAGGGGAGCCCTGCTTGGCTGGAAGCACAGGCCTGGCAGGGGTAGCGGCCAGCCCGGGAGCGTCCCAGGCTCGGCCTGCCACCAGGCCCTGAAGGAGGCACAATTCACCCTTTGTTCCCGAGGCCGCCGGGCCTGCAGGCCAAGAGGAAATGAGAGGAGCGCCAGCCAGCAGCCCTTGCCTGCCGGGCAGGCCTGGGCCGCTGCAGCCCGGCCCAGCAGAGGAGCACAGAGGCTGAGGGTGTTGGGCCCATCCCACCTCTGCCCAAGTCAGCCCTTGCTGGCCTCCAGGGGGCACCAAGGCTTGGGGCAGCCCAGGCCCTCTGTTGGGCATGCAGATGTTTGTAGAATCCAGGGCAGGGCAGGGCCAGAGTCCTTGACACATCTGAGCAGGACCTGCGTGGCTGTGGGCGAGATCTCACACTGCGCCTGCAAATTCATGGCCTGGGGTCCTGCTCACCTGGGGGCTTCCAAGTCCCCACACCAAGAGCCCCTGTCCTGCTGGGGGCTCCAGCCCCACGCCCCTTGTGCTGTCTGTCCACTCTGGCCCCAGAAAATCCCCCAGGAAGACAGAGGTGGATGGTGGCAGCCAGGGATCTGGCAGGAACAGGCGCCCAGCCTAGCAGCCCAGGGAGGCCCCAGTGGGGCTGAAGGGTCCCCCACCCCCAGCATGGCTCCTGTGTAGGCCGGCAAGGCCAGTCATCCCGTGGCATCTGGGGACGCTGGCCACCTCAGAGCCCACATCCCCTGCTACTGTGCACACGTGTGCACATATAAACTTAGCACGTGCCTGTGTGCACACATGTGCAGCAGTGCTGAGTGAAGCACCCACATTGTGTGCCTGTGTACACCTGTGACTGCTGTGTACACAGGTGCTCCAGGCCTGTGTGCACAGGTAGAGTACTAGGTGGTGCACAGTGTGCAGGTGTGCCTATGTCCATAAAGGTCTAGGTACGTGCACGTGTACATGTGTGTACGAGTGGAGTGACTATGGAGGCCCTGTTGTTCCTTCCCTGTCCCCTCTGCATTAGCTTGGGGCAGGAAGACCCACATACAGGCCAAGTCCCCTTGGCATCCTGACCCTCTTGTGGGTACCTGGGGGGGCCACACCCCACACAGCTGCCCACTGGGGTCTCCTGGGCCAGTTTCCATGGGGACAGCTGGAGGCTGGATGCCACCTCCTCTTTTCTGTCTCAGGACACATTCAGGGCTGAAAGCTGAGCTCCAGAGCCCCCGCCCTGGCCAATCTTATCTCCAGGCTGGGCTCCTTCCCTGGAGACTCTGCCAGGCAGGGCCAGACTTTGACCCACCAAGGCCAGGACATGCAGGGCTGCTGTACGTGGGCACAGTGGCTTTCCTGTCACTGGCTCCTAGGGCCAGTTGCAGTCCCTGTACTGGGCTCTTGGGTACAGCCTGGGCCTGAAGCCCACCTGGATGGGAGGGATGGTCACCCTGTCCCGGAGTTCCAGGCTCTGGTATGCAGACACAGCCGGCTCCTAGGACTGCGTCGCATAGGCTGATGGAGCCCTGAATGCTGGGCCTACCCCAGAGGGCAGGAATGCAGCCTGTGGCCTGCGGAGTCCATGCTCTGGAGCCTGTGAACCAGAGCCAGGGTTCCTGGGCCAGAATGGCTCCTAATGCCTGGAACTCCAGCCCCCCACATGGAAGGGGTACACTCTGGGCCGTGTGTGTACGCACGCATGCACATGCGACAGTTGTACCAACACTGCTCACCAGTGCCTCAAAAGCTCCCAGCTACACCTCTGGGGATGGGCCTGGGCCCACAGGGCCCCCACACCCGAGAAAGCCCCACCTGGCCTGGCTCCTTCTAGCCATGACCTCTGTGTGGGACTCCCCACATCACCAGCCCAAGACCAAGCTGCCCAGGCAGAAACCCCCTGCCCACCATCTGCCCGGCACCCAGCCACCCCAGAGCTGCCAGAACCAAGCAAGCTGGCCAGGCAAGGCACAGCGTCAGTGGGGGCCCAGCAGTGCTGGGGTGGAGGAAGGAGTTGTTCCCTGGTTACAGAGGACCCAGAGACCCCACACTCCTAGTGCCCAGTGGGGACCTCCATCCCGAAGGACAGTTTCTGTTAGGAAACAGTGCTGTGGAGTGGGGGCCTGCGCCTGGGATGGGAACAGACCCTGCTGGCTGTGATGCGACCCCAGCCCTCTCCAGGGAGGAGGCGCCCCACCCTGGGCAGGGACCTTCTCCACCTCTTGGCCTGTGCCAGCAGCCTGGGCTTCAAAGTGCCACTATTTATTTAATTCTCTCCACACACTACAAAGTGCCATGGCCCTTGCTTGCGGAAGTGCCGCACCCACCCAAGGGAGGGCTGCAGAGTCAACAGCCTTTGTCCTGGGGGTTTGCTGGCACAGGGCATGGTGGCCGGTCATGGGAAGACAAGTAGCCACAGGTCCTGGCCTGGCAGGTGCAGGCCTGGCCCGGGAAGGGTGCACAGGGCGAAAGCTGCCCTCACTCAGCCATGGCATCACCTAGTTGCCTCAGCTGCGTACACGGCTGTTTGAGGCCAAAGTGCCTCTAGGGTTGGGCCTGGGCAGGGGCCTTCAACCACACCTGCTGGGCCTTATCCATGCCCTTTGCACCTGGAGAATGGAGGTGGTGGGAGAGCCAGTCCAGGTGGCCCCGAGAGTCTCTAGTGGGGGAGTGCAGTTGGTTCCAGGTGCTGCTCCCTTTCCCCTGAAAAGCAGCCCATCTTCAAGAATTGACCCTGAGGTATTTGGAAACTGCAGATGGATCGGCTTCCAGGTGAGTGGAGGGACAGTTGGGGTCTTGGGAGGGTGAGGCCAGGTGGGCAGAGTGGACACTACAGTGCTGGGGAAGACGCTTGGCCAAGGGGTATCAGACCCCTGGCATGTGGATGGACACTCAGGGCCCAAACCCGGGTCTGAAGAAGTGGGGAAACTGAGGCCTCTGTGGCCTGGAGCCAGAGGGGCTGTCCCCAAGGAGTCCTCTGTCTCAGGTAGTCACCTGGGTCCCCCTTGTGGGCAGCCAAGGCCAGGACGTCCCTCCCCACTCTGTACACCTGTGGCCCCTCACCATGGCCCAGGACAGGCCCAGCCTAGACAGAGCCTGGCCAGTGGGAAGCAGAAAAGCCGGGCAACCCAGACTTTTGCAAGGCTGGCTGTCACCTGGTGCTGAGCTGTGGGACTAGGGCTGTGTATGTATCCACGTAAGCACATGTGCACACATGCATGCATGGTGTCTGTGCATGTAAGCCTTTGTGCACAGATGAGTACATGCATGTGTTTGCACTGAACTTGTGTGTGCTTACAGGAGTGTATGCAGGGTGTTTCTATGTCCCTGGCCTCCCCCATGGTGCAGGGTGAAGGGGCTCAGGACACTCTGCAGCTCTCAGACCCAGAAGTCCCAGGTGTCTGGGGCAATGCCTATGTGGTGCCCAGGCAGTGTGGATGCACCAGGTGCTCCCTCTGTTGTTCTGGTGCCCCAAGGTGACCTGAAAGGCTTACTGTGGCCACAGCCCTGCCACTCCAGGCCACCTAGAGGTGGGAGTCAGGGCCTAGGCCTCCAGCCAGCCTGCTTCTGCAGGAGGCAGAGGATGGGAATGCCTGCTGGGCGACTCAAGCCCCAGCTACACTGATTGTGCCAGGGTGCGGGGCGGGGCTGGAAACAGCTCTGAGGACTGGACTCCAGGGAGGGTGGAGGCCACGGGTCCCAGGGGCAGAAGCCCGGTGACAAGTTTCATGGCAGTGTGGGCTGTGGGCTGCTCTGGAGCTGGTAAACTCTGCCCCCTCCTGCCCAGCCTGCCTGGGTCAGATATGCGTCCCACATCCTCTACGGCTCTGGATCCGGCCACTCAGGCCAGGGCAGGCCAGGGCCGTGCCTTTTTTTTTTTTTTTTTTTGTGGGTACCAGGGGTTGAACTCAGGACCTCGCGCGCCAGCAGGTGCCCGTGCCACTGAGTGATATCACCAGCCCTTTTTCCATATGTGGGTACCGGAAGTCGAACTCAGGACCTCGTGCTTGCCAGGCAGGCATTTATGTCGCTGAGCCATCTCACTGGCCCAGGGCCGTGCTTTTTTGAGAATCCTAGCTATCCGGGTGGATCCCAGCTGCTCCCAGGCATAAGACCTCCTCCTGTCCCCCGAAGGGGCCTCCCGAAGTGACCCTCGCCCTGGGGGTCGTGTGAACAGGACCATCCTGGCTGCGCCTTTGTGCCTCCCCACAATGGCAGAACTTGATGCTTCATCTCACATTACTGAGCCAGCCACACAGACTCGCAGGAGCCCCTCTCTCCACCGCCCTGATGCAGCGAGCAGAGAGAATTCAGCCTCGCAGAGAAGCAGGCATGGGCAGCTCGGCTGGCCCCCAGCGCTCGCTGCTCTCTTGTCAGCAGAGCCTGTCCTCTCGTGGGCCTCGCTGGACAGCCCTGCCTCTGCTGCCAGATTCTAGTCTGAGCTGCAGAATGGAGAAAGCAGACATGCTGGATGAGAGCCTGCTTGGAGGGTGCTAGACTGGCAGGAGGGCAGCACCAGCCCCAGGTGCACATCTTGCTGGAGGTCCAGGGGCCACCTGCCCAGACCCACAGACCTGGCATCCCTGGACCCGACTCCGAGTCAGACCAAGCCACTGGTTAGAAGAGCCCAGTGAGCGGCCAGTGAATGCATGGACTATTGGGCCAGGGCACCTTCCACCACTTCCCAAGTGCTTGAGGGGCTATACAGGGGCCAGGCAGTTTCCATCCCTTGCTTGGTGCACACACACACACACACACGCACACGCACGCACACACATATACATACTTACACATATGCACACATAAGCACACCAGCCGGATGCCTGGGTTGAGCAGAGGCATAAAGGCTACCGGTACCTTGAGGGGTCAGCAGGTGTGGGGTCTGCACACTGGCACAGTCGGTGCCTTGGGGGACCCTCTGAAGTGGAAGGCCGTGGATGTGTGGCTGTGCCTGATCGGGGGCCTCTGTTTTCTGCAGCCCAGAAGCCCCAGTCCCCACCTTCCAACCCCTGCAGCTCCTGAGAGTTCCCAGTTGGCTCCTGTGACTGCTGGCACCTGGACAGATGACTTGGGCTGCTCCCTCCTCTCCACTGGCCACCTGGACCCTCTGCATGGGGTGTGCTCACTCACTGTCCACCCAACTCAGGTAGGCCTGGACCTTGGGTTGCAGGCCGGGCAGGGCCAGGGCACAGGGCAGGTGGCCCATCTGCCCTCTGCCCTCCTGGGCCCTCCCTGGCTGGGTCCTGCCACCCTCCTCTGCTCTCCCACCTGGCTGAGGGCTCCAGGGCTCATGCAGGTAGACCTTAGGCACCAGTGGGCCCCGATTCCTCCCCTCAACATGGCCCTGAAGTCCAAGCCCTACTGGTGCCTAGGCCTGAGCAGCCAAGGCCTGTACTCAGCAGAGTTTGAGGTCACATTTCTCAATGTTTCTGTGATGGAGAAAAGACATTTCCTGAAGATGGATTCCTGAGGTTTCTAAAGGTCCGTGACTCCAATTACCAAATTCTTTCCACCCTCAGACGTCTGTAGCTACACACTTCCGGTCCCTTGGGGAGAGCATGCCTCTGGTGGAGATGCAGCAGCCCCAAGGATCCCAAGAGCCAGCCCTCACGAGGGGCCAGGGACGCTGCAGCCCAGCCTGGCACTGGGCGGTTGAGCGGGGTCAGCTTCTCTGATCAGCCAGACACCCTGTGTGCTGCCTGGCAAGTCTGCAAACAGACCCAGGTCCCACAGCGCTTCTGAGGCCATTTCCCCCAAAAGGTGGTGGGGACTGGAACACACTGCACTTGGAAAAAAGAGGAACCATGGCCGTCCCTGTCTCACCGCAGGTTCTGAGGGTGTCTGCAGCCGCCCCCAGACTCACTGGGGCCCTCCAGGGGTTTGCCAGCCTCATGCCCGCCTGAGCACACCAGACCTGCAGCCACCATTCCAGGCTCAGCACGCACCCAGGGCTGATCTGGGGGACGGAACCCAGCCACAGCCTCAAATCCCCATAAGCCTGTGGGTGGGGCGGTGGCCACACAGGCAGGAATCTGACCCCTCCCCAGGTGCTGAGCAGGCTCTGGGCTCCACCTGCATCCAGGGGGCCTGGCCCTCCTCGTACACGTGCCTGTGGGGCCCCTGACAATCCTGGCCTTGGGGTGGCATGGGCTCTGTTCACCTCCACAAGCGGACACTGGGGCAGGGCCCAGCGCCAAGCCTGGGCCCCAGGAGCACCCTGTGTGGCAGCCCAGGGCCCCGTCCCGTCGGCACCACGGAGCAGAGCAGGCCCCGGGGCCATGAAAGCCCCTCTGCGCCACATCAAGTCGCTGGCTGCTGCTTCCAGGGAAATAAATTAGGTAATAAATTAGGTTTTATCTTTTAGATTTTTTTACATGGTGCTGAGGATCAAGTGCAGGACTTGGAAGGCACAGCTGTCACCACTGAGCTATACTCCCAGCCACAGAAAGTCAGTTTTTAGGAAAATTAGAGGAACTGTGTGGGGAAATCCCTGGAAGGTGCTAAGGGAACATCACTGCCGCGCCAGCTGACCCCATGCTTCCCAAATGTGGCCACGTGCGGACACCGCTTGTCATGCCACCCACAGCAGGTTGTGTCACCACCAGGATAGTGGTGCCACCTGGCGTCCCTCCTGCCCTCATATCCAGGCAGAGGCTGTGTCTGCCCACCCATGCAGCATGGTGTGTCCCTGGGTTTGGGGGGTCACTCTTGAAACCAGTGGACGTTGGGGCCTCGGGCGTTTTCCTGGTAGCTGGAGTGGGTTCTTTTCCCATGGCTGGGGTGGCCCAGGGTGCGCCTAGGGTGGCTGGCTTAAACGGGGACGTGCAGCACTATCTTGCTTTCCAGAGCCAGGGACCCCCTGACACAGTGTAAGGAAACCCACAGCCAGGCCACGCTGCTCTCAGTGCTGTGTAGATACGATGCTTACAGAGACACCGCCAGAGGGGGGCGCCAGATCCTGTGCTCCGCCAGAGGCTTGTGCTCACCTGCCTCTGGCCACCAGGAAATGGTGAGAAATGGGCCTGTTTTACCAAAGACACACAGCCCAGCCGTGGGAATGTTGCGAGGCTTCTCCCAGAGCACAGCTCCTAGCTGGACAGGCCAAGAGGCCCACGGGCTGGGCAGGCTGGGATGCAGCTGTCCTCCTGTCCTGGGAGCACTGCCCTCATGCCCAGGCCTGCACGGGGGTCATGAAATCGGCAGCCACCGATGGTTCAGAAGGAATTGTGTGTTTGTGGTGTGTGTAAATGAGCGTGCAAGTCCAGAGGATGATGCAAACGCATAAAAGTACCCACCACAGTGAGCTGTGTCTCAGCATCGGGCTTCTCCCTTCCTCATTCGTGTCGAGCGCTGTGCACGCGTGATGTTCCCGGCAGACTGGCGATCACACAAGACACACAGGCGCAGTGGGCGGGCACGGCGTGGCCCCCTTGGCGGAGCCAGGCTGTCTGGGGCGCATGGACGCCTCTCCTTGGCTGTGGAGACACAGTAGCCCAGAATCTCGAGGGAGGGCCTGGCAGGCACGGGCAGGGACAGTGCGGACAGCGTCAGGCTGCAGGGCCACCCTCACCTCCAGGGCCTCCTTCCTGCCATCTCCACCCACAGCGTCAGCACCAGTGAGCTGGAGTGAAGGCCTGGATTTACCACCTAAGAATTTGAGGAATTTCCTCTTAGTCTGAAAAGAAAACTTGTTCAAAACCTCTCTTCATATTTACAGTTGCCCAGTTTTGAAGGAATTTCTGTCCTGTCTGGAGCAGCCGTGGTGTCACAGGGCTGCGCAGGTCCTTGGGGGAGGGCTCAGCCTTTCGGGGGTCTGGGTGGGTGGTGCCAGGGTGCTCCCTGTGGATGGCTGGCCCAGGGAACGCTCTTCCCCTCTTGGCCTGTAGGTGGCAGATAGTTTCTGGAACAGTCTCCAGGTCCTCCTGGGGTTCTGGGTTTTTCTGGAATGTTCTTCCAATAAAATGCACCATGGGGCTGCAGCGGGCAGCTGCGGGGTCCCTGTGTCCTGCACCCCTCCTCCTAAGCCCTCCTCATGCTTCTGTCCCTGATGCTGGGCCCAGGCAGGGAGGCCCTGCCCAGATGTGGGGACATGGGGGAAGGTGCCAAGTCCTCAGTGCCAATCCCGTTAGGTTAATCGCCATGTCGCCCCAGTGGCTGGCCACTGTCAATGGTCCACTCTGTGTGCTTAGAGAAAATATGCTTAGCTGCCTGTGCTTTCACTTCTGAAAAGCAGTTAGCAACTGTAAAATAATACTTCACTTTACACTCTTCATGGAAAATTTAAAGCTGAAAATGAAATTTCTGCCAGATGGCAGGTGATTTCCACTCAGCTGGAAACCAAGAGAGTGGTGGGGAGCGCGCCTGGCGGGTGACGGCCGCTGGACAGGGCCATGTGAGGAGGGACCTGGGACAGGGCACCCGATGTGGAGACCCAGAGGCACTGCGAAGAGGGCTGCCGTTCTTCCAGCAGGGCCCAGCCTCAGGGACAAAGATGAGGAGATAAGAAAGGCAGAGGAAGTGAGGAGGGACCAACATCTAGACAGTCTGCAGCCAGGAAAGCATCGAGGAGGGGCCGCCGCCCTGGATGCAGTGGGGTCTGTGCCACACACGGGTGGACTTGACTGTGGCTTGCATGTGGGGACCAGTGCTCGCAGGGTGCGTGGCCTTCTGCTAAGATGGGGCACTCGAAGGGCACCTGCCTGTGTTCATCTTGGAAGAATCGGGCGTGGAAAACCCACGCGATCCCGGGTGCAGGTTGAGGACCCAGGTGCAGGCTGGAGCTCTCAGAGACTTCCTGGGACAGACTCGACTAGTAGCTGCATACACCGTGTAATCATGAACAAAATCAGACTAAAACCTTTCCCTAGAAGGAAGAGCAAAGCCCCTCACTAGCCATGTGTCTCACGGCCCAGACCCTGTGGGGCTCCTGTGTGCGCAGCAGCTCCCACAGGGAGGAGGTCCAAGTGGCAGAAGCCAGGCGTGGCTGGGCATTTGCCCTGGACCCCAACATGCTGTGCACCCTCTGTGCTGGATGAGGGTTTCCTCCTCTACCCGCCATGCCTGTACCCACCTAGGCCAGTCTGCCCAGCAGCCCTGACTCTCAGGCTCCCTTGTGTTGGAGACCCTGATGGTGTCCCTCAAAGCCGACTTTCCTGGGACAGGTCTTAACAGTGCTGCCTGCTGCTCAGCCCTCCCAAGGCTTGGGTGGGGCCTGGGGACACCTGCACCCCACTCACCCTCCAGGTCTGGGTCGGGGTACTGGAGGCCAGAAGTTGATTCCCTCCCTCAGCCACAAGAGTTGCACAGGTGCAATCTGGCACTGAAAATGAGGTTAAACAGGAACCAGCTGGTAGACAAGGAGTCAGCTATTCCCTGAGCCCCTGCTAGCTGCATCACACTTGGTGGATGAGGGATGAGGTACAAACAGCAGGGATGCCCCCACTGCGAGAAACAGAATGGGGGGCTGCCCTCAGGAAGCCTGCAGGGTCCCACTGTGTCTGCCCTTGGCACCCAGTTCGAGGGCAGCTGGGGCCCTGTGGATTACTGCGGCTGATGTGGCCTCCAGTGCTGGTGCCCTGCAGAGGATGCTCTGCCTGGGACCTGCTCCCCTGGAGTCTCAGCACTGGCTGTGTGCCCCGGAAGCCCCAAGACTGACCTTACTGCCCAGTTTTGCAGCTTGCACAGAGCAGCACTGAATAGACAGCTCCGTAAGAACACAGCGCCCTCCAGAGCACCAGGGCCCTGCGTGGCAGCACCAAGTCCCTCCTGCTGGGATGGGGCCCATGTAAACGGACACGAAGTGGGCTTCCAGACCTCGCTGTTAAACGCAAAGGTTTTAGCTGTTTGTCAACCGCTATGAAATTAAGCTTTCTCACTGCGCTTAAAATGAGCACTTTGCCATTCCATTTGCAAACAGCAGCACTGTTACAGCAAACTTCCTGAAGGAAATGTAGTTTGTGCAGTTGCAGCAAGATTTATATTATTTCCCAGAGAGCATTCTGTTAATTCTTGATTCTGACTCCACTAATCAATGAAACCTGGGATTTCACTCCTCCTGGCTGGGTCTCTTCTCGGACAAGAATTTCTTACTCAAACTCAGGAGCTCAGCAGGACAGAAAAGTTACAGTGAGAAACGTGTCAAAGCCCTGCCCTCTGGGCATGTTCCTATGGGCAGCTGTGCTGGCTGTCGCAGTGGGGCTGCCTGTATGGGCAGAGGGGACTGACGCTCAGGGGGGCTGAGCCTGGGGCTGCCATGACCTGTGCTGCACAGTGACTGAAACAGATGAAAAGGCCCAGGCAGTGGGCACTGGGTGGGCCACCATATGGCCACACTGTGTGGTAAATTGGGACACCACGGGCAAAGGCGTCACCCCTCTGCCACCCATACTGCCCCTGCCACCTTGAGTCCAGGCTGTCTCTGAACAGCTCACGCTGTCCTGTGTCCTGACGACAGCCAGGAGCCTGGCCTCAGTTGTACTGGTGCCTCTGTGCCAGGCAGGATTTGAACACTGCCCACGTGTTACACGAAATTCTTCCTTTCCAGGGAAGCTACCGAAAAAGAAAAGGTGTGCTAACATTCGTGATAAGCCACAATGGAGGCACCAACTGCAGAGACCATCTCCACTCCCCCAGGGGCCGTGGACCTGAACGGCTGACTGCACCTTGTATGTGAAAAACAAGAAACAGCACAACAGGCTGAGAACACAGCACCGAAGTTTTTGTCTAGAAAGCAATGTGAAACAGCAAAGGAAACTGAGGTTGTGAAGTCAGAGATCAACAACCAGCCCTGGGACAGGGACCCAGCTCCCCTCCAAGGAGAGGGAGGCAGAGGAGGAGGGGGCAGGCAGCCTGCACCTGGCGGGAAGGGCTTCTCACTGGAGCCCTTGGGAAATGCCACAGGCACAGGCCGGCCCCCAGGCCCCCAGCAAGTCCTCCTGTGCTCCACACGGGAGGGCAGGCCCAGGACAGGCTGGGAAGATCCAAGGTATTTGTATTGCGAGCCAAGGTATTTTTTACTGTTTGTATTTCACATTTAGCCTATACTCTAGTGTTGAAATAATCGCATATTCATTATATTCAGTGCGTAGGGAAAACATGTCAGAATTAGGGATAACACTTAGACATGGTGGGGAACAAACCTACAGAACATGAATCTGACGGAATTTGTGAACGGCTGACTAGCACACAGTTCTGGGCGAGGGTAAACTCAAGCGCCTTCCAGAAGGATAGCACACACGGCGCTCCCTCCTCCTGCAGCCCAGGCATCGGAGTCTCATGGCCAAGGGGAGGCGCCCTGGAGGCCGGTGTGACCCAGGCGTGCTGGGACAGCCCAGCTGGCATCAGCCAGTCTGCAGAGCCTGTGTCACACGGCTGCTGTGGAGCAGCCCAAACCCTCTGACAGTTTGTAGGCAAATGCAGAATAAAGGCTTGGTGTTAGCCCTGTACACCCCCTTCTCAGCCCTGGGGTGGTATGCCAGTGCCTCCGGAGTGCAAGCACTCCTGCACGGAGGGCCTGGCCACGGCCTCACATCCCAGGCCAGCATGGGCCCTGCGGGTGCAGAGACCTGCGAGCAACGACAACCTGCACAGGGCAGCAGAGCTGTGCTGAACTGCAGCCTTCCTGGAGACGGAGGCCCTGTGCATGGTGCTCTCGGCCCCAGGAGGGCACGAGTGCTACAACACGTCAGAGAGGCGGTGAGACAACCAGAGTGCTTTATTCAGTTCCGCTGCTAAACACCTCAGCTGGGGCCCACAGCCACATTCCACCCAGAGGAGCACGAGCCCCGGGGAAGGGCAGAGACAGACGCGATGGGAGGTGCTGCACAGGGGCCGCTCATCTCCCCTGCCTTGGTGCCCAGAAGGGAGCAGGCCCTGCAGGAGACATAGGGTTGCAATAGAAAGGCGTTAACCTTGGAAGGATGAACAGCAGAATGCAAATATCATGTAAGAAACATGCTGGGGTTCCTTCCTTTAAATACATGTTTTTAAAATTTCAGATGTCACATGAGTCCTTCCAGAGTAGGACTGGTGCATCTGGGTCCCAATTTAAAAGTCCACAGTGAAGACAAGAATGAGTTACTACTGTGCTTCTGAACAACTAATGGCTTCTCCAGGACCTGCAAAGTCCTGGGCCGCCCATGGCACCCACTTCCCCGGGTGCTTGCTTGCGTGCACCTCCTCCAGTCTCCCCGCCACCTGCGGGCACCTGCCTGTGCTCTGCTTCTGCAGCAACCCCGGGATGCTGATGGGTGGCCGGGACTCATCCTGGGCACTCCCAGGGATGGGGGAGCCTCCTCTCCCTGCTCTGCCAGGCAGCTGGGACACTGGAGCTGGTGATGGAAGCTTGTAGTGGACCTGCAGTGGTGGGACCCTGGTAATGAATTCAACAGAGTCACAGATGCATCACACGTCTCTGATGACAATCGTCCAGGCAGAATCGAAAGCACACTCAGAGCACACAGGACCAGCAGGGCCCACGCTGTGCCCGGGCTGACGGTCACAGTGCAGCTAATTCCTGGCATCGGCAGACAGCCTGCCCTGGACAGGGCTTTCTCAGGTGAGTCCACAGCTTGGAGCCCAAGCCCCACCCCTCCTTTATGTAACTCACACAGAACAAGGGCCACCCCCAGTCTGCCCAGAGCACATGTGTAGGGTTACGCCCACGCCGCCTGCTCCTTCTGCCCCAAGGGCCCGTGCATGCCCTTCCTCCTGGGAGCCTTGAGCAGCAACCTCCTCTTTCAAGGCAATGGCCACTGTGTCATTCCCCACACTTGATTCAGACACGCCCAGTACTCATGTGCCATCAGTGCCCCTCTGCTGGCCCAGACCCACTCCGCCTGCCTGTGGGCCAGAGAGGGACAGAGAACAGGAATGTAGCACACACCACCATAGAACTAGGCAGAGAAGCTGGGCACGGTGGCCCACAACTGTAATTCCAGCCCTGAAATCGGCTGAGGCAGGAGGATTGAGAGTTTGGGTCTTGCTGGGTAACTTAGCTAGACTCCATCTCAAAATTTAAAAATAAAAAAGGACAGTGAATTAGGTGGGAGTGATGATGCCGGTCAGTGGGCACTGAGGAAGGAGAGGCTGCATCCCTGGGTGGACAAAGGCCTCTCAATCACAGGAGTCTGCCAGGCAGATGGTGCAGATAGCCACGAGCTCCAAGAGTTGGGCCGGCAGAGGTGAGCCAGGATGAGCTGCAGGCCAGCGGGCAGCAGAGCTCAGAAACTGCCCAGCAGAGAAGGGGCTCAGCAGGGTCCACCCTCTGTAGAGACCACCGGCCCTCAATGCTCAGACCAAGTGTGGACACCCACCCGCCCAAGAGGAGGGCGCAGCCCAGTGAGGGAGCTTTGGTCGCATAGGGCCTTATCTAGCTGGCCACCGTTTCCTCCTTCTTTCTCCCTTTCCACAGTGCCGGAGGGCGCTGGGGACCTCTACCTCTGGTGTGGTAGGCACACTCTACCCGAGCTCCCCAATGCAGATCAGCCAAGCTTCTGTGCATAAAGATTCACAGGACACATCTCCACACTGCCTGGAGGCGGAGAGGAGCAGAGACAGTGACATCCTAAGCTTTGCAGGAAATACAACCCAATCTGTCACTGTGAGGAAATATCGTGCAGTCATTACATGGTTCTTTGGGAGGGTTTAATAGGGCAAATGACTGAGGTACAGCACAGCTTCAAAAATGCAAAATATTATGCTGCACATACTCTGACTCAAAACTACAGAGTGAAGCAGACTCTAGCAGTCCTGGTTCTCATGGTCAGGCCAGGAGAGAGTTCATCTATGTTTCCCATCCACACACTGAGAAAATGCCATCTGGGGACACTACCTGAGAGCCTTTGACACGCTCGTCTGGCTGGGAGTTGGGCTGGGTGTCAGGGCTGGATGCTGAGGGCCCCAGTAGGAGACACTGCCTGTGGAGGGAATGACAGTGTCATGTGAGGGTATCACAGGCTTCGAGGGAGAAGACAGACACAGCTGCTGCCCTGCATCATGAGGCTAATGACCCACTGAGCACCTGACTTCTGAATCTGCAGGGGCAGGCCCAGGAAGGTAACATAATGTCTTATGTTCTAAACTTTCCACCTCTCTGCACCTTTGTAACACAGAGACCACGCGAGCCACTGAGACAAATCAGCAGTTTGGCCAGGCGTGGTGGTGCACATCAGTATCCCAGTACTTGGGAGGCTGAGGCAGGAGGACTGCCATGCATTCAAGGCCAGCTTGAACTACATAATGAGACCCTGTCTCAAAAACCAGAAGAAAAAAACAAAAAACCAAAAAAAACAGCAGCTTGGTGTCAGTGAAATGGAACTGCTGGGTTGCAGTGCCCCCTCCCCAGCCCTCAGCTCAGCCAGGAGGCCACAGAGCACGTCCCACAGAACACACAGGCCACAGCAGGATGGAGAACACAGGTCTGCACGGGTCTGACCAGCTGGGTGACATGGGAGGGCAATGTGATGACTGCCCCAGGGCCACTCTAGTTGGGGAGCCCTAACCTGGTCCCCAGTGCCTGAGCACAGTGGCCCTGCAGCTGGCCCATGCTCTGGGTGTCACAGGTAACTGCACCAGTCGGGTTCAGCTCTGCCTCCCGGACCAAGGGAGGACACTGCCCTCTGAAGGCCCTGCCAGATGGCTGAGGACCCAGAGCAGAGCTGTCTGGCAGGCCGTGTCCACCCTATCTTCATACTGTTTCCCTGTGGTCAGACACTGGGGCCTTGTTGGCCTGCAAGCTCCACCCTTCCAGGAAACCCCCTGGGACTTGGGTCCAGCTTGCCTGTGCGCTCAGTGATGTAAGACCCAGCAGGCCAGGCTCTGGCCCTGACCACCCGGGGAGCCACAACCTGGAGCCCACCAAGCAATGAAGATGTCAGCGCCAGTGGCCACCTGGGTCAGCCTCCTCGCCCAGACTCTCCAGGCAACCACAGGAAGGCTCTGCCTGCCTCCTGACAGCTGGGTACTTGGTGGCTGCTGTGGCACCCGGCATCCCACCCTGGTGAAACCTCTTCCTTTGAGGTGGTCTCACCGTCTTGATTAAATAATCCTGGTGTGTTTCAATACACAGAACCATGAACAGTCGTGATGGCAGGTGGCCCTGCTCAGGGTAATGTGCCCACTGTGGAGGCAGTGGATGGCTCTTTACCTCACTCATGGTGCCCTGTGGCATAACTGTCACCAGCAGGGGCATGGGTAGTGCTGAGGCCAAAGCATGGCCCACAAGCTGCTGAGTCCCACAGCTGGTACCCCAGGCTTGATGGCGCTTGGAAGGGCACTGGGCATTGCAGGGGCAGGGGAACCAGGGAAGAGCAGGGTCTTTGGGGTCAGCAGAACAGAGACAGATCAGAGTGACCTGCCCAGGGCACCTTCAGGAAAGTGACATTATGAAAGACATTTTAGAAAGATCTCCTCGGCAGAGGAGGAGGAGAAAAAGCCGGAGGAATCCCTCACTTCAAATGAGATTAGGGAGATGTGTAAAATGTGGGAAACAGTGCAAAATTTTGTAGAAAAGCACCACCCGAATAAGGCTGTAGCAGTGCAAGTGATGAACCTGTTTAACGACAATGCAATGTCACATTGCCACGAAGTCCTCAAAAGGAGGCAAGAGGGCCAGGGATATAGCTCAGCGGCACAGCGCCTGCCTAGCAAGTGCGAGGTCATGAGTTCAATTCTCGGTGCCAAAAAAAAAAAAAAGGAGGCAAAAGAAACTGACATTGAACAGGTTCCTTGTTAAAGTTGCAGGAAAGGAAAAGATTTCTTTGAGCCAATCGATAGCAGTGATTGATTCTGTTAGTGATAGTGGAAGTCTTACACAATAGCCCTCCTCTCTCGTCTCCCTCACACCAGCCATGAAGGTTTTCGAAAATAAGTGCAGGTTAAATTATTTTTCTTTGTATGTTGTATTTTTAAAATTATTATTATTATTATTATTATTTTTTATATGCGGGTACCAGGAGTCAAACTCAGGACCTCGCACTTGCCAGGCAGGTGCTTATGCCGTTTTAAAAATTATTTTGTATTGCTTTACAGTATGGTACTCATTTTTTTGGTTGTTTTGTTTTTTTTTGTGGGTACCGGGGGTCGACCTCAGGACCTCGCGCCAGCAGGCGCCCGTGCTGCTGAGCAATATCACCGGCCCCTTTTTTGTATGTGGGTTCCGGGAGTCGAACTCGGGCCCTCGCGCTTGCCGGGCAGGCGCTTAAGCCGCTGAGCCATCTCACCGGCCCTGTACTCATTTTTATACGAATACTTTTGGGTTGTGAAATGAACCATCTGAGTTTCCAATATTTCTTTTTTTTTTTTTTTTTTTTTTTTGTGGGTACCGGGGGTCGACCTCAGGACCTCGCGCGCCAGCAGGCGCCCGTGCCGCTGAGCGATATCACCGGCCCCTTTTTTCGTATGTGGGTTCCGGGAGTTGAACTCGGGCCCTCGCGCTTGCCGGGCAGGCGCTTAAGCCGCTGAGCCATCTCACCGGCCCTGTACTCATTTTTATACGAATACTTTTGGGTTGTGAAATGAACCATCTGAGTTTCCAATATTTCTTATGGGGAAATTCACTTTGATATACAAGTGCTCTGGATTATAAGCACATTTCCTGAACGAATTATGCTCACAAACCAAGGTTTTACAGTGCTTAGATATAAATTTATCAATAAAGTAAAAGATTTGCACACTGAAAACTACAAAAGATTCGTGAGAGAAACTAAAGAAGATACAGTAAGTGGCAGGAGAGATTCAGCATATGTATGAAGGACTCCAAATTGTAAAGATGGTCATTCTTCCCAAACTGACGCACAAACTCACAATCATTCCCATCAAAGTCCCAGCAGGCTTTGTAAGATCTGATAAAAAGGTTTTAAAAATTATATGGAAATGCAAAGGACTTAACATAGCCAAAATTATTTTTATAATTAAGAACAAAGTTAACAGGGCTTATACCATCTGATTTCAAAACATATTGTAAGATAAAAAATCACGACAGTATGGCATTTGTGAAAAAATAGGAAAACATTCAGTTACAATCAACTAATTCTAATTTCAGACTGTTTGTTCACATACAGAAATAAAATTGATCTCTGTATATTATTCTTGCCACCTTGTTACCTGTGGTATTCATGTAGACTTCTTCATGATGTTCTACATATATCGTGTTATCACCAATAAAGAGAGTGACATTTTTTGACCCATATGCCTCTTTTCTCTTTTCCCTTTTTCTGTTTGTGAGACCCAGTTTCATTGCATACCTTGAACTCGTGACCCCCCCGCCTCAGTTCCCTGAGGAGCTGAGATCACAGGCCTGTGCTGTCACGCCCAGCTTTTATGTCTTTTTGTTTTCTTGCCTCATTACACTAACTAGAACCTCAGTACAATTCATGTAGATGTGGCAGAAGTAGACGTCTGCCTCTGTTCCTGACCTTAGAGGAAAAAATATCCCATCTTTGAACACTGTTGGATGTGCTGGTGCCCACCTCTAATCCCAGCTACTCCACAAGCTGAGGCAGGAGGATTCCACGCCTGGGCAACCTAGACCCTATTTCAAAATAAAATTTAAAAAGGATGGGATTGTAGCTTGGTGCTGGGCCACTTGCCTAGCATGCATGAGGACCTGGGCTCAATTTCCAGTACTGCAAAAACAAAAAACTTCCAACATTAATTATAGTGTTGGCCTACAGGTTTCCTAAAAATGCCGTTTATCAGGTTGAGGGAATTCTAATCTACTTCATTTTCATTGAGACTTTCCACCATGAACAACTGTAGAGTTTGGCAATTCTTTTCTTATTGAAAAGATTTTAAGATTTTTTTTTTGTCCTTTATTCTATTAACATAGTTTATGATGTTAAGTGACCTTCTGATGCCAAATCAACACGAATACCTTGGATGAACCCCACCTGGGAATGGCGTAAAACACCTTTTATATGTTATTAGATTTGATCGCAAAATGTATTTTTAAAGAATTCTGCATTTATACTCATGCAGAATACTGATGCAGGTCTTCTTCAGCTGTTACAGGGTTATTACTGACCCCATAAAAGGGACAGACAAGTGTCTGATTTATTTTCCAAGTTCATGCAGGACTGGAATAGGTTTTTCCTTAAATGTTTGAAAGAACTGACCCATGAAACCATTGGGAAATTGGCTTTTTTTCCCGAAAAATTACCAATGTAACTTCACTTGATAAATGTTTATCTAGATTTATTATTTCTTCTTGAGTCAATTTTGATAATTTCATCAAAGAACCAACTTTAGGTTCCATTAATCATCTCTATTGGTTATTTGCTCTATTTGCTTGGTAGCTTAAGCTTACTGAGTTTAGAATGTCCTATTTCATTTTTTCACCTTACTCTATTAAAAAAAATTTTTTTTAATTAATTAATTAATTAAATTTTTTTTTTTGTGGGTACCGGGGGGTCGACCTCAGGACCTCGCGTGCCAACAGGCGCCCGTGCCGCTGAGCGATATCACCAGCCCCTTTTTCGTATGTGGGATCCGGGAGTCAAACTCGGGCCCTCGCGCTTGCAAGGCAGGCGATTAAGCCGCTGAGCCATCTCACCGGCCCAATTTTAAAATTTTTTTATTAGCACATTTGCACTACATGCTGATTACATTCCTCATGGGGGGTTGGTACACATCCATAACACATCTTAATTCTTTTTACGGCCCCTTCCTCTCCCCTCCCTCCATTTCTTGGTCCCCTTACCACTTTCAAAAGAGCATTTGGGGCCGGTGATATGGCTCAGCGGCATAAGTGCCTGCCTGGCAAGCACAAGGTCCTGAGTTCGACTCCTGGTACCCACATAAAGGAAAAAAAGGGCCAGTGATATGGCTCAGCGGCACAAGTGCCTGCCTGGCAAATGCGAGGTCCTGAGTTCGACTCCCGGTACCCAAATTAAAAAAAAAAAAGAGCATTTAATACTACAAACATAGCTTTGCTTGCAGCACATAAACTTGACATGTATTTTCATTCAGTTCAAGATATTTTCTAATGTCTCTTGATTTTTTTTCTTTGACTCATGGATAAGTTTGCGTTGTACTATTTGTTTTATTCTCAGATTTTTTTCTGTTGTTCATTTCCAATTTAATCTCACTGTGGGAATATACTTTGTATGATCCCAATCCTTTACAATGTGCTGGGAGGTTTTAGGTCCCAATATCCAGTCTGTTCTAAAAAATGTCCCATTTGCACCCGAAGAGAATGTTGTTCTGCTCTTGTTGAGTAGTGTCTCTATTTATCACATAAGTCAATGTGGTCAAGAGTACTGGTCAAGTCTCCTATTTTCTTAGTAATTATCTATCTAGTTGTTTTATACTCAAATCATGATTTTTTTTTTTTACAGGGAATCTAACTCAGGACCTTGTGCTTGCCAGGTAGGTGCTCGTGCCGCTGAGCTATATCCCCGGCCCAAATCATGATTGTTGAATTTATTATTTCTTTTTAATTTCATCAGTTTTGCTGCATGTATTTTGGGGCTCTTTTTTTTGGTGTATTTACACTAATAATTGTTTATGTCTTCCTGATATATTGATCCTTTTGCCATCACGAAATGTCCTTGTCTCTAGCAGTAAGTTTCACCTTGAAACCCGTTGAGCCTGATATGAATGACAGCTGCTCCAGTATTCTGGCTGCCATTTGCTTGATGTATCTGTTCTACAACTTTCTCTCAACCTATTGTGCCTTTGGGGTGTTATTTCCCATAGACAGCATCCTGCTGGATCTTTCTTTTATACCAGTTTGATAATCTGTGCTTGTTTACTGTAGCCTTGAATTTGTTCTATTAGTGCCATTATTGATATAGCTGGACTTGTGCCTGCCACTTTGTTGTTTTATGTACGTCCATATATTTTTGTTCCCACTTCCAACTTTTTTTTTTTGCTAGTTGCTCTATTAATCTCTTTAAAAAAGAACATGCAAATCTCAAAACAAAACTGCTTTTTCCTTCTAATCCGTACATTTTCTGCTTTGTGTATCTGAGGCCCCCTGGAAAAGATGCAGAACCCCAGGAGCCTCCCTTGGCTGTGGGAATGCAAGATGGCAGCCAGACAGTGTGGCAGTTTCTTCCCAAACCAAACCTGCTCTCACCACAGTGTACAGTAGTAACTCCTTCACATTCACCTCCAGGACGTAAAGGTTTGTGTCCACATGCAATCCGCAATGGACATCTATAGCCGCTTTTTTCATAATTGCTAAAACTCGGAAGCAACCAAGATGCCCTTCGGCAGGTGAATGGATGAAGTATGGTGCACCCAGATGATGAAATATTAGTGTCCAACACTAGAAAGGAATGAGCTAGAAGCCACTGGTGCACATTGCTATGGGAAAGAGCCCACTGCAGAGGCTTGTGCACACGTGCAGTGGGATGACCTTCTGGAAAAGGCAACTTTGGAGACAGTAAAAGGCCAGTGTTTCTAGGGGAGGAGGGATATGGGGCAGAGCACAGAGGGTTCTCAGGGCAGTGAACATCCACCATGACACTGTGGCGGCCCATAACACGCACACGCACGTCAGGAGATGCAGACATAAGCGGCGGACTATGGGGATAAATGTGGTATGGACACAGCTTCATCTACTGCATCAAAACTCCACCATGTGGGAGGCGCTGGTGATGAGGAGGCTATCAACACACAGGGGCAGCAGGTATGTCGGAAATCTCTGTACTTTCATCTCAGTTTTGCTAGCAACATAAAAGTGCTGTAAAAAGTGAAGTCTATAAAAACCAACCAGGAGAGATGATTTAGTTATGCAAAAAAACCTACCTAAGCACCAAAATCCATGAAATAGAAAGGACAATAACAATAGATTTGAGTACACAAAAACATTAAGTTTCTTTTTCTTTTTTTTGTGGGGTACCAGGGATTGAACCCAGGGCCTTTGCACTGAGCTACATCCCTAGCCTTTTTAATCTTTATCTTAGAGACAGGGCCTTGCTAAGTCACTCAGTTGTCCAGACCGGGCTCAAATTTATGATCCTTCTGCTTTAGCCCCCCAGAGTGGGATTCCAGGCATGTGCTATTACACCTGACTAAAAATGCTAAACTTTTATTTAAAAAAATTTTTTTTTAGTTTTTTGAGTCAGGGTCTTGCTATGTAGTTCTTGAACTCACTATGTAGCCCAGGCTGGCCTTGAACTTGTGGCAATCCTCCTGTTTCAGCTTTTTCAGTCCTGAGATTACAGACATACGCCACCATGCCTGGCTAAAAATGTTATATTTCTGTAAGTCAAATACAGAATAACAGCAAACTGGATAAAAGGTCAATATCTTTCATATGAAGGATGTCATATACAGAAAGGACAAAAATAGGTAAGTCAGAGAAAGAACAAGGGATGACTAGAACTAAAACACTCAGGATCATTAGCAGTCACAGGAGTGAAAACGAAAATGTTTTCCTTCCAAATTGACAAAGTCACAGAACACAGTGGACACTGCTGAGAAGGGGTTGAGGCTGTGCAAGCCAGGCCCCTGCACAGCTTGCCAGCACACACTGAGCCTCCAGAGAGCATGTGCCCTTTGGGAGCCTGTGAGTGGGGAGAGCCCAGCATGGACAGGGTCTGTGGACACCTCCAGGAGGGCAATCTGGGCATGGCTGGTCCCGGAGAGCTGGGAGAGACCAGAAAGCAGCTGTGGGAAATGGCCCCAAGGGAGCCTGGTGTGGGGGAGGAAACCTGTGCAGGCTGCCAGTGATACGGGGCAAGCAGAGGACACTGCTCAGAGCTCTGCCCCTTCAGCAAGCTCTGTGGGACAAGGCCACAGGCCCTGGAGTCGGGCTACCTGTTGTGAGGGTTCCCACACCAGAGTGGGGGGAACAGGAGGTCTTGCGCTCCTGAGGAAGTTGGGTATAGTGGGGAGCCCGTGAAGAGGAACCAGGGATGGGGAGCTGAGGACAGGGGCAGTGGGGAGCCCAAGCAGAGGGATCAACAAGCCTGGGCCTGCAGGGAAAGGGGCTACTGACCAGCAGACTGGGAATACCCAGCCATGCAACTTTTGATTAAAACTACAAGGAGAAGAGCTCCTGTCTCCTGTGAGCTCTGCCCTGCACAGCCTGGTGCTGGGGGCGGCTCAGCCTTCCTGGGTGAGTTCTGACAGCTCTGATTACCACAGCTTTCAGAGAACACATGCACATCCCTGCATGTTAAAAGCAACACTACTCACCCATCCGTCCATCCTGAGGTGGACTAATCACGGAGATTCTCACAGGGCCCACTGCGACCTCAGGCTAAGCACATAAGAGAAAACAGCTAGTGAGATTTCCACTCTGCCCCTTGTTGGGTCAGAATCCCCTGTTCATTAAGAACCTATTCTGTGAGCTCCTCCTCCTTAGTCCTCTTCACCCTGGCAGACTCCCGTCTGACCTGGCTCCATGTGGACATGAGTCCCCCTGGCCGACGTGGGGTGGGATTCCCCATTCCTCCCATTACCCCCGGTCCTGAGACAGTGAATGGATGTAGGACCCACCAAGTGTTTTAAGGAATTCAGGAGAGGAAGGCAGGCAACATACTACCCTGAGTGACTCCTCCTGGTGGAGCAGCCTGTACTGGAGCCCCCACATCCTCTTCTCCCCACCCAACCACTGTGAGGCAAAGCCGTTACTATCCTGCATGTCTGATTGCAGCTGTGAGCCCCCCGCTCTGCATGACCTGTGGTGTCCGGCAGCCACGGTCTCTGCTGGTCACTTGTCAGACCCTGCCCACAGCTGGATTCCTGGCCTGGCCTCTCACCTCCCCATCAGGCCTATACTCTGCCATTGCCACATGTGCCTGCCAAGTCCTTGGTGCCATCTTCCCTGGCATGCCACCCACAGACGCTGGACCAGCAGGCACTTCCACCCTGGGAAGCCCGTGTCCTTGTAAGCCCCACTGTGACCCTGGATGCTGCCCTGCTGGTCCTGCACACTGACTGTGAAGGAACTGGCCCACACCAGAGCCCCAGCCTGGGCATCTGATGCAGCTGCAGCTGGGGACAGGAGGGTTCCTTCCTGCATCACAGCCTCTGTGGCACTTGAGGACACAAACGATGCCCCTGCTTGGGCAGATCTGGGTGATCCTCCCACTTGTCAGGGACTGTAGCTCCTTTCCAGGGTCTGCAGTGCTTTAAAACAGCTCTCAAAAAGAAGCCTGCTGGGCCGGTGAGATGGCTCAGCGGCTTAAGCGCCTGCCTGGCAAGCGCAAGGGCCCGAGTTCGACTCCCGGAACCCACATACGAAAAAGGGGCCGGTGATATCGCTCAGCGGCATGGGCGCCTGCTGGCGCAAGGTCCTGAGGTTGACCCCCGGTACCCACAAAAAAAAAAAAAAAAAAAAAAAAAAAAGAAGCCTGCTATCCCCTGCTCCGCTTGGAGCTGGCCTCTCTGCAGCCCCCATCCGTGGCTGCCCACCGAGCCCAAGGGCCCAGGAGTCTGAATCTGCAGTGTGTCCTGGCATCTCCAACAGGTCTGGGACTGGATGGTGACACATGTGCAAGTCCAGCAGTCCCTCCAGCCATACCACAGCCACAACCATGGGTGCACAGCCCCCATGAAAATCAACCCTCCAGCAGATTATGGAAGTTCACAGAGAAGAACTGGGACTGGGGTGAGGTAAGCGCCTCTTCTTGAGCTCAGAAAGGCTCACCTTTGTGGGTTGTTGCTTGAGCCCCATCTGGGGGAAAACTTGTTCACAGCTGTCGCGTGAGTTTGGAGAGGCTGACGGGCCACACAGAGGTAATGTGACAGGGGAACGTGGAGCTCATGGTGGCAGAGGCTGAGGCAGGCACCTAGGGAGGGGCTGTTCACTTTGGGCCCTCATTTCCTGCCTGGGCTTCTGGAACCCAATGATCCACCCCTGGGCTTGTCTGGGAACTGCCACCTCGGTCTGGGACACTGGCAGCTGCACTGGGCTGTGCCTCGGCTTCCGTGGTCACTCTGCCCCGCTGGTCATGCAGGGGGCCACAGTGGTAGCGTGGGACCTGGGAGGCAAGGAGGCTCTCAGGGGGAAGCTGGCATCCCCAGGAAGCACAGGGCCACTCGGCCCTCTGATGGTGCTGACATCCAGGGGGAGGCACAGCATCTTCTCCAAATACTCTCTTCTCACAGGCACCTCCCACAGGTCTCCACAACAAGGGGAGAGTCAGCACACAGCTTTGGCCACCCTGGATGCCCTGCCCAGGGCCACACTTCACCCTGACCCCTGCTGGGTTGGAGCCAGGACAGCAAGTAGGCTCGGCTCATGGGACACAGTCAAAATACACTATCTTCTCCCCTCTAGCTACGGCTTGCTCACTAGAGGCTTTCTGCCAAGAACATATGCTCTGGGAAGGCCCAGGGTGTTTTGCTGTCAGGAGGAAGGCATGGAGGCCCTGTGGGTCTGAGCTCTCCTGCAGTGGCCCCAGGGGCATGCCAGGCTCCCTGACCCAAATGTGAGCTGACTCCCCTCCACCAGTGCTCATGTGTCCTGGTTCCTCTTCCCGTGACTAAAGTTTGCTTCATGTCTGAGTCATGGCTTCGCCTTACAGAGAACATCCATCAGTTCTGGTCACCTGCACAGTGAGAGTCCTGCGTTCCTTCAGTCACAGCCTCCATATAGAAGTCACCTACTGGCGGCCCCATGAGGTGTGGGATGTCCACGTGCAGAAAGCCGGTGTGCACACTGTTCTCTGTGGCCAGCTGATAGGACCCCAGCCCTGGGTGGGCACTCTAAGGGGTCTCCCTGCATCTCTTTCAAGCTGGGCTCTGCCCGTTATGGGGAGAGCAGCCCCAGCAGCACAGATGTTACATAGCACTTAGAACAGTGCTTGCCAATCATAGCACCAGGAAGGCTCCTGAAGAAACAGACCAGGTAATGACTGTACCGTCAGAGTGCCCACCCTGCCCATGCATCTCGTACTCTGCTGTCTCCACCCCGTTTTGGAGCTGCTTGGTGTCTGTCCTGCCTGGGTGCATGCAGGACACCCAGCTCCACCTGGATGGGGCAAGTGACCGGACCACCTGGAGCCTCCTGGGCTTTGGCCTTGTGTTCTCTCTGATCTCCAGCTGTGTCCTTCTCCTTTTCAGTCCTCGTGTGTCCTGCAGGATCGGCTTGTTTTTCTGGGCTGACAGGGTTTCTGTTTTCCTCTGGCCCCTGGCTCCTGCAGCACGCGGCCCGGCCACCCCACCATGGCCACGCGCCTGCCTGTTCAGGCAGAACAGTGTTCTTGAGGGTCCTCTGAGGCTGAGTTTAGAACCCATGTGTGCCCAGAGGCACTGCTATAAGGTCAGTCTGCTGTTACGAGACCAAGTCCGTTTATAAGCACTGAGGACAGCTAAGGACTTGACGTGTGACACAGAGGCACAGCACGGTGGCAGCGCAGAGGTACTTACTTTCCTTACTGGGGAAGGAGTAAGGTCAACCTCCATCAACTCCACCCTGTCAAACAGTGAAATGGGTTAATTTAGCCTAGGACTTAACTATGATTAAAAACGTCAGTTCAGCACACTGCACATAGCAAGACCATGTGTGAAATCTGGAGCCTCCTTCTTCCCGGGTGCTGTCAGGGTGTGGTTGTTACACTAGTCATTTCCTTTAAACTACTGGATGCCTACTGTCTGCACAATCAAAGCACCTTGCAAAGCACAGGACCTGGCAGCTCCTTGTTCTTGCTCCTCCATGCCATCCCAGCTCATCCAGGTCCCTCCTGGAAACAGCATTAGACCCCTGCTGCAGGACTATCACTTGCTTTTGTTAACAAGGACTCTCCAGCCGCACATCATGCTGCTAGTGCTGGGCCCATGTTGGTCCTTTGTTCGCCCAAAGGTGGACAAGGAAACACCTGTGGACTTGTCTTCCCCAGCCCTCCTTAGCCCAGAGGTGACCTCAGGGCAGAGACCCCTCTCTTCCAACAGCTCCAGCAGTGTCCCAGGGATGGCTCTGACGACCCAGCCCATGTGTTGCGAACTCTCACTTTACTGCCCATCCATGTGGACTATAAGCTGGACTGTCCCCCTGCAGTGTTTAGCTCTACCTCCCCAGGTCCTTGGCATGATGATCCATACCTCTGCCCCATAACCTCCTCCTGCAGGACAGCTAGACACAGCTTACCTGAAGGCATGTGCAGTCATGACACAGTGACCTTCTCTTGGTCATGGCATGACCCCAGGGAACCGGTGCCTGCTGCTTCTAGCCCACCAGTAATAAGTCCCTTGGGAAGATCTAGGTGGGTAGCACCCTTGACCCAGGAAAGGTACTAGCCTTTGGGCACTATCCTTTGCTTGCCTTTGAGCTTAAGGACGGAGGGCTGCCCTCCCAGCTGGGATCTGGGACCATCTATAAGTTGGTGCCACAGTGTCATGGCACCATGGCCTTGCTCCTTCTCCTGAAGGGTTCTCCCCAGGACACAGGGAGGCAAGGTCAGGCCACCTGGGCATCTGCCAGCTTAAATGAGGTTTCTGCTCAAGGGACCCCGGGTCACAGGTCTGACAGCTAGGCATGGGGCCATCTGCCAGGTAAAGGAGTACCTGCGACAGGCACCCATGTGTGCCCATGGCCACCACCTCCATATTCAAGCAGGGCGGGCCTGCCAGCCACTCTGGTTCTGCAACCCCAGTGAAGCTGGGGTTCTCAGAACACCAGGTCATGTAATTATTCCCACACCAGCTGCTGTGGCTGCAGGGACAGTGTCCTGGCCAGCCAGGATCACAGTGTGTGTCCAGGGACCTGGGCCTCACACAGAGGTAAGAAGAGGACCAAAGGGAACTAGATGTCCAGCAAACTGTCCAGGCCTTGGGTCAGTGGGGTATGCAGCGGTGGCAGGTTGGGAAGTGAAATGTAGAAGTATGCACAGGACTTGTGGCCCCACAACTTGCCCAAAGTCTCACCATCCCAGCAGTACACACACCTGTCAGGGGCTGATGCGTTGGGTGGCAGCCACAGATACCCATCTGGCTTTGCTGAAGGAGTGAGGATAAAACATCTTCATGTTAATGCATAGGTAGTGTGACTCAGCAACATGTATCTTTGTATTCTTCCCCTTTCCAGCTTTATTTTACTCACTTGCAACTGAATTCTTTATGGTGCTGAAAGCTGTTTGTTGTGACGATTTCATACTATATAGAGGAATAAAGACAATGAATTAAATGACAAAAAATCACCTCACTTCAAAGTTTCATCCGACTAATTCATCCCAACTAGAAGTATAAGAGGGGTTTGCAACAGCCAACAGTTCTCAGTGGGCACACAGACAGCATGCTCCAGAGGAGCCTAAAGGGCACCACGTCCACTGGCCCCACTGCCCTCAACCTGCGAGTAGGGGGAAATCAAGGCTTGTTGCCTGCACAAACCTTCCTTGTTTTCCTTTCTGCAATCCCTTGCTCTGGAGGTGTCAAGCACCCAGAAGAGCCCTTTCCTGTGCTCCCTGGGTTACAACCAAGAGTCTGAGCAGGAGGGGCAGCCAGGGACCTTACCTCTGCAGCCGTTCCAGCTGCAGCACCGACTTCCTGAGTGACTCTTCCAGCTGCAAGATCTAAACACACGAAACAACTTCTGTCACCAGATGGACCATGCTGACAGTTTACAGAACACACACTGAGCCCAGCTCCTCAGGTCCTCTGCCAGTGTGGCCTTGGGGGCCATCTGTGCAGAGCTGAGTGAGGCCCTGGGGACACAGCCCAGCCCTGCCGCCCAGGCCAGCGTGGAGCTGATGGGGGGGCAAGAGCCAAGTGCTTAGCCCTGCCACGTGCTGCTCAGGGATGCTGGCCTCAAGCCAGACACCTGACTGCACGTAGGTGCTCAAGTCCTTGAGGCCGTGACTTAACTCTCCATCCTATGGTGGTGTCTGTCAAGTAGGGTCAGTACTGCCTGTCCTCTAGGTTTGCTGGGGGCGGAAGACATTAAAACAACAGAGGGGGCCGGTGAGACGGCTCAGCGGCTTAAGCGCCTGCCTTGCAAGCGCGAAGGCCCGAGTTCGACTCCCGGAACCCACATACGAAAAAGGGGCCGGTGATATCGCTCAGCGGCACGGGTGCCTGTTGGCGCGTGAGGTCCTGAGGTCGTCCCCCCGGTACCCACAAAAAAAAAAAAAAAAAAAAACAACAGAGGGCTTAGCCAAAGCTGGGCACAAGGCAAGCATACTCTGGCCTGGTTCTGCAGCGCTGCTGGTGGTGTGGCACGGAGTTCTGCTAGAGGCTGAAGGGTCTGTGCACAGAACTTAAGCACCCCAACACTCCTCCAGCCATGCACAGAGCAGCAGCAGCAGGCTGGGCAGTGGCTTCTGGACTTGAGGAAGGGGTTCCAGAGCTCCATGACTTTAAAGCCAGGGTCCTCACTTCATTTACTACAGAAACTTCGGAGTTTTAAAAACAGGATTTTCATTTAAAAATCCAAGATAAATAAAATAAAATAAAAAAATAAAAATCCAAGATATTCAGGCACAGTAACACACGCTCATTGTCCTAGCTACTTGGGATGTTGAGGCAGGAGGATTCAGAGTTTGAAGTCTGCCTTAGTGAGACTGTGTCTCTAAGCAAAATTTCAAAAAAGGGCTGAGGTGTTGCTTGGTGGTACACACTTGCCTAGCACCCATAGGATTCTGGGTGGTTCCACGCCCAGTGCCACAAACAAAAACAAAAACCCTAGATGGCTGAGCAGATGAGCCTTTGTGCTGTGCTCACAAAGGAGCCCAGGAGTCTGAGACAAGTGTCAGGCAAAGGGGAGACAGTGACAACACTGAACACTGGAAAAGCCAAGGAAAGCAGTCTCAAACCTGGGCCCCTTAAAGAGCATGGTGTTAGACAGCAGTCTGACCTTTAGGTCGGAGGTCGAATGGCCCAGGAGGCAGCAGATTGTTCTGCTTACCTTGTCTCGATAGAAGGTGAGCAGCCTCTTCCTGTGCTTGTCTTGGAACCCTGAAACCTGAGAGGGCGACACACATCAGTGGGGGGCAGAGGGGCTGGAGGGCGTGAGTGGGCAGCTGCCACGGTCTCCTCCCATGGAGACGTATGAGCGCTCCTGGGTGAGGGCTGCTGGAGCCAGGGCTGCCCAGCGTGGATGCTTGGCCCTGAGGTTCCTGGAGCAGGGAATGTACATCCGACACATAGGCCAATGAGCCTGCCTACTGTGAAGCCCTCCCAATACCATGGCTACTTGTCGTCCCACAGCCTTTCCTGTCCAAGTGACTCAGTGGCACATGACATGTGACCCCACTGGGACAACCAGTGTGCTGTTACTCTGACAGTGACTGGCCTGAGGTAGCCTCCTGATCAACCAGCACCAAGTAGAGAACCATGGCCTGGGCCAGTGGGGAAGAGCCGAAGCAGAAGGAGGCCCAGCCAGACTGCCCTCGGCCTGTGTGCACCCCAAAACCTGCCCCATCCCTGCCTTTCCCACGGAAGCCCAGATCCCACGTCAGCTGCATGCATGAGTAGAGTTGGGCTTCTCACAGCTCCGATGGAAGTGGGGGAACAGTGGTCTTGACTCGGAGAAGACAGCTGTTTCTGGTGAGCGAAGTCTCAGATGATGGCACACACCCACTTCAAACACCAGACTGTCCCATGTCACCTAACTCTGCCACCACTCAGGCATGCCCCACAGTCAAAGGACCAACTGTGGATAAAATATATTTAAAGTCACTTCCTGTATGCCTGGCAGTCTGCTCAAACCACAGACAGAAGGGAGCAGTGTGCAGCCTGGTATAGGAGACAATCTAGCTGTGGACAGGGACATGGGTACAGGCTGGGCCTGCGGTCCTGTCCTCTCCATGAAGACACCACCTCTGGGTCAGTGGGTGACGTCTTTCTCAGAGTGGCTGAGTCTCAGGCCCAGGAAAGCCATCAGCTCTGGAACAAGGTGGGCACAGCGCAGGTGCTGCCCATGAAGACCATGAAGAGTGGTGGAGGCCTGCAGGTGACACAGGTCATATCCCCTCGTCCTCCCACTGCAGTGTGCGGGAGGCTGAGCCCACCTGACCTGCCATGGGCTCCCAGGAGGGCGGGCTGCCAGTACCTGCACCTGGCTCTGGGGAGCCCACTGGCATCACATCTGGACAGGCAGAGCTCTGTGACCTCAGAGGCTCCTTGTCCCCTTCCCTTTCTGCCTCAGGGTCCTGTGGTCAGGTAGGAACAAGAAGAACACTGGCAGGTGGACAGCCGCGATGACCTGATGGCTGCCTGTCTCCTGTCCCACACTGTGTAGGGCAGGGCCTTGGAGCACTGACCTAACCCATACCCTCACAGGCCACTGGGGGACCGGCATTTGGTAATGGATGTCCACACCAGTCAGGTGTGGGGCCTGGCAGTGGGCACCAGGGTGCAGGGGAATGGCATTCTTCCTCTAGCCTCTAGGCTTTTCAGATAAGGACCCTGGTGGGGATGGCACATAAGCCTCTGTGCCTGACCCTGTCTAGGCCAGGGCTGGTGTGACTGTAGCAAGATCAGGGCCATGGGCATGGTATCCCTGGACTCCAAGAAGCTCAGAGGTGAGATGAACCCAGGGAGAGGGGACTGCGCCATAGAGGGGAAGACCCTTGTGGAATGTGGATCCGGGGTGTCTCTTGCGAGCATGGGGGTAGGGGCAGCCCGGACTGCATATGTTCAATTCTGTCTTAGTTACTTTTCTTGTTGCTGAGACAAAATACCCCACACCCAGTGTTAAAGGAGGAAAGGCTGATTTAGCTCACAGTTTGTGGAGGTTTCAGTCCATAATCAGCTGGCTCCAAGGCAGGGTGGCACATGGAAGAGGGACAACAGTTCATGGTGGCAGAAGACAGCAAAAGCAATGACACACACACAGAAAGAGAGAGAGAGAGAGAGAGAGAGACAGAGGGAGGGAGGGAGGAAGGGAGGGAGACCTCTTTCTGCCCTTTTTATCTTATCCAGACTGCTGGAATTAAGGTGGTGCTAATCCAGTCAGTGGACTGATCCAACAATCACCCACCCTTAATCCCAGCATTGCACTATGAATCAATCACACACTCTAGACTCAACAACCTCCAAAAAAACCCTATGACTGCATGAGGCTTTGGGGGAACATCTAGACACAAACCGTAAGAGTGGATATGCACTCTGCTGGTGTCTCACCCCTGCCTGCGATGTTATGCTATCCACAAGGTTTCTCTGGCCTGGGCTAGAGACACAGGCTGTAGCCTCAGAAGGGAGATTTTATTAATAAATAAAAAAGAATCCTACATCTTTTTCTTGTACGGTCCACGCCTCTTGGATTGTGTCAACCCAGGACAGAGGAAGTGGAGGCCCTGCTGGAGCAGGTCTGCTTAGAGCTGCCCAGGGCTGACACACCTTTGTCCACAGTTCATGAGCTGACGAGACTATGGCAGGGAGCGGAGGCCAGAGATAGCGCAGGCTGCATGGAGAGCAGTTTCCTCCAGGGAGCGGCATCTGCAGGTCTTGGAGTGGGGCAGATAGTGAGGGTCTGTGTTGTGGGGGGTACCAGCAGGCACCCCAGGCGAGCACACTCCTCAGCCCACAGCTTTGCTTGCACCCAGGGTGGCTCTACCTCTACAGACCGGTGAGCTCCTGCTCTGCAGGGCCAGTGTCCCGCCTCTACAGCAAGGAGGAACACTTCTCGGGCAGGGGCTGCATGACAGAGGCTCACAGAGGTCTTCAGGCAGGAGGCATCTGTCCATCCCAAAGGAGTTCAGGAAGGGGACAGCAAAGGCCCCCAAGGTGGCTGTTGCCGAGGTCTCCAGTGCCATCCTACAGTAGGTCTCAGAGTTCTGGTCTGTGGACCTGAGGAGCTTTGCTTATGTGGGTTTTATCTGTCACTATTTACTCATTAGAAATTAAGATAGAAATTTAAAAATGTTTACTGATTCTTTAAAACAATAAACCCATTATGTCAGCATAAACAACAAGTATGCTATCCCATGTCACACAGCCTCTGGAAAATGCTCTGTGCCGTGGAGTGGAGCGATGGAGGCCAACACTGCCTAAGTGTGGGCACGACTCTTCATGATCCCACTGGCACACACAGTCCCAGGATGGAGCACAGAGCAGATGGTGGCCTCTGAGTCCGTCTCTGGGCCCGCTGGCCTCTCCCTGAGGCACAGCCCCTGCAGAGGTGCTGGGGTGAACCCTGTGGTTCTGAGGTCTGTGGGAATCTTCTGGCCTTTGGGGGCCTGGCCCAAGTGCGTTCTGCAGCATGGAGCATGATAGATGAGCAGCCTTTCTGGCTGCCACTGGCTTCCATGTGTTCAGCCTCGGGTGCTTCCTGGGAGGGCACAGCTGGGTGTAATCTGGGATGGGGTCTCGTGCGGACCACTTAGGCATTGCTCCCAGAGAGGGACGATGGCAGAGCAGACCCTGCTAACCACAGCCTGGACATGGGGAGTGGCTGAGGACATCACAGGGATGGGTGGGGTGGGCACAAACTCTCCCAGGCCTCCTGCCTCAGCTGGAGGTGACGCGAAGCCAGGAAGAGGGAGACGGGAGGGAGAAGCCTGTGCAGCCCTGTACCACCGAACAGGCGCACACAGGCACACGCAGCCCTGGGTGTGTTTGCAGAGGACGGCTTCATGAAGAAACCCACCGTCCTGAATCTAGGGGCCCGGCTGGAGGGAGCTTCTCAGGAACTGAGCTTCCTGGGGCATCCTGCCCAAAGGGGAACAGGGCTGAACTGGGCTCACATAGGTCTCAATGTGACACCAAAATAAATCACATGGGCTTTGTCCAGATTGAAACCTTTTGTGCACAGGTACTTTACCACTGCAAAGGTGAAAAGAACCCAGAGAAGGCAGAAAACACAAAGACTCCACATCTGCAAGGGTGTGACTTCCAGAGCACACAGTGCACACAATCTGAGATGATGCACCTGCATGTCTGTCCCCAAGCCCCTCTCAACAGTGCTCACCTGGGCGGTGTCCTGTGAGTACTTCTTACACAGGCTGTCTATGCCCATGAAGAACGCCTGGATGCTGGAGTCAGTCTGAAAGAAAGGCCAAGGGCTCGGTGTTTATCGCTTAAAGTTTCTGGCCACTACTTAAAAAGCTGCACGTCAAGGTCTAGAATTGCCAGAGATGACACAAACCACGAACACTTCACCTTGGAAGAGCAAGACTAAGGACCACTAAGGACAGTGGGCCATGTCCTTCTGTACCCAGGGAAAGCCAGGAGGTCCTGCATTCAATCCCCCATACCATAAAAACCAGAGCCCTCGTTATTAATGAAGCCATAATAACTGACTTACTCAAACTTGAAAAGAACATTACATTAAGGGAAAATTACAGGTTCAACTCATACATGAACAAAAAAACTCAAGCCAAACAATAGCAACCTGAGCTCATCTATATACAGAAGTTGTGCCGCATCATCCCACTGTATTTATTACTGGAATCTAATGGGGTTTTAAAATTTAAAAATAAATATAATTCACCACGTTAACAAAATGAGGTTAAAAAAGGAAAGATGCTAGTTATAGAAAAATCAAAAGCAAAAGCTCTACACCACTTATAATTAAAAAAAAAAAAAAACTTCAGCAAAAAAGTGCACATAAAATAACACTATTTGGTGGTGAAAGAGAAGGCTGACTATGGAATCAGGAGTGATGGGAAGCTCCTGCACCAGCTCCTGCTCTGCATCGGCTGGAGGGCCGGCCAGTGACTGCAGGGTGTGAATATCAACGTGAAAATCCTAGAGAGGAAGGAGCTGGGACAAAATGCACTCTCAATGAACTACCTTATCCAACTATGCCCCTGCCCAGTAAGCCCACTAACTATGAACTCATCGATGGATTAACCCATGGATGAAGTCAGGGCCCCACCTCTGAACACTGCTACATTGTGGATCAAAACCTCAGTGAACAAGTCTTTGGGAGACCCTCCACGTTTAAACCATAACAGTGTGCAACCCATAACTAGAAAGACAGGAACATCCCTGGGTCCTTGCCATGACCCAACATCCAAGAAGGCCCAGGGCCAGACAATTAGAGAAACCCCCAGCAATGCTGAGGGGACACAGCATCTAGAGCAGGCCCTAGGGCTCCTCCTCTGGGAGGGTCGTGGTGGAGGGCAACCCCTCTGCCTTCTGGGGTATGCCTACCTATGCATCTCCAAAACCTGGCTGCCTCATTGGGGGTTATCCCAGGAGAAAGGGTATGAGGATCATGTTTGTTTCTATCTAGCTGTCTGCCAAGAGCCTCATGTACTCATAGGCAGGGCTTTGGACAGTGACTGGATTATGGTTTATGGCTGACTTGCTATTAGGAGGTCTGACCTGGTTGGAAGAGGTGGCTCACAATGGGTGTGGCCTGGGAAGGTTTATCTTCTTTCCCAGCTCCTCCCTTTGCTCTTTGCTTCCTATCTCCTCCACCATGCTCTTCTGCTATGCCACCCTGCCTTGCGGCCAGCCAACTATGACTGAAACTTCTACAAACTGTGACCCAAAATAAATCTCTCCTCTTCAAGTTGTGGGTGTCAGTATCGTATCTCAGTGATGAAAAACTGACGAGGACAAGGAGTGGGTCCACCAAGGCTGCTGGGGCCTTTATCACTCCAGACATAACTCTTACTACTTGAGTCAAAAGCAACTGGCTTCTCCAGTCCCTTGGTGTCTTTATTCCTTCCTGCCTCTGGTGGACACCAGCCGGGCCTTGCCTGAACGTATCCTTTCTCATGGCTCCTCAGGAGGTGGACCACACCTCTGCTCTGGGCTCTCTAAAGCCTTTCCTCCTGGAGCCCCAGGCCCATCTTGTTCTGCAGGCACCAGTTTCCATCTCCTGCTCCCCATACAGGCTCAGTGCAGTGGAACTCTTTCCCCATGTGTGGCCATAATGCCCATTTTTGTGACAAACTGATGAATGTACATTATTCTACATAGGGGCAAACAGAGTCAGGGATACCTTTTGTATAGTGATGTGTGTCACACTGCTGGTCAGGTGAAATCATCTAACAACACAATTTTGTTTTAAAGAAACAGATCAGAGTAGAAACCATCAGAAGATGCTACACTTAGTGGAGACAAACACTGCCTTGTGACACTTCACAGGGCAGACCCTGTGCCGCACAAGTCTTTCCTGCTTCAGGTCACAGTCACAGACACAGCTGTTACACAGCACAGATGGGACAATCTCCAAGAAGATGACCCTCCACAGCTGTGGGAGATGGAGCAATGCTGAGAGAATGTTCCAGTCAGAGGCAGCTAAAGGCCAGGCACCGGGTGGAAGCCCTGGGCTCCACAGCAGCAGCAGCTTGGGGACACTGGCTTGGGGACCAGGAGGGTATAGAGGCCAGGCCACAGAGCCATGAGCACAAGGGGCCCTGGCTTTCCTGAGGTGGAACTCATGGAGGCCTGAATCTGACCTGCACCTAAGCAGAGCCTGCCAGCTGCAGGCTGCAGAGCAGGAAGGCTCACAGCTCCTGTGGGGATGGAAAGATGGGTGAGGGAGATGTGGACTCTGAGGAGGCTGCTGGAGGAGGACCCCAGGAGATGGTGTAGAACAGGACACAGAGCAAGAAGTAGCCACACCTCAATGTCCCCACAGCTTCCCTCACTTACTCACTCATGGAGAACAAAAGACAACATGCTTTCCAAACCTCTGTGGAATATTAGCAATGATGACATACAAACCACAGTGAGAATCCTGCTAACTAAAAAAGATACCATATAGTCATACTCTCCACTCACAATGCCATAAAACTAAAAATTAACTGTGAAAACACTAGTGGAGCTAAAATCTAACGCAGCCACATCCAACCTGTGGTCTGCATGGGGCCCTGGACAGCTAATGATGATCTCCACAGGATCGTACACTTTTAACATAATTTCGTAGTTTTTACCGCTACCTTTCACAACTGATTTCAGGACTGAGGTGTGGACTGCACATATAACAACAGAGTGCAGTCCAGGGAGGCCACAGGGCAGCACTGGCTCTGCCTCTTGTGCCTACCACACACAGGCAGTCAGACAGAAACCTGTGGGTACAGACGTTACACGGCAAGTAAAACACAGCAACTGCCAATAATAGTGTTCAATCTACCTACACGTAGGTAGATTAACACAAGTGTTTACTGTTAATAAGCATTTACTGTTAACACAAGTGTTTACTGTTAATAAGCAGATATGTAAATTTTCTTATTCATTAAAATTGAGCTTGTCGTGTTATTTCACAAGATAATAAATTGAAATACTTTTTTAGCAGCAGGGATAGAGGAAGTACAAAATGTATCAAATAGTGTTACAGTTTTTATCTAGATGTCCCCCCAAAGCCCCATGCACTCATAGTTAAGGCTTTCTGGAGGTGGCTGGATCCAGGGTGTGTGATATTGGGATTAAGGAGGTGTGGTACTGGGATTAGTCCACTAACTGGTTTATCATACTTCTGGGCGTGGATAAGGAGAAGGCCTACCCTGGGTGTGGGTGGCACCACCCACAAAAGGCTTGTAGCCTAGATGGGATAAAAGGAAAAGGCAAACTTGCTTCCTGCCTGCCCTACCATGGACTGTTTCTCCTCTGCAATGCCTCTCCGCCAAACAAAGGTCATAAAGATCAACAGTACTTAAGGTTAACTCTATCCCAGGGCTGGAGATGTAGCTCACTGGCAGAGTGCTTGCCAGGCATGAGTGAGCCCTGGGCTTGATCCCCAGCACTGGGATAAAAATATCTACCCCAGATATTCATTACAATTAGATCTTACAGTGATATCTTAATTTAAAAGTTTTAACTATATTTAAAATGAAAATAGCTGCTCCAACCCCATCCAAATGATGAGTTTTTCTCTGCCCCACTCAGTCTCACCTCTACACCACACAAGGTATCACATGTCAGGACACACCACTCTTCCATGCACTAGGTGCCTGGCTACCTGAGCTCATATACAAATTGGAGGGTGAGGTAGAAGAGATCATTTGTAACTAAGTTCATACCAAAGAACACGTAAAACTAATGTATTTTAGACAGAATGAAAGGCATGGTTTTAAGCCAAAGGCAGCAATACTGTACCTGATTTTAAGCCTGTCATTAACAACCTTCTTAATTACACACATATGACTTGGATGAAAAACCAAACTCCACTGCATCCTAAAGAGCTGCTATTGTGCTAAAGAAATCTTTCTAACCCATCTTCACTCCCAGGAACACGGCATGGTCCAAGAGATGGTGAGTGAGAGCCAATGTATGGCTGAGAGAGGAAGTTAGTGAGGTCTTAGAAACCTAATCCTAATTTCACGTTGATTATTCAGAAGTCTCACATTATGCAGTTAATCCAGCAAAACAAATGAAAAATTTAGATACAAGTGACTACAAATTAAAAGGAAATATTATTGTAACACTCAAAATTCTATAGGTTTCGACTTACATGTTTTGTGAGTAAAACTGTACGACAAGGAGCTTTACAAATCATGCATTCATCCTTTTTGCCTATAAAACAAAAACAGATTTTATGTTAACTAGCTTTTAGACAGGTATAAATGCAGTCTTTAAATTATGTTTCTTCAAGAAATATGCAAAAAAATAAAATAAAATAAATATGCAGGGTTACAGCACCTAAAGGTTTTCATGCTCAGACAGAGAATGACGCTATGGGTGTGAATACAGTTCAATGATTTATACAACTAACAACCCTTTTTTCCTGCTTTGCAAATATGCACCCACACAAAGGTCATAAAGATCAACAATACTTAAGGTTAACTCTATCCCAGGGCTGGAGATGTAGCTCACTGGCAGAGTACTTTCCAGGCATGAGTGAGCCCTGAGCTTGATCCCCAGCACTGGAATAAAAATATCTACCCCAGATATTCATTACAATTAGATCTTACAGTGATATTTTAAAAGTTTTAACTATATTTAAAATGAAAATAGCTGCTCCAACCCCATCCAAATGATGAGTTTTTCTCTGTCCCTCTCAGTCTCACCTCTACACCACACAAGGTATCACATGTCAGGACACACCACTCTTCCATGCAGTAGGTGCCTGGTTACCTGAGCTCTTGCTACTTGTGACCAGCCCTAGGCCTGAGCACAGAGGGTTACTATGTCCAACCTGCTAGCATCTAACAATTCACTTGCCCAATCTGCAGGTCTTTGGCACAGATCAGAGGGATTCCAGCCCTCTGTCACCATCTTTCTCTCCACAGATTATAATCATCACCTGGACACTTGGCTGTAGTGGCTGGCCTTCTTGCCGTTCCCACCTGCTCTCCACATGGAGGTCCCAAGCTCCAAATCAGCACCTCTGCTGCCCCCCTAGACCTCCAAAGTATCCAGCATCAGGAAACACAGAACTCCTTCCTACACTCAGCTCCTTCCCTAAGGCTGCCACTTCCTCACACCTATGAGCTCTGTTCTTCACTAGCCAGCTCCGAGGCCACAGTCTCCATATTCCTCATCTTTCCAGGGAGCACACCTGCCCCAAACGTGGGCAACCCCTGCTGCTGTCCAGTGCAGCCAAGAACTGGGGCAAACCCACTTGAGATGTGGAGTCACAATTGTGTGGATTTCAACACTGCTGGGTCTGCAGCACTACTAGGACATCCTTCTGTTGAGAGCTTTTGTTGAGTGCTCCCCCTACTCCAGTCTCTGTGGGGGAATATTCAAATGAAAAACCCCCCATCATTCAATGGGAAAAAAGAAGCCCCCGCTCATGATCTACCTCAACTCCCCACCCTCTCCTCCAGACCTACGAGCCAGAGAACCACCTGACTCACTCTGCCCCCTTTCTTTCTACCTGGGAAGGCTGCTGGCTCTGAGTTGTGCTCACCTCAGATCCACAGCACCTCAAAGAGTGTGGTGGCCTGGTATGGTAAACATGGTCCCCTTCCAGTGGTCTCCAGAATGGCCTCCTCCCCTCTCCTCCTAAACACACTGAGTCACCAGTTCCTCTCCCTCTCTCTCTCTTTCACTACAGACTCTGGAGAAAGGAAATTCCTTTCATGCACCATCACAGCCCAAAGCCCTGCAGTGAAAGATTACAGAGCTGACTCATAAAAATCCTTTAAGCATTGTGCTTGGGGAGAAGGATTGAGAGATTCTATAGAGGAAGTCATTTGTAGCTCACTGACCAAGTGGTTGATAGCTGATAAATAGTGCTTCTAAGTCGACAAAAAACAAATAACTCCAATAAAAGGCTGTGAGAGGACTCCAATAAGCAATCAGCAAAAGTGCAAATAGCTAATAAACGTAAGAAAAGAAAAGTCAGGCCACTAATGAGGGGACAACAGATGCTCCCAAAGCAATGCCAGGAACATCAATGAGTACATTCTCTCTGGGAGGCAGTTTGGTCCACTTTAATGAACACGCCCCCAGTTTAGCAATCCTATCCCTAGGAATGAACTTTAAGGGGAAAAAGTCAGAAAGTGAACAATGGCAGTTGTCTTTTAGTAGGGAATCAAATAACTTATGGTATGGTAACTAAAGTATGTATTTCACAACCTTAAAAATGATAATACATTTTTATTTTAACAGGGAAAGCGATCCATGTCCCAGTAAGTAATAAAAGCAGATTGCTAAGTGGTATACACATACATCATTTTTGTGTTTAACATTTGCATCTATAGGGAAAAGTCTAGAAGGACATACAAGAGCACTTAAGGAGGGCTTATGAACAGTGGGTTCTGGACAGCTAGGTCAGGGCTCTGCCCCCAGCCCCCATCCCTTTTCATCATTTTATTTCTGTGGGCCCTGCACTGGCTACGCTTCCAAAACACAGCGACTGTGGCTTTTAGGAAAAACAACCTCAGGCTACTGGATCCTGTGTTGGCCTCAGGCTTCAAGAGCCAGAAGTATCGGGGAGGCAGCCCCTGCCCTGGGCCCTATGGCAGTCACTACCAGCGTGGCACTGCTGGCTTCAGGGGCACCGCATCCCCACCGCTCTCAGGACACCCTCTGTAGTCTGGGCACTGTGGTCACTGGTCCAGGGGAGCTCATCAGCTCCTTCACTTCCCTTTCACGCAACCTCTTCCTCCTAGCTTGGTTTATCTTCTTCAAAACCATTCTTGCCAAGGTGACTCCACTTTCTACCGCCACTCCTCCACGCTCTGGGATCTTGGTCACCGTCCCCACGGTCCCACTGCCCGGTTCAGTTCCAGCCGCGAGTGTGGACCCGGGGCGCTCGGCCACAGGGCCCGGCCTCAGCGGGGCCCGTTCGTTCCGGCCCGGCCCTCCCGCAGCAGCCCGCAGGTCCTCGGGAACAAAAGCCCACAAAGCCGGCCTCCACCGGGGGTCCCCACCCCCGCGCCCGTCCTGACCTTTGCAGAGGCAGGCGTCACAGTATACGTGCCCGCAGCTGGTCAGGCTAAAGGACGACTTCCTGTGCGGAGGCTGGAAGCAGCCGTTGCAAAACACCCAGTTAGCCATGCCTGGTGAGTCCGTGAGGCCACTAAGGCCCTATGACGCAGTGGCATCTCAGCGCCTGCGCACAGCGGAATTGGCGCCTGCGCACTGAGACATCCCGCCAAAACGGATGTGAGACACCAGTGGTGTGAGGCCAGGTGCTTTGCGCCTGCGCACATTGGAGCTCAACTCTGCCCACAGGCAGAGATAACAAAACCACCCGACCAGGGACCTCGGGAGGACCTGGCGCCTGGCGCTGTACCGCAGCAGTCCTCACCTTCGCCCGCGGAACGGCTGTCCTGTCAGGCCCAGGTGGCGGCCAGTGGGCGTCCACGGTGGGCAGTAGGCCTGACTGGGCGGGCCTCCAACTCCGCGCGGGGAAGGTAGGTGATGAGTGGCAGACGGTACGGTCTGCGCGAGTTGGGGTCCTGGCAGAGGCTGGGTATGCGGGGCCTGCGGGGACAAGGACAAGGGGGCGAGGCCGGGGCGGGGGTGAGGCCCTGCAGCCCCCAGGACGAGCGTGGGAAGGGGCTTGGCCTCTGGGAGGCTGCTTCCTTTGCACAAATAACACGTCGGGGAGGGACTTCACATCTGCAACTTCCTGTGAGCTTATAATTATTTCAAAATTTAAAGTTAAGGGCTGGGAATGAAGCTCAGTGGTAGAGTGCTTGCCTAGCACACGTACGTCCCTGGGTTGGATCCCAACATCATGTACGTGCACATAATGGCACACACACACACACACAGTTGCTTTCTAAATACTATTTATCCTCGAAAGATGCCAGATCCCCTCCATGCCACCAGTCTGCAAGTACTGGTGGAGTAGAGCTACTTTCTTCCAGGGAATTAGGAGAAGGCAGAGGTTTAGGCGATGATCCTAGTAACACACTCAGGAGTAGAGTGCACTCAGGAGAGGGTGCACTCACCCCCTACAGTGCTGCAGTTGTGACTTCCTGAGGCCGCTGCACCCTTGAAACACAGCAGGTCCAAACTGGTCTATGATGTGAGTGTAACATACAGCCCAGGTCTCCAAGACAAAGGCAAAATTTTAGCTAAGTGTTAAAATTATCTCATGAGAAGTTTCATATTGAGTACATTTAAAAAAGACAGTATTTTGATATATTGAGTTAAATATATGCCACTAGGGTTAATTTTACCTTTCTTTAAAATACTTTTTAATGTGGTAATGAGAGAACTTAAAATTTCATATGTAGCTCACATTTTATTTCTACTGCACAGCACTGATTTATATCAGTTTTTTTTTTTTTTTTTTTGTAATATGCGGGTACTGGGAGTCGAACTCAGGACCTTGCGCTTGCCAGGCAGGCGCTTATGCCGCTGAGCTATATCACCGGCCCAATATATCAGTTTTGAAATAAGATAATGTGCTTATTTTATCAAATTCAGAAACTACTTTTTTTTTTTTTAAAGACAGGGTGGCTTTGAACTCACGGCAGTCTTCCTGCCTCAGCCTCCCAAGTGCTGGGATTACAGGTGTGCCCACCACACCTGGCCCAGAAACCACCTTGTTGATATAACATTTTATCAATGTTGCAACTTTATAACATTAATTTCAACCTCTGATATCTTTGAAATCATAAAAGTGATACACATTTGTGCATGCATTTTGGTTTATTCAAACATTATGCAAATTATTTGTCTTTAATGAGAATATTTTAAACAACTTTTTTAGCTATAAAGAAGTCTTTAAGGTATTTCATTTGGAAAATTCCAACTGAAATAAAGATTAACATTTGTGCTAAAGCCCACCGTAAAACATTGCTATTTGTATCTTCACTGGTCATTCGAAAATTTTCTTCTCGGTCCTGTGCAGAAAAGAAATAGATGGGTTTAGTTGTTTGAGGTATTAAATGTGTAGTTTTTTTGTGTTACTAGAGATAAAGCCACAGCTTTGAGCTTTAGGCAAGCATTTTACCACTGAGCTACATCTCCCACCCTTTTAAAATGTTTTTATCTTGAGATAGGATCTTGCTAAATTGCCCAGGCTGGCCTCAAACTTGCCATCCTCCTGCCTCAATCTCAGGAGTAGCTGAGATTACACATGTGCACCATCAAGTCTGGTTTAATATGTGATTCTGAGAGTAAAGTTGCTATATGTGTTCAAGATATTTAACATTACCCTATTAGTGCCTTTTGCCAAAGTGCAGTCTCAGCCAAAATCAGTGGTTTAGCCAAGTAGGAAAGAGTAAAAAGCAATCTGATAAAATGTATTTATGTTTTGGTATGAAATTTCAGTAATTTGATCTGTTACTTTATAAATTTTATTTGCAACTATCAGGCAAAGCAGCATTACCTACCCAACAGTGATAGATTTTCATCATTGGAGTCCTTTATGCTGGGCACTATGTCAAAAACTTCCTTGCCTTATCTAATTATCATACTTGTGCTTACCTTATTTTCCAGACAAAGGAATTGAGGCTTAAAGATGACACAAAATTAGTGGTAGAGTAGATTTGAGCCCATGTCTGACCAGTGCCCACTGAGCACAGAGAGTCAAAAAACACTTGAGGGCTGGAGATGTAGCTCAGTGGTAGAGCACTTGCCTAATGTATCCAAGGCCCTAGGTTTGATCCCCAATACCGCAAAACAAAAGCAAAAACAAAACAAAAAACACTTGGTATCACAAGAATGAAATTATGATCTAGAAAGTGGGCATACTTGCACCTCTCCAAATATATGGAGTATATGGAGGGTGTATGGAGGCATTTGTTCATTCTGTAAGTTCACACCCTTTGCTGCTGGCTACCTTGCTCAGTCTGGGGGATAAAGAGGTGAATGAGCTGCAGTTCTCTTTCCTAGAGGAGCCCTTGGTCCAGCAGACAGTGGAGTTAGATTGCTCCCTCCCTACTCTCTCCATATCCACTCAGTTCTAGCCCAAAAAGATCCAGAAACAGGCAGTTTATTTCTTGGTCTCGAGGCTTTGTGTTTAGAAATGTGTTCCTGGCAGGAAGAGATAAAGTAAGCTGAATAGGCAAACTGACCCTTTGATAGTTTTGTTCTTTAAGTATTTGCTCAATTTGTTCAATTAGATGTTCAAGCTTGAAGGTAACTTCATTAACTTTGTCCTTTGCCTGAGCAATTGCTGAGTCAAGATCATGTTCTCCAACTCGAATATCTAAGTGGATACGCTGTACAAACAGTAGAAAGGAAGAAATGGCATATTTTAAAAACAGTTCCACACTTTTGCCTTGCTTCCCCACTCTTTATGTCTTTCCATTCCTCTCCCTTTCCTTTCCCTCCTTCCCCCTTTTCATGAATGGGGCACCACTTCATCCTTGAGCTCCCTTTTTTCCTGCGTGGACTACTCTATTATCTCTTCTACTCTGTAGTCTTTCTTGTAATAATGCAGTGAGTAGTAACCTATTGACCTGAAAATATATTTATACCTTTCTGAACATCAAATTTCCTACCAGGCAAATGCCTTTGGTACTAAGAAAATTTGATTAATGCTCTCAGGGAACTTTTCTTTATATATAACTGAATTTCTTGTGCTAAAGTACAAATTCTCTTCATTTCTTCTCAGAACACTTAGAAAACAGCCAATCACCATCTATTGTGTGTTTTATTAGAATTCCATTATTAATTCACTCTTCAGCCTTCACTTGTTTTCAAGCCTGAATAATCACAGTTCTTTTAACCTTCCCTCACAGCTCTTATGTTTCAAACCCTTTAATCAACCTCGTGGCTCTCCTTTGAATGCCTTCCAAGCTCCCCAGCTCCCTCTTTGGTTGCTGTACTGAGAACTGGGCCCAGGATGTCAGTAAATTTCTAGGCAGTCTGCGTGTAATGGTTCTGCATACCAATGTCATGCTTGAATAGTGTGATTCTGTGTTCATCAGCAAGGACATGGGAGGTGTTTACTCACCAGTCGACTCCCACCAAATGATATAAGCCTTGTAGAATTAGATTCTAAGCAAATGATGTGTTCTCCAGGCAAATGAGAAGTAAAATAGAATGTTCCTTGTGGGCCAAATAACTTTGATAATAATACCTAAAATTGAGGATTTCCATAGTTTAAGTTTATTATTCTCTATATTCTTAATCTTCCCTATATAAATCTATTAAAATTATGAATTCCCAAAGAAGAAATTAAATGGCTAATAGACATGAAAGATATTCAGCATTTAAGCAATAAAAAAAATCAAACTAGAGTGAGACGTACCTTGTTTACTACCAGTTTGGTAAAGATTTAAAAGTACTCAGGAATATCGGGGTATAGTGGCACATGCCTGTAATCCCAGCTACTGGGGAGGCTGAAGCAGGAGGATTGCAAGTTTGAGACCCTGTCTCAAAATTAAAAAATTTAAAAGGGCTTGGGGTGTAGCTCAATGGTAGAGCAATTTGTCTAGCATGTGTGAGAGTCCGGGTTCAATCCCCAGCTTTGCACTCACACACACACACACACACACAAATGCATTCCAGAAGTGTGGAGAAATAAACTCTCCAAGTACCATTGAACTGTAAATTGAACAGACATTATAGAAAGGAATTAGGCAATATGTATTAAAAATTACAAAGTATATCATCACGGATCCGGCAGTTCTACCTATAGAAATTTATTTTGTGCATATGCACAAGTAATTAAAATATATTCACTGTGACATTAAGTAGAGGATTAAGTTTAAGGAAAGCCAACTGTTATGGTTTGGATTTGAAATTTCCCGTAAAACTCAGGTGCTAAAGGCTTGATTATTAGCTTTTTGGAACGTGATTACAAGAATTAACTTTATCTAATAGATTAATATATTCATGGATTTACAATTTTATGGCATTATTAGGAGGTGATGAAGACTTAGGAGGTGGGGCCCTCAAAGGGATCGAGTCGTGGAGGTATGACCTTACAGACTGTGCTGTCCCTGGCCCCTTTCTCCCTGCCCCCCCAACTTCCTGGGTGCCATGAGATGGCACAAGATGCCACTACACCCTTTCGCTGTCATGTTTCTGCAACAGTTCTTAGATCTGTTAGAGAAATGAGGTCACAAGGTAAACCTCTGTCCCCCAAATTGGACAAATACATAGATACAAAGAATCACAAGGTAACAGAGCAAAAACCTCTCTGGGAGCCAGTACCAGGTACATCTAGTCTATATTTCAACAAAAATATTATAAGGTATACTAAAAGGCAGAAAACGCAGTTCGAAGAGATGGAGCAGTTGTTAGAACCAGGTACAGATATGGCATGGCTGTTGGAATTATCAGGTCAAAAATTTTAAAAAAATTAGTATGCTAAAAGCTCTAATGGAAGAAGTAGACAATGTGCAAGAAAAAATGAGTAATATAACCAGAGAAATGGAAATTCTAAGAGAAATGATAGAGATTAAAAAGCACTGTATGGGCCGGGGATATAGCTCAGCGGCACAGCACTTGCCTGGTAAGCGCAAGGTCTTGAATTGGATTCCCGGTACCGGGAAAAAAAAAAAAAAAAAAAAAAAAAAAGCACTGTAAAGAAATAAAGAATGGTCTTTTTTTTTTTTTTTTTTTTTTTTTGGGTACTGGGGGTCGACCTCAGGACCTCACGCGCCAGCAGGCACCCGTGCCGCTGAGCGATATCACTGGCCCTTTTTTTGTATGTGGGTTCCGGGAGTCAAACTCGGGCCCTCGTGCTTGCCAGGCAGGCGCATATGCTGCTGAGCCATCTCACCGGCCCTAAAGAATGGTCTTGATGGCTTCCTTGGACATAGCTGAAGGAGTGAAGCTCTGAGCTTGAGGATGTCAGTAGAAACTCCTCAGACTGAAGAGCAAGAGGAAAACTGAAACAGAAAAGAACTGTGGGACGATGGCAACAGGTATAACTTATGTGTGATGGGACCAGGAGGAGAAGGGCGGAAAGGATAAATATTGAAGCAATGAGGACAGAATTTCCCCCCCAATTAATGTCAGATACCAAGCCACAGATCCAGGCAGGATAAAGGCCCCAAACTAAATAGGAACAACAAAAACTACACATAGGCATATCATAGTAAAACTACAGAAAAATTAGGGCTAAAAAAGACATTTTGAAAGGTGCCAGAGGGAAAAGCCTTACCTACATGGGAGCGATGGTAAGAAACCATGCAGGCAGGAAGAATGAAATGAAATATTTAATGTATTGAAAAAATACCCCACCAACCTAGGCTTCTGTGTCCTTTAAAGTTATTCTTCAACAGTGAAGGAGAAATAAAGACTTTTTCAAAAAACAAAAATTGAGAGAGTTTGTCTCTAGTAGAACTGCCATGCAGGAAATGTTTTTTAAAAGGTTCTTCAGGCCAGGTGTGGTGGTGCACACCTGTAATGCCAGCACTTGGGAGGCTGAGGCAAGAGGACTGCTATGAGTTCAAGGCCAGCCTGGAACACATAGTGAGACCCTGTCTCAGACAAAAAAAAAGTTCTTCAGAATGAAGGAGAATTATGTAAGTCAGAAATTCAAATCTAGGGCTGCTGAGATAGCTCAGCAGCATAAGCGCCTGCCTGGCAAGCGCGAGGTCCTGAGTTTGACCCCCAGTACCCACCAAAAAAAAAAAAAAAAAAATTTCCAATCTGTATAAAGGAAAAGCATTGAAGAAGACTAGAGGAAAAACATTTTCTTACTCTTAATCTAATAGATGATAGTTTGTTCAAAATAACAGGAACAATGTATCTGAGTTTATATACAGTGTAAGAACTATTAATGGGACCAAGGATATGAAAGGGAGGAGGAATTCAGCATCCTTTGTTATGATAAGGCACTTGCACTGTCTGTAGAGTGATAAGCTTTTTTGAAAGTGAACTTGGATTTGTTGTAAATGTGTATGGCAAACTGTAGGGCAACTTCTTTAAGTACAGTTGTTATGCTGAGAAAGGAGAGAGAATGCAATTATTTAAAAATGGAAAATAGAACCAGAAAAATGCTCAGTTAAAACAATAAAAAGCAGAAAAAGTGGAAGGCAAAAATTGTAACAAAGAACAAGGACAATGACTATAAGCAGTAACAAATCTATAGCTAGTAATCCACTATACTGATAATCACTTTAGCTTGGTGTGGTGGTACGTGCCTGTGATCTCAGCTACTTAGGAGGCTGAAGCAGGAAGATCCCAAGTTTGAGCTTACCCTGGGCAAATTAGCAAGACCCTATCTCAAAATAAAAAAGACTGGATATGTAGCTCAGTGCACACTGGTTTCAGTCTCCAGTACCACCAAAACCAAAACAAAACAACAAAACAAAACACCATCAGTCATCTAAATATGAGTTAAAAAACAGATTGTCAAATGGGTCAAAAAACAAAACCCAAGTATATAATGAAAAGAGGACCAATTCTCCAAAAAGACTTAGCAATCCTTAACATACAAACAACCAAGCACCGAACAACAAACCACCAAAATATGTGAAGCAAAAACTGACAGAACTGTAGGGAGAAATAGATTAGTCCACCAATTCAATTGAAGACTTCAATACCTTTTCATGAGAAGTGGATGCATCTTGTGTGGGAGCAAGGTAAGGGCACAGTTGAACTCAACAGCATCATCAGCTGGCTGGTTGTAACTGACATCTACACACTACCTCAGCCAACAAAAGCAGAATACAATTTTTTTTTTTTTAACTCACCTGAGATATAAACCAGGTTAGATCACATTCTGGGCCATGTAGTACAACACATTTAAAAGACTAGAAATTATACAGTATACACTCTCAGACCACAATATAATTAAACTGGAAATCAATAACAGAATGACAGGTGGAAAAACCTCAAAATACTTGGAAATTAAACAGCATGCTTCTAGTTAACACATAGGTCACAAACAAAATTTCAAGAGAAATGTAAAAATATTTCAGAAACTGAAAATATAACATCAAAATTTGTGGGATGTGGTAAAGCAGGGACTAGAGGGAAATTTAAAATATTGAGCACATATTAGAAAAAAATAAATATCTAAAGTTAATGATCTAAGTTTCCACCTTAGGAAACTAGAAAAAGAAAAGCAAAATAAGTGCAAAGTAAGCAGAAGAAAAATAAAAATTAGGGCAGAAATCAACGAGATTATGTATTGATCAGCTTGCCTGATGCTGGGACCAAGTACCCAACACCTGCAGTTTAAATGAGGAGAGTAATTTGGTCAAGGTTTCAAAAGGTTCAGTCCATGGGCAGGGAGAGCTCCAGTGCAGAAACATCAAGGTGGAAGGGCATGTGGAGCAAAGGTACTTACTTCGTGTTGGCTGGGAAGCAGAGCAGGGAACAGTGCCAGAGAGGAGGGGGCCGGGGACCAGATGCAGTACCCAAAGTCACTCCTCCATGACTCAGTCAGACCCACCCAGATGTGTGCTTTACTAATAATCCCCTAGGCAAGCAATCAAGTTGACAGTGTAGCTTAACTGTCACGGATTGCAAATAGGAATAGAGAAAAATTAGACTAAAAGCTAGTTCTTTGGAAAGATCAATAAAACCAATAGGCCTTCAGCCAAAATAAGGTAAAAAAGGGGACACAGATTTCTAATATGAGAAATTAAAGAGAGGACAGACATCTTCACAGATCCCATTAGACACTGCAAGATAAGGAATGCTGTGAACAAGTCCGCACCCACTGTTGTGATGACATAGATGAAATGGACCAGCTTCTTAAAGGCAGTCTGCTAAAATTTGTACAGCGTTTAAAGAACCAGAAAAATTGAATTAAGAATGAATAACCTTCAGAAACAGAAAGCACCAGTCCCAGATGGATTCACTAGTGAATTCTACCAAAAATTTAAGGGAGAAATTATTCCACTTTTCTACACTCTCTTAGAAGCGGATACTTTTTTTTTTTCTTTTTTAAGCTGGGGACTCACTATGTTTCCCAGGCTGGTCTCAGACTCTTGGGCTCAAGTGATCCTCCCACCTCAGACTACTCAGTCCTGGGACTATAAGGGTGTACCACTGAATTGATAAGCTGGTTTTAGTGTTTATATGCAGAGGCACAAGACTCAGAAAAGCTAATTGTAAGGCTCCAACTGGACCCGACTCTCCCAGCCCCCAGCCTGCTTGCCAGCAGAAGCACTGCTCTCTGCAGGGAATTCCGCTCAGCACCCGAGGCTGTCATTGGCAGGCACAGGATGTTGTGGAGGAGATAAGTTAGGACAAGGAATTTTGCAGGTCCTGGGGACATCTGGAGACACCTGAAAATTTACACCAGACACTTCAAGGACATTGCCCACTGAGGTACAAGACTGCCAGAGAACTTTGACCACAGATGTTTATTAAATCTTCCTGCCTAGTGTCCCCTGCCTTCTTTCCATCCATATAAAAGGAACATACTTCTCTTTGTTGGGGCAGATGGCTTTATTGCTCTCTGCCTGCGTGCACCCAGGTATTAAACCATATGCCTAGTTGCTATCACAAAAGCCTGTCGCCGGGGATGTAGCTCAGCAGCACAAGTGCCTGCCTGGCAAGCTCAAGGTCCTGAGTTCGATTCCTGGTACCAAAAAAAAAATAAAGCCTGTCATGTGATCTCTTGCCCCACGTTTGTTAGAACAATGTTGAGGGAGAAGGACTGGGTGAAAGGACTGATGCTTCCCAACTTTAAGACTTACTGTAAAGCTACAGTAATCACAACACAGTGGGACTGATAAAAGAACAGACAAATAAATTGTTGGGACAGAAATAGAACCACATAAACATAGTTAACTGATCTTTGACAAAGAAATAAAAACAGTGCAATGGAGAAAAGAGAGTTTTTCAAAACATAGTGCTGGAATAACTGAACATCCATATGCAAAAAAACAAATCTAGACATGGGTCTTATGCCTGTCACAAGGATTAACTCAAAACAGATCATAGACCTAAATGTAAAATATAAAACAATAAAACTAAAAATTAACAAGAGAAAATCTAGATGGCCTTGGATTTAGTAATGATTTGTTAGGTAGAACAAACATGATCCAAGAAAGATTGATATGGTAGACTCAAAAAGGGAAAAACTGGTGCTCTGGAGAAGACAATGTTAAGAGAATGAAAAGATAAGCCACAGAATGAGGGAAAACATTTGTGGAAGATATATCTGATAAAGGACTCTTATCTGAAATATACAAAGAGCTCCTAAAATTCAACAATAAACAACAACCCAATTTAAAAATGGGTGATGGGCCGGTGAGATGGCTCAGCGGCGTAAGCGCCTGCCTTGCAAGCGCGAGGGCCCGAGTTCGACTCCCGGATCCCACATACGAAAAAGGGGCCGGTGATATCGCTCAGCGGCACGGGCGCCTGTTGGCGTGCGAGGTCCTGAGGTCGACCCCCCGGTACCCACAAAAAAAATAAATAAATAAATAAAAATAAAAATAAAAATGGGTGAATATCTACATAGACAGTCACCCAAGACAATATACAGATGAAAAATAAGCATATGAGAAGAAGCTCCACGCCATAAGTCATTAGGGAAATGCAAATCGAAACAACAAGATACTGCTGTACACCTATTAGAAAGGCCCAAATGAATAAACTTCGGAAACACTGAATGCTGGCAAGGATATGGAATAGCAGGAACCCTGATTCATTGCTGGTTACAATGCAGCATGGTGCAGTAACTAGGGGAGGCAGATGGCATTCTTTTAAACTAAGCATACTCCTGCGATAGGATACAGAAGTCACACTCCTTGGTACTTATCCAAATAATATGAAAACATAGGTCCACAGTAAAACCTGCATACAAATGTTTGTAGCACCTTTATTCATAATTACCCAAACTTGGAAGCAGCCAAGGTGTCCTTTTATTGGTGAATGTAAAAACTGTGGCACATCCTGACAATGGGATATTATTCAGCACTAAAAAGAAACGAGCTGTACAACCATGTAGAGTACTGGAGGAACCTTAAGCAAATATTATTAAATGAGAGGCACTGAAAAGACTGCAAAAGAGCCTAGAAAGGCTACACACTGATTTCAAATTTATGACAGTGTGGAAATCTGGAAAAGGCAAAACTATGGAGATCTATAAAAAGATCAGTGGTTGCCAGGGATTGAAAAAAAGAAAGGATGAACAGGTGGATCACAGAGTACCTCTAGGGTGGTGAAACTATGCTGTGATATTCCAATGGTGGATACGTATCATTACACATTTGTGTAAACCCATAAAATGTACAGTGCCAAATGCAAAGTAAACTATGGACTTTGAGTGATAGTGTCAGTGTAGATTCATCAGTTATAACAAACACACCCCTCTCCTGGGGGTTACTGATAGTGGTGGAGCCTCTTGTGTGGCAGGACAGGAGAATTTCTCTGTCTTGTACTTTCTGGTCAATTTTGCTGTGAACCTAAAACTTCTCTAAAAGACAAAGTCTTAAATCATCTTGAAAAGAGAAATATATTACACACATAGAAAAATGATTTTTAAAATATCTTTTCAATTTTAATTTGAAGAAAATTAAGAATCTTGTCATGTACTTAATTTCTTTTAATAGGCCATTAAAAGGGAAAGTTTGTCAAGACTACAGCCAAGGGTCAGGTTTTACAATTTATAACATTTTTTGTATGAATAGCAAAGAACTCTTCCCTAAAGAAATATTCAGTGACTAGTCGTTACCTAGTAAATTGCATTTCCATAGCTTTTGTATTCAAGGCACTGCAGTCTTGTTCCAGTGAATATTCAATTCAGCAAACATTTTTGAATGCTTACGAGCTTGGTGTATTAGAAAAGAGCACATTTGCGTTTAAATCTTAGTATTACCACTTGTTGACAGTGTGACATTTTGTAAGTCATTCAGAACCAGAGTTTCCTCTACCAGAACATTGGAAATGGAGAAAGGAATGTAGAGATGTAGAGGTGTGTGTGGCTTGCAGCTGTTGTTACTGCCAGCTCCATCCACTCTACCAGCCAGGTCACTCCCTCAGGTCGCCAGTCACACGCCACACGCACATATGATCAAGGCCAGTGACGCAGAGTAACCTGTGCTCTAAACATATTGGCCCACGCAGAAACAGTACTTGTGGGGTACTAGTAGGAAATTTAAATGGGGCTCTTGGGTTGTAAGAAATGTTGAAATGAGAGCTGTTCCTTATCATCTTACTCCAAATGGAGAAAACTTTCTTGAGAATAAGGCCTGTGACCAAGAATTTTGTCTCTCTGTTAGGCCAGTGAGATACTTAGGATCTACTAATCCCATAACATGTATATGCTGAATGTTTACAGAATGAATGAAAGTATTTCTCCTCCCTTATAAAAAGGGATATTGTTTCAGGCAGCTGTGATTTTTTTAAAGATAGGATCTCGCTATGTAGTGCTGGCCTTGAACTTGATTATGTAACCCAGGCTGGCCTTGAACTCATGGCAATCCTCCTGCCTCAGCCTCCCAACTGCTGAGATTGTAGGTGTGTGCCACCATGCCCAGCAGCTATGAATTTATTTAATTACTTAAGAGACATGGTGTCGCTGTGTTGTCCAGGTTGGCCTTGAAGTAAAAATGGGTTCAAGTGATCCTGCCTCAGCCTACCCAGTACAGGTACATGTCACTACAGGTAAATGTCACTGATTCTGGCCCAACAATTTTTTTTTCAGGGGTGGAAATTGAACCCAGGGCCTTTGCACTGAGGTACATCCCCAGCAATTTTTTATTTTTTTTAATTATTTTTATTTTATTATTTTTTTTTTCGTGGGTACCGGGGGGTTGACCTCAGGACCTCACGCGCCAGCAGGCGCCCGTGCCACTGAGCGATATCACCTGCCCCTTTTTCGTATGTGGGTTCCTGGAGTCGAACTCGGGCCCTCGCGCTTGCAAGGCAGGCACTTACGCCGCTGAGCCATCTCACCAGCCCCATTTTTTATTTTGAGACAGGGTCTTGCTAAGTTGCCCAAGTGGTGCTTGAAGTTGGGATTCTCCTGCCTCAGCCTCCCAGAGTGCTGGTGTTACAGGCACATGTCACCACACCTGGCAGAAGTTGTACATTTTAACGATTCTCTTCCATCTTTTAAAACCAATGACTGAGGTTTTAATCTAACAGTCTTTAACACAACAAAAATTTTAACTCTGAATTTAATAAGCTTTGGAGATATTTTCAGATTAGTCATTAAGGATTATTGAGAAAGAAGAGGAGAGAATTGAATTTGGTATAGCAGAAAGCACAGGAGATAGGAGAGTGGGAAGGAGAAGGTAGCTGTCTGACAGGTGACTGAAGCTACATCCAAGAGGTGCCAAGGTGCCGAGAGAAGAGTGTTAAAACAGAGAAGAGTCGTGTGTCCTGTAGCCCAGTGGGACCGGGCCCTCCACGGCTCAGCTCCCAGTCTCCACATTAGGAAGCCCGTCAAAAGGTCTAGTCTGAGGTTGGCTGATCAGTTGCTCAGTTTGCACGAGAAGGGGACTTTGTCCTGTCACATCAAGTCCCTTCTCCTCCAGTTAGATGCCTGTCCTGTTTTGCAAGTCTTCAGCCCACCACCCTCCTGCTACTCCTCTGCACATGTCCAGGACACCCAGTGTAAGTGGATGGACTGAGCAGTCCAGAAAACAGCATGGTAGGGGAACGGAGGTCTGTCACACCCACTACACCCACTACACTGACGAGAAAACTGAGGGCCAGCACACTCAGATAACCTGCCCAGGGTTGTCACTTTGGTGATGATCTGCACTTGAATTTGGCTATGACTCCAAGACCCACATTCTTCCACGTGGCCAGGCTAACTTTTCTCCTGCGCTGATGCCTGGTGAGAAAGAGGCCTGCATGGCCAGACAGACCCAGAGGCTGCTGCATTACTTGAGAAAGCCTCTGCCAGAACGGAAGGCGAGGGGTGGTCGTCCAGCCTTTATACTTTGGTGAGGCGCGTGCAAAGCCGGCAAGCCTCCATTCAATTCCTCTTACACCTTTGTGTGAAAACATCATCTCCATTCCCACTGGGACTACGGACTACGCACTTCATACGTCTGCATGTCATGCCTTTAGCCCGTTCTATGGAGAAAACCGTACATCCTTCTTAATTGGTGCTTACATAGAACTTCTAAACCTGGGGTAAGGGCACAGGGGCTTTTAGGGGATGAAAAGTTTATTAATAAAAAATGAAAGACTGTTTACCTCCTCGTTGTAAGATGTAATAGTCACAAACATTCCCAAACCAGGAGCAGCTTCCAGGAAATCATGTCTGTCTATGTCCCACTGCTGTATCTTGAAAGTCCCTATTTCAAAAATATAATAAATTTATTGTTAAACGTAGAAAACAGTAATGGATGATTGCAGCTAACTGAAATGAATTTATCTTTCTCAATTTGTTTACATCACTAAGGACTGGTAGTTTGCGTAGGTTTCGTTGTGATCAGATTGCCTAACAATCTGACCACAGATCGGACACTGGAATATAGAGGATCACTGGAGGTTTTGGTCCAGTTCTGAGTCTTGCTGACTAGGTGACTTGATAAGCTACTTCACTACTCAGCCACAGTTCCCTAGTCAGAAAAAGATCTACGTGTTCTGAGAACTGTTGAAGCATATGAAAGATTGCCACCTAGAATGTAAACTCCACGTGCGCTAAGATCGAGACACATACTTCCTGGACCTCTCCAACATCCCCTAGTAGTTCTCCTGCCTTTACTCTCTTGTTCCCATACACTTCCAGCAGAATTGCTTCCAGAAGCATAGGTATAGTCGTGTGGGATCCTCTGTCTCCGAGACCCCTCCTGCTGTTTCACACTGATAGCCTCTAGCTTTCTTCCTTCAATAAGTGGTAGCTACCATACAGCTTAACTTTGCTTTAGACCCTTGACAGGTGTGGTGGGAAGAAAAACTAGTGACATTCACCGAACCTTTCTGTGCCAGGTACTATGCTAGTTACCTAATATATGTCATCTCATTTAATTCTTTAAAATGTACTCAGAGGAAAGCATCCATTTATTCACCCAGTAACTTGACAAGTATATTATGTCCACCTTCCACATAACACTGTTCTGGGTGCTGAGGACAGAGATGGACAAAATAGGCAATGTCTTTGCTTCAGCTTTTATACAGACAGATACAGAAAACAAGCAAGTAAATATATAATGTGGAAGGTGTTAAGTGCACTAAGAAAAAGCAAGTCTACGCATTCAAGAAGCTCAGCTTACCCAAAACAGGATGTCTTCCCCAATCCATCCCCTTGTACATCACAATCAAAATTTCAAAACTAAAGAACAAGAAAAAAATTTAGAAAACAGCAGGAGAGAAATAATACATGATAGGTAGGGCAGCAATAATAATGAACGATAGCAGATTTGTCCCCAGAGACACAGATGCCAGCAGAAACAACATCCTGCAGCTGTTGAGGTGAAGTAATTGCCAAACAATTCTTTATTTATCAAAAAATATCCTTGAGGAATTCAGGTGAAGTATTCTTAGATCAAGAAAAAGTGAAATAATTTGTCATTAGAACACCTGCTATAAAAGAATCGCTAAGGGAAGGCCTTCAAATAGAAAGGAAACTTGGAACATTAGGGTTAAATAAAGACCAAGTATGGTAGATGTCTGGGGAAATCTATAATAGACTACTCTCCATTTAAAAAACTGTTCGACGGTTTAAAAATGGCAGTTACAAACTGTGATGGTTAATTGCCTCCCTCTTGCTGGGAGTGGCAACCCTCTGATTTTTCTGGGATCCACTCTTGCTACCCCTAGGCTTGTCCATACAGATCATTCTTGTCAGCGCACCACGTTCAAACCAGGCCCCTTGACCACACTCCGTGGAGTACTAGAGAGCAGGAGGGGTTTCATCCCTCTTAGGGTCTTTGGGGCCTGACCTGAGGCAGCATTTGGCTCTGTCATAGAGGCTCAATAGATATTTGTGGAATAAATGAAAATGTGTCCCACAGTATATGTTCAATAAAGGATTTTGAATGAATGAGTGGCAGTTGGACCATGCCAAAATGCAATAGTCCTGGCACACTGCCTTGAGTTGTCAGAACGGAAGAGGGTCGTTTCTGCTTGCCTGATCCTCTAGCCCTAAATAGACGCCACCACACACTGGGCAGTGCTGGAGGTGTCAAGTTCTGAGCTGCCAGCAGATGGCAGAAGAGAAGCACTGCTTACGCAGAGGAAGGTAGGAGGGAGGTAAAGATGGTATGAATGAAAGAACCCTGTAACAAACATCCCCACAGAACCCCAGCACCCACAGGGCAAGGCACCTTGTCACACTTCTCACTACATGGCCACTGCATGGTGAAAGGAACAGGGATGCAGCTTACTGTGTGTGTCATCGTGAGCAAGACACTGGACTGCTCTGGGCCTCAGTTCTCGCTTAGTTATGAAATGCAAACAAACTAATCTTTGTATGCTGCTTAATGAAGAGCTTAGCACATTGCAAGCTTTATGCAAGCACTTGATAAATAAATCTGCATACTATTATAGAGTTTTGAATGTATAAAGTATTTTCCTATCCACTCTCCCACTTGATGCTACCTCCTGTAAAGCAGGTAGAATACTGTTTAACAGGTGAGGAGCCTGAGGCCTGTGAAGGCTGAGTGACTTATCTAAAATCATCTGGGTAAGAGCAGGGATACTTTATGCTTCAGCAGGGCCAAATCCCAAGTTAAGAGCATGGCCACCACAAACGGCACCACAATCCTGCCGCAGGCCTGACAGTGTGACCTGGGTGCTGGATCAGCCCCACATGCTTGCTGCCCACATCCCCTCTGCTTGGGTTCTCAGTGTAGTGGACTCTGAGAGAGGCTGCCCATGCTGGGCCATGCTGGGTACTGTGGGAGGCGAGTGGCCCCTTTTCCCAGGCCACTGGGTCATGCCTCTTCTGGCCTCCTGGTCAGATGCGGCAGTCAGCCCTTCCCTCTGAGCCCCATTGTGGGTGCCCCATTTGCTCCAGACTAAGAGTCTTTGAGGCTGGAACTGTGGGTCACTTGGGTTGGTATTAGAAAAATAAGAGTGTTCATTGTGGGAATTGTAGAAAACAAAATCTCCCCTACGAATTCTGGATATTTGGCATTATTCTCCTAGCCTTTTTACTATAAGTACATACTATATATTTTATAAAAAATGTGCCTTGACTTTTTCACCTAATTATTGTGATCATTTTTCCATGCCTTAAATATTCATCTATAACCTAAATGGAGGTCTATTGATGAGGAAGATCTAACATCCTTGCCCAGTGCTGAGTATAGAGTGTGGCAGACATGAGTGATCCCTTTGCAATTGTTGGATAAGTAGAACAGTGATGGGATCCGCTGCCATATGGTGGCTCAAAGCCCATGGTCTGGTTGAGCCCTGGCTCCAACACGTAAGGATGTGCGATCTTGGGCAAGTATGTGAGATCTTTCAGAAGTAAGCAGGGGACAGTAGCTCTGCTCTATTTTGTAGGGTAGTTGTGGAGATATGAGTTAAAACACAGCCCTGAGAACATTGTTGGGCCCAAGTGATCATTCAGAACGTGCTAAGCACAATTAACCAATCTTTTCTGTGTAGGGCTTATCAAGCGACAAAGGAGGTACTGTACTTACTTAAGAACCTTCTGTGGCTCCCCATTGCTCTTAGGATGATTTCCAAATTCAGGAATGTGCCCTTCGACCTTCAGGACCTAGCCCCACTTTCTCATTGATCACACTGCTTGCTTTCCTGTCCTGGAAGTAGCAGAGGGACCTCCAGGGTGGCCAGTGCCATTTAAACTGAGACTTCCAGGTCAAGGGAAAAGATCTTGTAAATTCCCACTATCACTTGGGGGGAAATATAGTCTTGTCTAGTGGCTCCTGAGGTTTCTGCTTCATGTTGAGGTCTCCTGGAACCATTTGTGCTGCTGGCACCTGGCTGCACCCAGGTATTCTGATTAACTGATGATGGGCACAGAAAACAGTTGCTTTCCAGAGTGCTGCAAATCTATTGATGTTTCTTGGGTGTTCTGGGCCTTGGAGGGTATGTTTTCCCTAGAGTCTTTCTGAGACTCTGAGTCAGGGAGTAAGTTGCTGATGGAAGGTGCATAGATCATCAACGTAGAGGCGGTACGTTATTGCAAACCAAGTCACTCTGGCCAGAACAACACAGAGGCCCATGCCACTGGTCACTCACTAGCCCCCCACAAGCAACCCCTACACCAAATCAAAGGCAGATTATTTTTGTCTGATTTTGTATTTTACATAAATATATTACTTTGTGTCTGGCCTTTTTAAACCAGCATTGGGCCTGTGAGCTTCATCTGCGTTTTTACATGTAGGCATGGATCTTTTATTGTCATTGCTATTTAATAGTTCATTCTTAGAATAGATGACTTTTTTACATTTGTCTATGGATGGGCAAGTGTGTGAGATCTCTCAGAAGTAAGCAGGGAACAGTAGCTGTCCCTACTCATGTCTGGTGAGTTTCAAACCACATACTGGTCCTGGGAGATTTTTTTAAGACAAGTCCCTTATCAAAGGCAGGGACTGGTAGAAAGGGAGAAGTGCCATAGGGCCTAAATCAGACTGTGGAGACTGTTCGGTAAGAGAACATTTAGAATTCAAAACCAGCCAGCGAACAATTCTGCCCCTGGATGCTCCCTTTGAAAGTACCCCTGACGTGACTCATCAGGGGTGATTCTAGTTTGTGCCGATTCTAGCTGACTCAGTTTGGGGCAGTGTAAATGGTGCTGTGCATTTCTTTCAGGTAACACTTGCACACATTTCCTGTGTTCACTTGGCCCACAGTGTGCCTATGTTGAACTTCAGTAGATACCAGAATGGGGGTGCCTTCCACGGGCAGCAGTGTGTCGGAGCTTGCACATGTGTTTCCTGTCCTCCTCGCGGTGGCATTTGGTGGGTGTGCAGCAGAATCTGAGTGGGCTTGGCTTGTGCTTCCCTAGTGACCAGCGGACTCCAGTGCCTTCTCATCCATTCCCTGGTGGTAGAGGGCTTCTCTCCTAGGACACAGTGTTCACTTTTTGCCAGTTCTTCTGTCCTTGAACTTGGGACACCCCCCCCATTACTAGGTTGTCATTTGCAGTGTAGAGATGGCAGACATCTTTACTTTCACATTGATTTTTATGTATTTGTCACTTTTGACCACTAAGTGGAAACAGCTGAATTTTGTTTATCCATTCATTTGTTTATGGACACTGATTGTTTCCATGATTTGGCTATTGTGAGTAATGAATACCACTGTGACCACTGGCATCAAACTGAGGCTTTGCTTTGGTTCTTTTGGGTGTCGACCAAGGAGTGGGGTAGCTGGAACGTATGGCTGTAGTTATCCTACGCTCCTGATCTCAGGGAGGGTCTGCAGTTAACCTGAAGCCACCCTGTGGTTTCTCCCTTCTCTTCTGGCACTTGAATCCTTAGCTCAGGCTCTGCTCCAGCGAGGACACTGAGGTGTAGAAGACCTACGAGGTGGGGTCTGTTGCCCCACTGGGTATTGAATGATAGATAATACCCATTTAGCTTGGAGCTTCCTCCCCTCCTGTCTCCTGCTCTTACTAAGGCTTGTACTCTAACACACAGAGACCAAAGCCATCAGTCCTTCGGCACAGTGCCTGAGTCACGTCAGGGGTATTTTCTTTTTTTTTTTTTTTTTTTTTTTTTTTGTGGGTACCGGGGGGACGACCACAGGACCTCACGCGCCAACAGGCACCCGTGCCGCTGAGCGATATCACCGGCCCCTTTTTCGTATGTGGGTTCCGGGAGTCGAACTCGGGCCTTCGCGCTTGCAAGGCAGGCGCTTAAGCCGCTGAGCCGTCTCGCCGGCCCAGGGGGTATTTTCAAAGGGAGCATCCAGGAGCAGAATTGTTTGCTGACTTTTTTTTTGTGGGTACCAGGGGGTCGACCTCAGGACCTCGCGCGCCAGCAGGTGCCCGTGCCGCTGAGCGATATCCCCGTCCCCTTTTTCGTATGTGGGATCCGGGAGTCGAACTTGGGCCCTCGCGCTTGCCAGGCAGGTGCTTACGCCGCTGAGCCATCTCACTGGCCCCTGCTGACTGGTTTTGAATTCTAAATGTTCTCTTACCGAACAGTCTCCACAGTCTGATTTAGGCCCCACGGCACTTCTCCCTTTCTACCAGTCCCTGCCTTTGATAAGGGACTTGTCTTAAAATAATCTCCCAGGACTAATAAGCGGTTTGAAACTCACCAGACATGAGTAGTAAGGTTTACAGTTGCCACTCCAGGGTTTATCTCCTTGTTCCTCTCATCTTCCCTAGACTCACCAGCACAGCTGTTTATCCCTTTTGTCACTCAACAACCTGGAGTTCACTGTTAAGAAACATATTAATAAGTGGAGCTAAGAGGGACAAGATCAAATGTCCAGAAGGTGTCTGGCTTAGGAGTCTCCAGGCAGGTTCCCAGAGCAAGGACAAACTGTGCCGGCAGGGCCCTTGGCCAGCGTTCCTGGGAGCACAAGCCCTGTGTTGCCTCCTTGGCCTCTGGTAGGAACTGGAGCTCAGGCCTCTGCTTCTCAGGTGCTTTCAGGGAGGGGTTTAGTCAAAGCTGCACCCATTTCTCTAGGAGCCTTTGGACAGATAGATACTCAAAGGCAAGTGAGTAGGTCAGAGAGTGTCCAGCAGGGTGGGAACTGGCCTCGCTGAGCACCTGTAGCAACTCTGGGACATGCCAGGTGCGTGCTGCTGCAGGGCAGGTGATATCCCCCATGCAGAGATAAGGAACAGAGCTGAGTCACCAGCCATTGTGCAACAACAGTGTGAGCCCTTCTCTGTCCACGCTGGCAGCTCCCTGTCTGCTTGCTGTGACCTTCTCATCGCACTTACAGCCGTGATGCTCTACAATGCTATTGCCTGTTTAGTCTTTTTCTCTCCACAAGAATAGAAGCACCATGAAGGCAAGACTGTCTCAGTTTTTAATTCCTAGTGTCTAGAGCAGTGGCGTGGTGGGTGGGATCAGTAGGTATCTGCTGAATAAGCAGATAGAGGAAGAGCGGGGGTGGGGAAGAGAGGGAGGAAGACGACCTTTAGAAGGGAGAGAGGATGGATGTGGGTTGGAGGGGACTTCAGTGCTCAGGGGAGCTAGAGTCCAGTTCTGGGTGAAGCCAGACTGCTGCGAGCACCTAGAAGGACAGGAGCTCATGGCTTCTCAGAGAGTAGGCTGTGCCACACAGCTGCAACTCCTATTAGGATGTGGGGTTGTAGGTTACAGAAATGGACTCTGGAGGGACCATGTGTCGCAATCCTCAGCCAAGTCAGGAAGTCAGGGACTACACATCCAGGCAAAATTGCAATTAAGCACCAGCTAGTGGATTCATCTCAGCATGGTTGGAAGTCTCAAAAACCATGGTGTTAATCCTGCAACATGTTAGTGCAGTTCTGTTCAGAAGCACTCATTTGCTCCCAGGCCGGGCTGCAGAGGGCTATGGGAGTGAAGAGATGGGCAGGATGGACACATCTCTTCTGTCCTCAGTGCCTTTAAACTGGTGTCCATGTTAGCGATGAGCAATGACCACATTGGTGAGTGACGAGGAACCAGAAAAGAGACCTGGGATGCCCTCCTGCCTCGTCCCCATGAACCCCAGGATGTCCCCTTGCTCCAGTCCCCGTGACCCCTGGTGCATGCTGCTCTGGCCTCTCTGACCTGAGGAAAATTGTTGTGTCATTTGTGTCATATTTGTACCATGACTCACTGCAGTTGTTTGTATAGTTGGTTTGATAAGTTCGTTTTTCTTTCTTTGTACTCTTTCCTGTGATGTGTCCTGTTTTTCCATATTAAATAATAACTCTCTGTTCTTTTGAATCCCCCATTTTTTCCAGGGCCACCCACTCTTCTGCCTGTCTCCACAGCCTGTTCTCTGGGCCTGTGCACACCTGCCATCCGGGCACCGCTGCCTGGGTCCTGGTCAGCAGGTAAGTCCTCTTCTCTCTTGGGTTATGTCCTTTCGCTGCTGCCTCTGCCTGTCCTGTCCTCCCCTGTGAGCCCCTGTCTCTGGCTCAGCCTGACCCAAGCCAGACACCTTGTTGTTGCGCTCTGTCCCAGAGTGGATGTGGGTGGTGTGGAGGAGTGAGCCTGGAGAGGAACCCGGGATGAGTCACTCCCCTTGAGGTACGGTGTCTTTCAGGTGACCCAGATATCGGAGCAAGGGTGAGAAGATGGAGCGTGGGACTGTTGGTCCTGCCCTATAGGCAGCAAGGCAGCACGGCCCAGCAGGAAGGATGCAGATTTGTCCCAGGCCCAGGGGTAGAGGCCGGGCAGTCTGGTGGCTCCTTCCAGACCCACAAGATGGCTCCCAAGACCAGAGTCTATAGCTCTGGGACTCTAGGGCCTCGCTGTCCTCTTTTAAAGAAAAACTAAAATTTGTGACCTATCATAGTTCCAAGTTTATTCTGTAGTTCCCATCTTCTAAACCTACATACCTGCAGGGGTGGTGGCCAGGGACACTGCAGAGTGGTGATCGAGAAAGGTCTGCAGGTATGGAGGCAGCAGCAGGCCAGGGAGGAGCAGGTGTACAGTGTTGTCCAAGGGGGACAGAGAGACTCAACTCAGGATGAGGAACCAGCTCTGGAGGGCCAGGAGCTGCAGGTCAGACTGCTCCAGGCAACCGTCCAGCAGGACTGGGCTTCCTGCCTTCAGCATCTCTGGGGAGTCAGGGACTGTCTAGCGGCAGCCCCTTGAATTGCAGGTTGGGAAGTCCACGAGTTCCTAGAAAAATAGCCAGCTGCACTGGGGATTCACCGTGGCAGCTAGCATTCCCCATTCCCTGCTCAATGTGTGGACCAGGGTGGGCCAGGTTCTAGAAGCCTTACAAAGATGAACTCTCCACAAACCTGAAGAGGCAGAGCGGTTACAGGGCTCACTGAAGTGCTGGGTGGCAGGGCTGGGGTCTGGATGCGGAAGTCTCGTTCAGACTCTGAGGGCTCAGACATGCTCCTTCCACAGCAACTGGGAGAGCAGGGGAGCCTCCACTCAGTGCCCACCATGTCTGTCCTGTCCACTCTGCTCACCTCAGATGCCACCCCATGCTACACTCTCACTGCCCCCCTGCTTCCTGCATTTATTGCAGTTTTTGCAGGCTGGGCCATTGCTGTTTTTTTTTTTTTTTTTTTTTTTTTTGTGGGTACCGGGGGGACGACCTCAGGACCTCGCGCGCCAGCAGGCGCCCGTGCCACTGAGCGATATCACCGGCCCCTTTTTCGTATGTGGGTTCCGGGAGTCGAACTCGGGCCTTCGCGCTTGCAAGGCAGGCGCTTAAGCCGCTGAGCCGTCTCACCGGCCCGCCATTGCTGTTTGAAATAGAACACTGGAAAGCAATGGCCAAGATGAACCGAAAGGAGAATTCAGCATTACTCAATGTTAGGTTGAATGGGATATAAAAATATGTGATCAGAACTTATGAAGAATACCTCTAGATTTAGCTGCTGCTGCTCTTTTTGCATTAAAGAAGATAGATAATCTGATGTTGATTCTGGCTTGAATGTTGGGTGTCTTACTGGATTTCCCACACAATTCTGAAACTGTGGGAGCTTGTTTCTTTCTCAGAGGTGCACAAAGGTGCACGAAGCATGGGATATGTGCAGACATCACCGTGGCCACATGGGCACTCTGGTCTGAAGGTCTCACTTATGTTTTCAGTGTTCAGCCACAATTCATATGCTGAATGGCATCAGAGATGCCTTTGCTTAAGAAAAATCGATGACCAGAACCACAAATCAAGCTTTGGATTCTGGTCCAAGCCAGGCTTCCTGCTTTATAAGTGTGCAAGTCACTCACTCGCAAGGCTGTTTTCACATCCTCTTTGCATAACTTGGTAAGCTATCAAGAGATGTGACCATACAGCATTATGTTCACTGCCAAAGAGTAGTGAGTTCAGGAGATCAGCATAGTACCCCAAAACGACATCTGGATTCATTCTTCGACAAGGCACATCTTACCTACCTGTGACCCATGTTTCACTTGGAATGTCTTGTATTATACACTTCTCCTCTCGTTCTGCTGAGTGGAAATAAAATGCAGCTGAAAGTGAAAAATTAAAACAGAAAAGTAGTATTAAAATGTGCATTTTGGTTCCTTTCACTGCTCCTGGTGGTGCTTTCTCTGAAGTGGAGCAGTTGCAAGTGACTGTGTATTTAGTGCTTGCACTCTATTGGGTAATTCTGTAAAATTGATTTTTGTGAGAAGTGACATATGGTGCCTACGCGTGGGCAGGTGATTGCAGCAAGTCCCAGGGAGCAAGATAAAGAGACGCCTGGACCATGGGACTTTTTGCAAGCACGGTGACAGAAGATCTGCTGCTTTTTAAAGATTTTATGTGTTTGTAGGAGTGACAGACAGTGTCAGGCCGGGAGGAGTGCTGGAGGAAGGCTTGGTACTCAGCTTGGCGGGGCCCAGCACAGGTCTCTGCGACTGTTGTAAATGCCACTTCCTGGAGGGAAGCAAGGGAAGAGGACTGAGATGGGGTCCTGGAGGTTGAACAAAGGGGTCAGCGAGCAGGGGAGATGGGCAGGAAGAGAGGCAGCATGGGAGTGAGGGTAGGCAGGGACCAGGTGCCGAAATGAACTCATCCTGGACCCTGACCGAGAAGACATGGGAGCTGAGTTGACTCTGAGTCTCGGTTTCCTCACGAGAAGAGGAGTGAAATCACTGTAATCTGCCCTTTCACCTTCAGAGCCTAGAGCTTTTTATAAGCCTTTTAATTTGAAATATTTGTAGATTTTCAGAAAGCTACAAGAACAGTAGAAAGGTGTCTTGAGTCCCCCCTCCACTCCCAGCAGTCATACCTTGGGACTAGGGTGCAGTGTGGCAGGGACAACTGTGTGACTATAGACCTCACATGGATGTCCTCAGGTTTTGCACACTCTGTGTGTGTGCACACGTGCGCACGCTCTGTAAGAATGCTTCGACATGGGCCGGTGAGATGGCTCAGCGGCTTAAGCGCCTGCGCGGCAAGCGCGAGGGCCCGAGTTCAACTCCCGGAACCCACATACGAAAAAGGGGCCGGTGATATCGCTCAGTGGCACGGGCGCCTGCTGGCGTGCGAGGTCCTGAGGTCGACCCCCCGGTACCCACAAAAAAAAAAAAGAATGCTTCGACAGCACTGTGGAGCACTCTCAGGACAAGGGGAAGAAGGGACAACTGCAGGCTTGTGGTCTGTAGCAGGAGACTGGTCTGCAGCCTTGCTGTGACGCTGCTGAGCATGTGTGTGTGTCAGGCAGGGTCACCCCACAGTGCTCTCATGGGGACGCTGATGGGAGTGGCATGGGGTGCAGCTCTGTGGTGCCCACGGGCAGGCACGTGTGGAGGGGTGGCTGCGGCTCCTCTGGTGCTGGGGGAGCTGCAGCTGGACACCCTCCAAGAGCACTGCAGTTGCCTCCCTCCACACCCGCCAGAGTCCCTCCTCTGAGTAGCGCTGCCTGCCCTCTTCCTGGGTGCTGCCCTCCGCCCACTCTTCTCCCGGACACCTGTGCTTTCCTTTTGAGAAGCGGCCCAATGCAGTTTCAAAGCCTGGACTCTGGCACTGTCTCTGTTCACCTCCTTGGTCACTTTCCTCCTGTGTGACCCTGACAAGTCCCAAGTCACTCTCTGCCTTGGTTTCCTCACCTACAAAGCTGAGGTAGTGATAGCACCTACCTTACAGATTGCTCGTAAAGCACTCAGATCAGCCCCAGCACATAGCACACACTGAGTTAGTGTTTGCCGTTATGGTTGTACAGCTGGCATCTTTTTCTTTTTTTTTTTTTTTGTGGTGGTTGTGGTGGCACTGGGGATGGAACCCAGGGCTTTGTGCATGCTGGGCAAGCACTCACCACTGAGCCACCCCAGTCCCATAGCTCAGATGTGCTGTCTCCACTCTCCATCTCTTCTCACTGCTAACAAAATTTTATCATGGAAAATTATTTATGCACACAGCGCTAGGGAATTTTGTGATGAACTCCAGTCTTGCTCATCTAATCAACGGGGGTGGAGGGAATTCTAGAGTAGTTAAAATACATTCCAGATGGATCAGTCTTACCCATTGGTACTACATGTACATCTATAAGTAGTAAGGACTTTTTTTTTCTTTTTTGTGGGTACCGGGGGTTGAACTCAGGACCTCACGTGCCAGCAGGCGCCCGTGCCGCTGAGCAATATCACCGGCCCTTTTTTCGTATGTGGGTACTGGGAGTCAAACTCAGGACCTTGCGCTTGCCAGGCAGGCGCTTATGCCGCTGAGCTATCTCACCGGCCCCAGGACGTGTTTTTTTGGTAGGGAGATATTAGGGATTGAACTCAGGGTCTTTGCACTGAGCTACATTCCCAGCCCTTTTAACAGTTTTAGTGATTAAGTGATTGATTGATTGATGGAGACAGGTACTGCCAAGTTACCCAGCTGAGCTGGAACATGTGACCCTCCTGCCTCTGTCTCCCAGAGTACTGGGATTACAGGTGGGTGCCACTGCACCCAGCTATAAGGACTTTAAAAAAGAAAGGGCCGGTGAGATGGCTCAGCGGCTTAAGCGCCTGCCCGGCAAGCGCGAGGGCCCGAGTTCGACTCCCGGAACCCACATACGAAAAAGGGGCCAGTGATATCACTCAGCGGCACGGGCGCCTGCTGGCGCGCGAGGTCCTGAGGTCGACCCCCGGTACCCACAAAAAAAAAAAAAAATAACTACCATGCCATTATGGCACCTAACAAAATTAAAAATAATTCTTTACTGTTACCTAATCCCCAGTTTATAGTCAGATTTCCCTGATTGCCTTCACAGGTCTCTCTACATGACTCACCTGTGCCAGTGTCCCCTAGTTGCCATGTCTGCTGAGTCTTACTCTGTAGGGCGTCCTTCCTCACAGCCATCTCCTGCCAGGATCACCCGGCTCGGTGTCTCAGGTGACTTAGCACACACTGCAGTGTGTGCCACGTCTCCTGGGGCTCCTGGGGGCTGCTGTTCCCTGGGCCGTGGTTGGCGAGGGGAGCAGGTCCTTCCTCCAGTTGCCACCGGCACACAGAGTGGGAGGTTTGGTCAGACTCAGCTCAGCTTGTGACAGTGTTGCCTCTCACTGAGGTCAGGTGTCTGCTGTGCTGCTTTGCGTGACCAGACGCCCACAAGTGGGCTTGGTCCTGTCCACCTGACACCCCCCGGGCAGCACTCCTCCCAGGCCTGTTCTGAGGGTTTTAGCATCCATCCTTGCTCTCTCCTTTGATTTATTACTTGCTTAGCAGCTCATGCAAAGAAAACCTGGTCACCTTGAAATCAAGGTTGTACAGGCTGTGTGCTGCTTTCTCTAGAACTGTCAGATTCCCAGCAGTGTATTGATGCCCTCATTACTTCCTGTGGTGACCAGAGGGGCTCTTTAAGGTACCATTATAATCCATGAATTTTTTAATTTAATGTTTTCTGATGTATTACCGTTATTATTTTAAGTTTTTACATTTTAATTGACACATAATTATACATGCTTATGGGATACATTGTGATGTTTCAGTGTGTGAAAAAATATAATGATCACATCTGGGTAACTGACATGTCTGTCAGATGTATATCATTTATCCTGGGAACATTTAAAATCATCTCTACTAACTGTTTTGAAATATTCAGGTAGTTGTCAACCATGGATATCTACTGCGCTGTAGAACATTAGAAGTCATTTCTCCTGTCCACCTATACCCCTGGACCCATTAACTGTCCTGTCTACTTCTCCTCCCTACACCCTTCCCAGCCTTAGTAACTGCTGTTACTACCTCTGCTTCCTGAGTTCAGTTTTTCAATTTCCACATGTAAGAGGGGACATATACTTGACTTTCTGCACCTGGGTTATTTCAGTTAACATATTGTCCTCCAGTTCCATCCAATTTCCTTCTTTTTATGACTGAATACTATCTGCTGTGTATATGTACCACATTTTCTTTACTGATTCATCCATCAGTGGGCACCTAGCTTGGTTCACTACTGTGAATAATGCTGCTGTAATCATGCGATTGTGGGTGTATCTTCAACAGGCTGATTTCAGCCCTTTGGCTGTGTACTCAGTACTGGGAATGCTGGTTCACATGGCAGCTCTATTTCTAGTCTTTTTGAGGAAACTCCATTTGTTTTCTGTAATGGCTATACTAATTTACATCCCCACCAACACTGTGAGAGTTCCCTAATCTCCACATCCCCACCAGTATTTGTTTTTTTGTGTTTTGGTCTTCTTGATAATAGCTGTTCTAACTGGGGGAAGATTAATATCTCGTTATGGTTTTGATTTGCATTTCTCTGATGATTAGTGATGTTGAACACTTTTTCATATATTTGTTGGCCATTTGAATATTTTCTTTTGAGAAAGTTAATTGGAGTGTGTGTGTGTGTGTGTGTGTGTATTTCTTGAGTTGTCTGAGTTGTCTACCTATTCTGGAAATTAATCCTGTCGGATTAATAGTTTGCAAATATTTTCTCCCCTTCTGTAGTTTGCCTGTTCAATCTGGATTACAGTATTTCCTTTGCTTTACAGGAGCTTTTTAGTTTGATGTAATCCCATTTGTCAATATTTCCTTTTGTTGCTTATGCTTTTGGGGTCATATCCAAAAGATCTTTGCCCAGCCCAGTGTCATGAAGCATGACTCTTATATTGTGTTCTGGTAGTTTCATAATTGTGGGTCTTACATTTTAAATCTTTGATCCATTTCTAGTTGATTTTTTTTCACTTGGTGAAACATAAGGGTCTGATTTCTTTCTTCTGCGAGTGGAAGCAGTTTTTTTTTTTTTAATTTTAAAGAGAAGAAAAAACAAAACAAATCAAAAAAAGAACAAATTTTCAAAACAACATAATATGAGGGTAACAATGGTTAATGCATTACGTATTATTATCTTTAAGTTAGTTATTCAGGATACCAGACATTAGCATTCAATTGTCCAAACATTATTGGCTCAAACCTTACTCTTCAATGAACTAAGTAAAATTGGTAGTGTATCTATCTTAACCATCTTATATATATATACAATTTCTTTTCCCTTTCCCTTCTTTCTTTTCCCTATTCCAGTCTCTCTTTCCTATTGACCAGTTTCTTTTTGATTCACCGTGTCTATTGTACATTTTGGATCTTATTTACTCTTTCAGTTTCTCATACTAGAGAGACAATACGATGCTTACACATGTGCGTCCGGTTTATTTCACTTATGAGTATTTTCTCGAGTTGCATCCATTTACCTATAAAAGTCTCCAGTTTATCCTTCTTTATGGCTGAATAGTACTCCATTGTATAAAAATACCACATCTTTCTTATCCATTCCTCAGTTGATGGGCATTTGGGTTGTTTCCAAGATCTGGCTATTACAAATTGTGCTGCTATAAACATGGGTGCACATATATCGCTGTGGTCTGATGTTTTTAATTCTTCTGGGAAGATGCCCAGAAGGGGAATAGCTGGGTCAAATGGGACCTCCAACCCTAGTTTCTTGAGGAATCTCCACACTGACTTCCACAGTGGCTGTACCAGTCGACACTCCCACCAGCAGTGAAGAAGGGTTCCTTTTTCCCCACAGCCCCTCCAGCATTTGTTATTAGTTGATTTCTTTATAGTAGCCATTCTTTCTGGGGTGAGATGGTATCTCAGTGTTGTTTTAATTTGCATCTCTCGAATGACTAGTGATGTTGCACATTTTTTTGTATATTTATTTGCCATTAGTATTTCTTCATCTGAGAAATGTGTATTCATCTCAGATGCCCATTTTTGGAGTGGGTCTTTAAATTTGGGAGGTCTGATTTTTTTGAGTTCTTTATATGTTCTCGATAGTAATCCTTTGTCTGAGGAACAGCTGGCAAACATTTTTTCCCACGTTGTGGGTTGTCTTTTCACTCTGTTGGTGGTTTCTCTTGCTGTGCAAAAGCTTTTTAATAAGATGAGATCCCAGTTATTGATTCTTTGGGATAGTTCCCGTGCGGTTGAGTTTTTATTCATAACGTCTTTTTTTTTTTTTTTTTTTTTTAAAGAGAAGAAAAAACAAAACAAATCAAAAGAAGAACAGATTTTCAAACCAACATAATAGGAGGGTAACAATGGTTAATACATTACGTATTACTATCTTTAAGTTAGTTATTCAGGACACCAGACATTAGCATTCAATTGTCCAAACATTATTGGCACAAACCTTACTCTTCAATGAACTAAGTAAAAATGGTAGTGTATCTATCTTAACCATCTTATATATATATATATACAATTTTTTTCCCCTTTTATTCATAAAGTCTTTGCCTACACCAATATCTTCAAGGGTTTTACCTATCCTACCTTCCAGCAGATTTAATGTTTCTGTTTTAACATTTAGATCTCTGATCCATTTTGAATTTAGTTTAGTGCATGGTGAAAGATATGGGTCTAGTTTTAATCTTCGGCATGTGTAGAGCCAGTTTTTCCAGCACCATTTATTAAAGAGGCTATCTTTCTTCCAGCGAATGTGTTTGGCACCTTTGTCAAAGATAAGGTGGCTTAGTATGTCTGGGGTTGTTTCAGCATCTTCTAATCTGTTCCATTGATCTTCAGGTCTGTTTTTTTTGCCAGTACCACACTGTTTTTAGTGGAAGCAGTTTTTGCAGCATTACTTATTGAAGAAACTTTCTCTAATGTAGGTTCTTGTCTTCATTGAAAATCAGTTGACTATAAACAGGTATATTTATTTCTGGATTATATATTCTGTTCCATTGGTCTATGTGTCTGTTTTATGCCAGTAGCCATGCTGTGTTGTCTACTGTTTTTTTTTTTGTTGTTGTTGTTGGGTTTTTTGTTTGTTTGTTTCTTTTTTTTTGAGACAGGGTCTCAGTCTGTAATACAGGCTGGCCTTAAACTAACTATGTAGCCCAGGCTAGCCTTGAATTTGTGGCAGTCCTTCTGCCTCAGCCTCCCAAGTGCTGGGATTACAGGCGTGTGCCACCATGCCCAGCTCTACTGTTGCTTTGTAGAGTATTTTGAAGTCAGGTAGTGTAATCCCTCCAGCTCCCCCCCCACCCCAGGATTACATTGGCTATTCAGGATTTTTTTTTCATACAAATTATTTTAGAAGTATTTTACTACTTCCGTGAAGAATATCATTGGAATTTTAATATAGTTGCACTGAATCTCCACATTGCTTGGGTAATGCAGATATTTTAACACTTTTCTTCCAAGCCATGAACATGGGATTTCTTTCCATTTTCTTGTGTGTGTTCTCTTTCATTTATTTTGTCAATGTTTTGTAATTTTCATTGCAGAGACCATTCACTTCCTTGGTTAAATTCATTTCCAAGTGATTTTTGGTAACTATTGTGAGTGGGATTGTTTTTTCAAACTCTTTTTCAGAAATTTCATTATTCATGTATAAAAAAAGGTAGTGATTTTTTTTGTTAATTATTAAGAACATTTTATTCCCTAAGTAATCCAGTACAAAACAGGCAAGAGCATTTTACAGGCTGTTCACAAGGAGAGATACTTCAAATGGCCAATAAACACATGGAAAGGTGCTCAATATCATTAGTCATCAAGGGAAATGTAAATTAAACTCATAATAAGATGCCAGGTAGTGATTTTTTTATGTCACTTTTGTATACTACAACCTCTTGTTTTCATTTATCAGTTCTCACAGGTTTTTGGTAGAGTCTTTAGGTTTTTCTGTACATAAAGCCATGTCATCTGTAAACAAGGATAATCTGGCCTCTGTCTTTCCTATTTGGATCCCATCTTTTTTTTTTTTTTTCCTTATTGCTGTGGCTAGGACTTCCAAAATTATGTTGAATTATGGTGATAAAAGGAAAAATCCTTGTCTTGTTCCTATTTAGTAGAACATAAATTATGGATTTGTCATTTTAGCTCTTCTACACCTATTTTTAAATTTTTATCATGAAGGGATGTTGAAGCCAGGCGTGGTGGCACATGCCTGTAATCCCAGCACTTGGAGGCTGAGGCAAGAGGGTCGCTGCAAGTTCGAGGCCAGCCTGGGCTACATAGTGAGTTCAAGGCCAGCCTGAATCACATAGCAAGACCCTGTCTCAAATAAATAAATGAATAAATAAATAAATAGTTGTTGAATTTTATCAAATGGTTTTTCTGCACCTAGTGAGGTGATCATACTTCATTCTGTTGATGTGATGTATTTATTTATTTGCATATGTTGAATCATCTTTGCATTCTTAGATAAATTCCACTTAATTGGGCCAGTGATATGGCTCAGCGGCATAAGTGCCTGCCTGGCAAGCACGAGGTCCTGAGTTCGACTCCCGGTACCTGCGTATAAAAGAAAAAATTCCCTTAATCAAGATGTATAATCTTTTTTATGTACTGTTAGACTCAATGTGCTAGTATTTTATGAGAATTTCTGCATCTGTGTTCATCGATCTATAGTTTTGTTTTGTTGTATCCTTGTCTGGTTTGGGTATCAGCTAATACTTGCCTAGTAGAATGAGTTTGGAAGAGTTCCTTCCCTTTTTGTATGTTAGAGTAGTTTGAGAAGAATTGGCATTCGTTCTTTAACAGTTTGATAAAATTCAGCAATTAAGCCATCTGGTCCTGGGCTTTTCTTTGTTATGAGACTTTTTATTACTGACTTAGTCTTGTTACCGGTTTGTTCAGGTTTTCTATGTACTGTGGTTTTAATTTTGGTAGTTTATATATGTCCAGAAATTTATGCACCCATTCTAGGTTTTTCAATTTGTTGGGATATAGTTGTTCATAATAGTCCCTAGTGACCTTTTGTATTTCAGTGGTATCATTTGTAAGGTCTTTTTCATCTCTGATTTTATTTATTTGGGCCCTCTCTCTTTTTTCTTGTTGGTATATCCAAAGATTTGTCAATTTTTTTGTCTTTTGGAAAAAAACAACTCTTAGTTGCATTGGCTTTTTTATTTTTTTAAGTTTCTATTTCATTTATTTGTGCTCTGATCTTTGTTATTTTTTTTTCCTCTTTCTAAGTTTGGTTTTGACTTGCTCTTGCTTGTCTCAGTCCTTGAGTTTCATCATTAGATCGTTTATTTGAAATCTTCCTACTTTTTGACATAGGCATTTATTATTACAAACTTTCCTCTTAGTGTTGCTTTTGTGGTACCCCATAGGTTTTTGAGTATTATGTTTTTAGTTTCATATTTCAAGACATTTTGAATTTCTTTTTATTTCTTCATTGACTCATTGGTCATTCATGGAACTATTGTTTAATTTCCATGTACTTATACAATTTCCAAAACTTGTCTTGTTGATTTCTAGTTTTATTCCATTATAGTCAGAGAAGATATGTACTGTGATTTCATTAGCTTTTTAATTTGTTGAGTGTTGTTTTGTGGTCCAACATGTTGTCTATCCTAAAGAATGTTCCTTATGCCAATGAGAAGAATGTATATTCTTTAGCTGTTAAATGAAGTATTCTGTAAGTGTCTGTTAGGCCTAGTTGGTCTGTATATAGTACAGTAACTTTAACTTCTGTGTTCATTGATTTTTGGGGGAGTCTGGATAATCTATTGAGTGAGGTGTTGGGGTCTCCAATTATTATTATTATTATTGGTACCAGGAATCAAACTCAGGACCTTGTGCTTGCCAGGCAGGCGCTGTGCCACTGAGCTATACCCCTGGCCTCCTCCAACTATTATTGTGTTAGTGTCTATCTTTCCTTTTAGATCTAATAGTGTTTGCTTTATATAATTGAAGGTCCAGCATTGGGTGCATATATATTTACAGTTATTTCCTCTTATTAAATTTATCTTTTTATCATTATATATTGACTTGTTTTTTTTACAATTTTTAATTTAAAGGCTATTTTATCTGATATAAATATAGCTACTTTTGCCTGCTTTAGTTTTCTGTTTGCAGGGTGTATATTGTTTCTATCCTTTCACTTTTAATCTGTATGTCTTTACTGGTGAACTAAGTTTCTTGTAGGCAGCACATTGTTGGGTCTAGTTTTCTTTAATCCACTCAGCCAGTCTGTATTAATTGGGAGAATTAATTTGTTTATGTTCGAGGTTATTATTGCTAAATAAGGACATACTCTTGTCATTCTGATCATTTTTTTCTCATGGTTTTATATATTCTTCATTCCTTTCTTCCTTTTATTCATCTTGTTATTTGGTGGTTTTCTGTGTTATAGGGATTCATTCTCTTTCTCTTTTTTTATGTTTGTTCTACAGTTGAATTTTTATTTGGCATATTTTCATTATGGTAGTTATCTGTCTTTCATTTCTAGTGTAGGACTACCTTAAGCATTTCTTGTAGGGTGGTCCGATGGTGAGGTCACTTTTAGCTTGTATTAGTACATCTTTATTTTTCCTTTATTTCTGAAGGACAGCTTTGCTGGATATAGTATTCTTGGTTTTTTTTTTTTTTTTTTTTTTTCTTGTAGAACTTTGAATGTTGTTTTCAAGCCTGTAAGGTTTCTATGGAGATGTCTGCTATTGGTCTAATAGGGATTCCCCATAAGAGACTTGATGCTTTACTCTTGCTATTTTTAGGATTCTTCTTTGTTTTGTACTTTTAAGAACTTCCCTATAAATGTTGCTTAGAGAGAATGTTTTTTGGTCAGATATGTTAAGGGTCTTTGAGCTTCCTTCAACCAGATGTCCATATCTTTCCCAAGGTTTAGAAAGGTTGAGCAATTATTTTATTTAGTATATTTTCTGTGACTTTTTCTTCTTCTAGAATGCTCATAATGCAAATGTTTACTCAGTGCTGTTCTAGAAGTCTCAAAGGCTTTCTTTAGTCTTTTTCATTTCCTTTATTTCTGTGTGCCTGGTAGCAGGGTAGGGTGTTTGTCAGTGTCTGGGAGCTGCACAGGTGAAATTAGAGCTCCTCTGGGGCCTGTCTACTCAAAGAGGCCTCCCTACTTCCTGGGCCAAAGGTCAGTGGACAGAGTCAAGTATCTGCTTCTCAGAGCCTTAGCAGGCTGCTCACCTGCTTCTTGGGGTCACGGGAGAGTGGATGGGCTGCTGGCTGCTTCCTGGGAGCTTCAGTGCCAAGCTACTCAGGGCTGATTGCCCAGCTTCTTGCGTGGGCCAAGAGTGCACAAATGGGGCCGCCCAATTGCTTCTGAGGCAGCAGTGGGTAGGCTGCTTCACGGGACCCCTGAGTGGCAGGGCCTTAGGATGGCTTTACAGAACCGGACCCTGGCATGGGGGCTTGGTGGAGATTGGGCTCTGTCCCTGGGGCAGGGTACCATGTGGTAACCCAGCAGCTCCCCAGACAGGGCTCAGGGCCTGTGAGAGAAATTTATCCCTTTAATGCTTGTATTATAAGCTTAAAATGTATGATCTAAGCACCCTCATAAACTAGAAAAAAAAAAAGCAAATTAAACACAAAGTAAGAAAGAAGGAAATATTGAAGTGATAATAAAGTATGAAAATCACTGAAACAAAATGAACATAAAAGAAAGAGCTAATCAAACCAACACTGGTTTCTTGAAAAGATCAGTAAACTTGATAAACCCTTAGCTGGACCAATCAAGGAAAAAGGAGAAAAAACACAAATTACCAATGTCAGAACCAAAGAGGAAACACCGCTATAAATCCTACAGTCAGTAAAGGGACAATAGAAGAATGTCAGGAATAAGTTATGCTAATAAATTCAACAATTTAGACAAAAGCTAATTCCTTGAAAGCACAAATTACCAAACTCTACACAAGAAAAAAAAAATGAAGCTCCTGAATATATCTAATATAGATATTGTATTGTAATTAAAACTCCTCCCACGGGCCGTTGATATCGCTCAGCAGCACAAGCACCTGCTGGCAAGCATGAGGTCCCGAGTTCAACTCCTGGTATCCACATTAAAAATAAAAATAAAAAATAAAAAATAAAATAAAACTCCTCCCACAAAGAAACCTTGAGGCCCAGTGGTCTCCCTGGTAAATTCTATAAAATGTTCCATGAAACATTTAAGGAAAAGCATCAGCTTTTCACAAAGTCTTTTCAGAGGAAAAGCAAACAGTGGATGGGTTTTACCAGGTTATCCAATAACAAAGCCATGCAGAGGTGCGATGGTCTGTAGTAAATGCCAATGTTTAGAACTGCTGGTTCCCTGGGCTCTTAAAAGTCTGAATTTAGAAACTTGCCTAAGTCTTTGAGTTTGTGAACCTAAACTTCCAGTTTAGGATTTGTTTTCCTCAAGGCTGTTTATTAGTTGTAATTTAACCATTTCTCAGATGTTGCTGTTGTTTTTCCTCTACCCTTGGGGAATTTCTGCTTTTGTTATCTGAGATTTTTTTAAGTCCCTCAGACCATCCCTCCAGGAGGATTTTCTTCCACCCTGAGCACCACTGAGGTGCTCACTGGAAATCCCTTCAGTGTGGTCTCTTGATGTTAAGCTCTCTGTTGTTGTCAACCTGTAAGCGTCTATATTTTGTCTTCATTCTGAACCCACAGCTCAGGCTGACAGTTAATGTTCTCGACTCTTCATAGTCCCAACCGGTGGCCTTCTGCCTGCCTGCCTTTCCCACGGGGCCTCACTGGTCTTCTCTGTGCGCCTGGTGGCCACGATGGCCTTCCCTGCCCAACTGTTTACCACATGCTGTGCTTTCTGTAGTGTTTATAATATTTTCTCTTTAAATACTGTCTCTTTTCCATTTCTCCTATTTTCTCCTTTGAAGTCACAATTTTAAAACATCTTGGAGTGTCCCATTTTATTTCGTGTCCTTTTTAAATGGCCTGCCTGTGTCCCTGAACTCAGCTATACCTTCCTCATCCCCAGCCACTGCTCTCTGCAGCCTACTGAGCTCTGCAGCCCACTGACCGAGCCTTGGCCCTTTCCTAGCTTTTCCAGGCATCTCCATTTATAAGTGTCCCTTTTTGATCGGTCATTTTTCTTCTTCCCGTTTTGTACTATTTGGCAGTTTCACTTTCTCGATTGTGGGTTGGGCACTGGGCATTTTTCTGCTGATCCTCAATCATAGTGACTTTTCTTTTCTTTTTTCTTTTTTTTTGGTAGTACTAGGGATTGAACCCACAGTCTTCTCATTGAGCTACCTCCTTTATTTTTATTTTTAGACAAGATCTTGCTAACTCTCTAAAGTTACCCTGGCTGGGCTCAAACTTTCGACCATCCTGCCTCAGCTTCCCAGAGTTCTGGGATTGAAGGCATGGCCACTATACCCACTGGTGGCCGCTTTCTTGTTACTAGATGATTGCGTGTGGCACTCATTGCTTGCTTGTGGTTGTTCAGAGGCTGTTGCTTTTCCTCCCACTGTGGGGTGGCCAGTATGGGTATTCCTGGGGCAGGTCAGATGCAGGTCTGTTAAGTATTTATGTTGTCTGGTCAACAGATAGGCCCTGAATCTGCCCCTCTCACAACTTCTGTTGTGTTTTTGTGGCCTTTTGGGGTGATTGCTGGGAACCACCCCCTCCTCACCACTGTCCTGAGTCATCCAAGGCCTCACCCAGCTTCACTCCAGGAAGGAAGGAAGATGACTTGGTGTCCACAGGGGTCTCCACCAGCCTCAGTGTCCTCTGGACGTTGCAGGCTCTTTAGCAGCTTGTGGTTCTGTGGATCTGGTCTCATACTGCAACGGCAAGCGGAAACACCGAAATGACACCCAGGATTTGGAGGCAGATTTATTTACGTTGACGGGCACTGATCAGGATCATTCCCAGAATATCAGGCCCCCATCTCTGGTGGTCTAGGGCTTTTATACAATGCACAAACAGGTACAAAGGAGGTACAAAGGTGAGACAGAACAGCCTGGCAGTTCTTCTGATTAGCTAGCAGGGTGAGATCATTGGTTATAAGGGTAGATTAATGATCATCAGTTCATGAAGCTTGGTACAATCAGGCATCCTGCATGTTCGGTTATGCTGTCAGGGTTACAGGGGTCAAGAAAGTAATTACAAAGCCATGAAGCCGTTACAGAGCTAGGCAGTTTCAAAAGAACAAAGTTTTAAAAGAACAGTTTCTCTTGTGCAGTTTTTCCCTTTCAACATCACTGTCATTTGACCAGCATCCAGGTATAAATCCACTATTTGATCAGCTTTGGATAGTCCACTTTGGGGCTCTGCTTTCCTGACATCTGGGGTCTGATCACCCAACCTCAGTGACTTACGGATCTGGTATCATAGTTTTGCAGTTCCACAGTTGAGGATGTTGAGGGTCACATGCTGTGTGTGGTGGGTGTGAATGTGAGCATACGATTGTTCCTGAGGCTGCTTTGTGTCGGGGTGAGCAGGGCAACATTGGGCAGCTGTAAGCTCTTTGTCTCTGGTGCCGCAGAGCACTGCCCATCCCGGATGAGTCCAGAAATAATGTTAACTAGGGCTCTGCAGGTCTCCACCTGTCTTAGTTACTATTCTCATTGCTGAGACAAAATACTTGACACCCAAAGTTAACGGAGGAAAGGTTTATTTAGCTCAGTCTGTAGAGGTTTCAGTCCATAGTCAGCTGGCTTTACAGCAGAGGAGCATCACAGAGGAGAAACAGTTCATGGTGAGCAGAAGGTAGCAAAGTAAGCAGGCAAGGGAAAAGACAAGCCTCTTTCTGTCCCTTACATTGTATCCAGGCTCCCAGGATTAGGGCAGTGCCAAACCAATCAGTGGACCGTTCGAGTAATCATCTGCCCTTAATTCTAGCATTTAATCCTAGCATGGTACCATGAATCAATCACACACTCTAAATTCAGCCACTTCTGAAAAAGCCCTGCCTATGACTGCCTCAGGCTTTGGGGGGACATCTAGACACAAGCCACAATACCAAGTAAACTCAGATCTTACAGCCTGGAATTTTCAAGGATTACAGGACACTGGGTGGCGAGTAGTGGGCCTGGGGCCTGATTCTGGAGGCATCAGAAGTGGAGTATTCTTCTAGTTGGCAGAATAGTGTATCACAGACTCCTAGGAGCAAGAACAACACATTCCTGGTCCAGGCTGTGGCAGGGGCTGAGGAACATGGCCGTTCCCAGTGTCTCCCTGACAATGTCCAGTGCAGGCTCAGTGCAGAGGGACTCTGCATCACTGGAAGGAGCAATGCTGGTGAAGAGCGAGCAACACCCTTGACTCAGGAGTGGTCCTAGAAGGTCAGAAAGACCTCTGGTGCATTGAGTTTGGATCTGGAAGGTCTCCAGGAGCACATGTGTTGAAATTGTGGTCCCAGGAGTGGCACTATTTGGAGCTCGTGGGACCTTTATGATATGGGGCCTAGTAGGAGGTCCTGGTGACTGAGAATGGGCCCTTAGGAGGTCCTGGTGACCAGAGACCTGCCTCAAGAGGTCCTGGTGATGGGCTATAGGCTACTGGGAAGTTCTGGTGACGGGGGGTAGGCCCTTGGGAGGTCCTTGTCACTTGGGATATGATCTGAAGGTGGTAGTGAGACCCAGGGCTTTTCCTCTTCCTCTCATCCCATCCATGAGCTGCCATCTCTCTTCAGCTTGATGAGCTGTTTCATCACAGCCTGGAAACACTCAGTCCCTGAATGTGCCCGAAACCTTCAAAATGTGACCCAAACTAAACCTATCCTCTTTCCAAGTTGCTTATTTCATGTTTTGTCATAGCGACAGGAAGTTGACCAATACCGGGGCCCCTGTAGGTGAGGCCCCTAAGCTTAGATCCTGGGAAACACCTGATTGTGTCTCCATTAGCCATCCCCTGCAGGAGGAGACAGCGAGGGCTGTGGCCGTGGTGACCCCAGTGCTGCTCCAGATCTGCAGTCACTCCCTACTGCAGTGTGTGCCTGGACTCGTGCTGCTGCTGAATGCCAACTTCTAAGGCCTCAGCAGGGGTCCCCACAAACCTGCTCCCCATTTCACGCCAGGTGCCTGCCACACCTTGCAGTGTGTACCCGTTGGTGCACCCAGCGCCCTCTGCTGTGTGGCGTCCAGAGAAGGTGCTAGAACAGCCCCCAGCATTTCTCAGGGACAGATGGCCTTTATTCAGATGCAACGATCAATAAATGAACACGCCACGTTTCCAAAACCATCCCTCTCTGTGTGTTTCCTGTGTGTCACCTGCCTTCGGTGCCAGCAGCATGGGGGCTGCCTTGGCCAGTGAGTGGGCGCAGTAGTGGGCTGGGCGCCAGTTCTGAGGTATTTGACAGCCTTGTGGGTGCAGCGCTCTTTGGGGCATCCTCTCGTCAGCATCACAGGCAGCCTCAGGAATGGTAATAAGTTACAGGGACATAATGTAGAGCAGACTCATGGTCTCTGGATTCCTAAGCCTGCAGAAGGGGCGTGTCACAGCCATCCCCTGGCTGCCACTGAGGGCGGTCTGTGCAGGGCCTCCTGTCAGCCCTTGGCCTGTCCACCTGGGAGCCCTCAGTGACCCAGACCTGGGTCAGACACAGTTATCAGGGACACACTCAGTCTCCTCCTCAAGCATGGGGCAGGGCGTGCCGTTGTTGGCAGGCTGCATGCGGACGTAGCGAGTTCTGACCTTGGCTCCTAGCTTCCCGCAGGGACCTCTGCACAGGCCCCAGGGTGACCACAGGGACACCTCGCAGTCCAGTGGTGTTTCTGGAACTGAACCAAGAACAGAGATCCATCAGGGACACAGGGACAGAGGGACCTCCTGTGTACAATGTGATCATGGAGTGCAGGCCAAGCTGTGCCTCTCCAGGCTGAGTCTGTAGGTGTCCTGTGTTGGGCCATGGGGAGAGGGTGCCCTGGTTCTAGGAGTCCTGTGAGGGGCATGCTGTGACAGCACCAGCCCTCCTGCTGCCCTGACATTCATAGTCTGCTTGTTTCTGAAGACCTGTGACAGTGGGCCCTTTGGGTGTTGGGCTTGTCCCCTGTGGGGTCCTGGCACTTCAGTGTCATTGTTCCTTCTCCTGTGTTTCCATTATAGTCACATTTAAAAATCACCCACTTGCAGTTATGGTTAAATCACCTAGTAATTCCCATGTTTCTGTGCTACTCCTCAGACATCCTGGGTGGTAGGTAGAGAAGGGGCATAGCATGGTCCTGCCCCATCTAGTGGCAGCTCTCTGGGTGGAATTCTTCTGAATTCTCTCCTGTTGGGTCCAAGATGGGGTCCCCAGGCCAGCACGGCCAGCTCCATTCATACCCGCCCTCTCCTCTCTATGTTACTCCAAGCCCATGTGACTGGGGGCCCCATGGGTGAACAGATGGCTCCTCTCGGTTGATCTGCCTGCCAGGTGGCATGGTGTATGTGGGTGTGGCTGGTCCCATGAACATGTGCCTTGTGTCTGTCCACCCAGGTGGTTTTCTATTCAGACAGCAGAGTTGGTCTCCCGTTAACCCTGAATGCCTTGGTACCAGCTGGAGGGTTTATCTGCCCTCTCCAAGCCCTGTTGCTCTCCCCACTGCCCACCTGTGGCACTCAGGAATAGCAAACGTGGCCCAGGTTACCTGAGAGGCTGTTGATGATCTCATTGCCCCTGCTGACCAGGTCTGGGGCGGGTGGGACAAAGGCCCTGGTGCTCTGCCGGAGCCGCACCAGGGTTACTCTGGCCATGGGCGGCAGGGACTTCAGCCGCGGGTAGTAGAAAGAGTTTGCCGGGTGACTGGGTGAGGAGGACGTGATCTGGGGTAGAGGAGAGAAGGGTTGGCTCAGGGTCCAAGAAGCCCACCTGCATGCATGTGCAAAGCCTCCTGGGCCCCAGTGTCCATCAGGGCAATGCCAGGAAGCAAAGCCCAGCCTAGGTTTGGAAAACACTACGATGTGTCCTCATCCACCTTATTCACCACATCTGGTGCCATGCAACTCTTGGCTCTTCCCCAAGGTCAAAATGACCAGGAAAGGTCAATGTTGTGAATCAACTCAGACACTGAAACAATCAGGACAGCACAGCTAAAAATACCTATGAAGGAGGACTCTAGAACCGCTGCAGAAAGTGACAGGGACAAGGGTGAAGTGTGTCTGAAGCCAGGGGGTATTGTGACGGGGATTTGTTACAATGTTTGTGACAGGGATTTGCCGCAATGTGTCTTTTGCTGGAATAAATTTTTTTTTGTGTGTGGGTTCCGGGAGTCGAACTTGGGCCCTCGCGCTTGCCGGGCCGGCGCGTATGCCGCTGAGCCATCTCACTGGCCCCAGAAATATTTTAAATTTGAGCATTTGCTGTATGTTTTTATCCCACTGTAGACACCGTGATGACAGGACTGCCAGGCACAGCTGCCAGTGCTCACAGCAGCCTGTGGAGCAGGGCCAGGAGGGGCTCTTGCACCCCGAGCGTGGCTCTCTTCCCGGCGGTGCTGGCCAGGCCCTGGGCAGCTCCCTAGACAGGAGCCACAGGCTGGGCCCAGAGCCTCTGCCTCATAATCGCTCTTAGGAGCCTCAGGTCCACCTACCTCAGTCACGGCGTCCTGCGGGATGGTTGCGAAGTTAGGGGAGGAGAAGGTAAAGCCACTGTCCGTCCCAGCGTCATGCGGGTAGAGGTCCAGGGCCACCTGCTCCTTCCAGCGGCCCCCCTCACACAGGTCCAGGCTGTCCACACCCACAAACCAGTCAGGGCTTGGGACGATGCGTACCACGAAGGACACCTGGGTACGGGTGGAGGCTCAGCCGTGCAAGCCTGGGGACATCACCCTGGTCTCTCTCACACACACCTGCACGCACGTGCACACATGCAACCCGCTGTGCTCACCAGCGAGTGCCTGGGATGCACCTCCAGCTCTGAGGCCATCTGCCCCGTGCCGCTGGGGACAGCGGGGGCCGAGAACACAGCGTGCACGCTCTGCAGCTTCTCCCCAGCAGCCTCGATCTCCTTCATCAGGGCCCAGGCCTCGCCCCGCTCCACGAAGTCCCGCAGCCCATTGCTGACATACTCATTCTTCCTCCACATGGTGTAGTCAGAGCTGTGTGCTGCCCCTGTGGGGCCGGCCATGTGAGCTGCCCACCAGGACAGGCACTGTCCTGGCCACCCAAGGGGACACCATGTCCTCCTTTCTGAGCACCAGCTCCCATGGCCAAAGGGAAGAAGCCACGTCCACCCTAACCATGGCAGACAGTGACAGCCTGTGTCCACACGTTGCTGGACACCCAACTGGTGACCAGTGAGCAGCCAGCCTTCCCCTGATGGTGGCCATCCTGCCCTCGCACCCCAGAACCCAGAACAGCACTAGCCATTGTACTATAGGTGCTTAGCAAGCCTCCTCCCAACCCTTTCTCTCTTCCTCTGTACTGGGGATTGAACCTAGGGTCTTCATACTAAGTTACATCCCCAGCTCTTTTATTATTTTTTATTTTGAGACAGAGTCTCACTAAGTAACTAAGTCACCCAGACTGGGCTTGAACTTGTGATCCACCTGCCTCAGCCTCTCGGAGTGCTGAAATTACAGGTGTGCGCTACCATGCCAGCCTATAAATATTTCTTGTGCTGAAGTGTGCTGGATGTGTTGTGCTGTGTGGCTGTCAGGAGCTGTCTGAGGCTGTACCCTCTCGGCAGGGGAAGCTGGGGGCAGAGGGGTCCTTACCCAGCAATGAAGACCACTGTGCAGGTGGCCGGAACAGGGGGTACTGCTTGGGGAAGGCTGTCTGGCTCCACTTGCCCGTAAAGGTGAGGCTGTACCTGGTCAGCGGCCGCGCTGTGCACACAGATTCCCCGCCCAGCAACTGGCTGGTGGCACAGCCCAGGGAGGCCAGGAGGAGAGTGCAGACAGCCCTTTTCAGGGCAGTGGTGCCCGTGCTGTCCATGGCTGCAGAGGGAGGGTGGCGTCACTCGTGGATACCCTGCAGGGAGTCTACAGAGCCCGGTGCGGTGCTGTGCATGCCCTTGCTCCCCAAAACTCTCCTGCTGAGCTTTGTAGATGCCCCATCCAGGGAGGCAGAGCACACCAGGTTGCTGGGCTGGGTCGGGCCGCCAAGTGTCCCTGAGGAGTTCCAGGACTCCAGTACTCCCTGGAGGTTCTGCAGAGGGCACAGGACTCACCCGGTCTCACCGAGGTCCCCCCCCCCCCGCCCGCCGCCATGCTGCCCCACACGGGACCTCTGCCTGCCCCAGTCTCCTGACCTCTAGGATCCGGAAGGTCCAGGCACCCTGCCTGGCCCAGTTTTCTTCGTGCTCGTTGGTGCTCAGCACTCACCGGCAGGAGGGGGTGCGGCGACAGCTGATGACAGCCCACTGCTCTGTCAGTCCCTGGAGTGGAGAGTCGGGCTGGGTTGGCCGAGGGAGAGCGGGCTCCTACAGCTGCTAAGCTCAGGCTCCTGCTGACACTGTGTTCACTCTGCCGGCCAGGCCGGTAGCCCCACCCCGCTTTGTCTTCCCCTCACTCCCTCCCTCCGCCCACTACCCTCCCTTGCTCCTCCTCCCTGCTGGGGTGTGGGGTAGGAGCGGTTGCTGCTCTGAGGAGCCCAGGGCTGAATCCCAGGGGCCCAGCTAGGGTCACAGGCCCTGTTCACACCTTGCTGCAGGTGTGGCTGAAGAGCCCCTTCCTGGCCTGACCTACAGTGTGGAAGACGGACTCTGGGCTTCAGCCAGACACCATCGCCTCTTCCCCATGGTGGCCTGCAGCGGCACAGGGCAGGGGATGTCCAACTGCTGCCTGGGGGCATCGGGACCCGTCCCTCCCAGAGGAATGGGGATCAGGTCAAGGACCAGCCACAGAAAGGGCCCACTCTCCCAGGACCCCATGTTTGTATGCTGGCCGCCACCCCCACTGGAGCACTTGCCAAGGGCAGGGGCTGACTCCCCTTCTTGGGGACAGGCTAAAAGATTCTGCAGTTTATCGCTACTCAGCTGCTCAGCATCAGGAAGTTGTGTCCAGAGCCCCTGCCATGGGGTCTAGGAGCTGCAGAGAAGCTTGCTCAATAGCCCGGCCCTCCCTGCTTGTCAGAGTCCCCAGAGAACTTCCAAGCTCAAACAAAACCCATTCTGAGTTTTGGAACCCCGTCAATGTTTCACATACTCAGCCAGAGAGAGAATAAATAAATCCAGCAAAGACTGAATGCAAACAAACCCAGTGATGTAACCTGCATTTCAAGTAAATACCACGGCCATGGAGAAGCGACAGAGACACAGTATCCAGACTCCAGCCCTGCGGCTGGCGGCCCTGCGTCTGGAGCTGAGGCCTCTGGTCACACCACCTCTTTCCACTCTTCAGTCATCGAGGACGCCAGAGTGGCTTGTGTGGTTGCGCCTGTCAGTGCTTACCGTAGTCTGAGCCCATGGAATCAGAACACTAACTCACTTAAGCTAACGAAATAGGGCTATTGCATGTTAACATAGGTGGCATGTTTTATTAAAATGCAGCTGTGTACTTCGAGATAAAAATCCTTAGAACTTGAGCCTGGGTTTGTGCAGCTCTTGACATTGTTGTGCTGCACGCCCGTCTCTCCAGTCACCTGATGGCCTGTGTTGGGGTGTGCAGCCCTGTGCTGGTGTGGAAGGGGGCTGCCATCTTGTCAGAGGAGGGTGTCCACAACCTTGGCAAGGTGTGCTCAGCAACAACAGTGCTCCCTGCGCACCTGGGTGTGGGCACACACACACTCACGTGTGTACGTGCAGCGAATTCACGCATTCCACAGGTGCTGAGCACTCCTGCCTCTCAGAGATGGGGACACAGAAGTAACCCCAGGGGACGTGAGGCTATGGGGTCTGGGTGAGGAGAACACCAGTGTAGGGTGAGCTCTGCTATTCAGTATGTGTTTGGTCAGTGGGCTGGCACTAGCGCCCAGGGCCCCTGAGGACAGGGCCTGCCTGGAGGTCACCCCACAGACTCTGCTGAGCTGGTGTCCAGGGCAGTGTGGGTGGGGCTGTGGCCGTGGGCCAGCGTCTATAGGGCTAGTGCCGCATGCCTGTCTACACCCTGCCCACAGCAGCTTCCCCTGTCCCCTACCCCTTCTGTCCCTGCTGTGGGTCAGGTTGGTGTGCACACCCCAGGGCGTTGGCAGGTTTCAAAGTCAAGTGTTCACCCAATGAGTGGCTGATAGTGGCCTCCCACAGGCCCCAGGGAGCTCTTAAGTTCCTCCACAGCTGGGGGCAGGCTGGGGGCTCAGGACTGCAGGCTAGTGCTTGTCATACTCTGTCCCCTGTGTGGGGCCCAGAGCCCACAGTGCTCTGAAGGGACCTTATAGATCCTAGCGGGGGGCAGGGTTACACAACAGTGGTTTCAGGGCATGGCCTGAGCCCCAGGGCACTGCTGACTCATCCTGGAGCCCTCACCCCTGGGCACATTTATACCCGCAGAGACCACGCCCACCATAGGCACACTCTCGTTGCTCACTCCACAGACTTCTGCGCCAGGCCTGGCTCCAAATGAGCATCAGTCTCTGTCCACACTCAGCCCTGGAGGCTGCTTCCACCTGGGCCTCCAAGTCCCGGGAATGGGGCTGTGCAGTCCTCCACCTGCTTCCTGGCTCCTCTTAGCCCTCGTGGACCACCACCACCACCTCGCCAGGGGCCCTGTGCTTGCTCATGCCTAGGGCCTTTGCACTTGGAGCTCCTCTCCAAAGATGCCTCTTCCCGGCCAGCTACTTCCTGTCCTGAGTTCTGGGGAGACCCCCTCTTACCACCCAGCCCAGAGGAGCACCTGGTCTCCCCCTGCACACACAGCATGGTTTTGGGTTCCATCCAGGCTCCATTAAGAGGAAACCCAGCCAGGGTCAACAGACAGAGATTTGCTGCAGGGTGTTAAGTGGCCTGCAGAGGCATTGCGGGCTGAAAGCCTACAGGATGGGGCTTCCAGGGCCACACAGTAGCCGGCAATGCTGAGTTGGCCCCATCCCACCTGCCCAGGAGCCACCCGGGGCAGCACCCTGCTGCACCCTCCAGTGCCTCTGTTCCAGGGTGAGTTCTGCCAAGTACTTCTTTCTGATGCAGAACCAGAACTGGGTCCGTGAGCCAAGTCCTTGTGTTCAGTTTGTGGCAGAGCCCCTAGGAGGAAGGTGGAGTGGCTGAGCCTTCACCTTCCCCTTCTACTCTTTGCTGCCAGCTGGCCCTGTAGTGCCCACTGCCATCTTGCCTATGCCAGCACAGGGTCCTGCAGCCTCCTGGGCCTGGTGAGCACACGTTGGGAAGAGCACTGGCTGCTGCCACTGGATGGTGGGCAGCCATCGCCTCCCTCAGCTGATGCCTGTCCATTCTCAGAAGCATTTGCCACCATTTGGTTCTCCACACGAAGTCAAAAGCTGGGTTCTCAGCACGACTGAAGAACTCTCTCCTTCATTAAAACAGAGGAAACTGGCAAAAATGTTACTTTTTTTTCAGTACTCAGGAAATTAAAGACGTAGCGGTCTATAGGGAGTTATTTCATCAAGAAAATTGGCGAATTGTGGTAAAAACAAGGTTTGTGATGCTCTAACATCCCTGCCCCAAGCTCTGTAGCCATGGGAACTCACAACCCACATCTTGGTGAAGCCTTGGCTGGTGGCCTCACACTGGTGAGAAGGGTCTAGGGCTCCCCCAGAGCTGTCCCTGTCCAGCCTGTCTCATGGGTCCCTGGAGAAGCCCCTGGGGAAATTGTCTGTGACCTGACTCAGAGCTCGCCTGGTGGTGTGGGGACCTGTCCTGGGGCATTTGCAGGCACTTAGAGTTCACCGGCATGAAAGCCACTGAAGGTGATGGGAATGCTGTGCTGCTGAAAGGTGCTGCCGAGGTGGTGGCTAAGGGCAGGTAACAGACTCAGCACAAACACAGGAGGCAAAGCTGGGAAATGGGGTGTTCCCCGGGGAGCTTTGAAAAATTCCAACCTACTCGGGATTTAAAGGCCACATACATCCCCAGGGCTGTGCACAGCCCAGGAGGCCTGAGCCCTCCCCTCTGCCTGGCCTTGGGCTCTGCAAGCGGGAGTGAAAGTGAGTGCTACCGCTGAGAAGTGCACTGCCCAGCGAGCCCCATGGACCTGGGGACAGGCTCCAAGATTGGAGGAGAGCTTCTCATGTGATAATGACCTGACTGCTGAATTAACCAAGGACAGTCTGGTCACATGTGGGAAAGAATACAGATTTACAGAATTCAGAAAACAGACTACAGCAGGCAACAGCAGCAACAAGGAGAGGGGAGGATCTAATTATAGCTACCACATTATATTATTTGAAATGTTCAGTTTTCAACAAAAACATTATGAGACAGGCAAAAACACAGGGAAGTATGGCCACACGGGGAACACAGCTGTCTGCAGAAACCATCTGCGGAAGCTCAGGTACTGGACATACTGGACAGAGACTTGGTGCCCTAAGAATTCCAGGAAGCCACAGCAAGAGAAAGCGGTGCTCACCAAGTGGAGATGCCAGCGAAGGGCAAAAGCTGCGGGGGAGAACCAAATGGAAAACCCGGGGTTGCAAAGTACAATAGCTGAACTGAGGGCTCAGTGGGAGATTTGAGCAGATGGAATAAATAATCCACCAAAAGGAAATAGATCATTGGGATCATCCAGTCTGGGAAGAATGTTATCCTACACACCCACGCAGAGACCCACACTGAGTCACGTGCAAGGGATCCTCAGGATAAGGCCTGGCTTCACTAGGACTCATGGGAGCCAGGAGGCAGGGGTGACATATTCGCCGTGCTGGGAGAGAAAAGGACTGTCATCCCAGAGGTCCACATGTGAAAGGTCAGTCCTTCAAAAATGAAGGCATTCCAGGCACTCAAAACCAGAATTCTTCATGAGGAAGCTGCCCCACAAGAAACACTAAAGGGAGAACTTTAGATTGAAATGAAAGTGTTGCCAGTTAGCCTAGAGTTCATCTCCTTGATTCAGATGAAAAGCCTGAATTGTTAAAGTGCAGCTCTGCTAGCAGTCCTGATGTTACCAGATAGCACCAGATAATGCTGGATTGTCAACAGCTGACACAGGCAGCTGCTGATTATTGCTACTGTCAGATGGTCAATTTATGGGACTTTTGGGTCCCACATCGATCAGGTCTGCAGGACTCAAAGCAAGTATTTTAATAGGCCCTGCCTGTGCTGCAGCACAAAAGGGCCAGTACACTGGAGGGAGCCCTGCTAGACTGACTGGGAGAAATGGCTGGGGCTGCTTATATGGCAGCTTATATAGCAGCTGCAGGCCTGTGATTGGTCCAACTGCAGGCCCATGATTTGTGGAGGGCTCCAGGACAACCTTGAAGGGGTGGGGCTGGAGCCAGGGAATCTTCTGGAAGGGTTGGAAATATTAATAGTGGGTGCAGATCCTTCCCTCTCTGATCTTAGCCATGCTAGGTTGCCCACTCCCTTCCCAAAAAGGCAACAGCAGCATCTGAAGTGGGGTAGGGGCCAACACTGTGCTGACCATCGAGCTGCAACGTGTTTGAGCAGAATGCAAGAGGGTGGCTGCTGGGTAGCCAGGGAGGACACCAAGCAAGTTGTCCCAGGCCACTGGGGGGAAAGGGGGAGCAAGGGGAAGTGAAGGAGGGGTGTGGCAGCCACCAGCCAAGCCCCCACCGGGCTGGCACAGGGATGGGGGATGGGAAAGCCAGGCACTTCTCACCTGTCTCAAAAGGACACAGACAGCATCTCAAAGCCACGTGAAAGGAGAAATCATGTCAAGAGAGTGGCACAGCTACATGAAGGGGACATGATGGGCAGAAGGTGGCAGGAGCCTTCTCTGTTCCTAGGTGACAGCTGCCCACAGGACCTGCTGAGGCCACTGTTTGGGATGCTGGAGTCTGGAACAGCCACATGCTGTAGTTGTCACTACCCAACTGCCACCTCCAGCCTCCTGGCAGACAGCCGCACACATGTCCCTGGAGGAGGTGGCACCAGCCCACAGGAGCCACGGCAGTGAGAGGACCCTGGCCACCACTCATCCAGGATCTCACAGTGCAGAGGCAGGTGGCCATCGACATACCTCCATTTCCGAGGCTGCGAGGGCTGGTGCCCTCCTCCCTTCTTCATGTCTCTTTTTCCCTTTAGGGAGCTGACATGAAGGACTAGTGGTTCAAAAGGAGCTCCACTCACGGGGAAAGCTAGAAAGTGACATCGTGTGCCCGCAGCACGATGCAGGCTCAGAGAAGACAGGGAAGACCTGGAGTCTGCACCTCAGGTGGATCCTTGCCTCCTCACAGAGACAGCTCACGACCAATTAAATAAAACAAAGCAATAACAATAGAAACAACACAAACCGTGGGCAAGGGAGAGAATCTGAGTCCTAGAAATTATGACATCGATGGATTCCAATGTCCAATTTTTTTTTTTTTTTTGTGTGTGGGTACCGGGGGGTCGACCTCAGGACCTCGCGCGCCAACAGGCACCCGTGCCGCTGAGCGATATCACCGGCCCCTTTTTCATATGTGGGTTCCGGGAGTCGAACTCGGGCCCTCGCGCTTGCAAGGCAGGCGCTTATGCCGCTGAGCCATCTCACCGGCCCCCAATGTCCAATTTTTAACAAAAATCTCAAGGCCTAGAAAGAAACAGGGATTTATGATGCATTTAAAGGGGAAAAAAAAAAAAAGAAGAAGAAGAAGTAGAAACCATCCCTGGAAAAGACCGGGTGGCAGATCTGCTGAGCAAAGACTAAAACAACTGTCTTAGAGATGTCGGTAAGGGAAGACGTGGGTAAGGTCAATGGCATGATGAATAAACAGAATGCAAATACGATAGAGATGTAAAATCTAAAGAGAAACCAAAATGAAATTCTGGAGCTGAAAAGTACAATAATTAAAATGATTTGAACAGGCAGAAGACAGACTCAGACATTATACCATGGCTGAGGGCATTTGTCATGCTGAGGGCTCCCTGCAAGACATGCTCAGGGTGGTCCTGCAGGGTGACATGACAGGACACCAGGTGATGACTTGAGCTGGCAAGGAAATGAAGCTCTCAAGACAGATAACATATGGGCCATCATGAAAGTCGTGACATTCATGTGACAGGCTGAATCTCCACCTCTTCGTGTTCTAAATGACTGAGAGACTTAATACATTGAAAAACAACTGTTAGCCCAAAGCTAGCATTATTGTAACTTTAGTTTGTTATTCCATATCTTATTTTGTACATAATTTAAGAGTCTAATATATATATATATATATATATATATATATATATGTATATATATATACTTTTTTTTTGTGGGTACCGGGGGTCAACCTCAGGACCTTGCGCGCCAGCAGGTGCCTGTGCCACTGAGCGATATCACCGGCCCTTTTTCCGTATGTGGGTTCCAGGAGTTGAAGTCAGGACCTCACGCTTGCCATGCAGGCTCTTATGCCGCTGAGCCATCTCACCAGCCCTAATATATTTTAAAGAATTAAGTTATTTTTGAGTACACAGCATATGAAGATCTAATTTTGTGACATCGGCAACTAAAAGAGGTGGGGATGGATCTTTAAGAGAGCACAATTTTGATGTCATTGAGGTTAAGCTGGTATAAATTCAAATCAAAGCGTTATAACTTTAGGATGCCGTAAGGCAAGTTGAAAACAGGTTGTAAGAGGACAGGAGTAAGTCTTTCCTACTGGTATTACTGTAAATGAAATGGATTAAACTCTGGTCAGAAGACAGAGGTCACGGCATGGATAAAAGCACATGTTCCAATTCTGTGTTGTCCACAAGAGACTCATTGAATCCAGGCACACACTGGCTGATAGTGAGCAGACAGAGAAGGTGTTCCACGCAAATAGTTACCAGAAGAGAGAAGGGTGACCACAAAATGGCTTGAGAGCAGGAAAGATTACAAGAACAAGGATATTATATTTTAATAAAAAGTTCAATATAGCAAAAAGAATAATTACAAACATTTTACGCCCATTTACAGACCAAAATACATCAACCAGAAGCTGAGAGGATGAAGGAAGAAACTGCAGTTCCAGTCATAAAGACTTTGCTACACCATCTTGAACAATGGACAGAACAGTCAGCCAGAGGGGAGTAAGGACATGAAGACTTAGGGCACACAGGAAGCTACTGAGGTCTGCAGACCCAAGCAGCTCACACCCAGGCCCTTTGCAAGCCCATCAGAACCTGTGTTAGCAGACGCTTGAATCTCAGTAGATCTCACAAAGTAGGTGTTGTGTAGTGTCTTCTACAAGAGGATGAAGTCAGAGTCAACACAGAAGTGAAGCTGGGAAACTCACACATCTGTGGAAATTAAACAACACACTCTTCTACAACCAGTGGATCAAAGAAGAAATCACAGGGGATTGAGAAAATACCCAGAAATGAATGGAAATGAAAATTCAACTACCAGAATTTACAGCCAAAGAAGGGCAAAAGGAGAAACTTACAGCTATAAACACTTGCATTAAAAAATAACAAGGATCTAAAATCAGCAGCTAACCTTAAAATTTAAGGAATTAGAGAAAGAAGAACTAACCCAAAAGCTAACAGAAGGAAAGACACTAAAGATTAGGACCAAGATCAATGAAATAGAAAAGCAGGAGACAAAGGCAAAGGAACCAAAGCTAGTTCTTTGAAAAGATCAACGAAATTGAGCACTTTTGTACTAAGAGAGGAGACTCAAATTATAAAATCAGTGATGAAAATGGGGATTGTTACTGATTCTACATGAATAAAAAGGGTCAAAGAGAGTTGTGACAACTGTATGACAATTGGATAATCTCAGTGAAAATGGCAAATTCATTGAAACACAAAACCTGCCAAGGCTGAATGATGAAGAATAGAAAATTTGAACAAGTTGTAACTAACATAGAGGTTGTCAGTAACAAAAAGTCTCCCATCAAAAAAATTCCCTGTGCTGGGTGTGGTGCATACACCTATAATCCCAGCACTTGGGAAGCTGAGACAGGAGGACTGCCATGAGTTTGAGGCCAGTCTGAGCTACATAGTAACCTCAAGGCCAGCCTAGAATATACAGCAAGACCCTGTTTCAAAAAGCAAAAAAAAAAAAAAAAAAAAAATCCCTGGGTCTGATGGCCTCACAGCTTAATTAATTCTACCAGACATTTTAGTGCCACTCCTCAAATTTGTCCAAAAAATTGAAGAAGGAACACTTCCTAACATGTTTTATGAGGCCAGAATTAGCCTCATACTAAAGCCAGACAAAACACCACAAGAAAAGAAAACTACAGTATTCCTGATGAATACAGATGCAAAAGTCCTCAACGAAAGACTAACCAAATTCCACAGCATGTCAGGAGGGCTCTACACCATGGCATGGTGACAGGTTTTGGAATGGTGGCATATGAAAACAGAGTGGAACCTGTTGCGTTGTTAAAATAAGGAAATAAGCCACATGGTCATCTTAATTGATGCAGAGAAAAGCATTTAACAAAATCTATACTTTCAAATAATGACAACACTCTTAGCAAACTAGGAATAGGAAGAAACAACCAAAATTAAAAGTAGGATCAAAAAATATATATCATGAATGTTTAATTTTTTTAAAAAAACTGTATTACAGTAAAAGACACATTGCCATTTATTTCTCAAAATATTCCTCCTCGCTTCAAACACACTATCTTTTATAGGGATTACATTGACTCCACAGATAACTTTGGGTAATACATAAAACTACAGACCTCTGTGTGTGTGTGTGTGTGTGTGTGTGGTACTGGGGATTGAACCCAGGACCTTGTGTATCCAGGCTAGCCTCTACCACTAAGCTACATCCCCAAACCTCCTTCCTTTATCTTGACACAGGGTCCTTCCCTGGTTGTCCTCAAATTTGCAATCCTCCTGCTTCAGCCTCCTAGGTAACTGGACTAACAGATGTGTGCCACTGTGCCTGGCCTATAAAACTCTTAAAAGAACACATATGGCAAAGCTTCACATCATTGGATTGACCATTTCTTAGAAATGACACCAGGGCTGGTGAGACGGCTCAGCGGCTTAAGCGCCTGCCTTGCAAGCGCGAAGGCCCGAGTTCGACTCCCGGAACCCACATACGAAAAAGGGGCCGGTGATATCGCTCAGTGGCACGGGCGCCTGCTGGCGCGCGAGGTCCTGAGGTCGTCCCCCCGGTACCCACAAAAAAAAAAAAAAAAAAAAGAAATGACACCAAAGCACAGGAAACAAAAATAGTGGATTTCACAAAAATTAAAATATGTGCACATAAAAGACAGTATCAATGGAATAAAAAGGCAGCTCACAAAATGGAAGAAAATATTTGTAAATTATATTTCTGATAAAGTATTAATATCTATAATATATAAGAATTCCTAAAACTCAACAACAAAAATCTGAAAGAACCAATTCAAAAATGGGGAAAAACTTGAATAATTATTTATCCAAAAATGATACACAAATGGCCAATAAGCACATGAAGAACCAGGCTGGAAGTCCAAGGCAGAAAAGTCACAGTTGAGCCCAGCAATTTATGTCTCAAAATAAAAAAAATTTTTAAAAAGGCTGGGGATATAGCTCAGTGTGAAGGCCCTGGATTCAACCCCTGAACCAAAAAAAAACCCCAAAAAACAAAACTAAGTAAAAAAATAAGAACTTATCACAAGGGTGATGTAAACCCAAACCACCACAATATGCCTCCTCACACTCATTACCATATCTACGAGCATAACCCAGAGAATAACAAGCGTTTACACAGAAGTGCAGAGCCTGGGACCCCGTGTACCCTCTGGAGGGATGTAAAATGGTACAACTGCCTACAGCTCCATCCCACCCGTGTCACCAAACACCGGCCCCTCTGAGGACTGGAGACACTCCCATGGGATGTTCTGGCTCCTCCCCCATTTGCTTTCAGCTGTGGGTGGAAGACAGAGCAGGAAGCCCTGGCATCCCCTGTCCTTGCTTGCCCTGTGAGTCCATGGGTTCTGGGGAATGGAATAGCAAGCCAGTGGGAGCGACAGCCTGCGGGGGTAGACCCCGGCCTGAGAGAGTCCTGCAGGGCCTCCACGCAGTTGGGGTAGTGAGAGGAAGCTGGGCCCTCACCAGGGGTGAGTAGAGAGAGCAAGGATGTGGGGGGTGGGGGAGAGGAACCCCCTTCCCACCCAGGACACACGCCATTTGGGGGGCATGGATCCAGTACCCCACTCCTCCTCAGCTCCGCCCAGTGCCCAGTGCAGCCAGAGGTCCCAGAAAGGGCCTCCACCTCCTCTGCCGGACCCTCCCAGCCTGGAAACTCTGAGCGCCTGTGAAGCCGACTCTGGCCTCCCTGTGGCCTACTTCTGGAGCACACTGGAAGTGTGGGTCAGCCTTGCTCACCCGGGGGGGGCCAGGGCTATGGAAGGAAAAACACCAAGTGGCTGTTGGCCCTGGCCCGGCCCGGCCCAGCTGTGTGGCTGTCATTGTGTCCCGCGGGGATGCGGGGCTGGTCTGTGTCTGCTCTGTGGCCTTCTCTCCTGCACTGGCCTGCTGGCTTGCCAACACCCAGCACCACCTGGCACCCTCTCTCATGGGCCTCGGCCTGGCTGCTCTAGGCTTCTGCCCCCAGGTCCATGCTGCCTCCAGGGTCTTCCACCCATGGGACCCTCCTGTTGTCCTGTAGCACCCGGGACAGAGCCTGCCTGTGGCCCAAGCCCAGGACTGCTCTGTGTAGTGGCTGAGACCACGTTCCCCAAGAACCTGGCTCCCCTTCCTTCTAGGAGTTCTTAGAGAAGTGTTGAGTGGAGACAGTGAATCTCCTTGTTGGAAATCAGAAAGTCATCCCTCCCCCCAGCCACCCACAGGGAGGATGAGTCGGACCAGTGCTGTCCCTGGGCAGTGCCGAGGGTAAGGTGGTGCTGGTCAGCCTGTAGGGACAAAAGGACAGGCTCCCACCACACCAACCCTAACTACAAAGCCCTCAGAAAAACTAGTCCTGAAATCCCTTAGCCCAAGAAAGGAGCTGGTCCCTGCGCCCTGTCCCCAGCTCCTGCGGTGCTCATGCTTCAGTCCCAACCTGCCTGGTGGGAAGTGGACCCTGCTGCATCTTTCTGCTCCACGGAGGGACAGTGACATTGGCCATCACAGCCCCTCCAGCCGGCCATGAAGGCCTTGATGTGCAGCCTGTGGAGGGCGCCTGGGTTGTGGGTAGGCCAGCTTCCCATGGCCATGCCCATTCCTGAGGGCACTGGTCACTGCCTGGGGTTGCCACTGGACTGGGCATGGAGTGAGCAGGCTATGTCCCTCCAAGGGCCGTCCCCTGCCAGGATCCTACCCCCAGTGGGACAGCAGCACCTGAGTGTTCAGGAGGGACATTCAGGATGTCCCCTCACAGACTGTGGTCAGGGCCAGGGTGACAGCTGCATGCTCTGACTGGCACCTACATCTCCCCCCAACTCTGAGGACCCTTCTGTGGGAGGCAGCCCTGAGCTGGACAGTGTGCGCCCCTCCTGTGGGTGAAGTCAGTGATCTGCACTAGGGTCCAGTGGCTGACACAGGAGCAGACAAACATGGGGCTGCCACTGTCCCCACACGCCCATGCCGTCTCCTATGCAGCCGTGAAGCACACCCACCAGGAGCTTGGTACCCTGCACCCTTCCCCAAATCCCCACTGGCTGCCTGGGCTCTGAGGTCCCTCACGGCTGTGTCTTCCGGGTGCGGGCACTGCAGGGCTCTGGGGGCAGCAAGGGTCCCATTAGGACCTCCCCTCGCATCAGTACACAACACAGCTGTGGGATGATGCGTGTGATGGTGCTGCTGGCTGTGTGTCCACAGAGACCCTGCAAGCCTGTGAGGCACCAGCAGGGTCCAGTGAAGCGATGCCCAGAGGGTCTGGGCTGAGCACTGCACCCTCCAGGCCCTCAAGTCCCCCATGGTCGCTGTGAGTTGTGTGCCCCACCTGCTGGCTGAAGGAGCAGGCCGCCCCAGGGTGCTCATCTCCTGCCCTTGATGCAGAGGGCAGTGAACGTCTGCCCCAGACCAGGCGTCCACACCAGCCTAGAAACACCTGCGAGTGTGAAGAAAGACACCAGAGCACAGGTTGTCCACACACCCTCCAGGCAGGACGGAGGAGCCAGCTTCGGACCAGGCAGGACAGGGCCAGAGTAGAGGGCAGGTGAAAGGAGGGGGTGAGCATGGAGCTGGGCACAAATGTCAGCACAGGCCCCATGTGCATCAGATGTACAGTTGACCGATACATGACCGAGATGTAAGTCCCAAACTCCTGTGCGCCAAACAACACAGGAATTAAACACACAAAGCCAACAGGAAGGCCAGGCAGGGCAGTGAGGAGCAGACAGCTACAGGAATCCCGTTGCGTCTCTATGGCAGACCCTGGGGCAGCAGGGCAGCACATTGCAGACGGCAGTCCACACACTCCTCATCAAGAACGCAGAATCTTCAGAAGCGGTGTCCATTACATACCTGGCTGCAAAGAAAACTTCAATGAGCTAAAAAGCAGACTAATAAAGTTATTTTAACCCTTCAACTGGGTGAGGTGCTGCACACCTGTAACCCTAGCACTCTGGAGACTGAGGCAGGAGGACTGCAAGCTTGAGCCCATTGCAGGCAATTTAGTAACTCAGCAAGACACTCTCTCAAATTTTAAAATAAAAGTATTATCCAACAAAATTTAAAATATAAACAAATAGCATCACCCCTCCTCCTAAAACTCAACCACCCAGAAACTAGGCAGCACATTCCTAACTACACTTTAGACAAACAGGGTCAAGTGCAAACCCTGTACTCGGGCACGTGGTGGAGACTCACTGGTCTTCCCAGAGCTGAGGGCTCAGCGGGCACAGCGCCCACCAGCACACACTCGCTGTTCTTCATAGCACAAAACAACGCGACAGTGCTCGTGTCCATCTTAAGGAAACAGTGAAAACAAAACACATTATAAAAGGTAGAGGAAATTGTGAAGTTAAAACCAGAAATTACGTGAAGCAGAAAATGAGTAAGAGGAGAAATGCCTGGGTTTTTTTCCCTAAAATGAAATAGATCTGGCCAGCCCTCCCTAGAGCCCGGTGGAGGAGTTGCCCTGTCGAGAAGGCGTGTGTGGATGTGAACACTCCACGTGTGATGAAGCACAGGAAGGACCCACTGCAGCGCGTGGGTCTGGGCCAGCAGCCTGGAAGCCAGACTGCAGAAAGCAGGTCATTTTCCAGTGGTTATAAGCTGCCAAAATGACCTTGAATCCGAGGAAGACATGACTCAATGAAGACGAGAAACTGAAAAGGTGATTCTAAATGAACCAGCGAGGGAAGCCACCAGGAACAGATATTCAGGCCGACTCTGGTCTAACCTCACACTGGAGGAGTCTGTCCAGCATTGTCTCGGCTTCCAAGCATGAAGAGATGGAAAATCCGTAGCTCATCCCATGCAGCCAATATAACTTAATATCAAAACCAGATGTGGTACACAAGGAGAAAGCCTTTAGACAAATGTCACTTTTTTCCCCTGTGGTGCTGGGGAGTGAACCCAGGGCCTTCCTCCTGAACTGTGTCCCTGGCCCATTTATTTTTATTTTTCATTTGGAGACAAGATCTTGCATGAATTTCTTAGGCCGGACTTGAATTTGTAGTCCTGCCTCAGCTTCCCAGAGTGCAGGGATTATAGGCATGTGCCACCACACCTGGTAGGACAAACGTCATTTTAAAGTGAAGATGCAAAATCAAATCTAAATAAGAGAATAGCAAACAGAACCCAATAAAATATCTGCAGAATTGTGTATCATGACCAAGTAGATCTTAGGAGGTGGCTCAGCGATAACTGAAGTCATAGCATTAACAGATTAGCACAGAAAATCCAGCAAGCCAAATCGATAGATATGAAATTTCACCAAATCCAGCAATCATTACTCATACTACAGATAGCTAAAATAGAAAACCCCCGCGGGCTCTGCTGTGACAGGCAGAGACCCTGGGTGGCACGGGCTCCTGACGGGCAGTGAGGGGTGGCCACTGCACACCTTTCCTCGGAGGCTGCAGCACAGTGGTGGCAACTCTATGGCACACATGGCTGAGTTTTTCTAAACTAAAACCTCAGTATTCAGGTATAATTGCAGTTGGCACTGGGTTTTGGGTCTCAATTTAGACGCTTTGTCCCTAGGAGGTTTGCCATCACTGCTCTAGCAGGTCCAATAAGACGGTAAAATTAAACGAGTGACAGAAACATCAGAAAAAGGAGATGAAATAGTTTGTTTTGCTGATGACATAATTATAGGCCTATAGACTCCCTCAAATTTTATTTAAAAATTAAAGCTCAATAAGAAAATTTAAAATAAGATGAATGTACAAGAGGTTGTAACTCCTGCTCCTCCAGAAATAAAACAGGGAAATGCTCCGTGGGCGACAGAGAGGACAGTGGGGAGGAGACACAGATGCCAGGACCAGCCATCCTGCCCCCACAGCCCACAGCACCCAGTGGCCCACACCCAGGCCAGCTTCGTCCCTGCCCTCAGGGATTGTCCCCACTGGGTTACACAGAAGTGCCATGTGCAGTCCGGAGGGTGGATGGCAAGGGGCAGGGCTGGGATTTCGAGGGCCAGCTCTGGGAAGGGGCCTCCAGGGCCCCACTTGCCTGGCTGCGGGGTGGGAGCAGTCAGCCTCGCAGGGGGAGGAAGCCGCCGCCAAGGAGAAGGGGCCGAACTGTCTTCCCACAGGGCAGAAGTCCTGGAGAACTGGGACAAGGAGACGGGCTCCTCGAGAGGGGAGCTCCAGGCAGTGCAGACCAGAGCTGACTGGACAGATGGGTTTCATGTTCCAAGAAGCATGCCCTGCTGCAAGCTCCCCCCCTTGAAATGAGCACTCAGCTTCCACGTCCAGGGAAATAACCTCAAACTCCTGCAGCAGAACAAGTGCCTGGTCTGAAGAGGGTGGAGAATGAGTGTCACCGTCACGCTGGCTTGCAGACTCCCCGCAGCCTGCAGGCAGGACTGTCATTCTCATTGACAGATGTGGAAACGGGCACAGAGTAGCTGAGTCACTGTCCAGGGTCGCTGGTAACCTGCCATTCATAGCAGCCAGCTCCTGGTGAGCACCTAAGACCGGCTCTGGTAGCCACACTCTTTCCTGGTTTTCCAACATGCTCCAGATACTGAGGTCCCACCTGCACTGTCCACACAGGGACACACAGGCCAGGGCTCAGGAAGCACAGGGCCATGGGAACTTGTGGATGACAACGGCTGAATCAGTAAGTGGGGAGAAGGTGTTGCAGTTCTGAGTAAATTCTGCATGGGGGGCAGGAGTCCTCGGGTTCGGATGAGCAGGTGAGGAGCTGGGAGCCATGACTGGGGGCTCGGGCTGAGCAGCAGGACAGGCCGCAGAGCTCTGCGGAGGCCAGGTGACCGCAGGCCCCAGAGAGACTCTGGCGTGGGCAGCTGGCTGCACACCCGGTCCACCCGCCCTGTGTCTTTCTCCTCCGTGACCTTATCACTGCCGGGACTGCAAAGCCATGAGCTCACACATGGGGAATGTGCCCCGATGGCCACCCCAGCATACAGCTGCTCCGCATCAGCACGGCCCTGCCCCCTGTGGCTGTGGGGTCCCATCTCCTGGGGGCCTCTGCTCTTTCCTGCCAGCCCTCGTGTGAGCGTGTGGGTACCCTCATGTCCCTGAGGCAGTGCGGAGTGGGTTGTGCTTTACTCAGAGGTCCCCAGCCCCCGAGGCCTTGTCCCTGCCTGGCCCTTGTCTCCTTGGGCCCAGGGGCCAGGCCCAGTGCAGAGCCCCAGCCCCACCCAGCTCGAGGATGGGCCTTGGCGCTTGTGCTGAGGGCTGAGGGGCAGTCACGAGGCCCACACAAGTGTGGGAGCTGGGGCTTTGCCCGCTGTCCCCGGGGGCCCCCCTTCCTGCGAAGCGAATCTCTTTCAAGAATACAGGAAAGGCTCATAGCGCCCAGCCCCTGTGGACAGCCCAGGCTATGCCCAACAGGCAGGTAGGCATTGTGGCCAGGGGTGCCGGGCAGGGAGGGAGTTGGGCACCCCAGGAGAAGGTGCTGGCGGGCCCCTACACCCCACACCCTGGAGTTTGCACCCGTGCCCCTGGGGCAGCCTCCACCAGGTGGGGGCTGATGGTGAGTGCCAGGCAAATGCAGGAAGCATGCTGGCTTCCACGGTAAAGGCTGCCTCCCACTGGTGCTCCACAGTGTGGTGTGCACAGCGCCAGGCGCAGCACCGTCGTCTCCTGGGAACACCCGGTGCCCTCGGCAGTGGCGCCCATTGCAGCTGGGGTCACGTGTCAGGCTGCTTCTGCAGTGTAGCGGATCACCGCACAGAACTCCCTTCTCTGGGGGCGGGAAGCCTAGGGCTGAGCACAGCCCAGCTCTGCACGCAGCGAGGGCTCCTCTTCCCTTGCTTCGCATCTCCCAGGCAGGAAGGGGGCTGCCCCGCAGCCCTGCCCGCGCCCAGCCAGCCTCCGTGCCAGCCTCCCTGCAGTGCGCTCAAGGACAGAACTTTCTTGGCCCGCGCCTCCCACCGGACCCCTGCCCCGCACTGTTGCAGTGGGGACAAAGAGCCATGGGCTTCTAGGGGACAAAACATTCAAACCACAGCACTGCATGCCTGGCCTCAGAATTCGTGTCTTTGTCACATGTAAAATACATTCTTTCTACCCAGGTGCCCTAGAAGTCCTCACCTGTCCAGAACCAAAAGTCCAGAGCCCAGTCTCATCTGTGAGGGATGGAGTGAGCCGAGCGCACTCACCCTACATGCTCCTCACCTCCTCCCAGACCACAGGCTGGGCCAGGCGTGGGTTGTGGGTCCCTCCAAAGCGAGACCCAGGGAGAAGAGCCTCACAGGTGCTGGGAGCCCCAAATCCATCGGGGAGGCAGCGTGCGGTCGTGAGGCCGGCATGTCCTTGCCCAGACTCCACGGCCTGATGGACGGTTGTTCTGGGCAGTCAGAGGTGACAGAATACAGCAAGTCCCCTGTCCACTCTCTGCCCTCAGTTTCCCCTGTAGCTAACACCCGGTGTGACCCCTTGGGTTCAGCATACCCTGCCAGTGCTGGCATTCAGAGTTCACGGTAGGGCTCACTGTGGGCCGGGTGTACCCTGAGAGGCTCTGGCCAGCAAGCCTGTGTCCCTCAGGAGCTTGTCAGGATTTTTTCCATATAGATCTGGTTTGCTCATATACTTGTGTGTGTGTGTGTGTATCCCCTCCCCGCAGTGCTGGGGATGGAGCTCAGGGCCTCATGCATGCTAGGCAAGTGCTCTACCACTGAGCCACACCCCAGCCCTCTTTGTTTTCTGATCTTGAGATAGGTATCACTAAGTTGCCAGGCTGACCTTGAACTTGAGATCCTTCTGCCTCAGCCTCCTCAGCAGCTGGCGTCACAGGCGGTGCCCCATGCCTGGTGGTTTGTGGTTTTTGTTGCTTTCGTGAATGGTGCCTCCTCTTCATGGTGTCTTCCAGGTGAGTGGGTTTGACTTAAGAGATGCTGATTCCAAGTGTTCATTTGTGCATGGCCACCCTGCTGACCTCACGGCCTGCTGACCTCACGGCCTGCTGACGGCTGCAACATCTGAGGTCTGTGTGAGTTGTGACAGGTGCTGAGCTGTTGTGGGGCTCTGGGCCAGGTGAGGCAAGGGACACCATCCTTCCTGGGCCCTGTCCCTGCAGTGCTGGCTGAGCTGGGCTGGCACGGTTCCAGGGGGCCGTGGGCAGACAGGGCACCCCAGGTCCCAGGAAGAGGCCACGCTTTGGGCGCTGAATGCAGGCTGGGCTGGGCTGGGTTCTGGACTCCCGGCATGGGTGCCTCTGAATCCAGGGGGTCCTGCATCTGTTGCTCGTTTTCAGACTGCAGCTGGTGCCATAGAACCACAGGCTTTGTCTAGAAGCCCAGTTCCTGGCACAGGGCATGCAATGGGTGTTAGAACTTAGGGTCACAAGTGGGCAGCCCAACCTCCAGCATCCACCGCCCCCGAGGACAGAGCCCTCCTCACCTCCTCCTGGGGGCCAGGCCCAAGCGTCCCAAGCTGTTTACCAGCAGTGCCTGGGGGACTGTGGCCTCAGACAGGGTTGGGTGGCTGAGGGGACCAGACGTCATCTGTAGCTGATCAGGGAAGATGCTGCCGTGTCCCCACAAGCTCCAAGCCGGCTCACTCACCCTGCTCACTCAGAAGCCCAACCCACAGATGCAGCCCCGGACTCACCAGGGGCGCCTCCTTCCCCGAGGTCACAGGGACCCAGGTCAGCCCCTGCCCCTACCCTGAGCACTCCAGGCAGTGCCACAGCACCCTCCCATATCCCCGCCTGGCTGGGAGGGGCAGTCTGGGCCCCTGGCTGGGGAAGGCTGGGGGAACTGCCTGTGGCTTTCCTCTCCTGACCAGGCTGTGGCCATCTCTTGGGGCTGACAGAGAGCTGGGTTCCACCCAGGACAGCCCAGCCACAGCTCCCGAGCACCCACCCTCCCTGGCCCTGCCAAGGACCCCAGCCTTGGCCTCGCCTTGCTTGCAGCTCCGGGTGCAGGCAAGGGCACCCAGAGGCCCCGCCCATCTATCTGTGTTAGCACGTGGTGCACTGTGCCCTTCTTGGGAGACCAGGTCCTGGCTGGGGATGGAGAACAAGTGAAGAAGGACATGGATGACAAGTGGGGTGGTGGGGCCTAAGGGCAGAGGCCCACTGCTCGTCAGCAGGAGCTGTGGGGTGTGCCTGTCCTGCAGGCCGTACACCAGGCAGTGGGCATCCTGACCCTGACTGTGGAGCAGGGGACAGAAGGCCCGGGGTGCCACCGCTTGGGTCTCTGTCCGGGCCAGCAGAGCCAGGTGCCCCAGGGCTGTGGGTGGAGCAAGGAGGGCTGATCCAGGCTCAGTCTGGACCCTGGTGTGGGGTTAGTGTGTCATGGGTGCAGGGGACAGAGCGGGCAGGGAGGAATGGGCCTTGGTGGCATGGTGGCCAGAGTCAGCCGTGGGGGACCAGCACGGCCTGACAGCAGGTAGAGGCCCTGTCACCACTGAGCTCACTGCGGGGTCTGGGCAGGGAAGGTCCTGCTGCCGCCCCACAGCCGGCCCCCCACAGCTGCACTCCCCGCCCATGTGGCCAGGCCGGCTGGCCCCGGGATGGGGTTTTTCCTGAGCAATTTCCAGGATTCTGCGTCTGCTAAAACACTCCCCACTGTCACTGGAAACCTGGCTCTGCGCCTGCCCTCGGCTGCCTGTGGCCTGGGCTTCCCACCCGACCGTACCTGGCCTAGGAGCTGCTGCTCAGAACTACACCCCAGCCCAGCAAGGCCAGAGGGGCTATGGCCCCCACATGCATGGGCACAGGGCTCCCAGGCAGGACACTGGCAAGAGGCAGGCAGAGTGTGCCAGCACCCAGCAGGAGGCCAGGCCTCTCCAACGCTGGCCAGCCCCAGCCCCTTCTAAGTGGTCACGGCCTTGGCCAACCTGCTTCCAGCTGGGAACAGAGCACTGTGACCTTCTGCCCAGCCCTCGCCATACCCCCAAGTGTCCAGAGTGAAGAAGGTCCCCAGCTCAGTCCTACCGCAGCACTGGGCGGCACCCACAGGTCCGAAGCCCAGTGGACACCAATGGCTGAGTGGTCAGAGCTGGAGGCCGGGGAGGGGGACGCAGAGGCAACACCTCTGGGCCTGGCATGTGGACCACTTCGTCAGAATGCATGGGCAAAGGAGGGGAGGGCCTGGCGTGGGCAGCTGTCTGGAGGGACTGACGGTATCTGGGGGCTCATGCAGGTGAGCAGTGCGGCCGTCAGCTCATGTGGTCCCAGCTCCTGTTTGGGTCAGGGTTGGGGTCCCAGCTGTGCATCCCCCATGTGCAGGGACACTGAGGCTGCAGCAGGGCCCTGGATCTGCTCTGCTGTCCTTATGACATGGAGGTGGGGATGTGCTCCCTGCCATCATGCGTCCTCCTAGGACCTCGCTAGGATGAGGCTCACAGATGCTAGGCCCCATCCCATAGTCAGGATGCTCCTGCCTCAGCCTACGCCATCTCTGGGGACAAGGCATAGGGGCTGGGCTCCAGTGGAGGTGGTGCCTTGGGAGCCTCATGGGTGAGGCTCCCTCCTGTCCTGAATAGGGGGCCAGCTCCATCCTGTCCCTGACACTGTCACCTCCAGCCTGGACTGGGACCTGATCCATCTAGACGTTGGCTGCCATGGCCTCAACAGCGAGGAATGGCCCCTCTCAGCCCGGCTCCCAGGGCCTGGGCCCTACCCGCTTCTCCATTGGCAGCCTTGGGGCTCCAGGGGGTACTGTCCCTGGTTCCACGTGGTGCTGGCTCCTCCTAGGGGAAGGGGACCTCAGGGTTTCAGCTCAGCCTGGGAGCAGGACCTGGCTGTGAATCCCACGCGGTGGCATTGACATGCTTCTTTTTTGGGACAGCAGCAGGGATACCCAAGTCCCCAGACTTTACCTCAGTGGTTTATTCAATGTCCGCAGAACTGTGGGAGCCCCCGTGAGCAAGGGCAGACACACTGGGCCTTGCTTGTCTAGCAGTGGGGGATGAGATGTGTGTGTGTGATCCAAGAAACAAGGGAGGAAACTGCTCTCAACTCCAGGAGACGTCTCATGTCCGTACCGTGCAAAGAGCTCCTGCAGGTCAATAAGACAGGGACAACCAGAGTCCCCACACGGAAAAAGACAGAGTTTCCAAGACAGGAAGTGTGGTGTCACAAGGAGCAGAAGGATGAGGAGGGTGGAGTAGCCATCTCCCCTTCCACATCGTCCTGTGTGGGGAGGCTCGGGGGCTTGAGGCCGGGGCTGAGGGAAACAGTCGCACCCCTAGCTGGGAGCGGAATCAGTCACCCTACAGCCCGCTCAGGGTGCTGGCCCCCAACTACACAGGTACAGAGCCTGGCTCCCCAGTTCTGTCCCTCAGAACACACTGGGCACATCTGTCTTCCTGGGGGAATCCGCTGATGGGGACCACACACTGAAGCTCTGTGTGTCATAGGATGGGAGGCTGTGAGGACAGCCTCGTGACAGTGGGGTCTGCACAGGTCCCCAGTGCTGGTGTCACCAGGTAGGGAAAGGGCGCAGACATGCCCTGTGGGAGGGGAGATCACTTTCCTGCTCTTGTTTAGGACTTTCAAGGGGCCCTGGCGGGGCTGTGCATCCTCCTGTCCCTTCCCCAGAAGAGCTTGGTGCCTCCCACGCACACCCCCTCAGAGATGGTTTTAAATCCTGCACATGAAGCCCCTGGCTGCGAGTGCGAAGCAGGAGGTGCCTGATCCCGAGTGGCAGAGGCAGTGGGGACACAGAGGGCAACTCCTTGCCAGGTATTGGTGCTTGGGGGTCCTGGGGCCCTGACGTGGCCATCCCTGCCCGGCCACTGGCAAGGCAGCCATGGCTGAGGCCAAGGATGGCTGGCTAGGCAGGAAGAGGCCATAGGGCCACTGGGGTTCGGGCTGGTCAGAAGGCCAGAGATCCCATCAGGGCCACGGCTTGGCCAAGGGACCAGATCCAGATGGCTCCTCCTGGGAGTGCGAGCCAGGCTGGCTGCTGCCCTCTGCCCGCTGCTCTTTGATGTGCTGGTGCTTTTTGCTGGAAAATCAGTTCTGCAAGTGCTGCTGGGGCCGAGCCAAGGGCAGCTGGAGGCGGCTTCCTGGCCTCCGCGGGGCCTTCCGGGCCCAGGGCAGGGCCAGCAAGGCGGGCGCCAGCGGCCATGGGGAGGAGGCTGGCTCACAGCCCTACCTCCGCTCAGGCTGCACCAGGATGGTCCTCCACCCCTCCCAACCCCTGCCCAGGCCCCCAGGACCAGCACCTACCCCTTTCTCTCCCTCCCCTGCCCAGCCAGGGCCTTGGGGCAGCCACAGGAGAGAAGGTGTCCATGGACACGTGGGGGTGGCTGGGCATCCTCATCCTGGGCATGGCCTGCTGCCCAGCCCTCCCAGTCCCCTCCTCAACACCCTGCCTGGAGCCCTGCCAGAGAATCGCTCCTCACACCTGCTCCTGGGGCTCACTGGGCTTGTGCTGGCTGCGGGACCCTTGCTCAGCTGGAGAGCTATGCCCTGTCTAGAAGCTTCAGCCCTTTCTGGAACATGAATGGCCATGGGACCCAAACACAACTCAATCTGTTTTCTGCTGCACAGCTGTGCCTTTGCTGTCCCACCTCCTTACCTTATTAGTTTTACAGTTTCACAACTGCAGGTAAAACCCCATTGATTTGCTCCCCCTTGATCGAGTATCAGTTTGCACACATGTGCACACATGTGCGCACGCACACATGCATACAGCCACTCACCCATGCACATGCACCCCCCCAACTCTTCCTAGGCTCTTGGTTCTGGTCAGCCCATCGGTCTCCATCTCTGTCAGAACCTGACTGTCAGAGCTGTCTGCTTTCTCACTGGCCTTAGTTAGAGGAGCACAGGACAGGACGACTCCTGGTGAGTTGCCAGCCCCTGCTTTGTTTTTGTGGTGTCTCAGCATGCTCGTCCCTGGCATCCGAGGGTTCCCAGCACCAGGCCATGTGATGCAGACTTGCCAGTCTTCTGTTTCGTCCTGGGTGCTGGGCATCAACAGTAGATTCATTTTATGGCTCAGAAAACTTTTCTTTGGTGACTTTTTCTTGTTCCTCTGACCGCTGACGTAAGTCACAGGTGCCCATCCTGGGTCCCTGGGCGCCATCCTTCAGCCACTGGGGACAGTCTTGGGCGTCCTTTGTAGAGCAGGACAACAAGCCGTTGACTTGGAAAGAAGGAGGCTGTGTCCCAGCAGAGACAGCTGAGAGGACCCTCCAGGCCGGTGTCCAGGGCATAGGCTCAGAAGCCCAGCCAGATATGGTCAGGGCTGAGGGCCAGCTCCTGAAGGGACTGGGGGTCCTTAGTGCCCCCACTCATTCCTGAGGATACTGGGAGGATACCCACATACCCACACCTGTTCCTGAGGGGCCTGGGGTGTCCTCGGCACCCATATACCAACTTGTTTTTGAGGGGATGGGGTTTCCTTTCTACTGACAGATAACTTTGTTCCTGAGAGTTGCCTGGGTCACCTCAGCACCCACAGGTCACCGTGGTCCTGAGAAGGACCTTGGTCACCTGAGTACCCACCCCAGCACATAGTTCTGATGTGGGGTTACCTCAGTATGCACACAACCTCAAGGCATTGGGCCTGGGACCTGGGGTCATCTCAGCAGTGACACAGCCACCACTGCAGTGCCTGGATTCCTCCTGAGATGTTTGGTCCCAGAACATGCTGGGGTTCGAGTCTGTCCAAGGCTCTCTCAGATGTGGACCAATAGCTCTGTACATCTTCACAGCGGCCCCGCACTGTGCAGCGTCCAAGCTTCGAACATCTACGAGAGAGGCTGGTGCTGGGCGGGGGTTTCCACACTAACCTGAGCACCAGACGCCTGGAGTTCTCCTTGCAGAACTCACACTCAAGTTCAACTTCTTTAACAGTAACAGAGCTTTCTAATCTTTTTGCCTTTTGTGCACCTTTTAGCAGGTGATATTTCTTCTACATTTTCGTAATTTTCAGAACAGTTGTTCATCGCATCCTTTTTTTTTTTAAATGTGGGTACCGGGGGGACGACCTCAGGACCTTGTGCGCCAGCAGGCGCTTGTGCCGCTGAGTGATATCACCGGCCCCTTTTTTTCCTTTATGTGGGTTCCGGGAGTTGAACTCAGGACCTCACACTTGCCAGGAAGGTGCTTATGTCGCTGAGCTATCTCACCAGCCCCGCATCCTGTCATTTGAGGACTGTGGGAACATGACACACTTCCTTCTTTTCCCTAATACAGGAAGTCCCCGAGTTTTGTCCCCGGGAGAACGTTCCCAAGTTGATCTGACAAAGCGAGTCTCACACAGTACACCTGTGAAAGTTCACAACTCGAACATTCCCAAGTCGGGACTTACTGTACTGATTTCTGTACTTTTTTCCTTACATCTGGACAGTTTTATCAATTTCACCATTTTTTTTTGCAAAGAATTGAATTTCCTGATCCTACCACATAATCTATTTTACTAATTTCCAATTTCTTTTATCCACCTGTTTTAAATTCTGTTTTTGCTGTTCTTTTATTTGCTTAACAGGTACATATGCGATCTCTTTTAATTTCAGCCTTTCCTTTTCTAACATCTGCATTTCAGGATATGTGGATGGGGCCCAGGGCTGCCCTGCTCACAGAGAGGGCACCACTCGTCATGGTCCTGGGGGGCCCTAGGTCACCTCGGCATAACGGTGCTGGCTCATCTTACCCGAGTCACCTTCACAACCCCATGCCCCGCCTTGCCTGACCACACCGAGGCCATGTGCTCCTGCAAACTCTGTGGCCCTGCCAATGACATGGGATGACATATGTGTTGGGCTGAGCCCAGCCCTGCAACTGGCAAGACACAATCTGGCCACTCCAGAAGCAGAATAAGCCCTGAAGAGGTCAAATAGCATGAGGCCCCAGGTGCGGGCACAAGAGAAGCCCCAGAGGGACAGCTGCTGGCTTAGGGACAGAGGAAATGTGAGCAGTGGGCAGACAGCACTTCCTGCACCAGCCCACGTGTACACAGGTGTGGGGCCCAGCACGTGTGTGGACCAGAAGCGGGCACAGAGGTGTTGGCTGCCATGTTCACCGTGGCAAACCTGTGCAGGCACTGCGAGGAGGTGAGCTTCAAGGCAGGAGCCAATGGCAGAGTGCACGAAGCAGCACAGGAAACTGCCAGGAGCCCAACAGTGCCTGGCAGGGCTGGCAAAGCAGAGGCCTCGGGGACACTGTCCACAGGGGACGCGGTGGCCACAGGGTAACAGGAGCTCGGGAAGCCAGCCTGGCACAGGCGGAGGACAGTGCAGGGTCAGGGACACGCATCCTAATGCAGCCCCAGGACGGTGCAGGGCCCCTGACGTGCACGGTCATGTCTTCCAAGGAAACCCGGAGGCTGGGATGTCCCCATGGACACCCAGAAACGAGGGAGGCACAATGCCTCTGCAGGCTGTAAAGGTGGCGTTACGGTTTGTGTCAGGATGTCCCAAAGTCTCATGCAGTCATAGGGCCTTTTCAGAGGCAGCTGAATCTAGAGTGTGTGATTAGTAAATCAATCCACTGACTGGTTGGCATAGTTCTGGCTAGAATCAAGGGTGTGAGTGCTGTACCTGCCCTAGGGCACGGGGCCTGCATACAATGTAAGGGACAGAGAGAGTCTTGTTTTGCATTCTTGTTGCTTTTGCCGTCTTCTGCCACGCTGAACGGTTGCCCCTGCCATGCCACTCTGCCTTGGAGCCAGGCAACTATGGCCTGAAACCTCTACAAACTGTGAGCTAAATAAACTTTTCCTCCCCTTAGCCTTGGGTGTCAGGTATTTTGTCTCAGCAACAAGAAAAGTAACTAAGATAGATGGCTGTGGCAGCTTCCTCCTGCCTCCGCTGGCAAGGTCCCGGACTTCTGCTTCCCTCCTCCAGCAGCCCCGCTTTTCCTCAGCCACAGGCTTGTTGGAGGGGAACTGTGCTAGGGACACAGGTGGGCATGGGTTGGCCAGTCCCACTCCAGTGGGGGCCGCTGGCCGAGTGAAGAACCCTACAGCATGGGTTCACTGAGGCCTGTGGCCCTCTGCACATGGCTCAGCACACGCAGGGACCACAGCCCACTCCTGAGAGACCGAGTCAGGCCCTGGTGGCCAAGATGGCCAGGCAAGACGGAGACCCACCAGGGGCCCCGTGAGGCGAAGCCACTAAAGCAGATACTAGGCATGCTGGCTCTTTCTGGGATTTTTATTTCTTTAAAATAATTCATACAAATGGTTACAGTCACAAACATGATTTTAACCAAAAGTATTGCTAGCCTACCACATCAGCAGGACGGCACCGGCGCAGGCAGGGACGCTGCGACCCTCTACCTCCCCCAGCATACTGGTGCTGCGACCCTCCTCCGTGCTGCTTCGAGATGCCGCCTTCATTTGGAACAGGGGGTTCATGCCAAAATTAGGAAAAACAGCATTTGTTTTGTTTTTCTAAATTATTCTAAAAATAAGACAAGCAGGTAGAAAAAACAATGCACTGTGTGGCATAAAAAGAAACGCGGGAAGGATTCATTGTCCTGAGAAGTGTGCCGACTGCCTCGCGGGGCATGTTCCACATAGAGAAGGAAAAGGAACCCAAACTGACTTGCTGAATGCTCCCTCAGGTTTTCTTTTTGTTGACAGCTAAGCAAACAAATCCTCTGCAATGTTCTAAGAACTGTACACAGACAAGAACATCCATGATAGAATTAACTACTAACTTCTTTTGCTTAACGAGGAACGCAAAGGACACAGGACAGTGAGCCAGCCACAGGACGGGACAACTACAGTCGACACGGGGAGCTGCGTGGCCTCACGCCGCCTTGCACCCCCGCCAGTCTCTGGGCGCTGGGGCCACCACTGGGCGCCACCTCTGCATGCCCTGGCCTGAGGTGCGTGGCGCCCTCCACTGGGCGCTGAGGCTGGAGGGCTCCTCCCGGGCTACAACTGGTCACTCGCATGGTCTCTGTCTGCCTCGGGCTTGACAGTTTGGCCAGGAGAAGGGGCATGGGGTGGGTGGGCCACGGGGGGCAAGCCGTGGGACAGGGACATAGCGCTGGGGACAATGCCTTCAACAGCGGAGGGGATGCCGGTGGGGGCCACGCCCACGACGCCTGGGGGGTACCTGCTGGAAGGAGCACAAGGTGTGAGGTCCTTGCACGGAGGGCTGAGCACGTGGCTCAGGCTCAGAAGCACTGCCTCTTCAGTAGAGGGTGTCCCTGCCAGCTCCCCAGGGACCCCTCATGAGGTCCTCACCCCACCATGGTCCTTGTCCATGGCCCTGGCCGCCCTGAAGGTCAGTGACCGTGCCACCCACCTGGGGCCCCTGGCCCCGTGTGTCGCTCACCTGTAGGCAGCCCCATTGAGCTCAGGGTGCACAGCAGTGGGGTCCATGCTGGCCCAGTGGGTGGCCGCTGTCAGGTGGTCCTTGTTCACACAGTTTCTCAGGCTGTCTGGGATGCGGCCTGGGTGTGGGAAGAGCAGGGCACCAGGTCATACCTGGAGTACCACCCTGCAGGGCCTGAGCTATGGCCCCAGTGGCTCCCTCCCCAGCGTGGGCTTGCTCCCCACAAGTGCTGGGGTCCTGTCTACCGTGGACTCAGTCTCCCCTGCAGCTCGCTGAGGGTGCAGCCTGCCAGGATTTCAGTGAGTTCTGCCACATGCATCACACATGGCATCCCCATCAGGGCCTCAGGGGTGCAAGAGCCAGCACAGCAGCCCCGAACTGGCACAGATGGACCGACCAGTGCAGCAGATGCCCACCTGTGATGGCTCGCCGGATCTCACGAGCGGCCTCCTCACGCATCTCAATGGACGCCTGCTCGCTGTACCACGCAGCATGCGGGGTGCAGATGAGGTTGGGTGCGTCCTTCAGGGGGCCCTGGCTGAAACTGAGTACACACAGACCAGTTGGGGCAGCGTGGTCAGTGCCTGCCCCATCCCCCAGGCATCTGAGGGCAGGGCATGAGCTTTTGACGGGATGGGGGCACCACACAGCCCTCCGAGCCACTGCTGTCTCCTCTGGAGGCTGAGCACCCAGCCAGGAACTTCTCACTGATAGGCTCCCAGGGTGTGGGGGCAGGGGCCCAACCACCTCGGGTACAGGACACACTGCCATGGTACAGTCCAGGTGACCCAGCTCATAGAAATGGCTACAAGCTGAGATGCTGCAGGCCCCCAAGGAAGATCAGCCCAAGCAGGACTAGAGGCTGGTGCAGTGCCCAGCCCAACAGTGCCTCAGCCCCCAGAAACCACCATGGGCACCAGTCCTCACCTTGCCCTGCCACACGCACAGACTATGGGCAGTCACTCTATTCCAGGACAGCTACTTCCCATGTCCCAAAGGCCCTGGGGCTGCCTCCCAGCTGCCCGGTGGTGACCCCAGTGCCACCCCAAGCATGCCCTCCTGGCATGGTGGCCCATGGCTGTCTGGGTCAGAATGGCCTTTCTATGGGCAGCTCCTGCCCGCACCACCTCACGCCTTGGCCCTGACCACGGTGCCAGCCTCTCCCCAACACCAGCCACAAGAGTTTGAGACTGGAGAGCGCCGTTGCCAGGTCATGCGCAGCTGGCACCTGAAGGGCTCAGACTCGTGCACGTCCAGTGCCGCGCCGCGGATCCGCCCCTCCTTCAGGGCCTGGGCCAGTGCCTTCTCGTCCACCAGCCCGCCGCGGGCTGTGTTCACCAGGAAGGCCCCCTGTCTCATCTGCAAGGACAACATCACAGGGTCAAGGGATGCCCCCCTCTGCTCTGCACCATCCCACTTCCAGCATCAAGGAAGCACTCGGGTGGCTGTGGGACCCTAGCCCCAGACCCACCAGCCCCATTCCCCTCCCATTCCGCCACGGCTCAGCTCCTGAGCCACACGCCTGCCCTTCACAGGGACCTGGCCTTCCCTCCCTGCTCCCCAGCCAGGCACCCAGGCATCCCCCTGAGTGTGGCTCTGGTGCAGGGCTCACATCCAAGGTCCAGGCAGCTCACCCCCATGTCCCAAGGCCCACAGGGCCATTTCCCTTTGTCCCCGGACCCCACTTTCAGCCTAGCACACCTACCCACCATGGAAGCCTGCATTAGCATGGCTTTTCTCGGCCAGCTGCTGCCCACTGTGGCCTTGCACCCATGGCTCTCACCCGTACCCATGCACCACACCATGCCCAGACCCCACAGACAACACCTGGCCTTGTCCTGTAGGTGGCTTCAGGGTGTGGGGCAGATGGAGTGGGTGGGCAGCCCCCACCAAGCACACAGACACGCACAGGCACATGTGCTCACACACACACGGACATGCACACGTGCCCGCTGCAGGCCTGTGGGGCAGGGCCCGACGCTGAGGCTCCAGGGTGGGGTGAGGGGCTGCCCGCACACCTGCTTGACGGTGAAGTCGTTGATGAGGTGGTGGTTGTGCTCGTTGAGGCCGCAGTGCAGTGTGACACAGTCGCTGTGGAACAGCAGGTCCTGCAGGGTGTTCACGCGCTGCAGCCCCAGTGCCCGCTCCACACCGTCCGGCAGGTACGGGTCATAGAAGAGCACGCTGAAGCCGAAGGCCTTTGCCCGCAGTGCCACTGCCTGCCCCACGCGACCTGTGGATCGGACGGAGTGTGAAACGGTGTCCCCAGGCTGGGCCACACAGGCCACGGGTGTGGCGGAGCCCGTGCACTCTTCACAAAGCATCCGCTCCCGAGGGCAAGGGACAGGTGGGTGGGATGCGAGGCACCTGTTGTGGGGCATGGGATCCGCCAGGTCCCTGAAGCTGCATGGCCTCGTGCTTTCTCATGACCCCGTCCCCAGGTTCACTCATCAAGCACTGCTGAAACCTCAGCTCCGGCACCCACACACAGCACGGCACAGGCCTCCAGACACACAGGACACTCTCCATGGGCAAACGCCCTGCCCACCACCTCTATCACACCAGGACAGCAAAGGACGGGCATGGCAGGCTGCTGGCCAAAGGGGGAAGGCGGCGATCCTTTGAGTTGTGTGAGAAGGTGCAGTCCGACCAGGAGAAGAGCTCAGCCAGGACTCAAATGCCTGGTAAGCCCAGGACTCTTAAAGAAGACGCCAGGGCAGGCCTGCATGGACGGGGGCATCTATGAGAGACTCCAAGGTGATGGGAAGGACCTAGATGGTGGAGACAGCAAGCGCCAAGGACCCAGGACAGCAGGACTCTGAAGCTGAAGGGCCTCACGGTTGCTGCACCGGTCAGCGAGGGGCAGACAGAGAGCACACTGAATAACCCAGGTCTGCCGAAGGCGGTCTGTCACCTAGGGGCGGGGTGAACCCTTCCTAGGCCAGTGGGAGCACTGTGCAGGGTGCTGAGGGGCACACGGCGCAGGCAGAGAAGATGCCAGCTACGCAGCAGCTGGTGCTGTCACTGAATACACGACACAGAGTGGACAGACAAGGCAGGGCTCGAGATGGGTGCGGAGCTGGCAGAGACCCTGTTGCCACAGATGCCCCTGTGGGTGCCTGGCACTTTCTAAAATCCAGGCAGGTGGACGGTACCAGGAGCTCCCCAGTCACCCCACCTGCCTGAATGAGCAGAGAAGAGACAGTCCAGAGTGACACAAGGTTCACAGAGCACAAGAAATCATGACCCTCGAGGAGACGGAAGACACAGCTTCTAATGAAAGGAAAACCCACACATGACACAGCAGACTGCTGATGTCCAGGTGGCAGATTTGGTGAAGGAGAATGGCACAGTAACTGTGATCAGAGCTAAAGGGAAATGGGAGGAAATGGGTTAGCAGAGAGTGAATTCCAGCAGAGAAACGGCAACTCCACGAGGAACCAAGCAGAAGGTTCTAAAACTACAAATCACACCAGCAAACTCAAAGACAGGACCCCAAAGTCAGCAGAAACCACACACACCACAGCCGAGAGAGAAAGGAACTTCTAAAGCTTTTTTAAAGAACAAAAAAGGTAAATTCAGAGGAAAAGATGTTAAAAGACGCAGCACACACACTAACCCACAGGAAGGCAGGCGGCTGTGTGAACATCTGACTTGGGATTCTGCAGAAGCCACTGCAAACACTCCCCACAGTGCAATGGTGGGACGCTCTCCTGGTCAGGACCAGGAGGCCGGCCACACTCCAGACTGCTGGGCCACAGGGCTCACAAAAAGTGGTAACGAGACAAGGCACAGTCAGGGAAGAGAAGGCGCATCTGTGTTCACCTGCAAACAACCCAGCAACACGCAGAAGATTCAGAGAACCAACAGACTAGAATTCAGAGGATGTGGGTCAAAGAGCTCATCACACAAAGACCAAGAATCTCTCTAAACACGGAGAACAACAACTGGAATGGGCCATGACAGCGCGTGCCTGTAATCCCAGTACAGTGCCTCTGGGAGCTGAGGCAGAAAAATCTTAAACCCAGCCTGGGCAACTTATTGAGACCCTGTCCAAAATAAAAATAGTGCTAGGGATATTTATTTTATCCCAAAATAAAAAGTAATCAGTGCAAAGGCCCTGGGTAATCCTCAGTATAACCAAAACAAAAAATAAAAACAAAAGAGAACACTAACCACTGGAAAACAAAAACTAAAAATGTATTTAACAGCATTAAAATATCAAACACCTATCTGGTATTGTGGCTTGGTGGTAATGTGTTTATTTAGCAAGCACTCAGCCCTGGCTTTGATCCTAGCACCAGGGGAAAAAAAAAAAAAACAACTAATAATAAGTTTACCAAACTGTGTGGAAACCTCCTCAGTTGAGAATTACAAACGCTACAAAGAAAATGACATCAACAGAACGAGACATCACATTGTGAACCAGAAGCCTGGACGCTGCTCAGAGGCCTGTGGCCTCCAAGCCCGACACAAACCCCAGTGCAGACTCCAGCATGCAATGGGGGCAGCAGGCAGGGGAGCCCACGGCCTGCCTGCATGGCAGGTGGCTTTCAGCAGAGCTGCCAAGTGCCAGGCAGGATCTTGATGGGCAGTGCCACAGGTCACCACGCCAAGCACAACTGTGACCCTAGGTGGCTGGGGACCCATAAGGCCAGGCCACGAAGTTTCCAGCAGAAAGGGCATCTTCACAACGCGGGGCCAGTAGAGATTCCTTAGGGCCCACAACGCACCAACCTAGAAGTGAACGAAGCTGCCTTCACTGAACAAGCTGCTCTCACCCAGATGCAAGAGCAAGAGGGCCAAGCGCACAGGAAGTGTCCCCAGCGCCAGCCATGCAGCCCGACACCAGGAGGAACCGGGGAAGCAAGTGAAGGATGCTGCGGCAGGGGCTCCCGAAGCCACGGGGCAGGCGAGGCCAGGCCTCCTTGCAATTGAAGCTTCAGGTCTCAACAGAACCACATTGTCCCAGTGTCCCACTGGAAGGGAAGCTGGTGACACCAAGTGCTGACAAGGACACAGCTGCTCTGAGCCAAGCACACACCTGCCTGAAGACAGCCCAGCAACCTTCCCTGCTTGGTGACAGCCCTGTTCCTGCTGGGAAGCACACGTCACGTGCACAGACTCGGCCACGGCAGTGTCACTCACAGGGCGCTGGACACATGGCCATCACCGAGTCACGTGGCAAGGCCCTGCTAAGACCCGCTAGACCACACAAACACGGGCAAGGCCCGGGCTTCGCTCTCCAAGGGAGCACAGGAACAGAGGCCCCACTTCACGGCTGCACCCCAGCAGCACTGACGGGTCCTACAGTGCTGGGGAACCGTGTGGCCCAGGCAGAAGGGCGCAGCGTCAACCCAGGGTTACCTGAGTGTGGACACACAGCACTCCCCAGTGTACATGTGAGACAATGTGTTTGAAAAAGGAGGGAGGGAGGCACAGACAGACGAGGCACGAGGTATGGGTGCCAAAGGCAGCGCAGGAGGCGGCAGCTACTGGAAGTGCCACGTGGGAGGAACGCCACGCAGGGATCGCATGGACGCCGGCTCACGTGCATCACCACAGAGCGGCCCCATGGTGCCTGTCCCCACTGCCAACCAGGGCGGCCTGGACAAGGCATGTGGGGGAGGCAGGCAGTGGGCACAAGGGGAACCCTGGGCGCAGGCTACTCCAGCTGTCCTCAGAGAAGACCAGGATGCAGGAATGGCCAAGAGGGGCGGAGAGGGCCGGGGTGGCCTCAGGGCCGCTCTGTGGTCAGAGGCTCAGGACCACAGGAGGGAGCTCTGGGCTGGCATCATGGGGGCACCGAATGGCCCTGACAAACAGAGGAGTGTGCCAAAGCTGAGAACTGAGAAGCAGCCATGGGGGGCCCGGGCAGAAGGTAGGCCTGGGGCCAGGGCAGGAGGACTGAGGGGACAGAGCCATGGGCCTCTCCCACCTGACCAGACACTGGCCAGTGTCACAGGCAGCGGGCCAGGCCTCAAGAGGGCAGGATGCTCTTGCCCCCAGACCACCCAGCTGGCATGCCCTGCAACCTTAGGACACAGCCCCACAGCCACATGACTGACCCACCATCTTCCAACACAGCAGGGGGCTGGGATGCCCAGGTGGGGCAGGAGAGGGACACAAGTAGTATTTGTGTGACATCCAGGGATGCTGGGCCTGCCCCCCAACCTGACCTAAGCCCTGCTGCCCTCCCTTTCCTAACTGCAGGGGGTGCCTGAGGTCACAGGGGCAGTGAAGGGAAGGCTGCCTGTGGCAGGGTGGCAATATGAAAGGAGAGACACCCATGCAGGGAACCATGGGGGATGCAGACTCCTAGACAATGGCCGTGGGGCCAGGTGACACCAGCACTCTCCAGAAAAGGCTGCACTTGGGGTGGGGGTGGGGATGTCAAGGACAGAGGATGAGGCTAGGGTAGGGACGTGGGTGGGACGAGGTGAGGCGGCCAGGCTTTCTCGTCCTCACCCAACATCGCAAGCACCCAGACACACCAAGGGCCGTGCAGGTAAGCGTGTGTGGGATGCCCATGTGTGGCGTCCATGTGTCCCATACAATGCCCATGTGCCCACACACGCCATGTGACATCAAGTGTGGCATGCACACGTGCCCACACGTGACCTCTGTGTTATGGTACATGCCTGGTGCCAGCCATGAGCTGGGCCTCCTCCACCCCATCCCAGCCTGAGCCCAGCCCTGTGGCCCACGTGAGCCTGGCTTCCCCAAGCACAGGTTGTGGGGCAGTGGCACTAATGGGACCGGGCCGCACGTGTGGAGCCGGGGCCAGTGCACCAACGCACCTAGTCCAATGATGCCCAACGTCTCCCCACGGATCCTGGCGGCCCCCGAGGCCACCTCGCGGATCTGCTCAACGCTCTGGACGCGCGTGCCTTCCCGCAGTGCCTGGTGCAGCCAGGTGGTTCTCCGGTACAGGTTCAGGATGTGGCATAGGGTTGAGTCCGCGGTCTCCTCCACAGACGCTGCGGGCACATTGCACACGGCAATGCCTGCAGGGACACAGGACGCATGTGTGGTCACTACATGAGCCAGGACAGACCCCAGTGCTGCGGGTGCTGCAGCACCCTTAGTGTCATGCTGTGCCACCAAGGCCAGCAAGATGCATGCCTGTCACACAGCCTGAGGGCAGGTATAGGGCCAGCGAGCCCACGTGCACAGGGTCTAATCCATCTCCGCCCCAAACACACCTCAGACTGCACTTGCAGCCTCTATGGGTGAGCGGTCAGCAAGCACGGGGCCAAGGACAGGCAGAGGGATGCTCTGAGGAAGCTAGCACCAACACACTGCTTCCTCCCAGCCGAGCCCTGCTGCTCACAGGCCCGCGTGCCCATCGTGCTGGCTCTCCCTGCCCGGGCCCCCCAAACTGCACAGGCTTCTCGTCCCTCAAGGGCCCGGCACATGAGCCCACCCCTGCCCTGGGCCACATCCCCAGAAAGGGCCTCTTTCTCCCTTGGTCCCTCCCATCGGCCATGGTCCCAGCCATCCACAGCCCATCACAAGCCCAGCCCAGCTGGGACCTCTGCTGTGCCTCCTGCTGGACATCCATGCCCCCACACAGAGGTGCTGGATGGGCTGCATCGCTGAGACCTGCCTCAAGTGCTCAAGGTGTCTTCTGACCAGGGAGGCCCAGGGCAGGACCTGCACCCTCCAGAAATGGCTTCATCATAAAACTAGAGACTAAGTGGAGCCAGCCACACAGCCAGTGAGACTCCACAATGGGTGGAAGGGTATGGGGACCTGAAAGGACCACGCCTGGCCCAGCCCAGACCGTCCCTGGCTGGTGGGCGGAGCCCCCGACTGTGGGAACACAGACAGGGAAGATGGCACAGATGCGGGGCCTGTGGCTGTTCCCTGATATGCACTGTCCAGGATGCTACCAGTGCAAAGGGAGCCAGCAAACAAAACCGACTTCCCAACCTGACCCCGCAGTTCCAGCAGGCACAATCAACACGCTCCTGGCCTCGCTGATGTGCCAAGGTGATACGTGCAATGGCGGGCATTGTGGGCACAACCCCGTCTCGCCACCCACACAAACAGGCATGAGAGAGACAAAAAGACATGAAAAGCCTGCCAAGCAGCGGGGTGCTCCTGCAGCACGTGTGCAGGTTCACACGCACACACGTTTCTGTATATATAAAATTCAAGGGTACATGTGCGGATGTGTGCACTGTGGGCACACAACTCCTCACGTGCATGTGCACATGTGCAGACTGATGCTGGCACACGAGACCTCAACTGTGTGTGCACATGTGTATTAGGTTACAACATGCTGCCTTTCTCATGTGTCTTGGGCACAGACTCGTGACTGCTCTGGCAGGGCCCAGGTAAGGAGTGGCTGGGACATGACACAGGCCTATGACAGCACAGGTGGGCATGGGGCTCGGCTGGACCTTGTGCTACTGGACACAGGAGACTCATGGTCCAAGCCACTGAGCAGCCACTGCCACCTCACAGCAGTGTCCACAGGACCTCAAGTCACCAACCCAACCCCACAGGCCCAGTGGACTCTTGTTCTGCGACATCAAACCATAGGAACAGAGCCAGGTGCAGGAAGGGGCCTGCTGAGGAAACCCACAGGAATGGCCCAAGTTCCAACCTAAGTCCCCGGCAGACTTGATGTCGATGTTGTCAAAGCCACTGCCAATTCGGACAATGATCCGAAGGGCTTTGAATTTCTCCAGGTCCTCTCTGGTCAGTGTGATTGTGTGGTACATCAGGGCACCCACAGCCTCGTTCAGCACCTGAGGGAGAGAAAAGGACTGCACTGAGGGGCACTGGCCTGCCGGGCACTGTCCTGGCCCAAGAGTCCAGGCCTTGCACGGAGCCCTCAGCCTTCAGCCTAGGCTTGGGTTCCCAGGATCAGGTAGCCGGGCAGGCCATTTGGCAGCCACAGGTGTCCTCTCAGGGTGCCTAGCCTACAACGCAGGCACCAGGAGGGGCTGTGGCAAAAGGGCCAGCCAGGAGGATGAGCAGACACTGGCATGGACACCAGAAAGGGCACCAAGAAGGAGACCCTTGAGGACAAGCACATGGGCCACAAGGCAGTGCACGTGTAGGGTGTCTAGTGGGACACTACCGGAGAACTTGGAGATGCAACCCCATGTCCAGACCTGGTCACAGAACGGGGGTTGAGGGTATGACTTCCCCCATAGCACCTCTCACTCTTGTGCAGCCCCATGCATGCTCAGCCCCACCCTACATGCACCCACAGTCCTGCCCACCACCCAACCCTGAGATCTCAGGCTATGCCCATGCAGGCAACCGAGGAGGCCGTGCACAGGACCCCCAAGGCTCCTGGTTCTGGGGCCCTCACGATGTGGCCAGCAGACCAGATGCCAAGCCCAATGACTCACCCTGGGTGTTATTCTTCCCAGCCCACAAAGGCCCCTGGGCACTCAGGACTCCCCTGGAGCCATGGCCCTCCCCTCCCAGGGCAGCAACCTGTACTGCACTGGAGATGACAGGTCATCACCCACCTGGACCTAGTGGGCAGAGCACCCTCTCGGGGCATGCATAGGGAGGGGTCACAAGTGGCCTGGAAGACCCCTCTGGGATGACCAGAGCCACACAGATGATCTATGGATGCCCACAGCAGGAAGGGCTGTGCAGAACAGAAATGTGGGAGAGAGGTGCCAGAGACTTTAGATGGGGCCCTGCAGCTGGGGATAGACTGGGTGTCCAGCCTGGGCACGGGGGTGGGGCCCTTTCAGGGGGGCTGTGGCCGTGAGGCCATACATGTGCGTGGGGCAGCTTGCTTTCCATCCCGAATGGTTGGTTCACTGTAGTGCTAGCGTCTCCACTCACGATCTTCAGTCGTGCTTTTCAGTGTACCCTGGCTCTTCGTGATCAAGCTGGGTATTCACTTTCTTAAATTCTTAATAACAGACACCGTGTCTGCTGCCACAGCACCCTCTCAGGCTGGGGCTGTGCACAGCTGTGGATACCAGCAGCTACTCCCACTGGGTGCTGGCACCCCAAGACTCTAAGGTGCAAGATGGCGTCACTATGCTTCTTTAATTTGCACTTCACTTCTTAGCAGGTTGTTCCCATGTCTTCCTTTTCCTGCTGTGCATGTGTCTGACTACAGCGCGATGAAGGTCTGCGACAGGCATCTGAAGGCTGCCCAGGGACCTCACTGCAGCCTCATGGCCTGGGCCCCGTGCTCCCTTCATGGCTGCTCTGCCCCGTCGGGAGGCCAGGGTTACCCCTCCACAGGAAGCACGTAGGCTGGCCCCACACCTCTCCACACACCCCAAAGTGCTTCATCATGCTCACCTGCCTGCCCACTGAGCCTCTGCCATCACATCAGCATCACGGCCACACCAGCGTCACAGAAACCCCAGACAGCAGTGCCACACGTGCTGTGCCGAGGCCTGGCGTGGCTGACATAGGCCACGGTGGCGTCTACGGTGAGCACCAGGAGCTCTGCATGCCTCCACCCTCACGGAGCCCCTTGGTCTGTGCTTTTGCTACATGAGCTCTGCGCTTTTGCTACATGAGCTCTGCTACCTCAGCCTGCTGACCTTATCCTTCCCAGGGCCGCGTTTTCACGCTCTTTCCCATTCCTGAAATCCAGGGTTGTCCACACAGCACTCACCTGTGCCAAAACGCATGTGACCCCACAGCCCACAGCAGGCCCTCAACGCGGCCCACGCCGAGGGCCCCATCCTATGTCCCTGGGGTCCACTCACGGCGGCACCAATGGTGGATCTGAGGGGCTGGGTGTGCCCAAGCAGTGGAACACCCGTGACACTGGGATGCGGGCTGTGTGACAAGGAACTGCCCACCTGTGCCCCAGGTCATTTCCGGGTTCTGCGTCACTGCCCACTGGGGCCCTGGCACCTGGCTGGCTGCCTGTTAGGAGCTCAGCCTCATAGCCTCCCAGCCCTCGACGGATGGCATCCCAGCCCCAGGACCCCAGCTGCCAGATGTGCCATCTTGGGCCGGAGACTGTGCCCCAGGGCTGTGCGCCACTAGCTCGGCTGCTGGCTCCTGCCTCGGTGTGGAACCCCCACCCTGGCATCTCCTGGGCCCTGATGCCCCCTAGGTCCAGTGAGACTCTGGAGATGTTCTTCATCTTGTGCTTGTGTGGGTGAGATGACATCACCGTCTCCTCTGCAACACTTAGCGACACCCAAGAAACTGAGACATGAGGCAGGCCTTGATTTCCCTCCTGCACGGAAGCAGTAGGTCTGTGGCGTCCCTGATTGGCTGTCCCCAGGCTTGTCCTGTTGCTCCACCATGCCCAGCACACTGCTTCCCCTCCTTTGTGGTCCACCATGGCTCCAAGGCTCCAACTCAGCATCTGGTTTCCAGTCAGCAGAAAAAGGGGAACCTGCAGAGTTTCCTCCAACCTCTCCCTTATGGAACTTTATAATCTGGTCACACCTAACAGCAAGATGTAGGAAGTAAGGTCCTTACTCAGGGCCACACACCCACCAGGAAGTAGTGGACTCCAAGACCCGGCAAGGAGTCAGCAGCAGCATTCTGGGCACGGAGCCTTTGTGACTCGGTCTCTCTCGGCTCCATCTCCTGAGACATCCTTCGCAGCTACAGTTCTGACGACTCATCTGTGTGCTCTGTCCCCAGGGCCTCCCCCAGCTCCTGCACACCCTGCAGATGTCACTGGTTTCCCAAGGACATAGTGCCTGCATCAGCCAGGGTGGGAACAGGGTGTACCCTCATGCTGGGTACCTCCGCTTTCTCGTGTGGTTTTACTTTCATCTGCCAAGGATGTTGGTATATTATGATTTCACTTTTCAAATTCACTGGCAAAAACTAAGTGCCGCTTATGAATGAGAACATTTCCTGCCTGCTTTTGTTCCATTAATTCTTCAGTTAGCTGTGCACTGTCCAATTCTCCCATGAGACAGGCGACGGCACTGCCTATCCATTCACGTTGCTGCCACCACACACCCACTTTGCTGTCCCTTCACCCCCTCAAGAAAGGGGGTGGCATGATGCAGGACCCTGGGGATAAGCCCTCCCTCGGTGGTGTGTGGCAGGCTGCCCTGCCTGCAGTGCCTCGCGGGAGCCATGCCATGGATGCAGCCTGGGTGCCTATGTGCTGAGCTGTTCTCCCTGGTACAGCGTCTGTGGATGCCAGCTGTGCCCTACACCAGTGTGTGAGTGGGCACAGGGTGCTTGGGAATGGTGACCCTGTGTTCACCACATGCTGTTCATCAGTTTCTCTGCTTCCAGCCTAGCCCTGTGTCCTGAGATTTGTCAGCTCCTCTCTCTCATGCCCTTCCCTCATCCTGCCCGCTGCTTGCCGTTAAATGTCCCCAAACGTTCTTTCAGCTGCAGGATTTCCTGCTCTGCATCTCCTACTTTTCTCCTCCAAATCCACAGTCCCCTCCCTGCATGTTCAAGGCTGGCTTCGTTCTGCTGTGGTAGAAGTGGGTACCCTACAGTTGGACAGGGCCCCTGCTGGCTGGCATCTCTGCTGCTGCAGGGCCTGCTCACAGGGTCTGACCTCCATGACCACCTGGCGTCTGACAGTGTAGCACAGACACCACACCCGAAAACGAGCTGCAGGATACCCTGAGGTCCAGGGGTGCTGGGCACTGTGGGTAAGGCCAGCAGCAAGCTGGGTCGCAGTCTGACACAGCTGGTCATAGCCGAGGCTGGCCACGCCAGGTGTGTTCAGGTCCACAGACCTGGCCTCCATTTCTCCACCTGGGCCACGGATGCACCTGCAGAATCTGGTGTCGCCACAAGCAGAGCCTTGCCAGGGCCACAGCCACCCACACTGCAGGTCCTAGGCCCTCCTGGCTATGGCCAAGACTGGCCCACCCCACTGGCTCTCGGAGGTTTCTCAGGCTCATCAGAAGGAACTGTGCGGCTCTGCTGCTGTCTCCAATGGGGAGACTATTCCGAGTCACTCAGCTGTGATGACACCCGTCATGTGGCACAGGGCCCGTGGGTCTAAGCAAGCACGAGTCGTGGCAGCTGCCCCACTGCTGCCTGCCACACCCGCATCCCGAGGAGGAGACATGCGATGCAGGGTGCCAGGTAGATTTGGAAGCAGCGAGTCTGCCTCCAGCACCACACACAGCACCCAGCAACAGCCGTCAGCAGCCAGGCTCCACTATCGGGAGAGAACTGGTTATGACAGAAGTGGATGAGGGGAGGGGAAGGGTCATTCCCATCTCCACCTCCCAACAGCACCAAGCACAGTGACGGGGCCGCTCATGCTCAGGAGCCCAGGGTGTGCAGACTTCTGCTGCAGTCCTGGACCTTACCTTCTCATGGATCTCCTGCGTGGACTGTGCATCACAGAAGGCCACTGTGGCCACATCCTTCAGGATGGGCATCTCCACCGTGCAGTCCCTGCCATCAAGCAGTGCCACCAGGGGCCGTGGGTGCAGGGGCCCGTTCATGATCGGAGGTCGGACGCCTGTAAGACAGAAGGGGACCCTCAGCTCAAGCCTGCTACCTGCAGCCCCACCCACCCAGCACTGCCTGGGCTTCCTGTGCTCAGGATCTTTGTAAAAAGGAAAATAAGAGTCAGTGGGCAAAACAGACTCATGTTTGCCACAGCTCGCTGCCACCTCAGTGGACCCAGACTAGCAGGGCCTCAGAGTCCCTGGCTGGGTGGGGATGCCAGTGCAGGGCTATGTAGACCCCTTGACAACTTCAGAAAAAGGCCCACTGCTGCTTCCCTGCCTGAAGATGCTGTGCAGCTGCCCAGAGGCCCCAGGGTTACAGGGACAGACGCACCCTAACTGGCCTCTCTTCCACATGTAGGTGTCAAAGACTAAGACACTACGTAAAGGCAGAAAAGGCCTAAGATACACTCAGGAGGTGGGGATACAGCTTAGCAACACAGCGCCTGCCTGGCAAGTGTGAGGTCGTGAGTTCGATTCTCAGTACCGAAAAATAAAATAAAATATACTCAGGACCCCATGCCCCTACCCTGACCCCCAGACAAATGAGAATTTTTAGTCCTGGGGAACAGCTCAGTGGTAGAGCACTTGCTTAACGTGTTTGTGTGAGGCCCTGGTTCTAGCCCCAATGCTGCAGAGGGTGTGGATGTCAACAGTCGGGTGAGGTGGCGCACACCTGCCATCCCAACACTCTGGGAGCCTGAAGGAGGATCGCAAGTCTGAGCCCAGCCTGAACAACTTAGCAAGGCCCTGTCTTAAGATTAAAACAAAGTATATAAATAAAAAAAAGCTGGGAGTGTAGCTCAGTACACAAGCCCCTGGTTCAATCCTGAATACTGAAAAAAAAAAAAAAAAAAAAGAATTCTAAAAAGCCAACTCCTTCTAGATGTGACAAAGCTGGCAGTCACTGGGCCAAGGTGGAGAAAAGGCTCCCAAAGGACAGCGGCCCAGGTGCTGCCTAACACCCTCTGCCAGGGCAGAAAGCACCTGGCAGGGCAGAGCTGGCCCCTCATCCCATAGACCTTGAAAGCCCTGCCCAGGAGAGTGAGGTCCCCAAGGGCATCAGGCCAGCATGAGAGGATGCAGAAGGTACAGGGGGGACCAGGAGGTGGAGCCACCAAGCAGGCCCCACCAAGCATGACCAGAGGCTGCGAGGACAGCAAGGACAGGCAGCCAGCAGTCTGCTCCTGTGCCTGCAGGGGGCCGATCGCAGGCAAGAAGCAGAGAGTGGGCGGCTGGCTGGATCACGTCACAGGAGCTGAGGAGGCCTGCAGCTCCCTCCGCATGCAGCTCTGGGCCTGGAGCAGGGCACCACTGCACACACGGCCAGGTCTCGCTTGCCCAGAGTGGGGCTCCAGGTAGCACCTTTCCCAAGGGCTTCCACCCTTCCCTCCCAGGCAGGGCGCCCCATCACTGCGGCTGCACAGACAGGAAGGTGCCACAGTGACATGCGGGTCTTGCTCTGGGCTGTGGGTCAGGCCAGGGCTTGCAGCCCATTGTCCTCTGCGCCAGAGCCCTCCTGAGGTGCTCACACAGCAGCCACCCTGTCACTCACAGCAGGGACAGGCAAACACTCAACAGGCCACCCCTCCCAAGCTGGACTTGGACGGTGGCCCCTACTCCTTGTTGTCATCAGGTGAGTCAGTTGGTGCACACCCATGTCAGCACCCTCAGCTTTACTGAGATGCGAGGAGAGGGACAACCCACAGCACCTCGCTCTCTGAGGCCACAAAGCAAGTCCTCGGAGTATAGAGGTGACCCTGCCCAGGATGTGACCGACGCCTTGAAAGAGACCGGTGGACCCACCCAGCCTGTGAACAGCCCTGTCTCAGCAAGGACTCCCAGGCTGAGTGGGGGGCAGGGTCTGAGCCCGTGTTCAGTCTGACAGGGCAGGGCAGACAACAGGCCCACGCCACCTCGCAGCTGTGCACCTGTGACACTCCTCACCAAAGTCATGGAGCTGCCTCAGACCCTGGCGCCAAGGTCGTCCCGGCCGCAGCCCCCTGGAGCCATCCATGCCAGGGTGCGTCCATCAGCAGCAGTAGTGTGACCCAGGCCAGAGGCTGACATGTTCATTGCTCAGCCTGGACGCAAACCACACACACAGCCCTGCTGACCTCTCCAGACCTCCCTGGGGCTCTGCGGTCCCCATGAATGCCACTCCATGCAGGTCAATCAGGCCTCAGCACCACCCCGCCTCTCAGGACACGCAACAGAAATGGTCCCAGCACAGGCCACCACACACAGTGGGGCGGGGACATGCACTGGGGACAGGGACCTCAGCCACAGCAAGCCCCAGGGGCCAGCGCCCTCCGAGACTCCTCTGCAGGTTCCAGAGACAGCCTCACTCCGCCCAGGCTCAGGGAGCCCCTACCAACCTGACATTGCTTAATTGGGGATGGGTTTCCACGACCATGAATTCGACTGTCCAAAGCTTTTTGTCTTCAGAGTCCCCAGGCAGAACTGCGTCCTGTCACGGAGCCTCATCCCACGTCTTATTGTCTCCAGCCACAGCTCGAAGGCTGCTGCTCCACGACAACCACTGGAGCCTGCGCCGCTCAAAGTCTTACTAAAAATCAAACACAAGAAACACATTAACACATGCCCAGGCCAGCGAGCTCCTTGAGCAGATGCTGTTGCGCAGACTTGGCCCCAACTTCCACAGGAGCACAGAGCCCACTGCAGACCAGCAAGGGGCTCCCCGGCCATGCCCGGGCCTGAGACCAGCCCCCGCCCCAGCATCCCTACATGGACCTGGGAGTGGCTCTGGGGCCATCAAGGAGCCACTGGCATCCCAGAACCAGTGGCACAGGCAGTGTGTGAGCCAGCAGGGTGGGGCCTACACAGAGGCCTGGTGTTGGTTCTAGAAGCTTCTGTGTTAGGGTGACTGTCCCTGTCCTCTGTGAGGCTTGGACAATGGTCTTCCAACAAGGCCACCCAGGTGCCAGCTCTCTGGCACCCTGCCCAGCATCCTGCCCAGTCCCACTGCTCCTACAGGAGGCAGCCAACCTGAGCCCTAGCCACTTGGTCCCCACACACTGCTCAATGTGGCCAGGTATGGCACCCACTGGGGCATGGGTGTGACATCCGAACACCAGCAGGCTGAGGGGCTACAGGTAAGAAGTACTAGTGGCCCAGGCCTCGGGATGCATCCCTGCTCACAGCACCGGGACACCAGGCAGGGTCCAACCCTGATGCACAGCTGGGCCCCACACCAACTGCCAGAAATCCAGCCTGGCCAGCCCTGCAGCAACACAGGTGACGAAGATAAGACAGACTGTCTGTGGGTGGCACCTCTTATAGCTCTACAGAAAGTGCCATGCAGGGCCAGTGAGATGGCTCAGCGGCGTACGCGCCTGCCTGGCAAGCGCGAGGGCCCGAGTTCGACTCCTGGATCCCACATACAAAAAAAGGGCTGGTGATATCGCTCAGCGGCACGGGCGCCTCCTGGCGCACGAGGTCCTGAGGTCGACCCCCGGTACCCACAAAAAAAAAAAGAAAGTGCCATGCAGCCACAAGTCCAAGACACCAGCAGGATGAGGAGCCTAGCACACTCCAGGGCCATCCCCAGCAAACCTTTTCCCCATTCCCTCTACGTGTACACACTGGGCTGCCTCTGGCTTCCAGAACACAGCCAGCTTTGGGGACAGTGTGCGTAGCTCAACACAGACAACGCAAGACCTGCCAATGACTGGCGGTGCCCCTTGTCCTGGGGGGCGTGGGGTGGGCTCCCCAGAGGGCACAGAAGTGGCTGCAAGAGAAAAGTCTGAAAGCTAGGCCAGGCTACCCATGGCCAGCACATGGAGGAGTAGAGAGCACCCCTAGGAGACAGCACCCCAGGCCAGGCCCCGCGGATGCCCTCCCACACCGCTTAGCACATACACCTCGTCAACACTAATCGATACCCTGCAATGAGCGCACCAGTGTACAACCACATGGGTCAACACAGCTGCTCTCAGTGGGCAAGTCTGGGAATGCCACCTGCTGTGCCCAAGCCCGCCCACAGAGCTGTGCACAACTGGTCGCACACCCTCTTCTTCCCCTACAGCCTGCATGGCGGGACTGCAAGACAGCTGCAGCTGGTGCCCTTGCTCCTGATTGGGGTGATATACAGGAACAGCCCACAGGGCTGGATGGCAGGCAGGTAGCCCCAGGGACGGTAGCCTTCACCTTGGAACACAGCACTGACCCACACTGGGCCGCGCCTCCCCCTGCAAGTCTCAAGTCCTACAGCCCAGCGCAGTGGGAGGTCAGGAGCTGCCTCCACCTGTCTCTAGTGCTGGGGGCAGATGTGCAGGGCTCCCAGGAGGGAGCCAAGTCCTCAGGACACATCGTGCTCCTCCACCTCACTGGGGGACGGCTCTTGCCTGCGGCGGAGACTTGGCAGAAACAAGACATGCCTTGAGACCCACAGCCCAAAGCCCAGGTAACCTGACCATCTGCAGGCTCCCTGGTCATCTGCAGCTGGGCCTAACTCATGCCGCACAGCAGGCCAGGAGCACAGGAAACAGCTTCAGAGCACTGCTGGGCCAGGTAGGGCCAGCATGGCTCAGGAGGCTGTTGTGAGTGACACACTTGAGGCTGTGGAGGGGAAGAGGATCAGGGGGACCAGGCCTGTGCCCACCTGTGAGGACCCTGGAGAAGGCAGCGCCCTCCCAAGGTACCAGCATCCCTGCACTCCAGGCATGGTGGCCAGGACAGCCTCTGCCCTGAGAAGTGAGGCTCCCCCTTTCCATGGCTGGGAGGAAGGCGGCTGGCACCCTGTGCATCCTTGTAGCCTATGAGAACCAGGCCCCATGGAGGCTCCACACTGTGCCCTGGGCTCTCCCTGTCCACCAATGACCCACGTGGGAGCATTTCTCAGGAAGCTGCGGTACTGACACGTGCTGTGTCACAGAGGGCTGAACAGGAGGGATGACCAGGTGCTGCCCGGGATTTACACAGCAGCCTGGGCAGGTGTCACAACCTGACAAGCTCTATCAGATCCAGGGCCCCTGGAAAGAGGCGGTGCAGGTGTGCTCTCTGGACTCTCCCCCTACCCAGCCGTTGTCACCCAGTGGGGCATCCACCAGGACTGAGGGGCTCAGAGCTGGCACAAGCTCCACTCCAGCAGTGGTGGCTGGCACAGAGCTTCGATGGCCAGGTGGCCCTGGACTGCAACGAGACCCAGAGACCAGAGGCCTCCAGTGTGGGTCCTGAAGGGGCAAGGACACCAACTCTGTCTCTAGGGCAAGCCACCTGGAGGTCCCCCCAGTGATTTCATAATGAAAACCCAGGATGTGAGCCGTGTGGACACAAACTACAGACCAGGGATGGCCCAGCCACTCACACGCTGACAGCCAGGAAGGCCCCCAGCTTGGCCAACAGAGCACCAGCACCCCATTCCAGGTGAGCCCGACCAACCCCTGCCCAGATCCTGGACCTGGCTGGTTCAGAGGGAGGCAGCCTCAGTGGACAAAAGGAAGTGGCTCTACTCACAGAGGCAGATAGGGTGGGCAGGTGAGGTGTGAGTGACACCTGTGAAGACACCTATGGACAGGACACCATGGGGACGGCTGTTCAGACCCAGGATGAGATGCCAGTGCACGGCAGCTGGTGGCTAAGGCAGGGCTCTGGCCCGGCTGGGGGCGCTGAGTGCACACAAGCGAGGGCTGAGTGTGCGTGCGGGTGCTGAGTGATGATTGTGCACAGGAGGTTGAGTGTGCCCAGGGGCACTGGATATAGCCTCTGCCCTCATGGGTGGTCCTGTCATGACACCCCCCACACCAGCCTGAATTCCAGGGACAGAGCTGGAGAGACTCCTGTGCCTGTCAGCACTGGACCCTCTCCCTGCAGGCCACAAAGCCACTCAGCTGGGGGAGGGAGAAGCCCTGACAGGCATAGCACAGACTGCCTGGACTCTCTCACACTTAAGCACAGCCCCAAGGCAAGGCCACCAAACCACCCAAACCTCCTGCAGGGCAGTGGGCAGCTGCAGTACCCTGTGTCCTCCCAAGCAACTAGGGCAGAGAAGGGCCACAGAACACAGCGTGGTGCAGAGTCTCAGGGACACTGGGGAGACCAGGACACACCCACGCAGCCACAGAGTATGACACCCTGTCATACCAGGCAGGACGGCAACGTGGAAAAACAGATGTGAGTATAGATGCTCTCAAGACCATTTCCATAATTTCTCTGTAAATCTAGAGCTGTTCTAAAATTAAAGTTTTATTTTAAAGAAAACGGGTTAGGCAAAGAGCAGCCTCCAGGATTTTGGAAGCCACAGGTCCAGGGGACTATGGGACAACACAGGCCCTGCTCACTGAGGTCCTCAGGGACCCCAAGGGGTCCCAGAACCAAGTGCCCCACACTGAGCCACCTCCACCGCCACGCTGCACAGCTGCAGGCCGGGAGGTGCCCAGCCATGCCTTGGGCTCTGGGCCAACACATGTGCCCCTCACAGCCCCACAAGATCCGAGATCCTAGAGTTGGCCGCCCAAAACCTGCCCCCAAGGCAGTCCCTGTCCTTGGCCACGGCGCCATCTGCCCTACAGCTCAGGCCTCCGAGCCCATGTCTGCCTGGGAGCCCGAGTCCCATCCTGGGAACGGCTGACCCACTCCTCAGTGGGAACAGGAACGGGCCCTACTCGGCCTCTGCTGTTACCCCTGGCCCTGCTGGTGGCTTCCTGGCTCAGTGACCTCCCTCCCTCATGGTGCCGAGGCCAGCACTGCCCCCAGCAGCTCCTCAGGTCACTAAGCTGTCCTGTGGCTGGGCCACCTGTCTTTAGAGACCAGGGCCTGTTCGTGTGGCTGGGGTGGAAGCAGATGGATGGGAGCTGGGAACAGGCCAAGGTGGAGCCAACTGCTGGGCAACAGGTGCCAGGGCCAACCTAAAGAGGAATCCAGGGGGCAATAGCAATGCTGAGTGGCTGGGCAGAGACACAGGGCCCTGTGAACCTCCCAGGACAGATGCTTCGAAGGCACAGGCATACGCTTTGGGGTGATGTCCACACAGCCCAGGGGCACCTCTCATACACCAGGGACGAAGTGTAATACAAGGTGGGTTCACTGCCTCACCCACTTCTGGGGATGCTGGTGGACTCTGATCGTCCTGTGTGTAAACTCTTCCAGAGCCCTGATGCCTGAGATGACTCCTTCCTCCTGCAAAAAAGGAATGCTGCCCTCGCTGGAAGGGTAGAGCCTCCTCACAACCAGCAGGTTCCAGGGCAGTCCAAGGGAGACATCCATGGCTCTCAACACCTCTAGCGGGGTCACCCCTACAAAGGCACTGGCTGACCACACGGAGTTCAGAGCTCTGGCAGGTGACAATGGCAGGCACAGAAACACCACAAGCGCTGCCAACTGGGGGCAGAAGCCAGGGATCCAGCTCAGCTCCCACCCCGGAACCCCAAGAGAGGCATTGGGCCACTGTGAGCCAGGCCCTTCTGCAAGAGGAAGTCACCTCTGCTACCATGGCTTCTCCAGAAAGATTTACTGACCTCGAGCCAAGTGACAGCTTGTCAGACGACCAAACCTGACACTACCAACGTTCAAAGAGTGCTGCTGGCTTCCAGCAGAGACAGGCCAGGCTGAACGTACAGGATGTGCTGACTTGGACACAGACCAGGCCCAGTCCCTTAGGCCCAGCCAAACCTCCCCTCCCTACTGCAGTGTTCTCAAGCTAAAGAAAGGGACCAGAAAGGAAAGACCCTACTCCAGAGGGAGACATGAACAGACCAACCAGGCACCCACCTCACAGGGTCCAAGAGGACCACAGCCACCCTGGTTATGGCTGAACAGGAGACAGTGAGTCAGGATGAGATTCCACTGGAAGCCGGGCCGGTGCGGTGAATATCCCAGGTAGGTGTCCTTCCCCAAACCTGATAGACGCCAGGGTCACAGCACGTACTCCAAGATGTGCGATCAAACCATAGACAGAGAAGGGAAGCTAGCTGCAGAGCCAATAGCTAGTATAAGTTGGTGCCCAAGTAAGGTGGCAAGTAGCCCAGCTAAGACCCAACTGCAAGACTGCAGGTGACAGCCAGGACACGGAGTAAGGACAGAGACCTTGGAAACAAAGATTATCTGCAGGTCCGCGCAAAATGCACAGCTCCTTAATTGGGCACAGTGGTGCATGCCTGTAATCCCAAAACTCAGGAGCCTGACACAAGAGGATCAAAAGTTTGAGACCAGCCCAAACTACAAAAGAACAAAAGAAATCCACACATCCTGACCCACACCGTGTATGACAGAACCCGGCACTGTGCCAAGGGTCACCTCAGACGTGCAGGCTGTGTCTGACAAAGAGTTCCAGAACCCCAGGCCACAGCTGTCATCCTAAATAACTAAACACAAACACATACTGCCTGATGCCCTACCCACAGAACTACCCCTGGGCTTGTCGCACCCCACTTGTGACCCTAGGATACCGATGGAGCCACAGACACCAAGAGGCATACACTGGTCAGGGTGGGCTTGGCCCGTACTCTTGCCCACGGGGATCACCCCTCCAGAAGCACCCCAGGAGTTCAAGAATGACTCAGGCAGACGCCTGAGGCCCTGAATACCACCCCTATAGTGCGTGTCTTTTACGGTCATTTACAACGAACAGGCACTCTGTGACTGAGTGATGAAGGGGACTTGGGTGTTAGGCCCCTGAACAGAGAAAAGCTCCGCCCCCAGGACACAAATGCCCTTACGCCCCCTTGCCGCCCCGGCCCAGGCCCCACTCACAACCTGACTCCGTGGGCTCACCTTCCTGACTATTCAGGGGACCCGGAAGAAAACCGAGCTCCTCTGGTTCCCTTCCTAGAAGGCACTTCCGTCCTAACCAATCGCAAGAGAAGTCATCAGGACAAGGGTCTGGCCCCGGGCCAGGGGGCTGCCCGTGGCGCGTGCCTGGTCCCTGCAGGGCCGGCAGCAACTCGGGGGCCACGCCCGGAAGTGCCCCTCCCCGAGGATGGCGCGGGCGACGGGGCGCGAAATGACCACGCCTGGTAAGAACTGAGGCCTGGTGGGCCCCTGCTCGGCGTGCACGTCCTGCCTCGGCCGCGTACCAGACCGGCGGGCGGGGAAGGTGCCCTTGGGGCGTGGGACCGGAGCCGGTCCAGGTCGCCGCTGAGCGGGGGAGGCCGGGCCCTGCAACTGCACGGTTCGCACAAGGGGGCGACAACTCGGACGGAGCACAAGGCCCGCGGCCAAAGCGAGTACCCGCTGTCCCCCGCACAGGAACGGGCCGAGCCTGGCGCCTTCGCCCTCGCGGAAGCCAGCCCTACACCGGGACGGCTACCACCTCGGGTGTGGGGCAGGAAAGAGGCCCCACTGGGGCCGGCAGCCTGAGGTCCAGCGGGACCACCGCCGGGGTGGGGGCCCAACCCGCGGCCCCTTTGTCACCTGCGCGGACCGCGGGAGGGCGAAGACGCGCACACGCACGCGCCCCCACACGCAGCGACCCGCGCAGGCGCACGGCAGCTCGCCTGCCCCGCCCCCGCGGCGCGCACGCGCACTCGCACACAAAGCGGCCCCCGCGCGCGCCCGGCCTGCCCCGCCCCCGCCCCGTCCCCGCCCGCGGCCGGAAGCGCGCGCGGCCTTACCAAGCGGCAGGCCCTTGTTGAGCAAGTGCGAGCTGCCCATTGAAAGGCGGCGCCGGGGCCTCGACCAGTCCGGCGCGTTCCGCCGCCGCGAGCCCCGCGCCTGGGGCGGCCTCGGCGCCGTCCGCTGCTTCGCCCGCCGCCTGCGCCCGGCCGCCGCCGTGCCGAGCCGCCGCCGCCGCCAGCCGCGCTCCGACGACCGAGCGGGCGGGGACACGCGGCGCGCGCGCGGGCGGGGCCTCGGTTGGTCTGCTGGTTGCCGGCGCCACGGCGCGGAGGGCCACGCGGGCGGCTGAGGCCGCGTTCCCGCCTGCCCAACCCGGGCCGACCCCACCCCGGAGCCACGAGCGTAGGCGCGGCCGAGCGTTCACCCTGAGCCCGGACGGGAGGGCTTGGAGCCCGTCCGCTCACCTGTGCGTTTTTAAAAACTGTACAGCATTGGGACGGTGCTTGGTCCCTGAAGGTGCAGAAGAGACAGACCCTAGGGGGGCTTCCTGATGGCCCGGCCCCCTCACGGGGCCTCCCGGAGTGGCACCTCCAGTGCAGAGACCCTGGGCGCCCTCAGCCCCTCACAGCATGCCCAGACACACTTAGTATCTCCGATCCCAGGTATCTCGGGTCACGAAGTCACTTCATCCCTGTCCTTCCAGTGCCGGACAATGCAGATGCTAGCTTGTTATCAGTCGACTCCCGTCATAAGCCACTGCCCTTCTCGACCTTCATCTCCCTGCCTGCCACAGGGCCTTTGCACATGCTGTGTGTGCCACCTCTTTCCAGCCCCAAAGGCAGGTCCTGCGCCCCACACTGTGTACAGTATTTAAGGTGTGAAACTCCCAGTGGGTCATGGGAGGGATGTCCCCTTCTGAACACGCAAGTTCTGGGACAACCTCTTGCATCCTATCCCACAGGCCCTGCCCCGGGGCAGGGTCCGTGGCCACACTCACCCTGAACTCCCCTGCCCAGCCTTAGCTAACTGCCTGAACATCTGAGCCACCAGCACAGGACAGGCCAGCCAGTGAGAGGGCAGGGACATCCCCACCCTGCCATCCCTACCAGGTCATGGGAAGGGCTGGCCCCCTCCTAGGACACTCACCCCTGGGAGGACCAAGCACTGGCTTGTGCCAAGGACAGAATGTGTCACCTCCCAGTCGGGTCCCCAGAAGAGTTGCAGAGCCTTTCTGATGCCCTAGGGCAACACGGTCCTCCAAGTGGATGAGCCCTTGTCTTTTATTCGGAGTACTCTTAGAGATTTCAGATAATTGGGTAATTTGCCAAACCATGGCATGGAAGTTGAACGGCACTTAGAAACCTGATTTCACTGAAGTGTGCTCAGTTGCTCTGAGGAAGCCCAGGTGTAGAGACGAGGCTTTGCTGCATGCCTGGGGCTGGAGAAGCAGAGGTTCCCGTGGCCCCAGCAAGCCAGGGCCGCTGTCCGTCCACACTGTGTCTCCTGGCACTTTGGGGATGCTCAGCGTGCGCCGGCAGAGTTTGGGATGGAGAAGGGCAGCCCTGCAGAGACCTGAGACTCCAGAAAAGTGAGCAGGAGACTCCAAGGCCAGGCACGATGTGGGGGATAGGAGGCTGCCGCTGGAGGCCCGTGACTCTGGGCTCGCAGGAGGGGATGGTGTAGTCCTTTGGGTGCAGAGGACATGGTCCCCACCCAGCCATCCTATCTTCTGTGTAGCCCGGTGGTCTGGGGTGGCCACCAGAGGCAGCAGGGGCTGGGGTCCTTGGGGTACCATCCTCTGCCACTGGAGTGGCCTGCTGGGAGAAATTGCCGGTACTGGTGGGACCATCCCAGGAGCTGCTGGGGTGTCATCTGGGGGAGACAAGGGGCCCCGCAGCACCGGACTTAGTTCCTCCTCAGAGTTTTGTCTCCCTTCACATGGGACACCTGGCATTAGGGGAAACGGAGTCGAGAGCCGTCAGCAGTCCCTTTGTATCCTGTGTACCAACCAACGTATCCCCGATGTCCCCATTCAGCCCCTGGTCACCACTCACCACTCTCCTAATCTGAGATCCTTGTTTCTAGATCCTGTTTGTCAGCATCAGCGAGAGAATCCCAAACCCAGCCTTTTGTCACCACGCTGTGGTATTGGGAACATGCCCCACACTCAATTTGTTGGCGCAGATAATAAAGCACTCAGACACCAGAAATGACAAGGTGAGGTTTTAGTTCTGCAGAAGGCCAGGAGCACACTCTAGCATGAGGTAGCAGGCACACAGGGGGGTTGCAGTGGCTCTTTTTAGCCCTAACCCATGAGAAGCAGCTGACCTTTACCACATTGGCTGGATTGAAGGTTCACAATCTATCCTGATTGGCTAGTTTAAGTGGCCTGAAGGGAGGACCTGAACAGTTGCTGGGCAGGGCCAATAAGGGGAAGGGAGATGAGGGGGATGGGGGCAGAAAGTCCCTAGCTGTTGATAAGTTACCTTTGGGTATCAGCTGTGTTCCTGGAATCTAAACTGAACAAACATTTTCCATAACTCAGTGTACTCAAAGAAAGAAAGGGAAGCAGCCTAGAGTGAAGGAGAGTTCAAGATAGAGACACTCTCTTGTTCATAGTTTTAATAGAAAAGACAGGGCTGGGGTTTCTCACAGTGTGAACATGGTTCAGTGGTTTGGTCCCCACTTCAAGATATTAGGAGTGGAAGTTGATCCTGCTGTGGGCTTGTGCAGTGGGGCCTTGGGGAGGTGGTTAGGATTTGGTAAGGTCATCGGGGGGAGCCCCAGGAATGAATGCTGGTGGCCTTGTGTCTTAGTTACTTTTCTCTCATTTCTGAGACAAGATACCCAACACCCACAGTTAAGGGAGGAAAGGTTTATGGGGCTCACAGTTTGTAGAGGTTTCAGTCCATAATCATCTAGCTCCAAGGCAGGGTGGTATGGCAGAGAGGCATTGCAGAGGAGAAACAGCTCATGGTGGGCAGAAGGCAGCAAAGCAAGCAAGGGACAAGACAAGCCTCTTTCTGTCCCTTATGTTGTATCCAAGCTAATAATCCAGGTATTAGGACAGTGCCAAACCAATGGGTGGACTGATTTAGTAATCACCCACCCTTAATCCCAGCACCTTTAATCCTAGCACTGCACCATGAATCTAGATCCAGCTACCTCTGAAAGATCCCCACCTATGAGTGCCTGAGGCGTTGGGGGGCATCTAGACACAGCCACAATACCTTGAAAAAAGAGAGACTAGAGGAAACACACACACAAGTACATGCATACACATATGGACATGCACACACGTGTGTGCATACTCACGTGCACACATATACACACACGTCACCCCTCCCTGCGATACACTGTGGGGCCTCCAAACTGTGGACAAAGGCCCTCAGTGATGTGGACCAGAACCTCAGCCTGGACCGACCTGAGCCTCAGCAAGGCGCCCTTCTTTACCACTCATCTGGTCACCAGTAGCAGGAAGAGGTACTCACAGCACGCTGCCCTGTGTTCAGCAGTGTTGTGGCTGACAGCAGGACTTCCTTCTTTTTAAGACTGAACAGTAGCCATCGTGTGTCTGGACCACATTTCCACCTGAAACATCTGCAGACGCTGAGAGATGCTACACACCTTATATGACACCTGTGAGGCGCAGGTTTCCTATCCATGTGGCAGGGGGAGACACAGCATCTACACCACACACGGGGCGACTGCAGACTTAGCCCAGGGAACTGAGGACTGTGGTGCCTGGACAGTGCTCTGGACACAGGCCTGATAGGTGACTGCTCTCCTCCGGGGCCCGAGCCCAGTTTCCTCAATAACAAAGCATCACAGGATGATACAGAGGGTGCCACGGCCAGTGTATGTCACTGAGGCTCACTGCCACGGGTGGGCGGTTTATAACGAACAGAAATGCACTGCCTCACAGTGCTGGGGGCAGAGACTGGGTGCCAGCACCTGACGAGAGCCTTCAGGCTGAGTCCTCACATGGGGGAAGGAAAAGGGGTGCTCTTTTGTTCCAGCACTGAGAATAGAACTACATCCCCAGTTATTTTGTTTTTTTTTCTGAGACAGGGTCTCACTAAGTCACTAAATTGCCAGGCCAGATTCGAATTTATAATCCTCTGCCTCAGGCTCCCAGAGTGTGGGATCACAGGTGTGCGCCCCCTCACCTGGCGATGTGCCCTTTTATCACAAACCCACTCTCATGCCAATGGCATTAATCCACTTGGGAGGTTGAGCCCTTGAAGCCTGGTCCTCCTGAGAATGTTTACAAAGGCAATTAAATTTCACCCTGTGTCATGGAGGGGACAGATGTCAGACCATGGCAGGGGGACAGCAAAGATCCTAAAAAGTGAAGCCACTTCCCCTTCTGCCAGCGCCGTGGCAGCTGTGCACCGTAGCCTTGCACGGCTCAGCCTGTCAGTGCAGAGGCTGGCGTGGCAGGAGCTGCCGATAGCAGCACAATGTCCTGGCCCAGGAGAAGGCTCTGGGACAGGGCTTCCTACTCAGGACTGAGTGGAGGGTGCCTACTGGAAGGGTGTGGGTGAGGATGTGTGTGTGGCTCAGAGGTGGATGCGGCTCACTGAGAATTTACAGCCAGGGCTCAGAGCCTGCTGGACTTTAGATTGTAGGATCTTCTTTTTTCTCTTTTTGAGACAGGGTCTCACTATGTAGCCCACGCTGGTGTGGAGCTCACAGTGATCCTTCTGCCTCAGCTTCCCAGGTGCTGGGATCACAGGCAAACACAACCACGCTGGGCTAGATTGTGGGGTTTTCACAGTGCAGGCCCTACCCTCCTGTGGCAGGTAAGTTACCATAAAACCTAGGCAAGGGCCAGTGATGGCCTCAGAACCCAGGGCAGAAGCAGCACACGGCGAGACGGGAGCTCTTGGTGCAGCCCCGCCCCATGCCTGCACCTGCTCCCCTGAAGTGCAGAGCACACATCGATGAGCCTTCAGTGTCGCAGATAGGGAGCAGCAGCCCTGCCAAAGGCCTTGGGAAGCTGGGTCCATCAAACAGGAGGTCATGTGCTCAGGGAAATAAAGGAATAAAAGAAGAGGATGGGCAGGAAGAAGACTACCCAGAGGGTGAGGGACAGGCATGTCTGAAGGTGCAGGTGTGAAAACCAGCGTTTCTGTGAGCTATGGAGAGGCGAGCAGGGAGGGAAGCAGCATCCCCCGTGGGCCAGAGGACCTGAGCCGGTGCAGCCAGCACGGGCTGGGGAGTGGGTCTTTGCCAGCTCAGCCCCCAGACAAGACGCCTGTGACTCATGCAGCCAGGCTGCAGCTGACTCCACAGTACAGACCAGGATAGTAAACACTGGGGGGTTAAGCAGTAAGTTCTGGCTTAATTTACTTTGCATAGATAGATAACAAATATTAACAACAAAAGTCATGTGGTGGGACCAAAGAAGACACAGGAAAGAAGATGTCGCTACACAGTGTTGGGATGAAAGGAGGAAACAGCCACAGGGTACTGGGATGGCCTGTGCTGCTACCCCGCCAGGGATGGGGAGAGGCCCTGGGCCAGCAGCTGCTGTGCTGTGGGCAGAGCAGACCCAGGCTGGGAGAGGGGCCCCTCGACTCATGGAGAGTGCTGGGGGTGCTTACAAAGTGTCCTGGGTCCCCCATCCTCCTTTCCTATGTCCTGCCTGGATGGCTGAGTGGGTGACTCGCGCACGAGAATCACTGTGAGCTAAAAGGACGTTTACACAGTAGGGGCACTGGTGGTGACGGCGTGCCTAGGCAGCATGAGGGTGCAGGCTCCTGGGAAGGTCTCTACCTGAGATGCCTTCCGGTCACAGTGACACCAGGCCCTGGTGGTCACCTTCCACAGAGAGGTGCATGTGTGAGCCAGACCCAAATGGAACCCTGGGAATGTGCCCCTCCCCTTGCCCGGGCCCACGCTCTTCCCACCTCTGCCGCCTCCAAGCTCCTGGACTTGCTCAGAATTTCCCCTTTTCTTACCAGGCACTTTGTGGCATTTTTGTGGCACATCCACATCCACTTTCTTGGCCACCCGAGGGAGTGGGCACAGCCCCGGGCAGGACTGACATCGACTCTAAGGCCCACTGCCAGCGGGTGACTGGCAAAGAGCTCATTCTGCTACATTTCCTGTCTTGGAAACAGGGGTGAGGATTGCACACACCTCCTGAGGAGTGCAGGAAGGTGAAGCTGAGCTCTGTGTTCCCTGTGAGGCTGCGAGGGTGCTACTGTGTGGACGGTGTGCTAGTCCTCCTCCAAGGGATGAGTGATCCCACTGAGGTCAGGACCTGGCTTCCTTGTGCGAGCCAGGAGGGCACATGGGAAATAGGGTGATGAGGCTGCCCCCCAGTGGTTGGTTCAGAGCTGGGGATGTCACAGGAGCTCTCACCGTGACAGGGACCTGAACCCGGCAACAAGAGCTGAGGTCACGGGGACTTTTCTGTGAGTGCTGGGGAGACTGCACCACACTTGGTGCGGCTGACAGTTGGGTTTGGAGGATGGGCTCAAGGAGACTTGACGGGTTTGGGTCTGAGTGTCCCCAAGGCTGAGGTCTGGAGGGCCAGGTCCCAGTGCAGCCTTCAGAGGGGGCTCAGGGCAGCCGGACAGTGAGGGCACTGACCTCACATTTGACTCGTTCACGATGTCATTGCTTAGTGGCCTTCGGAGAAGGGCTTTATTATAAAAGTGACCTCTCTCTGCTCCCTTGGCAAGCACCACATGAGCAACTGAGCCCCAACGCACGCCCTGCGCCATGACACCATACTTCACCGCAACCCAGCAGCAATAGAGCCAGCGGCCATGGACTGAACCTCTGAAACCATGAGCCAAGATGAACACTTCCTCCTCTGAACTGCTTGTCTCAAGTATTTTGCCTCAGCAATGAAAAGCTGGCTAATGCAGAGATGATGAAAGCCACTGACCCCTCAGAAAGGGTGAAGGTTGAGACTGACTGGATCAGCTGGGCATCGTGGCACACACCTGTTATCCCAGCACTTGGGAGGCTGAGGCAGACCAGCTTGGCCTACAACGTGATTCAAGACCAGTCTGAAGTACAAACCTACAGAAGTCAGGAAGACGACAGCAGGGCTGAGGCTGTTTCTGATAACCAGGCATTGGGAAAGGGCAGACACTCCTGGGCCCTGAGATGGCCAAGTTTAGGAAGCCAGCACCTCCACAGTCCAGATGGGCAGCCTATGACACTGCAGCCCAAACCCTTGAAGTGCAGTCCCTGTCCTCTAAAAGGCCAGCCTAGCCTTCACTGTCACCTTCCCTTCCTGAGGTCCACAGTGCTCAGAACCAGCAGGAGAGGCAGGACTCCGGGTGGGCAGGGTCCAAGCAAGTGTCCACACCAGGTGACTCAGGGGTCTAGGGTGGGGCCAAGCATAGGCAAGCCCTGTGGTGATTGGCTGGCAGAGGCACTGTAGTGATGTCACCATTGTGGGCTTACAAAAGTAGTACAGCTGAGGCCGGGCCTCCTGACACCTGGTCCTCTGGCCAAGCTCCAGGCTCCTTTCTGCCCACTGTCCACCCAGCCCCTGGCACAGTCTTGGCGGGATCCTGGCACCCACCAGGCTTTGTCCTCCCACTGCAGTCACAAGACTGGACTGCAAACAGAAGGCTGAAACAGAGCAGTCTCATCCAGGAACAAAGGCCCAGGCTGGCTGCACTGGTGGAGAACATCTTGGGATGGAGGGGCTAGGCCAGGACTCCCTGTGCAGGAAGAGGCCCGGCCTGGGAGGCGGCTCAAGCGCATCAGTGGAGTTGGGTGTGCAAGGCCCAGCCAGCACCCGCGGCCTGGCACTCACCTCCCTGAACACCTGTGTCCTGCACAGTGTCAGCCTGCTGTCCCAGTAGCCATACTGTGGGAAGCCCTCGGTTCAGAGGGAGAAAGCACAGCTTGCAGTGACGTAGACGCTGGCCTGGAGCAGGACGAGTTGTCCCCAGGAATGATACTGAGCTAAGACGCTGCTGGATTTGTTAGGAAACTGAAGTTGATAAAAACAGCTCTTAAGACAACCAGGAAACATGGGAAAGATCTCTCAGCAGAGGTGTCTGGGCTGAGGGGGCTGCCCAGCATGTCTGAAAGCGAGGCGGGAAGTTGGCCCAGTGCCAGGTGGCCTCAGAAACGATGGGCTTGAAGCATGTGTGCAAGAGCCTGGTGTCCCTGGACACGTGGGGATCATGAACGCAACGTGCAGGGTGTAGGAGGCCACGGCCACTTGGGGAGGATGTTCAGGCATGGAGGAAGCTCCGAGAGCATCTGTCCAAGACACATGAGGGACAGCTGCAGATGTGTGCCTGCCGGTCAGCATTGCTGAGCCCTGGGTGGACACAGTGGACCCAGCAGAGGCCATGCCACTTAATGAGTCCCCTCTGGGTTGGAGGTGGTTTCAGCTTCATGTCGAATATGTGACAGTTGAATAACCACCAAAGCAGTCTGGGAGGCTGAGACAGGAGGATCCAAGTTTGATCCCAGCCTGGACAACACAGTGACTCATCTTGTCTCAAAAAATAAAATGGGCACAGGCTCTGCCAAAAATAAAAAACAAAATACCCTGCTTCTTTTGAAGTGAAGCAAGTTCCTTGGTGACTCTGATATGGAAGGGGGCATTGGCCAGATGGCGTCCATGGCTGCCTGGAGCTGAGCAGTCTGAGTCTCACTCTCAGGCCTGTGGGGCTGGACAGGACAGCTGTCCGGGTGTCACCTAGGGGGTGCCCAAGGTGTCAGGGTCTCCAAGGTGCTGGGAGCATGTCTACCAGCTGACTGCAGAGAGCTCACCCTGCACATGCTGCCTGTCACCATGGAAATGCATCCTCAACACACAGCCTTGTCCCCAACACTGCCTCATCCCCTCTGTCCGCGTGGACAGCCTTGTAGGAACTTGCGCCAGGCTGCCGTGATGGGGCCGCCGCAGCTGAGCAGAAAGCAGCAGCAGACAGGCTCCTTGCCGGAGACTTCGTAGTTCACTGGTGGCAAGTTTGGGTTTGGACAGAGGTTCCACCTCCTCAGCCCCCATCCTGTGGCTTCGTCCCCATCCAGACTCTGCTCTGCGTGGGTTCCTAGGTAACTTGGGCCCCTGAACAGTAGTGTGGGGAAGACCAGGGCCGAGCGTCCCAGGTGTCCCTGGAACAGCCCCAGGGGTGGGTGCAGGATGTGTGGGTGCCAGGGGAACAGAGCGTGGGGACGGGGCGTGCTGGGCTGGAGGGAAGTGGACCCCGCCAAGCGCCGCAGGTCTGAGCTCTACGTGGGGTGTATGTGGAGCTGTATGCGGAGTCCACATGCTGCGAGTGTAAGCCCGAGGGAGGACACGGTGAGGGCCTGCAGCTGGGCAGACACGGGTGCGCCATCCTTCGCTGCGCACAGCCAGACCCAGGGCCGTCTCCCCGTGGGGCTCAGGGACAGAGTGTTCTCTGGTCACATTGGAGAGATGTTTTGCTTGTTTCCAGCCCCCCTCCCCCAATCTGTGAACATCTGAACCCAGTTGTTTTGTTTTGTTTTTTTTGAGACAGGATCATGTTATGTAGTCCAGGCTGGCCTTGAACTCACTGTGTAGCCCAGACTGGGCTGGAACTCATAGTGATCCTCCTGCCTCAGCCTTCCTATTGCTCGGATTATAGGCATGTGCCACCACACCTGGCTAAACCCAGGTTTTTTTTTTTTTTTTTTTTGTGGGTACTGGGGGTCGAACTCAAGACCTCACGTGCCAGCAGGCGCCCATAATGCTGAGCAATATCACCGGCCCTTTTTTCGTATGTGGGTACTGGGAGTCAAACTCAGGATCTCGCGCTTGCCAGGCAGGTGCTTATGCGGCTGAGCTATCTCACCGGCCCTAAACCCAGGTTTTTGTGTGAATGAACTTTGCGATTCTCCAGAACCATCCAGCGCCATGCTTGCTGGGCTGTGTGGTAAGTGCACGTTCAGCTTTGTAAGAAGCCATGACCCCGCCTTACCAGAGTAGTGGTCCCCTGTGAGAGCCACGTGAGCGCTGAGAGCCCTGCAGATGATGGTGGCCACCTTTCCACGTGCTTGTCTGCCATCTCTACCTTCTTGTTGGTGAAAGGCGCTTCGTGGCTTTGGCCCATTGCTATTCTGGTGTCTGTTTGTTTTAACTGTTGGGTTTTCAGATGCGTTCTGTACTCCCCATGCAAGTGCTTGTGCAGATCTGTGCAAGTGCTTGTCTTTTCATCCTTCTAGCAGGGTCCTTAACAGAGCAACTGATTTTTTTTTTTTTTTTTTTTTTTTTGGTTTTTTGAGACAGGGTCTCGCTATGTAGCCCAGGCTGGCCTCGAACTCGAGGCAATCCTCCTGTTTCAGTGTCCCAAGTGCTGGGATTACAGGCCTGTGCCACTGTGCTTAGTTGTTGATTTTAACTTTGACAAAGTCTAATGTATCTAACATTTATTTTTTGGATTGTGTTTTGTGTCCAAGAACCCTTGACCAAGCCTTAGGTCCTGGAGATTCTCTCCTGTGCTTTCTGTAGCTTTATGTTTTAATTTAACTCTATACTGTGATCAATTTGAATTTTTTTTTTTTTTTGTGCGTACCAGGGGTTGAACTCAGGACCTCGCGCGCCAGCAGGCGCCTGTGCCACTGAGCGATATCACCGGCCCTTTCTTCGTATGTGGGAACCGGCAGTCAAACTCGGGCCCTCGTGCTTGCCAGGCAGGCGCTTGCGCCGCTGAGCCATCTCACCGGCCCTATTTTTGCTTTTTAAAAAGAGTTATATAGGGGCCGGTGAGATGGCTCAGCGGCGTAAGCGCCTGCCTGGCAAGCACAAGGGCCCGAGTTCGACTCCCGGAACCCACATATGAAAAAGGGGCCGGTGATATCGCTCAGCGGCACGGGTGCCTGCTGGCGCGCGAGGTCCTGAGGTCGACCCCCCGGTACCCACAAAAAAAAAAAAAGTTATGTATGTATGTATTTTTATCTTGAGATAGGGTCTCACTAAGTCTCTAAGTTGCCCAGGCTGGGCTCAAACTTTCAGTCCTCCTGACTCAGCCTCCCAGAGGGCTGGGGTTACAGGTATACATCTTGTAACCCCATACTTGTTTGGTTTTTGGGGGAGGGGAGCTCGTTTTCTTGTTGCTGTTTTGTTTCTGTTTTTTCTTCCCATAGTTATCCTGTTGCTCCAGCACAGTTTGTTGACAATTCTTTCTCTTTGCATTAGATCGATTTTCCATTATTGCCAAAAGTCAGGGTGTAGGTCTACCCTGGGTACCCCATTCTGTGACACAGATCGATGTGTGTTTTCTTCCATCAGTGTCACAGTTTTGTTCTCTGTAGCTGTGCTGGAAGTCTTGAAATAGACTATATTAAATCCACTCATTTTATTTTTCAAAATTGTTTTAGCTGTCCTGGTTCCTTTGCATTTCCACACAAACTTTAGAATAACCTTGCCCGTGTCTATAAAATAAAACTTGCTGGGCTTTTGATAGGAGTTGTGTATGCTGAATATCGGTCTGGGCAGCCTGCCATGGTCACTGCGTTATTGTCGTCCACGAGCGTGGTGTCTCTGTCCATTTAGAGCTTCGATTTCCTTCATCAGTACTGTGTGGATTTCATTCTAGGTTTAATGTCTAACATCTTAATGATTTTATAAATGGGTTTTATTTTTATTTCAGTTTCAGTGTGTTGATTGTTAGTATATAAAAATATAATTGATTCTTGAATACGCAACAAAAATCAATATTCTGCAACCTTGCAGGACTCAATTATTTATTTATTTTATTTTATTTTTGTAGATGTCTTGGAATTTTCTGCGTGGAGAACCATGCTATCCACAAGTAGTAGAGTTTTACCTACTCTGCCCGTCTGTCCACCTCCTGGTCTTATGCGCTGGCCATGGTGTCCAGCATTATCTGGAATCGAGTGGGAGAGATGACTTCCTGGCCATGGTTCTGGTTTTTGGAGAAAAGCATTCAGTCTTGCGCTGTGACATAAATGTTAGCTCCAGGTTTTTGTAGATGTCGGCTATCGCGTCGTATTCTTCTTTTCTTGTGAGTGTTTCTATCACGCATAGGTGTTGATTTTCTGCATCGGCCAATGTGCTCCCATGGCTCTTCTTCCTTAGGTGTTGACGCAGTGTACCACGGGATTGATTTTCAGACAGCGAACCAGTCTTTCATCCCTGAAATAAACCCTAGTTGGTCATGGTTTATGATTCCTTTTATGATTTGCCAAACACTTCCAGCCAATTTTTTTTTATAGATTTTTCCATCTCTATTAGTGAGGGATGTTAGCATGTAGTTATTCATTTCCTACATTATCTTTCTTGGGCTGAGTATAAGTGTGGCTCTGGGTTCACAACTTATTGAAGGCTGGCATGATGGCACACACCTGTAATCCCAGCACTCAGGAGGCTGAGGCGGGAGGATCACTGCAAGTTCAAGGCCAGCCTAGCTACATAGTGAGTTCAAGGCCAGTCTTTAGTATATAACAAGACCCTGTCTCAAAAAAAAAAAGTTGAGAAGTGCTACCTTCTTTTCTATTTCCTAGAAAAGATTATGTAGACTTGGTATTAATTCTTCCCTAAATGTTTAAAAAAATTATTCAGTGAAACAATCTAGGCCTGAAGATTTCCTTGTCGGGAGCTTTAAAATTACAAATTCAAAATCTCTTTAACAGTTACAAGGGACTCAAATGATCTATTTCATATGCAGAGTAGTTGGTGCTTTTTGAGAAATTGGTCCCTTTCACTGAGGCACCGAGTCTGTGTGTAGTGTTCTCTTATTATTTTTTGATCTCCACTGAGTCTGGGCTCTTGTCTCCAATTTCATTCCTGAAACTGATGTTGATGTCTTCTTTATTAGTTGTTCTAGATATTCATCAATTTATTGGTTGCCATTTCATTGATTTTCTCTATTTTTTCAATGTCATTGAATTGTTTCCTCCCTTCTGCATGCCTTGGGTTTACTTTCTTCTGGTCTAGTTCATCAGATGGAATTTTCAACTACTGATTGGAGACCTTTGCTCTTTTTTAGTTTCCATGTGTAGGAGATTTTCTTGTAATCTTTGTCATTGTTTTAGTTGGATCACACTGTGGCCGGAGAACACTGTATGGCTTCAATTCTTTTAAGTTTGTTCAGGATTTTTAACAACCCAGGGCGTGGCCCATCTTGGCGATTGTTCTGTGGACACGGGACTGCAGTGTGTGTTCAGCTATTCTTAGGGGAAGTATTCAATAAATGTCAGATGCTGTTGGTTGATGGTGTTATTTCTTCTAGCTGATTTTTTTTTCAGTATTGGGGATTAAACCCAGAGCCTTCCCACTGAGTGGCATCTCCAGCCATTTTTTTTTCCAGTCATTTAAAAAAAATTTTTTTTTTTTAATTTTGAGACAGGGTCTCACTAAGTTGCCCAGGTGGGACTCTAACCTGAGATCCTCCTCCTCAGCCTCCCAAATGCTGAGATTATAGGCATGGGCCACTGTGCCTGGCTCTTCCTCATCCTTGCTGATTTCTTGAATAGCTATTGTATCGTTTGTTGAGAGCTGTGTTGAAGCGTGCAACCGTAATTGTATTTCTCTTTTCAAGTCTATCACCTTTTGCTCCATGTATTTTTTAGCATTTAGGGTTGGTTTGTCTTCTTGGTTGAATTTCCCTTTTCATTACATAATGTCCCTTCCCTTTCCCTTGGGAAATTACATAATGCCCCAATTTTCTTTGCTCCAGAATCCAATTTACCTGATACTAATATAGCCACGCCTGCTTTCTTCTGATCAATGCTAATGGAATGTGTCTTTCACCAACCTTTTACTTAAAACCTGCCTTGGGGCCAGTGAGATAGCTCAGCAGCATAAGCGCCAGCCTGGCAAGCGTGAGGTCCTGAGTTTGACTCCCGGTACCCACATTAAAAAAAAAAAAAAAAAAGAAGTGAATTTTTGTAGCTAGACTATAACTGGGTTATTGAATTCACTCTACCTGCATTAGCTTATTTAAATCATTTACGTTTAGTGTAATCACGGACATTTTAGAGCTTAAATTTGTTGTAATAGTTTTGGTTTTCTTTTTGTTTTCTCTCTTTTCTGTTTCCCTGGGTTTTTTTTTTTTCTATCTTCCTGGGTCAGCCTAAACATTTTTCAGAATTCCACTTTGGTTTATCAAAATTGTTTTCCAGTGTATCCCATTGTATAGCTTAAATGTCTAAGAATTATGTTACATGTACATGACTCATAGTGAAAGAGAAAAACTGTACAAGAGAAATCGTTCTTTTTCAAACTTTGTTCTTTTGAAACTGCCTAGCTTTGTAACTGCTTCACGGCTTTGTCAGTACTTTCTTGACCCCTGTAACCATAAGCACGTAACCAAACATGCAGGATGTCTGATTGTACCATTGTACCAAACTTCAAGAACTGATGATCATTAATCTACCCTTATAACCGATTATCTCACCCTGCTAGCTAATCAGAAGAACTGCCAGGCTGTTCTGTCTCGCCTTTGTACTTCCTTTGTACCTTCTGCTTGTGCATCATATAAAAGCCCTAGACCACAAGAGATCAGGGCCTGATATTTTAGGAGTGATCCTGATCAGTACCCGTTGACATAAATAAATCTGCCTCCAAATCCTGGGTGTCATTTCAGTGTTTCTGCTTGCCATTGCAATAATACGTGAGTGTACGGCCTCCACATTTTAAAGTCAGTTCCTACCAATTTGAGTGTAGAAACTACCCCAAGAGTCCACTCACCTCTCCTGTTTACAATAAAATAATCTTATAAATGCCATTTGCTTTAATTGTCAAACATAATTTAGGAAAATTAAGAGGACTGTGTATTGTATCTACCCGTACTTTTATTATTTATTTTCTTTCTTTGTTTGAGATATTCCAGGGTTTAAAAAGTTTTTATTTCCTATCAAGAATTTATTTAGTTATTCTCTCAGGATTCTGCTGGTGAAGATTTTTGGGGAAAAAATTCTTGATTTTTTCTTATCTGATAGTCTTAACTGGCGCTCCGTGCCTTAAAGATACTTTGCTGACATCTGATTCCAGGTGGGCAGAGCTGTTCTCTCAGCACTTGGGAACCTTGTGGCACTTGCTCTGGCTTCCTGGTTCTAATGAGAATCTGTCTTCTCCCCTGTGGAGCCCACGTCACCTCCTCTCCTCACTGTCAGGGGTTTCCTTTGTCCTTAGTTTTCAACACTTTTGTCCTGATGTGCTGTCCTGGGCCGCTCGGGCCCTTGTACGGAATATCCTTGACCATGCACCTTGAACAACAGAAGTTTAGTTCCTCACGATGCTGAGATCAAGGTGCGGTGATCAGGGGGCGAGGGCTCCTCTTTTTTTTTTTTTTTAATTTTTAAATTTTTTATTTTATTTTAAAGGAAAAAACAATAAAAAGAATGATGTGGGGGCCGGTGAGATGGCTCAGCGGCTTAAGCGCCTGCCCGGCAAGCGCGAGGGCCCGAGTTCGACTCCCGGAACCCACATACGAAAAAGGGGCCGGTGATATCGCTCAGCGGCACGGTTGGCGCGCGAGGTCCTGAGGTCGACCCCCCGGTACCCACAAAAAAAAAAGAATGATATGAAATTTCAAAACAAGATAGGAGAGTAGCAATGGTTAATACATTGTGTACTGTTATCTTCAAAGTTGCTCAGATTACAAGATATAGGCATGAAAAATTGATCAAACGATATAAGCACAAACCATCCTTTTCAATGAACTAATAGAAATTAGTAGTATAACTGTCTAAACTATTGTTATATATATTGCTGCCGCATGGTCGCAGTGGCTGTCTGCGCGGGCGGGAAGGGTCTCTTCCTAGAAGGGCACTGATGCTGCGTGGTTCACCCTTGTGATGTCACCAAGCCTGTCACCACCCAGAGTCCCCACCTCCAGGTGCCATCACCGTGTGGGTTAGGAATCCAACACACCATTAGGGGAAGGGGTGTCAGATTTCTGTTTATTCTGGTGTCTTGCTTGGTGTGGATTTCCTTGGGTTCCTCCCTACTCCGGAATCTGAAAGTTGGGAGGGGCTGCCATTAGCTCCTCAGATGTTTCTCCAGCCCACTCCTGCCTTTCTCATTCTGGGATTCTGGTGGCACACAGTGGGGCCTTCGGCTGTGGCTCCATCTGTTCCTGGGGCTCTTTTCTAAGCATCCTCTCTCTCTTTCTCAGGTGTGATGTTTGAGCCGCTCCATCTTTGTGCTTCCTTCCTTTTGCCTCTCCATTCTCCACTTGAGCCCACAAAGCTTAAAAAGCTTTTGTTATTGTCTTTTCTCCACTTACTTCTGTCTTCCATTTCCTCACGAGATGTTCTACTTTTCAGCTGTTTTAGCTTTGTTTTTTGTTTTTTGGGTTTTTTTGTTTTGTTTTGTTTTTTAGTGGTGCTGTGGATCGAGCCCAGGGCCTTTTGCATGCAAGGCAAGAGCTCTACCACTGAGCCACATCCTCAGCGCTAGCCTTGTTTGTGATTGCTTGTTGAAGCATTTTTATGATGTTTACTTTAAAATTCACATCAAATAATTCTGACATCTGTGTCATTTTGGCCTTGGGGACTTTTTGTTTTCTGTTCTTGTTCAAGGTGACGTTTGCCTGCTTCTTGGTTTGATACGTGTTTTTCAATTATATCCTTGATATTTTAGGTGCAGTGTTATGAGTTCTCATGAGTCTTGCATTTGAAGGTGGTGAGTCTATGCAGAAGGAGCTCGGGAGTGCAGCCCAAAGCTGAAGCAGGCCTAGCATCTCCCCTGCAGTTGGTGACAGCAGGTCACCATCACCAGTGTGCCGCTGCTTCCTAAGGAGGCCAGGGCTCGGTGGGGGCCAGGCCTGAGAGAAGCCTGGGGAGAGAATGCAAAGGGTGCAGGTAGAAGTGGCGTGGATGGCAGGGACATCGGGCTTGGTACAGAACTGAGGTCAAGGTGGCTCTGCCTGCAAACACATGGGTCCCACACACTGTCCTGGATCCCCTGAGCCAGCCCGGGTCTCGGGGTGAATGCCTCCGATTTCCTGCCTGGGAATGACCTCTGCCTGTGTCCCCAAACCTGGCCACTACTCTCCCTGTGACAGCCAGGAGCAGGACTGTGGCCTGGACCCCTGGCGCTGTTGTAAGGGCTGTAACAGGGGCTCCTTCTCTGAGCGGCTGCCCTGGACCCAGCCGCCTCAGTCCTACCAGGCTTCAGCTCCATGTGCTGGCTGCTGGGTCCTTTGCTCAGGGGACATGGGATAAGTCAACTTGTCCTTTCACCTGGTTGTACAGAACCTCCTTGCTTCCCTCACCACACCCAAACCCAGATCAGCACTGCAAGCTGAGTCTGTCTATACCTGAAGCCCTCCCCATGTGGCTAGTGTGGGGCTAGCTTGGGGATCACGCAAACACATCTTTAACAAACTCTTTTGCCACAAATGCCCAGATCCCTGCCCTGCACAGGTCCCCTGAGTGCAGGTGATGGCCTGAGCTGTAGGCTCAAGGCTGGGGTGCTTCCTCCACAAAGATCTCTGCAACTGGAAATGACCGGATGCTGCTCATGTCAAGTGCTGAGCCTGGAGAGGTCATGGGGAGGAGACCGGGACTGCAGGGTGCTGGGTGGGCAGCAAGGTGGCTGCTTCATGTGCAGCAGTGATGATGGTGTCACCCAGGGAGACCCAGCCATTGTGGGTGCCCATGGGCGACATAACAGCTGCTCTCCATGTGAAAAGGAACGAGAGGAAGTGGACTGAGGCCTCCATCCTACACTGAGGACGAATAGAGACAGATTGGTCCCAGAGAATAGGCACAGACCTGAGGCCAAAGTGCTCGTACTTCAGTACCGCATTCTGAGTTTCAGATCACCCAACTCAGATTTGAAATTTAACTCACCCCATCAATCATTTGCATTAGACTGAGTGTTATGGTTTGTGTCTAGATGTCCTCCCAAACCCTCATGCAGTCATAGGTGGGACTTTTTAGAGGTGGCTGGATCTAGAGTGTGTGGTGCTGGGATCAAGGGTGTGTGATAGCTAAATTAGTCCACTGATTGGTTTGGCGCAGCTCTGAGTGTGGACAATGGGAAGGCCCACCCTGGGTGTGAGTGCTGCCTGCCCTGAGGGCGGGTAGCCTGGATGGAATATAAGGAACACAAAGAGGGCTGCCGTCATCACTTGCTCGCTGCTGCTTCGCTGCTTCTCTGCTTTGCTTCCTCTGCCTGCCATAAACAGTTTCTCCTCTGTGACGCCCCTCTGCCACGCCACCCTGCCTTGGAGCCAGCTGATTATGGACTGAAACCTCTACAAACTGTGAGCTAAATAAACCTTTCCCCCTTTAACTTTGGGTGTGGGTATTTTGTCCAGCAACAAGAAAAGTGACTAAGACACTGAGTTTCCCCCTCACTGAGCAGCAGCACGAAGACGCCCTCCCATCGCTGATTGTCCTTTCATCCTCTCTTGCATCAATAGTAAAATTTCTTTGTAAAGGGGAAAATACTCAACCTTCCAGTCCCCTTTTTCTGATGTCTTGGAGTAGGGCTGTTACGTGGGGGCGAAACAGGGATGCCTATGGGTGGATGGAGAAACGAGGCTTGCTGGAGGGATATAATCAGCATAATTTCCGGATGTTTTCATTTCCTTCTCCCCACTCCATGGTCACTGTAATACACACACTTCCATTTATTTTTCCAGAAAAAAATAAGTCTTTCATGTAAAGAAGTAATCTTTCAATGTGTTAAATTGTTGTTCTGTGTACTTGAGAGTAGCTGGCCCACACCAGGCCCTGCGGGTTTGATGTCCCCAACCCAGGCTCCCCCTTGTCCCTCCTGCTCCTGTGGCATAGGACACCGATGGGCTCATAGTGGATTTGTGTTCTTCAGGCTGGCATTGTACTTCTGGAACATTTGCACAGAATTCTAAACAAAGTCACCCTTGGTCACCTCTGGTAGTGTTAATGAGACACCAAGTAACACACTGATTTCTTTTTGAAATCTTTTACAACTTTCAGCCAACTAGTCTTTCACTTTCTTGATTAAATTTATTCTTAATTATCTATTCTGTTAGATGCCATCATGAGGCAGGAGATTAGGATGTGGCCAGCAAGCTGGGCATGACCTGTCAATCACAGAGATCCAGGACACATGTGCCCAAGCCCTGCACCTGGGACCAATCAGAAAGTGCTATCTTCAATTCATCTGGCATGAGATCAATCAGGTTTCTGACAGGCTGCATCTGACGTCAGCCTGAGGAATGGGGGGTACGAAAGATGTTGGCCATTAACCTCGTGGCCTCTGTGCTCCCTCTTTCTCAGTGGTCTACTGTCTCTCTGCAGAGCACACTTCTTTTCCTACCTTTAATAAACGTAAAGCTTTGCTACGTTTTTCACTTATCTTGTCCAATTCTTTATTCCGGACAACAAAAACTTGAAAAGGAACTCTGGAAAGAGCATACAGCACCCCAGACACCTGGTAACAATTGTAAATGAAATTGTCTTCAATTTTTTTGATCAAATTTGTTTGATGCTGGTGTATGGAAAACTGATTTTTGTATGCTGATCTTGGATTTGAGTTTTAGCTCTTGTGGCATTTCTTTGATTTTCTATATACAGGATCACATCATCTGCAAATTCAGGGTTTTACTTACCTCTCTCTTCCCATTTGGATGTTGTTACTTCATGTCTGTGGCCCTGGATAGGATAGCAGTGAAGTGCTGGGCAGCACTGGTGAACGTGGGCACCCTTGCCTTGTCTTTGCCCTCAAGTTTCACCACGGAGTGCAGAGGTGGGGTTCATGTGACCCTTTCTTTCAGGGGGCAACTTTCCCCTTAGTTCTTCAAGTGCTTTGTTTTACCATGAAAGGATATTGGCTTTTGTCAATGCCTTTTCTTTGCCATCTGTCACTGGATGTGGTCCAAGGAGACTCCCAAAGGGGAGATGGGGACCTCAGCTCAGTCTTACCAGTGGGTTCTTGACTCATGTCATGGAAAACAAATTTCAGGATGCAGAGAGTGAGGCATAGGCAGATTTCCTCGGCAGAGCTAGAAAGTAAGGGAGAACCAGGAAAGGACTCCAGGCTGAGCAACAGGAGGGGGCTCACTCCAATGCAGGGGTTCAGGCGGGCACTTGCAAAAGCAGGAAGTGAGTTTTTAAGGATCTGCTGAGGCGGGCCAGGGGCTGGTCAAGCATTATCTCAGCCCTGGTCCTGGTTTCTCAGCTCTGCAGAAATCCTATGCTTGAGTGTCAATGGGGTCCCCTTGGGATGTTTGTCCTTCCTTGGGAGAGGTGAGCCCATCACAGGGTGGTCTCAAGGCCCTGCTTTTCCTGCAACCTGAGGTGATTACAAGTTTGGAGACTTCTAGGCATCACTCCAGGGGATCAGGAACTGGATGTCGTGAAAGCTGGCAACTGTCCCTGTAAACCCTAAAATTACTCCGGCTCCTCTTATCTTGGGGCCTGCAGTCTTGAAGGAGTTTGAATCAGGTCAGGTAAATTTAGGGCTGATGACTCTGTTTTACCAACTTTTCCTAAATGATTAAGTCCTATGCACAGAGCTGAGTGGGGATCTGATCCAAAGTTTTAAGGTGACAAGGAAGACAAAATTTGAGTTTTGTGTCTGCTTTCTACTTGTATTTCTTTTACACTACCACAAGTTGAGATGATTGTGCAGCGTTTTGTTCATCATCTTAGTAATGTAGTGTTTTACGAGTTGTGTTTCTTGTGTTGACCTGCCCTGCACTCAGGATCTGTCCTGCCTGGTCCTGATGAATAACCCTTATCGTGTGGTGTTGGATTCAATTTGCTAATATTTTGCTGAGGTCTTTCACCTCTATATTTATAAGGGATATTGGTCTGTCATTTTCTTATGATGTCTTCATTGGGTTTTGGCATTAGGGTAATGCTGGCTGCATAGCATAAATTAGGAAGTATTTCAATTTTTTGGAAAAGTTTGGCATTAATTCTTCAGATGTTTGGTTGAAGCAACCAGTGAAACCAGCTTTCCTGGTAGGTTTTAGTTACTGACTCAATTGCTTTACTTGTTATGGGTCTGTTGGGATTTTCTGTTTCTTCTCAATTTAGGTAAATGTGTGTTTTAGGGAATTTGTCTGTATCCTCTGAGTTTCCTTGTTTGTTGGAGCATGGTTGTCCGCCGTGTTCTCTGGTGCACTTGCTGTTTCTGTAAGGTTGGTAGTAGGTCCTCATTTGCATTTCTGGGTTTAGTTATTTGTGTACTCCCTCTTTTGTTCCTGGTCAGTCTAGCCAAAGGTTTGTCAATTTTGTTAATTTTTTTTAAAAGCCAACTTTTTTTTTTTTTTGGTGGGTATCAGGGGTCGAACTCAGGACCTCGCGCACCAGCAAGCGCCTGTGCCGCTGAGCGATATCACCGGCCCTTTTTTCGTATGTGAGTACCGGGAGTCGAACTCAGGACCTCCTGCTTGCCAGGCAGGCGCTTATGCCGCTGAGCTATCTCACCAGCCCCTAAAAGCCAACTTTTGGAAAAAAAAAAAAAAGCCAACTTTTGCTTTTCTCTATCTCTGCTTTAATATTTATTATTTCTTATCTTCTTGTAGTTGTGAGTTTAGTTTGCTAATCTTTTTCTAGTCTCTAAGATGTAACTTAGGTTGTTAACTTCAGCTCTTTCTTCTAACCTCAACATTAGCAGCAGTAAGATTCCTCCCTGAGCAATGCTGCTGCTGTGTCCCGCAAGCTTGGGCATATTGTGTTTTCATTGTCAGTCATCTCTAAGTATTTCCAGTTTCCCTTGTGATTTCTTCATTGATTCACTGAATGTTTAATAGAATAGGTAGTGTGTGTGTGTGTGTGTGTGTGTATGTGTGTTTTGGCCCCGGGGATTGAATCCAGGGCCTTCACACTGAGCTACATCCCCAGTTGTTATTCTATATTTTTTATTTTAAAACAGGGTCACACGGGGCCAGTGAGATGGCTCAGCGGCGTAAGCGCCTGCCCGGCAAGCGCGAGGACCCGAGTTCGACTCCCGGAACCCATATACGAAAAAGGGGCCGGTGATATCGCTCAGCAGCACGGGCACCTGCTGGCACGCGAGGTCCTGAGGTCGACCCCCGGTACCCACACACACACACACAAAAAAAACAGGGTCACACGAAGTTGATAAGTTGCCCAGGCTGGGCTTAAATTTGTGATCCTCCTACCTCAGCTTTCCAGAGTGTCGGGATTATATTCATGTGCTACCACACCCAACTAAGAATGCTGTTTATTTTCCATAATTTTGTGAATTTTTCAACTTTCCTTCTTTGTTGATTTCTAATTTTATCCCACTATGGCCAGAGAAGACGCTTGGTATGATGTCTATCTTTTTAAACCTATTAGAGCTCCCTCTGTGGCCTGATGCCTCATCTGTCCAGAAGGATGTCTCGTGTATGCGTGTGTTTATTCGGTGGTGCTGGAGTGTTCTGCACGTGCCTGGCAGGTCCTGTGGGTTAGTGAACTTCAGTCCTCTATTTCCTTACTTGTGTTTTGTTGGGTGTTCTACCCATTATTATTATTATTTGTGTGTGTGCGTGTGTGTGTGTGTGTGTGGTTACCGGGGGTCGACCTCAGGACCTCGCGCGCCAGCAGGTGCCTGTGCCGCTGAGCGATATCACCGGCCCCTTTTTCGTATGTGGGATCCGGGAGTCGAACTTGGGCCTTCGCGCTTGCCAGGCAGGCGCATACACTGCTGAGCCATCTCACCGGCCCCTCTATCCATTATTGAGAAATCTCTAACTATTTTGTAGAACGGTCTGTTCCTCTGATTCTGTCAATTTTTACTTCATATTTTGAGGGTCAGTTACTAGGCACATAAATTTTATATCTCTTTCCTATATGTAAACTTTTATTTATATATAATAGCCTTTGTCTCTTCTAAGGATTTTGGTTTAAAGTCTGTTTGCCTGACACCAGCATAGCTGCCCTCTTCTTTCTTGGTTCCTATGTGAGTGGAACATCTCTTTCTGTCTCTACACCACCAAGCTTTTTGTGTCCTTGGGTCTGAGTCTCTCTCTCGGGGACAGTACATGGTGGGATCCTGTGTTTAACCCACGGAGGGTGATTCCATGGGGTGACACTGCCGTCTGCGTTGCCATTTGTCCCCACTGTGCTGGTGGCCGTCTGGTCCCTCATTTCCTGCGTTGCTGTTCCTTGGCATTTGTTGTCTTTTATAGTGAAATGTTTTATTTTCTCCTCATTCCCTAGTGCATATCTTTATATTTTCTTTGTGGTTACCATGGGGATTGCATTACATGTAACATCCTGAGGTTGTAACATTCCAATTTGAATTTATAACAGCTTCACTAGAATAGCATAAAATTCTGCTCTTCTCAGCCTAGTAACCCCCTTTCTGTTGTTGATGTCATAAATGACACCTTTTTACATTTTTTTGCCCAATAACCAAGATAAATAATTGTTTTATGCCTTTTCTTTTAAATCATGTAAAAAAATAAAAAATGTACTTACAGACCATAAAATACTACCCATGTATTTACGTTGACCAAGATCTTTATGTCTTCACATCTCTTTGAGTTACTGTCGAACAGTTGTAGTTCCACCCTGAAGGACTCCTTTCGGCATTGTTGAAAAAGAGTAACGATAGAGCATTCACACTTCCCAGCTTTACAACTTATTACAGGATTATTAGAAGTGACAGAGACAGCAAGGTACTGACCTCAAGGCAGGTATACAGACCAGGAGAAAAGAATGAAGATCTCAGAAATAAACTATCAATATATGGTCAGCTGATTTTGACGAGAGTGCCAAGACCACTCAATGGAGAAAAGACAGTCTTTTCAACAAATGGTATGGGGAAACTGGATCTGAAGGTGGACCCTTATCTCATACTGTATATAAAAATTAATTCAAAATGGATGGAAGGCCTAACTTGAGAGTTAAACTGGTGTGGTGGTACACAAAGAGGAAGGGGGAGGAGGATCACAAGTTCAAGTCTCAGATGGGCAACTTGAGAACCTGTCTCAACATAAAAAATACAAAAAGGGCCAAGGATGTAGCTCAGAAGTGGAGCACCATTGAGTTCAATCCCCTAGTACCAAAACCAAAACAAAACAAAACAGCTAAACTATAAAACTCCTAGAAGAAAACATTGAGGGAAATCACCATGTTGGATTTGGCAACAAGTACATATGGGGTGTGGTCAAAAAATATGATCAGGGCCGGTGAGATGGCTCAGCGGCGTAAGCGCCTGCCTTGCAAGCGCGAAGGCCCGAGTTCGACTCCCGGAACCCACATACGAAAAAGGGGCCGGTGATATCGCTCAGCGGCACGGGTGCCTGTTGGCGCGCGAGGTCCTGAGGTCGTCCCCCCGGTACCCACAAAAAAAAAAAAAATATATGATCAATAGAATCCCCCTCAAAATCCACCCCGTCTGTTCAAACACACTTGTCCCACGCCACGCTTACTACTTTCTGCAGCAGCTCTGGAGTCCTCTTTCCTGAGTGTCTTTAGTTATGCTGTCCTGGCTGCCTCCATGTCCTGAATCAATTCAAAATGTTTCCATTTCATGGTCATTTTGACTTTGAGGAAGGGCCAGAAATTTCACAGTGCCAGATCCGGTGAATAAGATGGATGAGGACACAGCGTCGCGTTTTCACAAGCCTGGCTTTCTGTTGGATGGCGCTGAGCAGCAGCATTCACAGGATTTTTTTTTATCACACCTTGTAAAGACACTCAGGAACGAGAACTTCCAGAACTGGTTCAGAAAGTGGCAAGAATGATAGGATAAGTATTTTCAAAGTGAAGGAAATTCATGGCAATGTTTCTCTTACTGTAGTAAAGATTATTAAATTTAAACATTCACTGTATATTTTGATCACACCTCATAAATATGACTCCAAAAGCACAGGAAATACCAGTTCCCCCCAAAAGTTAAATTGATCTTCATCAAATTAAGAACTTTTTGCATGAAAGGATGCTATCAAGAAAGTGAAAGGACAGACTACAGAAGGAGAGAAAATACTTGCAAATTATCAATTTAGAATATATGGAAAACTCCCGCAACTCAACAACAAAAGGAAAAATGGCCCACTTCAAAATTGGGCAAAGGACTGGCATGCACATTTCTCCAGACAGGACACACAGTGCCCAACACTACATTAAGAGTCTCCAGTGTCATTGGTCCCTGTGCACGTGCCTCTCCCGAGTGCCTCCTCAAGGTGCAGCCCTCTGTGCCCGGCTGACCGCCCTTCCCAGGTGATTTGGAGTTCGCCCACGTAGCACTGTGAGAGCATCGTTTCTTTTTGTGGCTTAACTCTGGGCCACGTTTTGCTTTCTGCGTTCGTTGGTGGGCGCTGGCTTCCTCCCTGCTGCTGCAAGCAGAGCTCATGGCTGGGGAAGATGCTCCAGCCCCACTGTTGGGGCTTCTCCAGGCCACCAAGCAGGGGAACCACTGGACCATTGCAGCTTTCACTGACGAAGCACTGTGCATTTACAGAGCGAGACACGTTATTCCATTCTACAGATGAGGAAACTGAGTCACAGAAGGTCACGTGCCCTGTCCAAGGCCCCACACATAGCACTCATAGAGCTGGGATCACACTCGGGGTGCCTGGCTCCTCTCTGTGCTCCCATCCCAGCACGATAGGGCTGCAGAGGCAGCTCCAGGCGCCCCCAGGGGTCTCCTGTGGAGAAATGCGGGGCTCCTGGTGCTGGCCCAGCCTTGGGCTGTGTGTGAGTCAAGAGGCCCATGGAGCAGTGGGGCTGTGGATCAGAGCCCAATACCAGGACCACACTGGGCCGGGGTCTTATGGCTTAGCAGTCCCGATCCTCAAGTCTGCCCCTGTGCTCCAATGGTGTGACCACCTCATCCCCAAGCCGATCTCCTCCATCTACAGTGCATCCCGTATCCGTGTCCTGCCCAGAATTCTGCCTCGTGCACTGGAGTCTGGCCAGCTACACTGGTGACATCACCCTGGCTTTGGTTCTTTATCCCGCCATGAGCACTGCCCCCCTTCACCCTCAGGGGCTTGGGGATAGAGGGGCCACCATCGCTGCTTTGCCAAAATGCCTCAGGGAAAGACAGGAGCTCACCGGCCACCCCCTCCGGTACCAGGGCTTGGGGCGTGTGCCACCTTAGATTCCATCCATACCTTGTCCCAGGTCCAAACTGGAACAACTTCCTTTAAAACAGGGTTTTGATAGGTCCTCTGTTGAGCTCATTAAGACTGTTGGGATAATACTGCTCGTCCCCGACAAAGCCCTGTCTGGCTGTTAGGAAGAACAGCAGAACGCTTGGCACTCACTACCGACGCTGAGCTCTGCCATCGTGAATTCTGCGGGCAGAGCTATGAGCTCCCCTGTGTCCTTGGCTCAGGGAAGGCAGTGCCCATCTGCCCTTGGTGGCATCCGGGTGGTCAAGGGTGGAGTGGGGCCTGAGACCTGGACCCGGGTGGCTCCATCAGTTCTGGGCTGAAGCCCAGTCCCGGAAAGTCACACTGTAGTCCTGGTCTTCAGCAAGGTCACCAAATAGCTAGACTGCTGAGTGTGCCAGAGCTGTCCACCTTGACAAATGCTCAGTGGTCGCAAAGGCCAAGCAAGACAGAGAATTCTGGAACTCCCTAGCGTGGTGGGTATGAGCACAGTGGCGTAGAACCTGCGCCCTCCCAAGCTGCACATCTCTCATCTCTCCATCCTCAGCTCCTCCCTACCCCTTAGGGGCTCACGTGCATGGTGTCCACACTGTGCCCAGGCTCTGTCCAGTTCCTGACAGCAGCTGGCTCCAGGCTGCCTCTTGAGCTATGGGCGAGTCCATCCTGCCAAGGCCCAGCATCAGGAGAACAGCTCAGGCTGGCAATAGGGAATGGAGGCTGTGGGCATCGGCAGTGTGGTCGGGACAGGGAGCGTGTCCCCTGGCCCTGCAGCTCCATGTGGCCCGCTGTGGGCTGCGTCCTGATGCCACACGGAGCTGCTCTGATGTGAGCACAGGCCACATCCTTGGTTCTCTCACAGGGATCGTAACCAGCCTCGTGTGAGCTTTATGTATTAAAAGGCTTAACCCTGACTAGTGGGTGCTTGAATCCAACAGACAGAGCGCTCGGGAGGCTCCTTTGTCATCCCAAGTCTTTCCTTTCCTGCTTGTTTATATTTTCCTTTTTTTGCAGTGCCAGGGATTGAACTCAGGCCTAGTGCTCTATCACTGAGCTGTATCTTAAGTCCTATCAGGGGATTTCCTACTAAGGAATTTTAGTTTTGATAAGAGAAGTTTTAATTGTTTTTAGTGCCCTAGAATAATTTTCTAATTGAAATTCTGTCTGTGGACTTAAGAAAATACCATAAAAAAAAAAAAAAAATCCTGCCAGAGCACCTCGGCCATGAAGCATAAGAATGCAATCATAATTCAGGGAAGGAGGTGTGCAGTGTGGACAATCTAGAATGAATAATTATCCTTAGAAAACAAAGGGGACACTCAACTGCAGATGGTAATAAATGTATTCTTACTGTAGCAAAAAATTCATTAAAACCAAACAATCTGCAAGAGTCAGACAGAGCCCATCCAGTGTGGTGGCACCACAGCAGCGCAGGTGGAAGCCTGAGCTCAGGTCCTGGGCCCTGTCCTTCCTCGTCCATCAGCAGCCTGCAGAGGGGACCTCACCCTGTGGGTGCAGATGCTCGTGGCCAAGGACACCTGTGGTAGCGCTGAGAACCAACCAGGCATCATGGTCTATTCCCACTCTGTCAGAGAACCTGAATAAGTGAAATTCCAGAAGGTACCAGGCTTTCCTGGGAGGGAAGGGACCAAAAGCAGCTTTCGTTTCTGCAGATAGTAACAGGAACATTCAGGGGGAACCTGCAGACTTGGAATACCATGGCTCGGGCTTGGGGTCTGCACCCTTTCCGGCCTGTCCAGGAGTCTGGCGCAGCTCTGTCCCAGGGGTGCAGCTTTGAGTGGGGACCAGGCACAGCTTTCTGGGGTCTGGCAACAGGACAGGCAGAGATGTCCAGAGCCAAGGGAAGTCTAGGGTGGAGAGCAACGGGTGCCTTGTGTGGTGGGCTGAAGTGAACAGAGAGAACCCCCCCAGTGAGGGGAGGCTGGTGCCAGCTGGTAGAGCCCCCAAAGGCTGGGGAAGCCCCCGGCACCCAGCCCCCAGGTCCTGCAGAAGGGGGTGCTCCAATCTCAGTTCCTCATATTTATGGCTCCACTGGTGGTGAGCAGAATCTAATTGCAGAAACCTAAGACAGCAGACCCAGAGCAAGTGCAGACAGATGGATTCATCCCTGTAGGTTAATATCCTGATCAAAGGAGCCTGTCCTTTGGGGGAGATAAATAGCCCTTAATTCTATCTCGACAAGTCTTTATCCATGATGAGCAGCATAAAAGAAAAAGTTACAAGGCACACAAAGAAGTAAGAAAACATAACCCACAGTCAAAGTGAGGGAAGCAAAGCTCAAGGTCTTGGTGGGACTGTGAAGCTGTCAGAAGGAGACTTCAGCAGAGAACACCATGCAGCAGCAAAGAGGAAATTTCAGCAGTTAGTGGAAACTGCAAAAAAAAAAAAAAGTGCTGAATGGAAATCATAGTAAATTAAGTATGACACCAGGAATAAAGAATTAAATGAACTTTACATCAGAGGGAAAAAAAATCAGCAAACTGGAAGACAGGAAAAAAGAAATTATCCAAACGGAAACACAAGGAGGAAAATGAGTTTTAATAAAGACATCTGAGAAGCCAGGTGTGGCGTGCACACCCGTCCATCATCCCAGCAATCTGGGAGGCTGAGGCAGGAGGATGGCAAGTTTGAGCCCAGCCTGGAAAACTTAGTGAGACCCTGTCTCAAAAAAAAAAAATAAGGGGCTGGTGAGATGGCTCAGTGGCTTAAGCGCCTGCCCGGCAAGCGCGAGGGCCTGAGTTTGACTCCCGGAACCCACATACGAAAAAGGGGCCGGTGATATCGCTCAGCGGCACGGGCACCTGCTGGCGCGCGAGGTCCTGAGGTCGACCCCCCGGTACCCACAAAAAAATAAAAATAAAAATAAAATAAAATAAAATAAAATGGGCTGGGGATACAGCTCAAAGTGAAGGCCCTGGGTTCAATTCCAGTACTGAAAAAAAAAAAAAAGTCAAGATCTGTGTGGTCCAGTGTGTGTGTAATTCGACCCCCAGAAATAGAGAAGGATAGAGGGAATAAAATCATAGTTGAAGAGATAGATGGTGATGGATGGTCAAGACTTTCTGATGGCAATGAAGACTCAGCCCACAAGCCATAAGCTCAGAGCCCCGAGGGGGCAGGTGGAGAAAACCACACGCATCCCGTCTGCTGAGCTGCTGGAAGGCACAGATCCAGGTGCATCCTGAAAGCAGCTGGGGACGGGAGGGGCAAGGAGACTCAGAAACATGGAGACCCTGACGCATCTTTAAAGCGCTGAGCTGGTGACAGCTCAATCACGTCCTGCAAAGTCGAAGGTGAGTAAAGATGCACACAGGTTTTAGCGCCTGGCCTCGAGGGACACTGAGAGGAAGGTGCTGTGGGGCTGGGTTTGCAGGAGGGAGCTTGGGAGTGAGTGGATCTGACTGGCTTCTCCCATTGTACAGGGTGAGGGAAGCTGTCTACCAGGAAATAGATTCTTTGTCTAACACTATTGGCTGCTGATGGAAAAATAATCACTCTGCTGGGTTTATATTGTAATATAGATGTTCTTCATTTAACGACCAAGTCCCTTTCCTGCGACGAAGTTGTTAATTGAATTGGTTGCTAAATAAGGAATTGTGTATAGTATGTACATTACAATATTCAGAACAAAGAAACGATCAAAGGGAACTCCAACTTGATGGCTTTGCTTTGATTTGCATGACTCTTACATGCTGTGCTGTAATGTATAACAATGTAAAACTACAGCACAGTCAGCAAAAGTGATAGTGCTGTATAAACGAGGGGTTCTGTACAGAAAAAGACACTGAGGCTCTGTCAACCAGATGTACAGAACTGTACAAAAAAGATGCGTCTAGGGCCGGTGATACAGCTCAGCGGCATAAGTGCCTGCCTGGCAAACGCAAAGTCCTGAGTACCGGCATAAAAAAAAAAAAAAAAGGATGGGTCTAAGTCCAAGCAGCGGGTCACAAATCGGAACAGTATGCTTCGGTCACAATCATTAAACAGGTAGGTCATCAAATGAGGAATAGCTTTAGAAGCCAAAAATAAGGACAGAGGAGCACGGGGGGTGTGTGAAGTGAAATTCCACCCTGATCTTGTTCTCAATCTGTAATGCAGCATGCCATTGTTTGAACACAGAGCACGACGTGTTAAAGGTGTGCACGATGATTCATAGGACAATTAGAGCAGCACAGAGGGTCCAGCTAGAGTCACAAAGAGACAGGACAGAAGACCAAATCCAGGCAGCCCACACACCAGATCCCAGCCCACTTTCCATCTCCTTAGGGCTCATGTAGTTTCTCTCCTAGGTGTTCTGCAGCTTGTAGCTCTGAACCTTGCCCACTTTGCTGAGGTGCGCTTTGGCCTTGATCTTTCGGTGGCACTGTGCAGGCATTTGAGGCTTTCATTTGCAGCAGCTGCTGGGGATGCACAGGACACATGGTTGGTGTCTGAGGTCCCAACGGTGCTCTCACTGCTGCACACAAGGCCCCAAGTTACAGCTGCAGGCCAATGGCCTCCTTCACCAGTGCCTGGTGCCCTGCAGGACAGATGTCAAGGTCAGCCCAAGGTCAGTGTTCCAGACTGGACCTGAGTCCTAGGCTCCTATTCAGGTGTGGCTGGACCGGAAGCTGGGGCTCTCATTACTGCCATCACCTTCAGGGTCCAGCCGGGTCCAGAGCCCCCCACCTCCATCTGAGTGGGCACAGAGATCAGGGGCCCAGAGCTCACAGAGAAACCAGCAGCAGCTCCCCAGGAGGGGAGCGGGAATGTGAACCCACTGTCCTGGGGAGGAGAGGCCGCCCCTCTCCCAAAAGCTAGGGAGAAACACACGGCCCGGCAGATTGGGCTGATAGGGAATCACTTTATCAGTGCAGTAAATTCTAGGATTGCTCATTTATGAGACAAAAAAATGACGGAATTTCACTATCAAATCACCTCGTATTTTGCGCAGAGCTCTCGGGAGCTGCTCTCCAGAACTGCTTGGTGCTCCTCAGAACCCAGTCCCCTCCCAGAGGTGCTTACGACCTTGGCCCTGGGCTCTGCTGGAAGGTGGGCCTTGCTGTCCCTCAGCCTGGATGCAGCTATGGTGTGCGAAGGGTGATGCGCTCTGTCCTGCCCTCAGCACAGAGCTCGGGGTCCTCTAGCCTCTTTCCAGGAGGATGAAAGGCACCTGTTTAAGGAAGAAGTTTAATTGCAGTGATTCACAGGCTGGAGCGGTGGTGATTGTGTTGTTAACAGCGGGCAGCCCTGAGCGCTCTCCCTTGTAGATCACGCCATCTGCTTCTACAACACCCAGGACAGCAGAGCTGCGACGCAGAGTGGCCAGTAACTGTGACAAACGGCACGCCTAGCGTCTGCAATGGTGGATGGAATAATGAGCCAAATTAATGAAATAGAGATCACAAAGCGTACATTTTTATTAAAGAATAATTTCATGATAACTAACATGGATGCCTCCAAGCATAGGATTAAATCACATGCTGAGGAAACCTGGCATTTTGTGATGAACTACAAAACGAGACTTTCTCCAGTGATGGGAAGGTCGGGCGACAGCGTCTATAAACACGCTTTACGATGCGGCTCTGCCGTGACGCTCACGGGAATGACTGGCCATCTCCTTGTGCAAGGAATGATTCTCAGCAACATTTCTGCTGGTCGTGATAAAATCTCATTATTTTTATTATTCCTATCACAGGGAATTATTGCTTAACAAATTAAATCCCTATTTTGACTTGTGGAAGATACACAAGTGCAGGTTTAGCTGCCTTCTTCTGCAGTATCCACAGAAATGAAACTGTTTTGATTAGAACATCAACATTTGTGCACTTACATGTGATATTTTTTCAGTTTTTTAACCGCAGCCAGATAGGAATGCACTGTCTTCCCAAGAATTCTAAGAGGAATGTGTTTGGGGCTGGCTGTCCTCACTCACCCTGCCCTCTGTCCCCACCTACCGGATCTGCTCTGAGCCAGGCAGGGAGGCAGGGACAGAAAGGTCAGTGACTTCCTCCACCCGCCCTCGGCTTCTTCCTTTCTTGCAGAGCCACTAACCCTAACCCTGCTGTGTGGGTCCATCCCACAGGGGCTTGCAGGGAGGGAGGCCCCGCACAGTGACACTGTGACACAGGCCTGCTGCCCAGGTGTAGTCTGTGGAGAGGCCAGAGGGGCGGCCATTAGCTGCTAGGCAACGGCCTGACTGAAGGTGTTTGGGCCGGCCATGCGGGAGCCACCAGAGAAAGGCAAACTCAGAGCCCCGCTTCCAGCTCAGGCAGTGGGCTGTTGGGTGGCACACAGGGAGCCCGCTCCAGGCTTCAAGGCCCTTTTGTACCTTCTGTGTTCAGTGCAGGACCCATCCCAGCCTGTGCCCAGGCCACAGAGCAACGGCTCAGGACAGCTGTGGCTGCCATGTCCGCTGCCTCTTGTGGCCCTGACGGGGCACCAGCCCTCCCTCCACAGTCCCTCAATGCCTCCACCTGGGGAGCAGGTCAGAGCGCCTTTCCCCAGGGCCCTCTGCTCACTGTCTGGCCTCCAGGGTCAGGCCGGAAGTCTCTGGTGCCCGGTGGGAGGGGCCCGGGGACCTGAAAGCACAGGATGCAGTGTAGGATCCCTGATTTGATGACTGATCCTCCCCTGAAGCTGGAACACAGGGTTGGGCCATCAGGAAGACAAGGCTGCAAGAGGGTGCCCACTGGGGGTGGGGTTTGAAGCATTTAAGCCTAGAAATCGAGTTTGTCCTGGGCTTGGGGACAGTGGGCATTTTCCCAGGCAGAACGTCCTCCCGGCCCCTGGCAGAGGAGCCCAGGCAGTAGGCCCCGCTGTGTCTACACTGGCCAACACCAACCTTGGCCTGGACGTGCACCAGCCTAAGGGTCCTGGGTGCCCCCCAGCCCGGCGTGCAGTGATCTCCCTGCTCCTGATAAGGTTCCCTTGTGTCTGTCCTTGGGAAGATACCTCCCTGCACCTCCATCACAGTCCCCTCCAGCTGTCACTGCAGCTCACCCTCCTCCATGGCCAAGCTTCTTGGACAATTGTTCTTTTCTCTCTTCACCCCCATCCTGAGCTGGCCTGTTCTGGAGTACAATGCCACCCCCCCAACACACTTCCTGGCGTGGCCTCAGGGACGCTCTAGGCAGAATCCTGTAGTCCAGACCAAATGCACATTTTTGGCTGCTGGCCTCCAGGGCACCATCCAGTGTAGGCCTGGGCTGTCCAGGACTCGGTTTCTCCTCCCCCGCTATCCACTCAGCCCATGCCGGCTGCCCCCCATCTTTCCAGAGCCTGGGATGGACAGTGGACATCATGTGCTTCCCAATTAGGGACGGAAAGCAAGGCCAGTGGGAACCTCAGATGTGCGAGAGGCTCGGGGGGGAGGGACAGTCATGCCTCGCAGCCCAGGTGGCCTTTTTCCCAGATAGCCCTGATCTGGTCACTGTCCTTGTCTACTTTGAAAAGCAGAAGATCAGACTTCCCTTTACTGCTGCTGAGACCCACCCAGAGATGGCAGGGGAGAGCATGCCTCAGTGTCCTGCCAGGTTACTTAGCGGCCACTCTGGTAGGACGCTCAGCTCGGCTGGCGGCTGTGCTTCTCCTCCCCTGCTCCCACCACTCCAGACACTGAGGAAGGGTGCACCACTCCTAATGTGGCAGAGACCTGGGAGGGATCTGGGCCCGCTATTAACATCCCCCAACCCCCCAGCCCCAGTAAGCTGTGATGAACACTGCCAGCTCCCATAAGGGTCCCTGGTTTCAGCCCTGCCATTTTTCATGGAGACACAACTGCTGTCAATCAAACAACTGCCCTAACCCCCTCCCCCAAGAGGTCTGCCCTGACCGCAGCAGGTTCAAATTTAAGATGCGGAATTGAGTTTGGACCAATCACAGGGCTGCACTTGGACCAACTGCAGGCCTGCAGCTGCTGTAAAAGCAGCACTCCCTCATACTTCCAGGTTGGGCTTGAAGGGCTCCCTCTGGTGTCCTGACCACCAGTGGTGCAGCACAGGTTCTGTTCAAGGAAAGACTCGCTGCAGTGGGCCTGTAAACCTGCTTGTGATTTATTTTTCAGGTAGCGTGCCCTTGCAAAGTCCTGTAAATCTACTTGGGATTCTTGTCTTGAGTAGCATGGACAGAGTTATTGCTTTAAACAAAAGATCAATAAACTCTAGGGGCTGTCAGCCCTGAAGAGCTCAGACCAGTGACCAATGGCACTTCGCAAAGCTGCACTTTGCCAATTCATGATTTCTACCTGAGTTGAGCAAAAGAACCCTCAGCTGCTTGTGGCAGTGAGGTTTAGAGCAGATGCAGATGGTAGGAACAGTGACACTGGTATTTATGCTCTGGGCACTCTGCCATGTATAAATGATATTCCTATGTAAAAACAAAATAAACTGTTTTAAACATGGATTTATTCAGGTATGTACTTATTCATTTTTGAGACAGAGTCTCACTATTGCCCAAGCTGGTATAAACTGGACTCAAGTGATCCTCCTGCCTCAGCATACTAAGTAGCCAGGACTACAGATACCATCATGCCCAGCTTACAGCAACGCCTTAATATAGAAAACAAACAGGTGATGCCATCATTTCGGTTAGCTGCAAATTGAGAAGATGTGACCACCTGCTTCTTCAGCTCACCCCTCAGAAAGGTGTGGACATAGGATGCAGCCATGCAGAACCCAGGGGCTAGCTTCCCTCTGCCAGAAAGCTGCCAGCAGGCAGGTGCGCAGGGCCTCTGTGGTCACTGAACCTCCTGGCATGACTCAGAACAGAGTTCTGCGGTTCCTGTAACACTGGGGCAGTTTCCCTTTGTCGTTTCACTTTGCCTATGTGTGACATCTGGCTTTCTTCAAAACCAGGTCAGCTGGTGGGATTATCTATTTTATATTCTAAACAATCATAAAATACGTACATGTATATATATATATATATATATATATATACACACTTGGTTCTACCATTTTAACATTCTCTAACCTTGTAATTTCTCATTATGTCTTTACTTTTTCATATTTCTGCTTGCTTTTTCGTTGTGGTGGTTGTTATGGTTTGTGTCTGGATATCCCCCTCAAAGCCTCATGCAGTCACGGGGGCGTGCTTCTAGAGTTTGTGATGGATTCGTTGTCTAGTGCTGGAATTATGGGCATGAGTGCTACACCCACCCTGAGGTGGGCAGCCTGCGTAGAATATAAGGGAGGGAAAGAGGCTTGCTCTCTCCCACTCCTCCTCCCTTTTTGCTATTGTTGCTTTTGCTGTTTTCCGCCACCAAGAACTGTTGCCCTCTGCCGTGTGCCACCCTGCCTTGGAGCCAGCCGAGTATAGACTGAAACCTCCACGAACTGTGAGCTAAATAAACCTTTCCTTCCTTAATTTTGGGTGTCAGGCATTTTGTCTCAGCAACGAGAGAAAAGTAACCAAGACAGTGGTCCTTTCCTTTCTTCTCTCTCTCTCTGTCCTTCCTTCCTTCTTTTGTCTGTGTTGCTAGGGCTTGAACCCAGAGCCTGGCTCCTGCGGGACACATCCTGCCCCTGACCACACCCCAGCCTGCCCGTCTTTTGATCAGAATGCCTTGGTCTATATTTATTCCTCACGCCGTGGGCCCTTCCGTGGCACAGCACATGGTGTCCTTGAAGCTCTGACCAGGAACTGTTTTGTCACAGATGCTCTCGCAGACTGCAGCGTGGTCTGCCTGCTCTTTGACCCTGGAGAGAGGAATTTTCTGCTTCCTGTGGGGGTGCCTTGTCATCCTCTAGGTGAGGCATTGCCATCAGGGATATCACTTGTATTCATCTGCCCTTTGCAAGGTTTTCATCACAACCTTGTGGATACACAGTTTTAGTAGATATTTTGTGAGCGTCCTCTCTACTGGTCTCAGTGCTAAGAGGTAGGAAAATAGCAGACGAATTCCACCAACTTGGCCCCCAGGTAAGAAGAAAACCTGAATGAACCAGTGGGCTCAGGCTGTCACCTGGTCACATTCTCCTTCCCAAAACCTACAGCCAAGGAAACCACACGTTGGGTGACCCTGCCAGTCTCCCCGCTGCGGCCTTTGCTTCCTCCAGGGAGCACCCCGCACGCACCTCCTGATCCCTTTAGCCACCAGGAGTGGGCGTCTGCCTCAGGGCCTGGACCAGCAGCACCTCTAGCACTTCTGTCCCCACCACAGGAGCCTTTCAGGATTCAGGATCCTTCATCTTATCCTGAGCCCAGCATTTCATTTTGGTCTACACCACCTTCCAGAAGGAACACCTGCAATCTCTGCACAGGAAGGAGCTTAGACCCAGGCCCACCCTGGCAGAGCCACTCAGGACCCCTGAGGCCACCCTGGGCGCCTGGCTGTCCAGGCATGTCCTCTGGCCTCCAGCCTCAAGCCACCCCAGAGGCTGTTTCCTAGGAAACATTTATAAGCAGATGTTGAGAAAATAACAATTATGTGGTTTGGGTGGATTCAACCCCTAGCTAATCATAGAAACTAATTATAGGTTGGGTCACTAAATAATTTTAAGGGAAAATCAAATCATGTTTGTTTGTTTTTGCCAATAAACCACTTACATGTGTAGCTTATCTGATGTGAGAGACACATTTTATTCAAGCATTACACTTTTAAACAGAACTGGCAGGTGTCAGCCTCCTCCTGTGAGATGTAAATCACAAGACATTTCCAGCTCACAGATCCCTCCAGCAGGGAAGATGACGCAGTGCATCCCGTGGCACAAATCAGAGTGGTCCCTTCTGACCGACTGTTGTGATCACCACAGCCTGGATTCATGCCGACATAAATTCCTCAAATAACAAAGAGCTTAAGTTGCTTTCTGAGAATCCACTCACAGATGATTTGAAACTGGCTTTTCCAGAAAGACTATGCAAGAAGTCAGCTTGCCTGGTCCATGACCTTTTCACATCATGGGCTCTGAATCTCCAGAGCAGGACAACACTCCCCATGAAGGGAAGCCCACGGCCTGAGGTAGCATGCTGACCATCCCTGCCTGCACAGAGCCCTGAGGCTCCCTTGCATCCACTGACCGCAGCCCCCTCTCCCTTCCCATGTTAGGTCAGAGCTCCCAGCAGGACGGTAAAGCTTTTTCTCTTCACCCAGGACCACAGCGTTGGCTTCTGTGCATGTCCCTTGCTCAGTGGCACTGACGAGGGGGCCTCTAAGTACCAGGTGCTTTGAGAGATGGAAGCAGGGCTGGTGGTGTGGAGTCCCTGCAGTGTCGCCTGGGCTGGCTGTGACAGCTCGTCTCCCAGGCTGAGATGTCCTCCAGGAGTTAGGAAGGTCCTCCAGAAGGTGACTCTCACAGAGAACACTCATGGGGTTGCTTGCCCTGACCCAGATGGACAGCCGCCCATATTAGGCTACTCAGACTTTGGGTCCCAAGGTTTCAGAAGTTTGAGCCCAGAGGTGGGGAACCTGAAGTGTGCGTCTTTGTCCTGGGCTCAGGCCCAGCTCCTGAGGCCCTAAGGGTCTCTAGATGCTGAGAGTGGCTTTGACATCTCAGTGAGACCCTCCCCACCACACCCTAGTTTAAGCCAATGAGGTGACCAGGGTGGCCTGGACCAGGTGTTGCTCCATGGAGGCACAACACTGGGTGAAAATTCATTGAGCTGCATTGTCAAGATGTGTGCACATCACTGTACAGTAGGTCTCCACGTGTCCAAAACCACCTGGGTGACCGAAGTCTGAAGCTACACGTATGTGGACTCTTGCACGCTTCAATCCCACTGCTTGCTAAGTACTGCTGTAAACGAAGGGCTGGCATCGTCCTTCCAGCTTAGTGGAAGAAGCTCCTGGGTTTCATCTACCACCACCTAACGTTGAAATATCGCTTAGAAATGAGTTCTGTGAAAAACAAGAGATGGCTTAATGAGGAATTCATTTCCTAGTCAATGAAATTTAATTTCATTTTTATTTTAGAAAGGGGGCAGGAACGAATGGTGTAACTGGAAAGGATGAGAATGTGAAAGGGAGGAAACAAAACAGTACCAGTGGAGACACAGCCAGCGAGCACAGGCCCTCCGGCCCTGGGACTCTCGCGGGCAAGTCGTCTTCGGGGGCGAGGCTCTGCTCTTCCAACAGGGACGCGAGGGTTCCACCCGGGACTCCAGCAGCCGGTACCCAGTGAACGCAAAGGAATCCCTCGATGCAGGCGTGGTCAGGGACGTTTTGACAGCGTCTTCAGGAGGCACCACAGCCTCGAGAGGCCAGTGCCAGGAGGGGTGGCCGCCAGGAGAGGAGAAAGCCACGAGTGGTGACCACCAAGAAAGTGACCACCTGCAGAGGCGACCGCAACAAGAGGGGATGGCCACGAGTGTGACCTCGATGTGACCGCTACAATAGGTTATTCCAGGAGGGCTGACAGCCACAGCTCGTGACTGCCCCCGCGGCTGTAGCGCCGAGCAGCAGACCCTGAGCTCGCTCAGTGCGCCCAGAGCGCAGCCCACGATCCGGGCTGAGGACTCCAAGGAAGCCGACCTCCAGGACAGCCGCCGATTGGCCGAGTCTGGGGAAGGCCGGCGGTGATTGGTCCGCACCTTCTTCCGCCGCCGGGCTACTGGGCGACGTATAGGTCCCGCCCGCCTATACGTCACTACCCGGCGTGCCGCGCGCCAGCCTCCTCCGCTGGGGCGGCCGAAGATGGCGGTGCAGGAGTCGGCGGCCCAGCTGTCCATGACCCTGAAGGTGCAGGAGTACCCGACCCTCAAGGTGCGCGCTGTGGCGCGGCCCGGGTCGCCGTCGCGCTTCCTGCTGGGGCTAAAGGGGTTCCAGGGCGCCGAGCCTGAGCGCGGCCAGGGTGGTGGGGTCCGGGGGCGGGGTCCGCAGGGGGCGGTGGGGTCGGAGCCGGGCGGAGGCCGAGGGGCGGGGACCGGCGGGGCCGGGGTCTCGGGGCCAGGCCTGGCGGGTAGGTCTACGGGGGCTTCGGGGACGCGGGGCCAGGGGCGCTGGACACCTAGCAGCGCTGTCCTTGGGCGGCCCTTGGTCTTAAGGTGGTGGCCGGGCGGGGGGCCACTGCGAGTCGGGGCCGGCGTCGCGGGCGTGGGTCGCGGCGGCGTCCGGCCACCTCCCGGAAGCTCCGGCTGGGCGTGGCGAGCTGGCCTTTGGGCATTATTTAGGAGACCGAGAGGAGCCCCAGCCCTCCGGGGGCAGCCCATCTTGCTGGGCTTCCCGCACTTCCTGGGCAGCGCCTGCCAGGGCGCCGGGGGCGTGACCTTGGATGGTCGCTTCCATTTAGGCGAATAAGCAAACGCTAGGAGCAAGAGGCTGGTGCGGGCTCTGTAATGACTAGAGGATTTGATGGTGCTTGATAGGCTCCAGTGAGGAAATCCCTTCAGAGATCAAGGTCGGACATTCCTAGGAGAGCCGGCTGAGCTTTGGGATTCGGCGGTCACTTCCCGGAGGGCGAGGTAGATTCTTTTCAGCTAGAACGCCTGATGACACCGTCCATCTCCATAATGACAGGTGATGGTGGATAATGTGTGTCCTCAGCCTCAAAGCAGTTTAGCTAGCTGCTCTAGGGCATGGCCCTGAGCCCTCTGGGCCCCACCCCAGCTTAACTTCGATGCTGTCTTTTGTCAGATGGAAGCTCTTGTAGCACCCCCCCCACGAAGTGAGTGACCACATACTGCTCAAGGCGGTACTGGCGCTCCCTGGAAGGCACCTGTTAGTGTGGTCACTGCAGACATCTGGTTGCCTTGGTGAGGTTGGTGTTCACAGGGAAGCAGAGGCGAGGCGCTGTTCTTCCTCCTTAGTTGGGAGCAGCTACGTTTCATGGCAGTTTTGTATCTTGCACTTTATTTGATTAAGAGCATGGGGGCCATTGTTGGCATCACCAGATCTCTTTGCAGACCCCTTCAGGATGTAGGTTGTTGGTTTTATACTCAACTGGGAGACCTTGGTAGATTACCAGCACCTTCAGACCTGTTTGAACAGGCACAAGGACATTTGCAGACCAGAACTGTGTCAGTTTGTCACTGTCATTTTGGTTTGGCTGGTGAGAACCGCCAGGTAGGAAGGTTTTCCAGAAAGTCTTTCATTGCTCATTGAATGCATTGGAAAAGGAAATGTACGGTCAGGAAAGGGTTCCTTAAGTCCTCTTTTTTCTGATGACTGTGAATGTACTTTGCATTCCAAAGCTGTTGTGTAGCCTCTGATTAAAATGGGTATGCAGCTACTTAGGCAGGTACGGAAGGGCAGTGCTATGGTTTCAGGCAAGCTTGTCGTATTTTAAAAAATCTTTTTTCCTGTTTTTCTTACGATGATATTAAAAAGCTAGGCATGGTGGTGCATGCCTGTAATTTTACACTCTGGGAGTGTGAGGCAGGAGGATCCAAAGTTTGAACTTAGACTGGGCAACTTGGTGACATAGTGAGACCCTGTTTCAGTAAAAAGGGGCTTGGGGCTGTGGTTCAGTGCAAAGGACCTGGATTCTATCCCCAGTACTACAAAATAAATAAATAAAAATGGATATTATAGCAGAATTGTTGCAAGTAGAGATGCTATTTCCCCCAGAAAGTACAGTAGTAGCATTTCCCTTCCGGGTCCTTTTGATCTCATCCCTGTAATGATTTCTCTGTTCTATTGACAGTGTATCAGCGCTGAGTTCATGTATTTGTGCTGTTGTCAGGAGTGATTTCTGGTATGATAGGGAGGTTTTAACTGGGGCAGTAGGGGTCCTAGAGTTAGAAGTGTTTGTTAACAGAATGAAATGATGTGGGCCGCGCTGATAGCTCCACAGCTGTACTGTTGACAGGCGTGAGGAGGGTTGGGTGCAGGTGCAGTCGGTGCGGAGACACACAGTACCGAGTCAGGAGGGTGTGAAGGCTGGGTGCTGGGTGCTGGGCCCCTGTAGTGAAGGGCGTGTACTGCAGGCTGATGGGAGCTGGCAGGCACTGGACGGAATCTTCACCTGGTGAGAATAAGACTGTGTTCCCTTCGCAGACTCTCAGGCAGGAGCTCCTACGTGGGTTCGAACTACCACAGGCTCAGCCTCCCGCTGGCAGTGAGTCCTCGATAACTTCGTGCCCTTCTCTTTCTCTTGTGTTCCTGGTGAAACGGGAAGGGGATGGAAGCGTGGGATATGGTTGCCAGCCTTCTCTGACTTCCGTTGCACACATTGCTCCACAGTGGGTGGAGGAGCAGCAGCCTCTGTGGTCCTGGGAACATTTGGATGTGTGACTCCTGCTGTGCGGGCCATGCATACAGGGCGCTCAGCAGCCCCTACTCGCCTGATGCCAAGCGCGTCCCCCAGATGCCTGCTGACATGGCCAGGTGTGCCTGGGGCAGAGAGCCTCTGGGCTGGAGTTGCAGGGAACTTGTTTTGCTGTCGAAGGCTGTCTAGTGTCAGGTTGTAGGTGATGGCCCTCTTGAAGTCCTTATTTGATTATTTTTCAGAAAGTTTTTGCTGGTTATGAAAGTAATTTGAGTTTTTCTTCCAAATAATTCTTCTGCATGGGGATCATTCCATTTTCTTCCCTTCCCTTCCCTTTTCTCCCTCCTCCCGCTCCCTCTCTTCCCCTCCCCTTCCCCCCACCCCTTCCCCATTACTCAGATCAGGTACTTTTCTGTCTGGCCTGGGTCAGGGCCTGGCAGTTGCCCCTGGGAGCCCTGGCTGTGGACACTGTCCTTTCAAACCCTGGTTGGAGACACTGTCCTCTCCTCATTGAAGGTGGGCTGAGGGTATAGTTTATTATATTTTGAGTATTTAGGTTTTCTGCCTTCCATTTGCTGACACTCTGGCTGGCCACATACTGTCCTGCAGTTGCACAGCCTGGATTTGTACTTGACACAGAACATTTGCATGCCAAGCATGTGCTTGAATTAGAACTGATAGTGCAGTTTTCCAAACTGGGTCTTGGCTGGATTCGGGAGGATCATGTGTTCTCAAGTGTGAGAAATGCTGGTAACCACGAAGCGTGTGATTTCAGGGACACGTATGTTGAGCTTGGTTGCAGCTGTGTTGTACCCTAGGTGGTGGGCAAAGACCAGGTCTTAACTTCTGGTGTGCAAAGTGGAGCTGCCTCTTCCCTTGGAAGCTGTGTTATACTAACGATACCTGGTCTTCTCTCTTGCCCTCTTACTGGGCACTGAGTAAAAATCCTAATCCCCTTCCTCTTCCAGGCTGGAAACTGGCTGACCTTCAGAGCATTATGTGCTCTGGTCTGAAGCAGTTTGGCATTTTCCCTTCTGGAGAGCTGTGTTCTGCTGCCCCGGCCTCCTCCTCTCACTTTTCCTCGTCTGTCTACCATTCGTGGGACATTTGATGGAACAGAGCTGGTATTGGCGCATCCCCTTTTGGTTCCTGGCTTGCCTCTTCTGCTGCCTGTGTCCGCTAGCAGGGCAGGCACTGATGGAGATGGGCATACAGGTTCGGTTTCCCTGCTGTCTTCTGGCTGCTGGGTTGGTTTTTGTGTGTGTGTGTGTGTGGGTACTGGGAGTCGAACTCAGGACCTCGCACTTGCCACCAGGCGCTTGTGCCGCGGAGCGATATCACTGGACCCTTTTTTTCCTTTATGTGGGTACCGGGAGTCGAACTCAGGACCTCATGCTTGCCAGGCAGGCGCTTAAGCCACTGAGCCATCTCACCGGCCTGCTGGGTTGGTTTTGATTTTGTTTCTCAAGTATTACTATTTTAAGCAGATTTCGAGGTAGGAGAAAAAGGAATTTTTTAATACTTGGTTCTCTATGATGGGTGGGCCACGTTAAGGCAGGACTAAAATGAGGCCAAGAGTGGCCAGTGGGCAGCAGAGCTGGGCATGGCTCAGCGCTGCCTGGTACTGGTGCCTACATCCTTGCCTGTGTGTCCCTGCAGCAGCTGTTGGGAGCCTCAGGGGCAGACATTGGGAGGACCCTGGGAGGATGCGACAAGACAGGCAGAGTAAGTGCAGACGAACCTTGAAATCCTTTAAAGGCCCTGGGGAAGTCCGGGGTGTTGGGTAGAGGGAGGGTGGGACTCCTCCCCGACTGCACCACCTGAGCTGGTGGTCAGGGGAGTTGGTTGGTGGGCAGTGAAACCATGTTGGTTGTGCTGAAGCCACGGCAGAGTCTGCCCCGGGAGGCACCCTGGGTCCGTAGTGTGGCCTGTGACCCAGAGGCCAGAGATGGAGGCTAGCCTGACTGGTGAGGTGGCACGGAGGGAAGGGTGGCCACACCATCGCCACTGTTCTCTTGGGGCTCTAGGGAGAGAGGGTCACTGGCGTGCTGACCTCCCCTTGAAGACCTTGGTCTTTGCCGAAATAGATGCCAGTCACTTAGGTCCTGGTACGAATTCTCACTGTTAGTCACTCATGACTGCTGAGTGAAGAAAACGTGCAGCCATGCTGGGGCTTGGCTCTGCCCTCCTGCTGGGAAGCTCCTATCCTCCCTGGTGACTCTCACCTGTCCCTCTCAGGCCCCCTCTGCCATGCATGGTCCCTCATGGCCCCTTACGGTCACCTTGCCATGTGCCTTCACCCTGGTCTGCAGGTCCCTTTTTCACTGGCCAGCCTGTTGGAGTGCTGGTGGCCAGCTGCTGCTCCTCTGTGTCCTCCTCACCTTGCGTCTGCCCTCTGCCGCAGGGTGTGCCCAGTGGTCAGACCTAGCTAATCCCTCAAAGCACCTTGTGCACGTGATCCCACATGGCACTCCCTCTGCACAACCTGCAGGGCCTTTACTGTCCTCTCTAGTCTTGTTTTCTCCACTCGCCTCACCAGGTCATTGGTCCTGTGGTGGGCGTTAAAGCCATCTAGGGCATCTGTCTTCTACTCATGCCTTCAGCCAGGCCTCTCCCTGAACTCCCCCCTCAGACCTTAAGCAGCAAGCTACCCTCTGGGTATTCTCTTTGGACATCTGGGAGGATGATGGTAGTAACCATGCGCATAGTGCACCGCATCCTGGCCCCAGCGCCCCAGGCCCGATCCTTACTGACCCTGCACTCCTATCCCAGGAGAAGATGGCATCCTCCTGCCACTTGTTCTGATGGACCAAGACCTTGGTGTGCACCTGCTCTTGCTCACTCCTTGTCTCAGGCTAATGCTCTACCACTGAGCTACACACCCAGTTACGCTCCCTTTTGAGGGATGTTTTTGTTTACTGTTTTTCAGTTCATCTTCAGGATCCCCTTAGTCCACAGCGGCTGCTGGGGCTCCAGCTCTCACATCTAACAGGAAAGGGTGGGGTGAAAATTGCCCATTGGATCAGCTCCCTGCACAGGGCTTTCTCAGAATCCTTCTGAGCATTAAATTATAGCCTGTTTGAGTACTCAGTGCTGCCTTAAATAAAATTGGGATTTTGTGGCTCCTTTTGCTGTCTGTCCCTTACCCTGTCTAGTTTCTTTATGGCACTAGTGCAGCCTGACAAAATAGCCTGCACCTGTTTGTATTTTTTTCCCATCAGACACCTCCTTTTGCTTGTGTACACTTGGGGCAAGACTTCGCTTTGGCACCTCCAGCAGTGCCTGGCACAGGGTCACAATAAACAGCTATTGGCTAAATAGACTTCTCCATAGTCTGGTTGGAAAATTCCTTGAAACTCTTCACTTTTGTCTACTTGCTGCATTCCAGAGTACTTCTCCTGGCACACATGGTTGTCTGTCTGGATGAGGTCGACCTTTTTCACATTTCTCTTCACCCCTGCTCTAGCAGTATGCTCTTGCTGTGCAGCCTCAGCCCCTGCCCATCTGTCCAGCATTTTTTTTTTTTTTTTTTTTTTTTTTCCCTGAGACGAGGTCTCACTGTGTAGCCCAGGCTAGTGTTGAACTCATGGCAATCCTCCTGCCTCAGCCTTTCTAGTGCTGGGACTACAGGCGTGTGCCACCATGTCTGGCCTGCCCAGCATTTTTACTGACAGGTTCTGGCTTTCCCCATGGTGCCTGCCATGCCCCAGAGGTGGCACCCACTGCTTAGGGACCCCAATGGCTCACTGGAGGCCCTTCTAACCCAGGAACCATCTCATGCAACTTTTCCTCCTGCCCCTTGTCCACATGCTCTGCCCATAGCTTGGTTCCCGTCTTTCCCGCCCTGCTGCCTCTGCTCCCAGGACTGGGGAGAAGTCAGCTCACCTCCGCAGGCCAGTTTCTCTGCTCACATTCCCCGCCATGAAGACACAGACTGTTGTCTTCTGTCACCCAGTGGATCAGCCCCACAGATCACCTGGCTCTCAATGGCGTTGCCCAGGGGCTCTTGAGTTACCATGCCTCTGCCTTTGCCTCAACAGGGCAACGGGGCATTGCTGTGTCTGGGCACCGTTACCTGCAGTGGTATTTTGGTGCTTGTTTGAGGTGCCATTGACTATGTCCTGTCCTTGAAGCACACTCCTGTCTGGCTCCCAGGGTGCTGTGCTCGCCGGGTCTTCCCTGGGCTCAGATGTCCCCTTCCCCCTGCAGTACTGGAGTGCTCAGGGCTCAGGGCCTGGCCCTGATCATCCCTGCCTTGGGGTCACATGGGCTGCACTGCTGACCCCGAGGGGAAGCTCTGTGCCCCAGAGCCCTGCCCAGCAGGCTGCGTGGTGTCCTCGCATAGAGCACTCCGTGTCCTCTGACTGCCTCCTCCTAGACTGGCCACCTTCCCTCCCCCGACCCTGGAGTTGGCCTTGAGCCCTTGTGCTCACACTGTCGCTCCATTGCTTTGGCTTTAGAATGCCTGCAGATCCAGCCTTCTGCCCTCTTGCTGTCACCATGGCTGGGGATGCTACCTCTGTCCACAGGGGTGGAGTGGCCTTCTGGTCAGTCTCCTGCCCATGGATCCCTCTAGCCACCAGGTCAGAAGGCCATGTGGTCTTTGTGCCTGTGGCTTCCCATCTGTCTGGGGTAAAGGTCAAGGGCATTAGAGTGACTGCCCCAGGCCCCTCATGACTGCCCCTCCTCCACTCCAGTTGGGCACTTAGCCCCAGTGGCCTCTTGCTGCTACTGGAACACCTGGTGTGCTCTTCCTGCGATGTTCCCAGGGGTTCCCCACCCTCTTACTCCCTTGCTAGGTGAGCTGCTGGGTGGCTCTGCTGAAGTGGGTAGCCCCACCCCCTTGCACCCTGTCCCCCTTCAGTGGTACTGCCAACCATTGGGCTGTGTTGTGGCCTTGTTTCTGACTGCTGGGGATGAATGCTGTGTTAGAGGACAGAGATGAGTCTTCAGTCAACAAATAAAGTGTTGAAAATTATTTCAGCACTGCTGCCAAAGTAGTAAGAAGTGAAGTAGAAGTCAGCACACTTCTGGAGAAAGCTTGGGGGGGTAACTGGGCGCACAGTTGTCGGTTGCTGCCCTCTGCACCATGGTGACCAGCTGGGATGTGTCGTGGACAGATGCCCATGCACAGAACTTCCTGGTGGGAACAGACATCCAGGGGATTCCTGGGCAGCAGCAGTGATGCTCGGGAGCCCTTAGAAAAGGTCTGGGATAGGAATGGTGACAGCGTCCTGGTACCTCTGCAGGTCACTCATGGGTTGAAGACAGGTGTGGTGATTTCACCCACGAGAGGAGTGAGTGTGGGGTGCCCGCAGGTCCCCTCCCACACCAGCTTCATCAGCAGCTCAGCACAGCCCCCAGCAGCTGCCCTGAAGCGCTCTGTTTTTCAAGGCACCTGTTTAAAATAGGGGACCTGAGCCATCCCTGCCTGGGTGAGCCCCTCTAGGGTGTGCTGGGGGTGGCATAGGCTGCTGTGACTGGGACACTGTTGTGCGCCTCTTAGAGAGCAGGACACACAGTACAGTTTGTACTTCTTCAGGTCTGGTTACTTGCTGGTAAATACTTAGAAACTTCTCTGAAGCTGTGTTTTTTTTTTTTTTCCTGTACTGGGGATTGAACGCAGGCCCTCATGCTTGCTAGGTAAGTGCTCAGGTACTGGGCTACATCGCCAGCCCCCTCCCAGGCTTCTTAACTGTGGAATACTTTCTGTGTTGGTAAAAGTGACGGCAAACCAAATGCATCTTTCTTGTTGGCAAACAGCGTCAGAAAACGTAGAGCAAACGCTGGAGAGGATTTGAGGAGATGCATCCTAAAGCAGGTGACAGACACAGCGCAGGAGGCGGCTGTAGGGTGGGATGCACGTGCAGATGTTTCCTACCAGCCTCAGGCTCGGGTGCTTGCTGACTTGGCTTCAGTGAGGACAACAGGAAGGATTACTTTTGTGAGTCCCACAGGATGTACCCAGGGAAATAGCATTGAACATCAGCTCACCAAGTAGATGCTATGCTCCTAAAAGCTGTCTGGCGACAAATTACCAAGGAAATATTGAGATCTGATAAATAAAATTCCAAATATTTAGCATAATCAGAATTTAAAAGCAAATAACAGACTGCAAATTCTACCAAATATGAACTAAAGAGCAGATTCAAATCTGTAAGAAAGATCCAAGACCTCTCCTTCCATGGAGTGACTGGCAGGGACACAAATGGAAAACGTGTGGAAAGGAAAGTGAGCTAGGTTAAACTATATAAAATTATTTTTGTAGATAAGAAAATGATGACCTAACAGCCCTGTAACATGTAAAGAGATGTTTAAAAACTTCCCACCAAAAAAAAAAAAAAAAAAGCCCAAGGCCAGATGGCTTTGTGGCAAATTGTATTAAACATTTATACCAAACTCTTCTGAAAAACAGGAGGGAACACTTCCTGTCTCATTCTGTGAGGCCAGTAATATGCTGGTAGCAAAACCAGACAAGAAAACCAGAACAAGATTCCCTATGAATGACTGCGGATCTCAAGAGCGTCAACAGGTGATAGCGAACTGAATCTGGCCACAGGTAGGAAGAATGACAGATGGTGACTAAGTGGCATTTGCCTATCAATGGAAGGCTGGTTCAACATGGAGAAATCGGCAAAACCATAGATGTGCTCGGTAGATGCAGGACAAGCACCTTACAAAATCCAGCACCTTTTCATGGTGAAACAGCACTACGGTAGGCAAGAAGGGACTTCTTCAACCTGGGCAAGGACTTCTGAGAAAAACATCACACCTAGTTGTGGAAACCAATCTTTTCCCCAAGGCCAGCAAGAATATGGGATGTCATCCTCACCACTTGCATTTGACCTCTTCCTGGAAGCTCTCTGGGGCAGTGTTGCATTCTCTCCTTACTGAGACAAAGTACCCGACACCTGACACTTCAACTGAAAGGAGAGGTTTGTTTGGCTCACAGTTTCAGAAGTTTCAGTCTGTGGGTGGCAGGCTGAAATACAGAAACAACATGCTGATGGGCCTGGCGCTGAGGAAAGCTCATGTCACTGCGACTGGGAGGGAGGGAGGGAGACAGACCCTTTCTGGTGGCATCCCTGGTGACCTGCCTCCAACCAGGCTCCACTTCCTAACAACACACTGAGCTGATGAGTACAGGGCCCCCATGTCCACTCACCTTCCAAAAGCCTTGCCTCTGACCTCGTGAGAGTTTGGGAGACATTCTAGATCTAAACCATAACAAGCAGGCCAGAAAAAAAATAGCCATTCAGATTGGAAAGGAAGAAGTAAAACTCTTTATTTGGAGATGACATGATTTCATATATGGAACTTCTAAGGAATATACACACATGTGCACACATAAACCATTAGAACTAATAAACTAGTTCAGCAGGCTTGCAGAGTAAAAGATCGATATATAAAAATAGGTTGTGTTGCTGGGTGTGGTGTCCCATGCCTGTTATCCCAGCACTCTGGGAGGCTGAGGCAGGAGGAGTGAAAGTTTGAGCCCAGCCTGGGCAACTTAGTAAGACCATGTCCCAAAATAAATACATACAGAAAAAGGAGCCTGGGCTGTAACTCAGTATGAAGGCCCTAGGTTTAATCTCTAATACCACCAAAAAAAAGAAACAAAAATTAAGAACATTTGATTTACAGTAGCACCAAAAACAATAAAATACTTAAAAATAAGACTTAACTATTGGGCCGGTGAGATGGCTCAGCGGTGTAAGCGCCTGCCTGGCAAGTACGAGGTCCTGAGTTTGACTCCCGGAACCCACATGCGAAAAAGGGGCCAGTGAGATCGCTCAGCAGCACGGACGCCTGCTGGTGCACGAGGTCCTGAGTTCGACTCCCAGTACCCACAAAAAAAAAAAAAGACTTAACTATTAACTATGGTAAGATAGCACTACTCTCCAAGTTGATGTGTAGATTCAGCACAATCTATCAAAATCCCAAGTGGCGTTATTGCAGAAATTGATAAACTGTTCCATAAATTCATATGGAAATGCAAGGAACCCAGAACAGCCAAAACAATTTTGAAAAAGAACAAAGTCTTAGGACTCACATTCCCCGATTTCAAAACTTCTTATAAAGCTGTAATAATCCAGGCTGATATTGGACAAAGAGTAGCTGTACAGTGTAATGCAATATAATTGAGAGTTCAGATGTAAACCCAGTCATTTATAGTAATTAATTTTTGCAAGGGTGCCAAGGCAAAGAATAGTATTTTCAACAGATTGTGAGTCAGCAGGATTTTCACATACAAAATAATGAAGTTGGACTCCTAGCTTACACCACATACAAAAAATGTTAAAATAGATCACAGACCTAAATGAAAGAGCTGAAGTTATAAACCTCTTAGAAGAAAACACAAGTATACCTCCTGATGACCTCGGATTAGGCAGTGGTTTCTAGTGAGAACACCTGAAGCACAAGACCCAGCATGAAACTGTCAGCTGGATGTTGTTAAACCGAGACGCATGTGCTGCAGGCTGAGGGCCGGGCCTCCCTAGCCGTGCTGCAGCTCTAGCCGTGTTGTGCTGGGGTCTGCAGACTGAGTTCGTCTGCAGTCACAACAGCAGAGCACGCTGCGTGTACACACCACGGAGGCCACGTGAGGACAGGAGCAAGGGTGTGGCCCTCGCCCAGAACCCATACACAGCACTTGCTTCAAGGCGTCACTCTCTAAGAACAGTGAGGAGTAAGTGTAAGTACTTGCTACGTAAGCTGTGGCGTGTGGTGTGTGTCCCAGCAGCCTGAGCCAAGGTGCTGCTCGTGGAATAGAAAATATGTGCAGGTCATCTGTCTGATACGGGTCTGGTGTTCAGAGTATATATGTGAAGTCTACAACCTGGCCCCCAAGCGAGCATGCCTTTGGGGAGACGTCCTCAGAGAAGATCCACAGTGGCTGACAGATGCACGACAGAGTGCCCGCCTCATGGAGACCTGGCAAGTGCAAGCTGAAGCTGCAGCCCTGCTTAGATGCTCCAGATTCGTGGGTGACCAGGGTTGGGCGTGGAGAAATTGAGGTCCTCTGGTGCTCTGTTGGGAATGTAAAGCAGTGTAGCCACCATGGGAAAGAGCCTGGCAGTTTGTCATGAAGTCTTAGAGTTACTGTCTGCACACTGCTGGGTGTAACCCCAGAAAAGAGGAAGTTGTGTCTCAGAACGTCCATAGTGTCATTTTTTGTATAGCCCACGAGCAGAAGCTACCAGGATGCCCATCTGTGTATGCAGAATGCATTGTATGCAACTCAGCCATCAAGGAACAGAGCACTGGTACCTGCTACACCATGAGTGAGCCTTGAAAACGCATTATGTGGAAAAGCCATACACAGAAGTCCCAAGTGCACCGGTCCATGCCAAGAGAGCAGGTTGATGGCTGATGGCATAGGTCAGGAGGAACGGACTGCAGTGGTGTAGGGTTTCTGCCTGAGACATGAAATATTCTGGAAGCAGAAGGTAGAGACCATTGCACAACCTTGCAATTACCCTAAAACCACTAAATTGGACCTTGCGAGAGGGTGAATTTCTCAGCTTGTGAGTTTTATATAGATGAAAAACTGGCTTGCTGCCTTGTATCTGTATGACTTGGCCTGCCTGATTATTGAAAATGCATGGGCACAGTGCTGTGCAGCTCTGAGGGTGTCCGCAGTGTGTAGCTCTGTACCCACAAACACCCACTCTGTGGGTGCATCGAGCAGTGGTGTTCAGAGGTAAGGCACAGCTTTGTAGCTCCTGTCCAGACCTGCCGTGCCCACCACCCATCGGGGTGCCTGAGGCCCAGCTCCTTCCACCCCACACCTGTGTTGGGGCTGCACTGCCCAGTGGAGTACTTGAAATGTTGCTGATGCAAATTGCTGTGTGCCTTGTGTTAAAACAGCCTGATTTTTAAAGATTTAGTACAAAGGGAAAAAAAGTAAAACATTTGGTAGTTATTTGATTGAATATGCAAATGAAAATATTTGGGATGTTTTGAGTTAAAATATATTACAAATTTTTTTGTTATTCCATCTGTCTACTTGTCTATCTATCTATTTACAGCATCTTATTAATTTGCTCAGGCTGGCTTTGAACTCATTCATGATCCTCCTGCCTCGGCCTCCTGAGTATCTGGGGTTACCAGCTGGCACCACTACACCCAACTTCTTTCTATTTTTTATTATGGCTGCTAGAAAACTTGAAGTTCTGTGCATTCGTGGTTCATGTTGTAGTTTTGCAGGGTGTGCCTTTACTTTGTTTTGGATGGTTCTGGGGATGGAACCTAGGGCCTCATGCATGCTATGCAGGTACTCTACCATGGAGGCACATGCCCAGCCCTTCTTTAATTATTTTTTGTCTGCATTCTGTTTCTGAGAGGTGTATATAGAAGTTCCTTTCCCATTGCCGTCCAGTTTAATAATGATAGTAATGCTGTGGACTTATCCTCACTTTATTACTTTGTTTTCTATTTCCTATGTTTTTATGAGGTACAATAAAAAATTCAGTGAATGTTTAAGTTTCAAATAGTTTTTTTACAGAAAAAGAAACATTACCATCAATCCCCCTCAAAAAGTCCCTCTTGCTCAGAACATGCTTATCCCACCGTTATTGCTGCTTTCTGAAGCAGTTCTGGAAGTCCTCTCTCATGAGTTTCTTTAGTTATGCTGTCTTGGCTGCCTCAATGTCCTGAATCAATTCATTTTGGCTTTGGGGAAGAGCCAGAAGTTGCAGGGTGCCAGTTGTAGCGACTAAGGTGGATGAGGACACAGAGTCACGTTTTTATGACCCTGCCTTTCTGCTGGACGGCACTCAGCAGCAGCTTTCACAGGATTTTTTAATCACACTTTGTAAAGACACTCATGAAAGTGGACTTCCAGAACTGCTTCAGAAAGTGGCAAGAATGGTGTGACAAGAGTGTTTGAAGCAAGGGGGAGGTTTTTGAGAGGGATTCATGGCAATGTGTGATTTACTGTAATAATTTTTTCTAATTTAAACACACATCCACCCAAAAAAAGCCACACCCCCCTATTTAATCAAACCTTGTATCTTAGTGTTTTCATTTCTTCCCTTTTGATGGATCTCTAAGTTTTCTTTGTTCTGTTTAATTTCCTCTTGTGGTTTAGTCAGTTCATGACCATGCCCCAGTTATAACAAGTCAAGCATCTCCCTGCGAGAGGCACCCCAAGGAGTTGCCCACTGGAGAGTGTAGCCCCGGGTCAGCTCTGCCGGTGGTGAGCCATGAAGCAGCTGCACTTGAGCCCTCTTGCATGTGTCCTGGCCCTCGTGCGTGGGGTTGGTCCATTAGGATGGGTACCACAGCTCGTTTGCCCTCTCTCTAGACACCCATTTGCACTGCGGGTGTGTCTCATGGACAGTCTCTGTTCATCTTCCTGAGAAGATGCCACACCCTTGGCTGAGGGTCATTCAGATGACCCCAGCAACAAAGGATGTGTGCCCAGCTTTGCCAGCCTAATTCTGAACTGTCCTTCTCCCAACTGGGGTTCTCCAGAGAAACAGGACCGGTAGGGTATATGCACCCATGAGTTCGTAGATGTAAAATCAGGAATTGGTGCACATCTGTGAGCTGGGCAGCCCCAGGGTCGATGGTCTGCCAGCTGGAGATCAGGAGAACTGAGTGCGGTTTGTTCTGAGAAGCAGAACAAGGGCAGCAGGCTTCAGAGCCAAGAAGAGCCCAAGTTTCCATTTAGGTCCAAAGCCCAAGAGACCAAGGACCCGGCTGGACCCTCAGGCAGGAGGGCCTTGCCCAGCCTGCTTGTTCCATCCAGGTCTGCAGCTGCCTGGACCAGGCCCCACACTGGAGGGCAGCCCGCCTTACTTAGCATGGGTTCAGACGCCTGTCCTGTCCCCAGAGCAGCATTGGGTTAAATGTCTGGGCGCTGTGGCCCTGTGAAGCTGCCTGTCCTGTTCACATTTCCCTGATGACACTTGGTGTTGCCCAGTTTCATGAGTGCTAGTAGCCCTTGCTGTATTTTGTTCAAAGTCATCTTTTTGTTGTTGTTGGGGGAGTGAACCTAAGGCTTCACACATGTGAGGCAAGCATTCTACCACTGAGCTACAGCCCCAGCCCTTTTTATTTTGGCAGGGTCTCACTGAGTTTCCTGGGCTGGCCTGAAACTTGCAACCTTCCTGCCTCCCGAGTAGCTAGGATTGCAGACGCAAGTGTGCTGCGCCTGGCGTGGTGACATTGTTGGTGTTGAAATTTTGCCTGTTTTGAGAATGGATTGCTGTCCTGCTGAGTCGTAGGAGGGAGGGAGCTGTGCAGGGCTGTGTGTTGAGTGCTTCCGCAGTCTGTGGCTCGTGTGTTCATTTCCTTGGATGTGTCTTGAAGGGCAGAAGTTTGGGTTTGGTAAGGTTTAGATGCTCAGTTTTCCTTTATGGTGAGTATACTTCATACCTTCTGGAAAACCTTTGTCATCTGAGCTTCGTGAGGTATTTCTTTCTGAGCAGTTTTCCAGTGTCAGCATTTGTGTTGGGGTCTGCAATCCATTTCAGGTGAATTTTGCAGATTGTGTAAGGCACAGGTTGAGGGTAACTGTCCTCTGGGTTTCTAGTCCTGGCAGTCCCCCTGCCCTGGCCCTTGGCAGGGCACGTGTCTGTGGTAGGGGTCCATTCCTGGGCTCTCCACCCCCTTGACCTGTGTCCTTCCCCAGACTGGCACTGTCGGATGGATCCGACAGTGTTACACAAGTCTTGAAGTGAGGTGCCATTGCCCATAGTACTTTATTTGAAGTCATTAGGACTTTGGTATCGTGGTAAAAACACACCATGGTATCGAGCGTCTCAGCCATCTTGAGTACACAGCATGTGTTGACTTTGTGCATCTCGTGTGCCAAAGGGACTTTCTGTCTTGCCAAACTGAGACTCTGCTTGAGGGTGACTCCTTCTTCACTCCTGACCCCTGGTGCCTGTCTTTCACGTATAGTCTCCAACAGCTTGGCTGCTTCAGGTGTCTCTGGGAAGAAGAATGCCGTATGCGTCTGTTTGTGACTGAAATACTTAGCACCATGGCCCTAAGTTCATCCATGCTGTAGCATGCAACAGGATTTCCTGTTTTAAGACTAATATTCCTGGGTATTACCCTCTTCCTTGAGTTGCTCCTATCTCCTGGGCGTTGAGATTGCTCCCACTCGAGGCTGGTGAGTGCTGCCGTGGTGAGCGCGGTGTGCAGACATCTCTGGGCCCTGCCTGCAGTTCTGGTGCATGCCCAGAGTGGGGCTGCTAGGGTGTCTCATGCGTAGCTGCGCTGATTTCGTGGTGGCAGTGCTCTTTGTGTGCCCGCCTGCAGTGCCCCCACCAATGCCTGCCTTCTAGTCTTCTCGATAACAGCCACCCTGATACATGCAAGGTAATACTTCCTTGTGGTTTCTACTTGCATTTCCATGGTGACCAGTGAGGATGGTGAGCATCTTTTCATGTGCTGTATACTTTTTTTTTTTTTTTTTTTTTTTTGTTTGAGACAGGGTCTCTTAATATAGCCTGGGCTGGCCTTAAACTCACAGCGATCCTCCTGCCCCAGCCTCCCGGTGCTGGGATTACAAGTGTACACCACCACACCTGGCTTGCGTCATCTTTAAAGAGAAGTCTGTTCAAGGTCTTTGCCTGCTTTTTATTTGATGGCCCTTTGCTGTAGAGTTGTGGGTAATTTTGTGTGGTCTGTGTAGAAACTCCTTGTCAGATACGTGACTTGCACATTGTCTCTCTGAGGTTGCGTTTTACTCTGCTGGATGTTTCCTGCTGCACAAACATTTGTATATTTGAGGTAATCCCATAGGTCTGTTGTAGTTAAGGAAATACTTACATTGTGTTCCATTTTTCCTCATTCTCCATAGGTCTGCTAAATGTGCAGCCATGTTACCCATTTTCACATAGGGGAGTGCTGTGTTGTGTTGGCTTCTCCTTCAGTACCACTTCTCCTGTGTCGCATACTTGCTGTTGTGTCTCACTGAGCCTGGTCGCTGAGCATTTCTTCTCCCAGGAAGGGCTTGTGCTTGTGAAACCCTCAGTCCTGTGTTCTCAAGGTGTCTTCATTCTGTCTTTGTTCTTGCATGGTAATTTGGCTCAGGTTAATCTTCAGCATTTCTGAAATTCCTCTTGTTCATTATCAAATGCTCTTCAGGAAGGAGCTGTTGGCCCTGTCAGCCTGGGACAGTCCAAGGGAGAGTGTTTAAATCAGGACAGTGTCTGTGCTGGGTCCCCTGAGGAGCAGAGGAGCAAGGGTTGCTTCCCAGGCTGCCCCATTCCTTGGAGGGTGAGTGCAGAGCAGAAGGAGGCAGGGGAAGCTGCCCTTGTCCGGCGTGGTATCTGCATGTGGGACGTAGAGCCTAGGCGCCTGAGAGAGCTGCTGAGCCTGTGCCCTGGTGGCAGATGGACACCATGAACCCCAGGTGCCAGGCAGGCATGCGAGGGGCTGGGACACGGCTGAGGGCAGCCGTGGAGGTGAGGTGTGTATGTCTGGGCCCGGCCCTAGGAGCCAAGGGCAGGGAGGCCAGGTCCTGCCTGGAGGAGTAGCTGCAGGAAGTTAAGCCTGGGTCATTTGAGGTCAGGGTCCGGAGTGATGACTGGGCTGTCCAGGGAGTGAGGACCCTGTCCAGGGCGGACCCTGAAGCAGGCAGTGAGCACCTAGGAGTTGTCGTGGCAGCTGACAAGTGTGACATCTGTGTTGTGTGGGCTGCGGGCCACATGGGGTGCAGTCTGGCTGTGGTCAGGCGCGGTGGGCCTTGTGGCCGTGGGCAGTGCTTTCTGTTGCTTTGTTCTCGACTCCCTGAAAGCGCATCAGATCCCGAATCGGTTTCTTTCATCAGGAGGTCATTATGGCTGGACTGCGGCTTAGGGCACAAGCTGCCAGGACTGGACAGTGGTGAATACCACAGGCCCACCCTGTCCTTCTTAGATAGTTAAAAATGGACAACCCAGGGCCGGTGAGATGGCTCAGCGGCGTAAGCGCCTGCCTTGCAAGCGCGAGGGCCCGAGTTCGACTCCCGGATCCCACATACGAAAGAGGGGCCGGTGATATCGCTCAGCGGCACGGGCGCCTGTTGGCGCCCGAGGTCCTGAGGTCGACCCCCCGGTACCCACAAAAAAAAAAAAAAAAAGAAAATGGACAACCCAGACTTGCAGAACTTGCTTTGCCATTGGCTCTGTGGGTCTAGCGCCGTCAGGTGCAGTTGGTCCTGTAGTCCATGTGCTGCGGGGAGGCCGCTGTGCCCTGGGCCAGTTGTGTGCCGAGTCGGCACTGGCCTGTGAAGGGCCCTGGCAGCCGCTCGGGGAGCTGTGCGGTGGGTGCTGCCCGTGCCCTCACCCCGGTCGCGCCTGTCTTGGCTGTGTTTACTGAGGCACAGTTTTACTGCGTGCGTCTGGTGGTAAAACGTGGGGATTTTACTTGGGGACTCGTCTCAGCTCGTGTTTTTAGTAATTCTGCGTAACTTTGTTGAGAGAGGGGCATGGCCTGTGGCTCTCCCACAGAGGGCCTTCAGGGCACCCCTGTGCCCAGGAGGTGGCTTGGGCCCCGGGCAGGGGGAGAGCGTGAGCTGGGGGAGTGCCTCCCACCTCCTTGCCCACCTAGGCTGCTTGCTGTGCAGTGTGACAGCAGCACCTGGCACCTCCCTCCTTAGAGCTGTGGGACTCCCTCCTGCTGCACGGGTCCACACCCTGGAGGCTGGGTCCCTGCTGTCCAGAGGCTCACCTACCATCCCGTGCTCCCCATTTGGTTCTGACTTTATTTTGAAATAACTCCAGGCTCACACGAAGAGCAGTGAAGTGGAGGCGTCCCTGTGTGCCCCTCTCCAGCCTCCACATAGCCCCCACCATGACTGGGTGGCCTGAGGGCAGGGCAGAGGCCTTGGGCAGCTGAGTGTCCAGATGTCCCCCTGGGGGATGCTGTGCATCCATTAGGACCTTCCACCCCTGGGTTCTGCTGCCCAGCAGCACATGCCCGCAGAGGATGGTGCTGGCCAGGGTAGGGTGCTGGGTGCCTGGGGGAGCCAGAGCCCCACCCAGCAAGGCTGTGTCTGTACTCTGCCCACTCAGCGTTCCTCATGGGCTGCTCACTGGGGCCCGCTGTGCGCCCGCACTGGATGTGGTGCTGTCCCTTGGGCCCTCTTGGTCCCTTGGAGGTGGACAGGAAAGAGAGGACTCTGGCCCTTTGCAGGCAGCATTGAGTTCTCAGGAGAATGCACCTCGAAAGCAGGCAGTGTGGGACGACAGAGGGTCCTGGCAGCTGTGGGGACACCGGGCTCCACATCACAGACCCCAGATGTGGCACCCACCATGTGCAGCACTGAGTCCTGCCCCAGGAGAGTCTAAGTGGTGCACACCTGTGTACTGAGTGCACTGTGCTTGATGGCTCCTCTGCCCCTCTCCCAGCTTCACGAGGTTCATCTGGTCATCAGCACACACAAGGCCCTGGCTGGCTGCAGACAGTGACGCCTGCTGTTTGCACAGCCTTCCCACGTGGTAGATGTGGCCATCTTCTGCCTGTGAGACAGGCATGTGTGGGAAGTATCTGTGGTGAGTGCTGCCATTGCCAGCTGGCCCCGTGTCCCCAGGGCACTCTCGGCAGGGCGCTGTGGGGGTGCCGAGTGGAGTGGTAGCTGGGACACCACTCAGGGTTGGCTTTACCAGCACCCATGTCCCATCCTTCGGGGGGAGGTGGGGTTTGGGAGAAGAAACTGAGGCAGTCTTCTTCCCATGTCTGCCGTCGTCCCCACTGTGCACCCCGCCTTCCTCAGAGGCTGGCTGGCGCAGGCCAGTGTTAGTGGGGGCACACCTGTGGCACGCATGCTGCAGCAGGCTGTTTGTATCATTGAGAGCACTAAAGGTTCACCATCACTGCCCTAGAGTCTGTCCTCCATTGCAGGAGCCTCAAGAGGATGGACGCGCTGGTCACCGCCAAGTGCTAAGGCTTGAGCTGGGCTAGGGCACAGCCTGCCTTGGTGGGCAGTATTTACCTTCTTTTCCTCATTCCCAATGTTTTCTGTAGAGACAGGAGTTTTCTCTCTTTTTTTGTTTTTTTTGGGGGGGTTCTTTTTTGGCTTTCTTTTGAGACAGGGTCTCACTACGTAGTTCAGCTTGGCCTCGAACTCACTGTGTAGCCTCAGGCTGGCCTCTTGGTGATCCTCCTGCCTCAGCCTTTGAGTACTGGGATTACAGGTGTGCACCACCACGCCTGGCAGGACAGGAGTTTTCAAGTGGAACAAACACCTCTCAGGAGGAGGGGTGCATGCAGGGTATCGATAGCTCCGTTTTAACCTGTCAGTGGGACTCGCTTTCTGCTATGCCGGGGAGGGGGGGCCTGACCGTCACTGTCTCCTCTTTTGTTCATTTTGAGTGAACTTCGGGGTTGTTGTGTCAGTGCACATGTGGATGTGACTTGAAGGAAGGTGTGCTGCTGATGTCTGTGGATGGGGCAGGGCCCAGCACGTATTCCTCTCACCACAGTTCTGAGGGTCCGGTCAAGTTCTGAGTCAGATGTTCTGGTGGGAGATGACGGCTGGCGGCATCGCCTCTGCAGGTGCCGTGAGCTCGAGTGCTATCTGGCCAGGGTGTGATGAGGGTCAGTGGTTTGTCCCTGTCCTTCCTTGTCCAGGTGCCCTACGAGACACTGAATAAACGCTTCCGAGCTGCCCAGAAGAACATTGACCGGGAGACGAGCCACGTCACCATGGTGGTGGCTGAGCTGGAGAAGACCTTGAGCAGCTGCCCAGCCGTGGACTCTGTGGTCAGCCTCCTGGATGGTGTGGTGGAAAAGCTCAGCGTCCTCAAGCGGAAGGTGGGTGCTGCTGTTCTCCTGGTGACCTCTGGTTTTCCCCGGGCCCAGACAGCGGGGAAGCTGGCTGTGTGGCAGCTTGTTATTTTCAGAATTTCACCTCAGAACTGCACCTGGGGTTCCTGGTTCCTGGGACTGGTAGGCTGGGCGTGTGGACTAATCTACCCACTACAAGCAACCACAAAGCAGGATGCTTTGAACATCTTTCTGGAAGTGTCAGCAAGCTCATGTGACATAAAAGAATCACTGGTCCGAACTGGATCAGGGAGTTGGAAAGACCAGGCACCACTGCTGTCCGGGGGCTTTGGCCAGGAGGTGGGATGAGGGGCAATGACCCTGGGCCGTGGAAAGTGAGGACCTGATGGAGACCCGCAGGAGACCTGCAGCGCCCTCAGCACTACACCTCAGTGGTGGGTGTTGGCCAGTGTGCACGAGGCCTTGGGTTTGATCCCCAGCTCCACCATGTGAATGTGTGTTTGTGTGTGTATCGGACAACCAAGATGAAAGTTCAGGGTTTGCTTCTGAGTTTACCAGTTAGCAATAAGACAGAGCTCAAGGAGGAGTTGGTGGACTGGAGCGTGGATCTGAGGAGATGTCCAGACACAGCCCAGAGAAAGTGGAAGTGCACAAGAGGGGAGGATATGGGTGGAGTGGAGCCTCTGGTGGGATCTGGGCCCAGAGTGGGGCAGGAGTGGCAGAGGGAGCAGGACAGTGACCAGTGTTTCGCATCTGCCAAACAGCGTCAGTAGGGGCATCGTGGGGTGTTCACCTGGTGACATTGAAGCCTAGACCGAGACCACTCCCCAGGGAACAGCAGCCCCAGGTGGGCTTCTCACAGCAGTGGGCCTGCTGAGAGGGCCGCCAGCCTAGCAGCCAACCGTGCACTGTTCACGAGCTGGTGAGGTCGAGGCCCCTACTCAGTGCACCCACCGCCCTCAGGTGCTGGGCACCTGCTCCTGGCAGCGGTGCTAGGCAGTCCAGTTGGAAAATGTAATTTAGGGTTTGATTTTAAGAAAAAAAATTAGAAAAGATTTTAAAAGTCACTTCATAATGATAAACATTAGTCAGGGAGGGATAACGGATTTCAAATCTCATAGCAGCACAGCTTAGAGCAGAAAGCACAAAACAGCATACCTGAGAGAGGACGCCGTGCCAGGTGGTGGAGCTTCCCATGCCCACCAGGCATCACTGGCCAGATACACACTCACCCAGGGACAAATGTCCAGCCCTGCCCCTTTGATTTCTGTTTGCCATCCAGTGACGCCCCCAGCTCTGCTCCTGCTGTCCTTGTCTTCTCACAAGCCCTCAGGAGAGGCACCTGCGTCCCTGTTCTTGCTGCGGGGCTGTGGGTGTCCCCACTCTGACATGGCTCTGCTGTGGCAGGCGGTGGAGTCCATCCAGGCAGAGGATGAGAGTGCCAAGCTCTGCAAGCGTAGGATCGAGCACCTCAAGGAGCACAGCAGTGACCAGCCGGCGGCAGCCAGCCTGTGGAAGCGGAAGCGCATGGACCGCATGATGGTGGAGCACCTGCTGCGCTGTGGCTACTACAACACAGCCGTGAAGCTGGCACGCCAGAGCGGCATCGAGGTGGGTGGCCCCTCCCCACCTCAGGTCCCCTGTCTTGGGCCGCAGGAAAGGCTTGGCCTCTGCCTCCCTCCCAGGGGTGTGTGCAGCACGTTCCTGTCTGCTCTGTCAGGGCTCTGGCTTCTCACGAGCAGCACATTCTCCATGTCTGGCTCTGCTGATGCCAGCCCCGCCTGTGGGTGCTTGCATGCCAGGGGCGTCTGGGGGAAGGGTGCCTGGTGGTGTAGGCCTCCTGGTGCTAGGTGAGACTGAGCCCCCTCCTCAGCTCCTCTGCTGTCAGGGGTGCTGTGCCAGGTGTGCTCTGCATTGGCTCTGCTGCTCGTAGCTCTGCTGCATGCTGTGGTGTGTGGTGTCCCCAGCAGATGATGTGTCCAAGCTGGGACTGGTGCAGGCAGCTTGAGGTCCCTCCCCTCTGCTGGCACAGGGCCGCATGCACAGGCTTCTTCTCTGTCCCTAGCCTTCCAAAGCTTCCATGTCCATACCTGCTGCTCTCACTCTGGTGTCCACTCCCCTCATGCTGCTGTACCCTCCCTTCTGCCAGGCTCTGTTGCCTCCCTTACCTGCCCCGTCCTTGGGTGGGCAGCTTCTTGGTGCTCACCACAGTCACTGTCCTTCCAAACGCCTGGCCATGCTTTCCCTGCAACCCGAGGTGGGTGCCCAAGGCCTGCCGTGAAAGAGCACAGGGTAGGTGTGGGCATCAAGCTGCACAGGGTGCATTGAAGAGAGGTGGAAGGGACCAGGAGGCTGGAGTGGCCATCTGCTAGGGATAGGATATGGGAGGACCAAGGCTCACTCTGCTACGATGGGCCTAGGATCTTCACACCTAAGGCAGCTCTGAAAGGCTCACCTGGTGCTTGGAGCTCTAGGGAGGTGGTGCCATGACCCAGGTAGGAGCCCCTGTGCCAGACCTTGGGTGTCCTGTGTCAGACACAAAATTTCTGGTGTCACGAACGGAAAAAAGGAACAAACATTGAAAGTACTTTGGCAAGGATTTACTTTTGCAGAAGGATGTGTGGCTGAGCAAGACAAAGCCAGCCAGCACACCAAGCAGTCAGTCCACTCAGCTTTATTCCCTGATGCACTGTCGTCACTATGCCGTGCTGTATTGGTAGGAGTGTGGCCTTGCCCTTTAAAGAGCTGTCCGTGAAGTGGTGGCACCCATTCAGCCCATGGAGGCCCAGCTGCTCTGCCGCCCAGAGCCATGACCAGACATAGCCACTGCGCTAGACACTGACCAGCATCCTGTGCTGGGCCCTGGTGGCCTGATTGCTTTCTTGCTTATTTTCTTATAACTCATTGACTGTAACTGCTGTGCTGTTGGCCAAAGTGTGCTTTTTAGCTGGCACTCGCTTATCAGACAGGAAAAGTATGAGTGGGACTTTGACCAAGATTGTGTTATTTAAAGGCTGGTCTTCGCCGTGTTAGCAGAGGGGCTCTGTGTGCTCCGCATGCCCCACCTGCCCCTGTGCCAGTGGGCAGACTCAGCCGTGACAGCGTGAATGAGAGATGACCTGTCCTGCGGGTGCAGTGCCGAGGGTTCAGGCTGTGGTGCTGGCTGGGCGCCCTGCTCACAGCCCAACTGGGAGCTGAAAGGCATGTTGTGCTGGGCGGTGTCACCAGCCAGGAGCTGGTTTCTGTCCATGTGGCTTTGCTTGAATCCATTCAGGTGCAGGAGAAGCACCTTCTGAGGGTTCTGTGTTCCTCAGGTTGCTTCCCCACCTTCCTCGTGACGATCGGGCACTGCTTTGCCTGTCATGGTTCTTGCTGGTTGCACGGGACCTTTGGTCCCTGGGGCCTGGCCCTGTGAGGGTCCCCCAAGCACAGCAGATGTGGCTGCTGTTGTGCCTGTCCCACAGAGCATGGGCTCTGGAATGGAGAGCCCCCACTCACCCCCAGTACTCCTCCAAAATGCCACGTTTTAAAAACAAAATAGAAGTAGCCCGGTGAGGTGGCACACACCTGTAATCCCAGCATTCTGGAGGCTGAGGCAGGAGGATTGCAGCGAGTTCGAGGCCTGTGAGTTCAAGGCCAGCCTGAACTATGTAGTGAGACCCTGTCTCAAAAAAAGAAAACCAAAAACCCAGAAAATGAGCTTTGGTTGCTCTGATCCAGGTCTTCTGGCAGAGGGCTGAGATGGGGCCAGGCTTGGTGCCACACAGGCTAGTGCCTGTCCACATGTGGGCAGAGCCCTTGGTGCTATGCTGCCGCATGGACTCAGGACGTCCAGTGGTAGAGTGTGGGGGGTGCCCATCTGCCTCCTGGGACAGACCTGTTGGGACCCCCTTAGCTTCCTTGTGGGCCACAAAGAAGCCCTCAGAGCTGGGTGTATCCCAGTGGGCTCTGTGCCTGCTGCTGTTGTGTAGGTTTTGCATTGAAAGCACTGCCTTCCCCTCTTGGCTGGGAGCTTCTGCTACTAAACACGAATGCCTCTTTTGGGGGCCTTACCCTGTGCTAGAGGCCGGTAGGACTGTACCCCGTACTGGGAGATGGGAGGGTTTACCCAGATCTGGCCTGGCTCCTGGAGCAGCAGGTGTCTGCCCTGTATGAGTTTCTAGGCACCTGCTGTGAGCACAGTCTGGTGGACTGGCTATGGGGGGGCTCGGGGCCATGGAGGAAGGACAGGACTGGTGCCTGGCGTGCTGAGTCAGCTGCCCCTTCCCTAGGACCTGGTGAATATTGAGATGTTCCTGACAGCCAAAGAAGTGGAGGAGTCCCTGGAGAGGCGCGAGACAGCCACCTGCTTGGCCTGGTGCCACGACAACAAGTCCCGGCTCAGGAAGATGAAGGTGCTGGGGGCTCCCTGGGGTGGGGCTGGGGGCTCCCTGCAGGAGGATGGGGAGGCTGCACCACCTGCCAGGGCCCAGCACACCCTCACTGTTAGTTTGTGGTGCTCGGTGTTGGTTTGAAGGTAGGGATGTTGATGGGGTATTTAGGGGTAGTGTTCTACTGAGGGGAGGAACTGGCTCCTGCGCCAGGTCTATGGGAGGCTTGGGAGGAGCAGGGCTGGGTGTGGGGCCCCACTGCGTGTGCAGCACAGTAGTGGCCCTGGGCGCCCGCGCTCACACTCACACAGAGAGCAGCCCGGAGGTCGTCATCCCGGAGGGTGCAGCCCTGTGGGCTGTGGCTTCCGTCGATGCACGCTTCCTAGAGACCACAGCAGCTTTCAGCTTTCAGTGTGGCCTGCGCTACAGATTGAACTGTGCGCTGCAGGATGGTGTCGTACCAGCGCTTGCAGAAGGGCTGGGCTTCATTCATAGCCCCTGGCTCCGCAGGAGAGGTGGTTCTGTTTCCTAACTAAGCCTGCTGTGCCCCACCTGGGTGAGCCTGTTGGGGTGACACACACTGTGGCACTCAGGGCCGCCAAGGCAAGCACGAGGCAAAGACGGGCGGAAAAGCAGTGACTCTGCCAGTGACTCCACTAAAGGGGTTGAGGTTCTTGGTATGGAAATCCTAAAAGAAAAGCGGAATTGGGCCGGTGAGATGGCTCAGCGGCTTAAGCGCCTGCCCGGCAAGCACGAGGGCCCGAGTTCGACTCCCGGAACCCACATACGAAAAAAAAAGGGGCCGGTGATATCGCTCAGCGGCACGGGCGCCTCCTGGCGCGCGAGGTCCTGAGGTCGACCCCCCGGTACCCACAAAAAAAAAAAAAGCGGAATTGGTTTGTAATCCTTAGCCGAGGCACAGCTCCACCCCTCCCTCCCAGGGACTCTGCCCAGGGCCGTTTCTATGTGGCATGAGCGTCGTCTCTGTTTCTGCAGGCCCTGGAGCTCAGCATGTCTCTTGAGGCCCTTGGTGGGTACACGCGTGGGCGTGGGGGACCCCAGGCAGGCAGGTCTGAACGGCACAGGGTGCTGACTGCACGCACAATGGGCGAGCATGGCCCCGTCGCATGTCGGAGAGGTTGGGCAGAAGGCAGCCGAGGCAGTCCACGTGTACACAGGTGACATGTGCACACACTGAGGAGAGCGGGAGCTGGGGAGGGCCACACTGTATGCTCACAGGTCCCTCAGAGCAGAGAGAGGAACATTTGTGCGGGAAAAGAAACTTCCCACACCCAAGTTCACTGCATTGGAAGTGAGATTAAAGTAACAGGGTGGCAAGTGATTGTGTGTTGAATTGACTGGGGTGCCCAGGTCCTGAGGGACACTGGAGCAGGGACATGGGTGCTGCGTGTCTCCACATCATGCATAAGAGAGAGTACGGAGGCCCCAGGTGTTGGGGGCCTGTAGATCGGGGCTAAGCCCGGTCCCCACTGCACAGACACGCCTCCCTCTTGGCAGCGTCTGCAGGTACCCTGCAGCCAGGGCAGCGTAGACACAGCGCTGCTCCTCTCGGAGCTCTGTGCAGCAGCTCCTTCCTGCTTTAGGCAGTGCCCCAGGAAACAGACAGGGCTGGGAGAATGAGTCCCCCTGGCCCCCTGCTGGTCTGGCTTTGTGGTGGGGGCACTGCTGCTGTCCACTCACCCATGGGCCCCTCCCAGAGCCCTGTGGTACACTGTCCTCTCCCTGGTCCTACAAACTCGCCCTTGGCAATCAGACCACTCCTGCCTGGCTTGGAGCAGGCTGTTTGCTCTTCTGCCTGGTACAGAGGGGACGGGAAACCCCTGTGTCCAGGTGACAGGTGTCCTTGTGTGGTTGCGCCATGGGTGTGGAGCAGCATGGCGACACTAGGCAGGTGGTGGCCTGGGTAGAGCTGTCCGTGCGGGGGGATTGGGTCCCTGGGAAAGGGTGAGCATGGTGAGGAGGCGCTGGGGGCATGGATGTGTTACTGGGAGTCTCGGGGTGTTATTGTAGACACTGGTTGATCCACTCGCTGTGTAGGTGCCATGGGTTGTGGGTAGGGCCCTGTGGCTTGCTTGCCCCTCGATGCTGCTTCTAGTGGAAGTGCAGACTGTGGGACCCACTTTCCCAGGTGCTCTGGAGGTCATCCTGCCCAACCCCAACCGCACTTTCTGCCCAGATTGGATCCACGCGGCAGATTCCACACAGGCTGCCTCTCCCTGTGTGCCATAGCATCCCCTAGTCACTGCAGCCCCTGGACAGTCACCACCAGGCCCCCCAGCTGCCCAAGCCTCCCCGCCTCTTGCATGGAACCCCCTTCCCATGGGCTGACCCAGAGCTCTCGACCTCTGCAGGTCCTGGGACTCCTGCCTTTATGACAGCCATCTCTACCACCTTACCTGGTCCTGGCTGGCCCAACCTTCAGGTCAGGCAGGAGCCTTCTGCTCCAGGAAGGTGCTGGGCCACTGCTTCAGTGTTCCCCTGCCATCAGCCTGGCTGTCTCACCTATACATCTTTACTTTTTCCTGTCAGCCACCTTGATCTGGCCCACCCAGCACCTACCACTGGGTAGCTGTCTCCTCCTGTAGGCATCAAGATGAGGGCTTGTCTAGTGCCCCAAAACAGCTCCTAGGGGTGGGCAGCAGCGCAGCAAGTGCGCCAAGCCTGAGGCCCAGCAGGCCTTTGGGGTGGGGGGTAGAGAATCTCATGTGACTGTGGGGTGATCCGGGGTGACCCAGACGCTGTGCAGCCCTGATGAGAGCTGCAATTCTCACCCAGGTCTCTGGCTGCTGCCCATGCCTGGTGACACCTTTCAGCGCATGCCTGCCAGGCAGCCTGGGCGGTATCTCCAGTCCTGGCCTCAGTGCCCTGTGCCCCTAGGGTGACACGCAGCTCCCACACCACCATGGTGTGTCCTTGTGTCTACGCCATGTGTCTGGCCCACAAGCCACAGAGCCACGATGGTCTCCAGGAGGCATTTGCTGCAGGGTGGTACCTGTCAAGGGCTCTGGCGTCCTCCGCAGGGTCTACCTGGGTTGTGTGAGCGCTGTGTCTGGGAGCCTGTGCTGCTGTCTGAGCCTCCTATTATCTGTCCCCAGAGCTGCCTGGAGTTCAGCCTCAGGATCCAGGAGTTCATTGAGCTCGTGCGGCAGAACAAGCGCCTGGATGCTGTGAGGTAGGTGGTCACCCCACACCGGGGTTTGTGATGGAAGACAGCATGCCCCAGGCGGCTCCCCTCCCTCCCCACCATGCCCTGTCGGTGTGGCAGCTGCGTCTCACTGTGCTTGAGCTGGGGTGGGGGCTTCCCTGTGGCCTCCAGGTGAGCCACCTTTGCAAGATGACTGTCCAATGAGCTGGTGCCCGGGCTCTGGGTCCATCTTCCCACATGGGTGATGTCATCGCTCTGGCCACAGGAGCACTCAGCAGCTGTGGCCCTCACTCTGGGGAGTCCCACCTGCCCTGTTCAGCCTTGTTTGGGTGCATGGTGTCCAGAGAGAGGAGGAGGGTGTGCCCCGATGTCCCCTCCCTCCCATGAGCCAGATGCCCTCAGTCACAGTCTTGGGGAGATTGCCTGGTGCCTGGCCTGGGCAGTGTCATCACCCTCATGGGGTCTTCTCACTACAGCTTTCTGAGGCTCCTGCAGTTAAACCCAGGGCTCAGAGCAGGGAGGACAGCACTGAGGAAGAGCGGAGGTGTGGGCCAGATGGGCAGGTTGCCCAGTACAGGCGCACCAGGTGCAGCCCTGGCGGAGGTGTTGGCCTGTGGTGTCCATCTGAGACCTGCGTCCAGCGGGAGTGCCTGCTGGGGAGGGTGAGAGTAAGTCTTCCACTGAGGCGCCCCAATGGGCGCGGGCAGTGCTAAGTACAGTGGGAGTGCGGGGTGCACCCAGAGGACACGGGGTGGTGTCTTGCCCTGTTGCCTGGGTTGGAGGTCTGAGCCAGGAGCTCAGCTGTGTGACCACAGGTACAGGGCCTGGCCAGGTAGTGAGGCACGTGTGTGTCCCTGGGCAGTGGTGGTGCGGCTGTGGGGGGAGGGACACACTGTCACCCTTCCTGTTCGGTACTGCTGCTCCTTGTGCCTGTGTCCACAGGGTGCCACCCACTGGGCCATGACCTTGCCTGTTTCCCACTGAGGGCCTTGGGCACCAGGCCAGCCAGGGAGTTGGAGAACCTTAGCCCTTGCTGGGACGGGGCCGGCCTCGCAGTGGCCATGGAGGCAGGTGGCCTGGGTGACCAAGAGTGTGTGGCCCTGCCGCAGGGGTGGGGAGCGGCAGGCCGGCGTCCGGGTGTCTGGGCACCTGCTCTGTGCTTCCGCCGTCAGATGGCGGCGGCCTGGAACTTCCTCGTAGACGCCTGGGACATAGGGGGGAAGGAGCAGGCTGACGGAGGAAAACGTCCCGTTGCACTCTGCAACGACACAGTGGAGTAGGCAGCTGTGCTGGGTGACTTTACTTTACTTTTCTGAATTTTCTTGCCATAAGTGGGTATAAGAAAATAAAAAAGGTATTTCTGCATTGAGTCACAGGGGTAACCTGGCCAGGATGCTCTCAGGGTCCTGGGGTGGAGGCTGGGAACTAACTAGGACCTCGTGAGCAGCTTGGGGCCAAGCAGACGGGAGGCTGGCTCCTGAGGGAGGGGGGCTCCGCCCCAGGCTGCCTTTCCAGGGCAGGGTGGGGCAGCAGGGGTTAGGCCTGGGCAGAGTGAGGGGCGGTTTCTCTCTGGGACCAGAGGGGGAAGGTGTCACCCCGCTACTGGACCCTGGGAAGGCAGCCTGGCCTGGGTCAGCAAAGGGCATGGTAGACGCAGAAGCATGAACTGCTGGGGTTGATCTGGAACACTTTTAAAATTCTTATTTATTTTAAAACTTAATTTATTTGGAGATGAAGTCTCGGGTGTGTTGCCCAGGCTGGCCTCAGACTCCTGGGCTCAAGTGAGCTTCCTGCTTCAGTGTACCAAGTAGGTGGGGTTACAGGCGCACATCACGCACCCCGCTGCATTTAATTTGTAATAAATGAGTAGGCCAGGTGCCTGACCCGGGCGCCCAGGTGTGTGCACACTTCGCGGGGCTTGTGTGTGAGGCGGCGCTGTGGTGGTGGCTGCCGCCCACCCTCAATCTGCCTGGTGAACTGGTGTGCAGCCCCCGGGTGCTGTGTGTGTGTGTTCGCACTCTAAAGAAAACCTCAGTTGGACAAGGCGGCACACACCTGTCAACTCAGCCTCAGCCAGGCTGGGGGACCTAGTGAGGCCCTGTCTCAAAATACAGTTCTAAAAAGGGCTGGAGAGGGCCGGTGAGATGGCTCAGCGGCTTAAGCGCCTGCCCAGCAAGCGCGAGGGCCCGAGTTCGACTCCCGGAACCTACATACCAAAAAGGGACCGGTGATATCGCTCAGCGGCACAGGCGCCTGCTGGCGCGTGAGGTCCTGAGGTCGACCCCCCGGTACCCACAAAAAAAAAAAAAAAAAAAAAAGGGCTGGAGATATAGCTCTGTGTTAGGGTGAGGCCCTGTGTTCAGTCCTCAGCGCTGCAGAAAAGAGAAACTTCATGTCATTCTCCCTACTCATCCGGTGGGTAGTCAGCCGTGGGGCTCCTCTGGGTGTACCCTGAACCTCCCTTGCTGCTCCCTCAAACCCTGTGGCCTCTCTGTGGCCTTCTTGGTGGCCCCCTTCCCCCCTCCCCCGCCTCCAGCCCCTGTCCAGGTCCGTGGCCCCTCAGGGTGTCGGGTTTGTGTCTCCTGCATGTCTTGTTCCTGACAGTGTGTAGCTGCAGGGCCACAGATCACTGCAGCACTGGTCCTGGGGACAGGGGCTTATTCTGAGGGGCTCTGAGTGCACAGGTGGTGGAGGACCAGTGGTGTGTGTGGCAGTTCCTGGACAGCACAGACCAGTGCCAGGCAGCATGGGGGGGCGGGGGGCTGGCTGTGCCTGCCTGTACGTGTCATAGGAAGACTGGCATGTGTTTGTCTGCACATAGGGCAGGTGAGTGGGTGAGTTGGGCTGCTGCTCAGTGCCAGGCCAGCTAGGGTTGCCGCAGGGGCCTCAGGGCAGGGGCCTCAGGGCAGGGGTCTCGCAGCCCTGCCACCAGAGCTTCCTGGGCTGAGGGCTTCTTATGCCTAATTTGGACGTGAGGCCCATCGGCACAGGTCCTTAGCAGTGACATGCAGACTGAAGCCTGCCGATGTTTGTTTTTCAGACACGCAAGGAAGCACTTCAGCCAGGCGGAGGGGAGCCAGCTGGATGAGGTCCGCCAGGTCATGGGCATGCTGGCCTTCCCCCCGGACACACACATCTCCCCGTACAAGGTAGCACATTTGCCTGTGTGAGTGGGTCACTGGGTGTGGCTGTCCAGTCTGCTGTTGCTTCCTTCAGCGCCACGTGAGGACAGACATGCCGCATGCTGTGCTGGGTTCCCATGTGCTGCTGAGGGACCCGGGTCCGGGCTCAGGAGCTCTGCAGCCCCAGTATCTCCCACGTTTCTCTCCCGTGTCTGATGCTTGCTGTGGGTGTCATGGCTCTGGTCTCCAGATCACCGCCTTCTGAGTGGGGTTATCCTTCCTTTGATGGGCTCTAGTCTCCTCTGTATGGCTCCCTGGTGGGTCTGCTTACCTCCCCATGGAGGCCCCCACACTCTGGGCTGCCATGGGGCCTGCATCATCGCTGAGCCGGCTCTGAGTGTATGGCTGAGTCTCAGGAGCCTGGTGCTCCCCAAGTTCGTGTTCAGTTCCCAGGCAGGGGGAAGGGCAGTTCCCTGCTCACGGGGTATACGAGGTTGGTTCTCAGAGCCTCGTAGCTGGTCTCAGTCAAGGCCTTGCCTTTGCGCTGTAGCCCCGTCTGGAAGGTTACTGGAGCTGTGGGCCCTGCCGCAATCCACACGGCACCTTGCAGTGAAATGCAGCCTGGCCACCAGTGATCAGGTGCCGGGTCTGAACACCAACATCTTAAATCAGCATCTTGGGTTTCTCTTACTGCTCTGGAGAAGACTCTGTTAGAAATACAGGAGAGACATACCGCCCACTCTGGGGCAACACGTCTGGGTTGCAGTGTGGGCGGTCTGTCTCTCCTCTGTGAGGTGGCTGGTGCAGCAGGGAAGTCTAAGGTGGCCCTGGTCCCACTACCTGGACAGCAGGGAGGAGTCCTGCCCTCTGTGTGCACTGCCACCTCTTGCATGTGCGCAGAGTCAAGCTGGGTGACAGACACAGGCCACCATGTATGGCTTCCCCCGTCCATGATCTCAGAGGAATTTAGTGACACGGAAGAGAAGGACCAAGATCACATGGGGCAAAGTTGGCTTGTGGAAGCAGGCAGGTTAGGGTACAGTGAGGTTAAAGGAGAGTTGAGAACGCAGGTGTCCCAGATGGAAAGGACCTTGGCAGTCACCAGGCCCAGGGCGCAGAGCTGCCCATCTTTGAGTCTCTGGGTCACCAAAGACCTGGAGCAGTGGCTACAAGACCTTGGTATGAAGGGCTTCAGGAAGGGGCCGGGAGCTGTCTCGCTTCTCCGTGAGTCTTCTGGGCTGTTGGTCTAATCCCAGATAGACTTTGTTTTCATAAAAGTAGTATTAAAAACAAAATTTTTAGAGGTTGAAATTGTGTCACTACCCTGTAACAGTGATGGCAAACCTTTTAGAGACCGAGTGCCCAAACTGCAACCCAAAACCCACTTATCGCAAAGTGCCAACACTGCAATTAAACCTGAATAGTGAGGTTTTAGTTTAGAAAAAATAACTCATATATTAAAAGAAAAACACAGTAACAGAGCTTTCAGTGATACAAACAGCCTGCTGTGGCATGCACGCCATAGTTTGCCACCACTGCCCACTATTCAGGACGAATGGCTGGTGGCGCCCCCCTCTCCTCTGTCTGCCCCTGCCCCCGTCTCTCTCTCTCCTTTCCTCCCTCTCTGTCTCTGGTTTTCTCTTCTCAATATTTAGCTGAGGTAGTTGTAGTTGCTCATCGTCCATCCAGTGTTGTTCTCTGGAGTACCCTTCTCCCGTGAAGCTTTAGTACTCTGTGACTCCCTCTGCCCTGCTGTGTGTCCCTCACAGGAGTTCTATCCTTGTCACAGCCTTGGGATACTCACCTGCAGAGCGTGTCAGTAGACGTGTGGATGGGTGGCTGTTCCAGAAAGTTAGGCTGTAGGTCCTGCAGGCATCCTAAGTTAGGCTGGGGGGTGTGCGTGTGTGTGTGTGTCTGGCCCACCACGACCCCTTGTTGCCAGCTGTCCCTGTGGGACACCCCAGAGCATCCCCAGCACCTCTGCCTGTCTCTTCCAGGACCTCCTGGACCCGGCGCGGTGGCGGATGCTGATCCAGCAGTTCCGATATGATAACTACCGCCTGCACCAGCTAGGGAACAGCTCCGTGTTCACACTCACTCTGCAGGCTGGCCTCTCGGCGATCAAGACACCGTATCCTTCCTGCCCTGTGGTCAGGCTCCTGTCCGTGCTCACGTCTTAGCAGTGGCCCGCTCATGCCGTCCTATCCTGCCCCAAGGACAGGTGCCACATCCCATGTGCAGATTACACTTTCCCTGTGTTGAGCTTGTGCAGTGCTGAGATGGCTAGGGGTGCTGAAAGGGTGTCAGCTCAGTCTATGGGCTCCACCTGGCTTCATCTCCCTCCTATCCCAGGTGCTGCTATGTTTCCAGGAATCCCTGGGGCCAGGAGCTGACCCTGAGTGAGTTTGGGGGCCAGGTGGCTGTCACTGTGTGACCTCCAGGCCTGGTACTGACCCTTGCAGGACTTTGAGGGACCTGGGGCCAAGCTGAGGTCCTGCTAGACGCCAGCAGGTCGAGGTGCCGTGGCTGCTTGTTGGCTCAGGCTACACTATGCTGTCTTTCTGTGGAATTCTCTTATTAGCCGTGTTTGTTTGCTTCATGGTGCACATGCAGCCAGGTGGGCTCCTTGAACCCGCGTGGTGAGCGGCCACAGTGTGCCTATTCCTCTGCTGCCCAGCAGCTCCTGGCCCTTCCTTAACCCTGTGCACAGACAGTGCTACAAGGAGGACGGCAGCTCCAAGAGCCCCGACTGCCCTGTATGCAGCCGCTCCCTGAACAAGCTGGCCCAGCCCCTGCCCATGGCCCACTGCGCCAACTCCCGCCTGGTCTGCAAGATCTCTGGTGACGTGATGAATGAGAACAACCCACCCATGATGCTGCCAAATGGCTACGTCTACGGCTACAACGTGAGGGGGAGCAGGGTGGCTGCGTGCCGTGCCATGCCGTGCAGTGCTGTGGGGCGTGGGTGAGGGGCGGGAGCCACAGCTGAGCAGCCCCAGGCTTTCTGTGACAGGTGTGCCTTCAGGAAGTGATGTTGCAGGATGAGGGGCCTATTCCCTGAGGGTTCGTCACATGGATTTCACTGGAAATCCTAGTGGGTATTGCACTTCCTGTCCTAATGTATTCCTGGTCTTATTTTTCAGTCTCTGCTTTCTATCCGTCAAGATGATAAAGTTGTTTGCCCGAGAACCAAAGAAGTCTTCCACTTCTCACAGGCCGAGAAGGTGTACATCATGTAGGCCCGTGCCGCCAAGTGTATGCCTTGGGTCTCACCCTCCTCCTGTCCCTGACCCCAGCCTGCCATGGCGTTTCTGTTTCTTGCGACCAAAGATCAGTGAGCAACAACAAATACTCTTAGGGAGAGAGGAAATGAGATTTGATAAGTTTGTAATTGAAAACGACATTTTGATCCTTAGGATTTTGTAACACACGTCAACTCTTTGATGCTTCCGCAAATACTGCACCTCTCAGAGGAGTCTTCTCTACAGACCAACCTGAACAGTGGGGGAACTCTAGAACATCTCAAAAACAGGACTGACTTCCCCATGTTTCTCAGTCTCCTCCACTTGCTGATGGTGACTCAGGAGCTTAAGGAATGGGCTGGTCCTTTCCCGAGTGCTGGCCGTGGCCGGGGTGAGGACTCCGGTGCAGCGCACAGGGCCTTTCTTGACTTCACCCCAGAGCTGTGTGCCGCTGGGGACACCAGAGTGCGGCGTCCTGGCCAGGCCCTATGCGTGTGGGTTCGGGGTCTTGTCCTCTGCGCGCCGCCTTACTTCCTGCTTCGAGAATGTATCGTGGAAATCCACTGGACCGTGTTTCTGCAGAGGCCTTGCTGATGGCTCGGTAACTCTAGAGTCTCAACGCTATTCCGAAGTACTGAGGGGTTTCAGACACATGAACCTGTAGTTCACACACCATCCTGTAGAGGTTTGTATCTAGCGCTTATTTTTGCATGTTGATGTTGGTTAGCTAATAAACTGTAAATGTAAAATGTGTTAATAAAATGGCTTTCTATTTCTCATTTCTGTCTGAGGCATTTTCTCACCCCAGGGTCTGGCCTGCTCCCCGCCAGTGCAGGCTGGGTAGCCACACAGGGCCTGGCTTCTCGATGCCGTTGTACAGTGAAGGGGGTTCAGTGCTGCTGGGAGCCGAGCTGGTCACCCAGAGGGATGGTGCTTCTGGGGGAGTTTGCCATCCTAGCCTTGAGGGGCTGCTGGGCACACAGCATTGCTGTGGCTCCTGCTGGGGACAGAGGTCCAGGCTGGTGGGCTCTGAGAGCAACTCCTGTCAGCTCCGGCCCAGGCTCTTGGGACCTCTGTTCCCACCGTCTTGTGGGCAGGGGCTGACACCACACCAGCCAGCGGGTCCAGGGTCCTGAACCACAGCTGCCACACCTGCTGCCTCTGCTCCCATTCTGCAGCGGCCTCCCTCAGCTCCAGTGCCCGCTGTGGCCACCCAGCTCCCACCTGCCACAGGTCATGTGCACACCACTTCAGGTGCCAACCCGCTGAGGCCCTGGCAGAGGCAGAGCCCTTTGGCCCACTGCTAACCTCCAGTCCTGTGGCACCCGTGCTCTGCTTCAGGGAGCTGAGACCTGTGCAGCGCACTGGTCGCACAGCACTGGCAGACACCTCTGCCCTCACTGGGGCCCATGACCTGCTCTGCCCACGACACCAGCAAGGGGTGGGCAGTGATCCCGGCAGTACCATGCTGTGCCAGGGCCCAGGGAGCTTCCCGGCCACTGTGTTTCCCACTGTGTGCCGAGTGGCACTGCTGTCCCACCAGTCTGTTCTTGCCTCCCTGGTGACCTGGTCCTTTTCTAGCCAGCTCATGTGGGCCCCTTGGTTCTTCCTGCCAGGGTGGCCCACTGGCACATGGGTGGGTGGCTGTCCGAGGGGACCTGCTGTGAACTCTAGCACAAACCTGGCTTGCTGGATGCATGCTTGGCAGCACCGTGGAGAGTGACATACAGGGCCCAGCCCTGGCTGGCAGAGGCCGCCAGCTTGCAGATTGCTCACCTGCTTCCCACCGGCACCGGCACCAGCACCTCACGGTGCTGTCGTGCTCCACGTCCTCCAGCACATGGCACCAGGAGCCTGGGGTGTCAGGCCTTGTTGGTTAACTTTTTAAAATTGAGTTTAAAATTACATACGTTAACAAGGCACACAACTTAAAAGAAACTACAGTTTTTGTATCTGGCTTGAGTCTACTTTTTTTTTTTTTTTTTTTTTTTGAGACAGGGTTTCACTGTGTAGTTCAGGCTGGCCTTGAACTTGTGGTAATCCTCCTGCCTCAGCCTCCCAAGTGCTGAGGTGACAGGCATGTGCCACAACAGCCAGCTACAATATACTCTTGAGTCACATTTCCCTAGTTCCTTTTCGTTTTTTTTTTTTTTTTTTTTTTGTGGGTACCAGGGGTCGACCTCAGGACCTCGCACGCCAGCAGGCGCCCATGCCGCTGAGCGATATCACCGGCCCCTTTTTCGTATGTGGGTACCGGGAGTCGAACTCAGGACCTCGCACTTGCCAGGCAGGCGCTTACGCTGCTGAGCCATCTCACCAGCCCTGTTTTCTTGTTTTTGACAGGGGTCTTCCTAAGTTGCCCAGGCTGATCTCAAACTTGTAATCTTCCTGTCTCAGCCTCCCTTGCCAAACACAGTAGTTCCTTTGTGTATTGCTCAGCAGCAGCAGCAGCAGCAGGAATCCATGTTTACACAGACTGATTTGCACACTCTCTTCTTCATGCATATCTGGGTTAGTTATTCCCAGTTTGGGGCTGCAGTGAACAAAAGGTGCTGTGATTTGTTGACAAATCTTTTTGTGGATGTTATTTTTAGTTCTTTGGAAGGAATCCTCGGGAAGTAGAATTGCTGAGACATGGTGCTGTCTGCCCGTACTAAAACCTCCAGGGGTGCTGGGCGTGGTGGCGCATGCCTATAATCTCAGCAGTGGGGAAGCTGAGACAAGAGGATTGCTGTGAGTTCAAGGCCAGCCCGAATGGCATAGCGAGACACTGTCTCAAAAAACAAAACCTCCAGGAGTGGCCTGTCCCATTCACAGAGCATCTGCAGGTTCCAGGTGCTCCGTATTTGCCAACATTTGGTGGGGTCACTTTTTGCCCCATGGGCTTGCTGCTGTCTCCCCAGGGGTTGGGTCTTCTGCTTCTGATTACTAACAAGGGCTTCTTTGCTCACGCTGCCTGTTGGTCAAGAGTCTGGCCAAAACTTTTGCAATCTTGGGTGCATTACTTTACTGGTTTTAGGAGTTCTTTCCATATTCTTGATGTGGTACTCTGTCAGATGTAGTACTGACACTTTATTAATAGTGTCAGTGATCAAACTTGTTTTAACTGTCCTAGGTCTTCTGCGTTTCCACATAAATTTTAAAATCAGCTTGTAAGTGACTATTGAAAAATTTAAAAACAAGCTTTTAAACTGGAATTAAACTGGGACTTTAACTGGAATTGCAAAGGATCTGTGGGTTTATTTGGCAACTACATTGTTTGCTCAGGCTGTGTAACAACAGCACAGCCTGAGTGGCTTAAAGAACAGAGTCTAGCCAGGCCTGGTGGTTGAGGCAGGAGGATAAAGGCCAGTCTGGGCTCCACAGTGAGTTCAAGGCTAGCCTGAACTGCATAGTAAGACCCTGTCTCCAAAAACAAAAACAACACAACAGAAGTTTATTTCCCCACAGCTCTACAGGAGGTGCAGGCAGGCCTGGTTCTGGTGAGGCCTCTTCCCAGCTTGCAGTGGCCACTGGTCACCATCCCACCATGTCCTCACATGGCCCTTCCTGTGTGCGTGAGAATCCCTGGTGTCTTACTCTAAGGCCACCTGTCCTAGCACATCTGGGCCCCAGCCTTGTCACCTTCTTACCCGTCCTTGCTTCTTCAGAGACCTCTACAAATGCAGTCACACTGGGGCCAGAGCTTCCGCATATGAATCTGGGGGGATGTAATTCAGTCCACAGCAGAAACTTAAAAACTTTACCATACTGAGTCCTGCAACCCATGGATACAGTGCATCTCCATGAATCAACCTTTCATCTGTTTTACAGTTTTGTGTTTTTTTCTGTGGGTACCGGGGGTCGACCTCAGGACCTCGCGCGCCAGCAGGCGCCCGTGCCGCTGAGCGATATCACCGGCCCCTTTTCCGTATGTGGGATCCGGGAGTCGAACTCGGGCCCTCGCGCTTGCCAGGCAGGCACGTATGCCGCTGAGCCGTCTCACCGGCCCTGTTTTATAGTTTTGAGTATACATATTTTGTTAACTCTATGTCATGATACTTAATGCTATTACAAATGTATTTTTTAAATCTACCCTTGCAGTTACCCATTGGTAGTCTGAAGACACATGACTGGTGTTTGTGTGCTGATCTACTGATGTCGTGCCAGGCCTTAGTAGTTCTGTGGCCATGGTAAGGTTTTTAGGGCCTTCTACATGTGCAGTTCTAGACGGCCTGGTTTCTCCCTCTCCAAGCGCTCCACCTTTCACTCTTCCTCTACCACAGTCACTGGGGCTCCAGGGCAGTGTTGAGCGCAGGGTGGGAGTGGAGTTCCACTCTGGCAAGAGACAGTTAAGTGTGACCTTTGCTGTGGGTTTTCTGCGGATGTCCTTTATCAGGCTGAGGAAGTTCCACTCTCAGTTCCTAACAGTTATGACCATGAATGGATGTTGAATTTTGTCAAAATGTTTTCCTTCATGTAATAAAATTATCATGATACTTCTCCTTTATTCTGTTCATGTGGATAATTACACTGATTTCAGGTCGTTAAACTTGGCATTGCTGAGGTAAATCCCAGGTACTCATATTGTATGACAGCTTTTACATATTGCTGGGTTTGGCCTGCTAGGATTTTGCTAGGGATATTTTGCAAATATGTTCAACTCAGGAGAGGTTTATTTTGGCTCAGAGGTTCAGTGGATTCAGTCGATGGTCAGCTGGCTTCAAGGCAGAAACAGCATGGAAGACTGGCATGGTGGAGAAGAGCTGCTCACCACAGGGTGGCCAGGAAGCAGGGAGAGTGGGGGAGCACCTAAGGACGAAAATGCACCCTTCCAGGTCAGATCCCAGTGACCTACCCCTTCCAACCAGGCCTCACCTCAGAATGGGGAGTTTTGGGAGGACATTTTGGACCTAAACTATAACAACCACATCATGTAAAAGCACAATGATCTACATATACTACCATTTCTCTCACCCTGTCCTTTGGGATTCTGTGGTCATAATTTTTCTACGTTACGTACCCTAGAATCCATTTTTGCAGTCCGTGATCTAGAAAATAAAGTTGAAATGAAATATATTTATGCAGTTTCAGCATTTACAGGGCTCTTCGTTTCTTCATGGAATAAAACAAGGATCTTGTTGTCAGGGAGCAGACCCTGGGAGTGGAAAAGAGAAGGAAACCAGTGAGACCACAAGCCTGGGACAGAAGGCTGAGTGCTCTGGGGAGTAATAAAGGGAGGCAGGGTGTTGCTGCAAAGGGACCAGGAACTGAGGAGTGTGAGCTCTTGTGTGGGAGCAAGTGCAAGAGAGACTTCCAAACAGAGGTCCCCAGGCCCAACCCAGGGAGAGCGGCCCGGCAAGCCCAGGCAAGCAGGCAGCACTCCTGATCTGCTCCTGAGTCCGAGGGCTCGGAGCCATGGGATCTGACCCCAGCCTCCGAAGGTCACTGGCTGCTGTATGGAGTGCACTAGGGACACAGGTAGGAGGGAGGGCACAGGGCGGGAACTGGGCTTGGATTTGAGGTGGTGGGACGTGCTCTGAAGGTGGGGCTGTCGGGGTTCACAAATGGACTGGACTTGAGGCGACTCTGCTTATTGCCCCAGGCGGACAGAAAAAAGGACGTCTGTGCACTGTTGGCTGATTAGAGAGGGCAGGACTGGCCTCGGCAGGTGAACTTCACAGGCCACCTGGTGATCACAGGGAGCTGATGTCCAATCTCCGCAGGAATGCGCTGCGGGGGGGGGAGACGATGTCGTTGCGGGGGAGGGACTGCAGGGGGAGGGTGACGGATGTCGCAGCAGGAGGAGATGCGGGGCCGCAGGGACCACGCACTGACGCCCAGGGAAACACGGCCCCGGAGAGCAGGGGACCTGGGGGCCCCTCTCTCCTTGCAGACGGCGCTCCGCGGACTCGGCCAGGCTGCAGGGGCTGCGGGGCAGGGCGCTGCGGTCGACACCCCTTCCGGACCCTCCCGCCAGCTCCCACCTGGGCCACCCTGAGGACCGTGTAGGTGTCTGCGAGCTTTCAGACGGCCGTGGCAATGAGGCCCAGGTGGATACCTCCCACTAAGCCTCAGTATCCCACAAGGTCCGCGGCCTGAGGCCCAGCCTCCACTTACTGCGCCTGCACCCGCGGCCCCTTTAAGGACTTGCTGCGCCCTCCCGCCTCCTTTTTCTTGCGCGCCCTCTCCCTCGCACCGCCCCGCCCCCCGAGAGCGTGCCTACGTCACCCGGCAGAACTCCACCTCGCCCTCGCGCCTGCGCCTCCGAACCACGGGCGACCCAGCTCAGGGCACTTAATGGGAGGTTGGCCCGTCCTTCACCGGAAGGGGCGGGGCGAGGGCGTCCGAGGGCAGTGCGGTCGCCGCCGTGCTGACCACTTCTCCCTGCGCCGCGGAGCAAGAGCGAGCCAATGGGCGCTGAGCTCTAGGCATGTGACCGGCCGGTGCCGCCCTACCGGAAGGGGCGGGGCGAGCGAGCGGCTTTGATTCGCGGTAGGTTCCGCGAAGACGGCGCACCTGGGCTGGGTCGCCAGTGCCCGGGCCCGGGGTCCCAAAGGCGGCGGCCGGGTCGGAGCGGCCAGTGTGCCCCGCGCAGAGCCTTTGCTTTTGGGCTCGGGCGGGGCAGTGACCGTGGGGTCCCCGCCTGCGTCGCCGTCGCTTGCTCGGCCCCCAGCTCCCTGGCAGCGGCCAGCGCCGTCCTTATCGGGACATGAACATGGACAGCGGCGGCGCTCACGCATCTCATTTTTGAAACTTCCTAGTTACACGGAAAGGCCTTGCTGGACTCGCGCCAGTGACCCCTTGAGTGCTCATGTTTCCTGGAGAGTCGCCCTACTTGGCAGGGGCATAGGGACCCCAGTGTCAGGGCGCCTCCCGCAGTGCCCGGTACGGAGGGGAGCTCAGTAAACATTCAGTGATAAAACAGGAAGGTAAAGAACAGGCTGGTAATTAAGCATGTCTGTGCTCCCTATTCCTAGATATGGATCAGAAACTTCCAAAGTTGGTAGAAGAGCTCACAACTTCTGGAGAACCTCAGCTGAATCCTGAGAAAATGAAGGAACTGAAGAAAATTTGCAAGTATGTCTGTAAAGGCAGCATTTCGTGGTAGCTGGCGCGGTGAGGCCATGACATCTTAGAGATGGCGAGCTTCTCTGCAGTCCAGCATCCCTCTGCTACCTGAGCCGTCCCTGCCTACCTCCACCTAAACTGAACCACACAGGAGACGCCCAATTTCCCTGGTTCTGCAGAGCCAGGACTCGGGGCAGGTGTGCGAGTGGGGGAAAATACAGAAAGGCTGTCCTCTGGCTGCTGCTTACTTGTTCCACCTGTATAGATGTATAGGTAAATATGTGTTATTGGAACATGGAAAGAGAAAGTTCATGGTGCAGTGATTGCTTTTTTTTTTTTGCTGTGGGTCTGGGGATTGATCCCAGGGCCACAAGCATGCTAGTCAAGCACTCTACCACCGACCCACGTTTCTAGCAAACGACGCTGCCCCCTGCGGGGTGTTTAGAATAAGCCCCCTCAAGGAGATAACTATGGGGATCCTGCTGTGCCTTTCTCCCAGCACTGTGCCAGTGCTCCAACGTGAACCTAGGATTGCTGACCATAGTGTATTTATACAGTAAAGGAAATTAAGTGATCATTTGTTAAATGAAGAAGTGTTTATATTTCAGTAAAAAACTGCAGCTCAGATCAAGTTTTGCTGGACCTCCAAGAAAACCTCTAAATCTCTGGTTCACACAGGGGGCTGCAGCTGGGAAGCAGGACCCCAGAGAGAGCTCTGTGGGCCTTTCTCTTCACTTCCCACCGAGGAGGCCAGGGCTGGGTCCCCACCTGAGGTCTGTCCTGCTAGGGCAGGGGCTGCTGGTTGTCCTGTAAAGGATGGCTAGTAATACAAGGCTGCACCGCTGTGAGTGGTTCTGTTGGAGCCACTCAACTCTGAAGGCAGCTACAGGTGATGTACATAGAGAGGTGGGTTGTATCCAGTGAGAGTACTGACAGCCACGACATTGGAAGCATAAGTTTTACATGTTAAATTCTCTTACATCTATCAAATTAAGGGGGGGGATTGCTAAGGATCAAACTGAGAACCTTGCATGTGCTAGGGAAGCGCTCTGCTACTGACCTACACCCGCAGCTGTTTAGCCGTTGAGAATGTAGAGGACATTCTTGACTTGTGGGCCATACAGAAGTAGGCCATGTGGTGGCTGCGTTTGGTGCTTGGTGGTGTACCAACCTGGTTCCCAAAGAGGAAGGCAAAGACTGGGCTGCAACTGCAGTCCCTACCACGTGTGAATATTTGTCCCTGCACAAGGAGCGTAGGCTGACCTGACTTGAAGTGCTAGGCACTTGGGTCAGGCTGACTTGTGACCCCAGGTCTTCAGAGGAGCAGCTCCGCCATGCCTACCGCCTGCTGATGACCCAGCTGAGCCAGGAGCATGCCGAGATCCGCCTCTCTGCTTTCCAAATTGTGGATGAGCTCTTCGCCAGGTCTCACCAGTTCAGGGTGCTGCTCGTTTCCGACTTCCAGGAGTTCCTGGAGCTCACACTGGGGACAGACCATGAGCAGCCCTTGCCACCCCCCAAGGAGGCAGCCCAGAGGCTGAAGCAGGCAGCCATGCATGCTGTGGAAGGGTGGAATGAGCGATTCGGCGATGCCTACAAGAAGCTAGCCTTGGGCTACCACTTCCTGAGACACACCAAAAAGGTGAGTGGGGCTTGCGTGGTGCCACCTGGTTCCTCGGCCAGACGGGCAGACCTGGGTATGGGGCTGGAAGGGTTCCCCAGGCCAGATGGGCAGGTTTGCTTGGCCTGGGCACCTGAGCTGCTGGACTGCCTTGAGGGGAGGGGCAGCACTCAAGGTGCCAGTTTCACACACGTGCCCCATGCTCGGATGGTCCCTGCTCCACTTTCTCACTGGAAGTGCCTTCAGAACCTACTGTGGACTCTGGCTGTCCTGGGTATGACAAAACTGTCCAGGGTCTGCTCCTTTGTCTCACCCAACCCTATCCTTGCCCAGAGCCCGCCACGCCCCTGCCGCAGGCAGATGGCCTGGCCTTCCCATGGGCTGGCAGCATGCCACCTCTCAGACTCATGCTTGATGGTGTCGAGGCCCCTGGGTCCGCTTGGCTGCCCCTTGGCTGCTAGCTGAGGGAGTGCCTTGTCTTCTTGCCTGTGTCTCCCTGGCAGCTTGAAGTGGTTTTTTTTTTTTTTTTTTTTTTTTTTTTTTTGTCTGTTTTTCATTTTCAGGCGGTCTCGCTGCATTGCCCAGGCAAGCCTCGAGCTGTCCTGGGCTTAAGCAGTCATGCTTCTTCCTTCTGAGTAGCTGGGATGACAGGTGTGCCACAGTGCTTGGCTGGGGGCTGGAAGCCTTTTTACACCCTTGTGTTGAGGACTGAACCCAGGGTCTTCACACTGAGCTGTATCTTCAGCCCTTTCTACACTTTTTTGTTTTAAGGCAGGGTCTTGCTAAGTTGCTGAGGCTGTTTAACTTGCAGTCCTTCTGCCTCAGCCTCCCAGAGTGCTAAGAAGGTGCCTGTGCCGCCACATCTGGTTGGATTTCTACGTCTTTTTATCTCAGGTGGCAAACGTGCAAGACCAGGCAGCAAGGCTAAGTGTTTAAACTCTGTGGACTAATAGGCCTGAGGGCCCTGGTGCACACTGCTGTCCTTGGGTCTGTGTGTGTGCATGTGTGTGTGTGTGTGCGTGCGTGTGTGTGTGCTGGGCAGTCCCCATCTTTGTCGTTGATTTCTCAGGTGGATTTTCAGGATGTGAATGCCAGGACTTTGGCAGAAAGGAAGCGGGAAGAGGCGAAGCAGAAGCACTTGGATAGAATCTATGGAGAGAGAGCCGAGCAGGCTGCAAGGGAGATGGAAGGCGAGTTCCCAGGCTGGGCCTGTGCCTCTGTTCTCCCACTGCCCTCTGCCTCAGAGCCCCAGGGGCCAGCAGACTGGACAGTGTTCGGGTTGGGCCGTACCTCTGCAGGTGCCTCGGCCTCCTGTCCTCCAGGCAGGCTTCACCCGCGGTCACTTGCTGTGAGGCCCTGTGGTGAGGCTGGTGTGGACCTGGTCTAGGCCAGTCTCCCAGGGTGGCCTGGCTGAGCCCTCTCACCCATTCATTTCATGGCCCTTGCCCATGCCCTTCCCAAAGTCCCCACCAGTACTTCCTGCCAGGCAGCTCTGGTTTAGATCATAAGCAGGATGCGGAGGCCTAGGCGTTCAGTTGCCCACCTGCAGAGCACCCCGAGACAGTCGAAGACCGCTAGCACATTTGGGGGTCTGTGTGCACCCAGGCCCCCCGCAGATATCTGTCCCGGGTGCAAGTGTCCCCACAGACCGCCGGGCAGCCCAGGCCTTGGGGGAATCCTTGGGTGGGAAGCTGTGCCCAGGGCTGGGGAGGCCACCCTGAGGGAGAAGGTGCAGGGTGGCGCTGGTATCTGACTGCCGTGTGTACTGGGGTGCAGTGCCCCGGCTGGTCACCCTTTGCTGGGGTTTGTCCCATGGTGGTGGTGATGTATGCTTCCATAGCTGCCTGGAAGCATCCTGCAGCCCCAGCTGGGAGCTGGTGGCTTGTGGTGCGGTGAGGAGCTGCTGTGACCCAGCCCTCAGGGTGTTGGCTTTCCCTGGGAAGGAGGCCCCTCACTCACCTGCAGCTGGACAGTGCCCTTGCAGCGAGTGGGCCTGGCATTTTGGGCTGTGTTCCCTTTTGCTCTTAGTAGGCTCCATTTCTTGGCAGAAATGTCTGGAGAGATTGGCTGCTGTCTGACAGAGGTGGAGAACTGCTTCAAGCTGCTCGTGCCCTTGGACCTGGGCCCAAGCCCCAGTGCATCTGCAGAGGATGCTTTTTACGCCTTGGGCCCTGGCTGGGCTTCCCCTGACCAACCTGGTGGCTCCGACCCCCAGAATGAGGAGCAGCCATGCTGCAGCAGAGACCTGCCTGCCTCTGCACGCCACCCAGGAGCTGCTTGTGGTGGGGAGGGGCTGCCCCAGATAGCACTGGGTGATCTCTCAGAGGACGAGGACGAGGACAGTGACCTGGAGGAGTTTGTGCGGAGCCATGGGCTCGGCTCACACAAGTACATGCTGGCTGTGGAGCTGTCCTCAGGTAAGGCATCCCCTGTGCTGCCTGATCCTCCAGCCCCACCCTCCTGGGTGTCCTATGCTGCATGGAGGCCAGGCCTGTGGGTGGCACCCCAGGTGTTTCCTTCCCAGATGTTCCTTCCTCCTGCAGCCCAAGCAAGCGAGGCTGTGAGTGGCCAGGGAGCTCTGGGCAGGCAGGCTTGCCAGGGTCCCTGCCTCACCTGGGAGGAGAGTGTGATTACGCGGTTTCTTGCTGTGTTCAGTGACGGGTGTGACTCAGTCATGTGTCCTGCTTTAGTGTCGCATGGCTTCGAGTCACCACCCTCTTTGGATGGGCTGCCCAGTTGGGAGCTGGTGGAGCAGGCACCCTCCCCAGAGTAAAGCTGCCGGGTACCCGCTGTGGGAGCCCTTGGTCCCCAGGCCCTGAGCTGTGGTGTCAGGAGCGAGGAGGCCAGTTGCCTTCCGCGTGGCCACTCCCCAGACGCCGTGAGCCCATAGTGGGGAAGCTGCCACAGAGGCCATGTGCAAGCTGGGGTCCCTGCCTGAGGAGAGGCTGGGTGGCTGCCAGGTGGCCTCTGAGGCCCTGCTGAGAGCAGGGCCAGCCTGAGTTGTGGGATGGGCACGCATCCTCTGGCATGGAAGTCTGTTGCCATGCTCACCCTCTTGAGTGGCAAGGGATGGCCACAGCTGAGACTGTGTCTGTGCAGGGGGTGGGCAGGGTGGCCCTGGTGAGGAGCCAGATGCTCCCTTCCAAGGCCCCGGTGAGTCTGCCTCCCAGGGCACGTGGGTGGGAGTGGGCAGGTACCTCGTGTGTCTCGTGGGCTGTAACAGCCTCTGCTATGTGATTGGTCTTGGTCCTCTTGATCCTGTCTCCTCCAGACAGCCTGAAGGTGCAGGAGAACGAGGACAACCTCGCTGTCCTCCATGCTGCCCGCGATGCACTCAAGCTGATCCGGAACAAGTTCCTGCCAGCCGTGAGCTCGTGGGTGCAGGTGAGGCAGGCACCTGACCCTTGGTGTCCCCAGAGTCTGAGGCTGGGAGGAATGAGGGTGTGGATGGTGAGGCTGCAAGATGAAAGGAGGGCGTGCCAAAAGGGCAGATGCAGGGCTCATGATCAGGGGGATCTGGGCCCAGGCTGTGAGCTGCCCTCACCTGGGAGGGCTCCATCCCTCCCTTGGAGCCTGGTGTGGAGACCAGCTTCCCGGGCTGCGTGGGCTCTTGTGACTCCCCTGACTTTGCAGCGGTTTACCCGAGCTGCGGCCCATGGTGGACGCCTGAAGCGTGCTATTGACCTGAAGACAGAATTGGAGCTCATGCTGCAGAAGTACGAGGAGCTCAACATTGAGCCTGACAGCGGGCAGTGCCAGGTAAATGTGCGCCGAGGGTGTGGTGGCCTGGGAGTGAGCTTGGTCCTGCACAGGCAAGAGCAGCTGGGGCTTCCGAAGACCCTGTTCCTTCCTTGGTGCTGATGTGTGCTGCAGTAGGAGCCCCAGACAGCCTTGCTCGGGGCATAGGGGCTCAGGGTAGGGCTGTCCCCCTGTGGGTACCGCCTGTGAGTCACTTGCACCATTAGGGATGACATCCTTGCTGCCAGTGCTCTCTGTGCGTCCTGTGTGTGGCCAGGCACCCTGGGTGGGACGACACCTGCGGGGACCCCAGCGAGGCAGCCGCCCCCCCTTGGCAGTGAGTTGAGGCTTCTGGGGGGCTGCCAGCCAGTGTCCTGTGGACATCAGGGTCAGCAAGAGCAGAGGCCAGCGGGTGAGCATGGGCGCTGTGCCCCTGCTGGGGAGACTTGAGGCTCCGTCTGCTGGACCCCGTGGGGCACCCCAGCCCCAGAAGGGACCGAAGCGTCTGGGGGGAGAACCAGACCTCTGGGCTCTGCGTGGGCAGGTGCGCACCCCTGCGTGCAGGGTACTTGGTGATGGCTGCTATAGGATTGTGGGCGCTGGGCACACTGTAGCTGCTGCAGGGCAGAAATCACCACTGCACCAGCACCAGCACTGGGCCCGCACTGTCTGAGCAGCGCTGGGGTTTGCCTTAGCGCTCCGCAGGGAGGGGGCTGCACTTAGTGCTGTTCGACCTTGGGAAACCAGAGCTGGGACCCTCGCGCCCAGCTGACCATCCACTCGCCCCAGGGGCGGCTCTCATCTGCTTTAGGACCGAGGACACACCCCAGACAACCACTCCTGGGGGGCCCACACCCAGGCCGAGTGGAGCATGCTGGCCCTGTGGCCCCTAATTTTGAAGGTCACTTTCGGGTGGATAGAGCACTGTTCTTTGTTGAGGAAAAGATCACATTTGAAGCTACCCAGAGGCCCAGCCTAGGACCCACTCAGGGACCCACCTGACAATGCGTGGGCAGCACCCCCTGGGCAGGGGCTGCAGCCCCAGGTTTGGAGCCCAGGAAGGTCCCTGCCTTCACATGGCTTGCGAACCCCCACCCTGACCAGCAGAGGGCAGCTTTGCTCCTTTCTTAAACCTGCAAATCCAAGCACGATGGTGACTGCGGAGCTCGGGCTGTGGCAGGATGTACAGGCCATTTTGTGGGTGCTCTGTGGTGCCTTACAGTCGCTGATGCAGAAAGTGAGCTGTGAATCCTGAGCGCAGTGTGGAGTGATACCCTCGTGTGGAGAAAGGTGGTTGCTCTGGTGGGCAGGTCGGTAGCCAGGATGCCACAAGGTGGTTGGAGTGGCAGAGCTGGCTCTGGCACTGGAATCCTGGGGTCCCCTTTCTTGGTGCCTCGGGACCAGCCTGTGATGCGGCCTTGTGGTGCTGAGGTGCACCCAATTCCTCCTGTCAGGGTTAGGCCAGGCCAAGCTACTGTCTGTGGTGGTCACATTGCTAGTGGCCTGGCCATGGCAGCCGGTGCTTCAGGGCATGGCCACGGGGCTTTGGGGGCCATGGGGTAGCACCGTCTGGTCTTCACAGACCTGGGCATCACCAACCTGTGTGGACCTGCTGGGGCCAGCAGCAAAGCTAGGGCTGGTAGAACCCCCAACCCCCTGCATCCAAGGCTGTGAGTGGGCCAGCAGTAGAGAAGACCTGCATCCTCCTGGCCAGGCCCCAGGCCAGCACCTCGGGCTGTAGCTGGGTCCCCAGAGCACAGGGCACTGAAGCCCTCCTTTGTGGTGGCTCCTGTCCACGGCTCCACCCCACCTGCTGGGACAGCTGTGCACCCAGGGAGACTGAGCCAGGCCTTGTGCCACACTCTGGTTTCCTTGACTACCTGCCCAGGCCCCACCGGCTGCCCTGTCCCCCTGCAGATCAGCTTCCTGCTGCTGTGCCCCAGTGTCGGTGAACAGGGCCAGGTGAACCGGCTGCATGGTTCCCATCAGAGCTAGGCCATTTCCAAGCTCTTGTAGGACGTGTACACGGTGGTGTCAGACCTGGCCCTGCTACGGCCATCACCACGACCCCGCGTGGTGTGCAGCCCCGGGCTGGTGCAGTGTCTAAGACCCACCACTGTCCCCCAAACCCCGTTGCTTCTGCTGATCCCACCTCAGCCCCACACAGTCTCCTTCTGTGTATCTGAGCGGTGCACATTTAGCTTGGCCTGACTACTTTGGCCTGGCTGTGGGTCGTGTAGTGGGGGCAGCCCCTCCCATCATGCTGCCTGGCCTGCAGGCTCTTGCAGGTCCACTGTGCAGGGCACAGGCTGCTGCTGTCCCAAGTGTGTAGGGCGGGCTGAGTGTCACAGTGTCAGGGGAGGGAGACAGCACCCTGCTCTGTTGTCACTGGGATGACACCTGCTAGACCTTTCTCTGAAGACTGACTTAACAAGAGGCAGTGCTCTGAAGTCCTTGGGGGCTTTGCTTCCGCTGCTAGATGGAGGAGCTGCCTGCAGATGAGGTGATCGGCAGCTATGGCAGAGAGTGGCAGCACCTGTCTCAGGTGAGTGCCGCTTCCCAGAATAGACATGGTATCTGCCCCTCTCCTCCTGCAGCTCTGCTCACTCCCCAGTGCCTGCAGGGCCGAGCTTGCTCCGCAGTGGCCTATGCAGGCCAGGTGGGGCCAGCTAGTGAACGGCTGTGTTAATTAAAGCTGTTTTAATTAGAAATTATGAACGAGGTGTTCTTTGTTAATTTTCAAATAAAATTTATGGAGGGTTTCAATTATTTCCCTCAGTGTTCCCCATTTAGCACGGGATGGGCATCGTTAACTCTGTGTGTGGAACAGGCTGAGCGGGCAGCGCTAATTCAATAACGTGTGATTTAAATATTTTAGAACTTCTAACAAATGTATAAGAGACCGAAACACATCCGATGTTACCCGTTAAAACCAGATGACAGCAGCCCAGACCTTGAAGAGCCAGTGAGAGGCATCGGGGGTGCCCCCTCTGCCGCCTCGGCTGTAGGGGACACGCTGCGGGTTATCATCACGATTCCCTTGTCTGTCTATTGTCGTTGGTTCCTACGTAATATCGTTTTCCTTTTGACATAGACGTTCTGTCTTCAGAAAATACTTAAGCCAGTTTAAATATGTTTAAGTGTTTGTTTTATAGAGTGTCTCTGTGTCAGCTCCGTCGGAGACCAGCCGGGAATAAATCTGGGCTGGATCGATGTGGAGGGTCATTGGGTAGATTTAGTTTCCACCCAGCTCCGTTACAGGCGAGCTGGAATAACCCAGGGCTGCCTCATCCGTTAAACTGATAAAAATCCTTGGAAAACTTTTAAATTGCTTGTTTTTTAATTATGTAGCTCGGATCACCAGTTATTTTGCGCTGTGTAATTAACAAAATACTAATTTCCCACCAGCTGGGGTCAGGAAGGCATCATTTGAGGCAGCAACCTTTCCTCTTCCTGGGACCGCAGGCTGCTGTCCTCGTGACCACAGGCTGCTGTCCTCGTGACCACAATGCCGTGTGGCATCTCTGTGCTTGTGGTCACGGTGCCAGGTGGCAGCAGCCTGGCTATGATGGTGCTATGTGTGGGTTCTCTCTGCTGGGTGCCCCCTGCCTCCAGAACACCCCCAACTGTGCTGCACCCCAGCCGGGCCCTGTAGTGTTGGGGGCACTTTCCTGTGCTGCTGTGGTAGCCATGGCTGCTTGGCCTTCTGTAGGTGAAAAGGACAGAAGCTGAAACCCCAGGAAATGAAATGATGAACCCATCAGGCACATGCAGGGGAAGGCAGGGAAACTAAATCAGTCTTGCCAGGAAGCCTTGTGCCGCAGCAGGGCTGGTAAACAACCTTCCTGGGAGCTGCGGCCCTCTCCATCACACTGAAGGCCAAGCCGTGCGCCACCACCTCGTGTCTTTGGGGGGAGGCTGGGGGAGGGCTGCAGGCACCATCCCTCGAGGTCAGGCTGTGAGGACTGGGAGAGCATCGTAGGCCTGGCCCAGCCCATGCCAACCGCTGCCGCCCTCGTCCTTTGGGCACTGCCTGTCTGTAGGTTTGCATCTGCATCAGTTATCGGCCTTCTCAGATGCCCTCGCATGGGTTACCCTTCTAATTCTGGAAGCAGCTCTGTGGGGCAGGCTGTTTCTTTATCCCCCATTTTACAGATGAGAAAACTGACTGGGAGACCTGTATGAGCGTGGCCTCTGCAGCCTGGCAGGAATGCCGCCTGGCGTCTGCCACCCGCACTTCTGTGTCGTGGCGCAGCAGTGTGCTCTCTTGCTTCCTGGAGCTGGCCTGAGACAGCAGGCCGCAGTGGGTGCCCTGTCCCCTGTCGTTCGGCATGGGGCTCCCAGAGCAGCCTGGCACGGGCTTCCCTCCTTGCCTGCCGAGGCTCTGTCAGAGCCTGTGGGGGGTCGGAGTCATTAGGCTTGAGGTGCCGGTGGCTCTGAGGCAATTACACACTCCACTGAGGGTGATGTCAGTTTGTGTAAGGTTCAGATGACCCGCTTCTCTGCACCGCTCTCGCCCCACTTTGCAGGGACGGATCTTACGTGGAATCCCAGAGTAGGCCATTCGTCTGGGAGCAGTGCAGACCTGGGCCCCAGCCCTCAGTGGTTGGCAGTGTGGCCTCCATACCCACCTGGCTGGCTTTGGACACGGCCTCCCTGCGTGTGGCCAGGCCTCTCGCTTCACACTCCCCAGTGGGCTAGACAGGGCTCTTGGGTCCCGGCAGACCCCGCTGTATGCCAGGCAGCTCTAGGACTGTGCCTGTCTGCACTGTGGAGTGTTGTTGTCAGATCTTGGGATGAGTGTAGATTTTATAAAAAGCCGTTCCTGAAGACGACAGCTTAGCTCAGTATAACGTTCAGGCCGGTTGGGAGGTGAACGCACACTCCAGGTGCCCTGCCTGTGTCCTGCAGGTTTGACATGGGCCCGGTGCCGACGTCCGTCAGGTGTCTGCTCCCACGTGCCTGAGTGGTCAGCAGCGCAGCCACCCCATTCTTTGAAGGTGCATCCCTGGCAGCCGGAGATGCACATGAGATATTGGCCTGGCCAGCAATTTGCACGGCCTTCCAGGGAGGGCATTAGCATATAAATAGCAGATGCAATGACGACCATCACAGCTGAGCACGTTTAATTTTTAGTTTATAAGATAGAATGGGTTTTTAAATGCATAGCCATCAAGCTGCTGAAAGACAAATGCAGCTTGGAACTCACTTGTCTGACGAGGCCTTACATCATTTTTTTTTTAAAAGGGAAATAGACACACATAAAACTGAACAAAAGTGATTTCTTGGGTGAAAAGTAATTGAGATTGCGCACCAAGTTAATTAGATCGTACAAAATTTATTTAATGGTCCCAGCTGTATCTGCAGGCCGTGGGCTGGGCGGGCGCCCTGCTTCCTGGGCACCACGTCGCACTTGCCTTTCCTTTGCAAATAATTAGCAACCTCACTACCCGTCTTCTGTAAACTGATTGCGCTGTATATTTTAGCCGTTTTATTGCTTGTTTAATTATGATCGTGGAGACTCATTTTTCTAAATCCTTTTAACCGTGGGTGAGAATCAATTTGTGTGAAACCAGCAATGTGCCCCCAGCACGTAGGTGCCGGGGCAAAGGCTGGGGACTCTGCAGTTGCTGCCTGGGACAGCTTGGGAGGAGGCCTCCGGTGGGCCCCAGGGCTCTGACACACACACATCCCACCCTCCCTGGCAGCGGGGTGTCACCTGTCGAGGAAGGTGTGGGCAAAGGTGCGCACGCAACCCGCGTGCCCTTGGGAGGCTCCTCGTCTGTTCCTGCGCGGGGCTTTGTGGTGTTCGCTCTGTGCCTGGGTGGGCTCGAAACAGACTGCTTGTGAGAAATTTTGCAAGTCTGACTCCATCTCGAAGACCTTGGCTTCAGTCCCGATGCCCCTCTGGTGGGTGTGAGCTCCTTCCCAGGACCTCAGGCATCCGGCCGCCACGCTTGGCCCTCCTGGGGTGCGGTGGCCCTGTGTGCCCCACTTTGGGGCTGGCTTCTGTCTGACCTCATCTGTGATCTTGAGGGCAGGTTGCCACTGCTGTGGCTGCGACCACTCATTCGTTACTTGGTGCCTTGCAGCTGAACCGTGACCACTCCCAAGGACTGTTCCTTCCCCAGGCTGCTGTTCTAGCCTCAGCTACCGTGCTCTGCCATGCCAGTGTTTCACAAGTGTTCCTCTGCTTTCCTTGACATCAGCAGCGCCATAGAGGAGCCAGTCATCTGGCACACCTGGCTTCAGGTGTCCCTGGAACTTGGTGCACTGGGAAATTGCAGCCTCCCTGTTCACCAGCAGGGGACAAAACCTGAGCGAGATTAACCCCAGTGTTGGCATCAGGGTAAATTCTGCTTGCTGTGGTGTGAGTGGCCCCTGGCTTCAGGTGTCCCTGGAACTTGGTGCACTGGGAAATTGCAGCCTCCCTGTTCACCAGCAGGGGACAAAACCTCAGCGAGATTAACCCCAGTGTTGGCATCAGGGTAAATTCTGCTTGCTGTGGTGTGAGTGGCCCCGTCTCTGAGTAGTTTCAGAGTAAATCGTGGAAGCGGACAGCTGCTTGCTCCACCTGGGAGAAAGCCCCGGGGTCTTTTTAGAGCCAAGGCCTGCAGGGAGCCTGGGCAGCACCTCCAGAGAGAGAAAGCAGGCAGCCCTGAGCCTCATCAGGGCTAATTTAGGAACAAAGAGGAACCGAGGACTTCAAATTAAATCAGAAATAAACGATTTCAGTTGGGGAGGAAGAGGTATAATTCCTAATAGTTAGCTAAGCAGTTGAATATTTTTTAGGAAATGAAAATTTGATAAAAGTCCCCGGTGGAATTCAAGGGTGTAAGCAATAAGCATAATATTTTATGAAAATGACCCCCATATTTAAAACCTGGCACTATATGTTATGCATTGTAGCACCCAGTCCACATCTACCTTTTAGAAAATTAAAACACATAAATTCTGTTTAGTGTGTGAGCCGCTCTGTGCAAGCTGGGAACCGTAATGCCCTAAAACCTTGGGCTGCTCTCCACCTTTCATAAATTCCTGGGTAGATTCTATACAAAAATAATTTTCAGGTCCGTGGCTCATTGTTATTCAAACGTGATTGATCGTCGTCATTTGCTCAGCTCGGGAGTTAAGTGCCCCTGTCATTTCCAAAGAGTATAATTGGGACGTTTCACAGGTCAGCGGTGGAGACAGGCTTCCCTTTTGATCAGTGTTAGACTGATAACAAAAATTACAGTTTCCAATGATTAATGTCTCCTGTGCTTCCCAGATGCACAGCCATGGGCCGCACCTAAACAAAGTGCATTTGCATCTGATTATGTTCCCAGGCGGGCAACAGCCTCCGGCTGGGGCACCCAGCCCACTGCCCAGCTGGATGCACTGCCTGGCCTGGGCTCCGTGGCCACGCGTGTGCAGGGCCCTGCTTTCCCCAGGTGAGCAGTGGCCGCTGCAGGCCCCTGTTCTCATCCAACTGTCAATTGCTTAGACTTGGCTTCCAGTGGTTGTGGGGGGACACAGGGCAGTAGCCCCTCCTCGGTCTCCTGCACTCTTCAGGAGGGAGAGCCAAGGCCAAGTGCCTTTGAGAGGGCAGATGGTGAAGTTTTTCAACGTTTTTTAGTGCTGACACCACTAGAGTCCCCCTGGTTGGTATTCATAGGACAGAGACCTTCCTGGATGTCTCCGGTACCTGGGCCCTTTGGCGGTGGGCTGGATGTGGGCGTCAGAGCCCTGGGATGTGGGGCTTGGCTGCCCCCCTCCTTGCCCCCTGTCTGGGCCTGGCCCCCTTGTGGTCTCAGGACGGTGGAGTCTCGTGGGTGCTGCTCTGGAAGGAAGAGATCCTGACCAGGGGCTGTGTGTGCAGGGTCCAAAGGGCAGGCACTGACCATGTCTGCTGTGGCCCTGGCCTGTCTATGTGCCTTGGCATAGCCATGGCATTACCTGCAGCAGCCCTGGGAAGGCCAGGCCTCCTGCCTTAGTGCCACCCACTGAGGTGGCAGGAAGAGGGCAGTGGACACCAGAGAGCTTTCTCATGGGCACCCAGCTTCTCCTGAGGTCTCCAGGCCTCTGTGCTGTGCTGTGCTGTGACCCCTGCAGACTGACCACCAGGTTGGGGCCTGTGGGGGCCTTGGGGTGACCAGCACAGGGCTTAGAGCCTGAGCTGTGGGGTGGGCTGCGCGTGCTGGAGGCCCAGCCTCCCTGCCTGTGGCTATCTTACGCACAGGGCCTAGCGTCTTTGTCAGGACTTGGGGGTGACTTGGGGTGTCTCCACAGACGGGAGTGCTGGGGGATGGAGACGACGAGGATGATGAGGACTTTGTGGAAGTCCCAGAGAAGGAGGGGTACGAGCCCCACATCCCCGACCACCTCCAGGCCGAGTATGGTGAGCTGTGGGGGGGTGCCTGGGCAGGGGTGCCTGGGAGGAGGGCCCACTCTGGATTCTGCCCTTGGGTCTGCGACTGGATGCCCAGGGGACGGCCTTGGTGGGGTGGCACCTGGCTTTCCTGCTGACGCATGCCTCAGGCTGTGTTGGTGACTACTGCTACTTGCCTTGAAAACTGGAGACTCCTGCCCCCCTGGTCCTGCAGCTCCCATGCCAGGCCAGGGACTTTGTGAGGGGGCCACAGGGTGGGTGGAGGGGAGGTGTTGGGCCCAGGGTCACCCCCATGCCCCAGCTTCCTCCCCAGCCCACTGCTTAGGGCGTCAGGAGTGAGCTGTGCGAGGGCTAAGCGTCTGGCACCTGCTGACCTGCAGCCAGGAGCGGCTTCCCACTCTTGCAGATGAACCTGAAAGCCACACCTGTATCCCAGGGAGAGGTGTGGCTGAGGAGGGCAACCCCTGAGGATGAGGACCCCAGGGCTACCTGCAGGTGGCAGATGCTTATGTCCAGGGGAAGCAAATAAAACAGCCCCCCCTTTTGTCACAAAATAGACAAGTTGATTGGAATTGGAGTCTGAGATGAAGTGTAAGTTCGTTAGAAGAGTTTGGATGATGAGACAGCTCGAGTGTGAAGGCATGACCCATTAGGGGTGTCATGCCAAATTAGCACGGCCAGGCTGCTAACAGCCTCCTGCTCCTGCCGCCCCATCTCCCTGCACACCCGAGCCCGGAAAGGGCCCGGCCACACTGGCCGGCCCCACCTTCCCTGGCGCAAGGTGCCCAGGGAGACAGGGCCACTACCCGCCCACAGAGCTGCCTGCCCAGCCCACTCTCCCACACCAGGCCAGTTGGTGCCCTCACAGGGCTCCTCAGACCGCCCTCCGACCCAGCCTCCCCCAGCCCAACGCCAGCCTCTCCCCATGGGTCTTGCTCTCTTTCTGCCACCCAGTAGCCAGGGCCTCACTGAACCTGCGTGCGAGGAAGTGCTAGGCGCAGTGCTGGGTGCTGTGACCTTCCTGCCAGGATGCTCCCGCTCTGACCCTCGGCCAGGCAAGGTGTGGCAGCAGTGGCCCGCCCAGCCCCTGCCTCTCCACAGGGACCTGTGCGCCTCACCTCGTGTCCAGTCTGTCCTGACTTCCTCCCACCACGTGCCCTGGACCAGCCTGGACCCTCCCAGGGTCTCCAAGGGAGCCTGGCAGCCAGTACCAACTGTGGCTATGGTCATACCAGGATTTTCTGGGCCAGAGCCTGTGTCCTATCTGGATACTTCTAGGTCTTTTGGGCAGAAGTTGGGGTCTGACGGGGCAGGGATGGTGGGAGTAGCGCTCCTGAAACCTTGTCCTGCTCCAGCCACACAGAGCAGGCCCAGAAGTGAGTGGAGACATGAGGGTTCTAACAAGGGCAGTTTCTTTTTACTGTAGCATGAGGGTCCCTCTGGGCTGGGGAGCAGCCGGGGAGCAGCCAGGGGTCTGACGAGAGCAGTGGTAGCCACTGTTCATGGCACTCACCCTGTCACCACCTGTGTTCAGGAAACGCTGTACAATCAGCATAGCCTTGTCAGCCACAGCAGTGGGCCCACGGCCAGGCCTCTGTCCCCATGCTGGGGTACCTGAGGGCTTGCACCTGCCAGCCAGTTAAGTCCTCTGAAGCTGAGCTGAAGGGCCCTGCACTCCTGCGCGGGGCTGCGAGCTGCAGGGAAGTCCTGGCCCCAGGATTTCTGGTTGCCCCAGGGTTGGCACACGAGCCTGTCCAGGCACAGTGACTGGATCCTCTGTGCCAGGTGGCCCTGACCCAGAAACTCTGCAGTCTCAGCAGGTGGCTGTTGGGCTGTGGTGTCCATCCTCCCCAGCCTGTCTCATGACCATCCTCTCCTCCAGAGCCTGTGACAGGGCCTGGATCCCGCTGCCTGGCCTGTGGAGGGAGGGAGCAGGACTCTGGTGGTGTCATTGCCACCAACTCACATCTCTGGAAAAGGCTGTGACATCTGCCTTTGACTTTGATGCAGCCCTGGCTGTGTGGCCTGGGCAAGCGCTGTCCTCTCCTGGTCTCCAGCAGGCCACAGCAGCTGTGCACAGGTCTGGCCGTCTGCACAGCCCAGGGCCTAAAGCCGGAGGACCCAAAGGAGGGTCCGTGGGGACCCAGCTCCAGGCTCCAGGGGGTTAGGCAGGACCTGGAGGGGCACAGGTGGGAGAGGACCCTCCGTCCCTGATTAAACCCTGTACTCTAGAGCTCTGGGGGCCCCCTAGAAACTGTGCCGGGGCGAGCTCAGTTCATAATACTAGTTTATATTCTGTCGCTGTTTTTTCAATTAAACGTAGGTGAATCTGAAGTAGTTAGATTTAGTCTAAATCCACACAGCTGAGGAAATCGGGCTCTTTTTCTTTCTCATTTCTTTCTCTGAATTTTCACGGAGGGGCTTTTATCTTCCCCTTAATCCTACCATTTCTGTCAGGACATAATCTCTTTCTCAAATTTACATTTTAATTACAAGGCCAGCTGAACGAGGTAGAATCAATAATGTCAGGCTCGGCAGCCTAACTTTGTGCCGAGCCCCAGCCTCTCCATTTCCTGCTATCGATTTATCTCCCGCACTGTCTGCTTTAGTGCTTCAGGCAAATAGGTGCCACTTGGTCAATTTAAACGAAAAGGGGCATTTGGACATATTTATGAATCTAAAAGGAATCCTGGGAGTACATTCGAGGGAAGATACTGTACTTGGATCAGACACTGTAGGCTGTGCTGGATGGCCGGGATGCCCCTTGTCCTTTCCAGGTGTGGCCTCAACCTGCAGAGGGCTCTCTGCTTTTGGGGCTTACTTTGAAAGTCTGTCAGCAAGATTGATTTTCCACGACAGTGTGAAGATGGTAGTGTGTTGGGTGCCCTGAGTGTTTACCCTGCTCTAACATGCTTACCCATCTTCTTAATGGTTTAAAACAACAAATCAATGAAAAATATATTTCATTCTTGTAACTCTCAGGAATTCTCATATTGATCTCTGCCTGCGATTGTATCTATCTAAATGTCACATTGTTCACTTATCAGTTTCGTCTCCAGCTGTGTGTGCACGTGTGTGTGTGTGTGTGTGTGTGTATGTGTGTGTGGCTGTGTGTGTGGCTGGCGGCTGGTGCCCTGCCAATGGGGCATTTCCAAGTTTTTGTGGGCCAAACCGGGGGCATTGTTTGACAACAGCACTGCATGGGGGTTACCTGGCACCTTTGCAGCGCGCCCAGCCCAGGGCCCTGGAGCTTAGGTAGCTTTGGGCCGTCACCTTTTGCATGGCCTTGTCCATGTCCTCTGCTTGCAGAGAGGGGTCAGCACATATTGTCCACAAGGCCTGGACAGGAAGTATTCTTGGCTTTGTGGGCCACATGGGGTCTTTGTCCTATTCCTCAACTCAGAAGCAGTCTCAGACAGTATAAACAGAGTGGCTTTACTCACGAGGACAGGACTGCCAGGGTGTCCTGAAGGACAGCTGGCACTTTGCATCCCATCAGGTAGACCCCTGCTTCAGTGCTCCTGCCCGGGGGTCGGTGCCTCTCCCAGAGCAGCACCCCTGCCAACGGCCGAGTGGAGTCCGTCACCACCTCAGCCAGTGGGTGTCATGTTCTATGCTTTGAGCTACGTGGGTGAGATGTGTATCTGTCCACATTTCCAGCCTTCACACGCGCTTTCATTTGTGGGCCACCTTAACTTAAATTCCAGACTTCTTGTCATTTAAAATCTAGACTTCCTGATATGAGCGTGTTGCCCTGCTGTCCTCCTGCATCTCCCACCCCTGGCTGGCATCGGCTCTCGGCTCTGCGGAGAGGAGCGCGGGAGTCGCTGGCTGGCGTCCTCGGAGCTGGGCTGTGTGCTCAGTGGTTGCTGCTCCCTCAGATGCCCCCCCCCGTGCTTCTGCCAGCCATACTTTCTCTTTGATTTGCGTTCTCTGCTCTTACTGTTTGGTTTTCTTCTTCTCCTACCTTTTGTCTGCTGGAATAGCTTTCTCCCTGCAGGTTTTCCTGTGCTGGTTGTCCTGGTTTCTCAGAGGTTTGTGTGTCGATTTGTCATTCACGCGTTTCTCGTGTGGTCTCTGCAGTGCTGTGGACTGAGCCCATGGCCTTGTGCGAGCTGAGCACACGGTTTCCTGCTAAGCCAGACCCCAGCCGCTTGTTGGCTTAGTTTTTAGTGTTCCTCAGTTTCTCCTATTCCTTCATGCGGGACACTGACTGGTACCTGCGTGTCTTTGAACCTGCGGCTTCTCTTTGTCCTCAATGTGCTTGGCTTCCCGGCAGCATTGCCAGCCAGTTTCCACTCCAGCTCCACTGGCACCCAGTGAACCCTCTGGTTGCAGAATTTGTTTCCAGCTGCTTTTCCCTCCTCCGGGATTCCAGACTCGAGGATGTTGATCCTTGTGCATCCACCCGCCACACCTCGAAACCTCGGGTGCAGTGCTGCTCACATGGCTGATGCTGTCCTCTGCCCTTCTGCCATCCAGCGAGTAATTTCCCCTGCCTTTTTTCTGCCTTATTCCTCAGGGGAGGACATGTACTGCGTGCCTCTGCTGCCTCCATTCTCTGTGCACATCCTGTGAATGTGGACTGTGCTATTTTCTGCCTGGCCTGGGAAATGTTGCTCGTTTGCCTTTTTTTCCCCCAGCTGCAGACTCTTGGAAGCCTCAGCTTCCCTGCCAGTCCACATTCAACCCTTGGCTGGCTGGTGGGCACCAGGGAGGATGGGCACTGGTCCAGGCTGACTGCTCTTGCGGTGAGTCCTAATCCAGACTCTCCTGGCACCTCCCGTGCCCACCTTATGGGAGCCTATGAGGATTGGGGTGGGCCCTGCAGATGCAGCCTAAGAGCCAGACCAGGTCTTGCCTGGACCCTGGTGGGGAGTGGGGCAGGGTGGGGCGGGCCAAGCACAGAGGGGTTCTGTCTTTGTTTTCCTTGGGTACATGAAGTCAGCGTCCTCTGCCACATCCTGTGGGGAGGTTGGTGAAGCTCTAGGACTGTGGCCTCGTCCAGCTGGTGGCAGTGTGTCATCCACAGTGACGCCCCTCCTGGTTGGGCCTGGGCATCTGCCCAGCAGCTGCAGGGATCCTGACTCCAGGCCCAGGGCCGGGCCATCTCCAGCTGCCCCTGGTGCCTTTCAGAGGCTGCAGCTAAGCCGGGAATGTCCTGGGCCAAACTTGGGATGGAGATCTCAGGGCAAGACATGGCTAGGAACAGCTAGAGGCACTGTCTCCCACCCCTCCTCACTCCAGACTCAGCCAGCGTGTCCATTGTGCTCCTGGGTGGCCTGTGTCTACACCAGGGGTGGCCTCACCTTGGGTCCTCAAAGGGGGCACCTGTGGGCTGGGGCCAACCAGCTGCAGGCCATGCTGTGCAGGCCAGGGTGGACTCCCACCTGGGTCCCTGCCCTGCATCCATGGCATCCCATCGTGTGGCCCTTGCCCAAGAGGTGGCAGTGATGGGGCTGCCTCACAGGCCATCAGAGGATGACATGCGTTTGTGCATGTGAGGAGCATCCCCTGGGCAGACCCAGGCCATGAGGGGCAGCAGCACAGAGCTGGGATCTCCAGGTCCGCGCGGTCAGGTGGATGTGTCTTGTTTCAGGGCTGGAGCCAAAGGCCCCGCCACAGACCCTGGAGAAAGACACAGCTGCATGGGGTGCTCAGGCGAGGAGGAGGACACGGAAGGAGGAGGAGGCATCGGATCCCACCTCTGCTGCCGCCCAGCTGTGTCGGGTGCAGGACCGCCTGCCCCCTGCCCCGCCCTCTCCTGCCAGGTGACTCTAGGTTTCCTTGTTGCTGGTCCACAGTGTGGCCAGCCTGGGTCGGCTCCAGCTTCCCTGGTCCCTGTGGCGGCCTGGGGTGAGCACATAGCCCTGGCCAGCTGATACTGGCTGACATCTGTCCAGGCAGGGTCACTGGGCATGTGCCTCAAAGTGTGCATCAGCCAGGGTGCAGTGGCTGCCAGTCACCCCTCTGAGAGGCCCCAGGCTGGGCTGCTGCTCTGGGGTTTGGGAGCATGGGTCAGGCAGCTCCCAGGTAGGCCAGGGGCTATGGCCAGACCCTGTGTTGAGCCAGGGCAGGGCAAAGCCTGGGCCCATGTGGCTGAGGCATGGCTCCTTCCTGCTACCCTGAGGCTCTGGGCTGCACAGCGGGGGTGAGAGGGAGTGGTGGTCATCACATTTTACCCTGTTCCAGGCCTCTGCTGGGGCCCAAGGAGGCTCAGAAGCTGGCAGCAGAGCGGGCCCGGGCTCCTGTCGTGCCTTTTGGCGTGGACCTGTGCTATTGGGGCCAGGAGCAGCAGGTGGCCGGGAAGCTTTTCAAGTGAGTGACGGCGTGCTGTCCCTTGGGTGCAGCAGGCCCGGTCAGGTGTCCAGGCTTCCTGCGCCCTGCTGCTGCTCCTTTGGGGCAGGTCAGCCCTTGCACAGCATGAGGGAATAGCCACGGGGCCCTGACCTGGCATGGCTCCCTACAGTGGGAGCCAGATAGTCTTTGCTGCGTGGAGCTCAGCCTCCCGCTTTCCTCCCAGGAGGCTCCCTACCTGGCGAGCAGAGGCCCTAGTCCAAGCCCACTGCCAGGCTCTAATGGCAGGTGGCTTTGTGCAGGACCAGGGGCCTGACGGGCCCAGCTGTGTCCACCTGTATCAGTGATGGTGAACCTTCGAGAGCTGATAACAGGCAGCTTGCTGCACCATGTATGCCGTAGGTTCGCCATCATGGACCTATACCATGGCCAGAGGCAGCACTAGCATCTGAGGCCCAGAGTGACTACCGCCACTGGGGTAGCTGCCTGCATGTACAGCTGGCAGGGGTGGGAGGATGAGGTGAAGATCTCCCTGTTCAGGGTCCTGGTACCTTGAGGGCACCCAGGAACTCTGCCTGGAGTGTCCAGGGCAGCCCAGACATGCCCACGAGTCCTGTGTTCTCACCATGTGGCCTTCTCTGATTCTGGGGCAGTGGATACATCTGTAGCTTGGCCTCACAGCAGGATGAGTAGTGGAGGGCAGCTGGGCCATTTGGCTCCGGGCCTGTCCTGCCGTGTTGCTGTGGGCCTGCTTCTCTGGGGACACCCCAGCACAGGGCAGGTGGGGTGTTCAGCTATTGTCAGGGGCCTGGAGCCCTGAGAGCCGTCCTTCCACATGTGACCACCAGGCGCCCAAGCTGGCACTTGGCTAGAGCCACCAGTGACTGCCAGCCTGGGAGGGGATGCTGGGCAAGTGTGGCCACTGCCCCGGCCCACCCAGGGCCCGTGGACCTGGAGGCGGGCATCTGTGCCCCCGTGCCACAGCTCTCCCTGAGGCCCTGTGCCGTCAGACAACGGGCCTGGGCAGTGCTGAGGCCCCGTCAAAGAGGATGCACCATGCTCCATTCCTAAGGGCAGAGTTGGTCTCGCATGTGTCCCTGTCACCCACCTGGCGCAGCACATGGCCTCTGCTCCCTGGGAAGCAGCTGTCACCTCTGAGCCTCACTGCACCAGGGTGGCTGGGTGGTTGAGTAACAGCGTGGCCCCAGGGGCGGCCCCGGTGGTGCAGGGACCCAAGCTGGGTCCTCAGGACCTCAGTCCTGAGTGTCCCCAGCAGCTGGTCACATGCATCTGGGCTCCTCCTGGTGTCCACTGTCTGCCTGCCACACAGAGGGGCACAGCGAGCTATAAGTGGGGGCCAGATGGCCTTGATTGTCCTCAGCAGCTGTCCGACCTTCAGAGGTAGATGGTGGCCACTCGGGCAGGGCTTGGCCTGGGCCCTTGGCCTGTGGAGGGTGCAGTGGGGAAGAGCCCTGGTCTTGTAGCTGGTTCACGTGGTGTCCAGGTTTGGGCCACCAAGGGGACGCTGTCCGCAGGTGAGGGGCAGCCACCTTGGTCCAGGCCCTGAGAGGTGCCCTACGGATGTGGTTGTTCTGCAGAGCCGACTCCGAGCACCGCTTCTGGAAGCCCAGCGAGGTGGAGGGGGAGGTGGAGAGTGCAGATGTCTGTGCACTGCTCCGGAGCCGCCACATCACCTTCGCAGGAAAGTTTGAGCCTGTGCAGCACCGCTGCCGGGCCCTGAGGCCTGATGGCCGGCTCTGTGAGCGTCAGGACCGGCTGAAGGTGAGGCTGTGGGTGAGGCCAGCCATGAGGATACAACGGCCTGGAGTGGGCACCGTGGCATGGAGGAACCCATGGGGCACAGGCTTCCCTGGTGGTTAGAAACTGCTCAGCCATGGTCATCAGAGCCATGTCTGGGGCCTCCTGTCCTGCCCTGCAGTCAACGTGGGCATCCTCTGGTGGCAGGAGCACCACGAAGGGCTGGGTCCTTGAGAACCAGGAGGCCAAGGTGCCCAGTGGGGACTCCCTGGGCAAGAGGGAGCAGGGAGGGAAAACCATTGCAGACAGATGGACTGCAGGCCCAGGACCCTTTATTTTATTTTTATTTTCCAGTACTAGGGGTTGAACCCAGGGCTCTCCCACTGAGTTCTGTCCCCAGCCCTTTTCTATTTTATATTTTGAGAGTCTCGTTAAATTATTAAATTTTCCAGACTAGGTTCAGACTTGCCATTCTCCTGCCTCAGCCTCCCAGAGTGCAGGGATCCTGAGTGTGTGCCACCAGGCCTAGATGGCGTTGCTGCCAGATAAAAAGGAGGATGACAGAGCTCCCCAGCCTGCAGCTCCCAGGGCCCACTCTGAGGGGAACGTGTCCCGGCCATCAGCCCCTCTGTGCTTGCTCTGCAGTGCCCTTTCCATGGGAAGATCATCCCCAGAGACGATGCGGGACAGCCCCTCGACCCGGAGCACAGGGCCCAAGAGCAGCAGCAGCCAAAGCGTGCAGGTAGCTCAGGGGTGGGCACACCCCTAAATCTGCCACTGAGCCACCCAGCAGCATGGTAGTCCCAAGCCACATGACTGAGGGGCACTGGGGGACTCATGGGTGTGCAGGAAGCTTAGGACAGATGTGAATGCACCCATTCCAGAAACCATAGTTAGTGTGGCCAGGGTGGATTCTCTCCTGGCCTTCGCCCACCATGGCATCCTGCGGGAGCCTGGCAGCATGAGTGAGCAGTGCCCTGTGCTGGGCCCCAGCCAGGCCCAGGCTGTATCCCCCAGGTGGTTCTGACCCACCCTGCTTTCACCTGGGCTGGCCAGGCCCAGGCTGTATCCCCCAGGTGGTTCTGACCCACCCCGCTGTCTCCTGGGCTGGCCAGGCCTGGGCCGGGTTCTGTCTGGCCTGGCCTGGGGGGGGCACCCTTGTGCAGGCCCCTTCTTGGTTTCTCACCCTTGAGTATTAGCTGCCAGAGACAGTGCCTGGGCCCTGACGGAGGGAGGGCCTGACCTGTTAATCTCCAGGGTGAGTCCTTCCCTGGTGGCTCACACTCGGGAGCAAATTAAGTGCCTATTTTTGTGTCAGCCCTGAAGAGTATCTGGTTTTCCAGCCCTCAGTGGCTTGTTAACAAACAGGTATCAGGCTATGGGCCTGAGCCGCTAGCCAGTCAGATGTGAAATAGCGTCTCTTTACTAACTGCAGTATTGATCCCGCCTCCCTTGCACACGGGGCAATTTTCTTTTCCCTGGCGCTAACCTCAGTGACAATGCATGCGGCGCTCCAGGGCCCGTCGGCGCCCAGGAAGGCCATGCGGCCCACGTCTATTGATTTTCTTCAAAGGCTTTTAAATTGCTCCTTCATTTTCCTGAGGTGCCCATTCCATCTCCACTGGAGGCCGGCGTTTTTTCGTTGTGTTTAAACAATTGCTCCATTCACCAGGTTCCTAAACTGTGACGCCTTCTCCTTACTGGGGATAAACTGTTTAGACGGTTTTCCTTAATCTTGGATTAATCGTCCTGTATCCGAGTCGTGCAGCCCTGAATTCCTTCACTTCAAAAAATCAGCTGCGGGGGGCTGTGCCATCCGTCTGTCTGGGGTGCCCTCAGCCTGGCCTTGCTGGCACCCTGTCCCCTGCTCCCACCCTCTGCCTGCACGTGGGGTCCTGTTGGGCACCATTGGAATGTGCCTCCCAGCAGCAGTCTGCAAGCCAGGCTCACGCGGGCCGGGCCTGTGGGGTCACTTTGTTGTCACGTACCTGACCTGGGGAAGCAGACCAGCAAGGGAACAGAGGGTGCAGCTGCCTAGAACCTGGGACCTGGGGATGCCAGCCCCTGGCCTTGGCCGTGGCCACCAGCCTGCAGTGCAGTCTGGGCCGCACCAGGAGTGGCCTCTGGGCCCTGCCTGCCTCCTCCCTGGCCTACCCATGCTGTGGGGGTCTAGGGGCCCTGCAGGGTGTGGGACCAGCGTCTCTCCTCCTGTCACACGGACCCTCTCACCCCACCAGCTGCACCATGGCAGCCCCGGCCCCTCGGGTGGGACGAGGCCCATGCTGGTGGCCAAAGGAGGCCCATGTCCCCTGGGGCAGAGGGCTCAGGCTAGTGCTGGTGTTTTCTGAAGTCCTGGCTTTTGTTTAGGCTGGCAGGACCCCGAGTTCATGAAGGATGTGGAGGCAGCCACAGGGGCGGACCTTGGCTCGGCCCAGTACGGCAGGGAGGGCAAGGGGAAGAGAAGGAAGTACCCGAAGCTCACAGATCTGCGTGCGCAGGCCAGCACCTCACGGGCCCGCCTCAAAAAGAAGGTCTTCGCCAAGTAAGGGCTGCTGCTGTGCACCTCCATGCCCCCAGGCTACAGGTGTCTCCCCTGGGGTGGAGTGGGGCAGGGCAGGAGGGGGCAAGAGCTGCTCTGGACACCCTGTCTCCTGGGGCTGTCACCTTTGTCCTCCCCTCCTGGCGGCCAAAGCAGGTGGGTGGGGTGAGCATGCACTTCACCTGTGCCCTGCTGCGCCCCTGGTTAGTGCCGCGCTGTCTCTGTGTTGACTCCGGGAGGGCTGTCACTATACGTATCACCCACTGCCACCTGGGGTGTGGGTGCATTGTTTGTGCCCAGCCTGGTCAGCAGACCCACCGCTCTCAGGCCTCACCTTCCCTTCTTGCCCATGTGCCCACTGTTTTTGCTGTTCTTAGAGCCTGCAAGGCTGCCACCACCTGCCAAGGTGAATGCCAAGGGCCTGCGATGCCTGACAGCGTGGTGGGGATACCTGCTTCCTGGTGGTGTTGCCATGGGCCAGCCCTGGGGCCTGTGTGACAGCGGCCTTGCCAGGGTCAGGAGAGGCCCGTGGCACCTGGGAGTGGGGCCAGGGTGGGCAGCTCAGGAGTGAGCTGGTTCCCAGGGGTCTTCGCCGGGAGCTGTGAGAGCTGAGGAGTCTGTGTCTGATGACCTTCCTATGCTCCCCTGGGGACAGAAAGCCTGTGGCAGGAGCAAGGCCAAAAGCTGTCGCCTCACAGCAGCCTGGAGTGCTCTATGGAAAGGCTCAAGGTGCCAGGCTGGCCTGGGCCCCGTACCTCCCAGCCCTGGCTGCTGCACAGGACGGGGGATCTGGTGGCTGCTCTCGGGGCTGGGGAGACGCAGCCAAGGGCCACTTCCCAGGCGAGCCTGGCCCCGAGCCTGGCCAGAGCCCCTGACCAGCCTTGCTCTCCTCTCTCCTCAGGGCAGCAGTGCGGAGGGTGGTTGCTGCCATGAACCAGATGGACCGGAAGAAGCATGAGAAGTTCACAAACCAGTTCAACTACGCTCTGAACTAGTGCCGGGCCCGTGGGCCAGGTGCCTTTGCTGGCCAGCACCGCCTCTGTGCACACGCGAGGATGGTTCAGCGGGGCCTGGCCAGGAGCCTCGCTGTCGTCCGTTCAGTGGTGCCCAGGGCAATGGGCTAGGGCAGCAGCCTGAAACTTGTGTGTATTGTGACCTGTTCAGAACCAGGAGTGGACTTGTACCCGGCCTGCAGGCTACCCCCATGAGTGCGGACCACTGAGCCCCTCGGGCTGTCAGTGGCCACACCCGGTGGTCACCATCAGAGCGGGGCACGGGGGCCTCGTACGCTGGCAGCAGGCCCGGCTCTTCGTCCCAGAGGGCGTCCCGCCCCGGCCCACAGCGCCTGTCTGGGCAGGCAGGTCATCCAGTGTACAGTCTGTCATGTCTGGCCTTCCTCCACCCTCTTCCACGCTGTCACGTGTGTCGCTGCTGGGGGCGCCTCAGTGTCTCGTGCACCTCGTTCTGCCCTGGGGTCTCTGACCCAGGCTGCACTGGGGCCCCACGAGCTGTGCTGTGCGCTGTATGTGCCGTCACTGTGTGGATGTGCATTTCGTATCTTTGGGACAGAGCTGCTGCCTGGCATAGTGACCGCCACGCTTCGATGAGGGCCACCGTCTTCCCAGGTGGCCTCCCCCTCTGTTCTTCCCAGCCACAGTGTCCGGAGGGTCCAGTGTCTCCACGTCCCTGCCAAGTCATCATCCTCCCTCCAGTTTAACAGTCTTAGTGGGTATGGAGTGTTACTTATATTTTCTTTCCTGTACTGCAGATCAAATACATGGCCTTTGACTGAGCTAAATAACTGGCCTTTTAAAATGTTTTGAGACAGGGTCTTGCTTAAGTCACTGTGTGGCCCAGTCTGGGCTTGAACTTGCAGTCCTCCTGTGTCAGCCTCCTGAGTAGCTGGGGTGGTGGGTGTGGGCCAGCACCCCAGCTGTCTCCTCGTTTTGATTTTTCTGATGAGTGACGTTGGGTATTTTTCATGTGCTTATGGGCCATTTGTTCATCTTCTTGGGAGAAATATCTATTCAGATCTCCTTATTGAACAGGGCTGTTTGTCCTGTGTGCAGGAGTTTGTAGATATCTGAGTACTGGCCTCTTCCATGATTTGCTCATCTTCTCTCCCTGTCTGCCTTTTCCCCATTTAATAGTGCCCTTTAGAGCACAAATACTGTAAATTTTTATGGAGTCCAATTTATCTATTTTTTTCTTTTGTTGCTTGTGCTTTTGGTGTTGTATCTGAGAAACTAATTTGGAAATCAGGTCACAGAGGGGCACTGCTGTTTTCTTCAGAAGTTTTGTGGTCGTACCTCTTCATATGTGTGCGAGGTGGGCCCAGCTCATCTGCTTGTGGCTGGCTGGTTGTCACAGCACCACTTGTTGCAGGCCTGTCCTTCCTCCCTGACTCCTCTGAGCACCCTGTTGATAATCATGTGGCCCTAAGTGTGGACCCAGGGCATCTGGACTTCCGTTTCTGGTCCTTTGACCTGCACGCCCTGTGTCTGTACTGTGTGCTGGGTTATTTGAGCTTCGTGCTAAGTTTTGGATTTGGCAAACATGAATCTTCCAGCTGTATTATTTCAGGATGGTTTTGGCTACTCTGGGTTCTTTGCATCTCCAAATGAATTTTAGGGTCAGTTTGTCAATTTTCGCCAAAAAAAAAAAGCTGGAATTTTGATAGGGACGGCACGGATGTACAAATGGCTTTGAGGTGCGGCCACCCTAACGTGGAGTCTCTGACATGTGAACTTCGGTGTCTTCCGTGTACGTGAGTGCTCCATAACAGCATCTTACAGTTCTCAGTGTGGAGTCTTCAGCTTAGTTTTGAAAACTTATCCCTGAGTACTTTATCCTTCTGGCTGTCAGATTGTTCGTGGCGCATGTCGAGGAACATGATGGAGATTTCTGTGTGGTTTTCTTGTGTCTGGCTTTGGTATCAGGGTCCTGCAGGCCATAGAATGAGCTGGAAGTGTCCTCGTCTCTCCTGTGTCTGGGAACGGTGTATAAGGGTTGTGTTCTTTATCTCAGGTGGTGGAATGAACATGGGGAGCTGTCTGGCCCTGGCTGATCCTTGCGAGATTTTTATTTCTGTCTTAGTTACTTTTCTCGTTGCTGAGACTAGATACCCGATGCCCAAAGTTAAAGAAGGAAAAGTTTATTGTAGCTCACAATTTATAGAGGTTTCAGTCCATCATCGGCCAGCTCCAAGGTAGGGTGGATGGCAGACAGGATTTGCAGAGGAGAAACAGTTCACGGCGGGCAGAATGCACCAAAGCAACAAGGATCAACCACAGCGCTTTCTGTCCCTTATGTCTTACCCAGCCTGCTCAGAGCAGGTGGCACTCACACCCTTAATCCTAGTGCTCTTGAGCCCAGCATTGCACATGAATCCATCCCAGCGTGACACACTGTAGACCCAGCCACCTCCAGAAAGCCCCACCTGTGCCCGCGTGAGGCTTTGGGGGCATCCGGACACAGCCACAGCAGTTACTAACTCCGTATCTGTTTATGGTTGCCGATTGCAGTCTGCAGGCTGTTTCGCCTCTGTTCCTTGCATCAGTTCAGTAATTTGTAGAAGCTTGTCCATTTCTTATTTATTGTAATTTGTTGAAGTATAGTTGTTTATAGAACTTTCTGACTTCAGTCATTTTAGTGCACTCTCCCCCTCTCCTTCCATCCGTGCCCTTTCCTTGTGGTCAGTCTAAAGATTTATAATTTTATTGACATATTCAGAGAAACAACTTTTGGTTTTGATTGTTCCATATTATTTTTCTATTCTTTATTTCATTGATTTCCATTACTCATTATTTCCTTTGGGTTACTTCAGGTTTCGTTTTCTCTATTCTTTTTTTTTTTTTTTTTTAATGTGGGTACTGTGAGTCGACCTCAGGACCTCGTGCTTGCCAGCAGGCGCTTGTGCCACTGAGCAATATCACAAGCTCCTTTTTTTTCCTTTATGTGGGTTCCAGGAATCGAACTCAGGACCTCGCACTTGCCAGGCAGGCGCTTATGCCGCTGAGCCATCTCACGGGCCCTATTCTTTTTTATTAAAGTGGAACATTCGCTTATTAATTGGAAATCTTTATTTTTTACTAAATAAAGGTGTTCACAACTATACATTTTCATCTAAGCATTGTTTATCCCTTAACTTTAGGTATGTTGGGGTTTTTTTGTGGAGGTTGTTTTGTTTTTTGGTTTTTTTGTCAGTGCTGTTATTTTGATTTTTTTTTTTTTTTTGTGGGTACTGGGGGCCGACCTCGGGAACTCGCGCGCCAGCAGGCGCCTGTGTCACTCCACAATATCACTGGCCCTTTTTTCGTATGTGGGTTCTGGGAGTTGAACTTGGGCCCTCGCGCTTGCCAGGCAGGCGCTTACGCCGCTGAGCCATTTCACCGGCCGTTATTTTGGTTTTTTTTGAGACAGGGTCTCACTATGCAGTTCAGTCTGGCCTTGAACTCACTGTGTAGCCCAGGCTGGCCTCTAACTCACGGTGCTTCTCCTGCCTCAGCCTCCCAAGTGCTGGGATTATAGCCATGCACCACCATGCCTGGCTGGTTTGTTGTATTTGTAATCCTAAGTGTTTTCTAATTTTTTTTTACCTGTTAGGTTACTCAGGAGTGTGTTGTTTTGTTTCCATGTACTCATGAATTTCCCAGATTTCCTGTTTTCTTATTTCATACCGTTATTTCGGAGAACATGCATGTGACTTGAGAGCTGTTCACGCTGGCCGCGTCCTGTCCTGAACACGTCCTGCCTGTGCTGCTGGGGGCAGGGTCCTCTGTCCCTGTTTTTCACACTGCTGAGGGGGATGAAATCTCCCCTTGGCACTGTGTCGATGCCTCAGTTTCTCCTTTCTGGTGCAGGATGCCTGCTGCTTTTTTGCCCTTGGATTCTCCTTGCTGGGCTGAGATGCTCAGGCTGTGTGCGCGGAGGCTTGGTCCCACCTGGGATCCATGGTGCCTCTCAAGCCGGAGGACTCTCAGGTCTCAAGGTTTCAGCTGCTGCCTTCTGACCTTGCCTCCCCTGTCTCCCCCGGCAGCCATCCTCGGGGCCCCTGCACACAGGCCACACCCTGCTCTTAGCTCTGGCCTCTTGACCTGAGCCTCGTGCCCTTCGTTCTGCCAGCTGAGAGCCCCCGTGCCCCCTTGTTGGCCCGAGTTCCTGTCTGTTCTAGGTCCCTGCCGTTGCTGTCCGCAGTCACCGTGAGCGTCCCGCAAGTGTGATGCCCTTGCATCTTCAGCATATGTCAGCTCATCACGGGACTTACTTGGGGACAGTGTCTCTGGAGGCTTCTTCCTGTTTCTTGGGGCCTCAGCTTTCTGTTGGAAGCGAACCCTTAAGACAGCAGCACACAGCTCTGCAGCAGCCCCTCCGCTGCCGCCCTGTGTCGCATCTCTCCTGTGTGCAGGGTTGCCCAGCCCAGAGGCATCCTTGCATGCTTTGACCCAGATTCTGTGAGTCCCACTGACTGGCTGGTGTTGTGTGCCACCCACTTACAGCACGAAGCCAGTAGAGGGGTGCTTGGGCTGTCTCGGGGTGACCCACATGCCCCAGGAGTTTGTCACCATGTCCTTTAAGGTTTTGAACAGCACAGGGCTTGTTGGGAGCCAGAGCTGCTGCCCAGCCCTGCGCGTGGGTTCCTGGGAGTGACCACAGGCGCCCCCACCCCAGCCTCCCCCCACTGCCATGAGTGCGTGCCCTGGGCTTCTGTTCTTCCAAGAGCCGGCTGAGCGTGTGTACTCGTGAGTGTGTGGTGAGCACACGTGTGTGCGCACCAGTATGTGGTATGAGCGTGAACCCTGGCCTTCCCCTTCTGAACACGAGCTCTGCCACCAAGCTGCACCCCGGCCCCGCACGCCTCTCCCTGGTCAGCACACTCAGCGTTGCTGCACCCGTCTGTTCAACCCCAGTGTTTTGGAAAAGTTGGTTTTGTTCATTACTCCAGTGCCCTGGGTCCCAGCATCCTCCTCTCCCTGCAGATGCTACTAAGAGTGTGGACGCTGAGTCCTACACAGGATATCGGGCTGTTTGCTGTCCCCGTGCCCTGCCGTGTGCCACAGAGGTCCTGCAAGGAGTTGTCCAGGGGAAGAGCTGCGAGCGAGAGCTCCTGCACTCAGGGCCCCAGGCTGTAGAGCTGCTCTCCCTGGAGGTGGTGTGGTTGGCTTTCCCATGCCCTCACCCACCCTGGGTGTTGCTGATGTTTGATCTTTGCTAAGCTGCAGGGAAAGGTAGCTTATAGGTTTCACTAACAGTTTTCTTAGGGGTGAGCGATGGAACACTTTTTCTTATTTAGGAATTCAAAGCTGGGTAAGGTACTATACACTATAATCCCAGAATTCTGGGAGGCTGAGGCAGGAAGATCTCAAGTTCAGGCCCAGCCTGGGAAATTTAGCAAGAAGCTGTCTCAGAATGAAAAAGGGCTGGGGTGCGAAGGCCCTGGGTTGCGTCCCCAGTACCAGAAAATAAACCAGTGTCATCATTTTCCTTTTTTTTTTTTTTTTTTTGTGGGTATTGGGGGTCAAACTTAGGACCTCGCACGCCAGCAGGCACCCGTGCCGCTGAGCGATATCACCGGCCCTTTTTTCGTATGTGGGTACTGGGAGTCAAACTCAGGACCTCGCGCTTGCCAGGCAGGCACTTATGCCGCTGAGCTATCTCACCAGCCCACATTTTCCTTTTCTGTGAGTGAGTCTGTTCTTGCTAGATTGCTGGTCCCTTGGGGTGGGCCGTGCAGCAGGATGAGCCAGCCTGGTGCATAAACACCTCTGTTCACCTGCTTATTTTAACCATGCTGTTTTTGGCTGTGTAGCTTTTCTGTGTCGTTGGATTTTTTGTCTTGGTGGCTTCTGAGTTTTACATTAGGGTTAGGAGGGCCCTCCTCATTCGAAGAGTGTATCTTAAAATCTTTCCATGTTTTCTTCTACTACTTTTATAGTTTCATTTTCACATTTAAATTATCTAAAAAATGAGAGCCAGGAAGTCCAGAGTTTTATTTTGAATAGGTGTCAGTGTCCCTGCGCCATCTTTGTGAGGCCACAGCTTTGCAGACTGGGAACCCCACCCTGCTCCTCACGGCTGGGCCTGTGGTTGCTGCTAGGCTCTGAGCATCACATGTCCCAGGCCCGGCAGTGCCACCAGCTTTGGGATGCATTTCCAGGCCAGAGAGGTCTCTTGTGGCAAGGAGCTGGGAGAGGGCTTTGTGGAGCTTGGAGCCCAGGGTTGGCCTGGTGCTGTTTGTATTTCGAGTCCTGGGCTTTGGTGGGGGCGGGAGCTGCACTGCATAGGGACAGTGATGAGGGGCGCTGTGGGGGCCGGAGGCAGGGGCAGGGAAGCTGGGCCACAGAGGGAGGTGGCCCTGGGGACAGGCCAGCTGGCCACAGCGTGCATGCTTGGGCCCAGCCCAGGGCTGGAAGGACGGGTTGCAGGGTCCGCAGCCTCGGGCCAGTGCTCCTGGTCGCCAGAGGTGGGGACTGTGGACAGCGTCCGTGGGCAGTGGGTAGAGTTGGCAGGGGCCACGCTGCAGGGCTGGGCCCAGCCAAATGGACCTGGGGGTGTCCACTGGCTGTCAGTGTGACACAGGGCTGGCAGTGCGGGGTGGACAGGGCACAGGCCACAGCCTCGGTGCTTGAGTTGACCACCCTTATGGGAATGGGTTGTTAGAATTAGGGTTCACTGCATAAAACCAAAAACCAGCAGTATGTTTTAAACTCAGGGTGTAGCTGTGTTAGTGTCAGCAGTCCAAAGGTGTCCAAGCTGTGGAGAGGCCACACGCTGCCATCAAGACTTGTCTCTTTCCAGCTTCTGGCTCAACATCAAAGCCTTTATCCTCCAGGCTGCCTCACATCCCGAGGTAGCTGCTGGGGCTCCAGCCATCACAGATCCACAGGCAGAGGGAGAGGTGTGCATCTGCCTGCTCCCCATGTGTCCCCATGTCTTCCTGGAACCCTTCTCCCCCAACACACCTGGTCACATCCCCATGCCCAAAACCTAGTCACAGGTCCTGAGAAGCAGTTGGTGCTCAGCTGTGATGCATCCTGTTTCCCAGGAGCCTCAAAGCTGTCCAGGAAAAAGTAGGGAGTGGGCACTGAGGACTTGTCACTGAGGTGTGGGGCTCTGCAGGGAAGCCTGGGCCCGTGGGTGTAGGGTGGCATTGGGAAGGGTGTGCCAGGGTGGTGTCTGTCCCCAGGTGCTCCGAGGCAGCTGCTGACTGAGGAGACTCCTGGAGCTCAGGGAGCAGCCAGACAGCGCCCAGGACGGCTGGGCCCAGGGCAGTGTCCTGGGGGCCCCTTGCGGGGCTGGGGCATGGTGGGCAGGCCAGGAGGTCCTGGGTCCCTGGGGAACACCTCAGCCACCCCCCAGCAGGTGGTGCAAGGGGCACCTGGGGGGCAGGGTGGCCTGAAGGGGAGCACAGGCGGCCATGCAGAAGGCACAGCGAGTGCAGTGTGGACAGGGCAGCGCTGTTCCCAAGATGAGACACTAAGTGAAAGCACTGTCCAGTAGGGAATGCTGGGTAACCCGCAGGCTGGCCTATGGGCTTCTGAGGCAGCGGGAAGCCCCTCCTGCCTGGCCAGGGAGACCCCAGGGAAATGGACTCCCCAGCCCCCCTTGCCAGGTGTGGCCACGTGACCCAGCCATGCTGCTGTGTGGGGCTCTGGGAAACCGTCCCACTGCTCCCCATGTGCTGTCCGGGGTGAGGGTGCGGTGGCTGGAGCCTCTGCTGCCACCTGGGTTTGTGAGGATGAAGGCCTGGCCCCGGCTTGGTGCAGCAAGGACCTGGGTGTCTGAAGACTTGAGTGCGACCCAGCCCAGGGCTGCCACTGGCCAGGTTCCCTTACACAAGAAAATAGTCTCCTTTCACGTCTGTTCATTTGGGTTTCTCTTGCATGCAGCCAGGGTGGATCCTAACCCACAGTGGAGGGCTCCGAGTGCAGCGCTGCGGGCTGGCAGACCAGAAGGGGTGCCTGTGGGCTGGCACTCCTGAAGGCTGGGCCTGTTTGCTGGTGGACCCCGCCCCTGCAGCTGTCCAGGCGGGGCTGCTTCCCATCCCTAGAGGAAGCCAGGGCTCATGTCCTGGGGGGATGCAGCCGTGGCCTCATGACTGGAGGGGCCTTAGGGAGCCCAGACCAGGCTGCAGACTGGGCAGAGGGAGGGATGACCCCTGACCTGGGCTCCTGGGAAGCAGCCGGGGGAGCAGCACCCCACACCCTGGGGGAGCTGCAGCTGGGCCTGGCCAGTGCCTCCAGGAGAAAGCAGGGCCCCTGAGCTCTGAGGCCTCCGTTTCCCCACATGGGATATGAGGACAGCCACAGCTCGGTCATCTCAGGGCCCCAAGGAGGCCCAGGCAGGCAGCCAGCTCTGTTCTGTCCCCGGCTAGGCCCAGCACACACTAGTGGCACCCAGGAGACTGGCGGAGCCCGGGAAGAGCAGGGAGCAGACCCACCCAGGCCAGCTTGGGGTGGGGTGGGGTGCCCTGCTGGGGACACCGCTTTCCAGGCCTCGTGGCCTGACCCACACCCTCACGTCCTACAGCCCAGAGTCCACGCAGCGACGCGGCACAGCTGGCCGGGGCTGACCCTCCTTCTGGGCCGGCAAGGGTGGCTTAGAGGGTAGGGACAGCAGGGTGTGGGCACCGTCCTGTGTTCCCCAGTCTAACACCCACCTGGCACCTGTGTGCAGCCAGTGTCCAGACCTGCATGGAGCAGGATGTGGCAGGGCTGGGAAGTTCTGGGGTGCCCAGCAGGTCCTAGCTAGGGTACAGGCCTTGCAGGTCCTGGGGGCACTGGGAGGTCAGGTCCTTTTCTGGCCTCCCCCTGCTGGGCAGCCCTCGCACAGGCCAAACCTAACCTGCAGAGGACCTGAGAAGAGGCCAGGGCCTCTGTGACCTTCTGGGTTCCCCATCAGCTGCCCGCACTCCAGAGGCCCAGGCCTGACCATGAAGCCAGACACCTCCCCACCCGCACCACTGGTCACATTTGACCAATCCTGCCATCCTTGGGCTGGACACTCCCTGTTCACCACCCACACCCTGGCCCTGTGCCCTCCCCAGGGCTGTTACCACGTGGCTGCACCTTGGAAGACAGGAAGGCGCGGGGGTAGCCGTGGGCAGGTGGCCCCTCCCTGCCTGCCCTCCACCCTCTGCTAGTGGCAGTGCCAGTGTGAGGCCACTCCACTCTTGCCCAGAGTTTAGGGGATCACTGCCACCCATCCCCAAACCCCGCCCTTCCTCCAGTGGTGACAGGCAGATTGCCCAGGGGTGAGTCCTTAAGCGGTCAGCTTGCTGGTGGCACATGGAGGACTGCAGGGAGGAGAGCGGCACACAGCTTGGCCACTGGCCAGCGCTGCCCCAACCCTGCTGGGCTCAGCCCTTCCAGATCTGGGGTACCTGCCTGGGGTCCCTGCAACATCTGCTCCAGTGTCAGTGCTGCAGTGGAGTGCAAGTGCAGCTGAAACTAAGCCCGCGTGCCAGAGCAGGAGCCTGCATGGGGACCGCGCCCATGCTGCTCAGGACAGTGTGCCCTGGGGGCACTGCCTCGGAGTCCTCCACTCCTGCACTGTGCAGGGCTCCACAGGCTGGCGTCTCCTACGGAGGCGGCAGCAGAGGCGCTCTCACCAGCCGCCAATGTGCAGCCAGCACTCAGAGCAGGCGGCAGAAACACAGGAGACCCCGCCCTGGCCGAAGCTTCGGCAGGAGAGGGTGGGGCGGGGTGGTCCTGACCTAGTGCTTCGGTACCCACCCAAGGAGCTCGAGGGGCAGCAAGAAACCTGTGAGACCAGGGCGCAGCTGCCTGGGTTTATTGAGTGAGATTCGGCAGTGCTCCAAGTGCCTCGGCCGCACACAGTCCTTTGGTCCTTTAGAAATTAAACTCTTCCTTGGGTCCAGCTGCGTGCAGGCTGCCTGCTGATCTGCAGGATGCGCCATGAAGTGCACGGCTCTTCCCACCCTGCGTCCCGGGTCCCGTGTCCTGGTCACTACTGGCTCAGAGGTGTGGTGCGTAGAAGGCGGGCGCACCGTAGGTCTGCGAGCCCAGCACGAAGGGGGACAGGACAGTCGGGCCGGACAGGAAGGGCAGCTGCGCGGCACACACCAGCCCACCAGGGCCATGCGCCGGGTATCCCGCAGGACCGTGCATGGCGAGTGGTGCGCCCAGTGGCGGTGACGGGCTGAGTGGGCTGAGCCCGCCAGGCAGCCCCGTACCCGGCCCTGCACCTGGCCCAGCACCCCCGCCACCACCCGTTGGCGCGCTGGTGTCGGCGCCTGGATTCTGCTTCTTCCACTTGGTCCGGCGGTTCTGGAACCAGATCTTCACCTGTGTCTCAGTGAGGCTGAGCGACAGCGCCAGGTTGAGGCGCTCGCACACGGACAGGTAGCGGGTGGCCTTGAACTTGTTCTCCAACGCCACGAGCTGCTCGTAGGTGAACGCGGTGCGCGCGCGCCTCGGCTTCCCTGATTTGGAGTCGGAGCCTGTGCGCTTCCGCTTGGGCTTGGCCGCTGTGACCTGCTGGCCTGTCCCTGTGCCACCCGCTGTCGATGTTGCTGTCGCAGTGGACGCCCCCGGTGCGCCTGGGGCTCCAGGTGAGGTCCCACAGGGCGCGGGGACCGAAGCTTCCTCGACAGCACCGGTGGCTGCCTCTGTCTCTGCCGTTCGGGAGCAGCCCGACCCGCGGGCACCGCGGCTGCCGCCTTCCTGCAAGGCATCCTCAGCCTCATCAGGCGCCTCATCCCCACTGTCCGCGCTTGGGCTGTGGCCGCCACTGCTGTAGCCGTTGGCCTCGTCTGCCTTATAGGGGTCGCTGGAACCTGTGGGAACTGGGACAGAGAGGCTGGTCAGTTCGTCCCATGCCTCCCAGAGGCGCTCTCCTGGTCCCCTCGTCCTCTTGCCCTCCACCCCGGGCTTCCTCTGCACCGCAGCGAAGGACCCTCTCCCGCCAAGACTGCAGCCGGCACAGGGCTGTGGCGCAAGCAGCACATGGCTGCGATCGATCCCGGGCCAGATACAAACTTAATTAAACTCATTTTGTGTAATGTACAAACTAGTTAAAGACCATTCAATTTATTTTGGCGTATATTACCCTCCAATTATACCAGGCATAGGGCCAGCCAACTGCCAGGCATTTAAGTAGTCTGAGGGCCCTTGTCCTGGGCCCGGGACTGGCCAGCAGAGGGGCCAAATCAGCTGTCCTGGCTGTCCCTACCTGAGCCGGCATCTGAGCCGTCCCCAGCGCTGCTTTTCCGGGCCTGTCCCTGTCCCTGCTTGGCCTGACTGGGAGGCCCAGCCCCATGTCCTCCAGCGCTGGCCCTGGCCCTGCATACACTTGGGGGTTCTGAGATTTGGGAGAAAGCCTCTCTCCTGGGCAGCGCTTTGAGGGCCATCTATGCCCTCACCCCACAGGTGGTCCTAACACCCCAGAGGAGCCAGCAGCTGCCCAAGAGGGGCCAAGGCCTGGCTCTCAGGCTGGTGCTTAAGATTCCAGCCCAGGAAACCTAAATTCACCCCAGCCAGGCTCCTGGGGCAACTGGTGCAGGGTGCAAGAAGGTTGGCAGGTGTCCTGGTCCCAAGCTCTCAGGCCCTGGCACTTGCAGGAGCTGTTTCAGGTGGACCCAAGCCATCCCCTCTCCCCTTCCCAGCACTGCTGAGCCTTCCCTCCCCACACCAGCTGCAGCTGGCTGGGGGTGTTGAGTTCCCTGAACAAGTGAACAAGCAGAGCTTCCAAAAGCCCCTCGGTGGAGAGCTGGGGGGTTCCCTGCGGCCAAGGGTTGCTCTGTGTCTCAGCCCACAGCAAGGAGCCCAGTGCGGGTGCCGCCCTTGGTCCCACACAAGAGCCACCCTGCCGGGTGGCCCAGCGTGCTCAGAGGCAGGGCCAAGAAGTTGGAGGAGGCAGGGGCGGGGGAGGGGGCACGAAAAGCAATCAGGAGCCGGTCGAATGCAATTCTCGATCAATAGCGGCCCCTAATAAGTGTAATAGGTTTTAATCGAGTAATTATCCGAATTTTGACCCTATAATTTAGATGTTCGGGGGGAGTTTGCAAGGTGCTTGAAAGAGATATGCATGCGCCGTAATGGGATATCGACCGGACCAGGGGCGCGGGCCGCCCCATTACCGGCCGCTTTCCGCCGCTAAGCACATTTCCCCTTAACTGTAATCGAAGGGATTTAATTGTTTTTCCAGAGATAACCAGCGTTTTGTCACAATTAGTCCGATTTGTCCAAAAAAAAGGGAGGGGGGAGAAATAGCGAGAGAGGGAATGGAGGGAAGCCAGGCGGGCGGAGGTCGCAGGGGCACCGCGCGGCGCCTCGGGCTGGACACGCGCGGGCGCGGACACCGCAGCCTCCCCAAGCGAGTGCGGTTCCGAGTCCGGATCCGGCGGAGGCCGCGGACCCCGCGCGCTGCGAACTTTCCCGCGGGCCTCGGCGGCCGGGGCCCCTCGTCGGGATCCCGGTGCCACGCGCGGAAGAAGCCGACCCGGCCCCGGGTCCCGGCCCCCGCTACTCACCCGGCGGCGCGGCTCCCGCTCCGGCTCCCGCGGAAGCGGCGAGGGCCCGGCGCTCCGAATCCTCCGCGCGAGCCGGGCGTCCCGAGGCGGCGGGGCCCGGGGCGCAGGGGGCGCTGGGGGCGGGGGGCGTGGGGCCCAGCAGCACGCAGCGGCGCCGGCGGCTGTTGAACTTGTTGGGGTCCAGGATGTCCAGCACCGAGAAGGAGGTGGGGCGTGGGGGCGCGGCGGGCCGCGCGGCTCCGGGTCCCTCGGGCGCCGCAGGCACCGTGTCGCTGGCGGCGAGCAGCGGGGCCCCGGCGCGGGGGAAGGCGGGCGGTTCGGCGCGCCCGTCCATGGCGTCCCGGGCGGCGGCGGGGGCGGGGGGCGGCGCGGACCCCGGGCCCGGCCCGGAAGGCGGCGGCGGCGGCGCAGGGACGTCCCCGGGGGCCCCCGGGCCGCTCGCGCTCATGCCGGCTCCGCGGCCTGGGCCCGCGCTTACTGCGCGCCCATTCCCGGCAAGGCGCGCGCGCGGGCGGCCGAGCGCGGATGCTCCCGGCCGGTGCTGCCTGGCGCCGCCTCCGCCGCGCCCGGCCGGCGCATTTATGGCGGCCCCGCGGAGGCGCCCACGCGCCCCACGCCGCACACACGTGCGCCCGCCGGCGGCCGGGACCCCTCCGCCTCGTTAGCGCGCGCGCCTAATTGGCTACGAACGGCCCCGGGGGCAGGAGGCGGGCCCGGCGCGGGGCCAGGACGAGCCGCGGCCGGACGGCCGGACGCGCGGGGTCGGGGTGCAGGCAGTAGCGGTCGGTCAGTAGGGTGGCCGCGCCCCCCTGGCCTGGAACCGCGCGCCGCCTCCTCGCGAAGGGGGCGGAGACAGCCGGGCTTTAAAGGACCGTGGGCTCAGACCCCGCGGAGGTCCCTGGGGCGCGGGCCGGGAGCCCCGAGGTGGGCCGGACGTCCTCGGTCAGGCCCGGCCTCGCCTCCGCCCAGCGCGGGCTCGGGCTGAGCAGCACCGCGGGGGTCCTGGCCCCGCAGCTCCGGTTGGGCTCGCGCGGACTCCGAGCTGCGCAGGTTCCGAGCCCTCGCGCGCGCCCCGCGGCCTCGGTCCAGCCACGCGTGGTCGCCCCGGGAGCGTGTCGACGATGGCGCAGGGTCCCAGCCCTTGGTCGGCGCCCGCCCCCCTGCGCGCCGTCAAATTGGGGCCCGGCCGAGTGCCCGCGGGGGCGGGGCTAGCAGCCCCCGGCTCTCTGGATAGACGTGAAATCGGAAAATGAGTGCTGGACCGCCCGCCGCCCCCACCCCACGGATGGGTCCGAGATAGCGAGCGAACGAACGGCGGGCGGCCTGCGCGAACACCGAACCCCTCAATAATAAGGGAAACGTGTATCTTCCAGAAAGAACACGGCAGACGCCCCGCCAAGCGGGGAGGTCCACGCGCGACCGATTGTTTGCGCACGCTTCGTCCTCAGCGGCGACACTTGCAGAATGGGCCCCGCGGCCCTCGTAGGTGCAGCCCGGCGCCCGCGTCGCCCTCCTGCTTCCGCCGCCACTGCGGAGGAGCCGACCGCCTCCGGGGGACCCAAGTGGGAGCCGGCGGTGGAGCGCGCACGCGTCCACGGGGTGAGTGCGCGCCTCCCCGCTGCGTCCCCGGAGCCTGCTCCGCGCAAGGACCGGTCCTTTGCAATTACCGCGGGCAATGATCCTTCGGAAGCAGAAATTAAAAGTTGGGAGAAATAATGGGGGACCGATTGGCTGCAATTTGGGCCAAGCTCGGACCTGCTGGGCCTCTGGGAGGCGGGGGGCTGGGGGCAGCCCGGGAACCCTCCTCCTCCCGCGCTCCCCGCGTGCTGGTCCATCCTGCGATCTAATCAGACCCACAACGCTGTGTCCTTCCTTGCCAGGACTTGATTATTCTTTATCTTTAAATTATAAATCACCTCTGGGGAAGGAGGGCGGGTAATCTCTCATCGCAGGGAGGTAATTATCTCCTTCCTGCCCCCACCTAGGTCTCCGCTCTCGCTCCCTCCCCTCCCCAACTGAGTGTGAATATAGATGTGCGCGACCCATTCACACACACTCACACTCATTCACAAGCGCACAACCACATAAGCACGGATTCATTCATGAGCATCCAGCCGCAGGAGCGCTGGGCACACGGCTCCTGAGAGTGCACGGCGTCCCTCTCTCTCTCTTCCTCCCCGCCAGCTCCTCTCTTGCCTGTGCCCCTTAGAACTGTTGGAGGGCAGGGGCACCAGACCCTCTGCGGTGTCCCAGCCCCTCCTCTGCTTCCGTGGGGGCCCAGCTGCTGGGTGTCATGGGGGAGTCCTGGGAGAGGGGAGATCTGGGCAGACCTCTGTGAGCGCACAGTGCAGGTCACAAGAGCCTGTCACCAGCGCTTTGACCAGGTCCCCTCACCGCAGCCACAACCCCACACCCTACCCGCTGGGTTCCCGGGTAGCCCTGGTCAAGACACCCACAGATAGTGGGAGAAATGAATGCCGAATCTGGCCCTCTTACAGCAACTTTCAAGACAACACACACACCACATGTTTCGTCAGTGTAAACGTAGTATAATGCATGATGGTTATCACCACGCAGTAAATATACAACATGTTAAATCGGATGTGTAATGAGCATACTGGATATGCATCATAGCATAACATACAACTGTACAGGGTTTTCCCAGCACACCACCAAGGGCTCTCCCTGCTGATGGAGGGCTGGCACAGGGCTGATGACCGTCCCCAAATGTGCAGGTCCCAAGGTTCCCCTTCTCCACCTGCCCTGCCGCCGCACATCCTAATGGGGCAGAAGCAGGCAGGGCAATGAGCTGCCCCTCTGAAGTCAGGCTGGGGAGCAGGGGCCAGGTCGTCCAGAGCTAGCAGGGCGTCTCCGTTGCTTCCTTTGGGAGGGGTGATGTGTGTGGAGGAGGCCGTTCGAGGAGCTCATGGCAGCCTCTCGTACCCCCACAGCCCCATCCCTGAGGAGCAACCCCACCCCAGAGATAAGTGGCACCCTCCCCTCCCCTCCCCCACATGCAACCCAGGGAGTCTGGGGCTATAAAGACGTCCTTTCGCTCCTAATCACAATTGATTGTCAATTAAACCCTCATTTGTGCAATCTTTGCCCATCTGCCATCTCGGATTATCTCCAAGCCACCAGCCTCACTTGTGGGGCCCCAGGTGGGCACTGACAGGTGACATCGCGCCTGGGACTGGGATGCCTCTGCCTGCCTGGCAGACAGGAAGTGTCCCCATCACTGCTCAGCCCCATCTGCAGTGTGCTGCTCCTGACAAGTGGGTCGCGCAGGCTGAGGGGCAGGGGTAGACGTGTGGCAGGGGTAGAAATCTAGGAGGAGGGGTGATGGCAAGGGTCCTGAAGTAGAACAGGAGGAGCAGGTGGTGGCTGAAATTTCTGGTATCTTCTCAGCATTACAGCTTTTTGAAAATTTGGGGAGACAAGAGCAAGTGGGGGGGCCGGTGAGATGGCTCAGCGGCGTAAGCGCCTGCCTTGCAAGCGCGAGGGCCCGAGTTCAACTCCCGGATCCCACATATGAAAAAGGGGCCGGTCATATCGCTCAGCGGCACGGGCGCCTCCTGGCGCGCGAGGTCCTGAGGTCGACCCCCGGTACCCACAAAAAAAAAAAAGAGCAAGTGGGGGAGCCCCAACTCCGCTGTTAACTCATCCTGCGCTGATGGCCCCTCCTGCTTAAGTCAGTTGTCGTGGGTTCCACATGACTTCTGAGACCCCGCTGCCCTCTCCTCGGGAGTGGAGTGGCTGCTTTCTCTGTGCAAGTGGTGTGGGTGGGAAACCCTGCTCCCAGGGACGCTTGTGGACAGGCAGGAAGGCATGGTTTCAGGGGTCTGTCTGGGCGCGTACACAAACCACCTCCACTCTGTCTCCTCGTGTTTGCCTCGTGCTGAGCACACCCCACCCTGGGCCACCAGAGTCCAATCCGATCCACAAATGGGTGCCCAACTTCCTGAGTGTGGACTGGGTCCAGCTGCTGACACAGAGCTGCCTCCCTGTGGGGAGGGCGCGGTGTGGGGAGCAGACCAGGGGACGGAGGCTCCGCGCCCCTTCCTCTCTCCTCTCCAACCCCTCCAACGCGTGGCGCACCCTGTTGCTCACCAGAGTCTGGAGAATTCGCGTGCAGCGTTCTGCGTACTGGCTTTATCATCATCTGCCGTAAGACACACCGCTCTTCCGATTTTCTAAGCCATCTAAAAAGGACCCCCACACTCGGAGAGGCAGAGAAGCAGAGAGCTCCAGCCTCCGACCTCTCCAGTACCGCGGACAGCGCCCTGAGTTCGGCACCGTGGACAGCGACCCGTGCGCGGCGCTCCGCTCTCCAAACCGGATGCCCGGGGAGGAAGGGGGTGCGGGCCGTGTGTGGGATTCCGATATCGCGTGTGTCACACGCCCGGGCTGTTCCAGAACCTCCGGAGGCCCCGAGTCGCCCGAGGTCGCTGGCACCTGGGCCTCCCGTCCACAGCCCGGGATTCGGCTGTGGGCAGCCCAGGCCTGGCTCCTGTGAGAAGTGAGCTGGAGGTGCAGCAGCGAGGCCTCGGCTCTCTAACGCAGCCAGAGTCGGTGCGGGGACAGCGGGGTGCATCCTGGGTGGCTCTGTGTGCCAGGCCAGAGCGCCCACCTCCCCACCTGCTGGCCCTCTCTTGGGCAATCCGAAGGGCTTACTGACCACAGGGTCAGGGCCATGGGGATTGCACTTCACAGAGCAGTAACTGAGGCCAGGGAGGATGACACATGTGCTCAAGGCCACCGAGGCTGTGGGGTCACGGCTTCCCAGTGCCAGAGGGAGGGCAGTCCAGGCTGGGTGCCCAGAGACGCTTGCCTCACAGGCGGTCCTGATGCCCCTCACTGCCCCTGCCCTCTCTGGCCTCTTCACCTGCCACTGGCTCAAGGATGCCACCTTCCTGCCAGCACCCGGGGTTTAGGTTCAGGTGTCCTCACTGTGGTGGGTGTGAGTTGGGGATGCCCATGACCTCAACCAGGGGAGGCTAAGCCATGTTATCTGGAGGTGTGTGGCCAGGGAACCCCTCTAGAGTGCAGGACCTGGGGGTGCCTTGGCACTGAGTGCCAGCCACAGTGATACCCACCTCACCTCTCAATGCCCTGGTCACAGCCTGGCCCCCTCCCTTGAATTTTCCATCATTCTCAAATGTAAACTGAGTCACAGTCCTTCAAAAGTTATTATGGATCATGTCTGGGCTCTGCAGCTGGCAGTGGGCCCTTTCCAGCTGGGTTCTTGGGCTCCTGCATAGTCCCTACACCTGCATGCTGTGTCCAGCAGGGACTGGCAGTGCCCTCAGCTGCCCGATCTCCTCATAGCACTGTGCCATCCTGTCCCTCAATCCTGAGCTTCACATGGTCTCGCCTAACACACCCCATGACCCTGCCCTGGAAACCCAGCCATCCAAGTCCCACCCCGGCCTGCCTGCGCCTCCCCAGGCCGCGGAGCCCCTCACGGGCGGCAGAGTAGCCTCTGCAGGGCCAAAGCCGGGCGTTGTACACAGCTACAGTCGCGCTCGTCCCTCGTCCCAGCCCCACGAAGCCAGGAAAGCACTGAGTCAGAAATGTGGCAGATGGGGTGACCCATCCACCATTCTTCCTTCCTGCGCCCTCCCTCCCAGCCATTGGCCCTTTGGGGATGTGTACTTCCGGCTTGGCAGTGTGCCCTGGGTGACATCAGGCTGAGAGAGGCCCTTTGCCTTGGGGTTCTAGCTCCAGCTCCATGAGCACAGGTTCCAGTGAGCAGCTGTGCCCTGGCCTGGAACTTGGGGTGAGGGTGTGGAGCCCATGGGAGCCCACATCCCAGCCCGAGTTGCAGGAGCCTGGCCGAGGCAGCAAAGTGGGAGCTGCCACCATCCACCAGCTGCTGTTGTGAGCCACTGGGCTCTCTGGGCTGCTCCTCACCAGCAGCGTCGTAGCAGGACAAAAGTGGCCATCATCACCCGCCCAGTGCCCGTCTCGCCCAGCTCTTCCGTCTCGTCTCCCTACGTGACCAGGGTTCCACGTGCCCCGACTTCCTGTTCACCTCCACCCTGTCCGGTACTGAGGAGCTTCCCTTCTGGGCATTCCCTGCGGGCACCTGACGCAGGTAGCACCATGCGATCCGCCCTCACCCAGGTGCCACGGGGTTCCTTCTTCCGTACACCCTTCAATCAGTGCCTCCCGGGCAGGGTGGGGATGGGTGGACCTGCGGGCAGCGGGAGCTGCAGGGATCCTGTCACCAGGGAGGGGCCACATCGCGTCCCGCTTCCCATCCTCAGGGCGTCTCCGGGAGACTTAGAGGGGCAGGAGCCCCTCTCTTTCCCCCATCCAGGGCACGCGTGGCCTGGATTAGATTGGGGGCGTCCGGGTGAGCTGGGCCATCGCGTGCAGAAGGAGGGAGCGGAGGCTCGGGAGATCCAGGCCCAGGGAGGTCTGGGGGTGGAAAGGAGCTGGGCCAGGCACACAAGAGATGCTCAGTGGGTGGGTCGACCTGGCCACCCATGCCGGCTCACACGCACGCACACTCATGCTCACGCACGCTCATGCGCACGCACACTGCCTGCAGGCCGCCGGGTTGGCGCGGAGGCCGGGTCACCGCGTAATGAGCTTAATTGAGGTTAATGGCAGTTGCCCGGCCCCTCGGTTATTAAATTATTATCACGCGCATGAGTCATAATTAGAAGTTTAGTAACCGCGCCAGGGACTCGGAGGGGACTCGCTGGCTGCGCGCGTGGCAGGGGGAGCAGGGCCTGCGTTTCTGCCCCGCGCCCTCTTTCCCCTGCCGGCGGGGCTGTATACTGCGCCCTGCTCGGGATCGCGGCGCTCGCCCCCGTGCCGTACCCTGCTGCGCGCTCGCGGGGCCCCGGGAGCCCGCGTCCTCGGCCCTGCCGCGCTCTGCCCGCGTGAGTCGGGGTCCGGACCCTGCGCGGGGCGCGTGCCCGGCTCTGCCCCATCTCTGCCTGTGCGCGCGTCGGGTGGGAGGAGGCGAGCGGGCGGGAGAAGAGAGGAGAGAGCGCCCTGGGCGCAGCCCCTTTCCCGCTTTCCCTCTCTCCACCCCTCTCTCTCCACCCCTCACTCTCCACCTCTCTCTCCATCCCTCTCTCTCCACCCCTCACTCTCCACCTCTCTCTTTCCTTCCCTCTCTCTCCATCCCTCTCTCTCTCAATTCCTTTCTCCACCCCTCTCTCCATCCCTTTCTCTCCATCCTTCTTTCCATCCCTCTCTCCATTTCTCTCTCTATATCCCTATTTCCATCCCTCTCTCCAGCCCTCTCTCCCTGCATCCCTCTCTCTCTCCATCCCCCTCTCTCTCCATTCCTCTCTCTCCACCCCTCTCTCTCCACCCCCTCTCTCCATCCCTCTCTCTCCATTCCTCTCTCCATCCCTCTCCATCCCTCTCTCTGTACATTCTTTTCCCTCTCTCCCTCTCCTCCGCCCCTCTATTTATTTTCCCTCTCTGGCTGGAACATATTGAAGGGGAGGAGAAGGCGACACGGAGACCCCCATGCACTGCGCAGTTTAACGATTTCAAATGAGCCCCGCACGGCCTGACAGTCCCATGTCAGGGCGGCGATGACGGCTAAAATTACCCGGAATCAATATCCTCACCGGGTGTCCCGGGCTGATAAGCTCCACCAAGACAATGTTGACTATTAAAGTCGACAGCTTGAGATATTACACTATTAGTTATGCTATTTTTAATAATCTATAATATTTGGGCGATAATTAATTAATTATACGGGTCAGATAATATCTAGGGCTGGAATGAGGTCTGAGGACCCATTACCGCAATAATGAGAAAGGAGAATCTAATCTGGGGCAGGTGCTGCCAGGCCGGGTGCCGGGCCTGGGACGCTGCTGCTTGCAGCCTGGGCCTCGCCCTCACCTTGGCCGGCCTGGAGCTGTGGGGGGACTCCTTGGTGCCACTGGGTGCAGGAGCCTGGGGCCCACTCTCCTGTGTACCTGGAGCATGCCCCACCCCCACCCACGTTCCTTTCTGTCCACCTGGATGATCTCTGTGCCCAGGGCCCCAGTCCTGCCTTCAGACACTGCCTTCCCCACACACAAGACTATGATCCCAGCTGTGGCCTGGGCCCTGGGGTGGCTCCACTCCCTCCCCTACTCTGGTGGCCACCCCAAGAGGCTTTCCACTGCCCACCCTGCCCAGGATCTTTGCACCAGCCGCCACTCACCCTGCTGCTCCAATAGCACCTCTTCAGAGGCCCCTGACTGTCCGCCGCAATGCCCTGCTGCTGAGACAGCACCCCTGGAGGATGCACCCATTTCTGCTGTTCCCCCGCCCCTGCCCAAGGTCAGGATGTGAGCAATACCCAGGATGGCCACACCTGGGGTGGCAGCTGCCGGGACAAGCTGCTCCTCCCCTCTTGGAGGCTCTCAGGTGACCAGAGAGAGCGCACAGTGCCGCCCTGCTTGGGACCTGGGCTGCCTTGTGGATCGCCTGGGCCTCAGCAGCGCCATCTCCTGGGAGCTGCGGACCCCAACTCTGGGAACCTCAGAGCCTCAGCTGCTTGGCAGCGTGGTCCTGTGTGCTGACGGAGGGTCCCCAGGCTGCCTGCCTCCTACCAGCTCCAGTGCCATGACCTTAAATACTGTCAGTGACAAATGCTTCTGCCCAGAAAAAGTGTTTTGTTGGCCTAACTCCTAGAAAGTTTTTATAAATCATTTTTGCAGCGTTGGTCAAACCTGGGCCCTGCAGGAGCCAGGCGAGGGCTCTGCTGCTGAGTCCCACCCCGGCAGAGTTTGTGTGCACACGTTCATGTACGCACACATGCACTGAGGTGTGTGCGGACTCCCATTGCCAGCTCCAGTCTCCGGTCCTGTCTCCCACACAGAGGGAAGCCCGGGCCAGTTCCACAGCCATCCTGACCCTAACCCTAGGGTTCCTTGTGACCCTCGTACCCCGGCTCCCGGGCGGCCGGAACACCCTGTCGTGTGGACTTCTTTAGGCGCCATCTGGCTTCTGGAGGACAAGAAGGGTGTGGGGTGGTGAGTGGCTGCCGGTTCGGGGAAGAGGACAAGGATGGACACTTTCCTGGTTGGACCTGAGCTGCCTTTTTCCAGTCGTTTCATGGCAGTGAGTTGAAAACCCCTATTGTAAAACACAGTATTTCAAACATACACAAAATCACAGCAAGGACAGTCAGTTCCCTGGGCCCTGTGGTTCCGTATGCAGCAGTTGTCACCAGTGTGTCACCAGTGGAGTTTTCCTGTTCAGAGCCACAGCTTCCTTTCGGGAATAGTTAAACACACCCAGGCGTTAAAGTGCTTTACCTGTGTTTCAGGCAAAGAAAAGAACAGCCTAGGTTCAGACTGGAAAGGAAGAAGCACAGCCCTCCAGTGCAGAGAAGCAGGATCGACTCCACGGGAAGTCCCAGGCCCCAGAACAGCACCAGCACTGCTGATTGGGGAGGTCGGAGGAGACCCCAGAGCGAGGCGGCGCAAAGGTGGTGCAGGCCCCGGCTAGGAAGTCGCTGCACCTGGTTCCAAGCCTTCTCACAGACAGTGCTGCACTGTATGAACCATGCTTTCGGCCGTGGATGAGGTCGGCTGTTGACGTGGTGGTGCTGACCGGGCGTTCGCAGGGGAAACATCTCACGTTCCCAGGGTGGACCCCCAGCTGTGCAGCGTCATTCTGTCCTGTGCTGCTGTGTGCGCTTTGTGGGGATTCTGCTGAAGACCTCTGCGGATGTGTTTGCGTGAGGTTTCTCTCCGCAGTTTCTTTTCCTGTCCTGTCTTTCTTGGGTTTGGGTCTACGGCGCACCACCGCCTCATAAGGTGCATTGGAAACCTCACCACTTATCCATTGTTTTTGAGATGGCACAGAACTGAGATAGCTTTTCTTTTCTTCAGTGCTGTAGATGGAACCCAGAGCTTTGTGCACGTGAGGCACACGCTCAGCCATGGAGCTACACAACAGCCCTTTTCTAATTGTTAGACTTTGAGACAGGGTCTCACAGTGTAGCCCAGGCTGGCCTTTTGTTTCTCCTGCCTCAGCCTTCCAAGTGGCTGGGATTACAGGTGGGCACTAGCGTGCCTAGCTAGAATTGGAGTTATTTTTAAGTACAGCACATCACCAATTTATGAACATTCCAGTTGCAAACTTTCAAAGATACGAATGGAGCTCACGTTGTGAACATCTGTAGATTCGAACAAATGGCAGAAGTAGCTCGCATGTCTGCTGGACGCTGTCACGGTCGCGCTGCCATGGGCTTACTGTATGGTGCAAAAGCACACAGCAGCGCAGTGCTCAGTCAGAGCCCAGGATGTCTGGAAGCAACAGGAAGAGCAGCTGTGATGTGGAGGGGACTGCTAGGATGTGCAAAGCAATAACCAGAGAAACAGAAGTGAAAATACTGTGCTGTGCTGTACTGTACCACCACTTTAAGGTAACTGTGAAGATAAAAATAGTTTATTTAGCTGGGTGTGGTGGCCCACACCTGTCATCCAGCACTCAGGAGGCTGAGGCAGGAAGATTGCTGAGAGTTCGAGGCTGGCCTGGGCTGCATAAGTGAGTTCAAGGCCAGCCTGCACTACATAGTAAGATGCTGTCTCAAAAAAAAAAATATTTATTTACAGCATTTTGTGTGTGTATTTGGTTTTTGTGTGCTTTACATTGTGTATTTGAATCAAAGGTGTATGAGACTCACTTTGTCGGACTTACGAATGAATCCAACTTATGAACCCTCTCCTGGAGCAGAGCTCCAGGAACTCTGGAACTCTGTGTTTGTAGAATTTGCCAGTGAAGCCCGCGCGGGGGAGTTTCTCTTCTGGAACATCATGCGATAACTTCAGTGTGTTAGTAGACACAGGACCGTTAGGGGCGCTCATTCTTGGTTGGGTCCATGTGCACAGTGCCCCACCCACCTGCTGTCCTGCTCTGCACAGGGAGCCCCCACCCCCAGGAACCCCACATTCCTGTGGCTAGAGGTGGGGTCCACCTGGCTGGGGCCATCAATTTTATTAACAAAGAACCAGCTTCTGATTTAATCCGTGCTGCCCATGGGTTTCCTATTTGTAATTCCGTGGACTCCTGCTTTAGCTTTGTTTTTCCCTCTCTTCTGGTTGCTTGGGTTTGTTTGTTTGTTCGTTCATTTTTGCTCATTTTTCTGTTTTCCTGTTTCCTGAAGTGGAGGTTCGGATTATTGGTGAGGTCTTCAAATGTAAACATTTACTGCTAAAAATGTCCCTCTGAGTACTGCTTTACCCACATACCACACATTTCAACATTTTTCATTTAGTTCAAAGTGTTTTCTAGTTTCCCCTGAACTCACTTCTTTGCTCCATGGATTAGTTAGAAGTGTGTTGCCTACTTTCTAAACATCTAGGATTTTAAAGATACCTTGCTGTTACTGACTTCTAGTTGGGGCCCCTGATTTTCAGAGTGCATGATTTATACCCTTGCCATTCTTCAACACCCCTTCAGTCTGTTTTGTGAGCCCTGCAGAATAGTTGCATGGAGGGCCGGTGAGATGGCTCAGCAGCATAAGTGCCTGCCTGGCAAGTGCAAGGTCCTGAGTTTGACTCCCGGTACCCACATACGAGAAAAGGGCCGGTGATATTGCTCAGTGGCATGGGCGCCTGCTGGCGCGCAAGGTCCTGAGTTCGACCCCTGTTACCCACAAAAAAAAAAAAAAAAAAAAAAGAATAGTTGCATGGATACCGGTGAGAAAGATCCTGTGTCCTGCAGCTGCTGGGCAGCTGCTCCAGGGCTACCCAGGTCTTCTCCATCCTCGCTGGTCACCTGCCTGGCCGTCCCCTGCCGCCATGAGGGCATGTTGAGGTTTCTGTGGTGACTGGGGGCTGTCACTCCTGCTCTCGAGTCTGTCTGTTTTGTTTCATGTATTTTGAAGGTCTGCTGTTGGGGAAATGTCCAGGCCAGTCCTGGGGCTTCAGGGTGGAAGGACCCTCAGCACGTCCCGGGAGGCATCTGTTCCGGCCGCGGTCTTCCATCAGCGTGTCTGCAGCGTGTTTTGTGCATCCTTTGACTTCTGACTTACTGACATAGTTACATTAAAGTGGGTTTTGTGTGGCCAGTAAGTAGTTGGCTTTTTTTTTTTAATCCAGTGTCACCCATCTTTTTATTGGGGTGTTTAGACTGCAGACACGTGATATAACTGTGTTTGGATCCAGGTCTGACCCTTTATTGTCTATTTATCTCCTCTCATTTTCGTTCTGCTACTTTCCCTTTCCTGCCTTGTCTTTGATTGTTTCTGTGTTTTTCAGCACCCATTTTAGTTTATCAGCCTTTAACTGTGTCTCCTTGTGGGCTTGTCTGTTTTCTGCTGCCGGCTCGCTTTGTAAAGGAAAGAGGCTTCCTCACTCGAGGTTCTGGTCGGAGGCTGAGTGCCCTCTTGTCGCAGAGTCCCAGGGCGCGTGTGTGTGTGTGTGTGTGTGTGTGCACGCACACACTCATGCCCTGGTCTCTTTCCCTTCTTGTGGAGCCAGCAGGGTCACACTGGGGGCCCTGATGACCCTGTACAGCCCTAACCATCGCCCTGGGCCCAGCCTCTAACATCTGAGCCGGATCCTGTTTCCCCCTTGATGCCCCACGTGGGGGTAAATCTCAACCCACAGCCTGGGGACACTTGCACCCTGTCAGACCGCAGACCTTGAGAGGTGGCTTTGGTACCGGCCTTTTCTCTGGAGACCGCGATGCCTACACTGCCTGCGGCGCGCCTCTCTGGATTCATGTTTTCCACTCCAGGCAGAAGGCAGGAAGCTCAGCCCCAAAGTGGCCTTTGTTCCCTCACAGGCACTGTGGTCTCGCTGTCAGTCCAGGTGCATTCAGATCCCCAGGGTTAATTTTTGCTCTCAGGTACCTCACGTTTTCTAAAGAGTAAGAAGTCAGTCAGACACCGCACCCGGCACCCTGCTGTCTGTCCGCTGTCAGGCCTCCTTCCGTGCTCTTCAGGCCGCTGTGCCTGCTGGAATCCTCTTTTGTGTCTGGCTGCTCTCAGGGCTTTTTCTTTGTCTTTGGTTTCCAGTCATGTGAATTTGGTGCTTCTGGGCATAGATTTCTTTGAGTTCATCCCTTTTGGAGTTCACTGAGTGTCTTGAATCTGTGAATTTATGTTCTTTTGTAGATTTTGGAAACTTTTGGTCACTGTCTTAGTCCATTTTGCTTTAACAGAATATCCACACCTGGGTAATTTATAAAGAAAACAATTTTATTTCTAGTAGCTCGGGCTGGGCCACCTTGCTGAGCCATCCAGGTGAAGAGGGAGGGGTCAGCTTCATTTTTAGGTCATGTACCCTGGTGGTGGGTGTGTCTGCTCCCCACCGCGAGGGCCCTGTGCCCAGCACCACTGCCCAGTCCTCGAGTTCCAGCAGGCGGACTCCGGGCCGAGCAGGTTGGAGCAGTGCCTGCAGATGTTCCCCGCCTCTCCTGCGGGGACGCGAGGGTTAGGTCTGTCTCCTGGTCACACAGGTCCCTGAGGCTCTGTTCGTTCATTTAAAAACCCTTTCTCCTCTCTTTGACATACACTGGGTAATTTCCACTGATCTCTCTAGAAGTTCACTGATTCCTGTGTTTCTTCCATCTTCCTTCTTGTGAGTCCACCCGTGAATGGTAAACTTTGGTTGTCGTATTTTTCTATTCTAAACTCTCCATTTGATTCTTTTTTAAGAAACAGCCCCTCTTTCTCTGCCAAGTCTCGGTCCTCTCCGTTCCTCGCTGCTTGGGAGATGATGGTAGCCGCTGCCTGGAATCCTGCATGATGGGGCCCAGGGCCATCCTCTTTCCCTCCTGTCCTTTGCTTGCCAAGTAATTTAGGGTTAATTTGTGTACTGCCCGTGTTGGACACAGACACTGGGGCTCTGGGCCTGTTTAAATCCTGCAGGTTTCTGCTGTGCTTGGTGCGAGCGGCCACACACCAGGCTGGCTCTGGGCTGCGCTCTGCCCACCTTCCTTGGGTGCCAACATCGCTGTGTGCTCCATTTTCAAGCCTTAGTGGTGCCATCTGGACCTGCCCGGCCACGCCGTCAGGGTGATGGTGGGGGCTGTGGCCCCACCATGGCTCTGGAAAGCGCTGCACGGCACAGCTGCTCTCCGTTACCCTGTCGCCCTTACTGGCTGACTGGCTGGGATTCTGTGAGGAGAATTTTCCTTCTCAGCTATTTATTCTGAAACACAGGTTGTTCCAGAAAAATAGGTGCCTGCTTGTGTTTTTCCAGTACTTGTGTATGTTCAGGGTAAAGAGCTACACCCTGCCCGCTCCATGGTGACTGGAGGGGTGTTTCTCCTCATGTTCTTACCTCATTCTGCTGGCATCGTGGGCTTTGTCAGAGCTACTGAGTCTCAATCTACTGCAGCCATTTTCTCCATGACTCGAAGTGTGTCTCACCAAGGCCCCTTAGTAGGTTCCTGTGTCCCTTTGGTGTAGGTTTGTTTTCGTAATTTTTTTTTTTTTTTTTTTTTTTTTTCAGTACTGAGGACTAAGCCCAGCCCCTTCACACTGAGATCCATCCCTGGCTCTTTTAGAAAAAAAAAATTTTTTTGGGGCTGGTGAGATGGCTCAGCGGTGTAAGCGCCTGCCCGGCAAGCGCGAGGGCCCAAGTTCGACTTCCGGAACCCACATAGGAAAAAAGGGCCGGTGATATCGCTCAGTGGCACGGACACCTGCTGGTGCGTGAGGTCCTGAGGTCGACCCCCGGTACCCACAAAAAAAAAAAAGAAAATATTTTTAAGACAAGGTCTCACTAAGCTGCTAAATTTATCCAGGCTGGGTGAGGTTGTGATCCTTCTGCCTCAGCCTCCCAGAAGGGTGGGATTATAGGTATGCAGCACAATGCCCAGCTCTCACCTGGGTTCAGATTGGCCCTTCCCCGATGGCTACTGACTGCAAGCGTATATTGGCCACTTGTGTGTGCTCCTTGATGAAATGTCTGTTCAGATCATTTTCCATTCTATTTTTAATTATTTTTTTGGTGCTGGGGATCAAACCTGGGGCCTTTTGCTAGGGTGGGCTGCAATCCATGTGACAGCAGCGTGGCTATGACCCAGGGATGGAGGGGTAGGGAGGGTCCCAGGAGCCTGGACCTCATCCTCGGTCACCAAAGAGCCCTGCAGACCCTTCCCAGTGACATGAGTCTCTCCAAGTGTCCTGCTGGCCCTGTCAGGGTGGCCCAAAGCCGCAAGGCTGGGGTCACCCCGCGGGGGGGGCGCTGCTGTGCAGCCCTGGGTCAGGGTGGGCCCAGCCTGGGGTTTCGGGCTGGTGTGGGGCCCCTTTCCACCCTGCTCTGAGGTTTTCTGTGGTGAACACGCCTGCCCCGTGGTGTGGCTGTGGGGGTTTCCTCTCTGGCTCCTGGTCCCACAGTGTCCTGGGGATCCCCTTCCTGAGTGTCAGGGTGGCTGCCCGCTGGGCCTTTCCCACCAGACCTCCCATCCTGGGACAGCCCAGTCCTGGTCCCCAGCCCCCAGCCCTCGCCTCTCCTGGGTTAGCCCCAGCCTGCCTCTCTGTCAGTGCCGCAGCTTCCCGCACAGGTGGGGCAGGGGAGGAGGCCACATGCTGCCGCGCTCCTATGACCCAGAGCCGCCACTGCTCTGTGGGACAGGGCTCCCATCCTCCTGTGTCCTTCAGCTAAGGGAAGCCACAGCCCCCACACCTGCAGGCTGAGCCTTGTGGATCTGGAGACAGCTAGAGCCTCCTGTGAGGCCGTGGCAGCTGCGTGTGCACGTGGGTACCCATGTGCGCACATGTGTGCATCCCTAGGAGCCTTCCTGGAGGAGCACTGGGGCAGGAGGGGTGTGCTACGTTCCCTGTGGGTCCATCCTGAGTTCTCTGCAATGGCCGAGACCAGAGCCCTGGGCTTACAGCCCGGGATGGGGGGCGCCATCCTGCCAGTGGGGCCCAGACAGCAGGAACCCTTCTTTGGTTTGGCACCAGCACCTGCTGGGGGACAGGGCTCGAACCAGGACCCAGGTCCGTTTGGCCCCCAGCTCCGGGACCAGGCAGGGAGCAGTGGAGGCCAGATGACCTGGGGGGCTGGGACAGTGAGGGGGGCCCTGTCTGGCCGACTCCCCTTCCCTGGGCCAGAACATGGCACTGGAGGCCAGATACCAGGACTAGGGGGCACCGCCAGCCCAGCACAGGAGGCCAGGGGCTCTGCACAGGAATGGGCTGGGGGCTTGGGCAGTGGTGGGGGACAGGGGTGCGCCCCACAGCCAGTGCTCCTGCGATGGCAGAAGCCACATCCAGGGTCCTGGATCCAGCCTGTAGCCCGAGGGCACCTGGAGCCACCTGTCAAGTGGCAGGAGGCCACCACCAGCACCCCAGGAATGGTCAGGGCCTCTGGGCCTCTGCGCCACCCCGAAGGGGACTCTCCTCTTCCAGTGTCCAGGCTGGGGTGGAGCCTGCAGAGTCCCCAAAGCCCCAGGCTGCCTCTGGGTGGGCAAGGGCCTGGGGGGATGTCAGAGACTTGGATTCCCAGTGGGGAAGGACCAGGCCAGCGGGCACCAGCAGGGCTCCTGGGAGGTGAGGTTTCCTATGAGGGACTGAACCCCCTGCCCCCAAGATTTCCCCATGCCCAGAGGACCCCTGAGAGCCATGGGCCAGAGGAGGTGCTGGAGCTCAGGTCAGGGGTCCTGGTCCCACTAGAAGAGACTGCAGAGCACCTCAGGGGCTCAGGCCCCCCATGTCATGGAGACCTGAAGTGCCAGCCTGCAGGCTGGACACCAGGTGGGAAAACTGAGGTATGAGGCACAGAGGGCACCACAGCCATGGGGGTTGGGCAGGGTCGGAGGTGAAGTGGGGTCCTCATCCCCCTGTGCTGCCCACCAGCCCCGTGACCATCTCCAGTCCGAGTAGTGTTTGTCCCTGCACCCCAGGGCCTCCCTCACACAGGCTCAGCCTCCCTGAACTTTGCCCCAGGGGCCACAGAAACCATGGAGCACTTGCGGGTGATGCTCATCCTCACAATGGCAGTGCCAGGCCTGGGTTCCTGGACGTGGGGCGCGCCAAGGAGTCTAGAGGCTCCTTCTCACTGCCACTGCCCTGTGTCTCACTGGCCGTGTCCCCTGTTAAGGGGCTGCCCTGCACATGGGCCGAGTCCTGGCTGGCACTGCTCCTCTCAGGGTCCCCTGCCCTCTCTGGGCCTGTATGTGTGTCGTCCTCCCCCGGCTGGGTGGGGACAGCAGCTTTGGTCCCTGATGCCTGGTTTGGACTGGGGATGGTGCTGAGCTAAGCTGCTCCCGCTCATGCCGGGGCTCATGCAGGGAACCCAGCTGGCGTAGCCCTAGCTCCAGGCCAGCTCCATCCATCTCTCCAGGTGCCTCCTCACCCCATCCTCCCCAGGGTCAGGTGGGGTGGGGGCTCTTGGCCAAGTGCAGTTTGAGGGTGGAAGAGCAGGCCGATCCCTTGCTGCACTCAGCTTTCCCTGGCTCAGGGGCAGCTTCAGACCAACATCTGAAGACCAGACCACCTGGTCCCTCCTGAGGCTGGTCCTGCTTCTGGGCAGCCTTTGGCTGGGAGCTCAGCTTGCCTCAGTCTCCCCACTGGTGATGGGATTCTTGTAGACTCCCTGCAGTGTCCTTGGGGAGACTAGGGTGAATACAGAGTGCTCTGCGACCACAGGCTGCCCTGTTTAGCTGGAGATGGGGATGGGCTCCACACATACCCTCTATACTTGTTGATGAGTGATGTAAATTAGCTCCATGTAAATGGTGCCAAACCTGAATGCTCTGTGTGGCTTAGAAAGCGCATGTCCAGCTCCTTCAGCCCTACCCACCCAGTGCTGACCTGCTGGGTCATGGGTCACCAGGAGGCCCCCAGCTTGGAATCTCAGGCTCCGCGGTCTGCGGTGGCTACGAGGCTTCAGCCAAGCTCTGCCCAGGCCCTGGTTCTGTGTTGAGCCATGAAATTGCCTGCTGCCTGACTGAAGGAGCGCCTGCTGGGCAGATCCTGGTTTACACCTGAGGTCCCAGAGCCCTCCACCCCGAGGCTGTGTGAGCTGCTGCTTTGGGCAGCTGAGGGTCCCTGCCTTTCACAGTTAGCCCGGGGCGGTCCAGGTGAGGGGAAGCGTCCCCAGTGGAAATCACAGTGCAGGACCAACCTGCCTTGAATTCCTTGCCAGAGGACCCTCATCTTCTCCAAACTCCTCCCCTCCTACCTCCTGCATAACCCCAAGGGACCAATGCGTCCATGTCACACCCCCAGCCCCATCACCTGAGGACAGAGCCTGGGGGTGGAGGAGGTTAGTGGTGAGCACACCCCTATGTCCGCAGCACTGGAAGGACAGCAAGTGTGCTCCTGTTGTTTTGGAGAGAAGAATAACTTCCCGATGGTGTCTAATCTGAAAGTGGATACTGGTGGGGAGAAACGTAGGGCAGGGAGACTGTGTGTGATGTTCTTGTTCTGTTCACTGTTCATCATCACCACTGCCACCACCATCACCACCATCCCTACCACCACATCACCATCATCGTCACCACCACATCACCATCATCACCACCATCACCACCACCATCCCCACCACCATCCCCACCATCCCCACCATCACCATCATCATCACCAACACATCACCATCATCACCACCATCCCCACCACCACCATCATCACCATCACCACCATCCCCACCACCACATCACCATCATCACCACCATCCCCACCACCGCCATCGTCACCATCACCACCATCGTCACCACCACATCACCATCATCATCACCACCATCCCCACCACCATCCCCACCACCATCCCCACCATCCCCACCATCACCATCATCATCACCAACACATCACCATCATCACCACCATCCCCACCACCACCATCATCACCATCACCACCATCACCATCATCACCACCATCCCTACCACCACATCACCATCATCGTCACCACATCACCATCATCACCACCGTCACCACCACCATCCCCACCACCAACCCCACCATCCCCACCATCACCATCATCATCACCAACACATCACCATCATCACCACCATCCCCACCACCACCATCATCACCATCACCACCATCACCACCATCCCCACCACCACCATCACCATCATCACCACCATCACCACCACCACCATCATCATCACCATCACCATCACCACCATCACCACCACCATCACCACCATCACCATCACCACCACCATCATCATCACCATCACCACCACATCACTATCATCACCACCATCCCCACCCCCACCATCACCATCACCATCATCATCATCATCATCACCACATCACCATCATCACCATCACCACCACCATCATCATCACCATCACCACCACCACCATCATCACCATCACCACCACCACCACCACCATCACCACCATCATCATCATCACCACCATCACTATCATCACCACCACTGCCATCATCACTATCATCTCCACCACCACTACCATCACTGCCATCCAGCAATGGTGATGATGATGACCTTTAACCAAGCATCGGGCAGGCATCTACTGCATGCTGGATGCTCTGCATGTTACATTTCTTGTTCTGTCACAGCCTGGTTACTCAAGTGTCATTATCCTATTTCACAAATGAGGACTCAAAAGAATGAAGGAAACTGCTGGAGGTTTCACAGCCTTTCAGTGGAGGACTTTGGGCTCACACGTGCAGGAAGGGCACGGCTTCCCTGACCCTGTGGCTACCCAGAGGGTCCTGGAGCCCTGTCCTTCTGCTATCGGTCGTCTGCAGGTGTAGGGGTCTGACTGTGTCACCCTCCCTAGACTGTGCTCTCTGTCCCCTCAGGCACAGGCTGCCCAGTCGGTTAGACCATCCACTGCCGCTCAGGTGGGCCTGGTGCTGCCCTCCTCTTCCCGGGGCATGGCCTAGCGAGGGCACTGAGGGTCCACACTGCCTCCTCCTGCCCTGCTCCTCCTCACCCTCCTCAAGGGAGGTGGGAAGCCAACCTGCCCTCGGCCCCCAGCTCTATTTTCCCTGTCTGCTGGACAGGGTCATTGTTATCAGGACTCACTGTTTCCCCTCTCCTCTCCAGCCATCATTTCACGGTGTTTCCCCGTTTTTCACATGCTTAAATGGGCCGAACCCCTCCCCGCCTTCCTGGCCCCTCCAGGCTGTGCACTGCGTGGGCTCCAGTGTCTCTGGCCCTCTCTGTGCCTGGCACAGAGTGGCCCTAGCGTCTCCGACACACTTTCCTCTTCTCTCTGTGGAGGTGGCTTGATTGTTGCTTCTTTTTATTTTTGGGCCTGCATTTCTTAGAGTCTCACTTTTAAAGTTTACTTTGCTGGTCTCAGTGTTTTTCCAGGTGACTGTGTCCCTTTCAACTGCTATTTATTCTGGAACATTCCCTTTAACTCAAAGCCTTCCTTGGGATGTCCTTTATGTATGTTTGGGTTCTTGGCCTCAGTGGCACAATTGTGCTGCCATTGCTGTCCTCTGCAGTCCTTCATGGACCCTACACCTCTTTGTTCTCTCCCATTGCTTTTTTTGCTTTTGTTTTTGTTTTTGTCTTTTTTGAGACAGGGTCTCACTATGCAGTCCAGGCTGGCCTTGAACTCACTTTGTAGCCCAGGCTGGTCTCGTACTCACGGTGATTCTCCTGCCTCAGCCTCCTGAGTGCCGGGATTACAGGCATGCGCCACCACAGCAGGTTCCAATTGCTTTTTGCCTGGTTTTCAGAACCAAAAGCTCTGCCCTGGATGGCATTTGTGCAGCTCTGTCTCTGCCACTTCCGTGTGGCAGCTGTGATGCAGGCCGGGGTGGGCACATCTTTCCTGATGACCCAGGGGTTGGCCAGATCCTCAGGGCCTCAGGGCTCATGTGCACAGCTCCTAGCAGCCAGCGCAGAGCCCCACCCAACACCAAGCCAGGCCTGAGCCCAGACCTCTGCAGCACAGGCTCCCGCCGGGATATCATGGAGACCCTGTGCCACGCTCAGCAAGGCAGGTGGCATCTGCTGTTTCTTGGCAGGAGTGGGTCTGCCCTCCACCTCCTGCTCCAGGCTCTGACTGCTGGGGTGAGGCAGCCGTGGAAGCTCTGCTGACTCTTACCTGAGCCATGGGGGCAGTGACTGGTGGCCCCAAGGCTGAGGCTGGGGCTGAGGAAGCTGGGGTTCCCAAATGTCCAGGAGGCTTGGGACCCCTGCATGGGGATGATCCCCATGGACTCATCCTCAGCTGAGAACCATGGTCACTGGCACTGCTGGCCTATGTTGTGTCTGTGTGACAACCCCGGGACAGTCAGAGACAGAGAGGGAGAGAAAGAGAAAGAGAGTCATGAGCTACGATCATGGCAGGACACCACTGCCCATTTCCTGCCAGCAGGTAGCAGGGACAAAGAGGAGGGCCAAGGTCCCCATCCCATCAAGGGTACAGTCTGTGACCCAACACTCTCACTGGACCACATTGTAAATGGCCAGTGACTATCAGTGGTACCATTTGGGGAGCAGACACAGAGACCTGGGCTCTAGGGACAACCAACAACCAAACGTGGCCAGGGACAGTTGGGCCCCTGTGTTCCTGCTCCACGTGCCTTGTGTTTGCCCCACTCTTCCCTCTGTTCCCTGACTGTTCCCTCTGTTCCCTGACTGTTCCCTCTGTTCCCTGACTGTTCCCTCCGTTCCGTGACTGTTCCCTCCGTTCCGTGACTGTTCCCTCCGTTCCGTGACTGTTCCCTCCATTCTGTGACTGTTCCCTCCGTTCCCTGACTGTTCCCTCTGTTCCCTGACTGTTCCCTCTGTTCCCCGACTGTTCCCTCTGTTCCCTGACTGTTCTCTCTGTTCCCTGACTGTTCCTTCTGTTCCCCGACTGTTCCCTCAGTTCCCCGACTGTTCCCTCCGTTCCCCGACTGTTCCCTCCGTTCCCCGACTGTTCCCTCCGTTCCCCGACTGTTCCCTCCGTTCCCCGACTGTTCCCTCTCTTCCCCGGCTGTTCCCTCTGTTCCCCAACTGTACCCTCAGTTCCCCGACTGTTCCCTCCGTTCCCCGACTGTTCCCTCTCTTCCCCGGCTGTTCCCTCTGTTCCCCAACTGTACCCTCTGTTCCCCGACTGTTCCCTCAGTTCCCCGACTGTTCCCTCCGTTCCCCGACTGTTCCCTCCGTTCCCCGACTGTTCCCTCTCTTCCCCGGCTGTTCCCTCTGTTCCCCAACTGTACCCTCAGTTCCCCGACTGTTCCCTCTGTTCCCTCAGTTCCCTGACTGTTCCCTCTCTTCCCCGGCTGTTCCCTCTGTTCCCCAACTGTACCCTCAGTTCCCCGACTGTTCCCTCTGTTCCCTCAGTTCCCTGACTGTTCCCTCAGTTCCCCGACTGTTCCCTCTGTTCCCCGACTGTTCCCTCTGTTCCCTGACTGTTCTCTCTGTTCCCTGACTGTTCCTTCTGTTCCCCGACTGTTCCCTCAGTTCCCCGACTGTTCCCTCCGTTCCCCGACTGTTCCCTCTGTTCCCTGACTGTTCCCTCTTTTCCTGACTGTTCCATCTGTTCCCCGGCTGTTCTCTCTGTTCCCTGGCTGTTCCCTCTGTTCTGACTGTTCCCTCTTTTCCTGACTGTTCCCCTTGTCCCAGCTGTTTCCTCTGTTCCCCCACTGTTCGCTCTGTTCCTGACTATTCCCTCTGTTCCCCGACTGTTCCCTGTGTTTGTGACTGTTTCATTGGTTCCCCAGTTGTTCCCTCTGTTCCTGACTGTTCCCTCTGATCCTTACTGTTCCATCTGTTCCCCGGCTGTTCCCTCTGTTCCTGACTGATCCTCTGTTCCGTGACTGTGCCCTCTGTTCCTGACTGTTCCCTCTGTTCCCCAACTGTTTCCACTCTTCTGTGACTGTTCCCTCTGTTCCCCGACTGTTCCCTCTGTTCCCCGACTGTTCCCTCTGTTCCCCGACTGTTCCCTCTGTTCCCCGACTGTTCCCTCTGTTCTGACTGTTTCATTGGTTCCCCAGCTTTTCCCTCTGATCCCGACTGTTCCATCTGTTCCCCGGCTGTTCCCTCTGTTCCCCGACTGTTCCCTCTGTTCCCCGACTGTTCCCTCTGTTCCCCAGCTGTTCCCTCTGTTCCCCGACTGTTCCCTCTGTTCCCCGACTGTTCCATCTGTTCCCCGGCTGTTCCCTCTGTTCCCCGACTGTTCCCTCTGTTCCCCGACTGTTCCATCTGTTCCCCGGCTGTTCCCTCTGTTCCCCGACTGTTCCCTCTGTTCCGCGACTGTTCCCTCTGTTCCCCGGCTGTTCCCTCTGTTCCCCGACTGTTCCCTCTGTTCCCCGACTGTTCCCTCTGTTCCGCGACTGTTCCCTCTGTTCCCCGACTGTTCCCTCTGTTCCCCGACTGTTCCCTCTGTTCCCCGACTGTTCCCTCTGTTCCCCGACTGTTCCCTCTGTTCCCCAGCTGTTCCCTCTGTTCCCCGACTGTTCCCTCTGTTCCCCGACTGTTCCATCTGTTCCCCGGCTGTTCCCTCTGTTCCCCGACTGTTCCCTCTGTTCCCCAGCTGTTCCCTCAGTTCCCCGACTGTTCCCTCTGTTCCCCGACTGTTCCCTCTGTTCCCCGACTGTTCCCTCTGTTCCCCGACTGTTCCCTCTGTTCTCCGACTGTTCCCTCTGTTCTGACTGTTTCATTGGTTCCCCAGCTTTTCCCTCTGATCCCGACTGTTCCCTCTGTTCCCTGACTGTTCCCTCTGTTCCCCGACTGTTCCCTCTGTTCCCCGACTGTTCCCTCTGTTCCCCGACTGTTCCCTCTGTTCTGACTGTTTCATTGGTTCCCCAGCTTTTCCCTCTGATCCCGACTGTTCCATCTGTTCCCCGACTGTTCCCTCTGTTCCCCGACTGTTCCCTCTGTTCCCCAACTGTTCCCTCTGTTCCCCGACTGTTCCCTCTGTTCCCCGACTGTTCCCTCTGTTCCCCAGCTGTTCCCTCTGTTCCCCAGCTGTTCCCTCAGTTCCCCGACTGTTCCCTCTGTTCCCCGACTGTTCCCTCTGTTCCCCGACTGTTCCCTCTGTTCCCCGACTGTTCCCTCTGTTCCCCGACTGTTCCCTCTGTTCTGACTGTTTCATTGGTTCCCCAGCTTTTCCCTCTGATCCCGACTGTTCTCTCTGTTCCCCGACTGTTCCCTCTGTTCCCCGACTGTTCCCTCTGTTCCCCGACTGTTCCCTCTGTTCCCCGACTGTTCCCTCTGTTCTGTTTCATTGGTTCCCCAGCTTTTCCCTCTGATCCCGACTGTTCCATCTGTTCCCCGACTGTTCCCTCTGTTCCCCGACTGTTCCCTCTGTTCCCCAACTGTTCCCTCTGTTCCCCGACTGTTCCCTCTGTTCCCCGACTGTTCCCTCTGTTCCCCGACTGTTCCCTCTGTTCCCCAGCTGTTCCCTCTGTTCCCCGACTGTTCCCTCTGTTCCCCGACTGTTCCCTCTGTTCCCCAGCTGTTCCCTCTGTTCCCCGACTGTTCCCTCTGTTCCCCGACTGTTCCATCTGTTCCCCGGCTGTTCCCTCTGTTCCCCGACTGTTCCCTCTGTTCCCCGGCTGTTCCCTCTGTTCCCCGGCTGTTCCCTCTGTTCCCCGACTGTTCCCTCTGTTCTGACTGTTTCATTGGTTCCCCAGCTTTTCCCTCTGATCCCGACTGTTCCATCTGTTCCCCAGCTGTTCCCTCTGTTCCTGACTGATCCTCTGTTCTCATTCCTGTACTTCGCTGCATGTGCTGTGCCCCATCCCATCCTGAGGTGACCCTGCCATTCTATTTCCACTGAGGGGGCCACAGGTAAGGACTGAGGGCAACCCCAGCCCCCACCCCAAGCATCCCATAGCTCAGCTGAATGTTGGGAGAGAAGCGCATGGACCATCCTGCCCCTACCCGCAGCCTCCAGCTGGCCTGCTGTTTCCTGTCCTTAAAATGGGGACTGAGCATTACCTGTCTTGGCTGGGGTTGAGGGTGAGGTGATGGGGTGTGGGTCCCCATGTGCTGAGTGACCCTGGTTTCCCTGGGTCCTAGTAGGGTGGGAAGAGCCCTCCCAAAGCCACTCCACGGTGCAGGCCGGCTTGGGGAAGGGCTGATGTGACCGCAGGGCATAGACCACCTTCAGGAAGGGCTGAGGTGTCCTTGGACTGGGGCGTCTCAGGGCCAGGCTGGCCTTCAGGGCCTGCTCTCAGGACAGGCCGGAGGACCCCACTGTGGGGATCTGGGGCTCTGAGCCAAGAGAGCCTGGCGGGCTGCGCCCACCTCCCTCACTCATTACTATTGTTAATTAAGACTGTCTCCATTATAGGGCTAATTAACAATTAGCATAAACATAATTAGCCAGCACTGACATTTAACTCATTACATTGTTTAAATAATTTTCGGAAATTGCCCCCAGTGCATTCTGTCAGCTTGCAATAATGGCTGCACTTTGTCATGTAAATTAAATGACATTTGTGTTGTTACTGTCCCACACTGGGAGATGGTCACCCCCGCCTCTACTGTCTTTCTGGCATCACAACCACAGCTGGCTGTGAGCAGCCTGGGCTCCCCACCATCGCCGCACTGTGGGTCGCAGAGGGCTCCACACCTGGCCCCACCATTCTGACCTCAGGGCGCGAGGGAATTCCCACACTGTGTGCTATGGCCCCCGCCCCAGGGACCAGGGGACCACAGGCGTTCTGCGGGGAGGAACTGACGCCCGGGCCTGGAGAATTCCTACCATCTCAGCTTCTGGAAAGTTCTGGATGCCTGGGTCCAATTCTCTTGGTGTGTGGAGCTGGGTGCCCCCAGGCTTGGCCCTGCAGCCAATCTTCCCCAGAGTTCTGGAGGCTCCGCAGGGCTGGTCCGGCAGGTGCAGGGAGCAAGGCCCTCCTGATGTGGGGTAGCTGTGGGCTGCCATGCTGAGGACCCGGCTGGACACACCCAGGGCCGCAGGCCAATGGGCCTCTCAGCCTGCAGCCTCCAGCCCCGAGTCCTGCCAGTGACCATTACTACAGGGGCTGCTGGGGGCCTCCTCACACCCTCCTGGGAGCCCTGGTCCACACGGGAGGGACCCTTCTGACCAGGCCCCAGGGGGACGATGGCCCCCAGCTCGGCCAGCACTGGGCAAGGCAGTCCCAGGACATTAGCCAAACCCGTCTGCCTTCCAGGCCTTCCCCGCCACCAGCACCCACACCGATGACTGTCCATGCTGACCATCCCCACTGACCATCCACACCAATCTGTCCACACTGGCCGTCCACACTGATGACCATCCACACTGATGATTTTTACTGACCATCCACACTGTCCATCCTCCTTCCCTCCCTGTTCTGGCTCTGATGTAGGCGCCACTGGGGCCCTGTGTGGCCCTCCCATCACCAGCTCCCTCCACTTGTTCTTTCCTCCCCCCATCCTATCCCTTCATTTTGTCACTGTGGGCAGCATCTGAAGCGGGGCTCAGTGCCCCCTCCTGCCTGGTCCTGCCTGCTCTCAGGGTGACCTCTGTGGACCATCATGGTACTGTCCACCCGGTACCCTGCTGTGTCCCCGGGGAGGCTGGCGGTGCTCCCTGCCCTGCTGGGCTGTCCCTCCTGCCCTGCTTCGACACTGGCTGCCCAGCGTCACCCCAGGCTCCCTAGGTCCTGCTGCCCTTCTGCTCCATGGCCCCTCCCAAGGCAGGTGCCACCAAAGGCCTGGAGGATAGTCATGGCCACCTGCTGCTATGCCAGCACTGGCGGAGCACCTGTGCACGTCCCTAGCCCCAAGGACAGCAGGTGGACACCAAGTCTAGTCCCAGAGTGACCACTGTCAGCCCCCTTCCCAGGCAGAGCTAGTGGCCTGTGGCCCAGGGCAGCTAAATCAATGTTCCACATGTTGTTGGGACCCGGTTCAGGCTGTTAAGTGCTTGTCAGCGTCCACAGCCCTCTCGCGACTCTATAAAATTCCTGAGAATTATAGGAGTGCCGGGGTCACATAATTCATTGCACAGTAGATTTAACTTGGCGGCCAGTAATTCATATTTGTGGCGATAATATTGTTTTCCACTTTCCAAGAGTTATCGCCATGTCTCCTTTCCAGGTCACTATGGATATCAAAAATCAATTTGGAAAGATGGATACCGTCAGGGAATAAAGCATGAAGACGCGGCCTCCCCCTTGCCATCCCGCTCCGAGCACCGGGCGCTGCCTGCCGCCCTGGCTCCTGAACCTCAGCAGGGCTCTGATCGCTCATCCAGGACGCGACTGGGAAGTCACGCTGCGTGCTCACAGCCCTGCGCTGCTCCCTGGAGCCCGCCTCTGTCCCCACCTCCTCCAGCCTGCGTGGCTCAGGTGCCTCGGCGCTGCTCCAGTTGCTCTGGGGCTGTCTGGAAGGCTGGGCCCCCCACTCCAGGCTGGGGAAACAGTGGCTGCTCAGGACCTCACGAGCTCGGCCCTGCTGCCAAGTAGCCCGGTAACCACCCCTGGAGTAGGTGATGCTGGGTGACACCAGCTCTCTGGAGAGGCCACCTTGTGCGTCCCGGGGCCCAGGGAAGAAGGGACCCAGACCCTGCCCTCCAGCCCAGGGGTGCACAGTGGCCAGAGACAGAGGTGTCTGCTGGGCCCTAGGGGACAGCTTCACGACTCTGTGCCGGCCCCCATCACACCCATGTGCCGCTCCCATGTTCTTGAACCCCAGTGTGGCTTAGAGGGCCACCTCGGGGGACAGAGTCCCACCAGCACAGGGACCAAGAGCACTGAGCTGGTGGGGAAGGAGGATGTCACAGCAGGGACCCACCCAAACCCTCTCAGGCCCCAGCAGAGCTTCACTGGAATGTGCAGAGATGTCATTGCCCCAACAAGGGCACCCTGGAGGCTGGGGACAAGGAAGACCAGCTCAGTGTTGCCAGCGGATATCATCCAAGAGCCTGGCATCTGTGTGGTTTCCAGAAAGGCTCTGTCCTCAGGGCTGCCCGGGGTTCCCGAGGTGTACAGGAGGCAGTTGGGTGTCAGGGTTCACATCTGGGTGAACCCCAAAGCCTCATGGTAGCGTAGGTGGGGTCTTGGGTGGTGACTGGTTCATGGGACACCATCTCCTGGGTGGGTTCGTCCTCTGATGTGTTCATCCCGCTTGTGCTGTGGGAAGGTGGCATCTGGTCCGGAAGGGTGGCCTGGGGCTGCTTGGAGGAGTCTCCCCCTCGCTGCTCCCTCTGCTCACCCGCCGCCATGCAGGGAGCAGCTTCACTCCACAGTGCCCCTGCCATGCAGCCTGCTTGGAGCAAAAATAACCCTCTCCTCTAAGTCTCTGTGTCAGGGTCATGATGAGAAGGTAACGGAGACCGTGGGAGGGGCCGGGTGTGAATGGTGAGCATGCCAGCCGTGGGCTAGGAACCTGCGGTGTGTCCCAGGCTGGCTGTGTGCTGTGGCCCAGGGCATGCTGGTGCCGAGGGAGGGTGGAGGTGAGTTCGTCCAGTTGAGCCAAACCTTCAGGGAGTCTCCAGGCACTGTAGGAACCCCAGACCCTCTGAGGCCAGGCAGGACTCCCCTTCCTGTGCCAGAGAGGGGTCCCCACAGGTGCCTGCTACCTCTGCAGCCTGGCACGGTGTCCCCTCTTGAAGAGCCCCCCACCCCAGCTAGTCTCACCCCCAGTCTGGTGAGACCAGGCGTGCCCTGGCAACTCCAGTGGACCCAAGTGCCCTGTGGCATCACAGGGGATGGGAGTACACGTGGGATTCCCGCGGTCTCAGTCACTTTCCTGTAACCGGGACACAATACCCAGCACCCTCAGCTTAATGGTGTCTAGGCTCAGTCCATGGTCAGCTGGTCCAAGGCAGCACCGGCCTGGCCGAGAAAAGGTGCTCAGCCAGCAGCGGTTGGTGTTCTGTGGGAGCAGGAGGGAGATGGACATCCTTCCAGGATGTGCAGCAGAAACCCCGTCCAACCAGGCCCCCCATGAACCACTCCAGTGTGGGCCACGCCCCATGATCCAGTCACCTTCCCAGCACAGGCTTTGGGGACCTTTTAGATCTCAGCACAGCACACATGTACGCAGTCTGCAGCAGGCTCAGGTGTGGGTAGCAGCCCACAGGTCTGGCAGGGGCTTTGTGCAGTCTGCGCTTGGAGGAAATGGTGCTTGAGCACCCCAAGCTCTGATCCCCTGCCCCATGCTTCCCAGGGGTGGGACAAGCAGGCTTAATTACACAGCAGCTAATGCCTTCCAGGAGACCGGCTGCAGGGACACTGGGATATTGGCCCATGGATCACTGTCCAGTGAGGGCTGTGGACGCCCGGCCCTGCCGCCGGAGGAATCTCGCTGGCCGGTCAGCACTGTGCTGCCCCCACCAGAACGCAATTTCATCCAGGTCGCATTTAATTAAGAAAAGAGGGCTGCAGAGGAACAGGCGGCAGGGATGCTGGATGAGAACAGAATTAAACTCTGTCCTGCTCCACAGCCAGCTGGTGAGGCTCTCATGGCCCATGCTGGGTGCTGGGTGACCTCAGGCTGGGGGACATCTGGGGCCTGTGGGTGGTGGCTTGGAGCAGAGCTCAGGGCGGGGGGTCCCAGGGAGGCCTATGCCCTCCTGGTAAGGTGGATACCACGCAGGCGTCAGGGGATCTGGGGACTAGAGGCCAGCAGGACTGGCTGGGCATGCTGGGCCCCAGGCTGTGTGCTGTGCCTGGCATCTAGGCCCTGGCCTGTCAGGGTCCCTTGACCTCCTGTGCTGCCCCCACCCCCACCCCCAGCTAAGCATCTGTTTGTGGTGGGAGGAGGTGGGGGATCCACAGGGCCTGGGGCTGGATTTGGCAGGAGTCAGCCAGTTGGGGTCCTCACACCAGGGCCCTGGGGGGCTGCGTGTTGGCTGCTGATGCAGTCTCAGAATCCATGGGAGCCCCAGGTCCCAGAGGCCATGTCTAGTCATGCCTGGCCTAGGGACAGCAGGCCCACCTGGGCCACTGGGGTGAGCCCCTCTGAGTCACCTGTGGATAGACTGACTGTGGTGTCCCCACCTGTCACCTGGGCCCCATGAGGACAAGCCCTGTACTGGTCCTGGTGACCCTGGACCAGCAGGTCCTCCCTGGCCATCGCCTATCTTCAGACACAAGCTGTCCGGGGCTGCCGGGCCCCCAAAACGGCTGCCGCCCAGCCCAGTACCCACACTGGGTGACCACAGCCCGCAGCCTTGGGCCAGGAAGGGCCACAGCACACATGCAGCCCTTCTTTGTGGCTTTGAGCGGTGGTGGCTGCCACTCTGGGCAGGGGAGACCCATCCTTCTGTGGGTCATGGGTGAGAACCCAGACATGTCAGTTGCTTGGCAGAGGGGGGAGGACACAGTCCAGACCAGGCCCCTCCATAGCAGCATGGAGGCAGCCAGCACCAGAGGGTCCCCTGTAGCCAACCAGACCTGAAGCTTCCCGGAGCCACCAAGATGCTGTGGACAGCACAGCACTAGCACCTGCCCAAGCTCTGGGCAGCCACCTGAGCCCGTGGGCCCCTGCCTGTCCTTTGCTGGGCACCGGGAGGGGCTGCTCTTCCCAGAGGGCTCCTTGGTCTGCAGGCCCTGCTGTCCACAAGAAGAGCTGTCTCGCCCACTCTGCAAACTGTAAACGCCTCATTTCCACCCAGTCCACGGGACCTAATTGCTCCCTGGCTGGACCGGGGCGTAGTGCTCCCTGACACACTGAACGAACGTGGCCAGTGGGAGCCTGACGGGGAAGCCAGCAACACTGGGGGGAGCTGCACCGTCCCCGCCCACAGTCACCAGACGAGGGATGTGCAGGGCGCCCCCAGCCTCACAACAGAGTGGGACACAGGGCTGTGTCAGATGGGACAGCGCTGGAGCTCGAGCACAGCCAGGCCGGGGGTGGGGGAGCCTCATGCCCGGGGTGTGCACCACCTTCCCTTGCTTGCCCCCTGGCTGGCAGCCCCAGCCCAGTGCCCTCCATCCGGTCCCCCCTGCCAGCAGCCCCATTCTCCTCTTGCTTGAAGCCACCACCACCTGGTCCTCAGCTCAGTCTTGGGGTTTAATCTGCTCCAGCACCCCGGCCCTGCTCACTCATTGCCAGTCCTGTGTCTCCCTGCAGCCCCATCCCCCTTCCTCTCTGGGCCAGGCCAGCCCTTTCCGGTATAGAACCACGCACAGCAGCCGGTCCCTGCCTCAGTGTGACTTCAAGAGCTGCATGGAGGGCCACTGGGGGCCCAAGGCTGGCACCGTGCAGACCCATGTGTGACCCCCAGTGCTGTCCAGGGCAGGGACAAGGATGTGCGCTGATGGCCAGGTGGCAGGGTCTGGGAGCATAGGGCCCCCCAGAACTCAAGTGGTCACAGAGGAGGAAGAGGGCGATAGAGCTTCCTGGACAGGGGGCAAAGGGCTCTGGGATGCTGACCTGGGGGCCAGCTCCTCCGTCTGACCCCACTGTCGCCAGAGGTTGGGACCTGGGGGCTGCCCAGCATGGGAGGCAGGGGGAGCACTGGCAGCTCTTCCATCGAGTTCATCTGCTCGTCTTGCACCTGGCAGCTGCGTGTGCCTGATGAGGCTAAGGAGATCTGTGAGGAAGACCCTATTGATTTTAATTACCCAGAAACAGCCCACAGGGACAAAGGACTTTGGCTGTTTATTTAGCTGTGCTGTGCTGTGCTATTGTGGAAGGAGAGATCAAATCAGCTACCCTCATTATTACTATAATAATAAGGCCAAAACACTGCTCCAGGCCGAAGGCATTTTTTTAAAGCAATAACCTCACCCCCTCACACCCCTCCTCAGCGGCTTGAGCAACAAGGAGCAATTACATGCTGTCGATATTAATTCAATTAAATCCAGGTTATTTATTGGGTATTATGGAAAAGGATTCTCTGGCCCTGCAGAGAGAGGCACGGCTGGGGAATGAGTGGGACTGGAAGCCTCCAGCAAAATTGATTGTGGGCACTAGCCAGAAAACCAGCAGGCTGCAAGGAGGGGAATTGGGGGCGATGTGGCTGCTTAGGTGGCACTTCTGTGACAGGGCCGGAAGTCAGCTTGGAAGGGTTTGAAGCCTGGATCTTCTACAACCAGCTGTGTGGCCTTGAGCAAGCCATTGGGCCTCTGGCCCTTGACATTGCAACTGAAGACTGGTTTTGGAGGATGATGGTGACAGTAGTGATGTTGACAATGTGGTAGTGACAGTAAAGATGATGGAGTAGATCATCTAGAGGTTGATAGCAATGACAACAATAGCGATGGTGGTCATGTTGGTGATAGTGATGATGGTGGCAATGGTAGTGATGGTGATAATGGTGATGATGGTGATGGTGGTGATGGTGATGATGGTCGTGATGGTGATGGTGGTGATGATGGTAGTGATGGTGATGATGGTGATGATGGTGATGGTGGTGATGGTGGTGATGATGGTGGTGATGGTGGTGATGTGATGGTGTGATGGTGGTGATGGTGATGGTAGTGATGGTGAGTGGTGATGGTGGTAGTAATGAAGATGGTGGTGATGGTGATGGTGATGATGGTGGTGATGATGGTGACTATGGTGATGGTGAAAACTGGGCCCCACCTCTTAAAGGTCCATAGCACCCCTCAGTATCACTACCATGGGGACCACTACACAAGGACCTTTAGGTGATGATGAGGTGACGATGGTGGCTGAAGGTGACAGTAATGATGTTGATGATGGTAGTGGTGATGGTAAAGATGATGAAGGAAAGCACTGAGAGGTGTATGGAAATGACAAAAATGGTGGTGGTGATGGTGGTGGAGGTATTAGTAAAGATTATGGAGATCACTGTTGGGTTGATGGCAGTGATGAAGATGATGATTGCTGTGGTCTGGAAGCAGCTGTGTGTGCCCCCACAGGTTCATTAGTCAGAAGCTTGATCCCCAGTGTGGACACTGAAAAATGGAACCATTAAGGAGTGGCGCTTAAGCCAGATGCCATGGTGCACACCTGTAATCCCAGCTACTTGGGAGGCTGAGATATGAAGACCATGAGTTTAAGGCCAGCCTTGGCAACTTCACAAGACTGCCTCAAAAAAAACCCCAAAAGTGGGGCCTACTAAGAGGCTGTTAGGTCACAGAGTGTGGCCCCAGAAGGATTAGCACAGTTTTCGTGAGACCCCAGTCTCTGGCTTCCTGTCTTGTCACATCATCTCTCCCTCTCTCATGTGCTCCCAAAGATGCCAGCTGCCATGAGGTGACAGCCAGGGGGACCTTCCCTAGGGCTGATGCCATGTGGTTTGGACTAGCAACCTCTAAAACTGTGATTTAAATAATCCTTGCTTCTTTGTAAAGCACCAAGGTTTCAGTATTTCATTACAGTGACAGAAAGCTGAATAGCACGATGGTGGTGATTCTGGCAAGGATGATGAGGACTGTTAGTCGCTTCCCTTCACAGTTAGACAACCAAGACAATTCAGAGAAAAGATGTATTTGGCTTAGGATTCTGGAGAGTCAGTCCAGTGTTGGGTCCCCATGGTTTTGGGCCTCAGGTGAGGATGCCAGATGACAATGGAGGGAACAGTGTGTATTCACACCACAATCCAGGGGGCAGAGAGAAACGGGGAGACTGACTCCCACAGTCCCTTTTGAGGGCACCCTGCCATGCCCTAAGGACCTTCTGCCGGCCCCAGCTCTCAAAGGGCGCAGCACCTCTCGCCCTGCTCCGTTGGTATTATGGCTTAGGTCTGGGGTGTCCCTCAAAAGCCCTGGGTTTTGAAGGTGATTGAGTCACAGGTACGTGTGAGTGGGAGACGGAGCCTGGTGGGAAGAGGCGGTCGCTGGGGTGTTATCTGGAAGGGTGTGTGTCCCTCCCAAGTGCTTCCCTTCTCTCTCTGCTTCCTGGCCACCGTGCCGTGAGCAGCTGTCCTTTGCCACCCTCTTCTACCACGCTGTTTTCCCCTTGAAGCCGGCCGGCCATGCATAGACAGAGCTCTGAACCGATGAGCCAAGGTAAACCTCTCCTCCTTTAAGTTACAAGTGTTGGGAATCATGTCTCAGTGGCAAGAAAAGTGACAAAGATGTCTTGGGGACCAGGACTTTAACATGTGGACCTTTGGGGAACATCTGTCTGAACAACAGCAGTGGTGACTGCAGCAGTCAGCAAGTGCGGGTGCTGATAAGGACACTGGTGCTGTGGTAGGCAGACATAGGTTGTCATGGTGCTGGTGGTGGCATGGTGATGGATCAATACAGGCTGTCATGGTGGTGTTGGGGATGGTGTTCCTGGTGATAGTGGTGATGGTGATTGGTAATGGCAATGTGGTGGTGGCGGGTGAATATGGGTGATTACGAGGGTCCCTGTCTTTCTGACCTCACGCTGTTGTGATGAGTCTAAGTGGGCCATGGGTTTTCAATTCCTTGGTAGGGCACAGGGCAAAGGCTGTGCATCAGACAGGAGTCCCAGCTGCAAGGCCACGGTGAGCCTTGGGACCTGTGCCATGGGGGCTCTGAGCGGCCACGTGTCAGCCCAGTGCAAGGGAGGACAGGTGCCTATGAGGTGACACTTCATGCTACAGGCTGACAGTGCAAGTGGCTGCCATGCTGGAGGCAGAGAGGAGTGTTTAGGGTGGGGTGCCCGGTAGGTCCTGGGCACTGCACCAAAGGAGCTTACTGAGTGGCTTGTTTAACCTCACAACTGCTCCAAGGGCAGGGACCTGTTGGTGACCAGGTGCTCTTGGTGTACTTGTTTCTTTCTTTCTTTTTTTTTTTTTTGTGGGTACCGGGGGTCGACCTCAGGACCTCGTGTGCCAGCAGGCGCCCGTGCCGCTGAGCGATATCACCGGCCCTGTTTTCGTATGTGGGTTCCGGGAGTCAAACTCAGGACCTTGCGCTTGCCAGGCAGGCGCCCATGCCACTGAGCCATCTCACCGGCCCTTGGTGAACTTGTTTTTTATTCCCACTGGCCGGCAGGCAGAGTTGTGAGCACCTTCTTCCACTTTGTGTCACATGGGTGTCGCAGGTGGTCATGGCACGAGTGTCTTCCCATTGTGTAGAGCAGACACGGAGACTCTGAGAGCAGAGGGTCCACACCACGCCCCTTTCCTCCAGAGCTTGGCTGGCAGGACAGAGAGGCAGGGTCTCAGGGCCTGAAGGCTGGACGGGCTCTGCAGAGAGCCCTACCTATTTCTGTGGAGCCCTGGAGGTGGAATCCCAGGGGCTGGGCTCTGTTTGCGGCGTGGCTGAGGTGACAGGGTTCCAGGTGGACCCGGCTGGGCAGAACATCGGTTGGGCATGGGACCTCCAAAGCCACAGGGGAAGAGGGGGCGCAGAGTACAGACGGGTGGAAGCCCCGGTCCTGGAAGTGACCGCATTGTACTCACACATGCACACGGGGCCCAGAGCAGCGAGGCCCACGCTCCCCAGACAGAGACCAGCATCACAGGCTCCAGGATCCTCCTGTGCTTCCAGCTCTGGGTGTGGCCAGCGTCCTTGGCCTCGGCTGGCTGGGCCGGTCACCCTATCTTCGCCCCTCCCGACACAACCCGGGTCCCTGTGACTGTGCTTTCCCCCCCCTACGGAATCCATCACAGGGGAGGGCCACCCTGCTCCATTGTGACATCCTCTTATGTTGTTATATCTGCGGGTCCCTGCTCCACATTCCCAGGCCTTTCAGCCCAGCAAGCTGTGACACGCCAGCCTGTACTGGGTCCAGGAGTCGTGGAGGTGATCACTGAGTTGCTGGGTGAGGTGAGATCCGCTGCTACGACCTTCGTAGAGGTCATGGCCCTCACGTGCCCTTCTCCCTGTCCCTGCACACTCAGACAGCATCCTCTTCCATGGCCTTGAGTCTCGGCCAGGGCCGACATCATCAAGGGGGTGCCTCTGGCTCCCACAGTGGCTGTGAGCAGCCTATGTTGGACACCGTGTCTAACCGGCCGAGATTGACCTGTTTGGGGCTCCTCGCTGCAGCTGAGCGATTTGATCCGAGCTGCAGACAGCAGTCGGGGCGGTAATTGGATGTTATGAGATCGGAGGGCCACTCTCGTGGAGGGGCGGCTCAGTGGCTGCGGGCAGCAGAGGATAGTGCGGCTACCGGTGGGTAGGTGGGGCGGGGCTGCCACTGGCCAGGGGAGATAAGCCCCTGTCCTCGGCCTAATCTGCTGGGGTCACCGACAGAGCCTGCGGCAAGATAGAATGAGTGTGGCCTTGTCCAGCTACTGCCAGTCCCAGCCGCCAAGGGAGTGCCGTGCAATTAGGTTTAAATATCCATTTCATGCCACGCAGGGCAGGGGGTGGGCGGGCATCACCTGCTGCCATCCTGGGTGTTTCTTGCCAGCCTCAACTTTGCAAGAAAGGGTGGGTGCCCCAGACAGGATGTCCAGCCGGGGGGGACGCTGGCTCGCCTCTTCTGTAGCAGTGCAGGAAGGGTCTGCGTGCCCTGGTACCCAGGCTCCCTGCACCATGTCTCTCCACCCTGGCCAGGGTCCCTGCTTCTGGGAAGCAAGAGGGATGGGGAGGGCCAGGCTGCACCCCAAGGCGATGGCAGGTGTGGATGGCAGGTGATGACGCAGGTCCTGAGGGCCTGCTGCAGGAAGAGGGGCTCTGACCTGACCTTTGCACGAGCACTTGGCCGGTGTGTGTGTGTGTGGGCGCCCTTGCTGGCGTCCTGTGTGCAGGGACAGGGACACTGCTGAGATCCCCAGGAGGCTGCCCACAGTGCCTGGCGTCCAGGCCTGGGAGCTTCAGGGAGCTGCGTGTGAACCTGGACTCCACTGCCAGCCCTGGCTTGGTGTGTGGGCCCTACTGCGGGGCCCGGCCACCACCTTGGGACCCAGGGACTGACTCCGAGGGCCCAGACTCCAGCATGCTGGGTGCTCAGAGAGTCTCAGCAGGGTGCAGGGCCTGGCTCACGGCTCAGTCCCAGGCTGGGGCTTGTCTGCCTGTGCTGGGGGTAAGGCCCTCTGCCCCCCCGCTGGTGATGGCCTCTCCAGGTGCCCAGCGTGCACTCACCGCTCTGTGCCACCTGGGAGCTGCCAGGTGGGGCCTGCCCAGTGGCCCAGGATGACCGAATGTCACCAACGTCACTGCAGGAGGTGCTGGCCGGTGGGGGTGACCCGGTGTCCACGGCTGCCCACCCGGCTCTCACCCAGTGGTGTGCCACAGCCGCAGGCAATTTATCTCCGTCTCCCCGCTCTTAAACCACTTTTATCAAAATTGGCGGTCACACTGCGCTGAACCGTGGTGGCCTCAATCTTAAACGCTGTGCTGCAGATTTTAATTTGGGGAAGATTAATGTGCTGGTGGTGTCTGCAGTGCCATTATCGGGCCTGACGGGTGTCAGCGTCCCTGCCGCACCCATCCCCTGTCCCCATGTCCGCGGGCCCTGCTAGGGGCTGGTGTGAGCCCCAGGTTGGGGGTGGGGACATGACCTCTCCCACTGGACCAGGTGTCCCCTCCTGGCAGGCAGAGGGCACCAGGTGTCCCTGGCCACTCCTTCCTGGGCCTGGGACCTCACGCCCTTTGAGCCAGGGCCCTGGTAGTGTGTGTCTCTGTCCCCAAGTCTGGGGGCTTTTGTCCCCCTGCCCTTGCTGCCCTTTGGGTGGGCCGCTGGGACCCCGCACTCTTTCCTGCTCAGCAACAGAGGTGGGCAGCGCTGCCCTGGACCTCCATCCCCTGCTGGGCTGCCCCCTCCACCCCTGCAGTTCCCATCCACCGCAGGCCTGGTGCACACCTGTGTCCCGCAGCCCCGATGCTGCTCGGGCTCTGTTTAAACCCTAACCACCCCCAGCAGCCTCACTGTCCCCTCCTCCACCCTTGTGCATCGTGAGCAGCCACAGACGTGCCCAAGTCTTCTGTTATTCATCACTATCTCCCTGCAGGATGGCGAGGGGCTGGTGAGCACTGATACTTGCTGAGTGCTGAGTGCTGGGCACCCTTTCTCAGAGGGACTGGCCTGAGCAAGGAGGACACAGCTCCTCTGGGGCTTCCAGGGCTGCCCCAGACAAAGCCCAGCCAGAGCCAGGGTTGGGGGGCCAGTGAGGGGCAGGGAGCCTGGGCTCTGGGCTCTGGCCTGGCCCACCTGCCCGCCCTGTCCACACAGGGCCCAGGACAGGCCCTCCACGATGCTGCTCTCCCACGGTAGGAGACCAGAGCCCTGAGTTTCCAGCCCTGACTGGCCGACGGGCCCCCTCTGGCTCACCGTGGTGTCCTCCAGTGGGCTGCATTCTGTCTTTATTTTGTTTGTTAAGCAAAATCTGACTCCAACATCTCCACAGTTTCCTCAACTGTCTCCTCTTGCTTCAGGTGACGCAGGGTCCTTGCCAGGCCTGTGTTTCACAAGAGCTCTTTACCTGCGTAACTGCAGCCATTTGTATTGTTCCGAAGTTGTTCCATTAGTGTGTGCTTGCCACGCAGAGAGCTCGCTGTCACCTGGGCACAGGCGCAGACACAACACACACCTCGGCCACGCAGAGAGCTCGCTGTCACCTGGGCACAGGTGTAGACGCACCACACACCTCGGCCACGTAGAGAGCTTGCTGTCACCTGGGCACAGGTGTAGACGCACCACACACCTCGGCCATGCAGAGAGCTCACTGTCACCTGGGCACAGGCACAGACGCACCACACACCTCGGCCACGCAGAGAGCTCGCTGTCACCTAGGCACAGGCACAGACGCACCACACACCTCAGCCACGCAGAGAGCTCGCTGTCGCCTGGGCACAGGCGCAGACACAACACACACCTCGGCCACGCAGAGAGCTCGCTGTCACTGGGCACAGGCACAGACGCACCACACACCTCGGCCACGCAGAGAGCTCACTGTCACTGGGCACAGGCACAGACGCACCACACACCTCGGCCACGCAGAGAGCTCACTGTCACCTGGGCACAGGCGCAGACACAACACACACCTCGGCCACGCAGAGAGCTCGCTGTCACCTAGGCACAGGCGCAGACGGACCACACACCTCGGCCACGCAGATAGCTCACTGTCACCTGGGCACAGGCGCAGACACAACACACACCTCGGCCACGCAGAGAGCTCACTGTCACCTGGGCACAGGCGCAGACACAACACACACCTCGGCCACGCAGAGAGCTCACTGTCACCTGGGCACAGGCGCAGACACAACACACACCTCGGCCACGCAGAGAGCTCGCTGTCACCTGGGCACAGGCGCAGACGCACCTCACCTCGGCCACGCAGAGAGCTCGCTGTCACCTGGGCACAGGCGCAGACACACCTCACACCTCGGCCACGCAGAGAGCTCGCTGTCACCTGGGCAGAGGTGCAGATGCACCTCACACCTCGGCCACGCAGAGAGCTCGCTGTCACCTGGGCACAGGCGCAGACGCACCACACACCTCGGCCACGCAGAGAGCTCGCTGTCACCTGGGCACAGGCGCAGACACACCTCACCTCGGCCACGCAGAGAGCTCGCTGTCGCCTGGGCACAGGCGCAGACGCACCACACACCTCGGCCACGCAGAGAGCTCACTGTCACCTGGGCACAGGCGCAGACACAACACACACCTCGGCCACGCAGAGAGCTCGCTGTCACTGGGCACAGGTGCAGACACACCTCACACCTCGGCCACGCAGAGAGCTCGCTGTCACCTGGGCACAGGTGTAGACGCACCTCACACCTCGGCCACGCAGAGAGCTCGCTGTCACCTGGGCACAGGCGCAGACACAACACACACCTCGGCCATGCAGAGAGCTCCCTGTCACCTGGGCACAGGCACAGACGCACCACACACCTCAGCCACGCAGAGAGCTCGCTGTCACCTAGGCACAGGCACAGACGCACCACACACCTCAGCCACACAGAGAGCTCGCTGTCACCTGGGCACAGGTGCAGACACACCACACACCTCGGCCACGCAGAGAGCTCGCTGTCACCTAGGCACAGGCGCAGACGCACCACACACCTCGGCCACACAGAGAGCTCGCTGTCACCTGGGCACAGGTGTAGACGCACCACACACCTCGGCCACGCAGAGAGCTCGCTGTCACTGGGCACAGGCACAGACGCACCACACACCTCGGCCACGCAGAGAGCTCGCTGTCACCTGGGCACAGGCACAGACGCACCACACACCTCGGCCACGCAGAGAGCTCGCTGTCACTGGGCACAGGCACAGACGCACCACACACCTCGGCCACGCAGAGAGCTCACTGTCACCTGGGCACAGGCGCAGACACAACACACACCTCGGCCACGCAGAGAGCTCGCTGTCACCTGGGCACAGGCGCAGACGCACCTCACCTCGGCCACGCAGAGAGCTCACTGTCACCTGGGCACAGGCGCAGACACAACACACACCTCGGCCACGCAGAGAGCTCGCTGTCACCTGGGCACAGGCGCAGACGCACCACACACCTCGGCCACACAGAGAGCTCGCTGTCACCTGGGCACAGGTGTAGACGCACTTCACCTTGGTCACACAGAGAGCTCGCTGTCACCTGGGCACAGGTGCAGACACACCACACACCTCGGCCACGCAGAGAGCTCGCTGTCACCTGGGCACAGGTGTAGACGCACCACACACCTCGGCCACGCAGAGAGCTCGCTGTCACCTGGGCACAGGTGTAGACGCACCACACACCTGGGCCACGCAGAAAGCTCGCTGTCACCTGGGCACAGGTGCCGACGCACCTCACACCTTGGCCACGCAGAGAGCTCGCTGTCACCTGGGCACAGGCGCAGACGCACCTCACCTCGGCCACGCAGAGAGCTCACTGTCACCTGGGCACAGGCGCAGACGCACCTCACCTCGGCCATGCAGAGAGCTCGCTGTCACCTGGGCACAGGCGCAGACGCACCTCACCTCGGCCACGCAGAGAGCTCACTGTCACCTGGGCACAGGTGCAGACGCACCACACACCTCGGCCACGCAGAGAGCTCACTGTCACTGGGCACAGGCGCAGACACAACACACACCTGGGCCACGCAGAAAGCTCGCTGTCACCTGGGCACAGGTGCCGACGCACCTCACACCTTGGCCACGCAGAGAGCTCGCTGTCACCTGGGCACAGGCACAGACGCACCACACACCTCGGCCACGCAGAGAGCTCACTGTCACCTGGGCACAGGCGCAGACGCACTACACACCTCGGCCACGCAGAGAGCTCGCTGTCACCTGGGCACAGGTGCAGACACAACACACACCTCGGCCACGCAGAGAGCTCGCTGTCACCTGGGCACAGGCACAGACGCACCACACACCTCGGCCACGCAGAGAGCTCGCTGTCACCTGGGCACAGGCGCAGACGCACCACACACCTCGGCCACGCAGAGAGCTCGCTGTCACTGGGCACAGGCACAGACGCACCACACACCTCGGCCATGCAGAGAGCTCGCTGTCACCTGGGCACAGGCGCAGACTCACCTCACCTCGGCCACGCAGAGAGCTCGCTGTCACCTGGGCACAGGCGCAGACTCACCTCACCTCGGCCATGCAGAGAGCTCGCTGTCACCTGGGCACAGGTGTAGACGCACTTCACCTTGGTCACACAGAGAGCTCGCTGTCACCTGGGCACAGGTGTAGACGCACCTCACACCTTGGCCACGCAGAGAGCTCGCTGTCACTGGGCACAGGCACAGACGCACCTCACCTCGGCCATGCAGAGAGCTCGCTGTCATCTGGGCACAGGCGCAGACGCACCTCACCTCGGCCACGCAGAGAGCTCGCTGTCACCTGGGCACAGGCGCAGACGCACCACACACCTCGGCCACGCAGAGAGCTCGCTGTCACCTGGGCACAGGTGTAGACGCACTTCACCTTGGTCACACTCGCTGTCACCTGGGCACAGGTGTAGACGCACCACACACCTCGGCCACGCAGAGAGCTCGCTGTCACCTGGGCACAGGCGCAGACGCACCACACACCTCGGCCACGCAGAGAGCTCGCTGTCACTGGGCACAGGCACAGACGCACCACACACCTCGGCCATGCAGAGAGCTCGCTGTCACCTGGGCACAGGCGCAGACTCACCTCACCTCGGCCACGCAGAGAGCTCGCTGTCACCTGGGCACAGGCGCAGACTCACCTCACCTCGGCCATGCAGAGAGCTCGCTGTCACCTGGGCACAGGTGTAGACGCACTTCACCTTGGTCACACAGAGAGCTCGCTGTCACCTGGGCACAGGTGTAGACGCACCTCACACCTTGGCCACGCAGAGAGCTCGCTGTCACTGGGCACAGGCACAGACGCACCTCACCTCGGCCATGCAGAGAGCTCGCTGTCATCTGGGCACAGGCGCAGACGCACCTCACCTCGGCCACGCAGAGAGCTCGCTGTCACCTGGGCACAGGCGCAGACGCACCACACACCTCGGCCATGCAGAGAGCTCGCTGTCACCTGGGCACAGGCGCAGACTCACCTCACCTCGGCCACGCAGAGAGCTCGCTGTCACCTGGGCACAGGCGCAGACGCACCACACACCTCGGCCACGCAGAGAGCTCGCTGTCACCTGGGCACAGGTGTAGACGCACTTCACCTTGGTCACACTCGCTGTCACCTGGGCACAGGTGTAGACGCACCACACACCTCGGCCACGCAGAGAGCTCGCTGTCACTGGGCACAGGCACAGACGCACCTCACACCTTGGCGGCGTTTACTCCCCTGTGCTCTCTCCCTCCTTCCTCACCACCTTCCCGTCTCCAGACCGTCTAGGTCCTTTTTGTATACCTTTTATTTTATTCTTTATTTTTATTTTGTGTTTCCCATATTAGAGAAACCATGTGATGTTTAACTTTCTGTGCTTCATTTATTTCATTTACCATTCTGGTGTGAAGATTCATCCATTTTCCCAAAAATGACTCCAGTTAATCCTTTTTTTTTTTTTTTGTGAGTACCAGGGGTCGACCTCAGGACCTCGCACGCCAGCAGGCGCCTGTGCCGCTGAGCGATATCACTGGCCCTTTTTTCGTATGTGGGTTCCGGGAGTCGAACTCAGGACCTCGGCGCTTGCCAGCAAGTGCTTATGCCACTGAGCAATATCACCGGCCTTTTCTTTCCTTTATGTGGGATCCAGGAGTCGAACTCTGGACCTCGCGCTTGCCAGGCAGGTGCTTATGCCGCTGAGCTATCTCACTGGCCCGAACACATTTTCTTCATCCGTTCCTCTGTTGATGGGGGTGTTCCCTGGTAAACACACCCTGATTGGTGGTGGTGGTGGATCAAGGGCGAGGAGAGAGCAGGACGAGGACAGCAGGGTTGCCCGGGCCAGGATGCTGTGATGGGGGATGGGGGGTTGGTGGGGGTCAAACTGGGCCACAGAGGTGGGAAAGGAAGCGAGGCCTACCCAAGCCTGGAAGGCCATGCTCGGGGGCCTTTGCCGAGGTCCTGTGGCTGCTGCATGGAGCAGATGTGGCAGGAGGGCAGCTGCAGCCATCCAGGCATCAGACGGGATCTGGCCAGGTGTGTGGCCTAGAGCTGTGTGCAGTGTGGTGGGCGGCTCTGTGGGTGGGGCCAGTGCTCAGGGTCCCTCTCTGAAAGGCACCATCACCATGGGCCTCACCACGCCCACCCAGTGCCCAAGGTCTCCTCTGCCTCTGTCCACCTCTGTCCTCCCTTGGGCTCATGACAGTGCAGGGATAGTGTATCGCAGGGCAGCCAGCTCTCAGGACCTGGCTCCGAGACTCCATCTGAGTGCCCGATGGTGGGCCCAGCTGCCCAGTGGCTGCCTAGCTGCACCTGCTCTGGGCTGGAGCACAGGGTCCCCTTGGCCTAGCCTTAGGACCACCACTGCCCGCCACCTGTCTTTCTGCCTCAACTCCAACCTGAGGAAGATGGCCTGGGCTCAGTCCCGTCTCCTGTCCACCTCGTCCCCTCCACCCCACCTGCTCCAAGGACACTCTGCACTGCCCTGGCACTAGCCCCGGGGCTGGACGGGTCACCCTCGTGCCTCATGCTGCGGGCAGTGCAGCCCTGGCCCTGAGAGTCCCTGCTGCCTGCTCTCCGCCCCTTGCAGAGGAAAACCACCACGACTGTCTTTTACAACAGCCCAACAGGAGCTTGCAGTCCCCTCGCTGCCATCCCGGGAAACACCATTCGCAGGACTGGTGGGAGCTGGCGTGGGCCCAATTGGTGGAGAAAGTGCTGTGCACGTGGGGCCCTGGCACACCCTCGAGCACTTAGCAACTCATTAGCGATGCAATGAATCTGAGGCCTGTGGGCCAGGGAATCTCAGGGCTCAGTGTCCTGGCTGCCCACCAAGGCTGCGGTGTTGGGGCACAGACGGGCACCACTCAAGGCCAGGCGCCATCAAAGCAAGAGCCGCCAACTGTGGCAGCACCAGAAGCAGTGAAATGAGTTCGGCATCTTTCAGGGAACAAGTTATCGAGCTTACAGACTAAAATTTAACAGCCAAATAGAAATATGCAGGTGAAGGTACAATTAATTTTAATTACTAGACTATACACTGTTGGTTGCACAGCGATGAGTAAAATTAAAATGGCAATCACAATTAGAAAATCGCAACCTTATTGTGCAACAAATTAGTCACAAATTAGCAGTGTGAGCAGCATCCTGCCTCCCCTTACTGCCTTAGACCACTCCTACCTCCACGGCCTTCGTCCCCTGATGCCTGTCCACCCAGGAGCTTCTCTCTGCCGTGATCAGGGTGCCATTCCCAAGGAGGGCAGAGGCAAAGGGATACCTGTTCCGCAGCCTCGGTGGGATTTCCTGGGTGTGGTCATCGGTTTGGGGAACTCAGGTCCCTGGGCCCTGGCCTGATGTCTGGGCAGGGACCCAGGTGAGGAAGGGGACCACTCTCAGGTCACTGCCCCAGGGAGCACCCGGCTGTGGAGCCGTGGCCAGGTGCCTGGGCCCGGGGGGGGAGAGGCCTCTTGCAGGTTAGGGATATGGTTAAGTTGGGGTTGCGTTGGAGTCGGGGCGAGGGCTCCCCTTCTGTAGGTAGGTGCCCTTTCAGGTCACAGCCTCCTCAAGGTGAGGGCTTCCCTAGGCAGCTGCCAGCAGGACAGTTGGACACACAGGTGCCCTCAATACCCTTTCTGGCCCTGGGGACTAATGGGGGTCTCTGTGCACTTGCCACGGGATAAAGTAGCCCCTGGCTGCCCTCGACTGGTGTCTCCTCTCCTCCCCTGCTGTGGCACAGGGTTAGGGTCCCGGGGCCCCTGGGTCGGAGGCCTGGTCCCCACTTATGACACTGCTGGGAGGTGGTAGAGGCTCCCTGAGGAAGGGGCTAGGAAAGTCTCAGGCCACGTACAGGATGGAGAGACCTCGCGCTCCCCTCTGTCCTTGGTCTCATTCTCTCTTGCTTCCTGACCTCGAGGAGAGCAGTTCTGCCCCCCTCCCCTGGGGTGCCGTGGTCTACATTCATCTGTGCGCTAAGGACTGAGTCCAAGAAGGCTGCTCTGTGTCACTGTGTGCCCATGGCAGAGGCCGACACCAGGAGAGGCGGGAGGCTCTTGTGGCACAGGGGTCAAAGGGCAGGGCACACATGGCCAGAGCGGCACACACAGGCCATGTTGGGCACAGGCACAGCTGAGTACCACCCCCCAGCACCCTACTTTGAAAAAAGTCACTAGTGCCCCAATGTCTGAGGGCACAGCCCTGACCCAGAGCTACCTCAGAAACCAGAAGTGTGGCGGAAATTGCTTGCAGCGTCTCTGTTTCTGTCCCTGTCTCCATCCCCCTGCCTCAGTCTCTCTCTCCCCTCCCTCTTCCTGCTCCCAGAGGTGGAATTTTTGGCATAGGAAGGGAAACTACAGAAGCAAGCTGCAGCCCAGCACTGCGGTCACACAGGGCCAGGCACTGGCTGAGGCCCCAGTGGGGACGGCGCTGACCACAGAGGGGAGCAGCCCCTGCCCCGACCCAGGGGAGGGCTGGGAGCTTCTCAGTTTGCTGGGCTAGGCTAAGTCGGCAGCATCTCCCAGGCCAGGGACAGCGTTCCCAAAGGGATAGGCCAGCCTGTCCAGAGGTTGTCGGACTCTCCTGCGCCAAGTGCCAGGCCCTGTCCCAGAGAGCCTTTGCAGCTGACGTCCCATTGTGAGGGCCCCACTGTCCCTGTCATGCCACCCTGCCACCTCTCTCTGTGTCTCTGTCTCTCTCCTTTACTAAGCGTGGCCCACAAGGCTCAGGCACTGGTCTCTGTGCTTTCTAGAATGTTCCCAGTTTCATTTGTCTGTGGCTGCCAGAGGGTCCGGCCCAACCAGGAGGGAGCCAAGACAACGGTGTGTGTGTGTGTGTGTCCGTGGTGTGTGTGTGTCCGTGGTGTGTCTGTGTGTGTGACCATGGTGTGTGTGTGTGTGTGTGTGTGAGACTGTGGAGCATATGTGACCATGGTGTATCCATGTGTGTGACCATGATGTGTGTGTGTGCATGACCATGGTGTCTCTGTGTGAGCATGGTGTGTCTGTGTGTGTGACCGTGGTGTGTGTGTGACTGTGGTGTGTGTGTGTGACCGTGGAGCATGTGTGTGTGTGACCGTGGTATGTGTGTGACCGTGGTTTGTGTGTGACCATGGTGTGTGTGTATGTGTGTGAGACTGTGGTGTGTGTCCATGGTTTGTGTGTATGACCATGGTGTGTCTGTGTGTGTGACCGTGGTGTGTGTGTGACTGTGGTGTGTGTGTGACCGTGGTGTGTGTGTGACCGTGGAGCATGTGTGTGTGTGACCGTGGTGTGTCTGTGTGTGTGACCGTGGCGTGTGTGTGACTGAGTATGTGCGTGCGACCATGGTGTGTGTGTGCGTGACCATGGAGCATGTGTGTGTGTGACCATGGTGTGTGTGTGTGCGTGACCATGTATGCACACAGTTGTGCAGTGGGCACAGGTGGCTCTGACCAGGCCCAGCTGTGTGGTGCCCAACCTGTGCTAGGGCAGCAGCAGGGCACTGTGTGGCAAGGCAGGGAGCCGTGGTGGTGAATTTCAGCGTGGAGCTTGGACACACACGTGTGCCGCAGTGCCCGTCTCCCTGACCTCCTACTGTCTTGCGCACAGCTCTCGCTCACACCCTCCCTGGACTTAGCCAGGTCTGACTCACCAGGAACTTGCACGGTCAGGGCCCAGCAGGAAGCATCCTGCACGGGCTGATGGTGAGCTGGCAGGTATTGACAAAGGGTGATTTCCAAAGGTATGGGCAGAAGTGGGGGCGGCTGGGGATGGCAAAGTCCTGGGGCCACCACAGGGTGAAGCAGGGAGGGGTTGCCAGGCCACGCAAGGCCTGGGGGTAGACGCTGGCCTTGGGCACAGTTTCCGGCCCCAGTTGTGGTTTGGCTCTACAGCGTCCCTCTACGTTCCCATGTGCATGGAAGGTGACTGGATCCTGGGTGCTACCCTCACCCGTGGGCTCATCCAGGGGTGAGTTTAGCATCTGGATGGGCTGTTAGGAGGTGGGCCTGGGGGAAGTGGGTGCTGGGATGTGAGCCGGGTGTGTTTTCTCCCTGGGAAGAGATAGACCCAGGCCACCCCGCCAGTGACCCACTGCTTCCAACCAGCCCCACCTCCTGACGCACATCAGCCATAAACTCATAGTGGACTCATCCACCCCCACTCCAGGCACCTCCCAAAGCCCCACCACCGAGCACATGAGGCTTCACGGGGACAGCTAGACAGGAACCAGAGCAATCCTTCATCGGGCTGCGGAAAGTCTCTTCTATTCCCCTTTCTGAAGTATACGTAGATAGCTGTACTAAAGTGTATATATATGTATATGTATTCATGGTTTCATCTTGTCACATGATTTTTCTATAATTATTTTAATAGTCAAAGTTTTTTTTATTCTGTTAAGTAATGAATTACATTTATTTTTTAATATTAAACTAACAGGATTGTTCAGGTAAACTCCACTTGATTGTGATATATTATCCTTTACACATTGTTGGATTGTATTTCCTGAATTTTAAGAATTTTTGCATTTATATTCATAATGCATATTAGTCTGTAGTTTTCTAATGTCTGTTTCATAGAGTGCATTGGAAATTATTTCCTTTTTTTTTTTTATGCGGGTACTGGGAGTCGACCTCAGGACCTCGCGCTTGCCAGCAAGCACTTGTGCCGCTGAGCAATATCCCCGGCCCTTTTTTTCCTTTATGTGGATTGCGGGAGTCGAACTCAGGAACTCACGCTTGCCAGGCAGGTACTTATGCCGCTGAGCTATCTCACCGTCCCTGGAAATTATTTCCTTCTCTTCAATTCTCTACAAGGGTTTGTGTGGAACAAGCATTATTTCTTCTTTAAAACCTATTTGGTATTGGGGTTTTATATTTGGGAAGGTTTTTAGTTAGAAATTTAATCTTTAGTAGCTATAGGACTATCCACTGTTTTCATTTCCTCTTGAGTGAGTTTTGATAGTTTGTGTCTTTGGGAAATGTGTCCATTTCATTCATCTGAGATGTTTGATTCACTGTTGTCCACGATGTCCCCCGATGATCCTGCTAATGTCTGTAGAGTTGAAAGTGACATCACCTCTCCCATTTTCTGAGATGGGGGGGTTGCGTGAATGTCCCCTTCCCAGGCTCTGTGCTGTTGCTGTCACGTCCTGCTTCTACACATCTGATAGCCTCCTGATACGTTATGATTTTTACCTTTTTGCTTGAAACAGAAGGTGATCCCAGGTACCCTTGTCGGCATGTGTGTCCTCCGTCAGGTCCTTGTCCTCTGGCACTGTCGCCTTCTGATTCTTAGCATGGGGGGCTCCTGGGAATGAACACTTTCAGCTTTTAAAAATGTCTGAAAAAAAAAATGTCCGAAAAGTCTGTATTTTGTCTTTGCTTTTGAAAGGTATTTTCACTGCATAAAGAATATTGGATTGACAGGTTCATTTTTCTTTTTGTACCTTAGAATAGTGTGCACGTGTGTGAGTGTGCGTGGACGTGTGAGTGTGCACATTGTGTGCACGTGTGTGTTCTAGGACTCCTCCTCTGTCGCTGGTGTCATGGGTTGTGTTTGGGAGCTGCTGACTCCCAACGGGGTATTGTTTCCATCCTATTGGAAGCTTGGGGTGCTGCTCCCCACGCCGTTTCTCCGTCCTGTGTCTGCTTTTGGCTGTGCGAGGCGCCCTTCGCTCATGGGGGTTCCTGGGCTCCCGACTCCTCTGTCACCGCCCCCAATACAGGCGGGAACTGGACAATCGCTGGCTCGGGCCTGGTCCTGAGCTCCGCCGTGCTCAAGTTCCCCCACCTAGGGCCTGTGGGCTCTGCGGGCTCTGCGGGCTCTGTGGTCCTTCGGAGTGGGGTGAGTCTCACCTTCCACACCAGCTGCCCGGAAGGGACCTCCCATTTGCAAGTCTTCCCCGATGTCACACAGAAATTGAAGTTGACAAGGCCACCGGGACCTCTAGGCTTTCCAGTCCCCTGGTCGGGCCTCTGCCCTGGGCAGCGTCCTCTGATTTCCACAATCACCCTGGTTCCCCTCCCCCTGCCCCTGTTGCCCTGATGCCTTGGCAGCTGGTCCTCGTCAAACTAACCCAGTGCCATGGAGACCTAGGATGAGGCCTCAGCCCTGCCGATTCTGCATCACCTGTGGAGTACCTGGGCCCCGCAGTGCCCCACACAGGGCGGGACCCTCTCCACAGTGTCCCCACCCTATCTCCAGCCTGGATGCAGACCAACCCTCAGCTCACAATCCAGTGGCCCCTCGAGGTCCCCACACAGGCACCTGTGGACAGATCAACGTCAGCAGAACGAACACAGGGGTCCTGCCCATCTGCCCCAAACCTGTGCCTTCCGGCACGCCCAACACTCTTCCAGACCTTGCACCTCCGGAGAGAGTGCGCTCGCCCCAGGACTCTCTCAGAGACACTGCAAACCCCTCTCTCCTTTCGCACCTATTTCCATTCGAGTGTCCGCCCCTCTGCCAGGGCCTGGCCACCTTCCTGCTGCGGTGGCCACTGCGGTGTCCTCCTGTTCACCAGACCCCCTGGCCCTGAACACTCCTCTTCCCACCCCGTCACATATGGGATCCCCTCACTCTTTCCTCGAGCCTCAGGCTGCCTGTGAGTAGCCTCACATGGCCTCAGCCCCTTGACTCTGCCTCCTGGCTTCCCCTCCACCTGCCCCGGTCTCCCAGAGCAGGTCAGGCCAGCGCCACCTGGGCCTTTGCACTGCCGTCCCCCCGAAGGCTGCTCCTGTCTTAGGTGACACGCCATCCACATGCCCTCTCTGCAACATCCTCCCCTTTCAATGCCGCCATCACTTGCTTACTTCCCTGTACCTTGGGTTCTGTGTCTGTTCGTCTTGCTACCAGGACACCAGCTCCCATGGCCCTGGCCCTTGGGGTACTCAGAGGATGTTCACCCAGGGCCCGAGGAGTGGGCCCAGCGGTGGCTGCCACTCCTATCTTCCCTAGGGACAGGGACCAAGAAGAGGCCAGGCGTGTGAGTCACACGTAAGCCCGATGACTTTGTGAGAGCCCAGCATGACCAGAGATATGGGCCACGGAGGACAAAGCCGAGGTGCACAGGAAGAAGCAGGGAGCCTGCCGGGGCCGCCTTCCACCCCTGGGCAGCACTGTCCTCATGCTGGAGCCCAGCTTCTCCCCTGCCGTGCTGGCCCTGGGGCCCCATGGCTGCAGACACCACCTCCACAGGGACACATGGTCCCTGGCTTTACCCCTGTGCCAAGGCCTGTGGGGCACCGAGAGGCTGGTACCTTGAGATGGCACCCAGGACTGTTCGTCCGTGGTTCTGACCTGGGTCAGGTGGCCACTGTCATGTGGCCTCAGTTTCCCAGGTCTGTGAAATGGGCCCATCTCACAAACTGATGGACATGGGCAACCAAGAGGCCACAGAGGTAGAGGCACTTAGCTGCACCTATGTTCAGCAGGGCAGCTCCGCACCCCCAGCTTGCCGCAGCAAGGTGACACGGGGCGGAGGGGGGCTGAGGGGCAAGCCCGGGCAGGCTGCAGAGACGCTGCCCTGAGCCCTGTGTCCGGCCCCCACCCTGGCACACACACACAACTATTTAATTCTGCTCTGGCAGGGAATAATCGAGCCCTGTGTATCTGTTCCAGATGTGGGGAGATTGTGCTCGGCGGCTGCGCGCCACATTCACGGCCTAACAAAGCCGCCGCAATTGACGTGGCTGCCATTACCCATTCAGCGGGGTAATAAATGAGCTGGCGCAGCCTGCCATACACCACCCGGACCAGATAACGGCTGAAAGGAGAAAATTAAATTTTGCTTTTGTTGAAACATTATGATTTATGTATTTGTAATATAGGCTGTGGTGGGCAATTGGGGAAAAAGAGATTGCTGAATATCCTGTGGGGTTACTGATGGCCCTGGCAGCCACTCGGAGTGAGCGGCCCGGCCCACCCGGGGCAGCGGCACAGGCACTCGCGAGTGCCATTAACCTGCTCCTCCGCGGGGACAGCGCGGGCCGGCGCCTGGGTGGGCATCCACCTGGGGACATTGCACGGGTCCAGGCCAGGGTCCCCCAAGGGAGCTGGGAGGATGACTGTGAGGCTCGGACCCGGGACTAGGCTTCTGAAGCCCTATCTGGACCCATAAAAATAATTAACTTCTCCCACCGGCCTAGAGACAGACACGTGCGAACATGTCCTGTAATTTATAATCTCGCAGCCATCCCCTGATGCAGCCATCACATGGGCTTATCACGTAGCGAGGTAATGAACACGATTGCGGCACAGTTCCCAGCCCGCGGCCCAGCTACCCCACGGATGGCCACCGGGCAGGGGGACGGTGCCCACCCAGGTCCCCACCCAGGCACCAGGGAGGAGGGCCCTCCTCTCCATGGATAGGGTGGTGCCCGATAACCGTGTGCCACGGGGAGGTCGGCCCTGGTGGGCGCGGTGCCAGCCAGTATGCGAGGAGTAGCGGGAGGCAGGGACTCTTGCCCCCTGAGCCTCCACTGCTCTCTGAGGACCCAGCCTGCACTCCAGAGCACATCCCTGTGGCCGCTTTCCACACCGAGGGTGGAAACCCCAGAGGGAAACTGAGGCTCGGGAAGGCTGCATGGCCCAAGGACAGGGGTAATGAACAGAATCCTCCTGTCACACCTACCCTGTTCCCACGGAGGGGCCTCTCCCCCAAGGCAGCCTTTCTCTCCCATCTGAGGGCTGACAGTCGCAAGCCTACAGCATGGGGGTTCAGTGGCATCCACACGGAGGGGTCTTCCTGGGGAACAGTACCCCACCCAGCTGTCATCTGCCTCCAGGACCAGGGATGACCCAGATGAACCCTCCCCACTCCCTTCTCCCTGCAGAGAGGCTTCTGAGTTGCACCAAAGGCCAGAGACAACTGGGTCCCCACTTGCAGGTACTGGATCAAACCTTGCCTGAAGCAGTCTCATCACCCCCTTGGCTGTTTGAGTAGGGAGTCATCCTTGCTGCTTTGTGAGTTAGGGCTCCTGTCACTTGTCCGTGAGAGCCCTGGCAAGGCCCTGTCTCATTCTGGGGCCACTGGGTCTCCTCTCCATGGCCCCAGCCTCACACTGTCTCCCTGTGAAGGCCCAAGCCTGCACTGCCACATGGGCACTGCCACCTGTCAGCTGGGGGTGGCCCCAGTGCCAGGACAAGGACACAATGGGCCCTGGAGGCCGGCCCAGGAGCAGCACCTGTGCACCTCCCACAGGGCAGGTGAGGGTCCCTGTTCCCATTTCCCATAGAGAGAATTTGGCCTGGGGCAGGGGAGATGGCGGTCACAGGTCCCCTCTTCTCAGCCTCCCTGTCCACCCCTTCATCCAATGTCATGTCCACCACCTGAGCACAGGTCACCAGGCAAGCGACTGACACCACCAACCAGCACTGGGGAGGCTCCTTCCAGCATCACATGGCACCGTGGCCTTCACTGGGTGACCCTGCAGAAGGGGCTTCATCACCTATACATTGGGAGAGGCATTAGGAAGAGCTTTGTTCTGCATCACAGACTGTTTCCCCTCAGTGGGCTGCACCATCCCATCCCAGGCCTGGGGCGTCTTCTGGCGGCGCTGGAGGGGTCACCCTGCAGGGACCACCACAGTCCCCTCTGCCCCTGGGCTCTGCACTGAGCGGTGCTGTTCAAGGCAGTGGGGGATGTGCCCTCCTCCCCGCACTCCCCAAGGTCCGGGCTGGGCCTCCGGATGGACGAGGGGCAGGAGATGACAGGCCAGGCTCTTCGGAGGCTGAGGCACGGGGCCAGAAGTGTGAGGCCGATGTGCTCGATGGCTGGCTGGAAGTAGAGTGGTCACCATGGTACTGGCTGCAAGCAGGGCATTCGGGGTCTCTGCCCAGGGGGTCGGTGAGCTTGGGGACTGGGCAGCTGGAGTGAGGACCCCGACCCCCCTGGGTGCTGCTCTGAATGCACGGGCCATGGCTAAGGGGTTCTGGGCAGGCGTGCAGGTCCCCAGTCTCCACTTCCACAGGAACAGCTGGTCGCCCTTGGCTTTGTGCTGTGGCCAGGGACTGGGGCTCTGCTTGGAGACCATGACCCGAGGCACTGGCCCCTGAGAATGGGCAGGATGAAGTCACTGGCATCTGGTGGCAATAACTATGGGACCAGGTTGTCCCTGACCCAAAGACAGCCCTGTGGCCCCTGGGTGCAGAATCCCCCAGCCCAGAGCATGGCTGAGAGCTTCCCGAGGGGCCCCAGGACTTGATGCCCGGGCTCCCCACTCTGTTGGCCACAGCAGCTTGGCTCATCCCAGCCCTCAAGGCAGCACTCAGCAGGCACAGCCCGTGGGGCCGTGTGCCCGGGAGACCTCCGTCCTCCAAGCACAAGGACAATGGTGTCCCCAGAGGCCATTGCCTGCCTGGACCACCTAAGGTAGGAGGGTCTCTAGGGGAGAAGTTGGCAGGTCCAGCTGGCTTGGCCGGGCCAGGACCCCTGCCCATCTCCCCTGCAGGGACTGGACCACGGCAGGACAGTCAGCAACATCAGCCACTGCTCTGCTGCTCTAAGCAATGGTGGCTGCAGCTCCTCTGTCACCTGGTTGAGGAAATGGCCTAGAGGTGGCCTGGTTGGGGTCAAGTGTCCAGCTATGGCCAGGTGGGATCCTGGGACACCCTTGGCAGAGGCTGGGGGACCATCAGGAGGGTCAAGTGGGCTGAGACATCACCCCAAGAAGTACAGGCCCCACCTGCAGTATGCCCAGTGTGCAACGTGCAGTGTGCCCAGGCCTGGCACAGGAGTGGCACCCACCTGCCCAGTCCTGACCCTGCACACAGAGGATGGGACACTGCCCCTTGTTGTCCTGCCCCTGGAGGGCACATGGAGTGCCCTGTGCATGCCAGGCAGGCTGTGCCCTGGGGGCTCCGGCTGGGGCAGTGCAGGGCAGGAGCCCATCTCACACGGCCGTCAGGAGGAGCAGGGTTGAGGGGTGGCGAGAGCACCGCAGTGTGCACCCGGGAGTGCATTCTCGTGTGTGTGTGAGACTCACGCGCGTGGTCTGTGTGTCGGTGCATGTGGTGTGTGCGTGGGGCATGTGTGTGCAGTGGGAGGTCACAGCTACCATGGGTTCCAGGATGAGGGCCCCAGGTCTGTGGGCCCAGCCCCATTGGCGCCTGCGTCATGAGTGATGAATGAATGAACGAGTCCCTCCAGGCCAATGAGCAGAGGCTCTGGATCCCCGCCAGGTGAGGCCGGGCAGACGCTAGGCAGATATTGGGTGCCTATGTGACCTTTGGGCCTTTGGTGTCCCCTGGGTCTGTGCTGTCCCTTAGGACCTGGGTGCCACCCTGTGACCTCACCCCCAGTAGCATCAGGATCCCTGATGGAATGAAAAAGTGACAGGGTGTGGTGTGGCAGCGCATGCCTATAATCCCAGCACTCAGGAAGCTGAGACAGGAGGATCGCCACAAGTTTTAGGCCAGCCTGGTTTACAAAGTGAGTTCAAAGCCAGCCTAAACTGCATAGAGAAACCCTGCCTCAAAAAGACAAAAAAACAAAACAAAAAAGTAATAGGGTTTGGACCCTGAGTCCCCAGTCCTCCAGAGAACAGGGCATGCGGTTTATCTGTTTGCGAAGGCTTGGCCCTGTCACTGCTACAGCTGGTGTCCTTACCTGCTGGCAAGGACCCCGGGAAATCCTTGAGGCTCCCAGACCCCGTCCTTCCCTCCTGCTGAGCCCCTCGAGTGCCCTCAGCCCCAGCACCCACATTTGCTCCTGCTGTGTGTTGGGACAAACACCTGCTCATGTTTAAGTTTAAGGTCTATGACCCCACTGTCCCCAGCCCCAGGGCTTGGAGAGCAGGTGTCAGAGCCATGCTGCAGTGCCAACACCAGAGAAGTGGGCACGGACCCTGCCACCTGGGAAGGCCTCTCTACCAGCCCAGGGTCCTGGCCAGTCTCCCTGCGTCCAGCCACCAACTTCCTTCTGACAAGGCCACTGCAGGGCCCCAGCTGTGTGTGAGAGGGGACAAGGCACAGCTATGTCCATGCCCTGATGCCCTGGGCCAACAAGCTGCCCTGTGATGTGGCTGCCCAGCACAAGACCCTGCCCTCCAGGAAGGGGCGGGCAGGCCCTGCGGGAGCCCCGAGGCCCTGCTGCTGCAGCGTGGCCTGTGAGTTTTGCATCCGGTTCCCTCTGCCTAGAGTAAAGACATCAATAAGGTGCAAGACAGGGCTGCAGCAGCCCAGGAGTTTCCGAGGTGGATTACGGCGGGGGCAACAGTGCAGTGAGGACAGCCAGGGGCAGACAGACGTCACTCTGAAGAGCATGAATCCAACAGAGCACATGCTCTACCCAGGTCGTGGGCCCTGGCGTCTCAAGGTCACCATGCGTGAAGAGGCTCCAGGGCAAGCTCGGCACAGGGTCAGGAGAGGGAGCTGTGTGATGACAGAGAAGCAGGGACCTCAGGGGCCCAGGATCAGCCCTGCCCCAGCTGGCCTGTGGGGTTGGCACTGCAGCAGGGACAGAGGGCCCTGCGGTCCTCGCACCTCTCTGGGTCCTACCTTCTATCCTGGTGTCCCTCATGGTGAGTGAGGCCCCTGTGGAACAGCCCAACCTGACCAGCCTCGAGACAGTGTTGGTGTCACGTCCTCTGCAGGTCCAGTGGCAGTGCAGCATGGAACTGCTGGTCCCTGCTGGTCCCTGCTGCTCCTTCCAAGAGCCAGCCAGGCTCACAGAGGGTTGCAGAAGGGCCTCAGCACCCCCAGCCCCCGGCCCCCAGTGGGGTGGAGGATCTGCATTCTTGGGGAGCAGGTAACACTTCTTTGCTCTATTGGAGACTATGGGACCAGGGCACCACGGCCCAGGCACTCAGGCAGCCCCAACAGTATGGAGCAGTGGTGAGTGGGAAGGACAGGGACCTGCCCCAGACCAGACCCAGCTCTGCCATGCTGCCCTGAGCAGTCCAGGCTGGGCATCCAGGGTTCTGGCCTCTAGGAGCTGCAGAAGCCCAGGGAGCCCCCACATACCCAGGTCACAGCATCCACCATGTGCATTCGTGGGTCCCCTCTCCCTCTGCAGTCAGCCTCACTGAGGGCAGCACTCATGCCATCCCAGGAATGGAGGAGGGTGGGGCACATGTGATGGACACAAGAGAGGGTGGGTGGATGGGTGGGTGGATGGGTGGATGGATGGATGGATGGATGGATGGATAGATGAATGGATGGATGAGTAGATGGGTAAATGGATGGATGGATGATGAGTGGATGGGTAAATGGATGGATGGGCAGTGGACAGGTGGGTGCATGATGGGGGTAGATGGATAGCAGGGGGTGATCAGAAGAAACAGGTGAAAGGGTGTGGATGGGTAGATGGACGGCCAGTGAGTATTGGATGAACTGGAGGAGATGAATGTGACTGCACCCAAACCCACAATCTTTTTTGGCCACTATAATTTAGCTACAAGCCTCAAGGGGGTGCTTAGCTTGGCCAACAACCCTACTCAATCTGTCTTGCTTCCAGGGACCCACCCCATTCTCTTCTCTCCTTAGACCGCAAACACCTCTTGCTTCCTCTCACTTTTTCTTGCAGCAAAGCAGGCTAACCTAAAACAGAACTTCATGCTCCCACCCCAAGTCCTACAAATCACCTGCATATCTGCTGCCGCCTCGACATGGTGGCCAGCCTGTGTCCCTGGAGGAGGCGGGTCCCACCCGTGGGCACTGGGCTCCAGCTCTTCTCACACAGATGGGCCAACTGATGGATGGAACATGGATGCATGGCTGGGCTGATGGACCAGTGGACGGCCAGGTGGGTAGATGTGGATGCGTGGAGGCAGATGGACTTGGTGGTAGTAGACAGGCACCGAGGAAGGCTGCTGACTAACGCACGTTGGACAGAGGAGCAGGAGGAGTGAAACCTGGTAGCTGCAGGGCCAGGGGACTGGGGCTGTCCCTGTGTCCCAAGTCCTAAGTCAGAGGCAGGGCCCCCTCCAGCCTCTCGGTCCCCACTGCTGAACGGCCTGCTGACCACCCTGTCTCTTACAACTGGGAGCAAGTGGGGTCCCTGAAAGTGTGTGCAGGTCACAGGTTGGGTCGGTGTGGAAGAAAAGAGGCACAGACATGTGCATGTGTGTACACAGCCGTGCACATACATACACGTAAGCACGAGCCCTTCTGTATTGGTCTGTGCACAGGCATATGTGTTCACATACCTGAATGTGCAAGTGTGTACAAGTTCATGAGACTGGTGTGTGCAAGCAGACAAGTGTACATGTGCATGCCTGTGTATGTACATGTGTGTGAATGCGTGTACATGTCTACATGGTTCCTCCTCCCAGCCACCGCTGGACCCCCAACCTACTCCCCCAGAAGCTTGGCCAGGGGAAGGGACACGCAGTGACGCAGAACCACAGGCAGAGGTCCTGGCGGTGGCCACGGGCTCTGCACACCCAGCCATTGTCTGGCCCTGGCCCTGGCCCTGGCCCTGGCCACTTTCCGCCCTGACTTGGGTTGCAGAGATATCCCATCCGGAGCAGAGGAGTCGGGCTGGTCCTGCTCCTGCTCGCCATGCTCTGGAGGGCAGGAGTGGGTCCAGCATGCACTGTCCCCACCTGGTAACCAACCCTCACGCCAGTGCTGAGGCCCAGCCCACCAGGTTCCTGGAGGCACAGGCAGGCAGCAGGCAGGGTGGGAAGGAAGGGGGTCACTCCAGGGAGCGGAGGATGGGACAGGACATGGCCCACACTGGTGGCCCAGAAGACACCTTCCCTGCCACAGCATCAGGCTGGCCCTGTCCCCCACCCTTGCTTCTCTGGGGAAGCATTGGGGGACCTTGGGCATCCCGAAGGCTGGGACATGATGGATGACTGGTTGGCCTGGACCCTCCACGGGAGACAGGAGGGTCAGTGGCTCCCCTGGCTGCCATCAAAGTCCGGGTCCCTGGGGAGGGGAGGCCATCACTGCTGGGAGGGACAGTGTGGCCCCTGTGAGCCCCCAAGAGCCACATTTGGCACTAATCTGATGGCAGTCCTGCGACAGTCAAGGGTGACTGCGTGGCAGCCAGCATTTATGTGCTTTCCCAGCAGCTCATTCTGGGCTAGGGCTGAACAGTGCTGCTGGGCGTGAGGCCCAGCTGACATTTCCACATCCTCAGGCTATGCCAGAGGTCCTGCAGCCCAGCTGCTGTCGCTGCCCTGGCCAGCTGCATCCTACGGGGTCCAGGGACCCCATTGCAGGGACTCAGCTCTGTGCTTGCCTAGAGCTGATGGGGAAACTGAGGCCACACTAAGAGGGTAAGGGTGGGGTGGCCCCTCCTGCAAGCACCAGCAGCCCCCACTCGCAGGTGCTCGGGAGAGACCTGGGGCTCAGACCATCATCATCCTGAGCAAGGTCCTGTGAGGCTGGGGCTCTGGACCTCAGCTGTGGGCTTGGCCATCTGCAGTGGCCGTCTTGGCCCCGTGACCTGTCAGGGCCCCAAGGGCCCCTCAAAACCCTCACTAGGGGTGAGCATGGAGCCCTGGGTCTGATCAACTCTGGCGTGACCTCAATCGGGTTCTCACATGCTCCGTGCTCCGAGCCTCAGTTTCCACCCCTGTGCAGGGCACAGCTGAGGCTGGCCTTGGCCTGGGCTCATCATGGTGTCCCCAAGAAGCAGGTGGGGCCCAGGGTCAGGGCCAGGGAAAGAGCTGCAGGGTCTCGAGGGATGAGCCAGGACCCCTGCGTCCTGGACGGTGCCTGAGCCCTGGGGACAGGAAAAGAGGGGCTGGGATGAGGTGGGCCTCGACATTGCAGATCGGAGCCAGAGGAGGGGTCAGGGGACCTGGATACAAAGGACAACCCCACTTCGACTCACAAAAATGGGTGTGGCCACCTGGTTGCCCTCACAGCAAGGGGGACAGGCATGCTGGTGGGCACAGCAGGGAGGGTAGAAGGGACTGCAGGGGGCCTGGGCTCATCCTGCCTCTTGGGGATGCCAGGTGCCTGGTGTTCCCCACACTCTGCTGGTCACAGCCTCAGGCAGGCTGTGAACAGATGACCCCTCTGGTCACAGCTCATCCTGCCGCTCCAGTCACTCTCACAGGAGTGACCGACCCCAGCACCGAGCATAGGAACAGAAGAGTGCCACCTGTCCTCAACTTTGAGGGGCTGGCAGGGAGTTGTGAAAACTCGGGGCTCCTACTCACAATGAGTTGGAGATCTGATGCCTCAAGGAAAACCCTTCCCAGCAGGGCTTGCGAGGGCCTTTGGTGATAGCAGGGAGACTGCTGTGCCTTGGCCCTGAGGGACCCATGGGAAGGTCCCTCTGGCTATGCACACCCTCCTGAAGCCTTGTAGAGCCCTGGGGTTGTTGAGGGGCCCAGTTTGGGGGTGCAGGCCTCCTACCCCCAGCCTGGGCACATCAGACCCACCATGCTCCTCCCTCAGAGGCTCCGGCTCTGTCTCACCCTCCAGCCTGGCCTGTGTTCAGGGTCCAAGTGGCCTTTCTGGCCAGGGAAGGCCTCAAGGGGCTGTGAGAGGTCTGCAACCCTGCTCTCTCCCAAGGCACAAGCATGGACAGGGAGGGGGACAAGACAGGCCCCAGGAGGGCCACTGAGCCCTGAGCCCTTGCTTGGGGTCAGGAGGAAGGAAGGTGTGTTCAGGCCTTATGGACACCGCTGCTCTGGTCCATACCCCACAAGGCCCCATTGAGTCGTCTACCTGTGTCGGCCATACAGAGCAGTGGGAACCACTCCCCAGCCTCCCAGGTGCCCCATCCTGTCCCGAAGTCCTGAGGTCCTGTCCTGAGAGGGACGACCTCCGACCTGGGGTCCTCGCCCATGACCTGGTAAGTCAGAGGCCTTGGGGGTCAAGCCCTTGAGTGACGTGGGGTGGACGGAGCCCTGGCTGATGCCTGCACACTTGGGCAGGCTGCGTCCCAGAGGCATCCCGCCCCCGGGAGTCTGTGCTGGGGCTGGGGCTGGGGCTGGGGCTGGGGCGCGGCAGGCGGCCGGGACTCCGCGGTGCGCAGCGAAGGCTATTTAAATGCTCCATTGGAGAGGGATTAAAGTTTACGCAAGGTCACCGAGGGTGTGATAATTATAATCACAGGTTTTTGGCTCCACAATGACAGCCATTTGTTATTTCCGCTCGGGCAGCTCCTGCGCCCGAGCTGGTGACAGGCGTGGACTGATTTAGTGGCCCGAGCCCGTGCCCCTCCCCTCCCACCACAGTCCCTGCAGCCCCCACTGCCCAGGCTTTGCGGGATCCACCCCTGGGGACAGCCAGCTTATTATGAGATGGAAGGCCGGTGGCTGTGGCGACTGGGGGGGGGGCGCGGCTCGGTCTCCTTCCTCCAGAGGGTTGCTCCATGGTGCCAGGCTCCAGGCTCCAGGGCAGGCAAGAAAGGAAGGGCTGTTCACCGTCTCTGGCTGCGACCGCTGCTCCGATTCCAATGCATTCCTGAAACTGGGTCCACTTCTCCCTGCAGAAGACTTCCCTGTTCCACCCCAGCTCCACTGTGCCTCAGTTTCCCCACCTCTAACATGGGAAGCAGAGCCAGAACCTGGCACCCTTGCTGGCTGAATGTGCTCTGAAGGGAGTGGCAGCTTCTTGCACGGGAGCCCCCGAACACCACATCAGCCATGCTGATCATGGGATTGGTGGGTGTGCAGTCAGGCTGGGTGGCAGAGGGTGCCCAGGCCGGGGCGTCCAGAGAGGGGCGTGGGGCACCAGGTTCTTCTGCACACTTGCTGGCCAAGGCCAGCCATGCCGGGCCTCAGTTTCCTTGTCTGTGCTGGAGGTGAACTCGCGGGGGGAAAGCTGGCCCACTTGGCCTCAGAGGGGGTGTCCTGCCCTCAGCCCCACCGGCTGCCTGCCTGTTGCTGAGCCGTGATGGATGCAGCTTTTTTGTTTGTTTTTGCAATCAGAGGTGAGAGCGCTTTAATATATATTAAATGGTGATGAATAGGGGTCCAGGAGGCTGGGCTGACGAGGCATTTGTCTTTGAGGGAGTGGAGATTGATAACTCATGGGCAGCACGGGAGATCAAGGGGAGGTTCGTGTGGGAAGACTGCCTTCCCAGAACCAGCTGTCTGAAGGTCCCCCACGCTGGTCAGTCTAGGCTGAGGACAGTAGTGGTGGCCCTGGGTGCAGACGCCCCCAGCCTATGCCCCCTTGCCCATCTGTCTCTTGTCTGCCCCCGGGGTCCCTCTCAGACACTCTCTGTCCCCCCAAAGGCATAAGGACACTGGTAACCCCACTCGGACCACGTGTCTCTCTGAGGGCCCAACACCTTGGGCACCTGTCACACAACTACAGATCTATCCCCCTCTGACCAGCAGCTGTCACCCCCAGCCTCCAGTGGTGTCCCTGGCAGTCAGGGCAAGGAGCTGACCTAAGCCTCTACAGGAGGTGAGGTGGCTCAAGGGGGGCACAGGACAGGGACATCCTTTCAGTGCTGCCCACTTTCTGACTATGGCAGATGCCCCCCTAGCTGATTGGGCAGCCGAGGTCACATGCCCGCTGGCCAATCCCTGCAGCCAGGGCTGTGCCCCACCCCTGGTTTGGGCCTATCAGAACCCAGTTCCAGTGCAGGGGGGTGGGGCAGAGACTTCCTCAGCTGGGAGGGTGGGAGGGCCATGAGGGGACAGCAGAGGGGATTAGGCCTGTCCAGTCATGTGATGACCCCAGCCTGCCTTAAGATGGGGACCTGGACATGTGCCTGGGGGCACTGGGTGGAACTGGAGTGAGCATGCAGTGACCCTAGGTGGGCACAGAGTGAGCACCGAGTGACACCAGGTGGGCATGGGGTATGCACTGGGGCTGGAGGTGGGCGCAATATGGGCACCAGGACCCTGAGGTGGGCTCTCGGCCTCTAGGGGAAGCTACAGGGCAGGTGCTATGGCAGCTCTGTCCCCACGGATAGAGCTGTGGCCTGCTGGGTGAGGGGGCTGCGCCCCACATGTGGGGAGTCCAAGGGGCCCAACCCTAGGACGCCTGGCTGCTCTCAGGGCGCCAGCCTCCTCCCTGCCATTCCTCCACGCTGGTCTGGGTGGCCGCTGGCCTTTCTGGTGGCCTCTGTAGGGAGGCCATGCTGCCCTCCACCCTTTTCCTCCCCAGGGCTTGTCGCCATGGAGGCTGCAGACAGGTGACACCACATGCCTCTATATCAGAGTGATGAACTCACCCTTCCCTTCCAAGAAAAATTCCGCTCTGAGCTGTAATGGGTGTGCATGGCGCCCTCCCACCCCATGTCCCGGCAGAATGGATGGCACCAGAGGCTCCTGTCTGCTCGTTAATCCAGCAGTGGCAGCACCCAGAGAGACGCCCGTGCTGGCAGCAGGCTGCGCCTCCTGAGAAGCAAAGGACCTAGGCTCTGCCACCGGATGCTGCCCACTGCCCACCCATCCTTGGCTGAGGGGCACCGTTGCTCAGGATGCTGCTGGCAGGGGCCTGAGCCTAAGAGGCCGCGAGCCTGGTGTCTACAGAGGGCACAGCAGGTGTCAGTGGCGGCTCTGTTTCCATGCTCTGAGCTCTAAGTGGACAGAGGTGGCCTTGGCATGGGGTCCTGGTAGAGAAGATGCTGGCTAGTCCACTCCCTGCCTGCGGGGGTCTCGTGCCTCTCCAATCTTGTGCATTCTTTGAGAGTTCTTAGCGATATTGGCCTTTTACCCCCCCCATGCATGTTGCAACCCCCATTTGTCTCTTTTTACATTTTTGCCTTCAAACTGCCTGTTTTCATGTTGTCACCTCATCAGCTCCATGGAGTCTGTGTTTGGGTCATGGGGGGATGTTTGCCCCAAGCCCCCTGAGACCCTGAGGATGGAGATGGTCTTGTCTGCAGCTTGGTTGGACCTGAGGAGAAGGGAAGGTGCCAGGCAGTGCTGGCATGCAGCCCCTGTGCCACCTGCATCACCCATTCTTGGCCTCCTGGCTTGAGGGTCACCTGCAGGAGTCCTGACTCACACATGTTCAGGCAGAACTCATGACGTGGCTCCATCGTCCCTGTGCCAAGCCTGGCAGTGTCCTCCAAGTGGCTCTCTGGCATGGCCTGGGGTCCTCCTTCCATGTTTAGTACCCGCGTGAACCGTAGCATCAGCGTGCTCAGTCCTGGACACCCCGAGGGTCGGTCCTGGCCTTCAGGGAGGCCACTCCCTGCCTCATTCCGGGCCCGACTGGGTGGGTAGGTCACAGACGTGTTCCAAGCCCTGACGGGACTCACGGGCTGGCTTTGTGCAGGGCTGAGTCTCTCCCACTGAGTTCGTTCCTAGAATCTGTCTTGTCTTCTTTGTTCCTGGTGCTGTGGATCCAGGGCTTATCCGTCTTGCCCCAGCCAGCCTTCCTCCTAAAGCACTGTCAGTACGTGGTCCCACTGATGTCTTCAGGAGAGGTCGTTTCTCTGCTTCTCATTCTGACACCTGCTCCTCGCTCAGAATGGAGACCTGGGGATTTATCCCTCACCACTCCAAGGCTGGAGCCCGCACAGAGCCACCCCAGGCTCACTTTCTCCTGTGCCTCTCTCTCCCTGGGCTGCAGACAGGGTCTTCTGCCTCGTCTCTGTCTCTGGTGTCCTCGCTTCCTGCCGTGCGGGGTCAGGGACACCCAGTGACCTCACTCGATATTAGTCAGTACCACCGGACCCCACCTCCACCCACCTCCCGTCGAGTGTGGGTCTGGGGATGCAGTGCTGACCTGGGTGCGGCCAGTGAGAAGCAGCACCCGAAGCTCTGGGGCTTGGGCATTGGCTCGGGGTCAGTGGGGGAGGCCGGGCTTGTGGGGGCAGCAGGGAACCTTGTGGGGCCACCCCGCCCCACCCAGCTCTGCCCACCAGGTCCTCTGGGCCAGCCTGGCTGGGTGGACAGGCCGGGTGCCCTTGCTGGGTGCTGGTGCTGGCCCAGCCCAGTGAGACGCGCTATATAAATGTAAATGTCGCACCCGCCACCTGCACCCTCATTCAGCAAGCTCTCAGTGCATGCTGCCAGTCCAATTTTTCACACTCTGTCTCGGTTCTCTGTCTGGGGCAATCCCGATTCCCTGAGCTCTGGCCGCTTGGCAGTCGGGAGAGTTCTGCATGACAGTGGCAGACAGGGCTGCCCCTGGCTGGGTGGCCACCCCAGCACAACCTCGAAGCTGGGCCCGGCGTCCTGGCAGCAGCCTGGGTGGGAAAGTGCCTGAGAAGGGGCAGGTCCTCCCTTGCATGTCCATGTCCTGGGCTCCGAGTGCAGCAGGAGGCATCTGCTTGGGGCAGGTTGGGGGTGATCTACTTGGGGTCCTCCTCTTTCCTCCCCAGCCCCCATCACCCTGTTCACCTCGTGGGAGGCACAGCAGGTGGGTGACCCTGGGGAGCACTGTAGTGGCTTCCTTTTACAGGTGGGACGTCGGGGCTGAGGAAGGTGGGGCAGGTGCTCAGGGCGCAAAGCCAGCAGGGCAGGTCATGGCAGCTGGAGGGAGTGGAGGGCCAGGCCCGGTGGACGGCAGAACTCACTGTGGTCTGGGGCTGACCCTTCCTGCTCAGCCACCTCCCTCCGGGCCCTGCAGTCTGGGAACACAAGGCTCCAGCCTCAGTGGCTTCTGACCATCCCACCCGAGGGTTCACTGTCTGCACCTGCTGCCCAGCTCCTCGACCCAGTGCCCGTTCATCCCACCCGAGGGTTCACTGTCTGCACCTGCTGCCCAGCTCCTCAACCCAGTGCCCGTTCATCCCCAACCTCCACGTGTCCCGTGGGAGGTGCTGAGGCGCAAAGGGTCCGGGACTCAAGGCCTCCTGCTGCTGGGGTGCCCTGGCCAGAGGCACAGGAGGCACAGATGCCCGTGGCCACCCCCATGGGGGACATGGGCAGAGGGCAGCTCCAGGATCAGTTTGTTTTCACAAACAGCTATATCGAAGGATGACCGACGCAGGGGCGAAGCAGTGTTGTGGTCTCAACTTGTCGCTGTGCTGAGGAGAACAGCACATGTCCCTGCACCCCAGTCACCTCTGCCCCCGCCCTCCTCCTCAGCCTCCTGCTCCAATCCACCCTGTGCCCAGCAAGCGCAGATCTTTGTCGCCAGAGACAGACGCTATCTTTCTGGAATTTGATGTGAATGTGCTTTCTCTCTGGCTTTTCCCCACCACGAGCCCATCTGGCCTTGTCATTGGGCAGCACGCTATGGACCCCACGGGTGGACACGTGAGTGGTTTCCAGCCCGGGCTCCTACAGCTCGCGCTGTGGTGACCTCAGGGGCAGAGCACTTCCCACCGGATCGTGGCCCCAGCATTGCAAAAGGAAAGAGAGGTCTGCTTAGACATGCCGACTCTTACCTGGGCTATTTTCTTAGTGCTAAATTGTAAGAGATTTTCCCCCTGCCTTTAAAACTAAGATATGATTAACAAAACATGAAATCAATCATTTAAAGTGTACGATGCTATGGTTTTAGTTTGTTCACAAAGTTGTACAACCATCGCCACCGCCTAATTCCACCCAAAGGAAGCCCTCTCGTAGCAGCTGCTCCCAGTCCCTGTCCCTGGCAACCACCCCTCTGCTTTAAGTCTCCACAGACTGGCTGTTCTGAGCATCCCACTTCCTTCACTTAGCATGATGTTTTCAAGATTATCAGTACTGCATTCCTTTTCGTGGGTGAATAATATTCCATGGGTGGACCACTCATCAATCGATGGTTGGAGCATCCTGTATTCAGGGAGGGTGTTTAACCCTCACACACTGTGGGCCTGACCCTCTGCTCAAGGCCTGGTCCCTCCTCCCAACCCCTCTTGTCCAGCCTCCTGACCTTGCCTTCTGGCCCTCCCTCCATATTAGGAGTCTCCAGTGCCTCTCCCCAGTACCAAAGCAGGCGGGACAGCCCATGTTATTTGTGTCCCAGAACCAGGCTGTGTGTCATCCATGCCATCTGCAGTGGCCATGGCCCCATAACAGATCTGACCTCAGCTAGGTGCGGGCACGTGGACCGGGCCTCGTGGGGCAGGGGTGGGCCCTTCCCTTCCTCCCGGAGTACCTGGGAGCCTGCAGCTGCACTGGCGCTGGGCCCTGCTTGGCCCTGGGGAGCCCATGGCCACCTTCCTGGTGCCACCTTTAGCCTTCTCCTCTCCTGAGCAACAGTGATGCTGCAGCGGTCACAGACAGCTGCAGGCGAGTCGGGGACAGGGCAGGGGTGGCCCTCCGGGCAGAAGCCCTCGCACAGTGTCCCAGCCGGGCACTTGCCACAGTGGATCCGCCCACCCTCGAGGCCTGATTTATAAGGCATCTTGTTCCGGGTCATTTGCTTTCTCCAAAGGCTGCAGAAATCTAATTGCTCTTTGAAGAAAAAAAAAAAAAAATGCCCTAAATAAAGCAGTTAATTGCAAGCTGGCAGCTCTTCTGATGGGCAGAGCTTGGGCCTGGAGGTGGCTGAATGTGTCGGTGGGGAGGGTGGCGGGTACCACAGGAAGGGCAGCGGGTCGTTGGCACGCGGCCAATGCAGCAGTGCTCAGGGTGACCTGAGGTGAGGCCCGGCCAGAGGCCCTGGCCCGCTGGTTAATTGGAATAACAAAGTCAATACGTGTGGCCACCCAGGGATGCAATCTCCATTTGATCTCTCTCCGGGGCAGATTAATTAAGTGTTATCAATTAATGGCCCTGGTTAAAGGGGATGCATGTTAGTCACTTTCACAGGTGACGTGGGCCCTCGGGGCCGGAGTGGGCCAGGAACACAGCCACTGCAGACTCCCCTGAGTGGGCAGCCCCAGGAGGGCGCCCTGCTGATGACAGAGCCCACAGCACATTGTCACCAGCCTCTTCACAGCACTGGTGCTGTCCCTGAGGGCCACCCCACCCTGGGGACTCAGATGGGAGTGCCAAGAGGGCACATGGTAGAGCCCAGGAGGCAGGAGCCTGCACCCAGGGCCAGTGAGTCCAGCGGGTCCAGCACTCGCTGGGGCTCCCCTGGCCTCAGGCAGGAAGTGTTCCCCATCCAGAGCACCACCCGCCCCATCTCCCACCCATGGGTGCCGTGGAAGTCAGGCCCAGAGCTGGGGCACCTGCATACCCTGAGCAGGCCTAGTCGTAAGTGAGCCTGGAGCCTCCTGGTGGGTGGTGGCTGGCTCCGGGCACAGGGGACTTGCCCTGGTGGGAGCAGAGCCCGGCTGGCTCCAGACCTCTCTGCACACAGCCTGCCAGGGCCCACACAGCCTCTCTACCCACAGGAGCATTGCCACCACGGGTGTCTCCAGACACGGAGTACTGCCTTGCTCTGGGACACTGAGGCACCTGTGTTATGCTGTATATCTAGATGTCCCCCAAGGCCTCATGCACTTGTAGGGGGGCTTTGGGGAGGTGACTGGATCATGGGTGTGTGATATTCACCCCTGGATTAGTCCACTGATGGGTTTATAGCTAGGTGTGGTTGGGAGGTGAAGCCTGGTGGGAAGAGGTGAGGGCGTGGCCTGGGAGGATCTGTCTCCCTCCTTCTCCCTTGATCCCTCTTTGCTTCCTGCCTACATGCCATGAGCTGTCTCTCCTCTGCCATGGCCCTCTGCCCTGCTGCCCTGCCCTGCTGCCCTGACATGCTGCCCTGCCTTGGAGCCAGCCAGCTATGGATTGAAACCTCTACAGACTATGAGCCAAAAATCAACCTCTCCTCTTTGGTGTTGTGGGTGTTGGGTATTGTGCCTCAGTGACAAGAAAGGAACAAAGACACCCTATCTGGCTCCACACATCTGGCTGCTGAGGGAGACCAGAGCACAGAGGGGCTGAGAAGGGGGCTGCTGAGCTCTCGGGAAGCAGCCCACCTGGCCAGCCCCTCCCTCCAGCCTCTCTCCGCTGGTCCCAGCTGGGTGGTCCCGCTCGTCCACCATGGGCCCTCCAGGGAGGATGGCAGCCCAAGCTGTTCTGCCCCCAGAAAGGATTCGCCTTCTGGCTCCTGTCAGCTGAGCAGCCCTGAGCAGGTTGCAGCATCTTGCAGAGCTGTTCTGATGAAGAGTGAACTGCTACAACAAATTCTGTGGACCAGGAAGGACGGGGTGATGATGGCAAAGATGCAGTGGTGATGATGATGGTCATAAGAATGACACTGAGGGCCAGTGAGATAGCTCAGCGGCATAAGCACCTGCCCGGCAAGCGCAAGGTCCTGAGTTCGACTCCCGGAACCCACATACAAGAAAAGGGCCGCATACGAAAAAAGGTGGCACAGGTGTCTGCTGGCACGCGAGGTCCTGAGTTCGACCCCTGGTACCCACCAAAAAAAAAAAAAAAAGAATGATATTGATGTTGATGTCGGTGATGATGGTAGTCATGGCAACAATGGCAATATTGATGGTGGAGGTGGTGGCAATGGTGGTAGAGGTGGTGGAGATGGAGGTGGAGATAGAGGTGGCAATGGTGGAGGTGGTGGAGATGTTGGAGGTGGTGATGGTGGTGAAGGTGGTAGTGATGGTGGAGGTGGTGGTGATGGTGGTGGAGGTGGTGGAGATGGAGGTGGAGATGGAGGTGAAGATGGTGGAGGTCGCAATGGTGGTAGAGGTTATGGTGATGGTGGTACTGAAAGATATTGGTGGTAATGATGTCAGTCATGATAATGCTGCTGGTGTTGATGGTAACCATGGTGACTGGCATGCAGTGGTGATGATGCTGGTAATGTGAGGTAAAAGTGATATGAGGCTGGTGGATGGTGACAATTCAAGATGGTGATGGTGATGATGCCCATTGTGAGGGTGATGGTGGTCCTGGTGAAATAGTATTGGTCCATGATAACCAAATAGTTGTTGATGGTTATTGTGGTGGTGATAGTGATTGGTCCATGAGTTTCTACTGCTATGTAACAAACTACCTGGAATCAAAGTGGCTGAAAACAACACACACTTGTTCTCTCATGCAGTCTCAAAGGATCAGGAGTCAGAAAGCAGCTGAGTGTGGTGGTTTTGGCACCAAGTCCCTCCCACAGCTTGTATGGCGGCATCTTAAGCTTGACTAGTGGCAGATTTGCTCCCTGGCTCCCTTCTGTTTGGTGGCCTGGGAAGTCCGTCCCTCACCACACTGGCTTCTCCATAGGTGTTCTGTGGGGACAGAACCAGCCTTGGCTTCCCCAGGAAATGGTGAGGGAGATGGAGGAAGGGAGAGATGGAGCTGGCCTGGGACTTCGTCTTAGGAGCGGCCTCCCCACCCTACCTTAGAACATGGTGCAGGCCCACAGGGTTGAGGACCGCAAAGGTTGAGTCCCGCGCCATCTCTACAGCTGCTACTGTGCTGGGAACAGAAGAAAGCAGAAGCAAATGTTCCCCAGGAGGAGGTGGTAAGAGCCTCCTGTGACCTGTGTGCCCCAGCTTTGCAGGCCTCAGAGGTGGGGACGTCACAGCCATGCCTCTGGCTTCTTTGCTTGGCCTCTCAGTGCCGGCCAGAGTCATCTGAAGGGTTCTGTGCATGTGGGCAGTGTCCCTCTCCCCGGGACCACCTCAGGGTCCCCAAGCCCAGGCCCCCTGCCTGCTTCCTCGGGCTGCTCCAGGGCCACAAGGGAGGCAGGGGCCACCCACGGGACTGCAGCACTGGACGTTGGCACTGGGGAGGGACCCACCCTGGCTGTCCCCTCCCCATCTCCCAGATAAATTCCCCCCAGGAGTATAGGCTGCTGTCCAGGTCCCTGAGGGATGAGCACAACTCCTCATAATTTTCCAGGAACCACCAGATGGGACAGTTCGTAATAAAATTGCTTCTAAAAACATATTTGCAAGTCGCCACCACATTTTTTAAGCAGAACAATCTCTGCAGGAGCCCTTCGTCTCCGTGATTAAGTAGGCCACCCGCTCCCATGCATTTTCTCGTGTGTCTCAGCCAGGAGGGAAAAGCACGTGCTTCCTTAAAAAGCATGATGACGGGTGACACGCAGGCTATCTGATGAGTCCCTTCCCAAGGGTGACAGCTCCATGGCATGATAAGGCAAGGGATGGGGTGCCCTCCTCGCATCTGTGAGCAGAACTTGCTGGGTTCAGACCCCTGCTCTGGGTGCCCGATCCACCAGCCCCAGCCATCACTCCTTGGGGACTCGGATCAGCTGGGGAGAGGGTGCTAGAGGCCTGGAGGACAAGACTAGCCCTGCCCCGAGACTGGACCAGGGACCACACCCATCTCCACCTGGCGATGCCAGCCAGGAAGATGCGGGATACGGTCAGCCCCTCCTCAGCCCAGGCCCACATGGGCCGAAGGAATGGGTGTCAGGAGCGCTGGCTGTGGGTGGAGGGTTATCCTGGGTGTCTGCCCTGAGTCCCCACTCAGTGGCCTGCGTAATGTTGACCCCAGTGGAGACAGGGCTCTGACCCTGTGGCCCCTGTCCCTGACCCTGTCCAGGCCACTCCCTCAGGGATCACCAGGATTGCTGGCAACCCACTGCCTGCAACTGGTCCCTTTGGTGGAGGTGACTATGCCAGCCAGGTGCAATTTCCCATTCTGGAGGTTGGAGCCCCCACCCCAAGTCCTCCCTGCCCTACTGAGCCCTCACCCTCACCCCAACTTAAATGTGAGCTGATGGCATGCCTGCCTGGGACTCACTGCCACAGGGAAAGCTGGTGAAGGTCTTCAGATGGCACTGGCCAGGGAGACACCCCAAGTGATGCCAGCCAGGTGCCCCGCAGAGTTTCCTTACGTCAAGGTACCTGTGGCTGCCGGTCTATGCCTGGCACCGGGCTATGAGTGCTCCACACGCACCTGCCTGACCCAAGCCAGCCAACCCTGGGCAGCACTGCCATGGCCCTAAGGGGGATCCTGGCACCCACAGATGGAGGAGCCGGCACACGGGTGGCTTGTCCACACCGTGGAACAGGGAGCAGTCTCAGAAGGACAGCAAGGACGCTGCACGGAGAGAAGCAGCAGCCCAAGCTCTGTGACCTCTGCTGCACATGGCACCCAGCCCTGGAGCCTCTGCAGGCCCAGGACACCCAGGCATTTGTGGGGACCCAGGGATTCTGTGGAGATGCAGAGTGACGCAAGGACCCAGGGGCAGGGGGCGCAGGGTGTCAACAGGGATGCAGGGCCGCTGTGGGGATGGCAGCTTGGGGCTGGGAGGGGCCCCCAGGGGACAGTGCCTGGTAGGAAGACCAAAGTGCTCCCCAAGGCTGTAGGGGGCAGGGCGGGTGCTGGGGGGCCTCCCACCCCCTAGCCTGTCTGCAACTCTGTGCCCCTGACAGTGGGTGAGGGTTAGGGTTAAAGGGGCTGGGGCACCACCCAGGGCCGTCTCACCAGGGTCCCCCCCCCCGATGTGGCCCCAGGAGCCCCCCTCCCCAAGGGCAGGTTGGGCAGGGACAGCGCCCACCGCGCCGGCCCATCCTGGTCAGGATCGGTTGACCTGGTGGACGCCCCTCCCCCAGAAGGCTGCGCCCCTCAGTGCCCCCGCCCTGGGGTAGAAACAGGTAGAGATATATTAATTATACTTCCCCCCATGGGCTGCTTACTTTATGATGTGGGACACAAAAGTAAATTTTAAAATCAATTATACAATTACATATGTAGTAATAAGAGAGTACACAGCTAATCTCCGCCGGGTCAGGACTGCAACCTTCGAATACTGCAGGTTTCATTAGGGGAAGGGCTGTTATTGCCAAGAGCCGCAGAAATAATGGGAGTGGGTGTATTCAGCAAGAAGTAACAAATGAGGCAGCTCCCGAGATAAGACACAGCGAGACTGCGGTGAGAGCCGCCGGCCGGGTGCACTGGGGTCACCCGCGCGGGAACAAGAATTGATTCTAGACGCTTCCTGGGGCCGGGCGGGTGCACGGGGGTGCTGTGGAGAGGGTGGGGGTCCCTTAGCTGTGCCGACTCTGCAGGTGTGAGGGGCCCGTGTTCCCGCATCATGGAGCCCCCACCCCGCCACGGAGCTGCTGGGCGATGCTGGGCACAAGGCTCTCGGGGTCGCGCCGGGGCCGCTGCGCCCACCCATCCTGGTCTGGACCGGTGTCAGCCGGACGGCAGAGCCCGGCTCAGGGCTTTTCTCTCGGGCTGGACCTGGGCCACTGACTTGGGCCACAGGGGCTGGATCCTGCAGGGAGTCTGCGGGGACTCCTGCCAGAGGGAAGCGCGAGGGTGGCGTGCCGGGAGGGGACAGGAAGGGACCGCAGCTTCGGGAAGGGGCAGTGGGTCCCTGCGACTGTAGTGGAGCCTGCAGAACTGGGGACGGGGCAGCACTGGGGACCCCGACAGGACGCATGGCAGCCACACTCCCGGAGGCTCCCCCAGAAACGAGCAGTGGCTCCGCAGGGACACCCCCATCGCTGGCACCCGCGAGCGCCCCCGCCTGCGCGTGCTGAGAACAGCTGAAGCCCTGAGCTTGGATCCGGGCTTGCCAAGGCCACCTCGCCACCCAGCCTGCCCCTTCCGGGAGGAACGGCGGGCTGCTGCGGGGCGGGGTGCAGGGACGGCCCTTCTCCCGTGGCCGAAGCCCCGGGCGGGCTGTGGTGAGAAGTACAGACCCAGGCTCTCGGTGCGCACTCACTGACCGGACCCGGCTCCTCCCTGGAGGTTCCCCCGGCCCTGGCGCTGGGGCTCCACCGAGGGCTGGACAGTTGCCCCTGGGGGACGTGCCAACCCCACCAGCTGCACAGTGCTGCCGGCCACCCATCTCGCCCCTGGGCCAGCACGGTGGCCGGGGGCTGGGGCGTCAAACGTCGTTGCCTGAGACAGGAGAGCCCAGAAGCGCATGCAAATGAGGCCGAGACAGCCCATGGATCAGGCCTTTTCTTTCCAGGCGGCTGCAAATAGACTCCGATAAGAGGATCTTTGTAATTACACGGAGCTACACTGGTCAATTCTGACTTTTAAATACCTCAGGGCCCGAGAAAGGAGAAGAAAGCGCGAACACATGTTCTCCGGGCACCTAGGGGGCCGCCTTTGAATTCCACCCACTGCCGCAGTGCCCGCCAGCCGCTCCTGCCGCCGCCTTTGTGAGCCCTATCGCTCCATCACGGCGCAAGATCATTTCCAAATTAAATTTTATGGTCCATTACTTACTGCTCCGACACTGGTCTAATGGAATCTTAAATGGAACTGACTTGATCTGCGTGGGGCCGGCCTCCCAGTTAAGATGTTATTTAGTTCTAATTATCAGATAATGAACTCGGGAAATTTAATTTTTAATATTTGTATGTCAAAAGTCTGTTGTGTTTTGGTTAGAGACTTTAAATTAAAAATTAACACGGGTTGAGCACCGGTTCTAGAACATCCCCTCTGAGGACAGAGGCGACATGGAGTCTGACCATGGGCCGCCTGGCTGCAGATGTGAGGCCAAAGTGGACCCAGGCCGGGACCCCAGGCCGGGACCCCGGGCCGGACCTCAGCCCCACCTGATGCAGGGTCACTTCGCCCGAGGGTGGCTGGGCTGAGTGAGGCAGGTGAGGTCTCAGCTCTGGGCAGCTCCAGGCACAGGAGGAAGAGCCCTCCCCAGAACCGTGGCCATCGCACACGGTCCCTCATGCCTGGGCCTCCATGTCCCTCATGTACTGTGACACTTGTCCTTCTTTGTCTGCAGAGAGGTAGCCTTGGACCCTGCCCCGCCCGGCTTCCTGGGCCCCTCTCCCTGATGCCCCTTGGGCAGGGCCCGCTGGCCTGGGGACCCACCCAGATGCTTCAAGCCAGGTGTTTCCGCTGGGAGGCCAGAGGGGCTGGGGGCTTCCTGGAGGAGTCAGCAACTGCAGGGGCCGAGGATGGTGATCACTATCGTGGCCTAACGATAGGCAGAAGTCAGTGGGGCAGAGCCATCCAGTCCCTCTGGCCCCGAGGTCAGCTGCAGTCCTGGGAGGCAGCCCCACAGTGATGGATGGGCAGCATCCTCCCAGGAGACCCAAGACATTGCCCTGCCCATGCCTGACGAGCAGCCTGTTTCTCACCGTGACTCAGTCCCAGGCTGGGCACAGCTCCTAGAAGGCTTGGATTGTCACAGTCAGTCTTGGCCCTAGCGGGGCCCATGGGAGATAGGGGTGGGCCTGGGCCCCACTGCCTGAGAGCAGCCCCTCCCAGCTCTATTGGGTCACCCACACTTGGCTGAGATTGCGTGTCTATCCTTGGTCCCAGCCCTGGCTGGTAGTTCCCATGGTGGCCAGAGCTGCATGTGCCAAGGCCACCTGTGATGGCCAGCGGCAGGGGTCTCAGGGTGTCTTCCTGGGGTCCCCAAAGGTTAGGTGAATGCTGTCTGTCCACGATCAATGCCGCAAAACAAGCTGCTTTCCCGACAGCTTGAAGGCTGATGGCTCTGTTCTGTCCGGGGGTCTGCAGGGCTCTGTGGATAGCTGGGGTCTCTGCCTCCTGGGGCCCTGGGTGGTTGGTTTGTTTGTGTGTTTTGGTGCTGGGGATTGAACCCAGGCCCTTTGGTACCCACCCCTGCCCTTTTTATTTTGAGACAAGTTCTCACTAAGATGCTAAATTGCCCAGCCTAAGTTTGAACTCGTGGTTCTCCTGCCTCAGACTACTGGAGCGCTGGGATTGCAGGTGTACACCACCACGCCGGGCTTGGTGACAGCTCTGCACAGATATTCCTCACATAAAGACTGCCCGTTTAACGACTGTTCGGACTTACAAGCTACTGCTGTGTCTACACAGGCTGTCTTTTTTTGTACAGTTCTGAACATCTTGTTGACAGAGCCCCAATGTCTTCTTCTGCACAGTACGCCTTCTTTATACAGCGCTGTGACTTTTGCTGATTGTGCTGTACAGTACAGCACTGTAGTTTTACCTTCTGTTATACATCACAGCACTGCACGTAGGTGTTATGCAAATCAAAGCAAAGCCATCAAGCTGGAGTTCCCTTTCACTATTTCTTTATTGTAAGTATTGTAATGTACATACTGTACATTAGCAGCCAATTCAGGTAAAGACCTGACCTAGTCGCAGGACCAGAACTCAGCTGTTAAATGAGGAATGTCTATAGTGAATCAGGAAATGTCAATCCTCCAAATTCTTCTTTTTCAAGATTGTATTGACTCTTCGGAGTCCCTTGATATCCCATGTGAATTTTAGGAGTGACTTTTCAGTTTCTGCAAAGGTACTGAGGTTTTGACAAGGAGGCATCAGCTCTGTAGGTGATGGTGGGTGGCACAGTTATCTCAGCCACACGGAGGCTCCCAGTTCACGAACATGGGACGTCTTCCCAGTTATCCAGGGCTCCTTTAATTCTCTTCAGCAGTGTTTTGCTTTCAGCATATGAGCCCCCTCACATCCTCAGATATGTTCACTCCTAAGAGTTTTATCCCTCTGGATGCTACTGTAAATGGAATCGCCTTCTTAATTCCCTTCTGGGATGTGCATTGTTGACATAAAGAATTATAATGATTTTTAAAAGCTTTTTAATTTAACCATGATACACAGAGAAAAATACATAAAATATGAATGTGCCGCTCAACTAATTGCCAAAAACCGAAATCCATGTAGCAACCTCTGAGTCAAGAAATGGCATCCCCACCTGGTGCCACCTCCTACGTACCCCGTCCTCCCCGAAGGTAAGTGTCCTCCGGGATCTCATGCCACAGTTCCTCTAGACTGTTTCAAGTGATGGAGGGATGATGCCATGAGTGGACAGGCATCTGGTACCTGGGCTCTTGCTCAGCACAATGACCAGGAAGCGCCTCCTTGGTGCCATCTGCAGGGTCCCTCTGTCCCCTGAACATGCTCCCCTGGCAGCACGTGCATCCCACGGGTGGCTTTGCATGGTGCTGCCAGTGGGCATCCAGCATCTTCCCTCTGGAGCTGTCCAGGCGGCACAGCCAGGAGCCTTTGTGTGAGTCTCCTGGCAAATGCACGTGTGTCTGCATTGCTGGGTCACGGAGACACTGCTGGACATCCGCAGGCGGGGTGGGCCCTGACAAAGTCCAGGGCAGCACTGTCACCAGGCACACTGGCCTTGACCAGCCACCTTGCGCTGTCCACCAGCCCTGGGCAGGCCCCATCTTGGTCCTTGGGCTCCCTGATGGCTGTGGTGACCACCTTCACAGCTCTACTCGTGGCGCTAGCGCTGCTTTGCACATTCATCAGCTGCTAAGTGTTGTCTTGAGCAAGTATCTGTGTGAGTCCCGCCAATTTTCAGTCGTGGCCTGGTGCCCTGGCTGGTTCTTCACAGTGGCACTGATGGGAGCGCTGAGACGGCTGGGAAGGTTTCTGTGACCGGAAGCTGAGCATCTTCAACTTCCTGCGCACCGCTTCCTGTCTCCTCCAGTAGGCCACACAGGTAGCCTCTCCATGAGGTCAAGTCTGCTTTATTCCATGTGGACCCCGGTGGGCCCAGCCATCTGTTGAAACTTTCACCAAAAGCATGACCAGCCCTGTGGGGTTCAAAACTTTTTGGGGATTGACATTGCTGCATTGTTAACTACTTCAGACCTATAGGGAAGTTCAAAAATAGAGGAAGATTCTTGCAAGGCCCCCAGCCTCAAGCACTTGCCACGCTCCCCCCACCCCTCTCTTCTGCTCTATTGAGATCGTTTTCAGAACAACTGGCGTGAGCAGCTGCCTCGATGTCCCTCTGAAGACAGCAGGCTCTTCCTAAAAGCAAGGAAGAGCCCATGACCTTCCTCAACCACCATGTGACCATCAAACACAGAGATTAGTGTTAATAAACTGTTAATCCACAAACCTTCCAACGCCGTCATGTTCTTTATGTGGGCATGGGTGTGCACACGCATGCATGTACACACACACACACGCACACGCGCTCTCTGGCTCCGTCCACCGAGGGGCAGGAAGGAAGCCCACCGCATCCCAGCAGCGACCCGCTGAATTTGGGTCATGGCCTCTTCAGCTCCAGGCTTGGGGAGATGGCTGAATCCAGGCCAGGGAGTCATAGAAGACTAAAATAACCTGAAACAGGGAGAGTGACATCCCTAATGCCAGCCCTGGGGGTGAGCCAGGTTCACGGTGTGGTCCACACCCAAATCTCAACTTTTTCTAGTGGTCCTGGGTATTGAACCCAGGACCTTCACACTGAGCTACAACCCCAGCCCTTTTCTCTCTCTTTTTTTTTTTTTTGAGACAGTGTCTTGCTAAATTCCCCAGGCTGGGATTGAATCCTCATGCCTCAGCCTCCAAGAGGCTTAATCTTTTTTTATTTTTTTTAATTTCAGTTTTGAGGTATTTGATGTTGACAGTGACTGGGAACACAGCAGAATGTTAGGGCTCTGGTGGGCTTGGGGTCCTCTGCCAGGTGGCCCCTTCCAGCCCTCACACCCAACAGCTCTGCTCAGCGGAGTCCACGGTTCCTTGGCAGGGGAGCTCCAGGCTGTGGGCACCTGCTCTCCCTGCACCTCCTCCCAGTGCTCCCACCCCGCCTGTCCCCGCTATGGTCACTGCAAGTTCTTGGTCTCCCTCGGAGCCGAGTCAGGACATGTAGTTTCCGGATTCCCACACAGTGTCCCTCAGGGTGGATGCCACCATCCAGTGCTCACTGGAGAGGACCCCACGCCTGTGGCTACGCAGACGCGCACCTCAGGTCCTTCACTCCCAGAAGGTGAACCTGTGCTGGGTGGTATCCTAGGCCATAGCCACGGCCTCACGGAGCAGCAACCAGGGACAGAAACCACATCCATGGAGGCCCGGGAGGTCTCATTCAGGAAAGAGAGAAGATTTGATTAAAGGAATACTCAACCACAGTTTCTGCCTCTCCCTGGGGTTAAAGTCCACAGAGCAGCAGCTGTCTGTCAGGGTCCCCTGAGACCCCCCCCAGTTCATGGCAGGACAGCAGCTTCCCCAGGGCAGAACTGGGTGGGGCTGAAGCCCCAGTTCTCTGGAAGAAATGAGGAGTGGAGGCTGGGCAGTTGGCCACCTCGCCGCAGACCATGTTGTCCTCGTGGGGTTTCTGCCCCCAGCCAACTGCACCTGGCCCATCTGGGGCTCTGGGTCCAGGCTGGGCCCCTCCACAGCATGCTCAGTGTCTCTGTCCCTCTTCAGCAGGCTCTGAGACTGAGACCAGTTGGTGACAGTGACAGAGGGCTCAGAGGCCTGGGGAAGAGGCCCACGGATCCTAGCAAGGAGAAGGGAGGATGGGGCTGCAGTCCCTGTACTTGGCAGAGCCGCCCCAGCCACCTTGTGCCCTGGAAGGGAGGAGAAAGCCAGCCAGGCCCAGGTCCTCTGGGACCTGGAGGCCAAGGGACAGGGTGGGGCAGGCCGGGGTCAGCAAGCCCTGTGGGGCGGGTGGCAAGGGTCCTGGGGACACCAGTTGCTGTGACCATGAAAGCTGTTTGTCCCCAACACTCAGCACTCAGCCCTCATCTCTCCTGTCCCAACTAGGATCTCAGGTGGAGCCCAGCCCCCTCCAGCCCCGTCCAGCCCCCAGGGACCTGAACTTGGGGCTCCAAGGGGTCCCGGACACTGTTCCCTGCCTACCCAGGGGCAACCTGTGTGTAAATCCTCTGGGGTGGGGGAGGGTTCCTGCATCCCCACTGTGTCCCTGCAGTTGGGGACACTGCCTGGCAGTTCAGTTGTGCCCAAGACGGCTTTGACGCTCCAGCCAGGGAGCAGCCGGCCAGGCTGGGGAAGAGACAGTGGGAACACAGAGGGCATGGGGCCAGCTGCAGGGAGCCGGGGAGGGAGGTGGAGTGGACACCTCAGACCCGGGCACGGGAAATGTACCCTGAGCCCTACAATCTTGGGGACGTGCCTCACAGGTGGCCTGACCCACACCCACGCTCACCTCGCACATCACTGGCCCCTCATTATGACATGAGCTCCACCTGCTCTGCCCAAGCCAGCATCCGCTGAGGCCCTCACCACCTGGCACCCCCGTGCTGGTCCCGCTGGGTACCCCAGGCCCCTGCCACCTGAGCTCTGTCCTACCTGGTCAGGTGAGGCTAGGGGACAGCAGGCTGAGCCTACTATGTCCCCTGTGGAGGGACAAGGTTCTTGGGTACCTGGCAGGGGTCTTCCCCACTAAGGATGCCCTCTGGGGAGAGCCCCCCATGCTGGGGGGCAGCAGGTCCCTGATCCCACTCCATGAAGGTGCCCTGGGTGGGCACAGCAGGGCACAGTGGGAACATCTGCTCAGGATGTGAACAAACTGACTTCTTCAGCCCAAACTCTGCACGAGGCACCTGTCCACAGTCCCTCAGGCTAGGCTGGGCATTGGGTAGGTCTGCGGCCCAGTTGTCTAGAGTTCTGGTCATGGACTCTCAGGCCCGGGTCGGGGGGCCACAGCTGGCCAGGAGGGAGAGGCGCCAGCTGGGCCACCCACCTGTAACGCCTTATCTTCCGGCTCTTGTTGGGTGGAGCTCTTAATTGCAATCAATACCCAGAAAAGCCATTCCGTATCATCCACGAGGAGAGGATTATGCAGATATGCGGACAGTGCCGCGCCAGTGTGGTGGCCCGAATTATCCATCAGCCGCTCTCCTGACACACGGGCCAGCGGCCGCAGCAGCCACTTCTTAAATTACTGCGGTCGGCGGTGGGCAGCCCTGGACCACTGTAAATCATTTTCTTATTGCCACCTCTGTCCGGGCGGCGCCTCTTCCGCTCAGAGCCGTGTTACTGTCCCTTAAATTCAGGACCCGGTGATTGATGCCACCTGCCCCACACATGCCGAAGCTGCCATCTGCTTACAGGGAAACATAAACTTTGAATACACGCGTCCTGCTGATTTTAACTGGACTAATTTATTGCTCACAAGTGGAGGAGCTGATTTGCGGCAAATTTCTCCAGCCCCCCGGGAGCACAGCCAGCTCTCGTGTCTGAGATAGAGGCTTGATAAGGTCATCGTCAACCATAGCCAGGAGAGGCCACCCAGCCACCAGCCCCCCAAAAGCACGGGAGAAAAGAGCCCAGCGAAGCACCTCCTGTTGGGGGGGATTTATTTCTGAATTAAACATGCCGGGCCCCTGAGGAAGCCTATTCATTTTCACAATCAGCTTTCTTCCCAGTTGTAAACAGATTCTTTCTAAAACTTGTGCATGATTTTAATTACAGATAAGTCTCTCTTTAAAGGCCGGGGCATTCATGCCTGGGTTGCTAAGCTGAATTCGATACAGCTCTATGTGAATGGTGCCCAGCGGCCACGGCGTGGACTGCACCTGGTTGGCGCTCAGGCAGCCTGGGTGCTGGACGTTCCTTGGCCCAGAGGCACCTTGGGTCCCAGCAGTCCCACCACTGTGTGAGGCCCAGAAAATGTCCCTGTCCTCCCCCGGGGGCTTGAGGTCATGACTCAGTAGGGCAACCCAGCGCTGCTGTTGACCCAGACCCACCAGCACGAGCCCCTCAAGCAGGATCAGCCCCAGCTGTGAGGTCTGGGAGCATCTGCTTCAGCAGAGGAGGGAGCCCCAGGTGACGACGGGCCAGGAGCCGGGCTGCGTGCGGGGCACCTCCTCCGAGAAGCCGCCCCTGGTCTGCCCTTCCCTTCGCCTCCTGCCTGAAGCTGGAGATTCTGTGAGCTGAAACCCTTGGAGGTCACTCGCCTTCCCTGGCCCAGTGCCGAACTCACCAAAGCCACCCCACCCAACACAGCCACAGCCGTCTCATCACACCAGCTGGGGGCTGGACGCCAGTGTCTCTGTTGTCTCCAAGGGCCCCTGCTGTGGCATGGGAGGGGACGGGGGACAGCTATTCTGGGCGTGTGTGTCAAGCTCTTATGTGACGGTGTTGGGTAGAGACCCCAGGGTGCTGGACAGGCCCCTCAGGACCTCCCCGTGCATAGGGAACCCCCAGCAGAGGGCCGAGCCCAGGTCCAAGCTCCTCCCAGGTCAGAGCCCTGTGCAGCTGGGGAGCAGCTGGGGACACTGTCGGTCACCACACCGGACGATGGAGCCTGGGCAGGAAGCAATTGCAAGGGCAGGTGTCCTGAACAGGTGTGTGCTTGTAGGAGCTGGGTCAGGTGCATGTGCCTGTGCACGTGTGTGGTGCAGCCATTAAGGTGAGGGGAACCCTGAGATCCCAGGCCTCCCTGGGGGCCCGGTCGGCTTCATTGGGTGTGAGCTCCTCAGGGTTTGAGGAAATGAACTCTCTGTCCTGGGAAACCAGGATGGCTTGAGAGACCCAGCAGTTTCTGCTCAGCTCTCAGAAACAGAGGCTCAGGCCAGCCGAGGCTCTGCTGCCAGAGGCTTGTGGGGTGTGCAGGGCCGTGCGATTTTTCAGTGGTAAATGAAACCGCCAAGTCCTCTCTCTGTGTTACGGCCGTTTCACCTGTCATAATTTTAAATCTCATTATGATCACCTCACTTTACAGCATGCTTTGGCCCCAGGATCAATATATCAAGAGAGCCCTGTGCAGTCTCGATCGGCAGCAAGGCGGCCACCAGCCAGGGAGCCCTGAGGCTGAGGCCCGGGAGAGTCGCCCACATTTGAGCTTTTCTCTTTGACCTCTAGGGGAGGGACGCTCCTGGCCTGCTTCTGTCCCCCACGAAATTCACAGGCCCTCTTTTACCTGTAAGCACTTCCCTGGGAGCGTGTGGCTGCTCCAGTGCAACCAGCACAGCCCACGGTGTGGTGGCCCCACCTCTCACTTCCATGGCCGATGGGGACACGCGAGGGCAGGGGACCCCCACTCCTGCATGTTCCCCAAGCATTTCCGCTTCCACTCACGCAGCCAGGAGCCACCTCCTTTTAGAGAGGAAAGGTGGCCAGAGGACAGGCAGGCCCCAGGGTGCAGGAGAACGGCAGCCAGCTGCTGGTGTGGTCCCAGGCTCAGACCTCAGATCCCTCCTGGTGGCTCACAGTGAGGTCGGGACAAAGGGAGGCACCAAGAGGACAGTGTAGCTTTTACTGAAAATGTTATGAAATAATGACTTTTCCAGGCCTCATCCATGGAGAGACACGGAGCCCGGAGCCCCACGTCCCACAGGTGTGGCCACAGCTCACCGCTCACGCCCACCTGCGGAGTTCTGGGTCTGGAGGGGGTGTGCACCAGTCAGCATGTGGGCTGTGAGCTGCAACTTCTCGGAGCATGAAGCCATTCTTGGCCCCAGCAGGGGCTGATGCCCAAGGCTAGCCAGAGCACAGAGTTCACACCGAGCCTGCAGGGTCCTGAACTCCCAGAATGCATGGGGACGCAGCACCACACTCTCTGTCTATAGCTGCTCATGAAGGCTGCTGTGAAAGGCACACAGCACACACGTGTGAACACATGTGCACACACAGGGCAGTGTCATGAGTACATATGTGTGCACATCAGGTAGGCTGGCACACACCTGGGCTGCTGTGTATCTACCTACAAGTGTACACATGTGTGCACACAATCTATACACACGCAGCCCATGTATCCCTGTATGTGGGTACACAGGCCCACATATGTGCACATGTTCCATGTGTGCCACACTCTTACATGTGAGCACACACCGCTATAAATATGCATACACATATCCTTGTATGTGCATGCACACACACACCCACACATGCACGCAAACCCAGCACGTGTGCACACATATCCTTATACATGTGCACACACATCACCACGTGCACAAGCACCCACACACATGTGCATGCACAACCCCACATGTGCGCACACATGCACAAAACCCCAATATATGTGTGCATGCACACCCTACACCTGCGCACATGCCCTGGCCCTCGCCCACCCCAAAGGCACAAGTGGACCTCCCAGCTGGTGGTCAAAGGCTGACTGTTGTGCACAGGGACCCAGACCCCTCCCCAAGGGCCCACATGCCAATCAAGCACAAACAGCCCCCTCTTCCCTGCCCTGTGCGGTGCTGGTGTAGAGCCGGCCCCCTGGGAGCCAGGCGCTCACCGCACACCAGAGGCTCCGCAAGCCCCCCAGGAAGGCTGCTGGGGACAGAGGTCCCAGCCAGCGGGCACCACCCACTCCATTCCCAGGTCTACTCCTGCCACATCTCTGCTGTGTCCACCCCACCGTGCCACTGTAGGCTCATTTGGAGTCCAAACTCTTCTGTGAGGCAAAGCCAGCACAGGAAGGACTTGGAAACTGAGGCCTCATGGAGCATGGTGAGTGGCCAGGGCACACCAGGGTGGCGGCTGCTGCCACCATAGACAGCAGCAGGGAGCAGTGGGGGGCAGAGGCTCTCACACACCCCATGAGCCAAGCTCCACAAGACCACAGACTGTCCAAGTCCCTGAGCCCTGGGAGCAGCGTCTCAAGCCACCACCATGGATGGCACTGGTCCCACTGTGCTCATGGCTGGTTCAGCAGGAGGCCAGCCCAGCGTCAGGAGCATCCGGGGTGAAGCTGGGCAGGCGCTGGAGCAGGGGAGAGGCTAGAAGACAGCAAGGAACTGTCCTGTGTAGGGGAAGAGCCACGGCTCCGCAGCCAGGGAACTGTCCACAGGGCTTGGCGGCAGACAGCCCCTCCGTGTGGCTTTGCCCATGCCCAGCCTGAACTCCTGGGCTCCCCTCTGCACCTTGGGCACCACCGAGGGCCCAGATCGGAGGGAAGCGGCCAAGATGGACCCACCCTGGTCATGAGAAGGCAAGGAGGAACACTTGGATCAGCAGGAGAAGCCCGGAGTGGGGCAGCTGTGGGTCATGGAGAGATGCCTAGAGTGGGTCTTTCTGGTCATGGGGAAACTCAGAGTGGGGCTCCTGGGTCCCTAGGCCTGTGCTGGTCACAAGTGCCCAGAACACCCCGTCACCTCCCTGAGCTTCACCTGTGTCAGGGAAGTATGGGACCCTGACAGGCCCAGTGAGCCTGATTATTGTGCCTGCCTGACTGAGGGACAGCAGGCGCCACAGCAGGATGGTGGGCACAGGTGGGGCACAGGTGGGGCGTCCCTGAGGTTGTCCTGGTCCCTGGGGTGTCTGCCCCCACCCCAGGGTGTTCTGGGTGCCTGAGCACCCGGGACAGGTGGGTTGCAGCCCACCTGGAGACCCGGCCTGGGTTGCTGGCTACGCACTCAGCGTCTGGTTGGGGCAGTCGGATGTGGCCTGGCCAGGCGGCACCCCCACACCATCCGCAGTGATTTGGAAGTGTAGAAAATGGGATTACCCGGGAACAGATGTGCACACAGGGGGTGAAATGGAAAGTGTTACCGTGGCGCCTGCCTGTGATTACCTCTGACTGCCACGGTGTCCGAGGCCCCCCCGGCCGGGATGGGCTAAATCCAGCCGCCCTGCGCAGGGCGCCTCATTGAAATTGAATTGATACTTTGTGAACTTCATTTGTGAATAATGTGATCTGACAGGGACAAATGTGACGGGGAATTGTTTTCAAACCTCCTCCAAATGGAACTTATTATTGGGTAAATACAGATTCCTTTGTCTGGGGCTCCCTTCCATCCTGGTGTCCGGAGCCTGAATATGTATCGCCCCACAGTAATTGAATTGACGGAGGGGATGCGGGACAGGGCCGCCCTCCCCAGGTCCAGGGTAGCACGGCAGTGGCCCTCGGAGGCGCCCTGCCTGCACCCGCCCGGCCCTGGCCGCCAGGCCTCAGATGTCTTACATATTAATTTCCCCTTGCCGCGCCGGCCGCACAGGAGCTCAAACCCAGTTAGCGGGATTGATGAAGGTGGAGAAAGGAGAGGACGCACGCTGATTCCACCTTTTCAGCTTCTATTAGCTCAGTGCAGAGTTATCCCGTCAGAGCTCCATTACAGGGGGGCGGCGGCCCCGGGGAGCCCAGGAAGGCTTCAGTGCCGGCCATTATGCTAACAGTCTGGTCCCCAAAGAGGCACGGTACAGGCGGGGCTCAGAGCCCTGCGGACACCACCCAAGCCTCGTTCAGCTGGCCCTGCCACTGCAGCATGGTGGCCGACATAGACCTGTTCATTCGTCATCCCCTGCCGCAGGCCGGGTCACTTGGCTGCCAGCCCTCAGAACTGCGGCTGCTCATCCGGAACACCCTGGGGACGTCCTTGGTCTGCGGGGGGCTCAGACTCAGGCAGGCCTGAGGGTCCCCCCCACACTAGCTGCCGTGATGTCTGTTCATGGGCAATGGGGAACACCCCTGTGGGTCACTGCAGTGTCACATGATCACTAGTTCAGTGTCCAAACAGCACCATAAGCAAGGCCGAGGGTGACCACAGATGGGGGCCCGACCACGGGCTTGAAGGGGCCAGCGTCCATCACACCCTGCAGCAGGAGGCTGGAGCCTCTGGAAGTGCTCCCCTTCCTCGCCCCTTCCCTCCCCTCCTTCCTTGCAACCCCTGTGTACCAACCCCCTGTGTACCAACCCCCGCACAGCACAATGGGAGGGATGGGCAGGAAACGCCTATCCTCCTGCACACTCGGAATGATGGGACCTTGCAATCTCCCAAAGCACAGCCCCGAGGGAGGAGGAAGAAGGGGGAAGAGCAGTAAGAGGAGGGGAAGGAGAGGAAGGAGGGGGTGGGGGAGGGAGGAGGGGAGGGGAGGAGAGGGGAGGGGGAGGGGAGGGGGAGGGGAGGGGAGGGGGAGGGGCGGGGGAGGGGTAGACACAGGCACAGCATGGCTCATCGCAGTGCCCACTCCCCCAGCTCCCTAGAGCCCCCTTACCCCAGATGTCACACCACAGCACCTGTGGCCTGAGTTCAGGCCTGAGTGGCAGGAGCCGCTCAGCAGGCATCTCTGGGCCTCAGTCCTCAGGCTCCAGAACCTTCCCTTACATGGGGCCCAATCCCACACTGGCCATGAGTCGTCCTGCGTGGCACCCCCTCCTGGTGACCCTGGGCAGAGTTGGCTGCCCCCAGCTGACCAGACAGCTGTTCAGACCCCAGGCAGGGAACCCCCACCTGCAGGGCCCAGCACACTCAGCCGGACCCCCGGACCCCATTCAGGGCCAGACACCCAAAGGGTCCTGACCCTGGACACATAGTCCTGTTCTCCCTGCTGCCACTGCCCCATGAGGGTTGAAGGGGACCCCGTCCTGAGGGCAGCAAGAGAAGAGCCCAAATGCTGGAACCCAAGGCCACCAGGATGCACATGGAACCCCCCAGATGTCCTTCCTTCTGCTGAGGCCACACCTCTGCAGCCTGGGACCCTAACCCCTCTGAGCTGCCAGGGCCCTGGACACCTGGGACAGGTGGGGACACATGTGCCCTGGACAAAAACCTCCCTCCTGGGGGATCCAACCCAAACTCCTACACCCTGCAGATGGGGCGAGGTCATAGAGGACAAGGAGAACTGTGGCCTGTCCCAGCTGGGGGTGTGACAGCACAGGGGGCACAGGGCCCCAAGCAGAAGGACAATTTGAATCGGCTCTGCCAAAAGGAATCGGGGACAGTGGCGGGTGAAGTGTGACCATTAGAGGAAATGTGGACAGGGATAGGCGGGAACTGTCTACACTGGTTTTGATATTTTTCTTTATAAAACTAGTTCCAAATAAAACATTTTTCAACATTTGAAAATGGCACCTGTTACAGGTTGGTTGATGCTTCCCCAGATGTTGAAGTCCTAACCCCAGGGACTTGTTTGCCAATAGGGTTTGATCAAGTTAAAAAAAGGTCATTAGGATGGCCCTGATCCAACAGGACCTGTGTCCTTATAAAAGGACAAACTTGTCACGGACACACATGCAGGGAGAACCCAGAGGAAGATGGAGGTGGAGGTCTCACGAAGCTCAGAGAAGCCAAGGATGGCTGGTGCCACCGGGAGCTGATCTTAGACCATGGCTTCCAGCAGGGTGAGGATGACCTTGCTGGGTGTCTCATCCACACCGTGAGATGCCCCAGGGACAGGGCCCTGGCCATCTTAGAATGGGATTCATTTTCATTTGGTGGAGAAAGGTGGGTGCAAAGAGGCCCAACGCACCCTTGGGAGCAGCCTGCCAGCTCCCTTCCAGGCTCCAGCCGCCTCCGTCCCTTTCAGCAGCTGGCAGCCTCACCTGGGTTGTCAACCCCCACCTGGCTCCCATGAGAATGATGTCCCTGGACAGCTCAAGCCCTTGGGGCCAAATCCATACTGTCATTGTGGTGTGAATATTCTGTTTCAATAGAAGATTGCAGTTTTACTTCCATTTGATAAACATCACCAGCTAAGTCATGGTGGGGAGGTCGAATTTATGACAGGAACCTCCAGGCCCAAGGTCAGCCCCGCCTCTTGGTACAGCTGTCTGGGGCCAGGGGACAGCCCGGTGCACCTGCTGACCAGCCGGGACCCTGCAGGAGCTCTGAAGAATGGACATGCGTCTACTCACATCTCTCCCAGAAACAGCAGCGGACATTCCCAGCCCAGCCGACAGCCGTGCCTTTCTGGTTCATCTCCCAGGCCCGGACTTCCCGTTAAGGAGCCCATCTTCCCCAGATGACTCGAACACACAGAGCAGATCCAACGCACAGTTGCACTTCCTCGACCCCTTTTTTCATTTAACCCCAAACAAGTCTTCCTGAAAATCCTTGGTGTCAGGATCAGAACCCAATGCCACCCTGGGACAGCCCCAGCACCCGCTCAGAGGTGCTCAGGCCACTCAGGACTTGGGATGAGAGACATGGCCTCCACACAGCTCCGTCTTCCTGCCATAAGCCCAAGACAGAGTCCCTGTCATGTGGGTGATGCCTCTAGGTCCTGGCACAGGCCTGGGGGGCTGGAGTCACTTGCCCACTTTCCAGGGGAGGCCCCAAGCCGGCCAGTCCAGGAGGGGTCTCAGGCAGGCCAGAAGCATTACCTCTGCCCAGGCCACAGACGGTGATGGGAGGGGCTGGAGACGGCAGGGCCCTGGGCATGAGCTGACTCCTCCGACTCAGCCGTGGAGGGTTGGGGCCCCTCTCCTTTCTGAAGGACAGCTGCAGGGTCCAGGTGCCTGGCCCACCCCAGCTGGCCCCAGCCCCTCCCAGTGCTGCACTGAATCCCTGCGTCCCGGGAGTTCCCTCGGGCCTGGGCACAGAGAGGCAGTTGGGCCCCCTGCCCCCATCCAAATGTGAGCCCAGCTCTCAAGGAGCCCCCAGCCCACGCACAGGTGGGGTTTTGACCCCGCAAGCCCACGCCTGCCCCCACTCCACCCAGCTGTGGGTGGACCCACAGGGACATCACACTGGCGAAAAGTTGCTCTTGAAGGCTCTTCTGGTTTTTCCACTTATAAAGCAGAGTGAGGAGATAAATCAGAAGAGTATTGATAGGAGACACAGAGCTATAGCAGTAACAGGTTCGAGTGGCCAGTGCATCTCTGTGACTATTTCATCTTCCACGCTAACTTAAACACAAGAAAAAAAGGCTTTCCAGCCCAGGGCCCGCTGCACACCCGGGAGATTGAGTGCATTTGTAATAATTCATAGACTTCTCACTTTCATTCTTCTGCTGCCGAAGAATTACATTCTGCTATTAAAATGTGCTGTGACTGCCTCCAGCTCCTGCTTGTTCCGACACAAAAAGGGACCCGGGGGTGGGGGGGAGTCTCGCCCCCTGCTGGACACCGGCACCCTGCAGGTCCCCTGCCCTCCTGGGCTCTGAGGCTGAGAAAATGCCCGTTGGGTGGGTGACCAGGTGAGAAAGCGCCCAAGGGAAGAGGCCACGTGGGTAGCATGCTGTCCCTTCTCTGAGGACCCCTCCTCCCAGGATGCAGGCAGAGGCCCTGTCACAGAAAAGGGACATGCGAGACCTGGTCTTTGAGACAGGTGAGGCCTGCAGAGCTGCAGCCTGGGGATGTGGGCTGGGGAGGCCACTCCCAGGAGGGTCTGCATCACCGGATCAGGGCTGTCCTCACTCCAGGAGCTGTGGCTTCCACAGGCGCTTTTGTCACCAAACTCTGCAAGGCTACACAGCAAGCTCGGGTGCAGCTGGGCTGCCTACTATTCCTCCGCTCTCTGCTCCCTATCCGGTCCCCATCCCATGGCTGCTGGGCAGGAGGGGCCGAACTAGGCATGAGGGTGGACAGCCCCCACTCTGGGTCCCCAGATTCTCTCTCCAGCCTGGGGCGGGGAGAGACCAATGCCCTTGCACAGACACTCCTGGGAGGCCCAGGGCTGTGGACAGGGGTCCCCAACAAGGCAGGGATGCCTGCTGGGCAGGGAGTCTCTGCCTGTTGCCCTCCAGAACAGGAGCCCTAGAGCTGGAGGGGTCGGATGGTGAGGGCTCCCCAGCCCAGTCCCAAATCCTTTGGGGTACAGCACTGCTCCTGACGTCCTTCAGCCCTGGGAGGGTCAGCGCTATTTCGGGAGAAGTCCTGTGGCTTTCCAGGAAACACCTGCAGTGAAGGAACAGAGCCTGCTGCTCACACACTGCAGCCCTGGACTCCTCGGCAGAGTCCTCCTGCTGCTCTAGCCGCGAGCCGGGTCAGCCACACTCCAGCAAAGTCCCCCAAACCTCAAACTGCTCTGAAACATGGGCAGGATGGGTGGCCGCCCTGGTCTGGGTCAGCCTGCGCAGGGCCCAGCACCCTGCCCCAGGCCTCCTCCCGCTCCTGACCAGGCCCTTGGGACACAGCTGATGCCAAGAGCTGGGGGCTACGCCGCATTAGGGAGCAGGTGGGCATCCTCTTTGTTCTCTCCTGTCCTTGTCCTCATCGGCCATTTCCAGGAAAGAGATACTGAAGCTCCCATCCAAGCACCATTCAAAAGTCATGTGGGCGACTATGTGTGAAGAAGCCTCCCAAGAAGGCCAGGGCCCAGAGCACGCAGGGGTCATGCGGCCTTGCGCCTAATCCAAGGCTCCTATGGAGAGGGCACCTGGGGACATGGCCCCTGGAGGTGGGCCAAGCGGGCTTCGTAAGGGGACGGGGTTGGGGCAAGTCAGGGCTGGGTTTGAGGCAGCCGGGAGGCCACCTCCTCCCAGCACCACCATCAGTGTGGCCCCTAGAGCCAGGCCAGGGTCCCCTCTGCTCCACTGGGCATCCAGGCCATTACACTGGTGGACAGCAGGAATGCAGTGCAGCCTAGCCAATGGGGAAACAGAGTCTGGGTGGGGAACCAGAGGGGAGGCCCCACGGGTGGCTGTCCTTGGAGCCATTATCTCCCTTGGTGTATCTGAGGCAGTGGAGGGGTGTGGGGACCTGGGCAGGATTAGGGGGAGACTCCAAGGCTGTCCCCAGGGTTCCCAGCCTAGCCAGGCCTGGCCCCAGGGACTCAGACCCCAGGCTGATTCTGTGGACTCAGCAAAGAGGGGGCAGGGGAGGCATGGAGGGGACATCAGAGGCCAGGACAGAGACCAGGTTCAAGGGAAGGATGGTGCAGCCACGGGGGAAGGGAATCCACCGTGGGGAGCACAGATGAGCACGTATGCCCCTGTCTGTGGGTGCCTGCATAGTTAGCACCCACAGCAGCCGCCAGGCCTGGGGGTGGGATATGGGTATGGCCTGGTGCCCCCAGACAGAGTGTCCCACACACCCAGTGGGTGTCCTGCTCCCACCTGTAGCTGGAGGCCAAGGGCAAAGGTCAAGAGCAGGTGCAGCAAAGGGCCACATGCACACTCACGGAGTCTGTCCTGGGCGTGACCCACAGCAGCAGAGCTGGGGCACAGGCTGCCTTCCCAAGGGCTTGGTCCTCTTCCTGCCCTCCTCTGAGGCTGCAGTGGAAGCTGGAGGGGTGATGGCCCAAGCCCAGCTCCGCCCTGGGCTGTGGCAAGGGTGCAGGGAGCGTGGATGAGGCTGGGGCACTCAGAAGTTGGCATCACTGACTCTGGGGCAGGGAGCACAGGGCTGACCCCCAAGAAGGAGGCAGCCGCCCAGTCAGTACCCAGCTCCTTCCTGGACTCCCAGGGCAGGGGTGCCACGGTTAGGGGGCCAGTGAGAGCCTCCAAGGGGCCGCAGAGACAGGCAGGGAGGGTGTGTGGCTACAAGGTGTTCCTGCCATTGCTGTCCCACTGCCCTGGAGCCACCCCGCACAGTGCAGAAACACAATATTCCTGGGGTGTTTTTCATAAAGGTCTTTATGGGTTTGGAAATTTAAACACCGCAGAGCCTGAGTTGAATTGGAAAGCAAAAGTCTCTAAGCTTGTACATCTTAAAGGAAAAAAATTCAATTAAGTGGGATTTTAGCTGTTTCAATAAAATTGGACTCTCCCTTTTCAAGATAAGAGCTCTCTGGCGCAGAGGAACCTTTATGCGCCACGAGTATCCGCTTCTCCTAAACGCGTAATCCCAGCTAGGACACAATGCCCACAACAGGAAATCAATGTATAGTCGAATCCATTTGAAAATATAAAATAAACTAATATCTGAGTGGAAAATTGACTTGCTATGGATTAAAAGCTGTACAAATTGTAGAAAAAAATGGTTTTTTTTTAGAAAGAGGAAGCAGTTAGGGGGCAGGGGTCCCAGGAAAGGGCCCAGAGCAGCCTCACTGCCTGCAGGACAGGGTTGGGGCACAGTACCCTCAGCAGTAGCCTGGAGGGGACACACGGGCCGGGGTGGGGGACCAGGTGAAAGCACCGAGAGCTCTGAGTGCATTAAACCCTGCTGTCATAACCGCTGATTCGAAGAGTTTGTAACTGGGCCATTTTCAAGGGTCTTGCAATGGTGACCCTCTGAGGTGACATGCAGCTGTCTCCCCCAGTACAGGCAGTGTAGCAGTGGCACGATGGGCTCACCTAGGGGACACAGGGAAGAAATCCACAGCTCAAACACACTGTAAATGAGGCAGCTCTCTGCGTCACCCAGCTCAGGTACCAGAAAAGCAAATCCCTGCCCAGCCAGCAGCAGCAACCAGAGTGGAGGCCGGGCAACAGTCCCTCGTGGCCATGGAGCCCAGCCTGGACCAGCACACAGAGGACAGCCAGGCTGGCAAGCTCCCCGTTCCCATCCCCAGTTCCCAGGCAGGAACAAGAAGACTGTTCCAGGCAGGCACGGTCACCAAAGCCTTGGCCTCCCCGTGTGTGAGCTGCTCATGCTGGCATGGGGAGACCTCCACAGTGACCCAGTGCCTGGATGTCAGGGTATGGCCCCCAGCCTTCCACAGCCCCAATTTCAGAGCCTCCTCCTCCTCCAGGGAGCCTCCCCAGCCCCACATGGCCCCAACCCACAATGTCCCCTGCCCCTCACCCCACCTGACTGGGTGTCTCCTCCACACTCTCCAGGCTGCATCCTCCAAAAGGAACAAAGCCAAGGGGACAAGAGGCACAAGAAGCACCTTCCAGTCCTGGTGGCCTCGGTGGCAATGTCAGGAAAGGCCAAGCTGAGGGAGCTGGAGCTGCATCCCTGGGTCAATGTCCCCAAAGGCCATATGCGAAGGCTCGGTCTCCGGCCTGTGGTGTCATGGGACTAGGGTGCAGCCTTTAAGAGGTGAGGCCTGGCGGGCGGAAGTGAGGTCACAAGGGGTGTGGCCCTGGCTGGGACACGGGCCCCAGCCCTCCTCTCAGTCCCTCCCTTTGGCTTTCTGGTGCCATGAGGGGAGCAGGTTCCTCACAGTGGACTCCAGCCATGAGGCACTGTGCCCCACAGAGCCATGCTGCCACAGACTGACAGCTTTGAAACCAGGAGCCAAAATAAAAGTGTCCTGTTTGATCTGATTGCCTTGGGTGTTTCTGGGGCAGCTCCCAGGCTCCGCCTACCCAGCACCTCCCAGAAACCCCCACTTCTCACACTCGCCCACCTGTCCGGTCAGCTGTCTGCTAGCCCCTGCGCCCAACCCCTCCACAAACTTCCTTCCGTCTGCTCATTGTCCTCAAACACTGCTCCGGGCAACAGAGAACCACACTCCTCACTCCCCCAACTCTCCACCTACCCATCACCCAGTTGCCCACGGAATCACAGACACGGTCCTCTAATTTATCTACCCAAGTCTCTCCATTCTCCTGTCCATCCACCCAGCATCTGTCCACCCACGAATCCATCCATCTAGCCATCCAGGCATCCACCATCTATTCATTTATCCATCTACCCATCTACCCATCTAGTCACCTTCTTTTTTTTTTTTTTTTTTATGTGGGTACCAGGAGTCGACCTCAGGACCTCGCTCTTGCCAGCAAGCGCTTGTGCCACTGAGCGATATCACTGGCCATTTTGTTCCTTTATGTGGGTTCCGGGAGTCAAACTCAGGACCACGCACTGGCCAGGCAGGCGCTTAAGCTGCTGAGCTATCTCACCAGCCCTCATCTAGTCACCTTCTAATCATCCATCCACTCATCTGTTCATCCATCCTCCCTCCCACCACATCATCCACAATCCATCCACTAACTGTCCATCTATCCACCCAGCCAGCTACCTGCCCATCCAGCTTCCTGTCTACCTATCCATTAATTCCCTGGACCACCAGGTCAGTCAGCTTTCCATTACTGTAACAAATACCTGAGACAATCTACTTACAAACACAAAAAGTTGTCAGTCATGGTGGGCATGCCTTCAGGCCCAGCACCCTGGGAGGCTGAGGCAGGAGGATTGCAAGTTGGAATCCAGCCTGGGCAACTTAGGGATTCAGTGAGGCCCTGTCTCAGGAAAAAAAAAAAAAAAAAAAAAAGCAAAGGCCCTGGGTTCAATCCCCAGAGTAGGAAGGGTGTGCTACTGTCTGCATCTGGATGTCCCCAGGCGCATGTGTGGAAGGCTTGGTCCCTGGTCTGGTCTATTGGGAGGTCTCTCAGTCTCTAGGCCGATACCTCAAAGGGGACCGGAGGGGGGTGGGTTATATTCCGTGGTTCACAGTTTTGGAGGGTTCAGTCCATGGCTAGTGATGAATGGGTCCTATTGCTTTGGACCTGTGGTGGATACAGCAGGAGAGAGTGCCAGGGCAAAACCACTCATTTTATAGCCGGGAAATGAAAAAGAGAGAAAGAAGAGACCAGGCTCCCACAGTCCCCTTTGAGTCATGGCCACAGTGCCCTAGAGACTTCAACAGGGTGGCTCTGTGCCACTGCACCCCCCACCCTGCCAGTGTCCGCTCCCTCTCCACCCAGGAGTCACGTAACCAGCGCCGCACAGCTGACCATGAACCTGCATGTCCTCAGCGCTGAAGGTAATTCCGTCTTCATCACCCACCTGGGGTCCTGCCTTGCTGCTCAGCAAGCGCAGGTGAGGCGAGGGCGGCTGGGGCCCTGGGCCGGCTGGTGATGAGGCCGCTGGGCGCACACGGACAGGCTTGTTAGCACAGGGAACTGTCAGGCGTAACGAGGAAAAGGCTCAATTTGTAAACACTTGGTCAATATGAATTAACACCATTGGGATGGATTTTGGACTAAACTGGACAATCACATTGGCTGCACCCAAAGCCCAGCAACAATAGGTAAATTAGGTCATCATTAAATTATCATGAAGGAAAAATGCGTAATCGGCAGGCAGCCGTGCTGGTAGAAAGATGATGGTTATTTACAAAAACCCTGCTGTTTGCAAATTTGTGCAAAATTATTTGTTCTTAGCTGAGTTTTATGGTGCTATCTCCACATTATCTCTGTCTGAGATCCCCAGCCCTGCATATTAACTAATGTCTGTGCTTTAATTGGAAGCAGAACCGGCCAAATTGTAAACCGCTTTTCCTCCATCTATCTCTGTCTCTCCCTGGTCCCAGGAGTTGAGGACCAGGGAGAGACAGAGCGAGTCATGGAGAGCCTGGATGGAGACTGGACCTGCCCTGTGCCCTCGCAGAGCCACCTCTGGCCCATGCAGGACCACAGACCATGCAAACTGGCTCTGCATGGGTTTGAGCAGTGGGCAGTAGGTGTTTGTGGACCTGAAAAATTAAAGGCGACCATTGTAGAGGCTGCTCTACAAATAAGCACATCAATGGCTTTCACTGGATTCACCACTGAAGCAAGTGTGGCAGAAAATGACAGGACAAAGGGTGACTACGGGCCTGGGCCCAGGTCATTCCTGGTAATCAGGTAACCACAGGCCCGCAGCAGCCTTGGCATAGGCAGGTCTCGCCCGGGTGCCAGTGAAGCCCAGGGTCAGCTGGTCTGGGGTCGGCAGAGAGGCCCAGAAATGCTGAGGATGGGGGCATCGACAGCCACAGAGCTGGGCAGGGCCCCATCCAGGCTGCCATCACCAGCCCTGCTCACCAGCACACGAGTGTGTACCCTCCGGCTGGTTTGGTGTGAATGAGGACCTGGACCAATGCCAGCGTGGCATTGGGGCAGGGCCTTTCCCCCAGTGGGTGATGTTTCTATTGGCATCTGTTCTATCGCAGCAGCATTTGAGTGGGTGAAAACACAAGTGCACAAAGGCGGACATCGAAGCCCAAGGTGCTCTCAGAACCGGGCCTCCCCACAGCCCACACCCGTCTCTTCCCCTGGACTCTGGGCCAGGTGTGGCTGAAGGTCAGACGCCACCTGGGATGCTGGGTTCTAGACTTGGCCTCCCAGAACTTTCACTAAGGGTGGATGGATGAAAACCGGGAATTTGGAGACACCCCCTCCTGTGCCAGCGCCCCCAAGCTGGCCTTCCGGGTGTGGACACCTGTGCCTGGCCCTCTGTGCTCTGACCTGTGCCCAGCCAGCTCTCACACCCAGAGGGAGCCATTACAACTGACATGCGGCAGATCCACCCCCACAAGCCACGTAATGAGCCAGGTGGGCTCCAGGGTGTTGCACCACGTGGCCACCTTGCCAAGAGCCCCGACTCACATTCCTGCCCATGCCGTGAGAGTGGCCAATTCCCCTATGCTGGGCCACCATGACCTCCCTGACACTCAGCTGAGGATGACACCCACAGCGGAAGGACCACCTGAGGAGGGCACAGAGGACACAGAGGCCAAGGTCAGTGTCCTCACAGGAGTGGCGCCTAGAGCCCATGCGCTGTGTCAGATGTCCCTGCTGTTCCTCTCCCTTCCCGGGCTTCCATCTTGCCGAATGTCTGGGCTCTGGGCTGCAGGAGACCCAGCTCAGTGAGGACAGGCAGGGCAGGCCGGTAGGCAGTGTCTGCTACCAGCCATGAGCTCCTCTCTGCCCCATAATGCCACTGCCCATGTCCACCACCTGCAGGCTCCTTGACCACTGCCCTCCCTGGCATGCTTCACAGAGGAATCGTGGAGCTGGACATTGTGGCACATGCTATAATCCCAGCACTCTGGGAGGCTGAGGCAGGAGGATCACAAGTTCAAGCCCAGCCTGGGCCACTTAGCAACTCAGGGAGACCCCATCTCAAAACAAAAAATTAAAAAACAGCTAAGAATGTAGCTCAGTGGGAAGGCCCTGGAAGAAAATGCAGGAATTGCGGTCATGCATGTGTTTTGGTGTTTCTGTGTACTTCCATGTCTGTGTCTACGCACATGTGTCTGCATGTGGGATTCAGTGTCCAAGCATGTGTCCTGTGTGTGTATCCGGATGCCTGGTGTCTTTTTTTTTTTTTTTTTTTTTTTTTTTTGTGGGTACCGGGGTGTCGACCTCAGGACCTCGTGTGCCAGCAGGCGCCCGTGCCGCTGAGCGATATCACCGGCCCCTTTTTTGTATGTGGGATCCAGGAGTCGAACTCGGGCCCTCGCGCTTGCCGGGCAGGCGCTTAAGCCGCTGAGCCATCTCACCGGCCCATGCCTGGTGTCTTTGAGCAGGGCCAGGGGTTGAGGACCCTCCAGACCGGGCCTGCACAGTGGCCAGGTCAAGTTCAGGTCAAGGTTGCTTGGGCAGCTGGAGTTGTGTGGATGGGAAGACCCTGCTGGAGCCGACGTCAGGGGGCCTGTGATGTCCCCTACCTGCCCCATGAACCTCAGGCCTATGTGGTGGCTCCACAGCAGCCCAGGGCCCAGGTCCCCCAGTGGCCACTCCTAGCCACTATCACGGCTGTGTCTGCATCAACCCTGAACCTGGGGCTCTGGGCCGGGCCGGCTGGGTCAAGATGGCCGAGGACGGGCAGCCCAGGCCCCTTCTCCTGACACATGGCCCAGAGTGTCAATTCTGCATGACTAACTCATTGATCGCCTTGCCCAGGTTAATTAATTAATTAGGGCAGCCAGGGAGGACAGTGGGCCGGGCCTGGGGACTGGATCCCCCACTGGGAGTCTTATTAGTACATAAAATGAGTGTTTAAAACCCACATGGCCACAAGTGCATCGTGGAGGCTTTTCATTAAACAAACCTATAAAATTACTTGCCTCATTATGTATTTCGCGACTTCCTCTGCCTCCAGTGCTCCCTCCTCACCTGCCTCCAGCGATGCTCTAAGTGCCTATTTGAAATCAATTTCTCTAATAATGGACTTAATGAGCTCATCAATTAGGCCTGCCATAACCAAATGTAGCCAGGCTCTCCGGTTATCAGTTAAACTCTGGAACTAATTTCCATGCTTCATCTATCACGGGGCGCCCACATTTGGCTGCTGCTCCAGGACGATAGGGAGACCCCAGGCCCTTCCTACTGGCTGTGCAGACATCCCCAGGAGGGGACAATGTGGGGAGCATGGCCCACCTGGCTGGGCACAGGACGTGGGGCCAATTAGCAATAATGGGCGACACAGGCCACCCGCAATAAGGCTGCGTTCCACATGGGAAGCCTCATTAGGCCTCAGCCCTCCACCAACGGCCCCCTCATGGCTCCCAAAGCCCTGGCCAGGACGGGACCCTGGGGCAAGCATGGAGACCCTGCAAGAGGGCGCCGGACAGGGAGGGAACCAGGGGGGAGAAGGTTCTGGATGCTGCCCAGCAGGTGTCCTGACCCCAGGTGGCAGGGTCTTGGCTGCCACAGCAGAGGTGGCCACAGTGTGACAGTCAGAGGCATGGCATGGACGCCAAGAGAGACCAGGGATGGGCTGCAGCAGAGCGTGGATGTGTAGGGCAGTGTCCACTGTGCCTTGTGGCACCCCAGATCATGGGACACTCTGGTGGGAGGGCAGGATGGAAGGATGGCGGCCTTTTTCCAGCTAGGAGGGTCCCACAGGAGAAGAGGGCCCAGGAGGGAGGGTCAGCATCCAGGCCCCTTCCTGCTGCCCCACGGTCTGGTGGCCCTGAACCCACCCACCTCCAAGCCGAGTGGCCACCTGGAGAGGGACCAGGATGACAGGGGCCGGGGCCCCCAGATGCCTTCCAGGACTGGGGCAGGTGAGGAGATGGGCCCCTCTCTTCAGGGTGTGCTTGGGAAACTGAGGAAGAGGGATGTGACTCCCTGCCCAAGACAGAAACCATGGGATCAGCGCCCCATGGGGAGGTGGGGGAGTGCAGTGCCTGCCTCACCCTGGTCCTCTCTGCTCTGCCTAGGCTTCAGGAGACTCCTGGGGACACCCGCAGCTCTGGCAGCCCCCACTCCTGGCCCCACCCTCAGGATGCTGTCCCCCAGTGCCCGCAGCCTGGAACCATCCAATTACCCTGCAGGGGGGTGGATGGCCAGAATCACATAGATGCCCTCAGCACAGCACAGCCCCCAGCACATCTCCAAGGCCCCTGGTAGGGCGCTGCAATGACCAGGCCCAGTCCTAGGCTGGAGATGGGGCAGCTCCTCCTCATGGACAGGGCCCGTGCGTCACTGCTTAGCGCTTGCTTAGCGCTTACCCGCTGCTCTTGGCTATTTATCATAATCAGCGTGATGTTTCTCATTAGCAGAAAGCCATTAGCACAGGTTTATCAGCAGCTGGAGGTGCAGGGCCTGGCCCTCCCAGGGTGCTGCCTCTAGGCCGCCCTCCGGGCTGCCCCACCCTCAGGCAGGACACAGGAGCCTGCCCTGGTACCCTCTGCCCCTCCTCCCCCAGCCCTGGTGCACTCAGGCCCAGAACTCAAGGTGAGCTGAACTGGGTCCCAGAAGACACCCAGGGAGCAAGGCCCCTCCTGCCGGTCACTCCACAGGGGTTCATGGCCACCACGTGCTGGGTACTACTCCAGTGCCATGTCACAGCTGTGACATAGACCACATGTCTACCAGGACCACGGCAAGGCTGCAGGTAGAAATGCATGGCCGTGGGGGGCAAGGACTTGGTGATGGCCATGGGGTCGGCTGTGACCAGGGGGTCCTGGGGTGGAGCCCTGGGGCTCTGAGCAGGGGATGGCAGGGACTGAGCCTCAGGCAGACAGACAGTGGCCTGTGGCTGAGAAGACGGAGCTGCAGGTTGGGACAAGGGAGAGGCCTGGGAAAGGAGCACGCTGAGGAGTCTGCAGGATGCATGAGCTGGGAGCATGGCCACCCCAGGACTTAGCGTGTGGAAGCCAGGCTGACCCTGCGCGTGGTGGGGAAGGGGGTCAAGGCCAGGCTTAGGGATGAAGGGCAGGCACCTGTGCTGGTGGGATCCCGGGAGGGGTGACAATGGAGCAGGCAAAGGACAGAGACCTCAGAGCCCTCAGCCTCCCTGAAGATGAAGGCCCCAGCTCTGCCCCCTCCTGTGCCCAGCATCACCTCCTGGCTGCTTGATCCCTCCGACCCCAAATGGGGGCACCATGGTTACTCTCCAGGCCCTCAGTGGTCATCTAGGAGCAGGTTGGGCCTCACAGACCTGTGCCTTGGCCCTGGGCTCCAATTTCATGCATGGTGGTACCCACTGAACCATGAATGCACAAGGAGAACCTGGCCCAGCCTGGCCGCCCACACCAGCCCCAGCAGGGGTGGGCTACACACACACACACACACACATACACACATGCACATGTACACGTACACACATGCACATTCCCAACAGTGCTCAGGGAGGTCAGGACCAGGAGTCGTGATCTATGAGGGGGATGCAGAGGGCAGGACCTTTCACTGGGCAGGAAGTGACTGTGACTGACACCAGGCAGGAACACGCCCACCTCGGAGGCGCGCCACAAAAAAAGGGGAGAGTGACCTTGGTGAGGGTGGGGGGTCCCAGATGGAGGCCCTGCAGGCACTGTCACCATCTCCTGGCCACCAACCAAGCCCTGCATCTGGGTTGGCTGTGACCCCGACCAGACATTTACCAGTGAACACAAATCTTTCTTTGGGGATTTTGTCCTCGGCATCCACTGAGACTGCGGAGATCAGCCTCAGGGGGCCTACGAGCCTGCGCAGGGCCAGGGGCGTCCTCCACAGGGTCGATGGAGGGGGTCTGGAGGGGAGGCAGGGCATGGGCTTTCTGCACAGTGAACAACCGAGTCACCCGCACGCTGGCCAACCCTCACCTCTCACCACTGAGCCATGCAGCAGTGACGCACAGAGAGCTCGGGGTCCACAGTGCAGGAGAGAATTCAGGTCCCCTTTGTCCCGGTGTGAGAAGGGAAGGCTCTCCTGCGGGGGAGGGGGTACAGGCAGCTATGGAGAAGGGGCGCCAGCAGAGGCGGGATCAGGCACCTGTGGGAGCGGGGCACGTGCAGGGGAGGGGTGCAGGCATCTGTGGCGGAAGCTGGGCTGCAGCCTTACATGCAGGTGCTGTGGACTGGACCCCAAGGAGAGGTGGTGCCTGAATTTTCCCAGGGCGAGAGATCCTCGGGGAAGACGCTCACTTCGCCCGGTCCCCAAGCAAGGGAAGGAGAGGCCGCTGGGTGGCAGCTCAGGCTGAGGCCCCACTCGCTGCAGAGGCTCAGCTGCCGAATTGTGCTTGAGCACCTTCCTCCCCGCGACCCTTCCTCTCCTCAGTTTCCCTTTCTGTAAAATGCGGTGGTGTAAAAAAAAAACCCGCGGGAGAGTTCGTGCGGCGACAGAAACGCAGCGTCCTGCGCCAGGCCCGCGGGATCCACTAAGCAGCTGCTACAGCGGCCGCGAGCGCGGGAGTAACGAGGACGCGGCTGACGGAGAAGGCTGAGGCTGCGGCTCCACAGCCCAGCCCATCGGGAGGCCGGCGGGGTGCGGGGCCGCGAGGGAGTCAGGCTCCGCAGGGCCTGACAGAGGGCACGGCAGGCCCGGCTGGGGGCAGAGGGCGGGCTCCGGCGCGGGCCTCAAGGTGGGCGGGGCTCCAGGTGGAGCCCAGGTGGGTGTGGCTCTGGGTGGGTGTGGTTTTCTGGTGGGCGGGGCTCCGGGTGGCCTCCTGCCTCAGGTTCCCTTCAGGTCTTAGGAAAGGCGGTCAGTCCCGGTGACACGGGGACAGCCTCCCGGGCAGGGAGCTCAGCCTGAGGTCCCGGCCGACACCCCCGTGCCATACTCATCTGCCCCAGACCCAGGACAGGACCCAGCTTTCCCCACGCTTCTGCCCCTCTCGCCCCTTTGAACGGCAGGGCCTCCTTGTCCTTGGGGTCCCACTGACCCCGCCTTCTCCGGCCCCAGTCCCTGGTGCCCGGCACCTCCATGCATCAGGCCTGGTAGGGAGCGCATTGCCCCTTCCCTCAGCACAGCCGGCACAGCCGCTCCACAGGGAGCTCGGCTGGAGGAGTGGGCTGTCCTCAGGGGCCTGCCGATCAGTGGAGGGCGAGGGGTCAGAGACTGAGGGGGAAGGACTTGACCCCCCCAGGATTTGGGGGCTTCAGGTTCCAGCTCCCTTGGGGAGGAAGCCCCGCCCTCTGAGCCCTGTGGAACGCAGTCCCCCCAAATCCCCCATCCCGCTCCAGCCCTTACCTGGGCCTGTCCCTGCCCCCACCCCAAATTAGGCTTGACAGGTGCTGCTGCCAAGCAGCCCCAGGCCCACCTGCCCCCAAGTGGCACAACCCCCCAAACATCCCTCAGTTCCCCTCCAGCCTTTGCTCCAGCTTTATGGAGAGCACAGACCAACTCAGATTTGGGGGGGTGGAGAAAACAACTTGGGTTTGCGCCCCTCCCTGCCTGAAGCCACAGGAGGCCAGGATGGGGTGGGGGGACCCCAACAGAGACCTCAGAAGCTGTCAGGGCAGCAGCTGGGGGCCTAGGGTACCCCCATCTTCCTCCTGTTTTGAGGATGCACATGCACCCCTCAAAACCACAGGCTCCAGGGAAAGCAGCAGAGCCTGGGAGGGGCAGGAAAGAGGTTCCCACAGGCGACAGGCCTGGCAGCACATGCAGGACATCAGCCTCACCCCATATTGTGGCCCTGCAGGCAATGCTGCCCCAGGATGAGGAGCAGAGCCCAGCAGGGATGGGGTTAAGAGTGCGGTGCCCCCCCCCTTCCCTCTGAAATGGCTCCCTGGTTCCAGAATGACTCTGGCTTCCCCTCTTAATCTGTATTTTACGAGTGAGAAGCTTTGCATTATGCAAATCGTTAGATAGGAACAGGTGACATTTCAGCAAAGAACATGAGCAGGCTGCCGGCCGGCGGGCTGCTGATTTAGACATTAGTATTTGTCACCAGGGTGGCGGGGGGGCAGCAAGGACTCAGCATGGAGGGCTCCTCACACCTTAAGGTGGAAGTCTCTCCGGGCCGGGCCGGCTCCACGCCCTGCAGTGGCCCAGTGGCAGGACGCCTGGTGGCAGGACGCCTGGTGGCAGGACGCCTGGTGGCAGGACCCAGCACCTTGGGCTGCTCCCCCTGCGAAGCTGCGTTTCCAGGAGCTCAGGGCCTCAGGGCGCAGGCCCCACTCTCTGGATGGGGAAGCCAAGCCTGAGCAGACTGCAGGACCTGGCACAGGACCCTCCTCCCCGCATCCCACCCCGCTCCGAGCTGGCTCCCACCCACGGCCATCGCTGGGCGCTTTCCTGGGCAGTGTGGTGGCCATCCATCATCCCACTGTCGGACGCAGCCACTGTCCATTTCCCAGAAAGTTGCTTGAGAGGAAATGGATGAGAAGAGGAGGGTGCCACACTTCACAGAGAACCCCAGGGGCCTTCAATTTCCCAGCTGCCTGCAGCAGCCACACACCACCCTCTCCTCAGCTCAGACAGGAATTAGACGAAAATTCAAATCTACTCCTGCACTGAACCTGCCCAGAGAACTCCAAGGCCACCAACCAGGGTGACCTTTCCTGGGAGACACTCCAGGGCTGGGACAGGGCAGGGGCTCATACTCACCAAGATGGTCCACAAACCCAGAGTAGGTCCTGCAGTAGAAGAAACCCAGCAGGGCAGGGGCAGGGGAGCCCGGGAGGCTGCACTGTCCAGGTCTGTCCCCAGCATCACTGCAGCCCTCCCAGGTGTCTGAGGTCCTGCAGGCATCTCCAAGGGTCACTTGACTCCGCAGCCTAGGTGACTGCAGCTGACCTCAGAGTCTCCAGTTCAGACAGCCCTTGGGTCCCAGGAGCCCATGTCAAAGGGTCAGGAAATAGCCTGCTGTGGGGCAGCCTGGGGTCCTCCAACTGGGTCACAGGCCCTTCTCTGACTTCTGAGGAGCAAGGACTAGCCACATAGGGGCACCTTCCTGGGCCATCCTGCCCCTGCCCCTGAAGGAAGTACCACCTGAAGGACTGAGAGATTCGCCACAGACACTGTGGAAGAAACCGCATGCATGCACGTCGAGGACCCAGAGGCTGGGACAGCTGTGCAGAGAACACGGGAGGAGCACATTGTGTCACCAGCCCCAGATTCCCCTGTCAGCCTGCCCACTGCAGCCTCCTCCCCAGCCTGGCTGACAGACCCAGGCCAGAGCTGGGGCCCCAGCAGCCCAGGACTCTGCTCGAGGCTGGCTGCTCCCCTGGGCTGAAGCCCCCAACAATGTCCCTGCTCTAAGCTGACCAGGCGGGGTGTTGGCCTGGGAGGTGTGGGATGGGGTTCTCAGGCACCCAGACCTCTGGGTTCCGGGCATCTGTGGTGGTGTGGGGGTGTCTCCAGAGCAGGAAGAGGACTGCAGGGCAGAATATTTGGTCCCCTCATCCATCCCACATGCAGTGACAACATGGGGACACCAGAGCGGCTGTCCTCAGAAGTTGCAGGATGTCACTCAGCCACTCAGCAGTCTACCAGTCCAGGAGGCTGAGACCTTCCATGAACATCTGGGTTGTCACCAGGTACCCCACTGCCCAGGTTGGCGCTCACGCTGTCCTGAGACGGGGAACAGACAGAAACCCAGGGCCCAGCCTGGCCCTAACCACTGTGCAGCTCCACTTCCTGGGCCTGGCTCAGAAGCTCTCCTGAGCTTGCACCCCCCTTCCCCTGAGCACACAGGGCCCTGCTGTCTCCTTCAGGGCCCCCTGCTCTCCCCAGTCCCAGCTGCCACCCCCCATCCAGGCCCCAGAGAAAAACAGATCACAAGGGGTGAACTCAGCACAGCTGGTGACCAGGCAGAGGGGACCTGCAGACGTGAGGAGGTGGGCAGAGAGGCCCTAGGACCCCTGGCCTCCTGGCCTCCACGAGCCTTCAAAGTCAGGGCTGGGAATGCAAACCCAGACCTCTCCAGCTATGCGCAGGCAGTGGCCAGGCAGTGCGGTGGGGAGCTGTGCCCGCCTAGATGTCCACTCCAGCTTTTCCTCTCCACAGCCTCCCTCAGAGCGGCCAGGCATGGAGGGGACAAACCCCACTCTGGTGGCCCCTACCCTGGCCTGGCCCCTCGCTGCCTTCCCCAGAGGACAGCCCAGGGCACCAGCCCGAGTCTGTTCTGCTCCCCCAGTAGCTGCGTATGCAGTAGGTGCTCAGTAAATGCAGACTAAATGGAGACTCAGAAATGGGCATTGTCTCGCTTTCCTTTGGAAGCTCTCCCTGCGGTGGAGGCCTGGGGTGGTGGGGGCTGTCTGCCTGGAGGACTGAGAACCCACTCCAGGCCCCCACAAGCTGAGCTCCCTCTCTGCCCCACCCTCACCCTGCAGGGGTCTCAGGTCCTGGTGTCTCTTTTGGGAGGAGCCAGGGCTCTGCAGTGACATTTAAGATGAAAAGAAGAGAAAGTCCCTGCTCTAATAGAGAAGCCATCTGGAATTAGCATGAGAAAACGGAACTCTCCCTTATCACTGCAAGGCCCATGGAATGGGCTCCACTCCTGTCCCTTTGTCTATTGTCAATAATCTCTTACCGACAGGCCTGTAGATGTCATTCTTGGGGTGCTCATAAACAGTGTCCCTTTTTAAATGAGCAGGTAGAGATATTTATGGATTTATATTAAGGGTGATGGTGGGGGAGGCATAACCCAAAGGAGAAGGGAGAGTGTGGGGGGGCCTGCTGGGGACACAAGGCCCCCCCCACCCTGGGGGGTAGTTGGGTGGGACAGACCTGTCCACAGAGCCGCAGCCTGACGCTGCAGGGTGGGACTGCAATGCAGGGTCCCCAGCACAGGGTCCTCACTGTGCCTGGCCTGGGGCTGGGCCTCGGCTGGCCCTCTGAGAGGCCAGTGGCATCTAGCCACTGCAAGCCCTGCAGGTCTGACCACAGCACCAGCCGGGTCGGCCACAAACACTCACACACACACACAGCAGCACAGCCACACGTGAACACACACGAACAGAAATGACCATGGCTCAACCTCACACACCCACACACGAGACCCACACCCACGCGCACGGCCCTCAGCAAGCCCAGAGGATCCGCTGTACCCGTGCTCACCCTGTTGGTCACCCGGGGCCCAGGCCAACCTGGATCACTGCAGCTCCCCTCCCTGCTGCTCCTCCCTCCCCTTCCCCTAATTTCTTCCTCCTGGCTCCTCCCTCCTCAGACTCCTCCCTCTCCGGGCTCCTCCCTCTCCAAGGCTCCTCCCTCCCCGGGCTCCTCCCTCTCCATGGCTCCTCCCACCTTCCTCTCCCAGCTCCTTCCTCCTCCCAGGCTCCTTCTTCTGGCTGCCCTCCCCCTCAGGGGCCACTCTACACTGGAGCCAGAGGACTTTCTTCCAGCTGTTCACTCTGGAATAATTTCAGATGCATAGGATAGTTGCAAAGGCAGTGCAGAGAGCCCAAGGCCTTGTCCTGCTCCCCCACACTGTGCTTCCTCCTGGGCCATGAGTCCCAGCTCTGCTCCTTCCCCTCAACCAAACCCAGACTTGGAGCAGATTTCCCACTGCTGTCCTTTGTCCCCTGAGGCCCCTCTGGTCTATGACCCTGACAGCTTTGGGGCCTGGTGGCAGTGTCCTGCACAGCAGCCTCTTGAGGCTGGCAGATCCCCTTGTCCCTCTCCCCAGGGTCCCCAGAGCACCACAGGGCACTCAGCAGTGTCTCCAGATGCCCTTTGGGCATGCTGTCCCTGGACTCCTGGCTGGCCAGCTGGCCAGTCACTCAGCAGCCCCCTGCAGGTCATCACGCTCCTCCCCCGGATCTAGCATATTTCCTGGCCAAAGGATTCTCTTAGAACAGAGACGCCCTCAGCATCCCCCACCCTGGTCCTCTGGGACCCCTGGGTCAGAGGCACCACCAGCAGGAGTCTAGCCAGGCTCTGCCCTGGTCCCTTTGCCACGCCTACTGACACAGCTCCTGAGGGAAGAGGGCAAGCAGGATGGTCAGGGATGGGAGGTGGCCAAGGGGGTAGCCAGTGCCTGCAGAGGCCCCAGGGGCTCTGGCAGAGAGCCTGTGCCAGAGAGCTGGAGCCCTGAACGCCACCCAATGTGGACAGGTTGCCCAAGCCTGCTGGCTACGAAGGGCCCATACGGCCTCTACCTCCTTCGCTGCCCTTAAGATACAGGAGTTGGGCTGTGCAGTGTAGATCCATCCCCACAGGGCTCAAGACAATGGCCTTTACTCCTGATCCTTCACTCCTACAGGAAGGTGGGCACGGATGCCCCTTCCAGAGAGGGGCCCCTTCCACCCCGAAGAGGAACAGGGGTCCCCACAGCAGCACCCCTGAGCACCCCTTCTGCCCAGGCCCTGCATGGGTGGGGAACACAGGCCGGGCGCAGGTACCCCTGGAGACACAGGGCCATGAGCCCGAGCACTGTGTGAGCTTGGGCCTCAGTGTCCTCCTGAGCCTCTCTAGCCACCCAGGCACAGACCTAGGGCTGTGGAGACCCTGGCCTGGGCCAAGAGTCTATGAGGAACATGAAATCCCAAGGCTGCTGTGGGGTGGGAGGGGGCAGCGCCCCTGCAGCCCCAGAAAGGGCAGCTGCCAGCCTTCTGCGGGGCCACGGGGGTGGATGGCCCGGTGCTGAGCAGCGCAGCGATTCCACCTTAAATGGGTCTGATCAGCCCTGCACTGGTGAGCGCATGCTAATATTGGTTCCAATAAAGAGCAAATCAGGACTCAAGTCTCCTCGTCTTATCACATAGTCAGAACTGATGGCTGCAGAAGTCATAAAGATCCCATTTAATCTCGTGCCTATCTATCACACGGCCGTCTTCATCCTCTTTGTGCCAGGGTAATATGTGCTCATTACGAAAGCAAAACAGATCTGGCATGAATAAGCGCGGGATGAAGTGCTCACTTGGAACGTGACAGCATGATCAGTGGCAGCAGTAATCGCAGAGAATCGGAGAGCTAAATTATTCCATAACCGTGATTTGAGGGGACAGCCGGGAGCACCCCACAGCTGCCGGCGCGTGGCGACGTGTCCTGATAAAACATCCTTCCCAATTTACGGAGCCGCGCTTGACTAATCTGCGCGGAGCACACGCTGTCTAATCACGCCATCAGCGCTCAAGAAAGGGCTCGATTGGGACTCAAATGAAAGGAGATTGGAGAACCACCCTCAATTGAAATTACATTTGTAAATGAGGCAGAGTTTTCTGCTCAGAGTGTGAACGTTACGGTAAGTCGGCCCTAGAAGTTGTTGGCAGAGGTGGCGGGCGGGTGGCTGGCGGGGGCGGCCACGGGGGTGGCTGGGACATTGCCCTTGCCAGGGGCTGGGGACAGAGGGAAGGGGCAGGGGTCCCATTTGGGAGAGGTCCAGGCACCAGAGAGCAGCTCCGGGAGAGGAGCCAGCCTGACCTTCCAGAGGTGGGACTTGACTTCCCCATCTCTAAAATGGGGACCCATGGTCCCCTCCTGGGAGGTGGGTCTCCTTATGGGAGGTAGGTACCACCACGGGATGACAGAGCCCAGCCGGCCCCCCTCGGCCACCCTCTGCCCATCTGTTGGCCTCTGTGTCCCTCTAACTCACCCTGCCCTGGCTTTGGAGGAGATGGCCTGTAGGATGGGGGTGCAAGTGGAGTGTGGGGGCCCACATCAGTCTGTCTGGCCACGTACCCAGGTCCTGGCCACTCCCTGGGGACACTGCAAAGAGAGTGCAGGAGGGAGGAAAGAGGCTGTCCCTTGAGGTGGCCGTGACTCCCAGGAAAGCAGGGATCCTGGGCCTGAGGGTCCTTACCCCATGTGGCAGGGCTATGCAGGGGTGGGTGACACTGGCCATCGTGCAGGGGCCGGGCTAAGCTCTCAGGCTTGCAGCGGAGCAGGGCCACCTCACGCCACATCCTCAGAGCCCCAGCCAGCTGATGGGGGCCTGGACATCCCAACGCCTGGTCTCTGCTGCTCTGGTCTCTGCTGTTGGTCTGGGCACCCAGCAGGCGGCGGGGTGAAGTGGGCAGAGACTCCATGCAGGCCTTTATGTAAATCAAGGCCTAATTAGCCCATCCGGCATTTGTGTAGAATATCATTTTTTAATTACCAGCCCTGGGCAGGTTTGGCTGCTGCCCGTTGAGGGGCCAATTACCATAAATCCCCCGGTAACAATTAACAGAGCTGGAGCCTGCTGCATGTTTCCCAGTGTTATAATTGTGCTCCCGCTCTTGTTAATTGGCCTATCTGACTCTTTACTTTTTATGCTGCTCATCTGCTCATTACTGCAGCCATTTAATTCAATTAGCGCCTTAATTAGAGGAACAGCCTTGTCCAATGTCAGGGCCTTGTCAGTGAGCCGGCTTGATGAACAGAGACAAACACCACATACGCACATGGAGGCCTGCAGGCATTGGGACATGGGGCAGGGGGCTTCCGGGGTGCAGGGGCCCCAGGACCCCAGCCACCCCTGGTCCCCAGGCCACAAGCACAGTCCCTGGCCCCTTTTGCCAGCGCCACTGCCCCATGGTGACCTTCAGGAGTCTCTAGGGTTTGCCCCTACCGCGCCCGCAGGGGGCACAGTGTTCTGGCAGATTTTGTTTAGTGCTAGCCTATTGAAATCACTATCCCTGCCTATTAATTCTCCTAATTAGAATTAAATGAAGCATGCTAAATTGCTAGATTAACCAATAATTAAGCAGCCATCACAGTAAAACTGAGCCCCCTCTCGTAGCCAGTGCCTTCCTCTGCCTTGGGGCCAGGGTGGGCTGAGCGGGTGGGCCAGAGACCTTCAGAGAGGCCATGAGAGGACCAGGGCCATGCGTGAGTGCACATGTGTGGACATGTGCACTGTGTGTGGGCGTATGTGAGGTGAGCCCAGCTGAGTGTGCTGGGGCAGGTCCTAGAGCCCTCGGGTGGTGGCCAACTGGGCGTCCAGCTGGTGTCTGACTGGGGACAGTGACCCAGGCTCAGGGACACAAGCAGCAAGGGGCCCTGGGGACACCAGGGGATGGGGCAGTGCTGGGGGCCACCTTCTAGGGGTGGAGACATGTGACAGACCTGCCAGGCGGGTGACTGCGCCCTCCCCAGAGGACCACAGCAGCCCAGGGGGATGTGGTGACCTCCCTGCATCCCCAAGCCTGCCCCAGCACCGCCCACGGCATCTGCAGGGCGCCCCCTGGTGGCCCTCCTGGTGGCTGAGGTCCCCAGGCGGCCCAGTCTCCCAGATCAGCAAGTCCCCCCAGGAGCCCAGCGCCGCCTCCGCACACCTGCCCGCTGCCGTCTGGCCTGCTGGGGGGCATATTCCACACCACACACTGCTGCAGGGCCTGCAGGGGCTGCCCCACTTTCTGCACCTCAGCAGTACCACCGCACCTCCGGGGTTGCCATGAGGGTTCTTACTACTCGACCCCAGAACACTGCCGAGGAGCCTGCGCGGGAGCTGTCATCATGCGGTCCCCCAGCCACCTCCCATCACCCCAGGCTCACCTGGTGTCGCAGCCGGGGTAGGTGGACCAGGTTGGGGTCTGGGGCCTCTGGCTTGGGGACCGTCCAGGGCAGGTCCTCTGCCCCCAGCACCCCAGCACAGGGACATCCATCCCACAGCAGCACCGCCATCATCCCAGCCACAGCTGTAAACCTCCCCATAACAGCTGCTCCTGCAGCCGGAAGATATTGACTCCGAGGAGAAACAATGGCAGGAATAAAATAAGAATAAAAAAGTTAATTATCCTTTGTGTTTGTAATTTAATTAAAGATGCAGTAAAGTTTTACTGTTTTTCCAGGTGATGATGTTTAGAGCCCCGAAAAGCTATTTGTGCTGGTGAGATTAAAGTGCATTTTAAAATGTTCCCCGAGTACTTTCACATTTGTTGATAGATTTTTAAATTAAACTTTAAATTGTAATCTAAATTACCTCCAACAATTCATGGTCCCTGTAATGAACTCCCACCGTTCCCGCTGTCATCCCTCGATGATGGAGTGTGAATGTGGGCTACACGCGGCCGGAGGAGCGGAAGCCAAATCAACCCGAGGAGGCCGGGGGCCTGGCCAGGAAGGTGGAGGCCACCCTGGCAGGTCCCCCCTGGTGGGTGGGTGGGGGTCACCAAGGTACTCAGGAGCTATCTGTCCCCCCTCCAGGGACCCAGCCCTATGGCAGGTCACATGGTTCCCGCTGGGCAGAGAGAAACTGCGTCAAGCCAGAAGTGTCCAGTAGCACTAGGCTCTGATGTGACCAGAAAAGTTCCTGAGGGCAGCGAGGGCAGCTCAGAACAGATTCTAAGGCCAGACACCAAAGGTGGGGGATGCCCCAGCAGCAGACAGTGCCCCCTCGAGCCTCTCCACGCCAGGGGCCTTAGCCAAGGGTCTCGGCCAAGAGGAATTCAGTAGTGCTGCCCCTGAGAGAAGAGAAGCAGAGCAAAGCAAAATCAACCTGGACTTTCAATTTTCCACAAACATCTTCCCAAATTGGTTATTTTTTTTAAAGTTTATTGCCTGGGGCCGGTGAGATGGCTCAGCGGCATAAGAGCCTGCCTGGCAAGTGCAAGGTCCTGAGTTCAACCCCCGGTACCCACCAAAAAAAAAAAAAAAAAAAAAAAAAAAAAAGTTTGTTGTCTGAAGGCCAGGCAAGGTGGTGCATGCCTGTAATCCCAGAACTCAAGAGGCTGAGGCAGGAGGACTGCAGTGCGTTTGAGGCCAGCCTGGGCTACAAAGTGAGTTTAAGGCCAGCCTGAACTGCATAGTGAAACCCTGTCTCAAAAAGACAAAAATAAATAAATAAATAAATAAAGTTTGTTGTCTGAATTTTCTTTTCCTACAGAAATGTGCATTGTTAATGTTACATGGAAATGTCACACATCCACAGCATGGAGCTTGCAGGGATCTAGAAAGCAGCTCAGGGGAAAGAGCTCAACCTCCATTCAGTGTGAACAGACGAAGGACAGGGACAGCGTGGGACAGAGACAGACGCGGGACAGGGACAGACAAAAGTCAGGGACAGATGGAGGACGGGGACAGATGCAGGATGGGGGGAGATGAGGACAGCAGCAGAAGGAGATGCTGTTCTTCAGCTCTTGCATTCGAGATCAACTAGGTGAAAGTACTGCTTCCTGTGCATCCAGGGAACGGGAATTTGCAGAGCCAGCACCATCCCCAAGGTGCAGCCTGCCTCTCACCTCTGCAACCAACATGGGCAGCAGCCAGTGGAAAAGGCACATTCGAGAAACCCCACCATGGCCCAGCCATGACCTTGCAGTTGACCTTGGTGCCCAGGACAGTGCCTTCCTACACAGCGGCACCCAATGCCAAGCCGGTGAGGGGAAAGGCCATGCCAGTGGCGCCTATCTGGGCCACCACAGGCAAGGCCTGCACCCAGTCCTGCCCTCACCACCCAGCTCCCACCGTGGCCTTTGCCCAGAAAGGACGTGGTCCCCAAGCCTCTAGAGCAGTGTCCTGCCAACCCATCCTCAGCTCTGTCCCCATCGCAGGACCCACTGAAGACCAGGCAGATGGCAGGGGAGGCTGTGACAGAGATGGGCTCCCCAGAGCCAGGGGTTACAGAACCCCACAGTGGGAGCCAGGCTGCATGTTGGCCACTGCACCCATGGGAGCAGGTCTAGGAGGACACACGAGGTGAAGGGGTGCCACTGACCACAGATACCCTGGAAAGGCACAGGCGGCGTCCCCAGGGGCCACCAAGGGGGTACTTCACCTCATAAGCTCAGGTGAGGGTGGAGGGCCGGGGAGCCATGCTGGGCACCTGTGCAGACATCAGCAGGGCCAAGGCCACCAGAGCTGCACGCCTGACTGCTCCCCTTGCTTCCCCACACTTGGTCTCCATGAAGGACTGTAACCCTGCTCTGGTGCCCTCAGCACAGATGCCCCACTCTACCCTCAAGTTCAAACAACCCCAAAATCCTGTAGCCCCTTGGGGATGGGAACCACCTGGGCTCCCACACTTGCTGCCAATGTGAGGATGAAACAGACGGTGGAAGTGGTATTCCTGGCCAGGGCCGCAGCACACGGCAGATGCCAACCCTGGTGACCTCTGCTGACTGCTGGGTGGGCACCTGCCAAGTGCTGCCCTAGCCCCCATCCTGCCAGTCCTCAGAACCAGGCAGCCATCTGGTGCTGCTTTTCTGGTGGCCACACATACCTCCTGAGGTCACCTGTGTCCTCCGATCCCCACAGACGCCAGGCAGATGTTCACCTGTGCATTGCCGTGACAGTTTCTCTGTGAGTCCCCAGTCCAGGACCTGTGCCTATTTTTCTTTTAGAGGCTTTGTCTGTTTCAACATGATTTGTGGCTGTCCCCTGCATATTTTATCCATCTGTTGTGAATTTCAGGTGTTGCAAATACCATCTGTTGGTCTGGCCCATTCGTTCACATGGTCTGTTGAATCCTTCATTTTCCTATCATCAGATCTATCTATTCCCAAACTTGCAGTTTCTTCTTTTAGTGTCTTGTATAAGAAATCCTTTCCTCCCCAAGGTCATGATGAAATCCTCCAGCGCTCTCTCCTCTCAGCCTAGTTTTGTGTTACGTTCAGGTCTTTAGCCCTAACACTTGGGCTTCCCTTTGTATACGGCATGAGGTAGGGATCTCACATTCCATTTCCCATAAACCAGCTGATTTTCCCATATTATTTGTTCCACTTTCTGTGGCTGCATAACAAATCGTCCCAACACCCAGCAGCCTCAAACAAGCATTTTAATTCACACCCACTTTTGAGCATCTGGAGTCTGGGAGGTGGGGTGCTCATCCAGGGCATTCTCAGGGGACAGAAGTCTGCAGGTGGTTTCAGCCAGATGTCAGACAAGGCTAGAGTCACCCCGTAAACATCCAGGCTGCCACCCAGACACTGGCCTCTGTGTGGCCTCCCATAGGTGGACCTGTGCAGGCAGATGCTCACTCGGTGCCTGGCTCCCCAGAGCTGATGGCAAGCATGTGGCTTCCTGTGGTGTGCAATGCTACCCTGCTGTAGCAGCAAGCCCTGGGCCATCCAGACTCCACAAAGGGAGACATGGCCACCTCTCCAAGGGACAAGCATCAGGTATCTGCAGACCCGTTATTTTACTTTTAAATAATTTTAACCAACCAAATAAATATGCTTTACATTCATTATGTTCAACAGGAAATTTAAAATACGTACAGACTGTCGAATGGCTAGCTCAAGCTACACAGCGCACAGACTCCCACATGCCCACCATGTGAGGACGGGCGGTCTGCTCTCTGTACTTCTATAGTTACTGTGGTCACCGTGTTGTACAGTACGTCTCTCGGACTCGTTCCTCCTGTCTTAACTATAGTTTTGTTTCCTTGGCCAACATCATCCCCTGACCCCAGCCCTGGCCCCTGGTGACCATCTCTCTATTCTTCTGAAGTGCAATTTTTTACACTTTACGCGTACGTGAGATCATGAAATATTTGTCTTTCTGCATCTGGCTTCTTCACGTAACACAATATCCTCCAGGTTATCCATGGTGTTGCAAATGACAGAATTTTCTTCTTTTTTAAGGCTTTGCAATATTCCATTATATTTTCTTGATCCATTCATCCACTGAGGGACATGGTTGGTTTTGCATCTTGCCGTTGTAATTAGCACTGTCCTAAAAGTAGGAGGCGACGTCTCCTCAACACGTGGTCCACTTACTATTTTATACCCAGAGGTGGGATTCCTGGGTCATATAGTAGTTCTGTTTCTAGTTTTGGGGAACCCCAAACTCCGCCCCCCACAGTGTGCAAGGGCTCCTTTCCCCCACATCCTCACCTGTTATCTCTCGTGTCACCGCAGTCGTTCTGACAGCTGTGCACTGCTAGGGCTGCTGTTTCAATCTGCGTTTCCCTGCTGGCACAGGTGCTGTACATCTCTTCATGCATCCGTTGCCCAATGTTTTTTCAGGTCCTTTGGCCATTTTAAATCAGTTCATTTGTTTCCTTGCAATTGAGTTGTTTCTGTTCTTTGTATATTTGGGGTATGAACCCATTGTCAGACATGTGGCTTGCTGATGTCCCCCCTCTGCCAGCTGCCTCTGCATCCTATTGACGGTTTCCTCTGCTCTGCCGAAGCGTCTTCATTTGATGAAATCCCACTCATCTATTTTCAGTTTTGCTGCCTGTGCTTTTGTGGTCATATCCCAAGAAACTGCTTGTTTTTAAAAACAGTACACATTTGTAAAACATCTCCCCTTCCAAACACTCACCATGCCACCCCTGGCATCTATCAAGTTGCCACGGATATGGGCGTTCACTTGGGGACCTACCTGAAGTTCCAGGCCCGATGTCGCTGCCACACCACTCTCCTTCCTGTGGCTCTGCAGTGCATCATGGTGATGTAAGATCATCCTGTTGTCTTTCTCTTTTTTTTTTTTTTTTTAGTACCAGGAATCAAACTCACAACCTCGCGCTTGCCAGGCAGGCACTGTACTGCGAGCTATATCCCCAGCACCTGTATTTCTGAAAAGTCTCCATTGAATTGTATTTAATTTGCAGAGGAATTTGGGGAGTACTAGAATCTTCTCAACGCTGAGCCATTCACCCATGAACACGCACAACTCTCTTGTTTGGAGATTTGCATCTTGATTTCCAACTTAAGCATCTGCATTCTCCGGGAGCTCCGTTCCTGGGCTCTGAGCCCCTCGATGCTCTCTGCGACCATTCCTCGTCCTGGTCACAGTTTCCAGCTGGGACACTGGTGAATGTTGTAAGATAATCACAGTGGTTTTACAGAATGTCCATAGATTTCTCGGGGCTTTTCTCTTCGAGAGGTGAAGCACAGCCTATAATCCCAGCACTCTGGGAGGCTGAGTCAAGAGTGTCACAAGTTTGAGCCCAGCCTGGGCAAACAGTGAGACTCTGTTTCAAAGGGGGTGGGGTGTGGCTCAGCGTAGAGGCCCTGGGTTCAACCCAGAACCACACACACAAAAAAGGATGTGGCTGTCATCGCCCCTTAGCATGGGCCCTGAGTGGCCCTTTTCTGATCAGCAGGAGGGGTGGCAGGGACAGCGTGTGAACCCGGAGACTGCACAAAAGGCTGTGGTGTCCCTCGGGTCACTTGCTTGATGGAGGCCAGCTGCCACCATGGGGACATGTGCGTAGCCATCTGCTCCCACTGTCAGGAAGCGAGGCTTTTCCCAGTCGACCCAAGGTTGAGCTCCGCCTGCGGCCGGTTGTGCACCATCTTGGAAGCTGCTCCCGCTCAGTTGGGCTTCAGATGCAGCCCAACCGGCATTTTGAGCTCAGGCTCATGGGGACTCTGAGCTTGAACCACCCAGGCAAGCTGTCCCCAAATGCCTGCCCTCCAGAAGCCAGGAGGATAAAAGTCTGTTACTCTGAGCTGCTGAACCGGGGGGTAACATTATGCAGCAATTGGCAGCACTGTGGTCCTGCACCTGCCAGTCTCACCGATTCTCTCCGATCTCCCAGCATCTTGAGCACCTGCTGATGTCTACACGGGAAACCACATCACCCATCACCAACAGCAGTGTGCCGCTGTCTTCCCAGTCCACTCGCTCCTACTTATCTTTTCTTGTTTTATTCCATCCCCCTTAGTGATTAATTTGAGGTAGAAGCCCTTCTCTTATTCTTGGTCATATGGGGGACACTATGGAAAGTTTCCCTAATAAATACTGACATCTGCTGTCAGCTTGTTGTTGGTGGTGCTGGTTTGGTTTGGTTTTGTAATACTGGGGATTGAACACAGGCCCTTTGCACTGAGCTGCATTCCCAGCCCTTTCTCATTTTTTTATTTTGAGGCAGGGTCTCACTAAGTCACTAAGTTGCCCAGGCTAGGCTTGAACTTGCAGTCATCCTGCCTCAGCCTCCCAAACTGCTGGTGTTACAGGAGCATGCCACCATGACTGACTTACTGTCAGCTTTTTTTTTTTTTTTTTGTGGGTACCAGGGGGCGACCTCAGGACCTCACGCGTCAGTAGGCACCCATTCCTCTGAGCGATATCACCAGCCCTTTTTTCGTATGTGGGTACCGGGAGTCGAACTTGGGCCCTCGCACTTGCCAGGCAGGCGCTTACACCACTGAGCCATCTCACCGGCCCCTGTCAGCTTTTAAATGATAACTTTTGGTCCAGTTAAGAAAAATGTCCTCTCTATTCCCAATTTTCTGTGTGTTTAAATCATAAACAGGGGTTGGGTAATATGGAGTATCTCTTTATCCACTGAGACAGTCTCCTGATTCTGCTCCTCTCCCCATCCATGAAGTATACCGCATGGGCAGACTTTTCTGATCTTGAGCCATCTTTGCATTCCTGGAACAAGCCCATTTGATGACGATCTTTTAAAAATGTACTCTTGGTGCTGGTTATATTTTAAGGTTTTTTACTGAAAGGTCTTATAATTACCCTTTATTTCCTGATTTTGAAATCAGAGTATTACAAGCCCATAAAATGAGCTGAGATGAATTGACCTGGTTTCATATCCTCTGAAAGAGTTTGCAAAAGAAATAATCCCTCTCTCTGTAAGTTTTTTAGTGGGTAATTACTTGTTTCTTGTTTAAATTTCTTTTATAAATACGGGTCAATTTAAATTTTCTGTTTACTCTGGTGTCCACCTGGCATTTTGTGTTTTCACAGGAATGTGTCATTCAGTCCTGGTTTTCTGAGCATGTGAGTAGTGGAATTCATAGTCGCCCTCTGTCATGCTGGCAGTGCGTTTCTGTCTTCCATTCCATGTCTGTTTGCCTCTTTGCTCTGTTGTCCTGGTCTCGCCAGACGTCTGCTGCTTGGCGTACTGACAAGGCTCACTTTCAGCTCCAGAAATCTTCTCGGATTTTTCAAAGATGTTCTCTGCTTCACTGATTTCCATTCTTTTTTTTAATTTACAACTCATTTCTTTAGATCTATTCTTCAGTTTTTTTCCAAGACTTTTGAGTTAGATGCTTTGCTTGCTTCTATGCAAGTTTTCTTTGTATTCTTTAAATTAACGTGTTTATAAGCAGCGCTCGTTCTCTAGGTACCTTCTAAGAAGATCCCACAGTTCCTTCCAGGTAGTGTTTAAATGTTTTATAGTCTCCTTACGATTTTTTCTTAACGCGAGTGTTATTTAGGGCTTAGGGTTTTCCTCCCCTGACGTCTGGGATCTTTTCTGTTCTCTCATTTGTTCTGCTGCCCTGGAGTCCGGGATGCGGAATATATTACGCTGACCATTTGAGGCGCTCCACCCTTCCCTTCATGGGACTCCACTCCCCACTCCTTCCTTGAGTCAGGCTAGAGGCCTGGAGGAGCGGGGTGCGCCTTCCCTGTGGGCCTGCCCTTGGGGAAACTCCCTCAGCAGCCCTGGCCATGAGAACTCCAAACCCCCAGACACACCTGACCTGCATGGGGGCGCTGCCTCCCACCTCAGCTGTGCACCTCCAGCTTTTCTGTGCCCTCTTGTTGAGGGGTGGTCAGCCAACACCTACCTTAACTCTTGGGTGCGGTCAGCCAGACTCGGGCAGTGCCCTTGACGTGGCTTGGTACAGATGTGGTCCGTTGTTGTGACTGATACACAAAAGAACAGTAGCCTGTAAGCAGCGTAAGTAATAGATAATAGATGTGATTCAAGGACTTTACTGTAGCATTCATTACCATGCTATGACATTGCCTGTACTTTTTTGTGCATATTTAATCATTTTATGAGAAGAGTGTGTTGAAAGTTTTAGTTAGTTTGTCGTATATTTCCTCTGGTAACTCTCTCAGTTATAGTTTTATATATTTTAAGATAACTATGTTTATATATATTTATATATGACTATGAATATATATGAATATATATATATTCTTTTTTTCTTCTTTATTTTAACTGGTTATTGAACAAAGGAACTTCTCGGTAAGCTTCAGCCCCTATTTTTTGTTTTTTATTTTGAGACAGGGTCTTTCTAAGTCATTAAATTACCCAGATTGGGCTCACACTTCTATCCTCCTGCCTCAGCCTCCCAGAGTGCCGGAATTACAGGTGTGCACCACTACACCCAACTTACTTTCTTGGTCTATTGTTCTATTGAATCAATGTCTAACAGTCATTGTCCTTTGACTTTTTTGGTCTTAAATCTGTTTTGTCTGATATTAGGATTGATCCCCAGATTTCTTTGGGAAGAGGCATATCTTTTCCTGTCCCTTTTTCTGTCTCAATCTCTCAGTGTCCGTCCTCCGAAGCCCCTTCCGTGTCTGCGCTGAGTCCGCTCTCCAGCCAGCCAGCGTCCCTCGTGTGTCGACGGCGGGCATATGTGGGGCAGTAGGCCTGGTGTCTCTGCTACCTCACTAGTTACTATGTTTCCTAATTACTGTGGACTCTGCACACTCCTTCTTGCCCCTTTTCCCTGCCCAGGGCTGGGAAGATGCTGCCTCTCCCCCTCCATCTCCACACTCGGGGCTGAGCAACCCCGGCAGGGCAGGAGCCTCCCACATGGCCTGGACCCCCAAGTGCCCCAGGATCTGCCACCTTGAGAGCCTGGGCACTCCGCCCCTGCCAGGAACGGTGAGATGGCACACATACCTCATGACATTCCCCTGAGGGGCAGCCGTGGGACAGTGACAGGGCCTTCAGCAGGGAAAGTGCGGCCAGACTTGTGTCCTAGCACTGCCCGTCACAGCCAGACCTCGCAGCTGAAGTGTGGTCTGGCGCAAGCCCTGCCCTCCCTGTGCCCCCTCGGGGTGTCAGCTCGGGGTGCACGGGACCCAGAGTCCCTGAGCCAGGAAATCCTCCTAGCTCACAAACCAGAGCCCAGCCCTTCCCGGCTGCAGAGGAGCACTGGGGCCTCCTGGGTACAGGGCGGGAGAGGAGGACTTGGAGAGCGTTCACGGGAGGAGGCCCTGCAGGCCAGGCACCTCAGGCATAGCCCAGCCCCGTCGGTGGGATGATGAATGGACACTATTTTTAAAGGGAGACGCTGCAGAGATCATTTCTATTTGTTTTTGTGGCTGAGTCGGGCCGTGGTGGCTCCGTATTAATGCAGTTCTGTTGGAGATAAACTGGAGAGGCTGAGCTCTGAACCCACCGATACCATCGAGCTCCACAGGGGAAAAAATGCCGAGTAATAATCTCATGAAGGTTTTCTAAATTAAGACCAAACAGATGACCCGCAGTGTATCGCCACATCAGCCACATCTGCCTCCGTGCTCCCATCCATCTGGGCTGCCCATGACGGCCAGCGAGGCAGGCTCGTCAGAGCCAGCGGCCTGTCAAGACCACGTGGCCAGAAGGGCACAGCTCTTATGAAGTGACTCCGTACACAGATCCCCCCAAGACCACACAGATCCCCCCAAGCTCCTGGAGGAGGGCGTCAGGCCCAGACCCCCAAGCAGGCTGGGTGGCGGAAGTGCAGGACCTGCACACACAGGTCCACCAGCGTCCACCCCATGCCCACTGCCCTTGCCAGGTGCGATTCCTCCAACAGTAGCATTGCCACCCTCCGCATCAACCCCAGGTGGCAGGAGAAGAAGCCACGAGGCCAGGAGGGTGGAGTCAGGCTGCAGGGAGGAGACAGGGTCATCAAGGGCTGTGGTGGAAGAGCACAGGGGCCTAAGCCAGCTCAGGATGGAACCAAGGGGTCCTGCTGTGGCCCACAGGGAAGGGACCGTCAGGGAAAGAGCCAGGGCCATGGCTCTGGACAGCACCAGTGTCCACCCACAGCTGAGGCCAAGGCTGCTCACCAGGGCCACTGCAGTCAGCTCCGTCCCCACTGCCAGCTCCAAGTCTCAGTGTCCTTAGCCCTCAGGTTGTGGGGCACTGTGCCCCACATGCACCATGCAGAGTCCAGGGCAGTGGTAGATACCCACCCCGAACCCATCCAGGGCACAAGCACGCACTAAGGCAGAGTCCATGGCAGGGGGAGTCAAGCAGTCCGGGGTCTGAGCAGCCTCACACTGTGTCAGACGCCTGTGTGGGGACTGTCGGGTGGGCCCTGCCGCTCCCCAGACGTGCCCCCAGGCAGGGTGCAACGCAGGCCCTGGCCTCATCCTGTGAGTCCTAAAGAGCCGCATCATGGACAATGCCCTCCTTGTGGCAGCTGGTGTGCCCACCCAGCCACAGTGCCCTGCCTTGTTTGCCCCCCTCATGCTGAGCACTGGCCCTGGGGTCTCTGGCTCCAGACCCCACAAGCCCAGGCCCCACAGCCTTGCTGGACACTGTGTGCCCACACCAAGCATGAGCAGATGCCCAGAGGCCCAGGTGCTTGGAGGGGTACCAACAGCGGCATCCTTCCATGCAGGCAGATTGCCGCAGCCCAGGCACAGGTCCTTATCAGAGGTTGGTGGCATCTGAGGCCCCTCACCTCCATCAGCCACTCCTGGCCCGGTAAAGGCCTTGTGAGGTCTGGCGCTGATGCCTGGCCATGTCTGCAGCCTGTGAGGTCAGGGTCAGCACTATCCCCGACTGCCCAGAGGAGCCCGGTGTCAGCGGGGAGCCCAGGCCCCTCCGGACACTTTGCCCCATGGGACCAGCCCGGGCCCCTGCTACCCCAAACACCTCCCTTCCCCAACCGCCCCCCCGAAGCAGATCAATAGCTTCGGAAATCTGAAAAGAGCCCAAACAAAGAAGTGGGCTTGTAAGTATCCAGCTTGTATCAGCTGATAAATGGTCCCCTCTTTAAGGGACTTATCTCTTTAGGACTTGCGGGATGAGGGATGGCATCATTTGTCCCCTCGGCTCGTCTGGACCAGCCTAGCCGGATCTATTTAAAAGATAGCGCGATACTGTCGACAGCAATAGACAGGGTAATTGCGGAGCGACTGCCGGGGTATAAATTACACGGCTCTAAGTGGCGGAGTGGCCGCAGGAGAGCGGGAAACTCCTGACAACTCACTCCTCCCGCTGCCCCACCAGCTGCTTATCACTGGCCCGCAGGAGAAACGAACTCCGGGTGAAAAAATTAAGTATTGATCAAATTAACAGTTTTTACTGATCTTTTTAAGGGAGAAAAAGAGAGCAACAATTAAATTTAGAACACAAAAGACTCAGCAGGATAACTCTTGACCCCACATGGTAAAGTGGGTGACCCCGACAAGCAGGAAATACAGACAGGGCGAGGCCGGCCTTGCACCCCCCTTGCTGGCCATGCTGTCCCCTCTTGGGGTGTTGGGGAGCCTGGGGATATTACCGAAGACAGAACTTGCTCTTTGGGTGCCTCCAATTCTGTGGCTGGGCCCTCAGACAGAAGCTCAGGGCCAGGCTGACCCTCAGTGGGACATGTCCACCCTGCCAACAGCCACCCTGGGGGAAGTGCCCACCGAGGCACTGCGGGAAACCTGGTAGGTTCCAGAGGGTGGACAGGAGACACGGGGTCCCTGTGAGGGTAAAAAGCCCCTGCCCCACCCGAGCTGAGGGCCAAGTCGCAGGAGTCTGTGGGCCACAGGGGTGACACAGCCTCATGGCCATGGACACGAGGACCCCTGCCAGCCCTCCCGCTAGCCCTCCCACGATGGCCAGGCTGGGGTCTCTGACCTGTGGGGGCCAGTGCGTGCCGATCCTTCCCAGAGCCTGCAGGGGCCTAGGGGCAGGTGGCTACCCCCAGGACCAGTGCCCCAGCCCAGCCAGGCTGGATTGGAGTCCCCTTGGGCTCCAGCTCAGCCGTGCCAAGAGGCCTGAAGGTCTCCACTGTGGTCCACTAGGCCCCTGTCCCCTCCTTTCCCCCGTCCTGCTGCAGGACAGCCCCACACCAGGGGCCTGGCCACTCCTCTCCAGGGCTGCAGTGGCTCCTGCCTGGTCACTGCCAGCCCGGGGGAGCCAGCACCAGAGTCCCCAAACCTGGGACCCACAGGAGGCCAAACTATTTCTGCCTCTGGGGTCTGTCCCTGCCAACGTGCAGGCGGAGGTCCCTGTCCCTCATAGTGACAAAGATGAGGTGTGGTTCAGGGAGACAGGGCCACAGCCCGGGCCACCATGCAAGAGCTGAGCCCCTGGAACCCACTCAGTGTCAGCACCTGACACCCCCAGCCCCAGACCTCCATTCTCCCTCCGGCACCTAGAAAAGCCACCAGAGGCCTGGGGACAGCAGCCAAGGCAGCACTCACTGGCGCCATGCCATCTGCCTGTCCCTCTGAGCAGCCCGAGCAGCCGTACCCCACACACGAGGGAGGCAAAGCCGGGCCCAGTGCTGATCCAGGATGAAGCCAACCGGGAGCTGGGCCTGCGCTCCGCCCCGGCCTCCATGAAGCCCATGGCTTTCATTATGACTTATTTGCTTCTAATCTAACCTCAGTTGCAAGAAACAACACAGAAGTCCAACAGCCCAACGCCCACCTTCTCCCCATGGTGACCTCTCAGTAACCCAGTCAATGCCGCAGCAGGCCCTGGCCTCACACCATACAACAGACAGCAGGGATCTCCCACTCCCAGGCCCGCAGCACCCTTGTGTGACTCCTGCGCTTTTTTTTTTTTTTTTTTTTTTTTTTTTTCCTCTTCCAGTACTGGAGATTGAACCCTGGACATTCCACCCTCAACCCTTTTTATTATTCTTATTTGAGACAAGGTCTCACTAAGTTGCCATCCTCCTGCCCCAGCCTCCCAGAGTGCTGGGATTCACAGGTGTGTGCCACCACCCCAGCTAAAGCCACCGCTCCTTAATATGTGACCACCACTGATCCATGCTGTACTTCTGAGACTGACGCTTCCAGAGGCCCCAGCCAGGGAACCAGGCAGAGTCAGAGTGTTCGCCTCACCCTAGCTTCTGTCCCCAGCACAACAGGGAGTGAGTCAGGAAGAACATGATCTTGGGCTTGGTTCACAGCATGGTCATTGGAGACCTATCAGGCACCCATTCCTGGCTCTGCCATGTCCTGTCCACCAGGATTCACCATGGGTCACCACAGCACACTTATTCTGCACTAAAGACACTGAGGTTGTTTCCAAGTTTTCAACAGTGGCACCTCTGAAATGGAACTTCAGAGAGGTGAAGGGAGAGGTAGAGAGAGATGGGGGAGAGACAGGGGAGAGAAGTGGGAGAGGTAGAGGGAGAGACAGAGGGAAAGGTGGAGGGAGAGACAGGGGGAGAGGTGGAGGGAGAGATGGGGAGAGGTGGAGGGAGAGATGGGGAGAGGTGGAGGGAGAGATGGGGAGAGGTGGAGGGAGAGATGGGGAGAGGTGGAGGGAGAGATGGGGAGAGGTGGAGGGAGAGATGGGGGAGAGGAGGGGGAGGGGGAGATGGGGAGAGGTGGAGGGAGAGATGGGGAGAGGTGGAGGGAGAGACAGGGGGAGAGGAGGGGGAGAGACAGAGGGAAAGGTGGAGGGAGAGATGGGGGAGAGGTGGAGGGAGAGATGGGGAGAGGTGGAGGGAGAGATGGGGGAGAGGAGGGGGAGAGACAGAGGGAAAGGTGGAGGGAGAGATGGGGGAGAGGTGGAGGGAGAGATGGGGAGAGGTGGAGGGAGAGATGGGGAGAGGTGGAGGGAGAGACAGGGGGAGAGGTGGAGGGAGAGATGGGGGAGAGGTGGAGGGAGAGATGGGGAGAGGTGGAGGGAGAGATGGGGAGAGGTGGAGGGAGAGACAGGGGGAGAGGTGGAGGGAGAGATGGGGGAGAGGTGGAGGGAGAGATGGGGAGAGGTGGAGGGAGAGATGGGGAGAGGTGGAGGGAGAGACAGGGGGAGAGGTGGAGGGAGAGATGGGGGAGAGGAAGGGGAGGGGGAGATGGGGGAGAGGAGGGGGAGGGAGAGATGGGGGAGAGGAGGGGGAGGGGGAGATGGGGGAGAGGTGGAGGGAGAGATGGGGAGAGGTGGAGGGAGAGACAGGGGGAGAGGTGGAGGGAGAGATGGGGAGAGGTGGAGGGAGAGATGGGGGAGAGGAAGGGGAGGGGGAGATGGGGGAGAGGAGGGGGAGGGAGAGATGGGGGAGAGGAGGGGGAGGGGGAGATGGGGGAGAGGTGGAGGGAGAGATGGGGAGAGGTGGAGGGAGAGATGGGGAGAGGTGGAGGGAGAGATGGGGAGAGGAGGGGGAGGGGGAGATGGGGGAGATGTGGAGGGAGAGGAGGGGAGAGATAGGGGAGAGATGGGGAGAGGCAGGGGAGAGATGGGAAGAGGTGGGGGAGAGACGGGGTGGGGGGAGAGGAGGGGGAGCTACTGCGGGGAATAGTGCAGGAGGCAAGCATGGAGGGTGCTGGCACGGAAGATGGAGGCTCTGGCAGTGGAGAGGCACTGGCACATCCAGGGTGGGACCTGACCTCCAGAAGCCCCATCTAGTGTCTCTCCCCATTCAGCATCTGTCCCCCACCCTCATGCTCAGGTGCCAAGTGTGTCCAGAACCCCAGCTTTGGGCAACACTCGGCCCTGGGCAGACATGGCCAGGGCTGCAGTGACCCAGGCCCCGGGGTCCCTGCCGGGGCTCCCCCAGCCCAGCCGCCCAGCCTGTGACACATACCCTGATCTGCCCTGCATGCCCCTGCCACTGGGGTCCTCCTCGTGCTCAGGCAGGGCCTGGAACACCCCGTCCAGGCCTGAGCAGGTGCCAGCTCCTCCTTCAGAGCCCACCTGGCAGGAGGACTCTGTCCCTGGGTGGCTCCAAACCTCCTGGAGCGGATGTCAAAGCCTCTGGGGCCTCTACTGCAGGGCAGCAGCCTCTGTCCAGCCCGGACCGGGTCCCCTGACGCTGTTGGTGCCCTGTGTGACTTCAGGAGTGACCAGAGCAGCATATGGCCCATTTTCCTGGCAAGATGGAGGACAGTGGTGAAACTATCTCTTCTGGGGCAGTCATGGGACACCCAGAGCTGCGGGACTATGCCTGGGAGGATTCCCACAGACCCCTCCATGGTCCCTGCCCACCCAGGCCGTCGGCACCAGAACCATGGACTGAACCTGAAGGACAGGGACAGAGAGATTCGGGCCTCAGCTCCCACCCTGCCCCAGCTCCCTCAAATCACGGGGGCACAGACCAGAGCTGTGTGACCACGCCACACCCCAGCAGGGCTCTTGGGGCAGTGTCCTGCCCAGATGCACGGTGACGAAGAAAATCAGAAAAACAGAGGGAAGGAGGGAGGGAGAGACCACAGAAATCTCTCCCAGCCATGCGTCCCTCAGAAGACAATTTTTAAGCATGACGAATTGCTGTCCCTGATCCTTCTGGAACGGCCCCTTCCACACTGGATGCCTTTTCTCTGCATAGTAATGTGTCTTTAAAAAAAAACAAGAGAAAGAAAGAGCCCCTGATATATGTTACAAGAAGTGTATCTCTTTCCCCAAGACAGAACATTTTAATTCCCCGACACCTTTTAGTGATTGCTTCAATTTCCGAAGATTTTGATAAAATCATGCGGTTTAAGAGTCGGGCTGCAGCGGCCGGCACAGGCGGCACATAATGAAATGCGTCTGTTTCATCGCCTTCATTTGACACAGCCCAGCTCCGGGGGCTAATAAACGCCGCATGATAAATGTTGGAGCCACGATTGTAAAAATATACTTGTAATTGGGTTAATATGCCTTAAAATACTACCCATCAGTTATCTTTCTTTCTCTTCCATGCAGTGTGCACAGGGGTGCGTGTGGGTGCCACAGCCTCTCCCCATGCCATCCCACATCCTCCTCTGGCCTGGCCTGTAGCTCTACAGCCCCTTCCTGAGGAGGCTGGGTGAGCCTGAGGCTGGAGGACACAGCCAGCCCAAGGCGGCCAGGACACAGGGCAAGGGTACTTGGTGCAGGGAGCAGAGGGAGCCTCCGGATGACCCCAAGCCCTGGGAGCTTGGGCCTGGCTCCCTGGCTCCCTACACCTGCCTGTGGGGTCACTGACTTGTGGACATCGGTCCTAGGAAGTAGGGTCCCCAGGGTGGAGGCTGGCAAAGTGCGGGGCAGGCTAGGCAGGGGGCATGGTGGATTGGGAGCAAGGGCCTTCGCCTCATTTGCCCTGAAGGGCATCCAGGCAGGGACAGGGGACACAAGCCAGAGAGGAGGAGGCTCTGCCCAGGGATGGTCTTAAGGGAGATGAACAGGAGTTGAAGCAAGGGGACGCTGCACTGGATCCCAGCAAACCCAGGGTGCAGCCACAAAGAACACCCTTGCCCCAGTCTGGCCTCCCACCCAAGCTGTCACCTGTCCACACATGTAGAAGTGGAGTCACAAGGCAGCACTGTGTTCTCTGTAGCAGCAGAGACCCTGGAACAAGCCCTTTAGTATTCCCAACGTCATGACCACGACCTGGTCTCACTGCTATCCGGTACATATTTGTGGACCTGCTGACAGGATGGATGGATGGATGGGTAGGCAGATGCATGGGTAGATGGAAGGACAGATGGTGGATGGATGGGTGGGCGTTTTAGTGGGTAGTACATGAGTGGAGAGATGGATACATGAGTGGTGGATAGGTAGATGGGTGGGTGAACAGATGGATGATGACAGGTGGGAGTTTGGATAGATGGGTGGATGAATGGGTAGGTGAATGGATGAGTGGTGAATAGATGGGTGGATAGATATTTGGATGGATGGGTGAATGGGACATGGAGAGGACATGCTCTGTGGACATGGAGAGGGCTCAGAGCAGCCTTTGGTTGGGGCAAGGGCTCTTTGTCGCCCCCAGGGACAGGTCCTCTCTTCGTGGGCTCCTTCTCCCTCTGTGAAGTCTCAGCCAGGCCTGGCCCCACCTTGCTGGACACATCAGCCCCCAGCAGCCCTCACAGAGCCCCTTGCTCCCTTCTTCCATGGCTAGATACATGGGTGAGTGAGTGGGAAGATAGGTGGATGAATAAATGGGCAGTTGGATGGATGGATAGGAGGGTGGATGGATCAATACATGGGTGGGTAGATGGGTAGGTAGATGGGTGGATGGACACACAAATGGGTGGATGAATGGATATGTGAGTGGGTGGATAGGCAGATGAATGGGTAGGTGACTGGATAGATGGTGGATGGATGGGTGGGAGTTTAGGCGAATGGTGGATAGCTGGGTGGATGGATGAATGGATGAGTGTGTGGGTGTATGGATAGATGAAGGGTGAGTGGATGGGTAGATAAGTGAATGCTTATACTACAGAGCTTAGGGTCAACCTCAAGCAAGGGCTGGCTTGGGAACTGCTCTGTGGACATGGAGAGGGCTCAGAGCAGCCTTTGGTTGGGGCCAGGGCTCTTTGTTGCCCCCAGGGACAGGTCCTCTCTTCGTGGGCTCCTTCTCCCTCTGTGAAATCTCAGCCAGGCCTGGCCCCACCTTGCTGGACACATCAGCCCCAGCAGCCCTCACAGAGCCCCTTGCTCCCTTCTTCCATGCCCCAGTCCCACCAGGGCCAAGTCCTAGGCTCTCTGCAGGCCAGACAGCTTGAGTCTGAAGAGCTGCATGTGTGAGGGCCTGAGCCCACCAGGGGCTGGGCATGCCCAGGAAGGGGCCAGGGGCTCGGAGTGGGCTCTGCAAGGAAGGGCTCCCAGACCAGGGGGAAGGGGCACCCAGGGCAGGTGGAGAAGGCTCAGCTGCTCCTCCCCACAGAGACCACGGCTGGCTGGAGGGGCCAACAGTCTCAGTACGTCCTGGGCACTGCTCTAAGAAGCATGGGCCAACCACACAGGAGCCCTTGAGTGTAGGCAGGGTACCCAGGCCTCCCTGTGCACACCAGAGGGACTCCCTTAGAGTCTCACTGGCAAGGAGATGAATCATAGAGAGGCCACAGGAGTGACCCCAGGCCCCATGGGCTTGGGCAGAGCTGTACATGGGCAGGCCAGGCCCAGAGGGTCCAGCTCAGCAGCTGGGCACAGTTCTTTATCAGCACACACGTTCTGAATGAGAAAGAATGATGCCAAGGGCCTGGTATTTGAAAGAAGGGCCCCTCTGCCCTTGCCCTGGGCCCTGGTGACACACAGAGCACAGACCACACACACTGCTGCTCACATACAAGCACACACGCAGACACCACATATCCTCAACCGCCAGCCACGGAAACTCATCCCAGACGTGTGCCAAGCCCTCCTGGGACTGTGGCCTTAAGCATTCATCCTCAGGCAGAGGCTGAAGGGTCAAGGGCATGAGGGTGAGGTCATGGGCTAGACACTGCTGAGCCCTCCTGACACCCTAGCCCCCACCAGTCCCCACCCTGCCTGACCCTTCCCGTCAGGCCCTGTCCCCACCGTCTCGCCTGGGGCCAACCCTGCGGTGGGCAGCGTGGCTCCCTGTGCCCTGTCAGGTGCAGTGGGGATGTGGGTGAGCAGGCCCAGGAGGTGCTACCCTGGGTCCCTCTGGGATGGCTGTAGCTGAGGCCTGGTCGTTCAGGCACTGTGCTCACCCAGCCACACCGGACCGGAGGGGCCGGAGAGCTCTGCCCAGGCAAGCTAGGCCTTTGCCCTCCCCGTCCTGGCACCCACCCAGTGCGGCCCTGCTGTCCCAGGAGGCCACACATTCCAGGCCTGCCCACGTGATCTCCAGCCCCACTGCCGGCCCAGGTGTGCAGCTGCTGCCCCTGTCCACTGTGAGCACTGCTGTCCTCACCATCACACTCCCCACCACACACACTGCCCGGGTTCTCGGGCAAGGTGGAGGGTGAACAGGGGACCAGAAGCTCCACCAGGCTCAAGACTCAACCCAGCCCAGTCCTCGGACCCACAGTCTGGGGGGAGGCACCCAGGGGGCTGGAGGCCCCAAAAGAGCTGCACCCCCTGGCACCACGGCCAGGAGCCCACCTCACTCAGCCATCCCACCCACTAATCCACTTGGTGCCCCACACCCGGGGCCCTGCCTGAGCTGCCCTCTGCACAACTGGGACCCAAGGGATGGTCAGCAGGGCAGGGAGACCCCCAGGGACCCCAGCACTGCAGTGGCTCTGGTACCCACCTAGGTCCCTGCCTAGAAAAACCTGCTTCCTTGCAGTGTGCTTGTCCGGCATTGGGCCTGAGACAGAACCCGGACAGCAGGCCTTGGCTGTCCAGCTGCTGCCCTTCCACGTGGCAGGTCCAGAGGCATCTACCCCTCACCTGCCCACAGATGGGCTGGGCAGTTGGCACCTGGCCCCCAGTCCCATCCTCCTGCCCCCAGGCCTCTGCCCATGGTGTGCCTGTGGATACCGATCTGAAGAGTATGCTCCGCCCACCCCGACAACGCTGCCCAAACCTGCCCTCCCACCCAGCTGCCCCACCTGAGCTCAGAGCTCCCTGACCCAACATGGACCCAGCTCTGGTGGCAAGACAGGCTCAGCAAGTCCACCCATGAGTGCCTGGCAGGGCTGCCCTGAGCTCAGGTGGAGGCGCAGCCGCAGGATTCTGGGCACTGGCCCCTGGGCTGGCAGAACTGAGTAGCTCCACCCTAAGAGGGCAGCCCAGAGGGCAAGGCCTGCCTGGGTGGAAGCCCGTTTAGCCGGGCCGGGGGCAATCCACACACAGTCGGTTCCAGGATAGGAAGGAGAGGACATGGGGTCTCTGGCCGCATGAAGCCTGCGGCAGATGAAGCGGCCGCGGCTCACACACAGCGATGGAATCGGAATGAGCCGCTGACCTTTCTGGAGTGACAGGTGACCTGCAAGATAGCTGAGGTGGCAGTGGCAGCGGCCTTGAAAATTGCTGCTGCTGCCCGAAAATAAACAATAAGAGAACAAATGTGGTTTGAAAATTGACTGGCTGAAACACTTGGGGGGTTGAAAGTGAGATATTTCGGGCCACTGGTCCCAGCCTGTCTCTGCCCCTCCCTTCGTGGCTGGCTTGGCGTGGCCAGGCAGACAAGGAGACCTTATGTAGGGCACTGTGGGGCTGGATGTGGGGTGGCCCTCATGGGGCCAGGGGTCTCAGGGCCCCCAGGATTGGGAAAGAGCTGCCTCAGGGCTGCCGTGCCTGGAGCAGCATCCCCTGGACAGTCCCCAAGGCCATAGCCTCGGCTCAAAGGACTGGGGTGGCCCTGCCACCAGGTCTCCTCCATAGGCACAGCTGTGGGGTGTGGGGACATCATGCTTAGCAATTGTCTGACTGCTGTACAGACTCAAAGTTTAAAGGCTGGACTTGCCCCTGAGGGTCCCAGCTCCCAGTGACCCATCCTCCCTATCCCTGGAGGACAGCCCTCCATCCCTGGGTGACCTCCACTGAAGGGTCCTCAGCCCTGAGGTCAGGCCTGGACACAGCGCTTTACCTGGGGGAAGGGAACCCGCCCCGCATTTGCACTCCTGCCTCCCGCTGGCTCTTAGGAAGCAGCAGCCCCACAACATGGAGACCCCTGGAGGCCCCCACATCCGGGCTCCAGGCTCACACAGCCTCTGCTCAGGCAGCCGCCCTGTGGGCCAGTGCCTGCCAGGGCCCTCCAGGAACAGGTGCTGCCCCACCCTGCAGTGCCTGGCCAGGGCTGTCCCACTCTCTGCGGTAGCCCAGGGGGACCTTGCCATGGGCGACTCCACAGCCTCGGACCCTGGAGGGGAGGACACCAGCCTGAGTGCAGAGAGGACCCCACACTCAGGGCCTGGCACACAGCTTTGGGGGCCTATGGGCTTCGAAGAGGACTCGGGAAACCCCAGGCCTCAACCCCAGAGGAAAGGCAGAAGTTGGTACAAAGAACCAGAAGAGGCCCCAGAACGCATCCCAGGAGCTGGAGCCTGGAGGCTGGCAGTGGCTTCCACAGAGCGGGTGGCTGACAACAGGCAGTCACCATGCCAGGGCTCAGTGGGGCCGTCACTTTTGCCACTCTCAGTCCATATGATAGCAGCCTCCTAGGCCAGGCAGCCAGCAGGACCCGTCCACTGCCCCATACAGTGGCCAGCACCACACAACTTCTGCCTGCCAGGCTGGCCCGGCCAGCCCAAGCTGAGCATGAAGCCACCAGGAGGTCCTGGGGCCCAGCCTGGCCCAGGTGTCTGGGACAGGAACACCCAGGAAACCACACTGGGGGGCCTGCAGTGGAGACTCAGGGGTACCAGGTGGGGGCCAGGGCTGCATTGGCCACACCACCCAGCTCTCAGGACGAGGGGACCCCTGCTGAGCCCGTGCACACCTCTGTCAGGTGGTATGGAGCTGCCTGGTTCCTGCAACCTCAATTCTTCAATTCCTCGAGCAGAGTGTGGGGTCCTCAGAGCCCCAAGGGGACAGCTGGAGTAGGGAGGGGATGGAAAGGGACAGCCAGGGCCCCAGGAGGAGAAGGGTTGCTGTGACAGGACAGGTGGGGTGACGGCATCCAGTCACACCCTTAAGAGCCCAGGGAGCCCAAAGCCCCACACAGCTCAGGCCTCACACCACCCCTCCTCAACCCCACTCCCTCAGTGTGACCCAGGCATCCAGCCCTGCCCGCCTCACCTCACCTCTCAACCAGGACCTGGCCCTGCCCTCCTGCCCAGTGCAGCCCAGAGATACAGGCACGCCAGCATCCAGAACGAGGGGACAGAGCCGGGCCTGCACCACACCCCCGCCCCGCTTTGCTCCTGCCCGCAGCCACATTCAGCTGCATCTCTCTGGGCCACTTCAACACTTCCTCTCTACACCCCGTGTACCTCCTCCTCCAACCCTCACACAGAGGCCCTGACCTGTGCTCCCCTCACTCCCAGGCCGGTCCCCTGCAGTGCACACAATGCTCTCATGCCAGGTACCCAGCTGTCCTCTTCTCTGGGAGACCCAGGAGGCCAGGGGCCCAGGGCATGCTGTGGGGGCAGCAGCCACGGACCTCAGCGGTGCCTCCGCTGGGGCCCCAGCCTGGCCTCCTGGCGCAGCCAGCTCCTCACAGCATGGTGGCCGCACCCAGAGCCAGTGTCCCCAAGGAGCAGAGGAAGAAGCGTCACTCTCTACATCTGGCCATGGAAGACACCAACTCCTGCCTGGCTGCCCCGGAAGTGGACACGGTGGTGGTAGGTCTGTGGCCTCCGCAGGAGCTGTCTGCTCCTGTCGGCTCCCTGGTCAGTAACGCAGCCAGGTGCTCTGCTGCTCCCTGTGGCCCGGCCCGCCCTTCGCACAGGCAGCATTGCTGAGGTACAGCTGGCGCCCAGAAACCTCAGCAGGCTCCTCCCAGAGACTCTCCAAGGATGGGGAGGCTTCCTGTGTTTTTTCTTCAGGGGCTTTGCACTGCGCTTTTTATGTTTCAAGTCAGAGTCTCGCTAAGTCACTCAGTTGCCCAGGCTGAGCTTAAACCAACAATTCTCCTGCCTCAGCCTCCCAGAGTGCTGGTGAGACAGATAAGAAGCATCCGATTCTCCTGGGGGGTTTTCCACGGGGGGGGTGACTTGGCTGGTGCCTGCCACATGCCTCCCTCCCTTCCTTTTGCTCCCCCTTTCCCCACAGTGGCCTGGGACAAATTGCTTGGTGTCCTCCCTGGCTACCCAGCAGCCACCCTCCTCCACTCTGCTGCTGGATGGTCAGCTAAGACCAGGGAGGGAAGAATCTGGGCCCACTGCTAATATTCCCCACCCCACAGTGAGCTTTCCAGAAGATTCCCTGGCTCCAGCCCCACCCCCTCAAGGTTGTCCTGGAGCCCTGCACTAATCAGGGGCCTGCACTTGGACCAATCACAGGCCTGCAGCTGCTATATAAGCAGCACTCCCCAGCCATTTCTCCTGTCAGTCTACGCAGGCTCCCCCCAGGGCGCTGCTGCTCTGTGCTGCAGCACAGGCCCTGTGGTCCTGCAAACTTGCTCTGACTTCTCAGGTGCTGCGGGCTCCGAAGGTCCTATAAATCTACAATCTACTCAAGATAAGAGTCCTGAGCAGTGTGGACAGAGTTGTCCATGTCTGGCATCAGGACCACTACCAGAGCTGCACTTTGCTGAGCAGAAGAACCCTGCACTAGGTGGCACCATGAGATCAGCGCTCAGGGGCACGCATCACGGACCGTGTCACTGCAGGTGACAGGGCGCCCAATGCCTCCCCACTTCACCCAGCTCCCTCACCCAGGATGCCCTGGGCTGTCCCTGAGCCTGTCCCTGACCACCCCAGCCTTCACCACACCCAGCCCCACAGCCCCTTCAACCTCTGCCCTCACCACCCCACCGCCTTGGCCAGACCTGAACCCACCGTGTGTCCTGCTGCTCCACGTTGCAGCACCTCCTGGCCAGGCCCTCTCGCTCTGGGCTGCATCCCGGGCCTGCACTGGGTTTCTGGGGACTGGGAGGCCAGGGGTGGGTTCACCCCCAGAACCCCTGTGAGGACATACTTTACTCCAGCTTTAGTCTAGCTCTGACCAGGCCAGCTCGGGGTCCCCACCCTGCAGCATCTCATTTCCCAGGTGGCCGCAGAGCCTCTTTTGTGGGTCCAGCGGGCCGGGGAAGCGCCCACAGCCACCTCCTGGGCCTTTCCAGCCGCACCCAGCTGCCTGCGGGCACCCACTGCCTCAGCCCCATTTATCACCCTCTGTCCTTCGCCAGCCCTGCTCCTCGCCCGAGGGAGAGCCATTCGGATCTGCCCAAGCTGAACAATACAATATTTCTGTTGAGCTGTGAAGCTGATTAATAATTTGGAAATGAAATCAATATGCCCCTGCTTTTCATTCCTGGTGGATTCCTGTGCACCAGGCAGCCCAGGGAAGCAGCGGGACCAGGACAGGGACGAGGGACAGGGACAGGGCAGCAGCAGGGGTGAGAGGGTGGCCGGCTCCACAGGCACCGCCCGGGCAGACGACACAGACTCAGCGCCCACGGTGGAAGCAGGGGTTGTAGATGCCACCGACCTCACTTCTGCACTCTCAGGACTTGGGGGAATGTGGCCACCCAGCCTTCATGAGCTGCTCCATGGAGGGGATCCCTGTCACCTCAGGGCCATGGACCCTGCAGTTACTATCTGCCCTGGGTCCCCCACTCTTGGAACCCAGGACCTGGGGCCTGGGTTCCCTCATGGCCACCTCATTCGCCTTCCCTCCTCAACCCCAGGGCCCTGTCCCATGTCCTCCATGTCCCAACAGGGTAGGTGACCTGGGTGTCACCTGGGACCTCCAGATCAGCACTGCAGAGCCCCCTGCCAGCTCCTACTTGGGCTTTCCTGACAGTGGCACTCAGGCAGGGTCCCTGTATAGCTCCACCACCTCCCCAGTACCCTCGGGGCCGAGGCTGCACCCACGTTCCTCCCCAGTGCCTCATCCTTGCCTGGCCTGCCTGGCGCTGTTCTCTGGCCAGAAGCTGGGACATCCGGCAGGCCCAGCCCCCAGCTCCTGCCCCTGCCCAGATGCAGGGCTACCTAAGGAGAAGCAGCTGGCTCATCTCAAGACAGGGCCAGCAAGGCAAGCTTGGGAGAGAGGGAGAGGACCATGAATGCATGACCAGTGAGCAGAGGCTCAGACCCCGACATGGCAGGAGGAAGTCCCAGGGCCAGAGCAGTGAGCAGCACCCAGCTCCAGGTGGGCAGAGGGCCTGGGGTGGGCAGGTACAGGGCAGCTCAGGCTGAGGAGCCCCGGCTCAGTGCTAGGCAGGCAAGTGACTTGTGGTCCAGAGCAGGACCCTCTCAGAGGGCAGGAGGACTGTCCTTGTCCCTGGCACCTGCAACCCACCTGATCACCCACCTGCCCATCCAGGTACTGGGCTGCCATCCTGCCCTCCCTTACCTGGCACTGTGGGCCTGGGTCCCTGGGGACTGGAGCTCACCCTGGAGCCAGCTGGCCTGCAGCAGCCCGTCCCACTGGCCCTAGGGCACCCAGAGCTCAGAACTGCTACCTTACTCTAGGCATAGCGAGGGCTACCAGGCTCAGTGGGGCTGGTGGGACCCAGTCTCTGTGACGCCCCCCCCCACATGATGCCCATGAGGATGGCCCAGCTGCTGCAGGCTGTGAGGAGGTTGGCCAGGCCACATGACCTTGAACCCTGTGCAGGATCTGGGTTAGATCCTCAAGGCATTGCCAGGTCTGGTGATGCACACCTGTAATCCCAGCGTTCAGGAGGCTAAAGCAGGAGGATTGTCATGAGTTCAAGCTAGCCTGCGCTACAGTGTGAGATCCTGTCTCAAACACACACATGCACACACACCTACACACACAAAAATTCTCAAGGCCTCACCTGGGGAAATCGGACACAGATCAGAGGCCCAGGCCGCCCAAACAACGCACCTCAATTGCCAACCTCACCTGGACCACAGAAGCGGGAATTGCTGACAGCAACCTCTTTCGGCGTTCTGGTGGCAACTCTGTGCTGCACTGGCATGGCCTTCGCATGTCCCACTCAGCAACCCCTGGAGCACAGCATGGGCTGCGGTGTGGGGATGGGGGGGTCTTGTCCCCTCGGGCCTCAGAGACCCACAGCTGGTGACCCCCAGTCCCAGCCGCCCTCATCCGAGGTCTTGGTGTCCAGCAGTTAGGCTGCCCCTGCACCAGGAGGCTCCAGGTTTCTGTAGCGAGACCCCCTCATCTGTCCCAGAGACCAGCCAAGAACAGGCCACCAAGGGTGGTCAGGCCTGGCCAGAAAGTCCCTTCCCTCACCAGCCCAGGGCAGTGACCTAGCTGGCCATGGTCTGGATGGCTGATAAGCCCTCTCCTAGGTGGCCTCTGTGCACATGAAGATGGGTGCTTCTCCAACCGGCTCCTGTCCCCACTGGGCCAGAGGGAGCGTTGCCAGGCAGGAAGCAGAGTGTGACCACCATGCAGGCCTCGGCTCTGAGCCCTGGGTCTCTGTGCACTTGTGGACAAAGGGCCCCCAGAAGTTCTCGGTGCCTCTCTGCTGGCAGGGGCAGGTGCAGAGACCACAGGGCGCTGGTGAGCACTGCACCCGTCCAGCCCAGAGCCAAAGTTCCTTGACCCATGCGGGGGAGGTGGTTTTATAGCAGCCATTGACCAGCAGCATTGATCCCCAAGAATGTATCGCACAAATCATTTTGCACTAAACTGCAGAATCGATGGAGAAATCTCCCGGAAAATTTATATTAAAAGTCTCTGTTTGCCTAAATGAGTTCCCTGTGCCCATATTGAATATTTGGCTGATGAATTGAATGGGTTTAAATTTGAACATTGCAGACCCATTAAAGAATGAATTCTTAAATCAAACCCTGCCATTTATGATTGAAATGAGATTTCCTCTGCGATGGACCAGCCACTATATAAATCAGCTATGCGTTTTATACTGAACCATAAACAAGATATAATTCTTTTAAATACACAACAGGTGCCTTAAATCTTTTGATGCATCTTGTATTTATCCAAAGTGCAGATTGCTGTATTTGCACCAGGTCGCACGGGGCCTCTGATGACGCTGGCTGGTGAAGATTCAAGTCCCAGCCCACTGGGGACACACACCTGCTGCTCCAGAGGAGCCCGGCGCAGGCAACTGAAGCAGACCCCAAGCGCTGCCAGCGCCCCAGCCAAGCTCCCTCTGTCATATGCACTGACTGGCATGTGTATCTTCACACACACACTGCACATGACTGTGCGCACATATGGAACACCGCTTCATACCAGCTCACACTCACACAGCACACAAAGGCACAAACACACAGCAGATGCACAAGCTCACATAAGCACTTATGAATGCACACATACATGCCCACGCATGTGCACACCTGCTCACGCATACCCACACACCACCCGTGTATGCTCACACAGTATCCACATGTGCACAACATGGATGAACACTCACACACTAGGAGGTTCACAAATGCACACATATACATCGGCACTCATTTGCATGCACAAATACATGCATGCATGTGCAGACCATGTGGTACATTCATACACATGCTCACATGTGCTTACACACACATGTGCACATGCTCACTGACATACATAAGCACCCAGTGCCACACACAAGCACACAGCACCCAGGTGCACAAATAGAACATGTGCCTAACACACACATAGCAGTTGTCTAAATGTACATACAGGCACCTATGCAACAATTCACCAACAAGAGAACACATGTGCATACACATCCACGCACAATGCAGGCGAGCACAGCATACTTGTACGTCCGGCACACCCCTGATTACACTACAGAGTGCTGCTCCACTCTGCAACAGCTGGGCATAGCGGTCGGGGCCCAGCCTTTCGCACTGGCTGCCTGCTGCTGACATTGGCTCAGCACTGCAGGTGCCATTCCTGACCCAGGCCTTGGGCTGAACTGGTGTCAGGCAAGACCCCAGGAGGCCTCGTGCTCAAGGGTCCCTCCTCCCGCCCACACCCAAGCTCCATGCAAGCTGAGCCAGGTAAGGAACCAGAAGCCCCCATGGGCTGCTTCTCAGGGTCACTAAGGATGCCAGAGGTAGGCCAGGTGGCAGGGTAGCAGGGAAGTGTTCTGGGGAGATGACCTCATGAGGCAGGAGACTAGGGCATGGCCAAGCTGGCTGGGGAAGTAGGTGTGACCTGTTCTTTACAAAATCCTGGGATACATGCGCAGAACAGTTCCCAAAGCTCTGCGCATGGACTTCTCATAAGAACTCGAGCAGGTTTCCCATAGGACGGCCTAGACCTGAAACGAAAAGGATGATCCACAATGAGTTTTTGCCACTGTGTCCCCTCTTGCTGGTGGCTGTCCTCACACTGTAAAGTGACTTCTTTTCCTACTTTTATTTGGACCAAACTCACTCTGCAGAGCTTGTCTCTTCTACCTTTAATAAAACCTTGCTACCATTTGCACTTGTCCTGATCAACTGTTTGCTCAGGACAGAAAGAACATAGAAACCACCTCTGGTTGGAGACTCCAGCACCCCAAAAACCAGTAACACTAAGGCCTGCACCTGAGGAAAGAGCAGACTCTCCCGCAGCAGGCCAGTGGTCACACCTGGGCCACCATTCCTCGACACCCCCTCAGCTGAGGTGCTCAGGGGAGCAAAAGGGCTCCTGTCTCCCATTGCACCCTCCAAACCCCATCCCGTGGGGACTTCCTGAAGAGCTGAGGAGAGACAGCCACAAAGGGCCCTGCCTCTCCAGGTGGTACAAATGCCTGGGAGGGCACAAGGAAACTGAGGCTGGAGGGGAGTGAGGACGGGGTCAGGACAGGGAATCAGGAAAAGAAAGAGTTGGGTCACAGGACATACCAGTAGTGCCCATTACCTGCCACCCTTAGCTACAAAAGCCAGCCGTCACAACACAGCACTCTGCGCACCCCAAATGCACACCTAGAACCCGCTCACCCTCAATATGGGACACCCTTGTCTTCACACCTGAGAACACGCTCCTTCCACGAACAGACAAACGACAGAGCCTGCAGCTCCACCCACCAGAGAACACTCTCCTCACTCGACACAGCACTGTCCTCACACCACAGAACACTCTCCTCACACCACACAGCTCTCTCCTCACACCACACAGCGCTCTCCTCACACCACACAGCTCTCTCCTCACACCACAGAACACTCTCCTCACACCACACAGTGCTCTCCTCACACCACACAGCGCTCTCCTCACACCACACAGCTCTCTCCTCACACCACAGAACACTCTCCTCACACCACACAGCGCTCTCCTCACACCACAGAACACTCTCCTCACACCACACAGCGCTCTCCTCACACCACACAGCGCTCTCCTCACACCACAGAACACTCTCCTCACACCACACAGCGCTCTCCTCACACCACACAGCGCTCTCCTCACACCACACAGCGCTCTCCTCACACCACAGAACACTCTCCTCACACCACACAGCGCTCTCCTCACACCACACAGCGCTCTCCTCACACCACACAGCGCTCTCCTCACACCACAGAACACTCTCCTCACACCACACAGTGCTCTCCTCACACCACACAGCGCTCTCCTCACACCACACAGCTCTCTCCTCACACCACAGAACGCTCTCCTCACACCACAGAACGCTCTCCTCACACCACACAGCGCTCTTCTCACACCACAGAACGCTCTCCTCACACCACACAGCGCTCTCCTCACACCACACAGCTCTCTCCTCACACCACAGAACACTCTCCTCACACCACACAGCGCTCTCCTCACACCACAGAACACTCTCCTCACACCACACAGCGCTCTCCTCACACCACACAGCGCTCTCCTCACACCACACAGCGCTCTCCTCACACCACAGAACGCTCTCCTCACACCACACAGCGCTCTCCTCACACCACAGAACACTCTCCTCACACCACACAGCGCTCTCCTCACACCACACAGCGCTCTCCTCACACCACACAGCGCTCTCCTCACACCACAGAATGCTCTCCTCACACCACACAGCGCTCTCCTCACACCACAGAACACTCTCCTCACACCACACAGCGCTCTCCTCACACCACAGAACACTCTCCTCACACCACACAGCTCTCTCCTCACACCACAGAACACTCTCCTCACACCACACAGCGCTCTCCTCACACCACAGAACACTCTCCTCACACCACACAGCTCTCTCCTCACACCACAGAACACTCTCCTCACACCACACAGCGCTCTCCTCACACCACACAGCGCTCTCCTCACACCACAGAACGCTCTCCTCACACCACACAGCGCTCTCCTCACACCACACAGCGCTCTCCTCACACCACACAGCGCTCTCCTCACACCACAGAACGCTCTCCTCACACCACACAGCTCTCTCCTCACACCACAGAACACTCTCCTCACACCACACAGCGCTCTCCTCACACCACACAGCGCTCTCCTCACACCACAGAACACTCTCCTCACACCACACAGCGCTCTCCTCACACCACACAGCGCTCTCCTCACACCACACAGCGCTCTCCTCACACCACACAGCGCTCTCCTCACACCACAGAACACTCTCCTCACACCACACAGCGCTCTCCTCACACCACACAGCGCTCTCCTCACACCACACAGCGCTCTCCTCACACCACAGAACACTCTCCTCACACCACACAGCGCTCTCCTCACACCACACAGCGCTCTCCTCACACCACACAGCTCTCTCCTCACACCACAGAACGCTCTCCTCACACCACAGAACGCTCTCCTCACACCACACAGCGCTCTTCTCACACCACACAGCGCTCTCCTCACACCACACAGCTCTCTCCTCACACCACAGAACACTCTCCTCACACCACACAGCGCTCTCCTCACACCACAGAACACTCTCCTCACACCACACAGCGCTCTCCTCACACCACACAGCGCTCTCCTCACACCACACAGCGCTCTCCTCACACCACAGAATGCTCTCCTCACACCACACAGCGCTCTCCTCACACCACAGAACACTCTCCTCACACCACACAGCGCTCTCCTCACACCACACAGCGCTCTCCTCACACCACACAGCGCTCTCCTCACACCACAGAACGCTCTCCTCACACCACACAGCGCTCTCCTCACACCACAGAACACTCTCCTCACACCACACAGCGCTCTCCTCACACCACAGAACACTCTCCTCACACCACACAGCTCTCTCCTCACACCACAGAACACTCTCCTCACACCACACAGCGCTCTCCTCACACCACAGAACACTCTCCTCACACCACACAGCTCTCTCCTCACACCACAGAACACTCTCCTCACACCACACAGCGCTCTCCTCACACCACACAGCGCTCTCCTCACACCACAGAACGCTCTCCTCACACCACACAGCGCTCTCCTCACACCACACAGCGCTCTCCTCACACCACACAGCGCTCTCCTCACACCACAGAACGCTCTCCTCACACCACACAGCTCTCTCCTCACACCACAGAACACTCTCCTCACACCACACAGCGCTCTCCTCACACCACACAGCGCTCTCCTCACACCACAGAACACTCTCCTCACACCACACAGCGCTCTCCTCACACCACACAGCGCTCTCCTCACACCACACAGCGCTCTCCTCACACCACACAGCGCTCTCCTCACACCACAGAACGCTCTCCTCACACCACACAGCTCTCTCCTCACACCACAGAACACTCTCCTCACACCACACAGCGCTCTCCTCACACCACACAGCGCTCTCCTCACACCACAGAACACTCTCCTCACACCACACAGCGCTCTCCTCACACCACAGAACACTCTCCTCACACCACACAGCGCTCTCCTCACACCACACAGCGCTCTCCTCACACCACAGAACACTCTCCTCACACCACACAGCGCTCTCCTCACACCACAGAACACTCTCCTCACACCACACAGCGCTCTCCTCACACCACACAGCGCTCTCCTCACACCACAGAACACTCTCCTCACACCACACAGCGCTCTCCTCACACCACACAGCGCTCTCCTCACACCACACAGCGCTCTCCTCACACCACAGAACGCTCTCCTCACACCACAGAACGCTCTCCTCACACCACACAGCGCTCTCCTCACACCACACAGCGCTCTCCTCACACCACACAGTGCTCTCCTCACACCACAGAACACTCTCCTCACACCACACAGTGCTCTCTTCACACCACACAGCGCTCTCCTTGCACCATGGAATGCTCTCCTCGCACCACACAGCACTCTCCTCACACCGCACTCTCATTAACACATCTAGACCTATTTCCTAGTCACTCCTACAATCCTTGTCATCACACTCACTACTCTGTTTCCTGCATACCTGGATACTGTCATCTGTACTCTTGGATCCCTGTCCTCATCATACCTCAGATCCCTCGCACACCTCAGAGCACTCGCTTCCTCAAACCTAGAGCCCATTTTTTCTTTCCCTCGGACACTCTTTTTGTCACATACTGAACCCTTGCTTCCTCACACCTTGGATATCTCACCCTCACACCCAGATCCTTCAGTCGCGCGCTTCATGCTCCCTTGGCTCTTCCTCTTCCCCGGCTTCTCTGTGAGACCTCACAGCTGCTCTCACAGCTGGCCTCCTCCCCCACCTGCCATAGCTGCCAGGCAAGTGTCGTGGAGCACCAGCTATGTCAGCTCCCCCCTCCACCGAAGCCAGCTGCACCCTGGTCCCCTCAGTTCCACGGGCCCTGCCTGGGACACTAGCCTTCCACCTTATTCACCAGGCAGCTCTGGCTCTATATGAGTGTTTGTTGCCTAACTGAATACATCGGACTGTGTGCTTTGTCACTCATAGACATTTACATGTCACAGCTCTGTCTCCGGGAATTCTCAGACGTGGGCACTGCACAGTCATCTGCTGGTGAGAGCCACTGTGCTCCATGATGGCGCCTCGGTGCTGCGTCCTCACATGGTGAAGGAGCCAACTGAAGCACTCAGCCCTCAAGTCCCTGTAGAAGACCCAGGCCCATGTGAGAAGTCACAGCCCTCTTGACTCAGGGACCTCCACAGGCCCCACCTCACCATATTGTTTTGGAGCAGGAGGTTAAGTTTCAACACAAGATTTGGAGGGATGCAAGCCTTCCCACCCCAGCAGCCCAGGCAACAAATAAAGACATTCAGACTATACATGAGAAGACAGGTACAGCCTTGAGATGTGGGCAGATACATGTGTGCACATGTATGTGTATGGGACATACTTGTATATATGAGTATTCATTTTTGTGTGACTGTACGTGTACATATATGTGTGTGTGCATCTATGTATATGTGGATGTGTATATATATTTGTGCATCTATATGTTTGTGTGGATGTATGTGGGTGGGTGGGTATATGTGTGGGTCCATCTGTATATGTGGGGATGTAAATATATATATCTGTGTATATGTATCACTGAATATAAGTCCATAAACTTTCTGAGACAGGTTCTCACCAAATTACCTAGGGTGGGCTCGAACTTGCAGTCCTCCTGCCTCAGCCTCCCAGAGTGCTAGGATTACAGGCAACGCCATGCCCAGATCCCAAGGTATCTGGTAATCAAGTTGGTCAGATGTCTATCATGTTTCCATACCAGAAAATACACTACACAAATTCGTCACCCTTTCCAGAGCCCAGAGGAGAAAAACCACTCAATCCTCTCAAGAGGTGCAGGAAATATATCTGATAAAGCTCAATATTTTTATTTTTTAAATATCTCAAAAATTTGGGATTAAAATAACTGGGTTATTTTTCAGGGGGGGGTCTTGAGGCAGGGTCTCGCTATGTAATTCAGGCTGTACTTAAACTCACTTAGCAGCCCAGGCTGGCCTCAAACTCCCAGCAATCCTCCTGGCTCAGCCTCCCAAGTGCTGGGATTACAGGCGCGTGCCCAGCAATAACTGGGTGATTGTATGAAGAAAATTCTAGCTGCATCCCGACCTCAGACCCATAGGAAGAGCTAAGAGGTGAGCCCCTTTCAGCAAGTGTTAGAAATTGGTAGGAAAAAGTCAGAGAACTTGAAAGCATCAGCAAGCTACAAGGGCAGACAGCAGAAGGAAGGAGCCCATGGGCGGCCATGTTTGTGAAGAGCTGTGTTCACCGAGCACGGGGAAGGGCCAGCGTGGAGCCTCTGCCCTCCAGGACAGTGACAGCAACCCACAGGGCTTCACTGCCACATTAGGATAGGGGACCCCTGTGCGGTGAGTCTCAGAAGCAGGCCTGGGGCTTGGGAGCTGGGTGTTTGCAAAAGTCTGGCCCAGCCCCACCCCAGGGCCACTGTGTCAGCTGCCATCGACCCTGGCTTTAGGTGGTGCTGTTTAAGGACAGAGGGAAACTACACTCTTGACTCCCAAATACTGACCCCACCACACCACCCACCTGAACAAGGCTGCTTCCTCCCCCGGTGACAGCTCAGGGACGCCAGCCCTGTCCGGGCCACCTTGCAAAGCAGTCACCAGATAGCACAGAAGAGAGAAAACCCACGGCACAGACAGGCCACCGCAGCGTACTCAGCCACTGAGGAGCGGGCACTGTCACCTCGCCTGGGCAGAACACATGACCCATGCTTCCCTTCTCTGGACACCACAAGTGGCCACAATGACGCCTCGGACATGGATGCCAAGCTGGGGATAGGTTTCAACAAGGAGGCAAATTCACAAATACAGCACTTTCCCGAAAGCCAGCTATTGAGACCTGGCCACCCGGTGAAGCAGGGTTTTAGGGACCATTGTCTGGCCGTCTTTGCTGGGCTCCAGGTGCTGCACCCTCCTGGCCGCGAATATGAGCCAAAGCAGGACTGTCATCGAGTGAAGCAGAGGAGACAGATGGGAAAGCAACCAGAGAGATACGGGATGAAGACGCCACAAAGCACGGGGCAGTGAGGGAGCCTCGCGAGAAGACCAGTGATACTGTGGAGCTAGAGATGCAAAGTGTTCAGTAAAAACAAAAACAAAATAAACCCAAACAAGTTAAAAAATAGGAAATACAGCCATGGTGGCGTGCGCCTATAATCCCAGTACTCGGGAGATTGAGGCGGGAGGATCCTGCAAATTCGAGGTCAGCCTGAACTACATAGCAAGAGCCTGTCTCAAAAAACATAACAAAACAAAAAATGAAAACAAAAAAAGGAAATGTGCCTTGCATGGACTGGAGCGAATGTCATGAGCCGTGAGGGGACTCCGTGCCAGACGTAGGAGGAAGGGACGCAGACTTATCCTCCACGGCAGTCTGCAAAGCACCGTGCAGGGCCGGCAGGGCCAGAGCCCAGCCGCCCTTCTCTGCCCCGTCTGGCTCCCTTTGGGCACCTGCTGTGCCTCAAGACCTGGATCATGTGGCCCCAGCTGAGTTACCCACAGATCCCCGCCCTGGGGACAACGCCACGGCAGGGGAGCAATTAGTCACCCACAAGGAATCCACAGCATGCCCAGCAGGCCTGGGCACAGGCTCAGCAGGGTTACAGGATATAGAATCTGGACACATATTAGCGGTGGCAAACAATCAGAAAATAAAAATGTAAATCAAACTTTGTAGCAAAAACTAAAATGCAGGGAAGTAAACTGACCAAAACACGTGGAAGAGCTGCACAGTGATGGCGTAGAGGAATTAAGGGAGACTGAGAAGTGGGGACGCGGGTCACAGGCGATGGGAGAATGCCGTGGTGTTTCGGTGGAGTTCTCCTGCGTTGGGCACAGTTAACATGATCCTGGTCAAACACCAACAACCTCTTTTGTAAAGTTGCTGAGCTACGGAAATGCAGAAAGCCCAGAATGGCCTAAATTTTATTTTTTTCTTTCTTTCTTTTTTTTTTTTTTTTTGGTATCCAGGAATCGAACTCAGGACCTTGCATTTGGAATAAGACCAAACAGCGGAGCAGATGAGGCCGTGTCTGCGTACAGTCGATGTGCATGCAAGAGGCACCGACGCTCTTTGGCAAGGGAGGCAAACCTCTTCAAAAGACTGGGATAACTCGATAACTGCGTCAGGGACGGAGCTCAAGTACCACTTCATGGCACCCCAGAGGGGTCGAGGTGACCCAGCCTCACAGAGCGCTGCAGCTGTGCTCCTCTAGGAAACCCCGGGAGGACCGCAGGGTTGTCTGCCAGCCTCTGCTGGCTCTGTGGGTCGTGGCACACAGTGTCCACATGTGGTCTCGCCTTGACCTCTGGCAGGTCTAGGTGGAGTGTGACAACCTCCCCCGGGCCCTCAGCGCCCCCATTTCCACTGAGCTGTCGTAGGCGGCTCCTGACGTCAGCCAGGGATCACCTCTGTCATGGTCTGAGTTTCGCTGCAAGCATCACAGGACCTGAGCAGCCAAGGGCAGGGAGGCTGTGGGGTTACGGCCACCTTACTCCTCCATAGCCCACTTGGCCTTCTTGTCCCTCCCCATTCTGTCACCTAACACCTTTGGGATCCTCTGGGGGAAGCCTACTGGTGACAGGCACTTAGCTACCGGCCCCTGGGGCTGTCTCAGCACCCCATGTTCCTGAGGGTCTTTACTGAGTGCGAAACTGGCTGGTGCTGCCAGAGGCCACGTGGAAGACGCTCACCCACAGGCAGTGGGTGGGCAAGGAGAACCAGGCCCAGACTGGAAGACCCGGGCTGTCACGCCCCCAACACACACAGGGACAGGTAGGTCTCCGGGCCCTGGCCTGCCTCCTGGGTCTGCACCGGGCCTGTGCATGAGACAGGAGGGATGGCTATTTGGCTGCCTGAGGGCGGGCACCAGTACACCCTCCGGGGCAGCAGGATGTGGCCTGTGGATGACATCCCTGAAGTGACCGCGGCAGTGAAGCCACAGAACAAACAGAAGGACTGGCCTGGGTCCCCGAGCAGCAGCCCCTCACTGGCCGGGCTGGGCTGAGCATCTGCAGCCTCTGGCTGACCCAGGGACCCTGGTGATGGGGTCAGCCTGCAGCAGCCATGGCACCTGGATAGGCACTGTACATCCCACAATGGCACCTGCAATCAAAACCCAAGCTGTTGTTGGTCCAGCTGGGGATAAGCAGGGCTGGGGCGCTGGGGAGCCGCCCATCCTGCATGGGGTGGGGCTGGCACTCTGCCCTGGCCCCTCTGCACTTCAGTTTAGGACCGGCCTGGCCCTGCAGCGAGGGAAGAGGCCTGGCGGGGGGCAGGACTGAGGCTCCAGGCACCCAGGCGAAGCCAGCCAGCCCTTCCCATGCTTCCCAGAGGCCTGAGGAACAAGGCTGTCCCTCCTTCCCCTCGGCCTCCTCCTGCCAGCCCAGCTCTGTGACCACCCCGGCATGGCACTGCCTTCCTTGAATGAGCCCCAGGGCCTTGGCCTGGCTCTGCCCTTTACTGCAGATGCAAATCCTCCACTTACATTTTAGCCCCACTGGCACCAGCCAACCTGCAAGGACAGAGGCAGGCGGTGGACCAAGGGAGGGGACATGGAGGTCAGGAGGCCCCTGGGAGCCGGCCCTGCTCTAGGACACCTGCCCTGGAGCCCTGGGGCAGTAGGCAGGGCAGGTAGAGTGGGCCCAGGACACACAGACGAGGTGGGGTCCACACAGCCACACTGCTCCTGACAGTGCCACCTCATCTGTCCCCAGTCACCTCGGCTCTCACCTCTGGTCTCCATGCGTCCTTAGATCCTGTTAAGAACCAATGTTGGGCCGGTGAGATGGCTCAGCGGCAAAAGCACCTGCCTGGCAAGCGCGAGGGCCCGAGTTCAACTCCCGGAACCCACATACGAAAAAAGGGCCGGTGATATCGCTCAGCGGCACAGGCACCTGCTGGCGCACGAGGTCCTGAGGTCGACCCCCCGGTACCCACAAAAAAAAAAAAAAAAGAAAGACACCACCACCAACAGCAACAAAAACACCACACCACCAAACTCCAAAATGCCAATGATGCTTCCACCCTCACACTACTTACTCTCCCAAACACCAACACCAGCAAAAGCAACTATTACAACAAATATAACATGAGCAGGCTAGAAGTTCATTTCTCTCCTGAGACAAGAGCTGGAGGCTGTCAATCCAGGGCCGGGTGAGCCCTCTCCAGTCATCAGACCCCGAGGCACCTCTGCTGTACCTCTCTGGACACAGCCTCCTGCCTCAAGGTCAGCCCAGAGATTGCCAGAGCCCCAGCCATCACCTCTATTTTCATAAGCAGAAAAGAAAAAACAAAAGACAGGGTGCTTTTCTCGTTGGGCCAGCTGCCTTTTTTTGAGAAGGAGTCATGCTATGTTGCCTGGGCTGATATCTCACAATCTTAATGCCTCAGCCTCCCAAGTAACTGGGACTACAGGCATATGCCACTGTACCCAATGGATCAGGGGCTTTTAAAAAGCCTTCCCCACAGTTCTGCCCAAAGCTTTTCCCTACATGGTCTCAGCCACACCAGTTGCAAGAAAGATCGGGAGGTGGTGTCCAGGCATGGGAGGGACCCACAGCCCAGTGCAGAGAGGGCATGGTGGGGCTTGGCCCCAGCCTCATGGGTCCCCGACCCAGGACGTAGAGCCAGCACCCCCAGCATGGGTTCCCTTGCTCCCTCCGGGTGTCATGAGCCCCTCCTGTGCAGCTTTGAGACCCTGGTATGGGGCTGAAGGGGCCATGGGACAAGGAGGGGCCAACATCTGGTCTTGCACAGTCTCCGTCAACCCAGAGCCTCCACTTGCCATGACCCAGTGCATCCCTGAGTCCCTGTGTCAGGAACTTGACTGCGGAACAGTGGCACTGGGGGCCTGGGAGCTGTCGAGGTTCTGGGAGCAGGGCCCAGGCTGGACCCGGCTATCTCACTGTGTTCCTGTAAAAGGCTACCAGACCCTCCTGCTCCGCAAGCCTCACTGCCTCACCTTACCGCACTGTGGCCCTGGGGCGAGGACACCCAGTCTGTGTTGCCACGTATCCACGGAGCACGTGCTGCAGGACCCACCAGGTGCCAGAACCCTTGGCGGGTGGCAAGGACAGCGTAGACCCAGCATAGAGGAAGGAGTCGCTCCCAGGGGACAGAGTAGGCAGAGCGAGGTGTCATCATGCCACTCAGATGCCGCACAGCCTAAACTCATGAGTGGTTCATTTCCGGACTCTTCCATCTCATGTTTCCAGACTGAGCCTGATCTCAGGCCACTAAGACCACAGAAAGCAGAACCGAGGAGGGGGGAGGCCGTGTAGACCCCCCAGTCTGTGACAGTGTGTCATGGTGGCACTGCAGCACACAGGGCTGGGACACTGCCCGTGGTCACTGCAGGACCCGAGTCATGCTGTGCAGCCTGCGTGACGGTCAAAGTCAGACTGCCCAGCGTGGGGATGAGGATGGGCTAGAGGGTAGAGGCGACTCCTGCCAGACAGTGACTGTGGCCAGGCACCTGGACTCTTTGTGGCCCTGTGGGTCCCAGCTGGGTCCCCAGCCCATGGCCATCTTGAGCGCACAGGGCCCCGTGGCACCCCTACACTGGGCCCCTCGTGCCCACCCAGAACCCCACACAATTCTGACCCAGCCAGGCCCAGACTGGGTATCACGTCTGGACTCAGCCCAGGTGCCAGGCTTGGGGCCCCACAGTGGCACCAGGATTTCAAGCACCCTCCTTCCTCTGCAGAACTCACATTTCCTGTAATAGGACCTGGGCAGTGCAGGCCGCTGAGGCCACACAAGGGGCCCTAAGTGCTGGCACAGCCTTCCTGTGCCACCCCCAGGCTGGTCCACCTCCTCTCTCCCTCAGCCAGATGGGAGGCCCGGGTAGCTTCGCTGTGCCCATGGAGCTGGGGCACAGAGCACCGACAGACCCTTGGCCACACAGCTGGACAGCAGGCACCGAGGCCATGGCCTCCACACTGGCATCAGCCTCGCATTCAGGTCGCCTGCCGAGATACAGGGGCAGCAGAGCCCCAAGTGCCTCCCCAGGGCAGGATTCCAGGGCCCTCGCCCACTGGCTCCCTGGACGTGAGGGTGGCTGCTCCATGATGGCCAGCACACTCATGGCAGTGAGTGGACGGCGGCTGCAAGGCTTGGCCAGGGCCCCGAGCCACCCAGGCCTGGGACTCATGGGAGCACTCACCGGTGACAGCCACCAGCCGGGCAGTCTTCAGGGTCCAGCTGGCTACTGCCACAGGGCACACGCCTCCCCCCCAGGGCCTGGCCCACCCTCCGGCGCGGGTGGCGTCTGCACAATGACCTTGTGGTGACCTGAGTGCCATCCGTCAGCAGCTGGCCGCCAGGCTCCGGAACACTGCGGCAGCTCATCTGAATTCAAATTACCCTGGGAGCTGCGCGCCAGCGCCAGCCATAACTCAGGGCGTGCGAGGAGGAGCGCGGCCGCCACAGATTGGACATTACCATACATTCCTGGGGCGTCGGACAGGGCTGCTAATGAAAATATCAATCAAAAACTCAGCTGACTTAATGGTCAATTTAAATTAATTAATTGGGGAGGAGAAAAAAGTTGAGGAGGGCTGCACTGCTGGGCTCCATCTCGGTGGGCCGTGAGGAGGTGTTCCGAGCCCGGCTGGGCACTGCCCCCAGGCTGGCAATCAGGGCGGCCCCTCAGGGGCATCCAAGCCTGGGGCGACACCTGCCCCAGACAGTGTGCAAGGCCTGGGCTTCTGCCTGACATTGGTCTCACCATCCACAGGGCCCGCGTGGCCTCGGGTAAGTCCCCTCCCATCGCAGAGGAGCCGCCAACCCTTGCCCACAGGCATGTTGAGTGAGGCCCTAGCCAGGGCCTCCAGCCCTCTGGGCCTGGTCTGTGCAATGTGGTGCCCAGCGCCTGCGGAGCCCCTTGCGACAACAGCAGACTTTTCCTCCACCTGTAAATGCAGCCTCAGGATGACAAGGAGGTTGGAGCCCACGGTGTCTAATGTCCCTACGGCCGCCTGTAGACTCCATGATACCCCGGCTGCTCACCCTGCACAGAACCAGATCCTGTCAGGGAAACACACCCATGGACCCAGGTGTCCCTACTTCACAATGGAGAAACTGAGGCTCAGAAGGCAGTGGAGACTGAGAGGCAGAAACCAGGGACACAACCCCTCTGAATCGCAAATGTGATAGTCCAGGAGATGCAGGGCAAATCACCCAGGGCTGCACGCCAGGCAAGGCCTGCAGGAATCACCTCAGACCTGCCAGGAACATTTTACAACATCAAGAGCAGTGTGGGGCCCTGCGTGCACCAGGAAGCCAAGGCAGTGTCTGCAGGCTGGCCCCTGTGCCCACGGCGGGGCACAGCCACCAGGCTCCCAGGGGAGGAGGTGGAATTCTGGCCCATGCCTCACTCCTCCTCAGATACAAGGGACTCAGCCATCCCCAGTGCCTCCTGGCAGGACTACTTGGGGACACTTCCGAGTCTGAGAAGAAAACCAAAACATCCAGGGTCATGGCCAGCCTGCCAGGTCCAGGCCAGGTGACCTCAGGGTGGGAGGCAGGAGCTACACAGAGGCCCCAGAGGCAGGCACAGCAGGAGTTGGGCCCCTGGCTCCCAGCACCCCTGGGACCCTCCACAGAGCCGGAGGATGGTGGGCGCAGAGTCCTCCTGCCCCCGCTGACCCAGCCTGGCCATCTCCCCTGGATGTCAGGGGATGAGAGATGAACAGGGCGCAGCCTGGGCTTGGTTCATGCACCGTCTTCACCAGGAGAAAATCAAACACGAGAGCCCCTGGCGCCGATCTGCACCATGGCTCCAAGGCCAGCCAAGCCGTGGGGCTGCCAGGCCTGAGGGTCGGGAATGACATGGCCCTGAGGCTGACCCAGACGGGGCACACAGGACCTCCAACCCCACCAGGACCTCGAGGCCAGAGACACCCAAGTCTCACCAGCCGTCAACACACTGTCCACCCAACAGACTGAAAGCTGGGCAGGCAGGGTCCCTGTGCCTGACCCCAAAGAGCCAAGCCACAGGCCAGGGTAGGCAGGGACTGTGGGACTGGACGCTGAGGCTGGCCTGGGAGTGGCCACCAGAGGGCAGAGCAAGGCCAGCTGGAGACTACAGGACCAGAGCCTGTTCAGGGCCAGAAGCCAGGACACAGAGGAGGGTGCAAGCCAAGAAAGGAGACACAACCAGGTCCCACCCCACTCACCTCAGGCGCCCCACAGCCATGATTGGGTCGCCGCAGCCCCAAGTGGGCCAGTTCCCACATCATCATCATCTATTGTCCTCCCCAGAGCTGGCACCTCAGTGACCAGGGCTGCAGTGGGTGGGGACAGGGCCTGGTCCCTGAGGGCAGCCATGGTGGTGGTGGAGGGGAGGAAGTGGGATGCCAGGGCCCTGGCCAGGCCCCAGTGAGGGTGGAGTGTGTGGGATTGGGGTGGGTTCATCTTAGGGCTCTGTGGGCTTGGGATTTGGGATGAAGGGGAACTCGGGCTGGGCCAAGAGCTGGAGCTGGTTAGGATCAGCACTGGGACTGGACAAGTGACTCAGAGGCCCTGGGCAGTGCCCGCCACTGTCTTCAGAGGGGGCAACACAGGTCAACTGAGGCCACAGTGTCCTGTTCAGTTCCAGGGCTGGGGCTGAGCTCACCAGGCCCCATCTGGCTTTGTGCTTGCACTTGGCCTCCCCTGGCCATCAGGCCCCTCTAGGCCCCTCCATGGGGCACTCAGGACAGCCCTGCCCAGCCAGTAGGTAGAGGGGATGAGACCTTCACCCTTTGACCCCAGGGACCCCATCTGGTCTGGCCAGGCCTGATTCTGCCACAGCCATGGCTGGTGACTTGTCCCCAGCCCTTGGGCCACAGGCCAGCCATGAACTATCTACCGACAGTCATATCTCCCCACAGGTTAAGTGCCACGGTCACTCCTGCATAACCATAATCAATAGGCCTCAGAACAAAAGGGCTGGGCCGGCCCACACCCCCAGAGACTCTGGTCCCGGCTCACAGCGCCACCAGCCAGGCAGCTCCCCCAGCTGCGAGCCGATGGCTACAGCCCTGGGCTCCCACTTGCCTGGGCCTGATCCCGCCCTCATCACCTGCCTGAGCCTCAACCCTGAGGCCAGGACGGTCCACACTGCAGCCAAGGCCACCCAGTGTCTCCATTTGGCAAGATGGCACTGCGAGGACACGCAGCACCGCTGGTTCAGGAGGCCCTGGGCCAGGACTCCACCCCCACAGTGAAGGGGCCTGTGATGGTTTGTGTCTGGAGGTGCCCCCAAAGCCTCCTACATTCATGGAGGGAGGGCTTCTTGGAGGCAGCTGAATCTAGAGTTTTGATTGGTTCATTGTCCAGTGCTAGGATTGTGGTTGTGAGTGCTACACCCACCCTAGGGCGGGCAGCCTGCATACAATATAAGGGAGGGAAAGAGGCTTGCCCCCTCGCTCCCCCCTTCTGCTCTTGTTGCTTTTGATGTCTTCTGCCACCATGAACTGTTGCGCCTCTGCCATGCCACCCTGCCTTGGAGCCAGCCGAGTATGGACTAAATCTTCTGCAAACTATGAGCTAAGGGCAAGTGAGATGGCTCAGCGGCATAAACGCCTGCCCGGCGAGCACAAGGTCCTGAGTTCGACTCCCAGTACCCACATAAAGGAAAAAAAGGGCCGGTGATATCACTCAGCGGCACAAGTGCTTGCTGCCAAGTGTGAGGTCCTGAGGTCGACTCCCGGTACCCATATTAAAAAAAAAAAAAAAAAACTATGAGCTAAATCAACTTTTCCTCCTTTAACCTTGGGTGTCGGGTATTTTGTATCAGCAATGAGAGAAAAGTAACTAAGATGGGGCGGCACAAGTCAGGCTCTGCTGCAAGCTGTGTGACATCAGACAAGTCTCCCGTGTGTCTGTGCCCAGTGCCACTGGGGCACCCAACAGCTGCAGCCCACAGGGGCAGAGGACACCTAGCACAGCCCTAGAGCTCTATTCAAGAGCATGGCCACAAAACATGGAAACAAAGCTTTTGTAGATGGGGAGGGGAGGAGGGGTTGAAGGGAGGACAGGGGAATGGGAAAAAAAATAAAACAAGTTACATCACATACGGGTACAAATTCTCTATGATGAATGCGATTATTATGTATATCTAAAATGTACCAATAAAATCTGATTTAAAAAATTAAAAAATTAAAAATAAATAAATGAATAAAAAAAAGAGCATGGCCACAACCACTGGGCTCCCTGCTCCCTGGAAGGAGTGCGGAGTGTACACAGTCCACCCATGCAGCAGGACAGCCTCTCCAGGACCCCAAGTCAGGACCTGTCACCCCTCCATGCCTGATCCGCATGGAGGGGTGAAGGCTCTCTTCCCCACCCATGCCTCTCAGGATGCCCACTGCCCACTCTAGGACGCAGACGAGATGGGAAAGTGGAAGAAGCCAGGCCCCTGGGGCAAAAGGATGGGCAGATGGAGGGAAGCCCCACCCTCCCACCCCACAAGCCAGGGCCTCTGTGCTCAGAGCCCAGGCTGGGTCCAGGACAGAGGCCCCCAGACCAACGAGGGCCGAGCTCTGCTGCCACCCAGTGGTCACTGAGGGCAGTGTGGACAGAGCCACACTGGCCCACAGGGCCACAGCCTGGGAAACCCGGAGGGTGGGGGACTGAGGCCAAGTCACTGTGATCCAGGTCAGCCCAGATCTGGCCATGAGGGTGGGCACTGTGGGCACCCCAGCAGCTCTGGGACACCCTGGGCCCCACTCCCACCCCAGCAGCTTTCCCACCCACTGCCCCTTCCGGCTCACAATTCTCATGGGAGCTGTGAACCCCGAGTCACCAAGGACCACACTGCACAGCACTTAGGGCTCCCCACCACCACCAGCCTGCCTGGCCGGACATGATCCCTGAACCCACAACCCCAGAATGTTGCCCCTGTCCCCACTGCATCTGGTCCTGAGGATGAGACACCACCATCAGCTCCTCCCTCAGCCCCCTGCTGCTCGGCCTCGCCTGTGTCCCCAAAGGCTTCCTGCACCACCCTCCCTGCCCAGACGCCCGGCCTCTCCCACCTGACACTGCAGGGTCTCCCTCCCCCAGCACCAAGCCGGACATTAGGCTGCTTTCTACCCCAGCCCGCCCCACCCAGTGGTCCCTGGCTGCCAGGAACCAGCCCCTCCTCCACCGTGACCCTGTTGCTCAACGGTGCCCCACAAGGAGTCTCAGGGAGAGGTGTCCAGGGCTCCCAGGCACAGAGTCTCAGGAAAGGGGCCTGGACTGCCTCAGTTTCCCCTGCAGCAGAGCTGGCCTGGGCCCTGAGGCAGAACATCACACAGACAGTCCTGTGACAGGGCAGGGCCAGGCCTGATACGTACTGACCGCACAGGCTAAGGTCCCCGCTCTGCACAGCCTGACCCCTCATGCCTGGGGTCACAGAGAGGGGGACAGGGCCACCTGGGGGAGGGTTCTAGGTGGGGGTCTGTCAGACATCTTGCCTACCACCCACCCGTGTACGGTGAGCAGTTGAGTCCCACCAGGACATGGTGCCCAGTGCTGCAAACATGATAATTCCTATAGGAAGTGTCAGGGTGATGGGAAAGGAGGCCAGAGAACGAGGGCCATCGAAATAGTAAGCCTGAGGTTTGAAACAGCCAAGAAATACATGTGCAGGCAGGTGCGCCAACATAAAGGTGATGATCTATGTTAATCTTAGACAAAATAGAATTTAACCCAAAATTACCTCTAGGGACAAAGAAAGTCAGTTTGTAATCATGAAAGTTTCAACCCACAGAAATACATAATTCCAAACTTCCACACACTGACACAGCCCTGGGGAGAACAGACGCAGTGGCCTTCATGGCCTCTGACTCAGCGCTCAGTGACTGACATATGGGGGGGCCAGAAAAGCAAAAGTAGGAGACTCTAGACAATGCTAGATCTCATAGTCATAGAGAGAATGCCACAAGATCTTCAAAATGTATTTTCTTTCTAAGCACTTATGGAATATCTAGAAAAACTGATCACAAAAAGTTTCCACAAATTCTTGACTGTAATGAGAATAAGTGAGGTGTCAGTAAACTGTGACAGGCACTGCTTCCCACCCTTAGGATGGCTACTATAAACAACAACAACAGTAAGTGTGAAATGTCAGTGAAGACTTGGACAAACTGGAGCCTTCTTGTACTGTTGGTAGCAGTGGACAATGGTGTAACCACTGTGGCCAACAGTATGTCAGTTCCTTGAAAATTAAAAAACACAATTACTGTGTGGCCCAGTGTCATGACTTGTATCTAGATGCCCCCGCAAACCTCCATGCACTCACAGATGGGGCTTTTCGGAGGTGGCTGGATCCAGAGTGTGTGAACAGAGATTAAGGGTGTGTGATAACTGGATTACTCCTCTGCTCAGTTTAGCATAGTTCTGGGTGTGCATGATGGGAAGGCCCATTCTAGATGAGAGTAGTACCAACGAATAAGCTTAGCCTGAATGGAGTAGAAGGGAAAGGGAGGTGCTACTGCTTCCTGTCTGCTCTGCCCTGGACTTTCTTCTCTGCCATGCAGTCCTGCCTTGGAGTCAGCCGATTATGGACTGAAACCTCTACAAACTGGGAGCTAAATAAACCTTTCCTCCTCCGACTTGTGGGTGTTGGATATTGCATCTCAGTGACAAGAAAGTAACTAAGACACCCAGCAATTCCACTTCTTGGTATATACCCAAAAGAATGGAAAAACAGGGTCTCAAAAAGATATTTTTTAGGACAGGTGTAGTGGCTTATGCCTGTAATCCCAGCATTCTGGGAGACTGAGGCAGGAAGATTGCAAGTCCTAACCCAGGCTGGGAAACTTAGCAATTTAGCAAGAATGTGACTCAAAATGAAAAATAAAAAAAGGAGCCAGGTGTGGTGACATATGCCTGTAAAGTCAGCTACTTGGGAGGCTGAGGAGGATTGCACGTTCAAGTCCAGCCTGGACAACTCAGTGACTTACACCCTGTCTCAAAATAAAAAATAAAAAGGGCTGGGAGTGTAGCTCTGTGTGAAGGCCCTGGGTTCAATTCCCAATCCCTAGTACAGAATGTTCAGAGCAGTATTATTCACAGTAATCACAAAGCAGGGCAACTCAAATGTCCGCTGACAATGGGTCATGGGATAAGGTGTGCACGTCAGATGGGGCAGTGTTCGGCTTTAATAGAAGGACATTCTACCACTTGCTACAACAGGATGTAAGAGCAACAAGCCAGTCACAGAGGTCGAACCCTGTGTGAGTCCACTCAGGCGAAGTCCCCAGCAGGTCACATCCATAGAGAGAGAGGGTGACTGCCGGGGGCCGGCAGGAGTTGGCCAGGGCTCAGTAAGGACAGAGCTTCAGTTTCAGGGCGAGAAAAAGATCTAGAGATGGGCAGTGGTGCTGGTTGCACAAGATGAACGTGCTTAAAGCCACACTTAACAATGGCACATTTGGGGAAGTTGAGGCAGGAGGATCAAAATTTTAAGCACACCCTGGGTAACTTAGAGAAACCTTGTCTCAAATTATTTCTTTTAATTTTTTTTTAAAGCCTGGGGATGTAGCTTAGTCCAAAGGCCTGGGATTAAATCCCCAGTGCCAGAAAGAAAAAAAATATATATAAGCAAATTCTGTTGTGTGTATTTTACCGCAATTTAAAAATGTTTATTATTTGGAGCCGGGGTCTTTAAAGAGCTGGTTAGGGCTAAGGACAGCCATTAGGGTGGGGCCTAATGCACACGACTGCTGTCCACACAGGAAGACACACACACAGAGATGGCCACCTGAGACACGGAGAGAAGACACCGTCGACACACGAGGGGCAGACTCGCGGACCAGCCTGTGGCACCTGATCTCAGACCTCGGCCTCTGGGACTGTGAGAATCAGCTTCAGTTGTCCCAGGCTGGTTGTAGGTTGATAGCACAAGCTGACTGACATACAGATTAGAGGAGGGATGTTGTATAATCGTTTCAAAATATGAATAAAAACCAACAAATTTCCACGTCCATTCATGATTCTAAGGAGCAAACTCAGAATGGAACTGAAGGTTCTGTTTGAGAATCTCCTAGGGCTGCTTCCCGGGACTATGTGCACTTCATGCCTGGGCCCCTGAGATTGGAGGGAGGAGCCGGGAGACAGGACAAGCCCTCTCAGCTAAGGACGCCCCGCAGCACCAACCCAGTCACAGACACTGAAGGTGCCCTTCTTCCCTCCCAGCTGCAAAAGCATGGCCAAGCAGTGCTGCCACACTCAGATGCAGCCCACGCAAGGCAGGGGTGTCCTTGGGAGCAAAGCTGGGGCCTCCAGACCGTCGGGTGACACCTAGACGCTGCCTGGAGCCCCTGGATCATAGGGACACAATCAGAGCCAGGATGAGAGAGTCCTCTCACTCATACCCCAGAACGGCCGCTGTGTTCACAGGCCCTGCACCCCCTGGAAGGAGCAGTCACCCCAAACCACAGACTACTTCACAAACACACACACGGAGTTTGCACACACGTGCATGTAGGCACAGGCTTGCCCGTGTGTCTATACCACACAAGCACATACATGTACATGCATGTTACACAGGTGTACATAAAGACACCCACCTGTACACACAGAGACCCACATACAGAGACACACAAGCACACGTACAGCACTAGGCACACACAGCTGCATGTGCACACATGCAGACCCCCAGGCAGACAGAGGTAGGTGCAGGCACACACCCATGTGTACATCTGTGTGCATGCAAAACTTGCACCGCATGCACCATGGTACATGTTGGCACACTGATGCACATCCACTGCATGCATGTAGGTGCCTTGTACACACACGAACACACACACACACACATACCTCCCCACATCCCAAATGGCAAGACATTTACAAACCTTATTATTTAAACCAATGCAAGGAGCGTAAAAGTTCATAAAAGGATCTAAAAAAATAAAAGAAGCTATATGATTTGAAAATTCAGATACTCTCCTAAATAACTCCCAGGTCAGAGAATAAATAAAACACACACGACAGGCGATTTTACAATTATACGGGAAGAGAGACTGCACGTCCACCGAGCAGCTTCGGGAGGAGTTGGCGGAGAATTCACAGCCTTGATGTTTTTATTACTGAGCAAGAGCAACTAAAAATAAATGAACTAAACATTCGACACAAGAAGGGAAAAACAGAACAATAAAGTAAATCCACGGGAGGCAGGAGAGGGGAGGGATGAGGATAAAAGCGGAATTAATGAATTGGAAACAAGAAAAATGGGAGAGACCATCAGTAAATCCAAGAGCTGGTTCTTCTAAATAAATAAATAAATAAACAAATCAGCAAGGAGAGAGAAAACACAAAAGTCCACGAGGACGGAGGAGGAGGGAAGCCAGAGCAGCGAAGGAGATTGGAAGTGACAAGTCAATACATTCGATATTCTTGATGACATCGACAATTTTCTAAGACAATATAAATTACCAAAATTAACTTAAAGATGCTTTAAAAAAAAAAAAAAAACCTACCCCTATCAGCAGAGACATGGGAAGAGATGCATGATTGGGCTCCAGCTGTGGGACGTGCTTCCTGTCCAACACGACGCATGGCAGGAAGCTCCTTTAGGGTAACCAGGCCACCCAAGGGACTCGGGGACTGCAGAACCAGTGAGGACACAGCTGAGCGTGGAGAGCGGCCGAGGGCAGGAACGGGGGCCCAGGGAGCAGCTCCCTGGCGGAGTGGGGTGCAGAGGCAGGGGCACAGGCAGTGAGCAGGGCCTTGCCACTGGCATCAGAGGGCTGTGCTGTAGGTGCAGACCCGAGGCCTTGGCTCTCCATTGTGCCTCTCTGGCTTGCTGTGGGGCAAGAAAGGCTGGAAGCAGCTCAGGCTCAGCCAGCTGGGATCTAGTGGAGAAGCGGGGTAGGCAGGCGTGCAGAGGTCTCTGCTGGGGTCCACTGCCCCCCAGGACCAGCTGTCCCCACAGTCCCCCGACACTGTCCAGATATGAAGCAGAGCCGGTCTTTCTGTCAGACTCAGCTCACAAGGGACAAACCCTAGGGCTTCTAACCACCACCTCAGCCAGCGATGGTCCCCACAGGCCCAGCATTTCTGTCCCATCTCCACGTCAAGATCCTGAGCAGTCTTCCAGAGGGTTCTCTAAGAGAAATTGTAAAAGATCAGAATTTCCTCATGTTCTGTAGAACTTGATTACAAAACCATCTGGGGCTATTTCCTTGGCAGGAAGTTTTTTGTTTTTTGTTTTGTTTTGTTTTTGTTTTGAGACGGGGTCTCACTGTATAGTTCAGGCTGGCCTTGAACTATGTAGCCCAGGCTGGGCTTGAACTCAAAGTGATCCTCCTGCCTCAGCCTCCTGAGCACTGGGATTACAGGTGTGTACCTGGCAGGAAGACTTTAAACTCCTGCTTGGTCTGTTCAATGGTCACAAGACTATTTGTGGGTTCTCTTTCTCCTTCAGTCAGTTTTTGGCAATACTTTTCCAGGGACTTATTTCCTCCACGTCATTCCTAATCTTTCATTATTTATAACCTTTGCAGCCTGTGTGGTTTTGTCCACCTTTTCATTCCTATTAATACTATATGTTTGTTCTTTTTTTTTTTTTTTTTTGTGGGTACCGGGGGGTCGACCTCAGGACCTCGCGCACCAGGAGGCGCCCGTGCCGCTGAGCGATATCACCGGCCCCTTTTTCATATGTGGGATCCGGGAGTCGAACTCAGGCCCTCGCGCTTGCAAGGCAGGCGCTTAAGCCGCTGAGCCATCTCACCGGCCCTATATGTTTGTTCTTTTTCCTAGTCTAGGTCAACAGATATTTGTCAACTTGTTAGTCTATCAAAGATGAGGATTATGGGACTTCTTTGCTGTCGGTGTCATGTAACCTTTTTTTTTTTTTTTTTGCTGTACTGGAAATTGAACCCAGAAAGTATTGAACAACATTCACTAGCCCTTTTTTATTTTATTTGGACACAGAGTTTTGCTAAGTCACCCAGGCTGGCCTCAAATTTGTCATCCTCCTGCCTCAGCCTCCTGAGTGATCCGGGATTACAGGTGTGTGCCACCTCCACCAGCGAGCTTCATGTCCTTCTGCTCTCGCATTAGGAGCGCCTTTCTCCCCTTCTCTTTGGATTTAACCTTTCTTTCCCCTAATTTAGGGGTCGCAAGGACAGCTAGGGACTAAATTGGTCTCCTGCCTGTTTCTGTACAGGCCAAGTGCTAAGAGTGGTTGTCACATTTTTCAAGGGTTAGAAAGGAAGCAGCGAGGGAAAAGAGTCATATGCAGGAGAGACCGCATGTGGCCTTCAAAACCAAAATATTTACTATCTGTCCTTCAGAAGAAATGCTCTGCCAGCCTCTGCCCTCACTTCTGAAACGATGCTGAGTTCATTAATTCTCCACCTTTTTCCACCTTATCTAAGGTTATAAATTCCCTCCTGCTCACAACTTCAGGCCTATTTCCCAAGCCCATCTGTGCAGCATCTTCCATAGCTCCAGCACTGAGTTTCTACCTTCTATTATGATTTCTTTTTGACCCATGAGCTACGCAAAGTGCACATCTTTGGAATTTTCTACACATGAGGTTTTATTTGCCAGTGTTTTATTACTGAGTCATGGTCAGATAGTAGGGTATGTGTCACAGCCAGTCCTTGAGAGGTACTGACATTGGCTTTTTGTCCTAGTCAAGGCCAAACTCAGCAGGCTCCACATGTCCCTGGAATACTGTGCTTCTGGTTAGTAGGAGCCCCATGCCAGGGACGCTGCCTGCTTGAGCTCACGAGCCAGACCAGCTGGAGCTGTGTCCTTACTGCTTTCTTTTGAGACCACTTGACCAATTAACTAAGAGACAATGATCAGAATCTCAGCTAGAATAGAAATGTGCAAGTGCACATTTCTTGTAATTCAGTAAGTTTTGCTGTAGCATAAACTTCTGGGAACAGCCAAAGTTGTTTCTTCCCTATTCACTGGAGATTTTAGTTTTCCTTCACTTACAGTTACTGATGCATGAACTCATTTTACTATCTCATTTTTCGCCCCCACCCCACCATTCAAGCCCTACGTTTCCTTGCTGCCTCCTGTCCCAGGGCCTTTGCACTGGCCACTTCCTGAGTAGAACATGCCTCCCCAGTTCCCTCCCACTCTTGCCTTCTCTAGTCAACAGCACTCCCCAGGACCAGCCACTGATGCCCATGAGCGTTGGGGACCATGAATTGTAAAATGACATAGTATGTCCTAGGCTGTCCTTGCCCTGCCTGCCTCTGGGCTGGCTTTGGAAGGTGGAAATCACCTTCCTCTTGGTCAATGAGATTACCAGCCAGGTGTGGGATGGATCTTGGCGTGTTCCCTTTATGATGTTAAACTTGCCCATTCTGCCACTGCCTCTACACTGTTCCAGGAGAAGCACCCTCCTCCTCCCTACATTAGCTAATAAAATGCTAGCTAGCTAGCTGGAGATTGGGGTCTTTTGTTCCTAGAGAGGAACTGGTGGTCCCAGATCCCTGCTATGCACCCCTCTACTTTGTCTCTTGCTCTTTCTTTCCTTTCCTGCCATGCACCGTAACCCAGACAGGCGATTAGAACCCACTGCAAGGGTCTCCAATAACTGGCACCAAGGGAAGGGTCGCTAATACAAGAGTGAGCTGGTGGGTGCCTGAGAGCTGGGCTTTGGGTGTCTCAGGAGGCCACAGGGGCCAGCACAGGCTCAGGTCTCCTTCCCCAGCCACATGTGCTCGACAGGGCCCAACCCCACTGAAGGAGCCAGGGCTGACCACTGAGGTGGATGCCCAAGGCAGGGCCCAGGGACCCAACAGCTGGGCCATCACCCACCCCAGGCCCAGCTGCTGAGGGGCCTCTGCTCACAGCCCACAGGTACACCCCAGTAGCCAGCAGAACACATGGGGGTGGCACGGGACAGGCCAGGGAAACAGCCTGGACAGATAGCACCGTAAGGCCACAGGAGGGCAACACTGCAAGAAGAGCCACACACCCAGGCCTCGTCCCCCACCCCAGGAGACACATACAGACCCTAGGCACCTGGCGTCCCCCTATCGGCTTACCTCGGCCACCATCAGCAGAGGGCACTGCAGGACTCCCCGCATGGCTGAGCTGCCTTTGGCTGCAAAGCCTCCACAGACGTCTGCTCTGAAAGTTGCTTTGGACCAGAACTCCCAGACCCTGCGCTCCACCTCCCAGGGCACTGTGGGGACTGCTGGCTCAGGCCTCAGGCCCTCCCAGCCCTCACACCCTGCCAGGGGTCCTGGGTAGAGAGCTGAAGTCTCAGATGAAGGTGGCAATGTGGTGGTGGGGGCATGAGGAGGCCAGCACCTGCTAAAGCTTTGGAGAGACTGCCCTGCTGTAGCTTGTCCCCGGCCGCCCAAACACCCCTTCTGTGCATCTCCTGCGGGCCACTTAAGGAGCAGGGCTGCTCTGTGAAGCGGATGCCCAGGTGTGGAGTGAGGGCAGTCTGTGAGGATAGCTCGAAGCTGAGCAGGCAGGAGTTCCTGTCTGGAAGCGCAGCACATGTGTGGCCTGTGTGGCTGGAAGCTCCTAGGACACAGGGGCAGGCAGGGCCAGGAGCCAAGCTGGTGGGCAGTGACCGGGCATCCCTGTCCTCAGGGCAGTGAGGAGGCCTCCAAGCGGCAAGGGTCCCAACCGGCTCAGGAGGATCCAAAAAAGAGCAAGCAAAGCCAGCCCCCATGCAGCAGGACAGTGCCACCCTTGGAAAGGAACACAGTTGACACAACTGCGGCAGGGCGGGACTGGGGATGTCCTGCAAAGAAACGAGAGAGACGCAGCACCAGTGCTGCACCCCCTGTCCACCAGGGCCCAGGGACACAGTGGGTGGGGTTGTGCTCTGTGGGCACCGAGCTCCAGCTCCAGAGACGCAGTGTTCTGGAGACAGATGGTGGCACAGCAGTGTGCACATGCTCAATACCACTGAACTGGGTGGCCAGGCATGACGGTACACACCTGTACTCCCTGCAGCTGGTGTACAGCTACTCAGGGAGGCTGAAGCAGGAGCACCTCAAGTTCAAGGACAGCCTAGGCAACTTAGGGAGACCCTGTCTCAAACAATAAAGAAGTCTGGGGGGCCGGTGAGATGGCTCAGCGGCTTAAGCGCCTGCCCGGCAAGCGCGAGGGCCCGAGTTCGACTCCCGGAACCCACATACGAGAAAGGGGCCGGTGATATCGCTCAGCGGCACGGGCGCCTGCTGGTGCGCAAGGTCCTGAGGTCGACCCCCGGTACCCACAAAAAAAAAAAAAAAAGAAGTCTGGGAATGTAGCTCAGTGTAGAAGGGTTCAATCCCAGTACTGAACAGAAGAAAAAGAGAGGTTGTGACACCACCACCACCACCAGCACCCCCTCCATGAGGACAGGAGGGGGAGAAGCATCGGCCGAGGGGCATTGATGGGCGGGGGACTACTCAGGAAAGGGGTCTGGGGTGCCGGACCCTCGAGGACACTGGCAGCTGGCACTCTGTCCTGGCTTCCTTGAGTGGAGATGTGTGGACACCCAGCCAGGGTCAGAGACAGGGACAAGGGAGGGTCACACGGTCCCAAGCTCCAGCCAAAGGGCAGGCGACGAGAGCGGTGAAGAGTAGGGTCACTGAGGCCCACAGCCAGCTGAGAGTGCCAGGCAGGGCAGGGCAGGGTGGGCAGGAACAGGAGGGATACAGGGAGGGAATGGGTGCCGGGCCTGGAGTGCAGAGGAAGGGGGCCATGGACAGGGCCAGGGCCAGGGGCCAAGAAGCCAGGGGAGCATCTGAAAGGCACTGGGGTGTAGAGGCTCCACAGGCAGAGCCCAGCATCCACAAACTTGGCCAGGCCAGGGTGTGGCCCCTTGACAGTGCTGGGCGGGGGCACAGAACAAGACTGCCTGTCCCTCCCCCAGGAGGGCACAAGGGCAACAGATCTCAAACCACTGTGAGGCGCCACCACCTGGGCAGGGGCTGAGCTGGGGGACCTCCCAGCCTGGGCACCGTCTGGCAGGGGGACATTGGATGCTCGGGAGCTGTGCCCCAGAGGGTGACAGCTGGGACTCTGGTGCTCCTGAGTAGGGCAGGGACTCACCTTGCAGTGCTGGAGGCCAGAACGCAGGGTAGCGGCTCTCAGGTTAGGGTCCCGTGGCAGGGTGGGGGCTTGGTGCTGCTGACTCCACCATACCGTGCTGCCCAGTGCAGGCTCAGCACGGAGTGGGAGACCCCTGCCCCTTGAGCCTGCCTCGGAGGGGCCACCACCCAGGGGACAGCCTGTGCTGGAACCAAGCCCAGAAGGCCTCCATGCAACTAGCCACATCCACTGAGCTGCCAGCCTCCTCCAGGACACCCTCTGTGCACCTCTACAAGCTCAGGGCCCCTCAGGCAGTAGCCTGGATTCTAACAGACGAACAATCCACAGCAGTAATGGGACGGAAGCCACCGTGGCCATCTCGCAGTGTCAGATACCAGGTCACAGGGAACCTGGCCCTGGAAACACAACTCCCTTCCCGGCCCTGCTTGCCTGGGTCAAGACACTAAGACGATTGCTTCCTTGCACCGTCCACATGCCTTCCTCTCAGCACTGTCGCTCAGATCAAGCCTTGGTGAAAATCCCTGCAGTTTTCTGACCTGCAGGAAGCCTGAGCTCTGAGCAGCGCCAAGTCAAGCCTGCAGGGCACCTGTCCCCATCGCGGAAACCCAGACCAACAGGGAGGCCGAGCAGAGCAACTCATTTTATTAAACTCACAGATGAGGCACCGTGGAACGGCCACAGGACTTCCAGGATGGAATCGTCGCCAAACCTGCACAGCAGCACCACCCCCAGCCGGGAGGCCATGCGGCCTGAGCCAGCATAGGCCGAGCTGTGGCTGTGCAGGAGGAGGGTGTCCACCACCAGCCCCAGGGTCCTAGCCACGACCCACACCCGCTCTTCACAGTAGGCTTCTTACAAAAGGCCTGTAGGGTCTCGCGCTTAATACAATGCCCTTCTGAAAATTCATTTCAAAATAGAGAAACTCTCCCTGAACTGTAAAAGCCATAAAAAATGCAAAATACTTCTTTAGGAAAAACTGAGTCAAAATTAGGCCTCAAAGTTTAAAATAGTAGAAAACAGTTTCTACGCTGAGGGAACAGGTGACAGCCCGGCTGGGTCAGTTGTTCTCGATCTGCTCCAGGTCCAGGTCACCCTGGTCCAGAGGGAAGATGCCCTCCTCTCCAGAGCTGTCCCAGTCACTGGGGTCCCCGCTGCTCCCGTCCTCACCAGCCTCCGGCTCCCTCGAGGCCCACGGGCTGGCAGGGCAGGGCTGGGCAGCCCTCGGGCTGGAGCCAGGTGTAACAATGCCCATGAGGCCCTGTGAGTCACACGGGGATGACACAACCGTCTTTGCCTGGGTGTCGTCCTCATCGTCATCTTCGTAGTCCAGTGAGCAGAGGCTCTTTGAGTTCTTTAAAGTCTGCAACAGAAAAAACAGGCTGAACGCATTTCTGTGGCCTGTTGCAAGGCAGCACCTGGCCCATGCCCGCACTCTCGGGGCCAGCATCCTGGAGTGGGCAGCATCAGGGGCCACTCTCCCCATCCCTGGCCTGCCCAGCTGGCCGACACCTAGGGTGGGTTTCCACCTGCTGCGGCCCCACTCAGCCCGAGGTTCACCCAGCTTGCCAGGCCTGACACCTGGTGAGACCCAGGTGCCCAGGGCACTCAGTGTGGGCTGCACTCTGGGACCCCCTCTCTGCTTTCTTTTCTGGGTGGAGGAAGGGGTACTGGGTATTGAACCCAGGGCCTTTTCACTGAGCTATACCCCCAGCCCTTTTTTTTTTTTTTTTTTTTGTGGGTACCGGGAGATGACCTCAGGACCTCACACGTCAGCAGGCGCCTGTGCCGCTGAGCGATATCACCGGCCCTTTTTTCGTATGTGGGTACTGGGAGTTGAACTCAGGACCTCGTGCCTGCCAGGCAGGCGCTTATGCCACTGAGCTATCTCAGCAGCCCCTTCATTTATTTATTTATTTTGTGTGTGTGTGTGTGTGTGTGTGTGTACTGGGGGTCAACCTCAGGACCTTGTGCGCCAGTAGGCGCCTGTGCCGCTGAGCGAGATCACTGGCCCTTTTTTCGTATGTGGGTTCTGGGAGTCGAACTCGGGCCCTCGCACTTGCCAGGCAGACGCATATGCCACTGAGCCATCTCACCGGCCCCCTCCATTTATTTTTTGAGACAGGGTGTTGCTAGGTTTCCTAGGTTGAGCTCCAACTCACCATCCTCCTGCCTTAGCCTCCCAGAGTGCTAGGATGATAGGCACGCACCACCGCGCCAGATAAGCCCAGTCTCGTACTTAGCAAACAGGGCCAGGGAGGGGCCCGTGTACCCCATTTCCAACAACCTTCCCTGAGGATGAGGACGAGGACAAGGACAATGCCCCTCCCGGCTGCCTTCGGGCCTCAGGCAGGGAAGCTTCATGTCTAGCCCTCAACTTCAGCACTCTCCCATGGCCTGTCCCCAAGTCCCACCCCCTCAGCCAGACCCCACTTCTCCCTGCTCCTGTGATGTTGAAAGCCAAGAAGCAGTGGCAAGTGTTTTTCAATCATAGCCTGTACACAGCCTCCTCTTCTCACATCTAAGACAGACACACACAGCAGGCAGTTCAGGCAGCAAGGCCTTGGCCTCTGGGTATGCTGCCCTCTCCTGCATGCTCTGCCCATCAATTCAGCCTCCAGTCTGCAGCCCCAGGCCAAGCTCTCCCAGCCATGGAGTCCTATCCACTCAGGGGCCGTTCCCACATGCCACCCAGCCCAAGGCTGTACCACACACCCCTGGGTGTGACCTGGTCTCGTCTCCCCTGGCGCCACCTCTGAGCCTGGCTTTGTTTCCCTTGTCCTACAGGGCCCAGGCCCATCTACCATGCTCCGTGCACCTGCACCTCCAGACTCCCTGTGCCCAGGTGCCACCTGCTTAGGCTCAGGCTCAGGCCAGGCTGCTCTCCTAAGCCACAGACGCCACCACGTGTCCGGGCCTGTGGGTGTGGGTGCTGGGCACCGTGACACAGGAGACAGTGACAGACAACATGGACACAGCAACGCTGGAACAGGAGTGACACTGGCCCCTTATACCACCCAACCTCCAGTAGCCAGATGGCAACCTCCTCAGAACCATGAGCAGCGATATGGTCAAGTGATGGGAAATCGATTCTCTGGCTACAAAGCTTGTGGGAAAAGTCTCAGCAACGTGAAGCAAACACGCACATGTCCCAGGGAGGCCAGGGCGCCTCCCGGAAGTTGGTACTTTTAAGGAAATTACTTGCTTCCACAAGACAAACTTACTTTTTTGTTGTTGCTCAACTATCAAAAAGTAAATATTTGAGAAACAATATTCTAAAGAACCAAATCATTCAAGATACAACTGGCTATATTTCATCACATAATTTCTTTTTTTCCATATCAAAGTAAACTTGATTATCCACGTCTCTTTTATATGCAAACTCCACACAGGTGGGAGGACAAGGCCTGTGTCCAGTGTTGTGCAGGACAGCGGGGCACCCATGGGACAGTGTGGGCACTAAGCCCAGGAGCTGGAGCCACCACACCCACCGCGCACGCAGCTGAGTCAGGGGCACCACTTGGTAAGCAGCCAGAACTTAAATTTCGGTGCACAATACAGAAGCCGCCCTGTGGACAGACACAGGGCTGAGACGTGCAAGAGCCACTGCTGGGTCCTGTCACCCGCTTGTCGTGACACCAGACTCACCCAGACTGCAGCTGTGCAGCTCTGGTGAAAAACCAGCGGCCTCAGCAGCCTCAGTCACTCCGCAACACCTACTGTTCAACAAAGATGGCACATGCGGGGCTAAGAGCAGGACACAACTATAGCACTGCAAGGAAGGCGAGGCTCAGGCCACAGGGCCCGCAAGGCCACACCACCGCCAGCTACCCGCTGCATGCCTGGCCTCCTCACCCTGAGGCCTGTGCCTGGTGCTCCTGCAGCCAGGCAGACGGCACACAGGAACTCACCACGCGAAGGCTTGGCCCCAGCTCCAAGTCAGCGCTGAACCCCCGAGGGTCTTCAGAGCTGTGCACACGACAGTCTGTGGGCAAGACTGCCCACCCAAGACAGCTGGCACAGCGCTAGGCCTCCGGCACCCATGGCTGGGTTCCCTCAGAACAATGAAGCCGGTAAGATTCTGGGAGAAAAGTGCGCTCCTACAGCCGCCCTGACACTGCTTCCACAAGTGCCCTGCCCAGCCAGCCGCACCTGCATCAACCTCTCACTTGCCAAGGGCTCCGGCTTTGCCAAGCTAAGGCAATCGTGCTCCTCTGAGGGCGCCAGCTCCACTCCTTGTGAGCAATGCTGTCCCCAGCCAGCATAGGCCACACATGGGAGTGCCAAGCCAGGGCCCCAGGCCTGGCCAAGAAATGGACAGAGAGCTGGGCAAACAGCACTCTCCCAGCTGCCAAGGAGGACAAAGACCTGTCCTGAGCCACAGGGGCCTGAGGGACATGGGATGGTCCACACCTCAGGCAGGCAGGAGGTGGCCAGGAGGTGCGCCCACAGGCACATGGGTGTGCTCGTCCTGTGTGAACAGATACATTGGACCCCAGCCCTCACCCACCTCTGAAGCTCTGCCCAAAGTCCCCAGAGTGTGGCTCACCTAGGGAAAGTGTAAATGTGAGGGTTTCTGATGAGGTGGGGCAGGAATGGCAGGGGCTGGGTAAACACCTGAACTGCATGCAGTACCCAGCCCGATGTGACCCCACACTCTCCAGGCAGGGGTGGCAGAGTCTCCTAGGGGAACTTCACCCTCAAGATACTCCTCGAGACATGAGACACATCCAGGCGCACCGTGAGTTCTCCAAGAGCAGGCCCACAGGCTGTAGGAGGAGCGCCAGGCTCAGAGGCTGAGGAGTTACATCCAGTGCTGGGGTCAAGGGCGCCAGGAGCACCACCCTCCAGAGTCCAAAGGAGTCCAGCAAACAGGCAATATAAGCATCTAACAGAAATGCCCACAGGTACCAAAAATGACCACAGATATCATATTTCAGGTATCCCCAGAAATACGAGACAGTACCCAAGAAGGGCAACACCCCGTGACTCAGGGGCAGATGAGCAGCCTGAAGGGACACAGGGCATTTGGCCAAGCTGGGCCTCAGTACTGGAACAGTGGGCGGTCAGGGCCACAAGGTGCAGCTTCAGGATTACAGGCCGGCGCCCCACCTCTGAAGGCGCAGTCCACATTCAGCAGTGCATGGCACGTGGCCCTAGCAGAACACATCCTGCTTTTTGTCATTTTGTTTAGCTCCCTCCAATGTTGAATAAACTCTTTTAGATATCTTCTCTGCTTTAACCTTTTTATTTTCCCCATCAATTATTTTGTTATTTTAATTTGGGTAAGTGTGATGGTGACAGAGTTTGTCAGCTCTGAGGCAGGGGCCAGCACCGCCCTGGGATTCGGCTGCAGAAGGTCACGTGCCAGGCCATTGTCCCTGGATGTGCAGGGTTCCACAAGGTAGGTGGAGGTGGGAGGGGTGGACAGTCCCAGGGCGGAGTGTCCCCAAAGGTGTAGGAGCTGGCAGTGTGGACAACAGCAGTGGGGTAAGAGGCCTGGCTCCACTGTCAGGACCTCAGCCTCTTGGGAGGAACTCAAGGCCAGCCTGGACAAGTTAATGAGATCACAGTCTCAGAGTAAAATTTTAAAAGGGCTGGGGATGGAGTTTAGTGGTACAGTGCTGTGTCCCACGCAGCTCTCAAAGTTCCCAGGGGGAAGTACAGCGAGAGGATGGAGAAATAAAGATAAGAGACAAAAAGCTGAGGTCAGGTGGAGCCCTCTCTCCTGATGGGAGGAAAGGAACTGCTCAACCAAAGCAGTGCGTTTATACATTTAGCAAGTTGGTGTCACGTGACACCCCTTTTCCTAGCAACCCATTGCTCGGATTGCCGTGGGACTAAGTGTTCTCTGGGCTGGAGCAGCTTGTGTATGTAGCCCACCTTCCTGCTTTAGCCGCTCCCCACAGTACGGTGCTGGCCCAGGATGAGCGAGGCTCTGGGTCCCATCCCCAGAATCACAAGAACAAAGAAAGGCAGTCAGGGATCAGGCTGGCTCTGCCCAGAGATGGAGAAGGACCGCCACCACGACCTCAGTGAAACCGCTCGCCCCTGCACACTGACTGGGAAGAGGACAGGCCAGGTAACTCATGTCCTGCAGGGACATCCAGACATGGCCCTCGGCTGCAGCACTCGGCCTCACTCAGCAAATCCTGACACACAGCAAGAAGCAGAGTAGCTATAAATTCTAGCCTCTTGGCTGAGCCTCTGGACACTTGTGCTCTTGATGTCCCTGCAGTGGTCTGAACTTGTCCCCTTCTAACTCACGTGCTAAGGTTCAGTCGCCACGGTGGTGCTGCCCAGAGGGGACCTCTGGGAGGTGAGTGAGTAATGAGCGGTCCCTCCTGTGTGGAGGTGGAGGAACTAGCTGAGGTCTACTTTGTCCTCCCATCCCCTATGCACACAACATTGTCCCCCTAAAGGAGGCAATAACATGGTACCATCTTGGAACGAAGACCAGGCCCTAACCAGAGGAACCTGTCAGCACCTTGACCTTGGACTCCAGCCTCCTGGACTGGGAGAGGTCTGCATACACACTTTCTGTTCTGTAGAATTACGCCACAGCAGCAGTCCTGGAGCTATGAACTGCTGTAAGTGCTGGGAGTTTTAGTGTCAACAGAGAGCAGGGAGAAAAGTGCTCCCAGGGCCCGGGGTGTGGCTGCAGGAGGTGAGGCCGCCTCCTCCTGACTCTGACAGCTATGGAAAGTGCCCTCTGTCCAATGAACACACAGCCTATGCGTGCTCGACGCACCCATACCCAGTCCAGCTGGCCCTGGGTTCTCAAGCTCCTCCCTGCTGGAGAACTGTCCCCAGCCTGAGGGTGCACTTCTGCAGGCCACGCCTGCTTCTGCGCCTGTGATCTCACCCTCCCCGTGCTCTGCACATTCCCAGTGACTTTACAATTACAACTTTGAAACTGCTTTGCCAAAGAAACTGAAACTTGTAAATGTTTCCTGTGAAAATACTAGGCATAGGGGTTTGCAGAGCCACCCTCACCCTGTGCCCCCCAGGTTCCCTCCCTCCACAGCCAGGCTCCCGAGCAGAGCATGTGGCCCTTGGAAGCCCGTGGCCTTTTCTGTCCGGAAAGTGAAAGCTCCTGGCTCCATGTTGTAGGAACCATGCCCCAACGCTGGGCCTCTGCAGCACCCGCACACTGGCTCTTCACCCACCATGCAGCCAACATGCCCAGACCAGGTCTGGGGCTGGCAAGAAGTGCTGTTCTGCCACCCAGAAGCCTGATTCGTGAGTGAGCACTGGGGAAGCCCCCATGCAGGCTGCGGTCAGCGCCCACAGCCAGCGCCGCAACGAGGTGACTCCTCCTGAGCTGGGGCAGGTTCAGGGGGCACAGGAGACACAGATCTGCAAGGCGCCTCTCTACTTGCACAGGACGCGCCACTGCGAAAGCTGCTGCCACTGCCTCCCCCAAGTATCTGAGACCACCAGCTTCGTTGAACAGCTTGGACGCTATCGCCTCCTGCTCCTGCCTACCTAGAACAGTCGGCCTTTTCAAGTATCACGCGGAGAATACACACAAAGGGGCCCCGCACCACATCCCCTGCCCCCCTCCCAAACAGCAGGGGCAGCAAGCTGGGGCTGGGACCCAGCAAGGAGGCAGGGGTGCCCGATGGCGCACTGGGCTCCATCCCCAAAATAACCGCAAGGCTGAAGGCATCATATGCAACAAATACCCTATGCGGCCTGTGTCCTGGGGAGGACAGTGGTGCCATGAGCACCTCCTGAATTACTTCTTTAAGGAAATATGGCAAAAGTCAGCCACTTAATCTTGAAGTGGGGTCACGCATGCCCATTACTTTGCTTTTTAGTAGCTCGAAGCATTAGTTTTTTAATTATGAAAACCTATGCCAGTAAGATTCAGGGAATGGAAGCTTCACGAGTTTTGTGCGGTGTGTAGAAGAGACAGCTGCACCTTCCCACACCACCCACCGCGCCTGCTGCGTCTATACTGGCTGAGAAAGTACACTGGGTCTCAGAAACACAAGCGCTCATGTGCATGTCTCTGTTGAGCAGAAAACATGTGAGTTTAACTCTGACAAGCAGCACACTTTTGACAGGATTATCTTTTTTTTTTTTTTTTTTTTTTTTTTTTTGTGGGTACCGGGGGGACGACCTCAGGACCTCGCGCGCCAACAGGCACCCGTGCCACTGAGCGATATCACCGGCCCCTTTTTCGTATGTGGGATCCGGGAGTCGAACTCGGGCCTTCGCGCTTGCAAGGCAGGCGCTTAAGCCGCTGAGCCATCTCACCGGCCCTTGACAGGATTATCTTAAAATATCAAAATCTAGCAAGTATGCAAAAGGGAAAGTTGCCATGAGGGCACGCAGTAGCTGTGTGTGCGACCCCTGCGGCCTTGGCACCGCGGTCAGCACCCATGTAGATGCCCAGCTCCTCAGAGGCACCGCTGCATGGAAAAGGCTTTCAAGCCCAGCCTAAATGCTCCTGCTGGACACAAGGACTGGGTCACACGGGCGACACGTCCCTTTCACTACCCCTCCTGGTCACTCACTCTGGGAAAAGTGGGACCCATGCAGCCCATGGGAGAAAGGACACATGGCAGGCACAGGAGCCATGGGAGGGAGTGGGAAGCAGGTCCTGCAGCATGATGAGCCCCTAGAACCACGAGACCACAGCCCCAGCTGGTGCTGAGCCTCCAGCACCCCTGATCCACAGGACAACAGCGCCAGCGCTGTGATGCTTCCCGCTGACTGTCACACAGCAGGTCATGACTGCTGATGACCTTGTGTCTCCATTTCAGTCTTCCTGCTGGTGGTATCAGGATTAAATGGAGGCTGACAAGCTCAGAGGCGAAGAAATGGAGGAGGGTGGTACTGGGTGGAGGTGAGCAGAGCCTGGGCAGATGACTGAGCTGGGGAGGGAGAGGAGTGGGCAGAGAACCCAGGCAGCAGGACCAATTACCAGCCCGGGGCTCCCGTAGGGCCACATGAAGTCAGAGGTGTCCATGGCCAAGGGCTCCTGCTCACCCCACAGCCCTCTGGGCTCTGCAATTCACAGCTCCAGGCCCAAGCTCCTCCAGGGAGAAACTCCAAGCTAACAAAGCACACTCAGAAGGCCAAGAGCTGCCCGCTCGTCCCTGTGCTCCACAGCAACCTGTCCCCACTGGGGAACAGTATGCCACACTCTGGGGCACACTGAGTCTTTGCCCCAGCCACAGCTCACCCTGTGGGACACCCCGCCCCGTCCTTACCCCAGTCACAAGCATCCTAACCATCTTCCTTCCTTCCAAGAGGTCCAGAGCAGGGCTGTCCCTGTCCTCACCACATCCCCAGCTCCCCTCCAGGCAGCCTCTCCCTCAGCTCTGTCCTGCCAGCAGAGGGCAGCTCGCTGTGTCGTGGTCAGGGCTCCCTTACTGACTGCAGCCAGAGCCACACAGCACGTCCACCTGGTGTCCACCAGGAAGAATCCTGTGGAGAATTGGTCAGCCAGGAGAGGCACAGCCCACAGTAACCTCACCATGGCCCAAAGCGGGCTTCCACCAGGCCCCACTGCATCCCACAGTAACTGCTAGCCAGGAGGGCCTATTCCCACGCCTGGTTCTGGCAGTCCTGTGCCCACCCTGACATAGGGCTCAACAGGCCACTCAAGCGGCTGCCCCCAGGACAAGCACAACACCCACCCACACAGTGCCCCACAGGGGCAAGGAGAGGTGAGGCCGGAGGCCTGAGCTGATGATGCAACTGAAGGGAGACGGGCACAGCCCTGCTCCGCCTCAGCCTGGGCTGCTCTGGCTTTCCCTACTCCCACCTCCTTCCCCACCCAGCCTACACACACCCAAATGGATGCGGCCCTCCCCAGAAGCAAGCACACCAGGAACCCAGGCCACCACTCCATTCCTCTCCTCTGACTCCTGAGAGCTCATGAGGAGCAGGTGGAGAGGCACTGCCATGAGGACCTCCACAGTGCCAGCTTCCTTCCAGACCAAGACTCAAAAGCTCCTTCAAAAGGAACTGTCAGGACCAGTGAGATGGCTCAGCGGCATAAGCGCCCGCCTGGCAAGCACGAGGTCCTGAGGTCGACTCCCGGTACCCACATAAGAAAAAAAAAAAAAGGAACTGTCCCCAAGAGGGGCAGGGACATCCTGAGGGTACTCCCTACCACACCCCCAGGCTGAGTGCAGCTTAGCCAGGCTCAATCTTGGCAGGGCTCCTGATGGTGTCTCACATCACCCCAACAAGGTGATAAGGGCTCCTCAAGGTGAGCCACTCCAGAGGCAGCCCCATTCCTCAGTGGAACCCACACACAGGTCCTCCTGCCTTGCTAGGCTGGGGCCCAGGAAGGCTATGAGCAGGGCTTGGCCCCGGGTGCTCAGAAGCTGGGACAGGTGGGACCCCAACCCTGCAAGGGGATGTGATTGGTTTCACAGAAGCCACCCTGCTCCCTGGCGGCAGTAACCAGATCCATGAGCTCCATCCACACCCAGAAATGACAGTGAAGCCTCACCCGAGTCATCTTGAAAAAGTCCAAGGATGGGCGTGTCCATCTGGTGTCTTCCTCCCGCCTACGCTTGCGCCGGCTCCTCCTCCCGCCCAGCACACAGGGCTGCGACCGGCACCGCAGCAGGCCGTGGCGCCGGCCAAGCTCAGGCGTGGATGTGGGGGTGCTGCTAGCCGAGGGCAGGTGGGCACCAGCATCCACAAGGTGCTCCTGCGAGAGGGACAGGCGACGCCTCGAGGACAGCGGGCAGGGCCCTGTGGGACGCCAGGACGGGCCCGAGCCCGTGCTGCCCTCACTGCTGTCCACGAAGCCGCTGCTGGCAGAGGCTGGCCGGGGCGCCAGGGGTGAAGTGGGGCCAGCGGGCGACACGGGGCTCCTGGGCAGGGCTGCACCCCCAAGGCCACTACAGCGCTGCAGCGTGGCACTCCCACCACTGTTGCATCGCCTCTTAGAGACTGGAGTCCAGATCTTGGAGCCACCAGGGCGCCACGGAGACCGGCAACGGGCCAGCTCTTCCGGCTCAGACAGGGACCGGCAGTGCCGCTTGGTCGGCGGTGCTGTGGGTGGCCCCGTACTCCCCTGGAGGTCCACAGCACTACCCACACCCAGGCCGGTGCACAGGCCCGGGGACTCTGGCTGCCACTGGAGACCCTGGGCCTGAACAGCACCACAGGGAGCCAGCGGAAAGGGCGGGGAGGGGCCTGCAGCTGCCTGCCTTCCGGTGGGCCATCCTCCTCGAAAGGCCTTCCAGGGGCTCCTGTCCACTGAGGAGACAAAAGGCAAGCAGGAGAAAAGACAAGTGAGTGGGAAGCCGCCTCCGCCCACCCCACAGGGCACAACTGGCTCGGCTCCCCCAGACCCAGCTCTGAGGCACTCGGGCCCTGCACAGGCCCTGCACAGGGGCACAGGCATCCAAATAAACCACCCTGCGTCAGCAGTCGGCTACAGAGCTGGCTCCAATTCCCGAAGGAAGACACTGCTCTCAGGGAGTCACGCCAGTGTCACCCCCTACAGAGGCTCCTGGAAGCACCAACTGCACTCTGCCCTCACTCCCATTTTGCTGTCACCCTGTGTCACCAGAACACCTCTCCTCTGTCCCCACCAGCCTCTTAGGGGTGTGCCCTCACCACCAGGATCCTCGGAGCTGCTTCTGACAGCCATGCTCCTTCCTGCCACAGCAGAACGGGCCCCCCATGTCTCCTCTTGTGGACACCTGAACCTCACCTCGCCAGTGGGACACAGGCCTGGCCTGGATGCCCACCTGCCCACCTACCAGGGTTTCCCGCTATCCACCACCGCAGTGGGTTGTGGACTGGGGGCAGAGAACCCAACATCCTCAAGCCTGCACTTCCTCAACTGTGACATAGGGTAGCAACAGCTGCAGGTGCCTGGGGTCCCTGAGACAACAAGTGTGTGACAGTGTCATGTATTGAGTGGCCCAGGAGAGGCCTCCCTGGATACCCCAGGAAGGCCAGGCATCCCCAGGGCATCAAGCCCCAGCAGTACTCCCAGCCTCAGCAGCCCAGGGTCCTGGCTACCCCACTCTTGCCTGTACTCAGGCCGTCTGGTGCCCAGACCCCATGTGAGCCATCAGAGCCCCCACAGCTCTGGCTGCCGCTCCTCCCATCCAGCCCTTGTGGCCACTGCCACTTGGATTGGCTCATATGCAGACTCAGCGGTGTGCATCTCCTCACGTGGAGGCAGCTGGGCTGTGAGCCTGGATGCCCTCCGACCTGCTCTGAGGGTTCCCCGATATGCTCTGAGTGGGAGTCCAGCAGCCCCTGGGCCTCTCCTGCTGCTTCCGCAGTTATTATCCAGGTGGGGACATGGAGCAGAGGCCGTGGGGACTTATAGGAGACAAGCAGGCCCACCACTGGGAAAAGGCACATGCCAGGGTATCCCAGAGAGGCAGGACAGGGCTAGGGGCAGAAGGCAGGAAGTGAGGAGTGTGGGAGCACTGAGGGGCTCTGAGCCAGGATGGAGGCTGTCAGTCTGGCGCATGCAAAGAATGGACTCTAGGAGGCCAGGGAGTGGTAGGGGATTGGCTGGCTGGTACTCATACTTCCTGTTTCTACCCATTTGTGACACGAGTCTAGCAGAACCCTTCACTTTAGCAGCCCAGGAAGCCTCCTGCCATGCCATCTCCACAAAGGTTGCTTGTGGACACCAGATAGAGTCACAGTGACCCAACCCTGGCTTGGATGGACAGGACTGGAGATGCTGAAGTACGAGGAGCGGCCCCAGGAGCCCCCATGTGGGCAGCGAGGAGGAGTTCCCTGCACAGACTTCCTGTGGACATGGCCGCCCTGCACGTACCATGAAGTACTGCAACCAACCTCTCTCCTTCGTGGTCACAGGATGTTACAGGGTGGGCCTCGTGCCTCCAGAGGTACCCCCAGCCCAGGCACATCACCACTGGCCGAGAAAGGAAAGGCCGCCCTGGGCCTGACCTGGCCCATCCTGCCCAGACCACTCCTGATAGTAGCCCTTTGGTGGGGAAGACAGTGACAGTGATGTGGAGGACACAACGGGCCCCAGGCCTCATGCGGGGGCCAACCTTGTTCCCAGTGCCAAGATCCCTCCTGGCCTGGGTCACACCTGCCTTGCTCATCTGTAGCCTCTCCAGCCCTGAGAAGGCCCCCAGGCTTCCTGGACACTTACCACTGACCTCCAAAGGGAACAAGTGGCCACTCCTGGTCTGTCTCTCATCAGAACACTGAAAGTGATCAGAGAAGTTTCAGGTCTGCAAAGTACACATGAAAACGCACAAAGAAGAAATATCCCCACGTTTTTACCACTGCAATAAATTCTATTTCTCCCAACACATTCTTTGGTAATAAAAATGAGAAGCACTGGACTCTGGTATGTATTTCTTAATAGAAGTTTTTTAAAACCTAACAAGACCCATTGAGTAACTGCATGCTGCTCTTCAGAGCCACCACATGCTTTGCTTTTGCTCCTCTGCCCTCCTCCGGCCAGCCTGGGCCACACCAGCTTTCACACCTCACACCTCGCCACTCTGCAATGCAGGTACAAGCCAGGACCCAGGAAGGGCCTTCCTGCTTGCGACAGTTGACACAGGACCCATCCCCCAAGCCAGGCTGCAAGGGTGCCCAGTCCTGAAAGGTGTCCAGATAGCTGGGCCCCTATTCCAGGAAGGTAAGACCATTGCACAGAGGCAGATTTGAGAGCTGGCAGGAAGGCTCACTGGCCAACTCCACGGGGCTCTTTCCTGGGCTACAATTCTGCCCCATGAAGTCTCATGCTTCACATGAGGAATAAAAGTTGGGTTTGTGACCCAGAGGAAGACACACTAATAGGCATGCTGTGCAGGCACACAGGCTGTCCTGGGCAGTGGGCCCCACTTTCACTAGAACAGCTATGTGGAGCAAGCCCTTGGCCACACAGGGACTGGCATGGGCACAGGCACCAGGTGACCTTCAAGTTCAAATAGACAGAGGAGAAAGCAGCTCTGCACAGTACTAGAGACTCCAGTTGGCACAGGAGCCAAAGACATTCATGCCATAGGGCAAATTGTCAGAGCAGCTGCTGGCCTCTCCTCTGTGGCTAAAAATCCTCCAGCCCTGAGGCCAGCATCCTCTACCCCCTCCGTGGGGCCACAGGCCTCTCATCTAGCCCAGCCACTCCCTAGAACAAGCACCAGGACCACAGGCACTGCCTGCTCACAGCCACTTCCCCAGGGCTGTGTCCCCAGTGCATGCAGAACAGCACCCGCCCCACCCACCTGACAGACCCTGGCAAGGACTGAGCCTTCTTGGCCCACTCAAGTGACTCCTACAGGTGGCTCAAGGAGGTCACAGGCCTGCACCTGGCCTGGCATGACCACATCAGAGCACACACATGGGAGGGCCCCACACCACAGCCAAACATGTCCCAGTGACTACTTCTCACTTCACTGTGGGGTTTAGGTCCACACTGGTGAGTAGCCAGGTGTGCGCTGGAACCTGAAACTTGGGACTGTAGGAGGGCAGAGAGCTGCACACTGGCCATCTCACCCAGGCACCTGATGAGACCAAGCAGCTTCTGCACCTTCCCTGGGAGACACTGTAGAGGTGCTGAGACCACAGGCTTACTCTGAGCCAGTCCAAGCCTGTGCCTGCACAGCTGGGCACAGCAGGGACACGCATAGGATGTCACCCTCCCATGCCACACCCACTCAGGACAGGGGCACAGTAAGTTGTACCTCCTGTACCTCCTGCCCCCACTCTAGCTTGCCACATCTCTCCTCTCTCCCCTCCACTGACATCCAGCTTGTGACTCTCCACCCCCACATCTACCCGCTCTGGACCAGCCCCAATGCTGGTGGCCCTGGCTGACTGGCAGCTCTCCCTGCTCCCTTCAACCTCCTTCCACCCCGTTGCCCCTCTCCACCCTGCAGCCGGGGGGTGCTGCACTGACCTGAAGCATAGCTGCTCTGCTCTGAGCTCAGCCACAAGGGCTCCAGCTGCCATGAGGCCCCCAGCCAAGAAGGCTCTTCCCAGCCATCCTGCACTGTCCATCCAAAAGCCATGGCGCTGGCCCTGGCCTTCCACTCATACCCCTCAAGCACAACGTCTCACAAACACACCACAGCAACTCCTACCCAGGAGATGAGCACCCAGGTCCACAGCCCAGTAGCAAAGTGGGTCTGGGCACGGGCCGAGGTCCCAATTCACAGGTGAAATTCAGGACCTGCTGCTACTTCCTGGCCACTGTCTCCTGGTCTCAGGAGTGCCCCAAACCTTGGCCTATGTGATGGCCCCCAATCACCACACATCCCCCTTCCAGCACACACCCCCAGCGCCCCCAGCCCTCACCATCACTGCTCCAGCATCACTGAGGCCGTGGGCCCACTGTCCTCACCAGCTGTCACACCTTTGGTCACTGGCCACCAGCAAGTCTATCCTCCTTAAGGGAAGCAGCACCTCTTCTAACCTAAAGCTATGCATGATCACATGAATCCAAGCTCCAGACTAAGCAGCCTGCCAAGCAAGTCCCACGGGGTCAATGCGGGATGTCAAAACTCGACCACTCTCCAGTGGGGCACACTGACTCGCAGGTGCTTGCGCACCACAGGCCACTCCCCCGTACCACAGAACACACACACATGCCCCACTGTATGCAGAGCCAACTGGAGACTCCACTGCCCCAATGGTGCTGGGGCACTTACAGGAAGTGAAGAGCCAACTCCAGAGGCCACATGTTATGTAAAGCAGATCAGGAATGAGGCAGCCACGGGGAGAAGATTGGGGGCCGCCAGGGAGGAAGGAGGGGAGCACAGTGTGGCCATGGAGGGGACCCAAGGAGGGCCTTCACGTCAGCTGAACACTGCTATTTGCAAAATCGGAGACTGCACTGTCTGTGCCATCCACTGCCACAGCTGCCACCACATAGTTGCTTCAACTTAAATTTACATTACACTAAAGTCAAACTCAGGTCCTCGGCCCCCCGCTGCAGCCACTGCTGGGTCTGGACCACACAGACCCCACACAGCTCCATGGAACAGGATCAAATATTTCTGCAATTAGTTTTTATTATTTTTAATTTTTTGTAATAAAAATTTACTGTCCAAATTGAGATTTGCAAGCTGGGTGTGGTGGTCTAATCCTAGCACCCAGGAGGCTGAGGTAGGAGGATCACCAGAAGTTTGAGGCCAGCCTGGGCTACACACTGAGTTCAAGGCTAGTCTAACCTATGAAGCAAGACTCTGTCTCAAAAAGTCAAAGAACAAACAAATTGAGATTTCTATAAATGTAAAATACACACTAAGTTTCAAAGACTTGGCTTTAAAAATGTAAATTTTTGTTGGGTGCAGTGGTGCACACCTGTAATCCCTGCACTTACAGAGGCTGAGGTAGGAGGATTGCAAGTTCAAGGCCAGGTTGGGTAACTTAGTGAGATCCTGTCTCAAAATAAAAACCTTCTTCAGAGGGTTAGGGAAGTAATTCAATGGCAGAGTGCCTGTGGGCTCAATCTCCAGTACTGCCAAAAAAAAAAAAAAAAGAAATTTTTGACAAGGATGCCAAAATTCTTGTCCAGTTCAATGGGAAGGAACAGTCTCTTCAACAAATAACTTGTAAAAAAAAAAAAAAACTTGTTTCCATGCAAAAATACAGAATTGGATGCTCCTGCATACCACATGTAAAAATGAGTCAAAGACCTGCACATAAAAGCTAAAACCATAAACTCTTCAAAGAAAACAGCCAGGCATGATGGTGTACACCTGTAATCCTAGCACTCTGAGAGGCTGATGCAAGAAAATTCAAGACCAGCCCAGGCAACTTAACGACGTAGGGCGACCCTGTCTCAAAAATTAAAAAAGGAGGGGCCGGTGAGATGGCTCAGTGGCTTAAGCGCCTGCCTTGCAAGCGCGAGGGCCCGAGTTCGACTCCCGGAACCCACATACGAAAAAGGGGCCGGTGATATCGCTCAGTGACACGGGCGCCTGCTGGCGTGCGAGGTCCTGAGGTCGTCCCCCAGGTACCCACAAAAAAAAAAAAAAAAAAAAAAAAATTAAAAAAGGAGCTGAGCATGTAATTCAGCATGAAGACCCTGGGTTCGATTTTCAATTTCCCAGTCCTGGAAAATAGAAAAGCATAGGAATAAATCTTCGTGACCTTGCATTTGGCAAAGGATTCCTGGATATGACCCTAAAAGCATACACAACAAAACAAAAAATAGATCAAATGGATTTTATCAAAATGAAAACTTCTGTGCATCAAAGACACTATTAAGAGAGTGAAACGCCAACACCCTGCATGGGAGAAAGTGCTACGAATTGTGCATCTGTAAGGCACCAGATCCGGAATATATAAGGAACTGCTCCCAAACCAACAATAAAGATTTACCCCATCTGTAAATGAATCAAAGGTCCCAGTGGATATTCTTCCAGAAAAGCCAGTCAGCTGACAATGGGCACATGAGCAAATGCTCATCACTAGTCACTGGGGAAACGCAAATGAAAACTACGTGGAGAACCATGCCTGGGACGTGCGCTGTGCAGTCCCAGCACTCGGGGGGGCTGTCGCAGGATCGGGAGTTAGAGGCCAGCCTTGGCTACTCAGCAAGAGCCTGTCTCAAAACAGACAGAAAGCTGCATGAAGGCTGGGGATATGGCTCAGTGGCACAGCGCTCCCTTAGCAGGCACGAAGCTCTGGGTTCAATGTCCAGGACCACAAAAACAAATACAATAAGCCACAGTGAGATGCGCCTTACACCCCTGGCACCACTGCAATCATAAAGCTGGACGGTAACAAGTGTGCCAAGACGGTTTGGAGAAATCGGACCCATCATGACCTGCTGGGGGACACAGCTGCTGTGGAAAACAGGTCAGCCATCCTCACATTGTGAAGAGCCAGCAATGCCCCCAGGAACGACAACATGTGTCCACTCACAAACCCATATATATGTTCACAGCAGAGTCATCCACAACACCAAAGAGTGGAGACAGCCAAATATACATGCATGCACTGTCAATGTTCGAGGCCCACATGTGGTCAGCTTCTCATTACAAGTTTGGTTACTTCTGCAGTGATGACACTGATTGACTCTGAGGGTCACTCACACACTATGCACTGTCAGACACCCCCATCCAGGCCTTTCACCTCCCAGACTCCTCTTGGCAGACTCTGCCTCTGGTCCCCAAGCCGACTCACCGGGCCAGCCTCATGGGTTTTGCGGGTGAGGTCATCCAGACTCTGGTTCTGCAGCTTTTCAGTGATGAGTGTGACCATGGTTGAGACCCTGCCTCCATCCACACCGACGGGAGCATCGGCTGTCAGACGGCCCTGGCCATCGCTAGGCTTGAGCTAACTCTCAGGCTTATGTGTCCATTTTCACAGGGGGACGACCCATCTCCACAGGCTCTTCAGAGCTGTGTGTCTCTGCGAAGAGAAACTGTCCCGTAACTACACAGAGCACACTTTCTGCCACACAGAGTCCCACATGCACAAAATGTTATGGACATGCCTGCCTGAGAAACACCCTCCCACTCTGAAAACTACCTATGAGCCGGGGGTGTAGTCAGCCCGCAGTTTTCATTCTTCAAATACACATACATTCTCTCTCAACAGGATTTGACAAACACTTCCTTTATGATCCTTTGAAACACGAGCCCTAAAAGCCAGGACTGGACTGGGTGGGGCATGTCAGCAACACTCAGCAAGTGTGGGGAGCAAGGCCAAGTGCCACTATCCACATTGCAATTGAGCACACATTGGGCAGCCATGGGGCCTGGCTCAGGGCTTCCCGTGTATAGGTCTGGACCGGGGGCCCAACCTAGGCAGGCTTGTGAGCCCTTCAAAAGACACCATCCAGCTGGGCACCATGGCACATGCTTGTAATCCCCACTACTCAGGAGGCTGAGGCAGGAGGATCTCAAGTTTGAGGCCAGCCTGGGCAACTTAGCAAAATGTCTTACAAATTAAAAGGGCTAGGGACATAGCTCAGCAGTACAGCACTTGACCAGCACACAGGAGGCCCTGGGCTCCATTTTCAGCACCACTGCCAAAGATAAAATAGGTACCATCCACCATGGTGGCCACTCCAGACCAGAGGATATGTCACAAAGACTAAGCCACTGTTCCTGTGGAGGTCATCTAATCTGAACTCACACCTACTGCATCTCACACACTTGGTGTGCTCAATGCAGACAACCCCCCACTATCCTGGCCAGAACCAGTGCTGTCCACAATCCCCACCCAAGAGCTACAGCATACCAGGGCAGGGCCAGGCACACCTGTGTGCTCCAACCAGGAGGCTGACTCTGAGCCAGGTGCAGCACAGGACCAGCACTGCCAACAGCAGCTAAGCAGGGCCAGCAGGGACACAGCAAGCGTGGGCAGCCTGACTCTGCTTCTCAACTCAGCATACTGAAGGACAAGGCTCTGCAGGGTCTGCCCTCAGCCAGATGCAGGGCAGGCTGGCTGTGACCCTCAACCCACCAGCCCCAGCATCCACGCAGCTCCCTTCTCCTCTGGCTCTGACATCTGCCTTGTTAAAACCTGGTTTTACAAAGCACACATCAGCCCTAGAAAGGCCTCAGCAGCACAATATAACTGGAAAATAACTAGTTTTATCTTTTTTAAGGGCCACACCATCCTTGGAGAAATGTCTGATTCCACAGCTGGAGCACCTTGGGGTGCAGGGCCGCAAGGCCAGGCACCAAGGAGGACAGAAGTGCCACTGACAAGCAACACATGGCAACAGAGTGGCTCACTCCACAGAGGGCAGTGATGGTCCCCGAACCCACACCCACACCATCAGCTGTGAAAGTCAGCACGGTACACAGGAGAAAGGAGAGCACCTCCTTACAACACGGCGCCACCTACAGCACTCAGAGGGCTGCCCAGGAAGACTGCAGCCGGGAGAGGACGCAGCCTATCGGCTCAGCGCTCAGAGGGCTGCCCAGGAAGACTGCAGCCGGGAGAGGACGCAGCCTATCGGCCCAGCGCTCAGAGGGCTGCCCAGGAAGACTGCAGCCGGGAGAGGACGCAGCCTGTCGGCCCAGCGCTCAGAGGGCTGCCCAGGAAGACTGCAGCGGGAGAGGTCGCAGCCTGTCGGCTCAGCGCTCAGAGGGCTGCCCAGGAAGACTGCAGCCGGGAGAGGACGCAGCCTGTCGGCTCAGCGCTCAGAGGGCTGCCCAGGAAGACTGCAGCCGGGAGAGGATGCAGCCTGTCGGCTCAGCGCTCAGAGGGCTGCCCAGGAAGACTGCAGCGGGAGAGGACGCAGCCTATCGGCTCAGCGCTCAGAGGGCTGCCCAGGAAGACTGCAGCCGGGAGAGGACGCAGCCTATCGGCCCAGCGCTCAGAGGGCTGCCCAGGAAGACTGCAGCCGGGAGAGGACGCAGCCTGTCGGCCCAGCGCTCAGAGGGCTGCCCAGGAAGACTGCAGCGGGAGAGGACGCAGCCTGTCGGCTCAGCGCTCAGAGGGCTGCCCAGGAAGACTGCAGCCGGGAGAGGACGCAGCCTGTCGGCTCAGCGCTCAGAGGGCTGCCCAGGAAGACTGCAGCCGGGAGAGGATGCAGCCTGTCGGCTCAGCGCTCAGAGGGCTGCCCAGGAAGACTGCAGCGGGAGAGGACGCAGCCTGTCGGCTCAGCGCTCAGAGGGCTGCCCAGGAAGACTGCAGCCGGCAGAGGACGCAGCCTGTCAGCTCAGCGCTCAGAGGGCTGCCCAGGAAGACTGCAGCCGGGAGAGGACACAGCCTGTCGGCTCAGCGCTCAGAGGGCTGCCCAGGAAGACTGCAGCCGGGAGAGGACGCAGCCTGTCGGCTCAGCGCTCAGAGGGCTGCCCAGGAAGACTGCAGCGGGAGAGGACGCAGCCTATCGGCCCAGCGCTCAGAGGGCTGCCCAGGAAGACTGCAGCGGGAGAGGACGCAGCCTGTCGGCTCAGCGCTCAGAGGGCTGCCCAGGAAGACTGCAGCGGGAGAGGACGCAGCCTGTCAGCTCAGCGTTCAGAGGGCTGCCCAGGAAGACTGCAGCGGGAGAGGACGCAGCCTATCGGCCCAGCGCTCAGAGGGCTGCCCAGGAAGACTGCAGCGGGAGAGGACGCAGCCTGTCGGCTCAGCGCTCAGAGGGCTGCCCACGTAGACTGCAGCGGGAGAGGACGCAGCCTGCTGTAGGGCCCTGACAAAGGAGCAGAGCACTGACCTGTCAGAAGGAAACGTCAGACAAACCAAGCAAGGCCTCCTCGCCCAAGTGACCACCCGGCAGCAGCATCAGGGTCACGAAGACCAGAACAAGGCCACGTCTTCATTGGAGAGGACCAGGTAAAATACACAATCACGAATCAGAACACAGACACAAGAAAACTATCCCAAAATCTGACCAAGCACCATGAGATGACACCGGCTTCACCTCCCTGACTGCATCGCTGCCCAGGATAACACAACATATGGACATCTGGAAGAGCTGCATCTCACTAAAGAGAACAGCAAGGAAATGCAGAACCATCATCTTTGTCAACCCTAACTGACAGATATTCAAAACTTAATGTTGTAGGCATGGTGGCGCACGCTTGTAATCCCAGCCCTTGGGAGGCTGAGGCAGGAGGATCTCTGTGAGTTTAAGGCCAGCCTGGGCTACAAAGTGAGTTCAAGGCCAGCTTGAACTACACAGTCAGGCCCTGTCTGAAGAAACAAACAAAGGAAAATAAAGAAAAGACCTAGTAAACATGCTTACGAGGAACTTGCCAGTTGACTGGTTCACAGTAAAGACCATGCCTACCGCAACCCACAGGCCCACGCAAAGTGCACACAGCACTTCACATGTTGCAGGACAGCTCAGTGTAGACAACCCCAGCCCAGAGTCCCATCCCCAGCACTTCAACTAGAAGCGACAGAACTACGCCAGGCGCCAGCAGCCCCTCCTTCTACCAGAAGCTGAGGGCATGGGCTGGGAGCAATCAGACCCCAGTGCAGAACATGGATTTCCTCCAAGGCGGAGGAAGGCACAGCACTGAGGTGGTCACTAATGCCTGAGTTCAAATCCACTCCATTCCCAAGGCTGCCACACTGAGGGGCTTAATGAGGGAGGTTCGTCCTCTCAGTCCTAGCGCTCGAGCCCCAGTGGCTCCTGGGAGGGTTGATGCGCCTTGGCACACACTGGTACAGCTGCATCTCCACTGCACGGTTATGTGCCTTCTCCGGGGCCTGTCTTCCTAGGACACTGGTGACTGGATCAGAGCCCACCCTAATCCAGCACAGCCTCATCTTGGTTTATAAATTACATCTGTAAAGATCCTACTTCCAAATAAGGTCACATTTATAGGTGCTAGGAGCTAGGATTTCAATACAGCTTGGGGGGGGGTGGACACAATTCAACCCACAACGCCAAACCAGTCTCCCTTACAAGAAACAGAACCACCAGGACAGTCATGCAGGGCAGCCCTGTGCAGGGTCCTGGAGTGATGCAGGCAAGGGCCAGGGGACGTACAGAAGAAAGACAAGAAATGAGTCCATGACACAGTGATAGACAGCCATGAGGAGGAGGAAGCCAGCAAGGGGCCATCAGTGGCAGGATGGCCTGTTTAGAGGGACAGAGAAGCTCCTCGAGGGGGTGACAAGGAGACCAGGACAGCAAGCTGAGCAGAAGGTGCCAGGAGAGGGAGAACTGGCAGAAGTCCACCCTGCTGAGGTGGATACAGGGCAGATGGACAAGGTGAGAGAAAGCCAGCTCACAGGTGAGGGTGGGCCCTGGGCCCCCAGGGTGCCTGCAGGAGCTGAGAACTACACGCTTCGGTGTCTCAGGAGGCACAGCAGCCCCCACCCTCCCAGCCCCAGACCAGTCTCCCCACATGGGATGGCCCAGTTCAGAGCCCGTGTCCACCTTCCACAGCAGGGACCTTATCACCAGCCTCCAGCCCATTCCTCCTGACTCCCCACAGCGACCCAAGAGACCATGATCCCAGCACACTGTCCCCAGGTGCCCTCCTGGGTTCAGGCCAAAGCCCAAGTCCTTGCCAGACCCAGACCGTTCTACCGTCCTCCTCCTTCACCCCATACCACGGGTCCCTGTGCCCTCATCCCCTGGGGACCCGCCCTCCAAAGAGGCACCAAAGTGGGTTCTATTTTTTTTTTTTTTTTTTGTGGGTACCGGGGGGTCGACCTCAGGAACTCGCGCGCCAGCAGGCGCCCGTGCCGCTGAGCGATATCACCGGCCCCTTTTTCGTATGTGGGTTTCGGGAGTCGAACTCGGGCCCTCGCGCTTGCCAGGCAGGCGCTTAAGCCGCTGAGCCATCTCACCAGCCCCTATTTTTATTTTTTAATTCAAACTTATTATATGGAAGCCGGGTGTGGTGGTACATGTCTATAATCCCAGCACTCAAGAGCCGGAGGCAGGAGGATCACCACAAGTTCAAGGCCAGCCTGGGCTATATAGTGAGTTCAGGGCCAGCTTGAACTACGTAATGAGACTCTGTCTCAAAAAAAAACAAAAACAAACAAACAAACAAAAAAACCACTTATTACACAGAGTCATAAAGAGCATTTACAAAGCCATGACTGTGTCTCACCAAATGGGTGGCTTGGAACAGCCCCCCAAAGGCTGTGGGGAGTTACTCCCACCCTCCCCGTCTGTGTCCACCTGTCCTTCTCAGAAGGACACATCACTGTGGACCATGGCCACCCGCTACAGCAGAGCCTCACTACGTACAAGGGCAACAGCACTATTTCCAAGTAAGGTCAATTCTGGGGTCCTGGGGGTCAGGCCTTCAACACATGGTTTTGGGGAACACCATTCACCTATAACAAGCTGTGTGCTTTACCACACCATGGTGCAGGTGTGAGACCATGAAGCTGTGCATGCCACCCCTGCAGAGGACCCACCTCCCACAACTCAGCCTTGCTTCCTCCTCAGCGCTGGACGCCACAGGGGAAAGCACCTGCTTGCAGCTGTTCCCTGAACTCTCCACAGCATCCTCCACTCTCCACTGAGGAAGGCGCTGTGGGGGCTCTCTGGAGCCATCCTGGACATGAGCTCCTATACAGGGCACCTCCAGTTAAGCCGCAGACAGAAGCTTGAGGCTGAGTTCATGACCCCCTCCTTTTTTCCTTTGCAAACATTCCACCTAGTGGGAGCTCTTCCCCCAAAGTCCCCAGCAGAATCACAAAGTCCTAGATCAGGCTTTAATGGGTCAACCCCCTGCTCCCAGAGCCCAGCCTGGTGCTCAGCCTGAAGGAGGGCCCCCACCTCCCAGCTTCCTGGGAGGGGAGCCCATGAAGCCCATGCCCCGGACAGCCAGCTGGCTTTCCATGGAAAGCATGCAGGAGCCTCCAGCAGGTCCCGGCCTGGAGACCAGGAGGCTGCTGGCTGCGGATGTGTCCCATGGTGACTTGCAGTTAGGGATGGGGTCTGGTCAAAAGAGGAGGGACATGGAGGCACAGCCTGGGAGGCTCCATCTCCTTCCAGCTCCTCCCTTCAGTTTGCTTCCTGGGTGCCCTCAGCAGCTCTCCTGCCCCTCCTGCCATGCCATTCAGCCTTGGGACCAGCCAGCCATGGATGGGAACACGAGCCAAAATAAACCTCTCCCATAAGTTCTGGTGTCAGGCATTTTGTCCCAGCGATGAGGGAAGTGACGAAGAGCACCCTCTCCCTCCTGTGTCTCCACTCCAGTTCGCATTGTTTCACTGTCTAGGATGCATCCTCAGCTCCATCTTCCTACCCTTCCAGTGACACTGTGACCTCTACTCAGGTACGGCGCCCTCCTCAGCTCTTCTCTGAACATGCTGTGCTGGAGCCTCACTTCTATCTCTGAGGTCAGAGATCACGCTGTTTCCAGCTATTCCTTTTGGCCCGCACTGCACACTGCAGTCCCTGGTCTTCTCCACTTGCTGGCTGGGCCCCCCCAGGTTTCTCACCCCACGTCCCACTCAAGCTCTGAGGGAGTCATCATCACCGCCTCACTGCAGGGGTCTCAGCTCACAGAATTCATCCTGGCCCCTCTGCTGGAGAGCTGCCTGACACTGGGGAAAATCCGGCAGGATCTGCAGCGTGGATGGATCTGTGGACACCCCGCTCCAGAGGAGCATGAGCCGGGAGGGTGGAGGAGCAGCCTCTGCACAGTGCCTGCCTGCACCTCCAGGGCCAGACCTGGCACTGGACCAGGCTTTGAGTTTAAATCTGCACTCTGGAGGAACTACTTCTCCTCCTCCGTTCTGGTTCCTAAAGCATGAAATGAGGAGGACAGCTTTTGAGCCCTGCATAAAGAGCCTGCTGCAGCTAAGCACAGTGGCACACACCTGTAATCCCAGTATACGGAGGCTGAGGCAGGAGGCTTGCACGTTCGAGCCCTACCTAGGCAACTCTGAAAGACCCTGCCTCAAAATAACAATAGTAACAATACCAATAAAGGGCTGTGGGGCTGGTGAAATAGCTCAGCAGCATAAGTGCCTGCCTGGCAAGCACGAGGTCCTGAGGTCGACTCCCAGTACCCACATAAAAAAAAAAATAAAATAAAAATAAAAAAATAAAGGGCTGGGGATGTAGCTCAATGGGAGATTGCCCCCAGGTTCAATCCCCAGTACCACAGAGGGTGGGGGCTGTGCAATGAAATAAGCCTGCCTCAGTCACAGCCTGGCTAGCCAGGGCTTCCCATTGCCCATGCTGCTATTTCACAGCACAAAGTCATTGGGGCCTAGAGTGGCTTTGACAGAAAGAGACAACAGTCAAGCCCATCAGCCCTGTTAAACTGTGTGCATCCCAAACTCAAGGGACAACAGGCAGACTTATAGCCATGCAGCTAAACCACTGGCACCCAACTCCAGGTGCTTGGAGTTTGCTTCTTAGTTCTCTCTCAAAAAGTACCTGAAAGCCAGGCACAGTGGGGCACACACCTGTGGCTGCAGCTACTCAGAAGGCTGAGGCAGAAGGATCACTTGAGCCCAGGAGCTTAAGGGCAACATAGGCAACACAGGTAAATCCTATCTCTTAAGAAAAAAAAAAGCATTTGAACAATAATAACCCAGGCTGCACATTAGTCAGTCGTGCTATAGTTTCAGAACAGGCTCTGTCTCAAAAAAAAAAAAAAAAAAACTTATTACATGGAGTCAGAAAGAGCATTTACAAAGCCATGACTGTGTCTCACCAAATGGGTGGCTTGGAACTGGTGACAAGACTAATGTTGGGCAGTTCAGCCTCAGAAAGTGGTCTTTCTCTGGGACCTTCCCCTACCCTCTTTTCACCCAATAATTTCTTCTCCCCAGGGCTTCCTGCTTACAAGGCAAGCACTCTACCACTCGGCTACATCTCCAGCCCTTTTGTTTTGTTTTAAGACAGCCTCATGAAGTTGCTCAGGCTGGCCTCCAACTTTCAATCCTCCTGCCTCAGCCTCCTGATAGCTGGGATTACAGGTGTGCACAACTACAGTGGTTTGACATTCTGATCTTTAATTCTCATCAAGTAACACCTTGTGTGACAGTGCACGACAAGGCCCTTGCAGAAAACACACTGAGGACTCTGGCAGAGGCCATGCTGGGCTCCCCACCCCGCCATCAGCACTGGGTCAGCACCTCTGTGTCCAGTCACATTTCAACACATCATCCATGCTCCAATCTGCAATGATGTCTCTAAAAAACCCAAGAGGCCACGACTCAGAAACCTCAGGACTGCTGAGCACATGGAGGATTACAGGCAGGCAGACAAGCAGCCGCCCGTGTGCAGGAGGCCAGTGCACCCCCGCGTCACAGACACTCTGTGCTCCAGACCCTTCCAGACCTGGCCCTGGCACCTCTTCATGTAGCTGCTTATCTATATCCTTTAAAATACCTGTGATGTTGATTTCCAGTGCCCAAAAAGAAAGAAAGAAAGAAAGAAAGAAAGAAAGAAAGAAAGAAAGAAAGAAAGAAAGAAAGAAGACAGACAGACAGACAGAAAGAAAAAGAAAGAACGAACGAACGAACAAGACAAGACAAGACCTGTGATAGGCAAAGCAGCACATGCCTGTAATCCCAGCCCTTGGGAGCCTGAGGCAGGAGGATCATAGTAAGTTCAAGGCCAGCCTGGGTTACAAAGTGAGTTCAGAGCCAGCTTGAACTAAATAGTGAGACCCTGTCTCATAAAAAAAAAAAAAATAAAGTATCCTTTGTGTTAAACCAGTAAATCTAAGTATAGTGTTTTCTGAATGCTGTAAGTCACCCTAGCAAATTAAATCAAACCTGAAAAGGGGCTATGGGAATTTTAATTGGTAACTGGGCAGTCAGAAGACACCAAGCAAGTGGGTCTGCTGTGTGGACAGTCCTGGACCCTCGACCTGTGGGGCCTGACATGGCCTCCGGGTACCGAGTGTCAGAAATGCACTGGCCTAGAGGAGCCTAGCTGATGTTCCCGCATAACTCTCTGCCACATGTTGGGGGAAGAAAGCCCCACTCCTCAGGGCTACAGAAGTCTGTGGCATGAGAGCACAGGGAAACAAGCACACCCAGGTCAGGGATCCTATTCTAACAGCACAAGCAGACTTCCGAAGACAAGAAACTTCCTCAACCCAATGGCCAGCAATGAGCAAGTGGAATTTGAAATAAAAACACAAGACCACTCACATCAACATGGAAAAAAATGACTGAGGTTTACATCAATCTAGCAAAACTTGTACAAAATCTATACAAAGAAAACTACAAAATTCTGATAAAAGTAATCAAAGACATACTAAATAAATGGAGAGCGATTCCATGTCGGTGCACAGGAAGACTCAATACTATCCAGACATGATCTACACATTCAGTGGAATGGTAAATTTCTTAATCTGTTCAAGCTACTTTAACACCACCACAGATTGGGTGGCTGACAGACAACAATTTGTTTTTAGTAGTAATGGGAATTGAACTCAGGGCCTTTGCACTGAGCTACATCTCGAGCCCTTTTCTGTGTACTGTTTTGCTTCGCTTGTTTTATTTTTTGAGACAGGGTCCTACTAAGTCACTGAACTGCCCAGGCTGGGCTCAAACTTTCAATCCTCCTATCTCAGGCTCCCAAAGTGGTAGGACTGCAAGTATGCACCACCATACCCAGCAACAGGAAATCCCAGCTCGAGTCCCTGGCAGACCTGGTATCTGCTGAGGGCCTTCCTGTTCACAGGCGGCCATCTTTTCTGTGTCCTCACTAGGTGCAGGGGCAAGGGAGCTCTCTAGGGTCTCTTCTCTAAGCACCAATCCCATTCCACAGGACTCTCCCCTCATGATCTAATCATCTCCCCAACCCCCACCTCCAAATACTATCACACTGTAGATTAGGTTTCAACACACAAATTCTGAAAGGACTTTAACTTCAGTTGACACCACCAAACTCCTAGCAAATTATTTTATGGATATTGAAAAAGTGATCATAAAGTTTATATGGAAAGGCAAAAGACAGATTAGACAGCACAATATCGAAAGAGAACCAAGTTGGAAGCTTGGCACTACCCAACTTTGAGACTTACTGTGAAACCACTGCAATCAAGACAGTGCAGTATTGGCAAAAGGAAGGTAGATCAACATCACAGGAAGAACCCAGGAATGGATGCGCACAGGCAACTCATCTTTGATACAGAAGCGAAGGCAACACAAGGGAGAGAAAAGTCTTCAACAAACAGAGCTGGAACTGGATATTTACACATGGAAAAATTAATCTACACACAGGCCATACACCCTTCACAAAAACCAACTCAAAATGGATCACAGACCTAAATGTACAATGGAAAACTATGAAAATGCTAAAAGGTAATACAGGAGAAAATCTGAGTAATCTTGGCTTTGGCAATGACTTTGTAGCTACAACAGCAATGGCACAATCCATTAAAAAAAAAAAAACTGGTAATCTGGCTACATTACAATTAAAAAATGTCTGAGCCTGGCACAGTGGCACGTGTCTATAAACTCAGCTACTTGGGAGGCTGAGACAGGAGGGTCACAAGTTCAAGGCCAATCTGAGCAACTTAGTGAGATCGTCTCAAAATAAAAAACATAAAAACAGTTGAAGATGTAGCTTAGAGCTCCCTGAGCTCAATCCCTGGCACCAGAAAAAATTCTACTCTGTGAAAGAATGAAAGAATAAAAAGACAAGCCATAGACTAAGAGAAAATATTTGCAAAAGATTTATCTGATAAAGGACTGTTACCCAAAATACACCAAACTTTTAGAACTCAGTAAGAAAAAAAAAAAGCATTAAAAAATGGAACACTCTGGGAGGTTGAGGCAGGAGGATTGCAAGTTTGAACACAGGCTGGCAACTTAGCAAGACCCTACTTCAAAATAAATAAAAATAAAAAAGGGCTGGTGATAACAGCTCACTACAATGGCTCCAAGTTCAATCTCCAGTACAAAAACAAAAAGGCCCAAAGATCTGCAGATGGCAAACACACCTAGCATGGCAAGATACTCCACATCACATCGTACGTCACCAGGGAAATACAATTAAAACACACTGAGGTTCCACTGTGCACTGTTAGAATGGCCAACAGCCAGAACCCTGACACCACATGCCAAGGAGGACACAGAACAACAGGAACTCAAATTCACTGCTGATGGGAAGGAGAAATGGTGCAGCCAAGACAATTCGGCAGTTTCTGACAAAAGGAAACCTACTCTCACCACGCGACTCGGCAGTCATGCTCCTTGGCATTTAACCAAAGGAACTAAAAACTTCTGTCCACACCAAAACCTATATACAGATACGTATAGCAGCTTCACTCAAACCTGGCAGCCACCAAGACGTCCTCAACACATGAATGGATGAACTGTGGTCCATCAAGATAATGAGATGTTTGTTATTCAGCGCTACAACGAGAAGAGCTGACACACCATGAAGAGACATGGAAAAAAATAAAATGCCCAATACTCAGTGAAAGAAACTAATTTGAAAAGACTGCATACATGATTGTAACTATGACATTCTGGAAAAGGCAAACCATGGAGACAGTAAGACCAGCGGTTGCCAGGGTTGGGGGAAGGAGGGATAGAGCACAGAGCATTTTTAGGACAGTGGACTACTCTGAAAATATACATAATGGTAGAAAAAAATAGTGGCAGGTACACATCATTACATATTTGTCAAAAATCATAAAATACGCAACACCAAGAGTGAACGTTAATGTCACCTATAGACTTCAGTGACATTGATGTGTTAACAGAGTCTCAACTTACTGCACAGGCCACTGAGATGGGAAAGCAGGGGAGCCTTGCAGGTTTAAGGGGTGGATGGGACTCTATATCTTCTGCTCAACTGTGCTGAGGACCTAAAACTGCTCTAAACAATAAAGTCTATTTCTTTAAGTATACAGAAACCATGCTTGAAGTGTTACTTTTGCAATCCAAAGGAGAAGAAACTCAAATCTTAATAATAGAAATGACTGTTATCACCTGTTCACCAATGAGCACAGACACATTTCCACATGGCAGAAAATGCCCGGCCCTGGCCAACCTCACCCTAAGCACTGGGTGGAAGCTACAGGTCTAGACTCTGGCTATCCTGCACACGGAGCTGGGCTCGCCTCTCCCTGGCCCTGAGCTTCCTGGAAACCGAAAATAAGGAGGAACCACGCACACTTCATAAGGCCTCAAAAAATCAAACGCAGTAACACATGTGAAAGTACCCAGATCTGTGGTACATGTTTAAATTATGATTATGTCTATCAAATGCTTAAAAGGCTGAGAAAGACACTTTCTCTTTGAGAAATATCATCACAGAAAATGTTGAAAGGGTTTATATAAAAAATAATTCTAAATTGCTTTTTTTAAACATGTTTTCAGTGTTTGCAATGCACCAGTGAAAAGTAAGGATTTTCTGGTTTTCCTCTCTACCTGTGAAACATCCTCAGTCAAAGCCTCCTTCTTCTCCTGTTCCCTGGGCACAAAAGTGCACATGAGTAAACATCTCTAAGCAGAAAAGTCCCAGTGCATCCACTTGAAAAATAAGTGCTCTGGCATTCTGTCTGTGCTTTCTGTGGCCCCCAAATCCAATCTAAGCGAAAAATAAATAAATAAATAAATAAATAAAAATAAGGATCCATCCACAGGGGCAACTGTTACCATGTCACCTGCCAAGCCAGGCAGTGCAGCCCTCAAAGCAGCATCACAGAGCTCACTAGAAGGACGAACTCCAGAACCAAGTTCTAAGTCCACGGACAGCAGGGGAATCATCTATCGAGCCCTAGAAAGGTGTCACAATTTCCAATGCCCAACACTCAGGAGGGAACAGCAGCAAATGAACTAGGGAAGAATTGTCTGCAAGAACTCCTGCACCAACCAGCTCAATTCAAAGAAAAGTCACTATTTCCAAACAACTTCAGTCTCCACTTTGGAACAGTATTTGGGGTTTCAAAAACAAGTTTCCCAGCCTTCTACCTTCAGAGAAAGAGGCCACACTTCCCTTCGCGGACCTGCTTTCATCAGGGATACAAGTGACAATAGATGACAGCTGACCATGAAGTGGAATCAGTATGCACCACTTAAAATTTCTTACACGATGTGAAACTGAAGCATGTCCAATTAATTCATCTTTGTAAATTCTCAGAGCTAAGAGATTATCACAGGCCCAAGAAAGTAATGGTTTGAGCTTTATAAAAGAAAGCAGCTGGGGTGCAGCTCGGCAGATGAGCGCTTACCAGCACCGGAAGGGCCCTGGCTTCATCTCCCAGCACTGCAAAAAACAACAAAAAACAAAAATAGTAACTTAATAGAAGCACAGATTTAAAGTAGATTCCACGATGAAATGCAGTAAAGAAAGTCAATTTAATGCACATGCAGTGTTAAAATCTCAGATATTCGACTGTACTTAGATTAGAATCCTCATCTACAGTAAGGAATTAGCCATTCAGGAACAGTGAACTACTACACATCTAACGCTCCCTCCTCCACTCGCAGGGACAGGTCTTAAAGCGACTTACACCCCTCCAGTCTATGCAAGAAAGTAGCTTCGGTATCCACTTCCACGTCGCCTTACCGCAGGTCGTGGGGAGGGTCCCACGTGGTCTGGGCCCACCCTCGGGTCTCCCGTATTGCGCCGTATAATCTCGTCAAACTTCCTGCTTCTCTGGGCTACAAAATGACAAACACGTGAGCCCCAGAAAGGGCTGTGGCCCACTGGCCCAGCACGGCGACAGGCGACAGGTCGCAAAGGCGACATGAAAGGTGATTCAACAAGTGGCAGCGTGCAGCCCCTCACAGCGCTCCTAGGGACCTGGACAGGTCGGAGAGCGCTCGGGGTGCTGGAGCTCGTTGGGCGCCTGAGCTGGCCGGAAGGGGTCGCGGGGCACGCGGGGAGCCTTAATGTGCTAGGCATTCGGGGAGCGCAGCGGTCCCGGGATGCACAAGAGGGTCCAAGGGTGCGCGGGGATCCCAAGTCGCGCGGGGGTCCCGGGGTATACGGGGGAGCGGAGGTCACCGAGGTGCACGGGGGTCCCGGGATACGCGGGACCCTGGGCCAGTCGGACAGGATCTCGAGTGCGCAGAGTCCCGCACCCTGCACGCCGGCGCGGTCCCGCGTCCACTGCGAGGAACGGCCGGCGCGGAGTGCTGACAGCGACGGGGACGCGGCTTCCGCCGCCCAAGTGGCCCAAGTCCGCGCGCGGCCCCGCGGCGGCACTCGGCCGACCGCGACTAGGCACGCGCACCCCGGCCGACCCGGCTGGGTACCTGCGCAGCACAACGGGGGTCGACGCAGGGTAAGCGAGGACGCCGGCTGCACAGGCCGCTCTCCTCGCATAGAAACGACGCGCCTCAGCCGCTGCGGAACAAAACCGCGGCCGACGCCCCGCCCCCTCACGCAGCCCTTATTGGCCGCCGCGAGCCCGTCAGCCGCCCGCCCGCGCGCCCGGGCGCCGCCGCCATCACCCTTCAGCGCCGAGTGAGTTGGGACGACGCCGGGGGCGGGGCAACGCCGACGTGAGTGGGAGGGACCTCTCGCCGGGCCGCCGCCCCGAGAACGCGCGCTCAGGCGTGCGCCTGCGCTGGCTCCGCCCCATGCCGGAACCCCACCCCACCCTGCGTGCGCCGGTAGTGACGTCATCCGCGCGGGGAAGGAAGGCTGCGGCGACCTTAGGCGTTGGGCGTGGCCACCGTCGGAGGGCGGGGTCCTGGCCTGGTCGCCACACTCCAGGAGCCTGAGGGTGGTCTCCCCCGCTCGGCCCCTCACCCGCTATTGTGTCCTTGGGCTAGTCGCTTGCCCTCTCGGGTCTCACTTGGAGACCTGCAGCGATACGAGCAGGGCAGTGTGAATGAGACACGCCTGGGTATCGGACGTGGCGCGGGCGACAGACAGACGGAGAACTGGTTCCACCGGAGCCCAGCCGGCCTGGGAACGCCCGGGGACCACCGATGCAGGAATCCAATCGGAGCCTGAGCGCCAGGCCAGATCGAGCTCCTTTCGTGGGAGACCTGGTCAATCCTCTTCCTGTGGGCAGCCCACCAGTACTGTCGCATTTACAGATGAGGAAACAGGCACGGTGGTTCCAGGCAGCCCTGTCCTAGCCTCTTTGCCATCAGCTCTGCTGGCTGGCGAGACGTCTGGATGGGGGACAGGGTGAGAGGAGAGAGGAGAGAGCAGAAGGAAACAAAACCCTGTCAGCACAGCTACAGCAAGGACGGACCTGGGGGCAGGGCGGAGCGGAATGACCAGTCACGGGACAGCTTTAGTTTTGCAAGAGGAGGAGTTCTGAATACACAGGTGGGGGTGGCTGTTCAACAGTCCCCGTGAGAGAAGGGGTGAAGCGGCACATTCTTACACGGAGGCTGTCCTTTGGCTCTGGACTGTCCCCAAAGGCGCTTGTGTTGAAGACTTGGTCCCCAGTGCAGCAGCGCTGGGAAGGGGCCTTAGGGAAGTGACTGATCACGAGGGCGCTGACGTCCTCGAGGTGGATTACTCCATTATGGGTTCACAGCCACAGGGACCTTGGAGAGGAATAGAAACTACGGGGGGCGGGGGCTGCTTGGAGGAGGTGGCTCATGTGGGTGTCCTCGTCCTTGCTTTATGCCTCCTGGACACCAAGAGGTGAGCAGCCTCCTCCACACTGTCTCTTCTCTGACCCCACTGCCTCTCCGCAGGCCCAAAGTAATGGAGCCCTGGGCACATGGACCATGAGCCAAACTTCTTCCTTTTTTCTTAAACCAGGGGTGTACGTCCCCACCTAATCCCAGCACCAGGGGGAGGATGAGGAAGGAGGATGCTAAGTTCAAAGCCAGCCTGAGCTACATACCCAGACCCTGTCTCAGAAAAAAAGTTTTTCTCAGGTATTTTGTCAGCAATGGAAAGCTAACAGTATATTTTACTGCTGTGAATATTCCAGTGCACATTTTTGTTGCCTTCCTATTAGGCACACTCCCAGGAGAGCCGCTGGGTCACAAGGTCACTCTGTGCCACTGGGGATCACCAGGCAGGGCTTCTTCCCTGAGCTACGCTCCCAACCCTCCATGTGAACTTTCCAAGGAACCTCCAGACTCTTATTTCCACAGCTGCCATTCATCTTTCAGTTTTTTGAAGAGACGTTTAGTTTTAATAATGTTCAATGTATCAATATTTTTATCTTATGGTGTGCGCCTTCCAAGTATCTGCTAAATATGTTCGTTACAATGACCAGTTTCATTCTGTGTGCAATTTCAATCCTTGTCAACATGCTGAGCCTGCTTCACGGCCAGCATGGGTCTACCCTGAGGACAATTTGGGTGCACTTTGAAGCAGGAGCTGATGCTATTGAAGGGTGGGGTGTATTAGCGGGGATTAGGTTGAGGTGGTTGACAGTGTGGCAAGTCTTCTGTATATTTAGTGATCTTTTTGCTGTTCTGTTTGGCTTTTTGAGACAGGGTCTTGTATGTAGTCCAGGCTGACCTTGAACTCATTATATTAGTCCAGGCTGGCCTCAAATTGTGATTCTCCTGTCTCTACTTATCAATTACTGAGAAGAGTATTGAAATTTCCAAATATAATTGTGGATTTAAACTGGGCATGGTGGTGCATGCCTGTATTCAGTAGGTTGAGGCAGGAGAATGCAAAGTTCAAGGTCAGCCTGGGCAACTCAGTCAGACTGTCTCAAGATAAAAATAAAAGGGCTGGGTGTGTAGTTCAGTGGCAGAGCAATTTTGGTTTCATGGGCAGTACTAGGAGAGCAAAAAAAAAAAAAAAAAAAAGCATTTTTTTCTCACTTTAGTTGTATCAAATTTCCCTGCAGTAGCATCCCTTGCCCTAAAGCCTGTCTGGTCCCACTATCCTAACTGCAGCTTTCTTCGATGAAGTTTGCACAGTATATCTCTTCTCAACCTTTACTTTGAACCTATCTGTATCTTTATTCTGAAAGTGGGTTTTGTGCAGCCAGCCTGGGTCTTGCTTTTTTATCCAATCTGGCAGCATCTGACTTTTTGTTTCAAGACAAGATTTCACAGTTTATTATCCTTCCAAATGCCACTTAGCTAGGCCATGTTGGGTCAAACAAGGCTAGATGTTGCCATGTAGGTTTTTTTGTTTTGTTTTGTTTTTTGAGACAGGGTCTCACTATGTAGCCCAGGCTGGCCTTGAACTTGCAGCAAGCCTCTTGAGTGCTGGGATTACAGGCGTGCACCACGACGCCCAGCTCAACATCTTTTAGTGATTGTTGCTTGTTTGTCTGTGTGTGGTGGTGGTGGTGGTGGTGCTGGATTGGACCCAGGCCCTTGCACATGCTAGCCAAGCACTGTACCACTGAGGTCCAACCCCAAACATGGCAACCCTGGTGAGGGATGCCTGGGAAGTCAGTGCCACCTGCGGTTTCTCTTGGGTAAAATGTCTCTCTGTACCTGGTCGGCCCATTTCCTCACTGTGGAGTTCTTTGAGTTCCTTCCATGAGTCCCCCGGAGATGTGATCATTAAATGTCTTGTGCATCTGCAGTTTGTCTTTTTTTTTTTTTTTTTTTTTTTTATTTTAAAGAGAAGAAAAAACAAAACAAATCAAAAGAAGAACAAATTTTCAAAACAACATAATAGGAGGGTAACAATGGTTAATACATTACGTATTACTATCTTTAAGTTAGTTATTCAGGATACCAGACATTAGCATTCAATTGTCCAAACATTATTGGCACAAACCTTACTCTTCAATGAACTAAGTAAAATTGGTAGTGTATCTATCTTAACCATCTTATATATATATACAATTTTTTTCCCTTTACCTTCTTTCTTTTCCCTATTCCAGGCTCTCTTTCCTTTTGACCAGTTTCTTTTTGATTCACCATGTCTATTGTACATTTTGGATCTTATTTACTCTTTCAGTTTCTCATACTAGAGAGACAATACGATGCTTACACATGTGCGTCCGGTTTATTTCACTTATGAGTATTTTCTCGAGTTGCATCCATTTACCTATAAAAGTCTCCAGTTTATCCTTCTTTATGGCTGAGTAGTACTCCATTGTATAAAAATACCACATCTTTCTTATCCATTCCTCAGTTGATGGGCATTTGGGTTGTTTCCAAGATCTGGCTATTACAAATTGTGCTGCTATAAACATGGGTGCACATATATCGCTGTGGTACGATGTTTTTAATTCTTCTGGGAAGATGCCCAGAAGGGGAATAGCTGGGTCAAATGGGACCTCCAACCCTAGTTTTCTGAGGAATCTCCACACTGACTTCCACAGTGGCTGTACCAGTCGACACTCCCACCAACAGTGAAGAAGGGTTCCTTTTTCCCCACAGCCCCTCCAGCATTTGTTATTAGTTGATTTCTTTATAGTAGCCATTCTTTCTGGGGTGAGATGGTATCTCAGTGTTGTTTTAATTTGCATCTCTCGAATGACTAGTGATGTTGCACATTTTTTTGTATATTTATTTGCCATTAGTATTTCTTCATCTGAGAAATCTGTATTCATCTCAGATGCCCATTTTTGGAGTGGGTCTTTAAATTTGGGAGGTCTGATTTTTTTGAGTTCTTTATATGTTCTCGATAGTAATCCTTTGTCTGAGGAACAGCTGGCAAACATTTTTTCCCACGTTGTGGGTTGTCTCCTCACTGTTGGTGGTTTCTCTTGCTGTGCAAAAGCTTTTTTTTTTTTTTTTTTTTGTGGGTACCGGGGGGTCGACCTCAGGACCTCGTGCGCCAACAGGCACCCGTGCCACTGAGCGATATCACTGGCCCCTTTTTCGTATGTGGGATCCGGGAGTCGAACTCGGGCCCTCGCGCTTGCAAGGCAGGCGCTTATGCCGCTGAGCCATCTCACCGGCCCGCAAAAGCTTTTTAATAAGATGAGATCCCAGTTATTGATTCTTTGGGATAGTTCCCGTGCGGTTGAGTTTTTATTCATAAAGTCTTTGCCTACACCAATGTCTCCAAGGGTTTTACCTATCCTACCTTCCAGCAGATTTAATGTTTCTGTTTTAATATTTAGATCTCTGATCCATTTTGAATTTAGTTTAGTGCATGCTGAAAGATATCAGTCTAGTTTTAATCTTCGGCATGTGCAGAGCCAGTTTTTCCAGCACCATTTATTAAAGAGGCTATCTTTCTTCCAGCGAATGTGTTTGGCACCTTTGTCAAAGATAAGGTGGCTTAGTATGTCTGGGGTTGTTTCAGCATCTTCTAATCTGTTCCATTGATCTTCAGGTCTATTTTTTTGCCAGTACCACACTGTTTTTATCACAGTAGCTTTATAGTATAATTTCAACTCAGGGATTGTGATGCCCCCTGCCTTGCGTTTGTTGCCCAGAATTGCCTTTGCTCTTCTAGGTCTCTTCTGATTCCAAATGAATTTTAGGATTGTTTTCTCTAATTCTGTGAGATATGCTGTTGGAATTTTGATTGGAATTGCATTAAATCTGTATAACAATTTTGGAAGTATGGCCATTTTCACTATATTGGTTCTTCCTATCCAGGAGCAAGGGATATCTTTCCATTTTCTGATATCCTCTTCAATCTCCTTTTTCAGAGTACTGTAGTTTTCAGTATAGAGGTCTTTTACATCCTTTGTGAGGTTGATTCCTAGGTATTTCATTTTTTTGGATGTTATTGTAAAAGGTATTGTTTCCCTAATTTCTCTTTCAGTAAGTTTGTTATTTGTGTACAGGAAGGCTATTGACTTTTGAGTATTGACTTTGTATCCAGCTACACTACTGAATTTGCTTATTAAATCTAGCAGTTTTTTAGTGGAGTTTTTGGGGTCTTCTGTGTAGAGTATCATGTCATCTGCAAATAATGATAATTTAACTTCTTCCTTTCCAATCATTATTCCTTTTATTTCTTTCTCTTGTCTAATTGCTCTGGCTAAAGTTTCCAGAACTATGTTGAATAAGAGTGGGGACAGTGGACATCCTTGTCTTGTTCCTGATTTTAGAGGGAAGGCTTTCAGTTTTTGGCCATTTAGTATAATATTGGCTGTTGGTTTGTCATAGATAGCTTTTACCAGATTGAGATAAAGACCCTCTATTCCAATTTTCTGTAGGGTTTTTATCATGAAAAGGTGCTGGACTTTGTCAAAAGCTTTTTCTGCATCTATTGAGATGATCATGTGATTTTTGTCTTTGGTTCTGTTAATATGGTGTACTACATTTATTGATTTACGTATGTTGAACCATCCCTGCATCCCTGGGATGAATCCAACTTGGTCATGGTGTATAATCTTCTTGATGATTTGTTGGATTCTGTTTGCCAGTATCTTATTAAGGATTTTTGCATCTATGTTCATTAGGGAGATTGGCCTGTAGTTCTCTTTCTTAGTTGGGTCCTTCTCTGGTTTTGGTATCAGGGTAATGCTTGCTTCCAGGAATGAATTTGGGAGTATTGCTTCCCTTTCAATTTCATTGAAAAGTTTGAGAAGTAGGGGCGTTAGGTCTTCTCTAAATTTCTTGTAGAATTCGGCAGTTAATCCATCAGGGCCTGGGCTTTTCTTTGTTGGGAGGTTTTTAATTACATCTTCAATTTCATTGGTTGATATTGGTTTATTTAGGATTTTTAAATCTTCTTGATTCAGCTTTGGTAATTCATATGAATCTAGGAATCTGTCCATTTCTTCTGCATTTTCCATCTTAGTAGAATATAAATTTTCAAAATAGGTATAGATGATCTTCTGGATTTCTGCAGGGTCTGTCGTGATATCACCCTTTTCATTTTCAATTGCATGGATTTGAGTGTTTTCTTTTTTTAATAAGGTTGGATAAGGGTTTGTCAATCTTATTTATTCTTTCAAAGAACCAACTTTTTGCTTCATTGATTCTTTGTATTGTTTTTTTAGTCTCCAATACGTTAATTTCTGCTCTGATCTTTATAATTTCCTCCCTTGTATGGGCTTTTGGCTTAACCTGCTCTTCTTTTTCTAGAAGCTCGAGGTTCACCCTTAAGTTGTTTATTTGCGCTTGCTCTATTTTCCTGATATAAGTATTTAATGCTATAAATTTCCCTCTTAGGACTGCTTTCATTGTATCCCATAAGTTCCGGTATGTTGTACTGTCATTATCATTCAGTTGTAGAAAGTGTCTAATTTCTTCTTTAATTTCATCTGTGACCCATTGGTTGTTCAGGAGAGTGCTGTTTAATTTCCATGTGTTTAGGGAATTTTTGTGAGATCTTTTGCCATTGATTTCCAATTTCATTGCACTATGGTCTGATAATATGCATGGGATAATTTCAATTCCTTTGCATTTACTTAAGCAGGTTTTATGAGCTAGTATGTGGTCTATTTTGGAGAACGTCCCATGTGCAGCTGAGAAGTATGTGTATTCTGATGTTGTGGGATGGAACACTCTGTAGACATCTACTAAGTCCTTTTGTTCAAAAGTTTGGTTCAGTTCTACTATTTCATTATTGATTTTCTGTCCAGTTGATCTATCTTTTTGTGACAGTGGAGTATTGAGATCTCCCAATATAATTGTATTAGTGCTTATTTGATTTTTCATGTCCTTTAGTACTTGTTTTATATAGCTGGGTGCATTGGTATTTGACGCATATATATTTATGATCGTTATCTCTTCCTCTTGGATTGTTCCCTTTACAAGGATGTAATGACCGTCTTTATCTCTCTGAATCCTTCTTGGCTTGAAGTTCACTTTGTCTGCAAAAAGAATAGCTACCCCTGCTTTTTTCTGGGTTCCTGTGGCATGGAGTATTGTTTTCCATCCTTTGACTTTCAGTCTATGAATTTCTTTCTGAATTAAATGTGTTTCTTGTATACAGCATATTGTTGGATCTTGCTTCTTGATCCATTTTGCCAGTCTATGCCTTTTGATTGGTGAATTGAGACCGTTAACATTGATGGTTAAAACTGATATGTATTGACTTATACTTGTCATGATATCTTCCTGTTGTTGGTTCCCACTCTTTGTTTTTCCCCTTTCCTGCTATTTAATTATCTGCCCTGCCTGGTGGATTCCTTCTGTTGGGGTTCCTATCTCTTTCTAGAATGTCCTTCAGAACATTTTGGAGTGCTGGTTTGGTGGTCATAAATTTTCTCAGATGTTCTTTGTCATGAAAGTATTTTATTTCTCCATCAATTTTGAAAGATAGTTTTGCAGGGTACATCAATCTGGGTTGAAAATTATTTTCCTTTAGAGCTTGAAATACATCATTCCAAGCTCTTCTTGAATTGAGGGTTTGTGCTGAAAAGTCAGCTGTGATTCTGATGGGTTTTCCTTTATAGGTGATTTGTCTCTTCTCCCTAACAGCTTTTAAGATTCTGCCCTTCTGTTGAATTTCTGGGATCTTGACTATAATATGTCTGGCTGAAGTTTTTTTTTGATCATGTCTAGTTGGTGTTCTAAAAGCTTCACTTATAGGGGCGTCAAATTCCTTTTCTCTTCCAGGAAAGTTCTCCCTGATTATGTCTTTGAACAAGGTTTTAATGTCATTGATGCTATCTCCTGCTTTTTCATTTATTCCAAGTATTCTTAAGTTGTTTATCTTTGAGTCATCTAGCACCTGCTGAATTGATTTTTCATGGTCCCTTGCTGTTTTTAAGAATTCTTCCTTTTCATGATCACTAATTGCAAGCCTGTCTTCTATATCTGAGATCCTGTCCTCGCATTGGCTTAATCTGCTACAAATACTTTCAATGGAATTTTTGTTCTCTTGGATATCTGCTTGAATCTGCCTTATGGATTCCATTTCTTTCCTATGCTGAGCATTCATGGTTTCTATAGTTTTCTTAAGCTCATCTATTTTTTTGTCTGTATCAGATATAGTGTCCTTAAGCATGGTCTTCAATGTGGACATTATCTCTGCAGTTATCTGTGAGATTATTTCTGTTTTAATTTTTTCCAGAGCCTCATTCAGTTGCTTTGTTGTTACCATTTCAGATAGGCCAGGTGGGTGGCTTTCGGATTGTCCCACCTCGTTGCCCCCTAGGTTTGCCTTTGGTGAATTGGATGTGTGGGGTTGCATCTTGTTTAAGTGTCGTCTCATTTTTTCTTTCTTTAATTCCTGGGGTGATGTTTGCAAATTACCTATGGTAGGTTACTTTATTGCTAGTGTTTAAGATCTTTAGAAGATGACTACTTCTCTGCAGTATCTTCCAAGTGGAGCTTGCTTTTGGGTTTTGAGCTTTCTGCCAGATCCTACCTCTTCAATTCGTTGGGTATGCGAAGTTGCTACCTTTTTGGCCCAGTCCTTGATTCTTTGGTACTGTGCCACTGTATTTTCTGTGTCCCTTAGTCAATCTCAATCACGAAATATCAGGAAGGAAAGATGTTTAGAACAATTATTTCACATTTGGCTATAATGTTAACTAAAGCATCAAACAGCCTAGAAAATGACAGACTGAGCTAACCAGTTATTTACCACTTTTAGCTGTATAGAGTTGCGGTTATATAACAAAATCTAAAACACACCAGAAAAATTATATGCAGTATACAAGTCCTATGTATGCCAATTTTTCCCTGAGGAGTTTAAATTTAAAATGAGTTAAGGAGGAAATAGAGTGTTGGAAGAATAGGAAGGAATTAGATGTAAGGTTAGAGGACCAAGAGGGATCCCACTAAAATTGGGACACTGGTGCAGAGGACTGGTGGTAAAAAGATAAGGAAGGGATAAAAGGAAGAACAGATCACAACCACAATCACAAAGAAGTTAGAGGCGCTGTTTACACTCATATAAAAAACCAGAGAGAATAATGAAGGAAAGAGCAAATACACATACAGAAACAAAAACGAAGATAAAAACAATAAAACAGACAAAACAAAAATAAAACCCCACCAAAAAAAAAAAAAAAAAAAAAAAAAACCCTTCGCCAGAACAAAAAACAAATGAGTGAGAAAAAAAAAAAAAAAAAAAAAAAAAAAAAATATATATATATATATATATATATATATAAATAAATAAATAAAAAGAATCAGTTCCAGGTGTTGACTATGCTGTAGGCAGGCACCGTGTGGTGACAGAGTCCTGTTCCGTGCAGGTCCGTCCCAGTAAGCCAGGAGCGGCCCCCTGGCGGGGCGGTGAGCAGAGGCGCGTACTTTCAGGCAGAGACCAGTCCAGCTCGCCTCCACTCTCAGTGCCCTTTCACTAACCCTGGGCCTGAGAGGCGCAGCGCACTGTCCAGAGCGCGGGTTCCCTGCACTGGTTTCCCGCCGCTCTGACTTTCACCACGCCCCTCACAATGGCGCCGGGCCAGTCGCTCTCTGGCGCAGGACAGGTGTGGCTGAGAGACCAGTCTCGTTCACCTGCCGTCCTCAGTGCACCTCCGCGGGTCTGAGAGGCACCGCGCTGCCCTGTCCGGAGCACGAGTTCCCAGAGCTGTTTTCGCTCCACTCTGATTTTCGCCGCACCCCCCACAATGGCGCCCAGCCAGTCGCTCTCTGTCGCGGGACAGCTGTGCTTGAGAGACACTCACTCACTGCCGGCCCGCGTCTTCTCCGCCGCTCCCCCGCCTCGCCGCTGTCTCAGGATCCTCCGTGGGGGCTCCCTGGGCGCCAGCTGTCACTGTGTGTCCGTAGAATTTGGCTTCTGTCGCGCTGCGATTCCTGGGATGGTAGAAGGTGCACGCGCGCGCGGTCTGCTCCTTCTTCTTTGTTGGAAATCACCCGTCACTGGTGCCGGGGGTCCCAGATTGCGCTTCAGAACTTTTCTGGGTTCCAGGGAGGCATCTCCTCCCCCCTCCTGCGCTTTCCCGGTCGCTATATTCCCGTATTCCAACGGTAACTTTTAGAGAGAGTTTCGCTGCCTGCTTCTTACTCATCCGCCATCTTTTTTCCTGCAGTTTGTCTTTTGCTCTTTCATAGAGCAAAGTTTCTAATTTAGAAGAAAATTCAATTAATTGATTTTCCCCTTTATGTGTTGGGCTTCTGGTGTCCAGTTGAAAAACTCTGCCCAGCCCAAGGTCCCAAAGATTTCCTGCAATTTTAAACCTTATCCTTCACATGTCAACCTGTGGTCCATTTTTTTAAAAGGTAGGAAACGTAGATAGAGGTTCCTATTTCTGACTTTCAATGTCCAATCATTCTGGCATCATTTGCTGAAAATACTATTCTCCCTCGACTGAATTATTTTTGCACCTTTGCAAAAATTCAAGTTGGCTAGGCTTGGGGTATGTCCATTTTGGGTTCTGTGTTCTATTAGTCTGTGTTTCTGTCCCCGACCAACACTACAGTCTTGATGGTGGCAGCTCTATAGCAAGCCTTAAATATTTTAGTCTGTTTTTCATGACCATAACTAAGTATCTGGAGCAGGCTAGCTTTGTACCAAGGTTTATTTTGGAGGATGAAATGCAGACAGTGCAGTCAGCTTTGGAGAACTCAGTCCCCCCGCCACCTCCTACGATGGCAGGAGTGAGGTTGCACATAGGGGAGAGGTTACCCCTTGAACAGGAGCCAGAGAAGCCAGGGTCCCACTCGCCAACATCCCCAAATGACCTAGGACCTCCCTCCAAGTACCACCATCCCCCTATAGTGCCACCCCAGGGACTGAGCCTCCAACACATGTACCCTTGGGGGGATACACTTAAATTGTATCCTAACCACTTTTTATTCCTCTTTTTCAAAACTGTATCAGCTACTCTCATTCCTTTGCCTTTCCATACAAATTTTAGAATTTGGAAGCTTCCCTGCAGCTTTAAAAAAAAAAATTCCTGGCATTTTAATAGCAATTCCATTATATTGTACCTGTATGCCCACCATTAGGTAGAATAGACATCTTTCAGTTCCTCACAAATACAGTGCCTATCTGCTGGTTTTGAGCACGCAAACATATACATTTTGTTAAATTTACACCATGTATTCCAGTTGTTAAAGCAATTGTAAATGCTGCAGTAGCTTAAAATGCACGTCTACACCAGTGTCCTCAGCTCCTGCCAGCAGAGAATTACAGGTGGTGGTTCTGTAACTGAGCTCACGCATTAGTTTCACCAGTGTTTGGTCCTTTCCTTAGAATTGTCTGTGCATCATGTCACTTGCAGCTGCACACAGCTCACTAAATTTCTAGTCTGCAAGGCTTTTCTTTTTTCCTGCTTATTTTTAAAATACCCCTCTTATATGTAAGGCATTGTCTATTGCTTCTTCGCTCTCATATTCCCCTCTAGTTTGGCCTTCATTTCTAAAATGACTTTGTACTTTTACTTCTAATTCTTTCCTGCATTCTGTCACCTCCTGTCTGGACTTGCTCTAACCTGCTGCCTGTTGTTCCATGCCGGTCACTGTCCTCCTAATGTTGGTCAGCTTGTCCAACCAACAGGGTTTCTGTCCTGTTTGGAGGTGCCCGCACTGCTTCTAGGCATTGGGCCCCACTCCTTAATCCCTGGTTGGGATCTTTTTTTTTTTTTTTTTGGTACCAGGTATCGAACTCACAACCTCGCACTTGCCAAGCAAGCACCGTGCCACTGAGCTATATCCCTGGCATGGGATCTGAATGTGACATTTTTGCTCTGTTCCTGAATGATGCAGGTTTCAGGGAAGTCTCTGACTTCCTGCACTTCCCTCTCTTCCTCTTGCTTGTGTTCCTGAAGCCAAATGGGCACACAGGTATAAGGGGGTCCTGAGGTGAGGCCCTGGCAGGAGGAAGACAGCCTGAGCAAACCCACCTTCCCTGGCTCCAAGCTGGATGGCGGAGAAGCCACCTACCCCAGAGTCCAGGGCCACACCACTGTCCCCTAGATCCTCTAAAGGAATTGCTCGGGAATGGGGGAGATTTCTGGGAGGCCAACCCCCAAGCAGCAGCCCACAGGCCTAACGACCCACACCCATGTGTAGCCCCTTCTCCTTCGTGGGGGGCTGGCCAGTGACTGGTTGGCTGTCCTGCCAACACTAGGCTACGCGGTACACCAACTTCATCTTGCTGGTACTCACTTTGCTCACTCTGATGAAGCTGCCACTTGGAGGGCCACCTAACAAGGGACAGAAGCCCACAGCCACAAGACTGAGATTCGAGGTGGATCCTCCAAAACCTGTGTGCAGCTCCAAGAGCCCAAGCCAGAGGGCCCCATTGCGCCATGCCAGACTTCCAACCCACAGAAACTGAGATGATAAATAAATTCTTGTGGGCCACTGCGTTTTGAGGTCATTGGTTACACAGCAGCAGACAACTAGCACAGGCTCAAACCAGCTGCCCACATTGAGGATAGGCCTTAGAAACACAAATCCTGCCTTCTTCCACCAGAAACTCTCTCCACATCACATCCAGGCCACTGGGGAACGGTGCACTATGTGCCATCAGGCTGGGTGACCAGGCCACTCCCTGTGCAGACCTGGCCACCTCTCAGCTTCCATGAAGTAGCCGGGACACCCCCAGCAGATTCTGCAGTGCTGGGCACCTGCTGCTGTCATTCCTGCCTGGAAACCACCCGTCTCACCCATTGGCAGGACCAGTGACAAGGAGCGGGATTGCAAGATGTACTGAAGGTGGCCTCGGTGATGATGGCATTAACAGATCAACATTCTTCTCCTATCCAGTCCCTGGAGGCTTCCTCAGAAAGCAGGCACCACTGTGCCCATTTCACAGATGCAGGGGTGAAGAAACAAGACCAGGACAGGGTGGCAGGTAACATCACACTGCAAGGTCCCCACTATGGGATTGGTCAGGTGATGGGCACTTGGGTACCACAGAGTCAGCCTGTGATGGAACCTTAGACGTGGAGTCCTGAAAAGCAGCACTCCTATACTTAGAAGTAGAAAACTTTCCGAAAACTTAGTATTACAGGCTTAGGTCTAAAGTTTGCACATTAAAACACAAAGAACACTGCAAAAACAAAACCCACTGGGCATGTGGGTGCACGCCTGTAATCCCAGGACTCAGGAGGCTGAGGCAGTGAATTGCTGCAAGTTTGAGGCCAGCCTGGGCTACAAAGTGAGTTCAAGGCCAGCCTAAACTCCAGAGCGAAACTCTATCTCAAAAAGACACACACACACGAAAAAAAAAAACCCTCAAGATTTTTAAACGTAAAATTACATGCACACCGTGCCAAGCCAGTTCAAAGTAGAAAACCAACAAGCCAAGCTGCAAGGTACTTCAGTCTGCTGAGTGCTACATCATAACTTTACCTAGACTTTTTAAATAGTTGAAAAAGGGGAAAAAAAAAAAAAAACACCCTGAAGCCTATATACTACACAAAGAACTGCTCCCCAAGGTGTCTGGGCTCCCAGTCAGGCAGAGGGTGATGGCTCACCTGAGAGACTCAGGTGCCATCTTCCTACACAGGTATGGGAGTCAGCGACTTTGCAGAATTGCTGAAAAAGTGACAGATCCCGCCAGGAGTCAAAGACAAGATCAGCTTCACAATACAATGGGGACGTGGACGCAGGATGACAACCCTGATAATCTGACCTCCTCCCTGTGTGGCAAGTGGGATGTGCCTGAGATGGGGTCGAGATAGCCATCGGCCTGGGATGGTGAAGAATTAATCATGCTGGATCACCTTCATGTAGTTCTGACACCTCCTGGTTCAATGTATAAGGGTCAAGAACAAAGAAACTGGATCTTACCCTATTGGTTATTTGTAACACTCAAGAAGAAAATACCAGGTTATGTAGACAGCATTGATTTATTTCCTTCGTGCTTAAGATCACACTAAGAATATAAATGTGAAGCAGAAGCTAGGAGCCCAGGTCACACCCCTTGCTTGAGGCCTCACTGGCTGCCCATCCCACTGACAGCAGAGCTGAAGTGCCCCCAGTTCCCCACAACCTGATGTCATCCATCACCTTACCTGCCTTGCCCTCCTTTAAGGCATGATGGTACAACACCTATAATCCTAGCACTCAGGAGGCTGAAGCAGGATCTCTGCAAGCAAAGCCAGCCTGGGCTATGTAGTAGCTCAAGGCCAGCCTGAGCTACATAGCAAGACCCTGTCTCAAAAAAGACTGTTTGGGGCCAGTGAGATGGCTCAGCGGCATAAGCGCCTGCCTTGCAAGCGCGAGGGCCCAAGTTCGACTCCCGGAACCCACATACGATAAAAGGGGCCGGTGATATCGCTCAGCGGCACGGGTGCCTGTTGGCGCGCGAGGTCCTGAGGTCGACCCCCCGGTACCCACAAAAAAAAAAAAAAAAGACTGTTTGTAATCCCAGCACTCGGGAGGCAGGATTGCTTCGAGTTTGAGGCCAGCCTAGGCTACAAAGTGAGTTCAAGGCCAGCCTGAACTGCATAGTGAAACCCTGTCTCAAAAAGACCCCCCCCCAAAAAAAGACTGTTATAGTCCACCCCCTGGACACAATTTACTCCAAAATGTAAGCTACCCACTCAACCCCTGCTGAGGCCTCCAAGTGTCATCAGACTGCAGCATCAGCCTGGGTCCAGGGTGTCCTAGAAACCAGCTCCTACCCCAGGCTCCTCAGCTGTGCATGAGGACAGCACCTAGGACAAGCGCCTCTCTGTGAACAACTATCTGACAACTCACCTGACCTGCAACATCCAGCAGGGGACACATGCTTCTGGGTAGCTGGTCCACAGCCAGCTGGCAGTCCAGCCAGCACACATCATGTGGTCAGTCCCCACTCTGCTGGTGATTCTCCAGGCCTCTGACTGGTTCTGGCCACCCTCAGAACTATCCTTTTTAATGGTCGCCTTTTGTGCAGCTGAGGTTTTCCCAGGCTTCCTCCTGCCGGTATCTGTAGGGTCCTGAGGCCTCTCTTCACATCCACTACCTTTCCATCCCACCTGCAGTGTTTCTGCCAATGTCACTTTTCTGAAAGCTCTGCCAGACTCCTGCGAATCTTAACAGTGGTTCAACTGTTTAGACTGAAGCTCCATCCACAAGTCTCTTCAAAACAAGTCCCTGTCACAGGCTCACAAGCTTCCAGGCAGCCTTTTTTTTCCTTTTGGAGACAGGGTCTCACTATGTAGTTCAGGCTGGCCTTGAACTCCCAGCAATCCTGCCAATCCTCCTGCCTCAGCCTCCAAGTGCTGTAATTAGAGTGCTATAATTACAGGCATGAAACACCACACCCAGACCCTTTTGTTTATAGAGTCTTCAACTTTGAAAGGTCTTAACAAGAGACTCAATAGCCACACCCTCAACTTCAGTGTGGGTCTTTCCGGATTGGAGCTTTGCTTGGCAGTCACCTATGGAACTATGGCCTTGTTGCCATCAGGGGAGGCTGAGAACATCCTGACCCCTCTGTACTTCGTCTTACGCTCCTTCCCTTAGCTGACCAGTGCCCACAATCCAGCACAAGCAACAGGAACCAGGAGCCTATCAGTGCCCAGCCTAGAGCACTCTGTAGCTGATCAACCAGCCATAAGGCATGTGCTGGAGGCAAAGTGTCCCAAACCTCATCACAACAGCAGCTTAGTCCATTCTCCCCAGCCTGAAGCTCCCCCCACAACTTCCTCACAACTCCTCAGGCTTTCAGCAACCACACCCAAGTCCTCCCAGCTTCTCCCACACTTCATGATTCTGCACACTGCCCAGAGCCTCCACTGGCACTACCCTCCCAGGGTTGACAGGAAGCCTGGCTCAAACGCCACCTTAGTATGCATCACCAATGACACTTTATAGTGGCAACTCCTCACATGCCCTACACCTTGCTCTTCTTTCACCCTTTAATGCAACCCTGAAGGTACCATCCCACCAGGGCACCATGCAGCCTGTGCAGCCTGCCTACTGACACTGTCCCCTGCTGTGCCTCAAGTGTCTGCAGACTGTCCTGATACAATCCCTAAGGGCCTGGAAAATGGATTTTTTAAAAGTGCACAAGAAGGCATTCTGTCCTTTGCAAACTCCTTGAACCAAGCTGCCAGAGCCCACCTCTGCATCACTTCCAAGGGAGTGTCCTGCAGCATGTGACCGTGGGGTTTGGGCTGACAGCCATGTCTGGGTCAGGGGTGCCAGGGTCCAGCGAGGGGCAGGATGCACTCAGAACCTAAGCTGCCAGGCACATGCTGACATGGAAGGTTCTGCACTGATGCATGGCCACAATCCCCCACCAGAGATCCACACCTGTCACCAAGTGGGCTGGGCAGGAACTTAAGGCCCAAAGTGGTGGGGCTCTGCTGCCACTCCCCAGCAGTGGCTCCATCCTCTCACCAGGTGAGCACCGCAAGTCGAGGAGACAGAGCACTGTTCCGGGGTAATGAGCCAACCTGGCACGGTTATCAATCAGTTAAAGAAGGTTCCTTTCTTTTTATTTTTGCAATACCATTTCATACAAAAGCGATAGAAACACAAGTCTTAAGTTTACAACTGAATATCTGAACAGAGAATCTGTACATGTTATCATTTACAGCAATTTTACACAGTAAATTAACTGCCTGTAAAAAAAAAAAAAAAGTTCTGAATATGCATTCCCTTAACTCTCAGGGCACCATAGGTTAAGATCCCAACTAGGGCTATTTACAAGTACCAAACTGAAACTGTATAACTTACAAAAACCTGTTAACAGACCAGTTCAACATCTTTGACTTTCAGAGTTCTGTATGAGAAACAAAACTTAGTTTGACATAGCTGATAAAAGACCGGAAAGTAAGTTTCGAAAAAGTCACCCAAGGCATCTGCCTCTGAGAATACTGTCAGATACTTGTAGAGAAAGCTAACTCTACATTGGTCCCGTGAATCCGCAGTCAGATCACAACCCACCGGACAAGCAGTAACTGATAGTTAAAGCACAATGGTCCGTCTAATTTGGAGCAAGGAGCTCGGTGCACATTAACCAACTAAGTTTGTTTTAAGATTGTTTCATGTTCATGGGCCGGTGAGATGGCTCAGCGGCGTAAGCGCCTGCCTTGCAAGCGCGAGGGCCCGAGTTCGACTCCCGGATCCCACATACGGAAAAGGGGCCGGTGATATCGCTCAGCGGCACGGGTGCCTGTTGGCGCGCGAGGTCCTGAGGTCGACCCCCCGGTACCCACAAAAAAAAAAAAAAAAGATTGTTTCATGTTCAATCTTCCTCAGATTAAGGTCCACTTACAATTTAAAACATGCAGAATACACACTGTACAAATAAGGCAAGAATAACAACTCATCATGAGATAAGGGAATTATTAACAGAGACACCATCCAGGTAGAAGTGCATACCGCATGCGTTGCACCTGGCTGGCCTTCCCAGGGCCAAGTGGAGGCAACTTTCTCTCAGTGGCCGCCAGGTGGCAGTTAGCTCATGGCTGAGAAGTCTCTCAGGGGTTCAGTCAAACAAGCTTCCAAATCGAATTCATCTTCCACTTGGCAGTCCATGTGTCTAACTTTGGTAGGCGTGCCAGAGTACACATCCTACAAGACAAAAGCACAGGTCACATCGACACCAGAGACACTAAGCACAAGCAGGCTTGCTCATCAGCGGCACAAGAGTGTGAGCTACAGTGAGGGCCACACAAATGCAGGACACTCTCAAAAGACTTCAAAGTAATTAGCTAATTAAAGCTCCTGGACGATGGATGTCAAACTTTAACTAAAAGCTTCAAATTCCTATGCACTACACTACCTGCTCACCCCCACTGTGAATTCCAAGCTAAGTGACCCCTTAGCATCTGGGCCACAGCTGCCTCCATGACAAGGAGCTACCATGAAGACCTGGCACCAGCTATCACCCCACCGTGACTTGGGAGGACAGTCTGCCCCACTGGCAGAGCACCCACCCAGCAGTCATGGAGCTGCACTCGCCCCAAGTCCAGTGCAGCCGGCACTGAAGATGACCCCTTCCGAGCCCGGCTCATCCTGCACCCACAGCTTCTGGAATCCTGTGAAACAACACACCTCAAGGTGGTCGATGAAGTTAGGACTAGAATGGAGTTTAATAATGATACTGCAAGAGGACGGATACTATAAAGACACCAAGTGCAGATGTATGCACATTCTGTAAGAGTAGAAAGAACTATGAAGGGCTAGATCAAACTGAAGGGTGGCCAACTTAGGGTAGGAAGTAACAGTGTTTAAAATGATGTCTCCACAGGCCGGTGAGATGGCTCAGGGGCATAAGCGCCTGCCTGGCAAGCATGAGGTCCTGAGTTCGACTCCCAGTACCCACATACGAAAAAGGGGCCGGTGATATCGCTCAGCAGCACGGGCGCCTGCTGGCACACAAGGTCCTGAGTTTGACCCCCGGTACCCACAAAAATAAATAAATAAATAAATAAATAAATAAATAAATAAATAAATAAATAAAAATAAATAAAATGATGTCTCCAGATTACCTTAATGAACATATTTTCCAACACATACCCCCTACTAGCAAGTGAACCCAGAACCTGGGACATGCTAGACAAGCACCCTCCCACTAAACTATATCCCAGCCCCTTGGCTGTAAATGCAACATCAGCAATACACACCCCATTACTGTATTCTTCCCCAAAGTATTCAATTTGACCTAAGCCTTAAGGAGATAACCCAACAACTCAAAAGTGACATTCTGCTTAAAAAAACAGCTTAAACTTCAAAGAAATGAGTCAAGGACATACAGAAAAGGCAGAGAGCCTCTTCTAGATTAAAGCAAATTAAAGAGCTAGAGTAATAAATGTGATACATGAAATGTTTAGATCAAAAGAGAAATGCTAAAATTATTGGGTCAGGCATAGTGGTGAATGCCTGTAATGCCAACACTTGGGAAGCCGAGGCAGGAGAATCTCAAGTCCAAGGCCAGCCTTGGCAAAGTGCAGAAACCCTGTCTCAAATGGAGATGTAGCTCAAATGGTAGAATGCCCTTGTGTTTAATCCCTAGTACGCCCCCCAACCTGCATATATAGACAGTTTACTTACTAACAGTAGTATTTTATCAAGGTCCATTTCCTGCATGTGGTGATTATATTGTGGTTAGCCCAAGAGAATATCCTTAATCTTTGGAGACAGAGTGGTAGTACTTAGCAGCCAAGCTCCATTGCCACTTTCAAGAGGTTACGGAGTATACGCAGATGGAGAAATTCCCAGTCACAGGACAGTGCTTTTCTAGGCACTTCCTCAGGCCAGCCTTTTCCCCTCCCCTCCACACATGCAGCCCTGAGAGGCTGCCTGAACCTCCCCAAGCTCTCCTCCCAGCCTGGCTCCCTGTTCCCAACTTGCACAGCACCCTTCCCTTCACTTCCCGAAGGACAGCTCAGCCGCGCCTAACCTGATGCTGCACGTGGCCTGTCCTAGTGTTTCCTCAACTGGACCCAGGGTTGCACTTTAAAAAATTATGAAAGCCGCTCTCTGTAATAAATACGCACAAAACTGGGCTCAGTTCAGAATCTTTAAAAATTCACCTACAGTTAAACATCCTCTTTAAACTCATCTTGACAATTTCTCCACGTCACTAAATAGACTTCGAAACCATGACCTAAGGTACAGTCCTTAAGAGCTACACATCATTTCCCAGTTGTCAACAAGTAAGGACAGGTACTAGGCCCCAAGGGGACACAGGTGGAGGGAGGAAAAGGCAACTGTACCTTTGTATGTTCGAATGTCACACAGGGACTTAACGGCTTACAACAAATGCTTAGGTTTTTAATCTTTCACCTGATTTTTCATTTAAGATGGTGGGGGTGGGGAACACACAACTTTAAAAACCAGCAAATGCAAAGAAACTACACACACAAAGCATCTCAGTAACATTCAGCAGGTGACTCCTACACTACAAAGTCACCAACACAAACAGCCTACAGGTGAGTGCCAGTGGCAACACACAGGTAGGTATGTGCTGCACTCAAAGGGAATGGCCCTTTATCATCAAAACAAATGGACTCTATCAGAAGCCTGCGGTCAGAACTCAATCTTACGATGAACCTACCATTCCAATGATGAGAACTATGGTAAATGCTCCCTTTCCCATAATATCAGAATCCAACTTTCGCTCCAACTTCTGCCTCAGCGCATACTGACAATTCACCTCCGACACCGAGGCTGAAAGAACCGAACAAAGCACTTACGGAGTTATCCTGTGAGCTCGCCCGGGACTCAGAGCTGCTTCCTATGGATTCAGTTTCCATTTCCCCCAGGTCCACAGGGTGTCTGCAAAGGAAACCCAACAGGCAAGTCAGCCTCTGGCTCAACAGAGCAGGAAGCCTGGGCCACAGTGGCTCCTCAGCCCTGCATGCTAAGAGCAAATTCCACTCGCATCCTGCTCAGCAGTGTGCGGGTACTCACCATGCTCCCCAAGTGCCCCAAAGGCTCCATTTCACGTCCCACCCTTTTTCCAGACTCAACCTCTCCCCAATCCATCCAGCACAAAAAGCACAAAGAAAGAGACTACAAGTCAAAGATCTGCCCGACTCAAGTGTATCAGCACCTTCCATTCTCTCTCCTTTTCATTATCCACGTTTGAGCAGTGACTGCAGTCCGCCTGGGGAGCTGCGACATGGCTGTAACAGCTTCTTTCTCTTTGCTTCCCCTTCACTGCTCCTCCCTCCCCCTCCCAATTCTTAGTCTCATTCCCACTTGCTAAAGACCTACCTCCCTGTTTCCTATTATTTTCTATTTTGCTCTTTATTTGTAATTTGGGTTTCTGGGCAAAGGATATAGCTCAGCGGCACAAGCACCTGCCTGACAAGTGCAAGGTCTTGAGTTCGATTCCCAGTACCAAAAAAAAATGATAATTTGGGTTTCTCATATAAGAGAAACCATGCAATATTTAAGCTTGTGTGTCCAATTTAACACTGTCAAGGTACATTCATTTTCCTACAAATGAGTGAAATTTATCCTTTACTGCAAAGTAGTACTCCACTGTGCAGAAACAGCATATTTTACCCATATGCTGATGGACATAAAGGCCACTTCCAAGATTTATCTAGTAGGAATTGAGCTGCTATAAACATGAGCATGCATGTATCACTAATGTCTTTAACTCTTTCTGAAGGTACTCAGAAAGGAAATAGCTGGGTTGAATGGAATTTATATCTTCAGGTTTTTTTGGTTTTTTGAAACAGGGTCTTGCTGTATAGTTTAGGCTGCCCCTGAACTCACCATGTAGCCCAGGCTTGCAGTAATCCTGCCTCAGCCTCCCGAGTGCTGGGATCACAGGCATGCACCACCATGCCAGGCAATTTTTGTGGCTTTTTTTGTTTGTTTTTTTTTTTTTGTCATTTTCAATTTTTTTAAGGAATAGCCATACTGATTTGCGCAGTGGCTGCACAGTTTACAGTCCCACCAACAATGTAGGAGAGCTCCTCCCTCCTCTGCAGCTTTAGTGGCATTTGTTATTACTTAGCTATTCTTTCTAGATGACAATGAAATCCATGTTAAGTTTTAAGGTGTTTGCAGGAAAGCACAAGATTACCCTAGCACAGGCCACTCACACTGGCAAAGTAGCTACAACATTAACCAAACCTTGAGATCAGCATTAGTATTGAGATTAGAAAGCACACACCAAGTTCAACAGTCCAAGCACAAAAGGGCATTTTTCTAATGGCAAGAGACGCTGAACATTTTTTCATGTACCTATTCGCCATCTGTAGTCCTGAGAAGTGTCTATTCATTTCATGTACTCATTTTTTTATTAGGTCTTTATTTTGGGGAGGTCTAACTTTTAGAGTTCTTTAAAAATTCTAGATACTAGTCCTGTCTGAGTAGAATCTGCCACGCTCCATGCCCTTGCAATCATTTATCCCCACCCACAATCACCCTTGCAAATGGCTGTAGTGCAGGGGACCGTAAGTGCCTTCTGCCTGCTAGCCAAGCACTCAATCTCTGAGCTGGCCCTCTTTATTTAGGGCAGCATCTTACTAGTTTCGCAGGCTGGCCTTAATTAAGCTTGTGATCCTCCTGCCTCAGCCTCTCTAATGCCAGGGACTGCAGGTGTACACCATCATGCCTCCCTAATAAGCCCAAATTGTACGGGGAAAACACTGCAAGAAAACATCATGTGTGATCCCTAACTTTTCCAATTTCCCACTCATGAGAATGGGATGGTGGTGTCACACTGAGAAAAAGTTGTGACATCTCTGAGGTAAGATTTGCAGAGCCATATTAAAAATAATTTTGAGCCAGGTGTGGTGGTGCATGCCTATAATCCCAGAACTTGGCAGGCTGAAGCAGGATGACCGCTGAGAGTTCAAGGCCAGCCTGTGCTACATAGTGAAACCCTGTCTCGAAAAACAAACAAGGGCCAGGGATATAACTCAGCGGCACAATGCCTGCCTGGCATGCACAAGGTCATGAGTTTGATTCCCGGTACCAAAGAAAAACAAAAAAAAAAAACAAAAAAATCATTTTAAACATGCCAGTTTGATCTAAATTTCTCAGCATAGAGAAGACACTCAAATATTTGTCGTATGAATAAATGTTTTTCTGAGGAAGGCAGAAGCTCAGGACCAGAGGGCAGCTGGCAGAATATCAAAGGGAGCAAGCACGACACCATCCTTGCCGCATTCTTGCTGAACAGATTCTGAACATGCAGCAAAAACTCAGGTCTGGGACATTTTCAACTAAGCACAAGTTAAAAAACCAACAGAAGGGCCGGTGAGATGGCTCAGCAACATAAGCGCCTGCCTGGCAAACGGGAGGGCCCCGAGATTGACTCCCGGAACCCACATACGAAAAAAGGGCCGGTGATATCGCTCAGCGGCACGGGCGCCTCCTGGCGCACGAGGTCCTGAGGTCGACCCCCGGTACCCACAAAAAAAAAAAAAAAAAAAAAAAAAAACCAACAGGAGAAAGATAAGTTTCCCTCAATTAAAGCAAGAATTAGCTAGCTGTGGTGGCGCACACCTGAGGCAGAAGGATCACAAGTTCAAAGACAGCCTGGGCAACTTAGATTTTGTCTCAGAATAAAATTTAAAAAGAACAGTGGCACAGGTCCGTGGTAAGTAGAGCACTTGCCTAGCAAGCATGAGGTTGTACATCCAACCCCCCAGTACCACACACACTCACAAACCAAATAAAACAAAGCCACATGTAGTCCTAGACTTCTGGATAATCCCAATGCACAACTGTCTCAGCCCATGTCAAGCAGCGAAACTGAGAAATGTGAATGCAAGAAAGACATACATTTCTTGCAAATCACATCCTTCTTCAGCCGGAGGGTCCCAAAAATGCAGTGCCACCTTCCAGAGCTTGATCTGCTGGTCCCAGGACCGACGACTGTACTTCTTAAATTTGTTGGGAGTCTTGGGGTGGATGCCAGGTTGTCGAAGATGTCTGCAGGAAGACAGCACGATTACCCTCACACAGGCAACTCACATCTGCAGTCACTATATGATTAAGCAAGCCTTGAGATTAACACGTAACAAATTAGAAATCAATTGAGATTCTACAAATAAGCAAAGTAACATGTAACAAAAGCACAACTGGTGGTAGACACCTATAATCCCACCACTGGGGAGGCTAAGGCAGGAAGACTGCATCAAGTTCAAGGCCAGCCTGGGCCACAAAGCAAGTCCCTATCTCAAGGGGGGGAAAAAAAGGAACGGGGATATAGCTCAGTGGTATAGTGCCTGCCTGGCAAGCACGAGCTCCTGCGTTCAATTCCCAGTACCAAAAAAAAAACCCCACCAACAAGGGGCACTATTTCTTTGAGTCTTACTATTCCTTGCAGTCTGTGTTCCTGAAAAGTAAACTGGAATCTCAGTCCTACCAAGAGGTCCAAGAAAACTCAAGTTTTTTTTTTGTTTTTTTTTGGGGGTTTTTTGGCATCCTTGAGGGTCTGTATGCTGTTCAGAGAAAACAGTGAGATGTCAATTTTTTATTAAATTTTTATAACCTCTAACTTGAATTTCATTTTTTCCCATTGTGTAATTTAGTACCTATATTTAAAAGGCCACCATGAGTCCTGACAATGAAATTCTACCTAACATTTGAAATTACAAAAATAATTTGTTGGGTTTTTTTTTTTTTTTTTTTTATACGCGGGTACCGGGAGTCAAACTCAGGACCTCGCGCTTGCCAGGCAGGCGCTTATGCCGCTGAGCTATATCACTGGCCCTAATTTGTTGTTTTTGAGACAGGATCTCACTATACAGTTCAGGCTGCCTTGAACTCATGGCAATCCTCCTGCCTAGCCTCCCAAGTCCTGGGATCACAGGCATGCACCACTACACAAGGCTCGAAAATGATTACTCTCTAATCCTATGTCCCAGGGTTTTCAGACGCCAATCTACTGATTTGCACACAAGCTCCTGGTAGTCACTAACAGCCCACAGTACATGGGTCTAATCCATTGGTGGTGAACCCACAGCTCGCATGCCACAGCAGCCTGTTTGTATCACTGAAACCTCTAAAAGGTTCGCCAGCACTGTATTCCCAAATTCAATGGCTGATTCAGGCCATGCCAATGAGACAGGACTACCTGGGGACTTCTTTAATATAGCGATCATAGGCAATGGTGTTCTTCCCATAGTTGATCTGCTTCTGTCTTCTCATGAGGACACTTTCATCTGTCTCCACATCGGCAGGCACTGCACATGTAGACTCCTTTGAATCAGAACTGAAAAAATGAAAGATGAAAAGAACATACCTCAAAATTAAGATCACCAGGCCGGTGAGATGGCTCAGCGGCGTAAGCGCCTGCCTGGCAAGCGCAAGGTCCTGAGTTCGACTCCCGGTACCCACATAAAGGAAAAAAAAGGGCCGGTGATATCGCTCAGCAGCACAAGTGCTTGCTGGCAAATGCGAGGTCCTGAGTTTGACTCCCGGTACCCACATTTAAAAAAAAAAAAAAAGGAAGATCACCAAGTAAAATTAAGATCACCATGTAAGATGTAACAAGAAAATGCTCATTCAACCTCTGGATCCCAATTCTATTACTCCCAGGACAATCTAGAATCTTTGTACATATGGGATTCTAGTACACAGCAAATGCAATTATTTCAAATCAGTGAAGAACAGATTAATCAGTAAGCACTATTAGGACAACCAGCATTTCTCAGTTGCAATTTTTTTCATTCACAAATTTACAAAGAAAAGTTCAGTCAGACACGGTGGTGCACGCCTATAATCCCAGCACTCAGGAGGCTGAGGCAGGAGGATCGCCACAAGTTGGAAGCCAGCCTGGACTAAGTAGTGAGTTGAAAGCCATCCTGAACTCCATAGCGAGACCCTACCTCAAAAAAAAAATTTATTTGACACGTACCTTCCTGACGAAGATTTTCTCTCTCTTCCAAAGTCATTTATGAGAAGTTTTCTTTTATACCTAAAAACAATATTGCCAGTTTTACAAAGGTATGAAAAATAATAACTAATAAATCTAGAGCTAGCAGCTACAAGGAATGAAACTTTCCTAAGCAGTGGGGTTTGGGCCAAGGGTGCATTACTTTTATTACTTTTTTGGTACTTGGATTGAACCCAGGAATGCTCTACTACTGAATTACACCTGCCAGGCCTTTTTTTGAGACAGAGTCTCACTAAGTTGTCCAGAGTTGGCCTCAGACTTGAATGTCTTCTGCCTCAGCCTTGTTAGTAGTTGGGATCAGAAGTGTAAACAGAGGGCCGGTGAGATGGCTCAGTGGCTTAAGCGCCTGCCCGGCAAGCGCGAGGGCCCGAGTTCGACTCCCGGAACCCACATACGAAAAAGGGGCCAGTGATACCGCTCAGCGGCACGGGCGCCTGCTGGCGCGCGAGGTCCTGAGGTCGACCCCCCGGTACCCACAGGAAAAAAAAAAAAAAAAAAAAAAGAAGTGTAAACAGGGCCAGTGATATCGCTTAGCAGCATGAACACCTGCCTGGTAAGTGCGAGGTCCTGAGTTCGACTCCTGGTACCCGCATATTAAAAAAAAAAAGTGTAAACAACTGTGCCCACCATTTCTTTTATCTTTTCTTTTCTGAGATAACCTCCTGAGTGCTGGGATTACAGGTAATTACAAGCATGAGCCACCACACAGGGCTATCACTTTTCACTTTCAACCTCCCTCAGTTACATCATTTCATAAGATACAATTCATCTGCCAAGATGTACAACCTCTTAAAGTAACCAGTTGAGAAAACTGCCTCCATACCCTCAGGCACACCATCCTATCATGTAAAGGATCCCTAGGCCAAAAGAAATCCCGAGTAGTGTAAATTAGTCAGGTCTAAATTTCACTGGCAATAAGAGGACAGGACAGGCAGGCAAGGCTGGCCTGCATATTTAGGACATACTTCCTCAGCAGAATATACCAGGATCCAGTCAGGTCTGCTAGGCACTCGTCAGCTAAACTTCCCTTGGTTTAACATACAGTAAACTTCAACTAATTATGAACCATGCTTTAATTCAAGCCATTCAGCTGGCTTTGGATGGCACACATCCAAGAAGAGAAAGGAGCAAAAAACATGGTACCATAAACAAACAGAAATTGGGCCAGTGAGATGGCTCAGCGGCATAAGCGCCTGCCTGGCAAGCGCAAGGGCCCGAGTTCGATTCCCGGTACCCACATATGAAAAAAGGGCCAGTGATATCGCTCAGTGGCATGGGCGCCTGCTGGTGCGCGAGGTCCTGAGATCGACCCCTGGTACCCACAAAAAAAAAAAAATTAAGTAATGGTTAAAGATGCACCCTCCAAATGGTAATGACTAAAGAAAAAGCTGTTCACAACTGTAAGGGATGGAAGTCCCCCGCATAGGGACCCTTCCCTGCACCCTGCTACCTGAGCTGCATTACTCAGCCACGTGTCACTCAAAGCACATTTTGTGCATGGTAGGTCACGAATGGCTGGAAAAGGTTCCTGACCAATGGGAGAGGAGGTGCAGCTCAGTACTGTAGTAGAGGCTATGCCTGAGACTTGGGTTCAATCCCCAGCACCAAAAAAAAAAAAAAAAAAAAAAAAAAAATTGTACATATATATATATATATATATATATATATATAAGATGGTTAAGATAGATACACTACCATTTTTACTTAGTTCATTGAAGAGTAAGGTTTGTGCCAATAATGTTTGGACAATTGAATGCTAATGTCTGGTGTCCTGAATAACTAACTTAAAGATAGTAATACGTAATGTATTAACCGTTGTTACCCTCCTATTATGTTGGTTTGAAAATTTGTTCTTCTTTTGATTTGTTTTGTTTTTTCTTCTCTTTTTTTTTTTTTTTTTAATTTTTTTTTTATTTTATTTTAAAGAGAATGCGCCCCCACAGGGCAATGGCAATTCCCAGCACAACTGCACCTACTCCCAATCTTGAAAGGATTGTTGCTAACCAGGTATCTTCACACCAGGGAAAAGATCTGGAGGACTTCTTTCAGTATGGCTAGTATCCACCCTGCACAGGCCAGAGAGCCCTGAGAATATGCATTTCCAACAAGTTCCCAAGATAGTCCAATACCATTGGTCTAAGGACCAGATTTTTGAGAACCATTGTTCTAAGACATATGTTGAATTAAATATGTAACTAAAAAAACACACACATGCCTGTAAGCCCAGCACTCAGGACACTGAGGCAGGAGGATCGCCACAAGTTCGAGGCCAGCCTGGGCTACATAGTGAGTTCAAAGCCAGCCTGGACTACAGAACAAGAGCCTGTCTCAACAAACAAAACAAAAAATCCAAAGCAGTCCAAAATGTGTACCTTGCAATTTCTCTGCTAACTCTGGTCCTCATTTCGTCTTCTTCAACTGCACTTGCCCAGTCTGAGCATCTAGATAGGGGCTTATGCGCTTCAGGTGTGGTGAAGCTGAAATAAAATGGAAATGCACGTCAAACTGTGAAAGGACTTTCAGTTTCCCTTCCAATAGGTCAGGATGTAGTCAGAGGCTGTTGGGCAGAATGCCAAAAAAAACAAGCTTTGCAAGTGAAGCCAATGTCAAAGAAAATCTCTGCTCCATAACTTACTAGTTCGGTTTGGACAATTCTCTTCAAGCTTTCCTGGACTTCATCAGACAACTTCTTCCTACCCACTGTGTGAGCGCTGGCTAAATCATGGGGACACAGTCCACTGAGGAAGAGGCAGACAAGGTCTACTTTTTAGACGCCTATGCTTCAGAACGTGCACCACAATTAAAATGTATACATATCAAAAAAAAAAATATATATATATGTATACATATCCCTGAGTCCTTGCTGCTTAGATGGGACTGTATAGTCAAAAAGCACACCTACATTGGGTTATTTTGTTTTTGTTTTCTTGTGGTGCTGGGGATCGAACCCAGGGCCTTGTGAATGCAATGCAAGACTCCACCACTAAGCCACATCCCCAGCCCTGAATTATACCTAATCTAGGAACTCAATTTTATCTCAAAGTCCAGAAAATTGGCAACTTGAAAACTCAAGGATTAGTGCCAAAAATTCTAGCTGTAACTACTCCGTTATTTATAGATTAGATATAGACTTACATTTCTCTTTTTCCTCCCCATTTTTCTCCTATTGGCCCCTTGTGGTACAACAAAACTAGATACTAGCAGGGCATGGTACTGCACACCTATAACCCCAGCTACTTGGGAGGCTAAGGCAGGAGGATCACAAAGTTTGAGCCTGGCCTGGGCAACTTAGTGAGACCCATCTCTAAATAATTTTAAAAGGAGGAAGATATAGCTCAGGAATGAAGCATTTCCCTAGCATATATGAGACCCTAGGCTCACTCCCTAATACTGGAAAATAAACAAATATTCTTTTTGAAAATTGGACACTGATTTCAACTATAAAAACAAAAAGCAATCTTATATATCCTAGCTGCAAAACAAACACTATGTCTAAAATTTTGAAAATGCAATTTAAATAACAAATGAATCTTTTAACGAATCACTTCTCTTATAATCATAACACAGAGGGCCGGTGAGATAGCTCAGCAGCATAAGCGCCTGCCTGGCAAGCGCGAGGGCCTGAGTTCGACTCCCAGAACCCACATACGAAAAATGGGCCGGTGATATCGCTCAGCAGCACGGGCGCCTGCTGGCGCACAAGGTCCTGAGGTCGACCCCCGGTACCCACAAAAAAAAAAAAATAATAATAATAATCATAACACAGAAAAATAATTACATTGGATTTCTAAAAGTAAATTTCCAAGGGCTAGGGATATAGCTCAGCAGCAAAGTGCCTGCCTGGCAAACTTGAGGTCATGAGTTCAACTTCTGGTACCAATAAATAAATAAATAAATAAATTTCCAGATTTTAAAAATTGAAGTCAGGCATGGTGGTTCACCTGTAATCCTCGGAGATGCTGAGGCAGGAGGATCTCAAGTTCAAGCCCAGCCTGTGCAACTTAGAATCCTGTCTCAAAATATACATATGTGGGCTGAGGATGTGGCTCAGCGGTAGAGCTCTTACCCTGCACGCATATCAAAAAAAATCCCCAGCACCACCACCAAAAAAAATTTGTGTACATATACACATATGTACATATATAAAAATAAAAATGGGGGCCGGGGATATAGCTCAGCAGCACAGCGCCTGCCTGGCAAGTGTGAGGTCATGAGTTCAATCCCCAGTACCAAAAATAAATAAATAAATAAATAAATAATAAAAATGGTTGGAAAGGTCTGAAATCAAATTCAGCAACTAACAAAGTTAAACAATAATTCTGTCACAGATACAGAATGATAGCAAATGGAGGTATGCCCAGGACTGGATTGGACTTCCATCATCCCCACTAGCACATGAGGAAAAACAGGCCTCAATCTCCCAGCCAAGTCAGATATCTAAACTACAAGGAACAGGTTTAAAGAGTGTGTACACTGCAGTACCTTCTGTGACGGTAAAGTCCATTTCTCAAATTACGCAAATTATATTTACAATCTACTCTACGTGACAACCCTGCTTTCACACACTGAGCTAACTTCTTTCCACAGGGACCACTTCCCCTCCACCCATCACATCCAGCATAGAGATACAGATGTACTTGTTGGGTGCCTGCAGGCAGCTCTACAAAGCACACTGGGCAAGTAGGGAGGCCGCGGAGAGCCGCATTCCTGACATTTTCGAGGAAGGAGGCTGTACCACCCACCTGTGAACTACAGGCTGCGGTTCAGACACCAGTACCTTCAAAGAAATTGCGAAGAATTTACATTTGATCTTCAGCTAAAGGAGACTAAGATATAATTCAGAGATTGATCTCCAAATTTTTGTTGTTTAATCTGACCTTGAGCTTCTTGCCTCAGGCTGGGGGGGGCCGCAGGTTACAAATTTGTGCCACCAGCCTTCCACACAAGATCTGCTTGATTTAATTTGCAACTAGCCTAGGACTGCCCTAGGGGATGCCCTAGGCCCTCCCCTACATTCAGTCAGTACCACGTCTTTACTATAAATACCACTGGTGTGTGGTATGAGACTAACTAGAGACTCCCACTGACCCCTCCCACTTGAGGTTTGCTGGGCTCCCACCCTCTCCAACTGGGAGAATGGTTCCTAATCACAAGCCCAAAAACTTCAGTCATCCAGACTCCTTTCCTCCACCCTTATCCATCAGCACAGTCCTATAGGGCCTGCCCTCAAGTGTCCTGAACCACACGTTTCCCACCACCTTAGCTGCCCCATCTGACCAAGTTACTATGTCCTTTTGAGTTTAACAAATACCAGGTGTCCTTATTATCGACTCTCAAGGAGACCAAACATGTCCCCACGCCAAAGGCCTAGATACAAAGGATCACTTCCTTCACCCCTCCACGCCCGGTCACAAGCTCTCCTGAAACCTCTCCCCTGAACTGCCCACATTGCTAGCAGTTTCTCCTTCACATTCCAGGCCCCTCTGAATTACCCCTTTACTTTCCTGTCCCACTCTCACCTGCTACCTTGTCCGACAGGCATCCTGACCTTCCCGCCACACTGCCTAACCAGAAAAACTCAACGGAGGAAACACAGCAACAGAGGCTCTCGCACAGAGCAGCCTGGAAGGCATCATGAGGCAAAGATGAGCGAGCTCAAGCTCTGCCTTGCTTTCTGACTCTCACTTAGCACCTTTGCGGTTCTAACGTAATACTTACCTTCTCAAAGATGGATTTAAAAAAAAAAAAAAAAAAACTAGGTGCGTTGAAGATTTTTAAAAGAAGTTCACTGGAAGCCTCTGGTACTCTTCTGCAACCTAATAAACCTAACTGACCTGCTCCGGTTGAAACCAGTTCTGCTGCCATCTATCCCTGGAAAGATACTCTCCAGACCCGGAGCACTGACAAAAGACCCCGCATCCTCTGAGTCACCGAACGGCACCTTCTGAGAGCACAACACGGATGCCCGCCCCCCCCCCCGCCCGCCCGGCTACCTCACCTCTCAGGCCTGCGATCGACGCGGCGCTCGTCCTCCTCCGGCTTCCTGCGCCTCCCGTCGGCTCTACGCTTACGCCCAAGGCTCCATCGCGCGGGGGATGGCGGGCTGCGGGCGCGCGGTCGGGTCCGGTCGGACGGGGCCGAAGACCCGCCCCCGGGCCCCCCCGCACCTCAGGAACCGTCCCCGCCCACCCAGTACGGCCTCCCCCGGGCCCCCGGATCTCAGGAACCATCCCCGCACGCTCCGCACGACCGGCCCTGGGTCCCCCCGCCGCGCACGGCCCGCTCACCTGGCGTATCCGGGTGGGCTTCGCGGCCGAAAGGCCATGGCGGACGACTGAGGGGTAGCGGTGGTGGACAGGAGCTAAGGCCCTCGACGCCGACGCCGCCTCTGCGCGCGGCCCGCCCGCAACCGCCCTTATGTGCGCTAGGCCCCGCCCCTCAACGCTCCCGCGCGCGGGGCCGGACGAAACCACTAGGCCCGTACCGGCGGGGAGGAAACCCGCTCGGGTGCACGCGCCTCGCGGTAGGACGGGGCTTGGACCGAAGTCCAGAGACCGTGGGGAACCGCGAGACATCGCCGCCGAAGGCTGCCTCCCGGGAAAGCGGGACGACGGTGCCAGCTTCACTGAGGAAAACCCGAGGAACTATCGGCCCCCGCAGGCTTGCAAGCGGCCGGCGCCGCGGTTGTCCGAGAGCTGATTGGTCGCGACTTCGCGGGCGGAGGGGTATTGGCGGGAGATTCGGCCGCGCGCGCTATGGACGCCCGGAAAGGGAGGGGCAACAGACCCTTCTATTGGTCCATCTGAGCGGGCGTGTCCATCATTGATCCGCCCATCGTAGGCGCGCCTCTGATTAGCCGGAGCACAGGGGCGTGTCTCCGCGCCGATCGGAACCCGGAAGGCAGGTCTCCGGGCTCTGATTGGCTCCTCCCACACTGCGGGGCCGCTGGACTGGGGCCCTTGGCTTGTGGCTTTTTTGTGTTGTTTCGTTTTCGCGGTATTGGGGATTGAACGCACGGCCTTCTCACTGAGCTTCATCCCCAGCCTTTTTTGAGACAGGGTATCGCTGAATTGCCCAAGATAGGTTCAAATTAGGAATCGTCTTGCTTCAGCCTGGACCCTGGAATTACAGGCGTGCACCACCACCACCACGCCTGGAAGGCATAAGGAGGCAAAGATGAGCGAGCTCAAGCTCTGCCTTGCTTTCTGACTCTCACTTAGCACCTTTGTGATTTTAATAGAACACTTATCTTCTCAAAGATGGATAAAATAAAAAACTAGGTGTGTTGGAGGTTTTTAAGTTCACTGGAAACCTCTGGTACTCTTCTGCAGCCTAACAAACAACTGACCTGCTCCGGTTGGTCCGTCGCTTTAAACCATTAAAAGCTTTGGAGTAATCTCTGAGGCAGCCAAAAAATGGCCAGTACACTGGTGTCCACAGTCGCACACCTGCCACCACTGATCTGCCCCTACCACGGTCCTTACGCTCAACGGGCTCAGTACTCTTAGTTCAGGGACTCGGTTCACGCGCTGCGTGAAGTTGTGATTGAATCCCAGGCTTGGGACCCCGGACTACCTCGAATCTTGTCCCCGGTGGCCCTGGCCCCAAGGCCGGAACCAACTCCCGCAGGGAGTACTGCGGGTTCCGGCGCCCTGCTGGGCCCGCTGCGCAAGGATGAGGCTGAGGATGTCCCAGCTGGAACAGCAGTGGGGACGAGGAGGTCGGGAGCCTGAGCCAGGCCGGGAGGGCTAGGCTTTGGCACTTGCTGTCCTTGGGTCAACCTGGGTGCGTCCCCTGCCCCTTTCCAACTCCACAAGGCATCCCACGGAGGGCCTTCCCGGCACAGCGCATTCCCACCTGCTTTCCCTCTGGACAAAACGCTGTGGCATCACTGTTTCTATCCCATCTTTCCCAATACCCCCAACCATTGCCCCAAACGTTGCAAACGCTTTAATGTCAGGTGAAGCAAAAAGTACACCACTTAGGTGCAATCTTTTATTAAATACTGTACTTAGCTACATTTTTATTTACAAAACTAATTTAACTTACAGGAAAACTAACCCCAATCCACCTGGCCCCTCCTAGGCAGTCCCCAAGAAACTGCTGACTCCAGAGCTCCCGCAGCAGTGCCCAAGCATCCCCACCCCATAGAACCTCTCTTGCTCTGCTCCGAGCTTGCCTAGGGCCAGGTGCAGCTAGGAGTCAGGCAGGCTGGGCTCACCTGACCTGCAGCAGAGTCTGGCTTCCAGTCGGGACCAGTGTGAGGCCCCTCCAGCAGCCTTACCTATGTCAGAGCTGTGCCTGGGGTCTCCCACCTACACCATGTGGAGCTGGCAGCATGCCCATCAGAGGCTTGATCACTGGGTACACCCTCTCCTGAGTTAGGCAGACCCAGGCCTGGGGCCTGGCTCTACACTGTCCCAGAAGACATGGTTCTAGGTGTTGCCGTGGCACCCAGGGCCTTAGCCCTGCAACACCCTCACCCTCTGAGGCTTTGGCCTTCTGTGTGGCCTGTGGGAGCAGGAAAAGGCACCAGGAGCACAGTGAGGACCTCCAGGCACTAGACAGGTCCCATGAAAGTTCAATAACCACGTGGCCTGTCCCCAGGTTGTCACACCTGCTTCCTGATCCAGGAGTGGCCCTTCAATTTCCTGCAGCCACCAGGAAGCCCTGGGCTGCACCATCACACAGGAGCAGCACCCTATTCTCCCCTCTACTGCCAGGCTCCACCCCAGGTCCTCCTAGCAGTCTCTGTGTACCAGTAAGTGGCCAGGCTGAGACAGGGCTGGAGAGCAGGCTGGGTCAGATGTGGGTCTGGCTTATAACTGAGAACAGGTATGCTCCATAAAGTTAAGGCAGAGTGAGCAGGTGAAGGCCCTTCAGTCAGACCGGAAGTTTTGGGCCCTGGAGAGATCAATGTGGAACACCTGCCCCACCCAGAGGCAAGTGGGCACAAAAGAAGGTGCTGAATGCCCTGGGAAGAGGGATGCAGGTAGTGCATTTGGCATTAAGCCTTTGGCAGGGGCCCAGAGCACTGGCTGCTCCTGAAAGCAGCTGGCTGGGGACAGAGCCAGGCTCAGACCCCAGAGGCCCCACCAACACCCGCAGTGACATTCAGCGCACAGTGCACACATCCAGGATGCAGAAGTGCGCCCGGCAGGTGGGGCAGGGCACACGGCTGGCGAGCCAGGTGTCAGGACGCTGGGGGTCCTGGCGGCTGGCGAACCACTTGCCCATGCAGGTAAGACACCACATGGGGCGGCAGTAGCACTGCTGGCACTCCCCTGTGGCCGGCTCCTGGCAGGTCTTCACCAGCTTCACACTGGCTCGAGTCTGCATGCAGCCTATGCAGGGCTCCAGCTCCTGCAGGGGGCACAAGAGTCACAAGAGTCCAGCAATATGGGCCCAGGGGAGCCCACCCCACCCCTCAGATCTGGCCCCACCTGGCTGCTGGGCACTGAGTAAGCCGGGTTGACCTCCACCAGGGAGGCAAATGTCTCCAGGAACAGGTCGCCCAGGCTCTGGTGGATGACCACGTTGGCTGCGCTACGGATGGGGGCCTGGAGCTTCTCGCACAGCTCGCCATACTCTGTAGAGTTCAGCCTGCGGGAGGTGTAGCCTGTGGGCCCTTGACGTGGGGCCCTGGAGAGGTGCCCAGAGCAGTGGCCAGCAAAGATGCCCACAGATCCCATGGTCACCCACCCTGAGAGACAGAGCTCGGAGCTAAGGTGTCACTTAATCGCAACCCCAAGCTGTCCTGGACCATGTCCTAGGAAGCCGCAGGGACAGCTCAGAGAGAGCAGGAGGGATGGCATGTGTGGAAGCTGAGGCAGTGGGGCCCCAAGGGAGGGTGTCACACAGGCCCCAGAGGGGCATGAAGGCCACCAAGTGCTTACCAGATGTAGAAGGGCTGCACAGCAGGGCTGATGCTGGCCACGTGGATGGTGAGCAGCTGCACAGGCAGGTTTGAGTCTGGCGAGAGCTCATGCTGCCTAGACTCTGTTACAGTCAGGTGCACATCCTGCTGCTGGGCCACGTGCACACGGTACGTGGTCACCTTCATCACCCATGTGTCTGTCACAATCACACGAGCACCTGGTGCCCCAGTAGCAAACTTGTCAATACGCCGGAACTCAGTGTTGATGGATGAGGCAACAGCCCGCCAGCCTGACTGCGGGAGGGCGTAGAAGGCCAGGGTGCGGGCCAGCGGGTGATGGGCCCACCGGTCCCAAGACCAGTAATAGATCAGAGTGCAGGCAGCAGAGGGGAGCATCACAGCCAGCACGAGGAAGAGCTGCCAGGCCTCTGAGGCCTGGCTGGGAAAATAGAGCTGCTTTTCTGAGGCTGCAAAACACATGCCCACGTAGTAGCCTGCAAAGAAGAAGGCGCCTCAGGGTGGATCGGGACTGCTAGGGGCCATCCACCCTCTGTAGTGGCCATCTCTGGGCTAGGAGAAGGAAAAGGCCACTTCCTCTCTTGTCACTTACTCTAGGCCTGGCCCTCTGCCCTGTTTACCTCCCAGGGCAGGGGGCCTCACCACCCCTGTACCTTCATAGCAGGCCTGGCTCAGCCAGTGACCACAGACAGCATTGGTACCATTATGTTAGGGGAAAACATTTTCAACTTAGTTTTATACAACACATAAACATTGGGGAAAAAAAAACCCAGAAGCCTAAAATTGTAAAATAAAAGCACTTATAATGACCTGATGTCACCTTATACAGAGCTGCACCCTGGCCTGCTTCAGGATCCTGTAGGTCAGGGCATATAAGGGACAACTTGAATGTCAAAATGACTGATAGAGCAGATGGTGAAGGACTGCATGGACAGGCTGCAGCTTGCAAAATATGATAGTAAATGCTTGTTTCTGGCCAAATCACTACATATTAAAAGAACTTGTCCTGCTGCAATAAGTAACTAATATGTCTATAAAACTTTCCAGTTTTCAAAAATCAAAAACAGAAGATGGGGCTGGTGAGATAGCTCAGCGGCATAAGCGCCTGCCTGGCAAGCGCGAGGTCCTGAGTTCGACTCCCAGTACCCGCATAAATGAAAAAAAGGGCCGGTGATATCACTCAGCGGCACAAGGGCTTGCTGGCAAGCGCAAGGTCCTGAGTTCGACTCCCAGCACCCACATTAAAAAAAAAAAAAAAAAAAAAACAAGAGGGTGAGACATTGAGACAATAAGACTGGCTCTGCTATCAGCTCTGGCATCCTGGTACGGCGTGTGCTTCCCAAGTTTGGGTTTCCCATTTGTGCAATGGGGAGCCCGCGGCAAGGGTGCCTCCATCCCGTATCTGCTTCACGCCAACACTTCTGTCTCCACAGAACTGTAGATGTGACAAGCCACCTGTCATCCATCCTCCCAATCACAACCTTTTCTGCCTGTCTTCCAGAGGCCTCCCACCTGGCTCTCCACTCTAGCTACTGTTATGTCCCAACACAGCAGTCCACCCTCCAGCCAGCTCACAGAGCCACCTCCCTGAGGCTCCCTTAGCGCCTGGGATACCGCCCAGTACTGCCCTGGACAGCCCCTGAGAGTCCTGGCCTGGCACTGAGGCCAGGACTGTCCATCCCACTTGCTCTCCCCACCCCCACCTCCCAGGCCCCAGGGCAACGCTGCCCTCTCATTCCCCCACACACAGCATCCACAGTGCACCCCAGTGTTCGGAAGGCTCAGGACTCGAGCCGCTGGGCCGGAGCGTTTCTTCTCCTTGCAAGCCTGGTAAAAAGCAAATACGCCGATGCTTCTGCCCGCTCAGCCTGGGTTTGCGCTGGGGTCACGCTCCCCCGGGTGGCCCGGCCGCCTTTCCCACCCGCACTAACGACTTCAGGGCCCCGTCCCAGCAGGGGAGCTGGCCGCAGCCCCCTCCTGGTGCTCCGGGGCCAGCAGCCAGCACCGTGCCTCAGTCACCCCGGGTGTCGGACCACGACTGGCTCGGCGCCGACCCCGGGCCTACACTGGAGGCTCACCGAGCGGCAGCAGTGAGTGGCACAGCAGTGTGGCGGCCGTGCGGCGCAGGTGGTAGAGCACGAAGGCGGCGTCCTCGCTGCCCAGCCAGCCAGACAGTAGGTTCTGCACCGTGAGCCCGGCCGAGTGGAATTCGTTGGGCGTAAATACGAAGCATATGGCGAAGACCAGGTAGGCCAGCGTAAAGGTCACCTCCGGGCTGTCCATCGCGCCGCCGCCCCCAGAGCAGGTAAGAAACCGACACGTCCTGTTCGGGGAGGTCGGCGGGTTGTGGTCATTGCACTCGCCGTTGTCTTTGGTACCAGCGTCGCCACCAGGCCTCCCGCGGGGCACCCTGGGAGACCGAGCTGGCGAGCAGCCCGCGGGACACGCTGGGAAATCCAGTCGCCTCTGCCAGGCCGCCCGCAGGGCCCTCTGGGAGACCGAGTCTCCTCCCGGGCAGCCCGCGGGGCACTCTGGGAGGATTCTCAGGGCCCCTCCACGGTGGGCTGCCGCGACCGTCCCCGCGAAGGTGCAAGCTTCATGTCACAAGCAACCCTGTAGGAGGCGCTAAACTTTATTTCATTTCACAGCTGAGACAACTTGGGCCCTAGTAAGCGTGTCCCTGGCCCCGGCTACAACGCACAGCACATTCGCGTCCGCGGCAGAGCCCGAAACTCCTGGGGCGATGGCGGGCTCCGCAACCGCTACCCACCCACGAGCAGCCTCGTACAGCCGGGAGAGCCCGCTGCTCCCAATTTGCTCTCGGCCCCGGAAGCGGAACCGTTGGTGCGTGAGAAGGCGGGGAAATCTGTACAACACGGCCTTCTATTGGTCGCGGGCTCCCTGCTGTACCGCCCCCGGCCGCGAACTGATTGGCCGCGCGGCGCCAACCGTCGGTATTTGAATTCTCGGGCGCGGCGGGTGCCGTCGCGAACTGGAAAGGCGGGTCGGCTTTCTTCGGCTTGGTCTACCTGCGCGGCGCGCTTCCTTCCTCGTGGCGGGCGGCAGCACGGGCCCACAGCCCGGCAGCGGCGGGCAGGTAGGCGGCGGCCGCTGGGAGCCCACAGGGCGCGGGAGCGGCTGAGGTCCCAAGCCGCGAGGCTGTCGACCCCCGCTAGGCTGCATCCCTGGAAGGCCCTGGGGAGCCCGCCCGAGCCGCGCCGCCGAGTCGGGGCCTCCTCCGGGCCTCCTCCGGGCGGGGGCTCGGAGTGGCCCTGCCCTCCTTGCGCCGGCCTGGCCGCGCCCTGCGCCGCAGGGTTCTCGGCTCCAGCAGCTTCCCTGCTCTCTGCCGCTCCTCGCAAAGCCCAGGACTCTTCGTCTGTCCCGTCTCAGTTCCACTCCATTTCTTTTTGCGTCTCCCTACTCGGGTTTTGCCACCGTCCCAGGGACACTTTCTTGTTTGCTGGTCCTTTGTCACCCTCAGTCCTCCTGACAGGCCTGGCCCCAGCCTCGGACCCGGTGACTTCTCTTGGAAACGCTTTCTTCTGTTTCCCAGCGGGCGACCCCCTGCCGGCCAGTTTCTTTATCTTTTCCAGCACCCTCCAGCGAGTGTATGCATCAGGGTCCCTCAGGGCCCAGGCCACCGCCTCTTCTCCCTGTCAGCGCTAGCCACGAAGCAACCTCTTACTTCAGATCGCACCTGCCGGCCGACTGCAGTCCTAAGAGTTTGATCATAAACACCTGTCAATCCACCGGGCAGGATCCCTACCCAACACTACTTCTACACTGCAGAGAACATCAAAACACAAACCTGGCTTGTCTCTCTGCTCAGCCGACCCCAGGAGCCCCTATCATCAGCAAAGTCCCCATCTCAGGAGTTGGGCTCACTATTGTCCCACCTTCCTGCCACAAAGGCTTCCTCTAATCCATGTATCCTGAAGGCCTAGGCTTGTGCTCCCTACCCCTGCCTACAACCGGGCTTCTCAGCTGAAATCCTACCATTGCCAGTGACTCCTACTTTTCCACTTGGCACATGTACCATGTTCAAGCCAGGTCCAAGCTCTCCTCCCCTGACTGCAGGAGACTGCTTTCATCCCTTCCCCTCCTTTCTTTCCCTGTCCATCCATTCTTCTCCACAATGGGCTTCTCAAATCAAGTCAGCCACAACCCCTCACTGTGCTGACCCCCATTTCTGCCCTTCTGCGTGGTGGGTACAGACGGACTGAGTCCTGCTGTCCTGTTCTGTGGTCTCGGCCTCAGCTGCTCCCCGCCCCCCCCCGTGCTGGACTTGCAGAGGCCCCTGTAGAGCCCAGGTTCCTTCTGGCCCTTTCGTTCTCTTCTAGACCAAGGTTTCCTCTCTTCCAGCTTCTGCCCCACAGCAGGATGCCACAGTAGGAGTCCCTTCTCCTACTGTGGTTCTCTCTGCTCAAACTGAGCCCACTTAGCTCTAGGCCCAGGAGGTGGCAGTGCTGTCTGAAGTGGGGCAGGATTCACCCCAGGCTTTCCAGCCCCGCCTACAGGGAACACCTGTTCAGGAAGGTGACATCTCCGTACATCACTGTCACCATGGGGACGCTCCATCCATGGGTTGTGTCTGTTTAGGCAATGCAGTGTCATTGCCCTCACACTGATGCAAGTGTGTTCTACTTTTCTAGAATGAGTCTGCAGGTCTTAAATGACGAAAATGTTGCCCATGAAAAAAGTTCAGAAAACTGCAACTTCCTGTTTTCGCCACCAGCCCTTACCGGAAGAACATCTGTTCTTGGTCTGTCACAGAAGGAAAATGTACCACCCAAGAACCCGTCCAAAGCCACCAAGGTAAGAGTGGGCTCTGGTGTGTTCTCACCAGGGGCCTGCATGCCACTGCCAGCATAGTTGTGAACAGGCGCTCTGTCCTCCTCACCCCCCAACAGGTGACTTTTCAAACACCTCTGCGGGATCCACAGACACACAGGATCCTAAGTCCCCAGATGACCAGCAAACTTGAGACTCTCTTTGCTCTGGATGACAGCATCGGATTAGAAAACTCTCGCTATGCTTGGATACAGAAAGAGATGTAAGTGTTGGTACCATTTCTCTTTCTCCTGATCTCTGCTCTGGGTGCGTGCAGGGCACAGCCCATGTGTCAGTAGGAAGTTAATCGTCAGACCATTAGTAAATTTTAGTTTCATACCTCACTTCTTTGCTGTCTCCTCGCCAATGGGTCTTTGTTGCTGTAACTGATAAAACATTCTAACCTCATCTCCAGGAAGACGATCTGCAGTTTCCTTCTCTTGCATTTCCTTCTTGTCTCCCTTTGTTTGACAATGCTTCCCTTTTCCACAGTCGGTGCTTGGAGAAAGCAGATGAGACTTGTAGGCAGAGGAACTCATGCAGCCCATTGGTCAGAGCACACGTGGCCCGAGGGAAGGGTGCAGGACACTTGCCCACTATGGGAGAAGCCCCTCTGCAGACAGACACATGGGGCAGGCTGGGCTTTGCAGATGGCCAGGCCACCTACTGGGATGATGGACAGATGCTGAGGCTTTGCCAGGAAATGGTGCTTGACCTATCTGCGACCAGGGACACAGCTGTGTCCAGGACAAGGAAGGACTTCACTAGTATGATTTGGAGCTGGGTCAGAGGTGGTGGTGGTGGTCGTGGTATTGTTGTTAGTGGTGCTGGGGATGGAACCCAGGACCTCAGGCGTGTGGGCGAAACAGTGTACCACCGAGCTACATCCTTATCCTTTTTTGGGGATGAGACAGGGTCTAAGTTGCTCAGGCTGGTCTAGAACTTGTGACCTTCCTGCCTCAGCCTCCCAAGTAGCCAGGATTTACAGGTATGCACCACTGTACCTGGCTTGTGCTGATTTTTGCCGATTTAATTACTCAAAACTTTCATTCAAACAGATTTCATATGTACAGAGAAAAGCACAAGGAGCAAGAAACCACTAGTGTGTTCTTCATTTAAATTGTTACCAAGTGCAGTGACATTTGTCTGGGCCACATGCCATCTCCACCCTGCACAGTCACCTCTAACCTGAATCTGCTGCTCTTCCTGTGTGTCCTTGCTGCTTTTGAACTTCATGTTTGTACTTTGAAGCTTGATCCGATGTGATCAGAGCAAGTCATTGTCCTGTCCTAACCACTTCCAGCAGGAAGGAGGTAGAGCTGGCAGCTTTGGTGGGTCTGACCAGCTTTGAGACAAGGTAGGGTCTCGCCTCGAACCTGGGCCTCAGGGACCACCCAGCAACCACTATAGTACAAAAGGTGGAGAGGCATTGGGAAGGCAACTCTGAGAGACTTTGTGACCTTGCACTTGACCTTGGTGGCCCAGGTGTACGTGTCCCTGCCATGCTCCATTTGCATAATTCTGGTTCACTGCTAAGTGTCACTCTGGGGACAGCGAGATACCCAGGTGGTATCTCGTGGAGCTCAGGGTTTATGGGGCGGAGACCAGGGCTCGTCCTCTAGTGTGGCCATGGCGGCAGCTTGGGAGGTAGGATAACAGCTGTGACAGGCCAGCTACATGATGAGTTCCTTACACCTGGCTTTTTAACCTTGAAGTATTCAGAGTTGTAGAGAAATTACAAGAATAGGGCTGTGAGCACAGGGTCACTTCTGCCTGAGTCACTGAAGTGAGAAGTCTGGCCTCTTCCAAGGAATGGGAAAGTCAAATGACACTTGTCCATCTCCCTGCTAGCTAGACATTAGATGTGAGCCACAACTGTAGTGGCTGACTATTTGAAGGCAGATTTCTTTTTCTTTTTTGTGGTACTGGGGATTGAACCCAGGGCCTTTGCCCTGAGCCCCATCCCTAGCACTTGTTAAAATTTATTTCTATTTTGAGACAGAGTCTTGCTGAGTCACTGAGTTGCCCAGGATGGGCTCAGTCCTCCTGCCTCAGCCTCCCAGAATGGTGGGATTATAGTCGTGTGCCGCCACACCCAGCCCTGAAAGCAGGTTTCTTGACCTCAGCTTTCCTCTTCTTGGTGAAAAGCCAGACCCTCATGAGTTCTGGCCATCCTGGCCATGAAGCTCTGGTCCCAGGGTAGAGGGGACCATGGCTCCATGAGAAGACCTTCACTGGCACAGCTGGCTTTTCTGCGCTATGTCTCAGAGCCCATGTGCCCCCCAGTGCCACTAACACTGATCTGCAGGCCTGTGTTTCTTGATACCTGGGCCAGAGGGCAGGGCTGCCTGGGTGTGCTAATTTTCTCTCTGTTGCTCTTGTCTCCACGTGGACTGGAGTCTTACCTGAAAAGCTTGTGGGTTCCTTCATGTTAACTAAGTCTGTTTCTAAAAAGCCAACAGCTCACCAAGGATGTGGATACCAGGTTGCCCAATGGAATTCTCCAGAAGCCAGCTATGGCTGGTTCTGGCCTTTCTCCAGGAGACACCACCTTGGCCTCTGAAGACGACAGCTGCAGCAAGCCTAGCCTGGTACACCTGGCTGACCCAAGTGCCCCAAGTTCTCCCCAGAGCCCAGGAAGTCCTGAAAATCAGATGTCGTCTCCAGGACAACAGTCTGGCAGCACTGGCCAGGCCCTGAAGGACAGTGTTAGTTCTCACTCCTCACCTGAAAGCATGCCCCCCATTGCTGAGGTCCTCAAAGACCCTCTTGGGACAGCACCCCAACACCCAGTAGGCACTCCTACAGTCCCAGGAGGGAACCCCTCAAGCTCTGCCCCACCCCAGGCTGTTGGTGCTGGAAGCCCAGATGCAGGCGTACCCCTTGCAGACCTGACTGGCCCTCAGAACCTGGCCCTGGCCAGCCCAGGTTCCCATACAGTGGAGGCTGTTGGCCAAATAGCTGTTAATCCAAGATGCGAGCCCTTAAGGCTAGAGTTTGACTGCTCTGATGAGGCAACCAGTAAAAGGGCAACCCCACCACTGAGACGAAAGAGGCCCAAGGAGTGGCAGCCACAGGCCCCCAAGAAGGCAGAAGAGGGAGATGGGGCCAGAGGGGCAGACCAGATCCTTGCACTGGCTTCCCAGAGCTCCTACCACCTCGACTGGGACGAGCTGGATGACCCAAACTTCAGCCCCTTTGGAGGTGGCTGCACATTGGCCAGCAAAGAAGCCCAGAGCCCTGAAAGCCCTGGGGCCAGGTTGGCGCCACCTGCAGAGGCCTTGAGTCCAAACCAGTAAGTGCGGTGGGCAGGAGACCATGTTGGGTGTCGGGGCCCAGCTTAGACCCTCTGAGCAGGGGCTTTGGAACAGACAGGCTCGGAACACCCCCCCAGCTCTGCACTCCCCAGATCCAGACCTTGAGAGTGCCTCCCTAGGGCACCCCAACTGCCAGTCATTCTTGTGTACCTTCCAGCATGAGCTCTGCCTTAGGGACCCATGCAGCTACTCAGGGGAGACAGGCAGCTCGGTGCTGGGGTGCAGGGCATGCGGGGTGGCATGCAGCCTTCTGCTGCATCTCTCTCTCCAGGCAGCTGTGCGCAGCCCCAGAGGGTGACAGGCCTGAGGTGCAGACGGTGGCCAATATCCTGAACACAGAGGGCCAGGTGCAGGTGTGTATGCAAGCATGGTGTGTCCCACCCCAGTGCCAGTGTCTGTTGTGCAGAAAAGAACCTGGGCAGGATGCACTGCTCCCCTCCCCTCCCCCAGAGCCCCACTGGGGTGCTTAATGTCAGGAAGTGACACAGACCTCCCCCCAGGAGGGAACCTCGAGCTACTCAGATGCCTCAGCTCCCACATGTCGCCCGGATCATCCACTGCCGGCCCCCTCACGGCCCAGCCTGCAGCCCCTCCTGAACCTGGAGGAGGAGAGCTTCAGAGACCCTGCCGAGGGTGCGTAGCCTGGGTGTTCTCTCTCGGTCCCATGGGCACCTGTTTCCTCTTGCTTGGCTCAACTGCGTCGCTTGTAGGTGACTGTTCTACAGCCTGCTCTGTTCCCTGACTTTAAATGATACAGACACAAGCATCTCCCCCCAGGATAGGGCTTCCTGGTAGAACAGGGTGGACACCTCACTGTAGAGGGCTTCTAGGGACAGAAACAGAAGATGTGGAAAAGTAGACAAAAAGGTGGGGAAGTAGCTCAGGAGCAGAGCACTTTCCTTGATTGTAGGAAGCCCAGCACCACCGGAAAGAAAAAAGAAGCAGGTAGGAGAGGTGAGCTAGAAATGCACAGGTGAGATACGGACACAGTAAGCCACTGAGTACCCACCAGTGTCAAAGAGTTACTGTTGAAGTGCATGTAGTGAGAGCTTGTGGCCGAATTAGAGGACCTTAGTTTTGGTTGCTTAACCCACATTCTGCCAAGCATGGTGGCAAATACCCATAATCCCAGCACTCTGGGAAGCTGAGACAGGAAGATCACAGATTTGAGGCCAGCTTGGGCAACTTAGTGACAGCAAGACCCTATCTCAAAATTTAAAAAAAAAATTTTTTTTTTTTTTAAGGCTGCAGATGTAGCTCAGTGTGCAGAGCCTGGATTCAATCCCCAGTGCTGCCCCAAACCCTACAGTCATCAGGAAGACAGGCAGTAGATGGAGTGTTTCTGTGGCACTAGAATCCCAGCCTTTGCCACGTGGAGATGAGCTCGGCTGAAGCAGGCCTGCCATCCCACCTGGGCCCTGGAATCCATCACACAGGACACAGCCTTTGAGTCTGTGCCTTCTGCAGCACATCAAGTCCAGGGCCCAGCTATGCTGTGGCAGCTATCAGTGAGTCCATTTGGTTTGTGGCCCCACTTAGCTGTTGTAAGTAGTGCTGCTGTGAACACCTGGACACAAGTTTTTTGTTTTTGGTTTTTTTGGTACCGGGAATCAAACTCATGACCTCACGCTTGCCAGGCAGGCACTGTGCTGCTAAGCTATATCCCTGGCGGCACAAGTTTTTGTGTGGACGTTTTTGTTCCTCTGTGTATAGATCTGGGAGTGGAATCCCTGGATCCGTCACCATTATTAACTTTTGGAGGAACAGCCAGACTGTTTTCTGAGTGACTGCAGCATTTTACATCCCCACCAGCAGTGGGGAGGGCTGCAGTTCCTCCGCTTTCTCATCACTCTTGCCATCTCCGGTGTCATGACTCTGTCCGTCGCAGGAGGTGTGATGCAGGACCTATGGTTTTTATCTGCATTTCCTTAATGGCTGAAGAACAGGTTTTGAGCATCATTTCATGTGCTGTTAGCCACTTGTGTATCTGGACAAATACTCAACTCCTTTGCCCATTTTTTGAATCATCTTTTTAGTCCTGAGTTATACAGAGCCTCTTACCAGCTATGTGACTTGAAAACATAGTTGGCCTCCTATTGATGGGTTCCATGTCCTTGATTCAATCAACCTTGGTAAGAGGCCTTCCACCTCCCAATACTGGGGATTGAATCTTGGGCTTTTGGACTGAGCGACATCTCCAGCCACTTTTTATTTTTTATTTTGAGACAGGGTCTCAATTAGTTGCCCAGATTGAACTCAAACTTGTAATCCTCCTGCCTCAGCCTCTCAGTATAGCTGAAATTACAGGTGTGCACCATTGCACCCAACTCGGGAAACATTTTAAAACTTGTCTCTACTGAAAGAGTGAGGGTGGAGAGGAAGGGGTCACTCCCTGGGGGCACAGCAGTGGCCCCAGCATGGCTCCCCCAGTGTCACGAGCACTTTCCACACCTGCATCCTTGAAGCACTGTGATCCCACCCTGCCAGGCACTTTGGGAACTGCTGGTGTGGGGCTGTCTGGGCTTGGGCCCCAGAGAGGTGACAGTGACATGATTTGATCCCTCTCAGTTCTAGGCACTGGCGCTGAGGTGGATTATCTAGAGCAGTTCGGGACATCCTCGGTAGGTACCAGCCACTTGCGGACATGTCCCGTGAGCCACCCATGGCGCTGTCACTAGAAATGAGCCTGATACTCAACCCAGCATGTCCTATGGCACACATGCAGCCCATTCACTGTTCTGCAGCTCCTTGTCGTGGTGACACCTGCAGTCTTAGCTGACTCTCAGCTCAGGTGCCCACCTCAAGACAAGCAGGGACATGCCACACCACTAAGCAGGGGTGCCCCAGGCAGAGCTGTGGCCACCAGCTTCATACTCCAGAGAGCAGGTCACCCAAACCCCTAGAACAGCCACCCACAGGGGACAGCAGTGCAGTTGCTGACCTGCCCTGTCCTCCCAGTTTAAGGAGTCAGCCTGGAGGAAGCAGTCCTTGTACCTGAAATTCGACCCTCTCTTGAAGGACAGCCCTCAGCGGCCGGTGCCTGTGGTCCCAGTGACAAACAGGTGTGTGGGCCAGAAAGGCAGGTTCCTGCCACTAGGTATTTGAGCAATCGGACTTTTAACAGTGGGTCACGGTGACAGGTGAGTAGGAAAGGGAGCCTGGAGCCAGCCTTGGGTGGCCAAGGGATGCCTGCCTTGCTTATCCTGCATGCTGCCCACCTCCCAAGGTGGATAAAAGCTCTTGAGGGTAGACAACAGATGCTGTAGGACAGAGGTCAGCAAACCATGACCCGCAGGCCACGTTCTGCCCTGTTTGTCAGTAAAATTTGTTGGCCCACAATCACAGCAGCTTCTTCACAAACCAACTGGGCACCCACAGTCCAGGGAAGAACAGAGCAGTGACAGAGGCTGTTTTGGCCTTCAAATCCAAACACATTTAGCACCTGACATTTGTGGAGAACCCCAGGCTGAGCCCTACTCTGGGACAGACCAAACAGTGTACCAGGCACTGTAGTACAGGCCTGTAGTCCCAGCACTCAGGAGGTTAAGGCAGGAGGATCATGAATTCAAGGCCAGCCTGAGCTACACAGTTCAAGATTGTCTTGAACTACATAGTGAGACCCTGTTTTTGAAAAAAAAAAAAAAAGAGGGCCGGTGAGATGGCTCAGTGGCATAAGCGCCTGCCTGGCAAGCGCGAGGTCCTGAGTTCGACTCCCGGTACCCACATACGAAGAAAGGGCCAGTGATATCGCTCAGCGGCACAGGCGCCTGCTGGCACGTGAGGTCCTGAGTTCGACCCCCGGTACCCACAAAAAAAAAAAATAGAGCTTGGTTAAGACTGGACTTTGTGGTGTGCACCAGTAGTCCCAGCTACTCGGGAGGCTGAGGCAAGAGGCATTTTGAGTTCAGGGTCAGCCCGGGCAACATAGTGCGACCCCCATCTCCTCTAAAAAAAGATGTAGGCGGGACTACACCTGTAGTCCCAGCACTTGGGAGGCTGAGGCAGGAGGATCACCATGAGTTCCAGGCCAGCCTGGGCTACATAGCAAGTTCAAGACCATCTTGCACTGTATAGTGAGACCCTGTCTCAAAGAAAGAGGAAGGGAGGGGAGGGGAAGGACAAGAAAAGAAATAGCTCAGTGACAGAGCACTTGCCTAGCATGTGCAAGGCCCTGAGTGTCACTCTCTTTGTCCTGCTCAGTACCGGGAGGGCGTGGCATGACTGGCTGTTGTCTGGTCCCAGTGTGCAGGATGTAGGTGAGCCTTCCCCAGAGAACCCACCAGAAGCCAAGCTTGTGGAACTGGACTTCTTGGGCGCACTGGATGTCCCCGTGAGTACTTCTGTCTCTGGAGTGGTCCTCTTGTGGTCTAAGGAGATGCAGATAGTTTCGAGGAGGGAAATCATTGCAATCATGGAGGTCAGCAGCCTGTGGGTCAGGTGATGGGCCCAGGCCACTGGCTGCCCCACTACTAACAGAGTTCTTGTGGCCAGTCCCTCCCCAAGCCATCCACAACGTAGGCACTGCCTGCGTGCAGCCCTGGCCCCTGACTCTTGCTGGCCATGTGGGCTGTTCTTCCCTGGTGCACTTGGGCAGTGGCTCAGTGTCTGTACCCCCAGGTGCCAGGCCCGCCCCCGAGTGTCCTGGAGCATGGTGGCCTGCCCCCACCCACCAGACCCATTCCCATCGTGGACATGCTACAGTACAGTCAGAGCGACCTAGACATGGCGGTAAGGACACAGGCGCCCCAGGCAGTGAGTGCTGGGAGCTGGGCTCAGGGCTCTGAGCACAGGGTCCAGCACCCGCATCACTGCCAGCAGCCCTGACAGCTGTCCCTGCCCTTGCCACTTGAGGTAGAGCTGCAGGCATCTGCTTCCTCTTCCCTCCGGACCCCAGCCTGGCTCTACCTCCAGGAGCTGAAGATCCCCAGCAGCCTAGCAACAGCCTCTCCCCAAACAAAGCCATCACCCAGCCTCGGGGGAGGGGACCTGGGCCTGGGAGAGAGGACTGCCAGACAGCTTAGAAATCTTGTCTGCACCTTCCCTTGGACCACAGCCCCTGCTCCTTGGTCCCTGTGGCCCTGGCTGTCCTCCATCTGGGACACATGAAGGCTCAGGCTGTTCTAGCTTGGGCTTTGGGTCACTACGAAGAGCACCTGCGGTGTGTCAGCCCTGCTCTGAGCTGCTCACTCGCCTGACGATGCCTGTGCAGGGGAGGCCTGGTCATAGGGCTGATTCAGTCCCTGTGTCCACTCCACGTGGCTCTATGACCCTGGGGCTATGTGCCCTCAGCTGTTCTATTCACCTTGACCAGATCCACCCAGGCTGCTGTGGACAGCTGGGTGGGCATCCCCCTCGGTCCCCACCTGTCTCGACCAAGCAGTGGCCCCAGCAGATCCCGGGCCTAGCATCAGGCCTCTGGCCTTCTCCCCACCACCGCACCCTTCTGTGGGCCCTGCAACCTGCCTGCCCACAGAAGCAGGGACATGCAGCCAGTGGCCTCACCCTGACCAGGGCCCCTGAGACTTGGTGATGGCTCCAAAGCCCTTGGGTGGAGGCCAACCATGGGGCACCCCCAGAGCTGACGGATGTGGGGCCCTGCAGGTGAGCGCAGCCCAGGAGGAGAATAAGGAGCTGAGGCGCCGTTGTGAGGAGCTACAAGGAAAGAACCTGGAGATGGGGTAAGGCCCATGCACGCCAGGGCTGCCTGCCATGTGTCCCCAGCACTCACCAGGTCTGGGGGTGCCCAGCGCTCACCCTCCCCTCCCCTCCACAGGAAGATCATGGACGGCTTTGAGGGGGTTGTGTACCGGGCAATGGGTGAGTGCTGGCCCATCCCCTATACTATGTTCCCAGCTACTGAGGCTGGGGTCAGTGAAGTGGTGGTGCTAATGTGCCTGGCACCATCAGCCAGAGCTGGCCAGCAGGGCCATGGTCCCCACCCATACCATCCTACCTGAAGCAGCCTGTGTCTCAGGCCACTTCTGGTGTCCCTCTCTCACCCACCGCCCCGGGTGGGATGGGACGCATCCTGCCCCATTCTGCCCTGGACCTCCCCGTGGGGCTGTGTGTTCTGGGCCTGTGTCACTCACGGGTCACCTGCCAGGATCCACACCTGCCTGCCCTGTGCCACCCCACCCCTCGCTTTGGGGGCTGCCCCGACCCCGAGCGCTTGCTCTTCTCAAGAGGATGCCCAGAGGCAGAAGGAGCTCGCCAGTGCTGAGATCCAGAAGGCCCTCGGGGAGAGAGACCAGCTTAGCGCAGACCTGAGCTCCATGGAGAAGTCCTTCTCCGAGCTCTTCAAGCGCTTTGAGAAGCAGAAGGAGGTGATCGAAGGCTACAAGAAGGTGCGCCCACCCTCTCCTCCCCACACCTCCCTTCATGGGTCGGTCCCCTGAGCAGGCCGGGAGCAGGGCATGCACCACAGCGGGCCAGCGGTGCCACTTGGGAGGCACAGGGACCCCAACAGAAGCCCCAGCCTCAGCGGAGGCACTGGGTGGGGTAAGCGGGGAGGCCCAGGACAGTGGAGACTGGTATGGAAGATGGCCAAGGGCGAATGGGCTGTGAGCTTGGGGACTGGCTGTTCAGGAGAGGTCGGGGCACAAGGCTGTTGGCTGCCAGCCCAGCCCTCCTAGGCACTAGCCCCTCTGCAGCCCGCGAGGCTCGCCAGGTGTGCGGGGGTCATGCAGCTGAGAGCCAGGCCACAGGAAGAGGTCCCAGCCACTGGGGAGGGCAGACCTTCTCCTGAAGTCCTGCATCACTGCTTGTGCTCCAAAGCCTCTTGGGTCTGTGCGACCCTGGGCCCCTACACGCCATCCTGGGTGGACCCATGCAGCATTCATGGGTCCTGTCTGCCATTCCCACAGAACGAGGAGTCACTGAAGAAGTGCGTGGAGGACTACATCGCCAGGGTGGAGAAGGAGGCCCAGCGGTACCAGGCGCTGAAGGCCCACGCAGAGGAGAAGCTCAGGCTGTGAGTGTTGCGCCGCCAAAGGAGGTGGGCCTGGCCTGGCCTCGGCTCAGCCTCCACCTTCTGCCTTCTGCCCTGCAGGGCGAACGAGGAAATTGCCCAGGTCCGGAACAAGGCCCAGGCAGAGGCGCTGGCCTTCCAGGCAAACCTAAGGAAGGCACAGATGCAGATCCACTCACTGGAGAAGGCCATAGAACAGAAGGTGAGTGCGGGCCAGCCGCCCCTCCCTTCCTGCCCTGGCTTCCCTCTGAGCATCCTGCAGAAACGCAGCCCCCTTTCTTCTCAGAGCAAGGAGAATGACGAGCTGACCCGGATCTGTGATGACCTCATCTCCAAGATGGAGAAGATCTGACCAGAGCTGTGGCCACAGTGGCCTCTGCTGCCTGCCTGCCTGCCTGATTTGTCTTAGTTTTGTGTTCTTCTCTTAATGTGTTTTTAAACTAGATTGTCTTTAAAAGAGGACTAAATAAAGTTTCCCTTCAACTCAGACTCCACAACCATCCTGGTCTTGCTTACAACGAGAGTGTCCCAGCCGTGGGCTGAGGCAGAGCCAACCCATCGCCTCTCACTCTGCTGGCCCTTGGCCATACCTCCTGGCCCTGCTCACTGCCCCTGAGCCTGCCTGCTCTCTGTCCCGTTGTGGAGGGGCCAGGACATGCCTGGCCTGAGGAGGCTCAAGTCCTGCCATTTGCCTGGGGTACAGCTGGCCATCTGGTCCTGGGCTGGAGTGGGACTCTAGATCAGCCAGCAGGGCACAGCAGTGAGTTTGGTATCGGCCGGCAGCCTTGCGTGGGTGGAGATGTGTGCGGATGTGGCTGGTGACTGCCAGTCTGTGCAGCCACTGTCCTGCAAGTGGTGAGGGGCACGGGTCAGACAGGTTTCCCTGAGGAAGAAGAGGTTCTGTCTCAGACGCAAGGCCAGGGACCCCTCTCTCCAGCCCGCAGCCCCACCCACAGACATGAGGGGCAGCACTAAGAGCTGCTGTCGGAGAACACGGGCTGTCCCAGGGGCTCAGCAGGACAGATGCAGAACCCTGGACAGACAGTGCGTCTCAGAGCCCCCTGAAGTGAGACATGGCGGCTGAGTCAACAAGCCCTCGGACATGGGTACAGGGGTGCGGCTTGGGCCTCACAGGGTGGGTCCTCAGGGTGCCCTCTGAACAAGCAGAGACATCTCGGAAGCCCTGGGCGCAGGACCCGGCTCACTCTTGGATCCTGGTGACAGCCCAGAGTCTGGCCAGTGTCCCGAAAGCAGGCAGACACCCAGCCCGCCTGAGGGCAAATCTTGAGGCGAGTGCTGCTGTCCCTCATTGAGGAGTGCTGTCCCACCCAGGCCAGTCACAGGGCCCCAGTGAGGCCCCAACCCCTCCAGAAGCCTTGAACCTACTCCATGGACTCCCTGCAGACCTGCAGGGGACTTGGGACACGGTGACCACCAGGGGGCACTGCCGGCCATGGACCATTGGGGCGGGGTCCCAAGGAGCCCATGGGCCCTCAGGGAACCCAAGACCTAGATGGGGTTCAGAAGTATGGCTCAGGAACCCCCATCCTGGGGCTCAGGCCAGCCAGCAGGTGTCCACAGTCCCCTGGGGGACGGGGAATTTGTCTCAGCCATGGTTTGGGCAGAAGGCCGTGTGCCATGTCTGCATTCCTGGGGCGGGGACCTGAGTCAGCGTCACAGAAAACCAGGCAGCCACCCTGTCCCGAGCCTCGGGCCGCTGTCCCCAGGTCCCAGCCCCTCAATCCAGCCCCATCTGCCCTTCCAGATGCCCAGGAGCTGCTGGCTGGTCCCCTGGGACCACTCCACCCTTCCCTGCCAGCACCCCTCCGCACCCACACTTGCTCCAGGAGGAGCCTGGTTGCTAGGAACCTCCAGAGACTGCCAGCCCACTTCTCTGGGCAGTATGGGCAGCTCCTTCCACCTGTGGGGTGGTGGGCCAGGGTCTGGGCAGGGCTCAAGCTGCCCACATGCTCACCCTTACCTGCTCACAGTGCCCTGCTGGGTGGGCAGACCAGCCCTGCTGCAGGCCCCGTGGCTACTCCAAAGAGGCCCAAGGCAGCCAGTTCTCCTGCTGGCTCTGCCTGCCTGGCCTCCCAGCTCCTCCATGATCTCCCAGGTCCCATTCCCCACTGGGGCCTCTCAGAGCCAAGTTGAGTCTGCCCAGAGCAGGCCCCATGGGGTGGCTGGACGTGTCGGGGCAGCCGGCCTGGCCTGGGGCCGCGCCGAGGACACTGGCTGCCCGGCAGTGTCCTGGGCTGGAGCGTCTCTGCGGGACAAAGGGGCCTTGTGTGGCTGAATGGGTATTTATCCTGGAGCCGAGTTAACTCAGGCCGCACGGCTGGGCGGGGGCCTGGCACTGGCCCTCTGCGGGTAAACATGACCCCAGCTGGGAACAGAGGGGGCCTGCACTTCCGCAGCCCTGTGTCCCTGACATCTATGCAGTCGGTGCCCCATGGGCTCCCTGCCACGCTGGGACAAGGAGCAGGGAGTGCCCGGGAGCCACCTCCTGGTCCTCACCACCAAGCAGTAGGGAAGAGGCTGCCCATGCCAGTGCCTGGGGGGCCAGGGCCATAGAACCCCCTCCCGTGGGGTGGCCTCAGACTGTGGTGGAATCCCAGCTATGGATGGAATGTTTGAGACCCCAAAAAGTACGTGCTAAAGCGCGAACCCAAGGCGGTACCTCATGGAGGTGGAGATAAGGGAAGTGTTCGGGGCCACGGGAGGTCACGGGAGGGACACAGTGGGATTAGTGCCCTAGTTAGAAGAAGACCATGGCACTCTGGCTGAGGGCACACCAGAAAGGTGGCCATATGCAGGCCAGGAAGCCTTCCCCCAACCCTGGGCATCAGCACCTGGTCCCAACATCCAGCCTCCAGGCTGAGAGAATAAGTAGCAGAATCCCCAGCCTGTGGTTTTTGTTTTGTTTTAGTTGAGACAGGGTCACACCATGTAGTTCAAGCTGACTTTGAACTCACTGTGTAGACCAAGCTGCTCTTGAATTTGAGGAAATTCTCCTGTCTCAGCCACCTGAGTGCTGGGATTACAGGTGCGCCTGGCTATGGGTTTGGTTCTGGCACCAGGCAGAATAAGAGACCAGCAGAGGGGATGCACAGCCCCTGCCCACCCACTGCTCCTTCATCCTGCTGGCACCACCACCCACAGCCTAGGCTGGAACTCCACAGAGGAGCCCTCAACAGCTCGATGGGGCCCCTTGGAATGGGCTGAGCCGCCCCCTGTGTGGTCAGGACCCTTGCAACGTGGCCGAGCGATGCTGCCTCTCCAAGTTTACCACCCCGGATCCTCCGACTCTAGCAGGCCCCAGTGCCCCCGGCCAGAGCCCCCAGTTCCCTTGGAAGTCAGGTGCCGCCCAGCCCATCCTGCTCTCTGGCACTCAGAGTCCAAGCCACAGGGTCACTTCATGCCCAGGAGGCTCCCAGAAGTTCCCCTCGGGCTGGCACCAGCTCTCTGGGAAGCCCCAGCATGGTGTTGGTGCTGGAGGGACCTCCCTCTCAGCACCCTCTGGCTGCCCTGGGTGGGCAGAGCCCGGGTCTCTTGTCCCTACTGAGGAGGTCCCAGTGACGCCAGGCCTTGCTGGGCCACTCAGGAAATAGGAGCAGAGAGGGGCTGTGCCGGAGCCCTTCTTGGGATGTGCTCTTGGGCAGGGTGCACTATTGGGGTTGCCCTGGGAGCAGAGGACACTTTCCAGGGGCACTGCTCATGGAGAGGCATTGGCTCTGCCCACAGGCCTGAGGCTCCCTGACCCCACACTCTGGACCCAGGGCTTCCTGGCACAGCCCCTGCCACCACAGCTGGATGAGTCATTTGCTCAGGTGGCCTGCAGGGGGCACAGCTGGGCCAGCCGAGCCCTTCCTGTGACCATCCATCCACCTGGGGTTGCAAGACCCTCATCAGACCTGACAAGCTGGGCGTGGGTGTGTCCCAAAGGAGCTGGCCTTCCACACCTCCCTCCATCCCGAGGACCCCTGCCCACACCCCAGGGCCCCGGAAGCCAGTGGCAGCATGACTGGGGAGCTCCAGGCCGCGAGGTGCTCACATCCAGCACTGTCGTCTGTGCCAGTGGGGGCGAAGGATGTGGGCACTGCCTGCTGGTCACCTGAGCCACTGGACCTGGACTCACAGTCCTCCCAACAGGCTGGGCTCAGCCCTTCACCTCCTCAATTGCACAGGGGTGGGGCAGCTCCTCCAGAAAAATCCCCTGAGCTGGTGTGTAACCCACCTTGGAGGTGCTCAGGCATTAGTGGGATGGATGGGTGGGTGGGTAGATTAATGTCATGCACCAAGAGATCACGCTACACCAGGCACGGGGATGCACACAGGTAATCCCAGCTATTCAGGAGACTGAGGCAGGAGAACCACAAGTCCAAGGCCAGCCAGGGCACTGCAGCAAGTCCCTGACTCAGAACAGAATAAAACAGGGCTGTGTGTGCCTCTCAGTGGTGAGCGCCTGCGTATCACCAGGAAGCCCTGGGCTCCATCCCCCGCACTGCAAATTTAAAAGGCCCCTCACATGGCCGCAACTCCGCTCCCAGGCCAGCATGGAGGAAGTAAGGGGTTCATGCTGTCTTGCAGGCAGTGTGGGGGACATCACTGTTCCTCTCCGCCACTCTACCGTGTCCCCTCTGCCGCCCTGTTCTCTGTTATCCCGCTGGCTCCTCATACCTGGCTAGGGGCCCTGCCCAAGGGAGATGGCACGGCAGGCCTGGGGAGAGGACGCACTTGCCCTTATCTTTGATGGACAGTGAGCGTGAGGGCGTGCAGAAGAAGGGGGTCCCAAGTGGGCAGATGTGGGAATGCATGCTGTTGGGGAGGCCCTGCCGTGAACCCCAGGGACTTGTCAGGAACTTGGAGGGTCCCACCTGCCTGGGGCTGCTTGGGCCCCACCCGAGCCCTCTCTGGGACACTCAGCTGGTAGGGTGACCCCAGGGCACAGCCTGTGAGCCCAGCACCAGACCCAGTACTTCAGGCCCAACCCTGAACATCCCAGGGAGACCAACAGGGCACTGCTGCCTGGACTCTGGTGGCATTGGAGCTGCTGCTCCTGTCCATAGTCATCGACCTGCCTCCCAGCCGTTGTGATTGCACAAGGGTCACCCTCCGTCATTGCGGACTGAGCGTCTGCTCCATTCCAGGCTGGGGGAGTGTGAAGGGAACAGAGGGCACATATAGGACATGACACGTGACAGAGCCGGGGCACCCAGGGTGAGGAGGAGGTGGGTTCCAGGTATCCCTCTGTAACCACCGATGCCCCACTACATTGTCCCTGCCCCACACACCATGCAGGCTTTCCTAGCTCTGCTGTGCTGTGCTCACCCTGCCCCACCCAGGGCCCAGCCGGGCAGCAGGAAGCACAGGAGGGGCTGCCAGGAACCCTGGCACCCAACATCCCCACCGGCCCAGTGTCCACCTGGTGTCCTGCGCCTGCCCTGGCCCCTTCCTATCTTTTTTTTTTTTTTGGTGGGTACCGGGGGGTTGACCTCAGGACCTCATGCACCAGCAGGCGCCCGTGCCACTGAGCGATATCACGGGCCCCTTTTTCGTATGTGGGTTCCGGGAGTCGAACTCGAGCCCTCGCACTTGCCAGGCAGGCGCTTATGCCGCTGAGCCATCTCACCAGCCCAGCCCCTTCCTATCTTGCACTAAGGCCCTGGGCTGTGGCCCTCGGGCTCTCTCGACCTGGAAGGTGGCCTCCTGCCAGGGTCCATTGAAGCCCCTATCCCAGATGGCCAGGGCCACCGATGGGCTCGTCCTGCACCAGACCTGGAAAGTGTTTGCACACCTGCCTTATGGGGAGGCCTCAGAAACACTTGGCCAGCACAGTGTCCCGCACCCAGCCCTAGGGGAGCTCTCCCAAAGCCAGGCAGGGTGGGACCAACACCAGGGACACCAGGCCTCCCTGCCAGGGCACACCACGCCACAGGCGTGTTGGACTGGGCCCCTCCCCGAGGTCACCTGCTGGTCACCCTCCTCCACAGGGCACCTCTGTGGGCTCTAGAGGAAGGGGCTATTGGGCTGGGCCCCGGAAGAGGAACCTCAAAGGCCAGGTCTGCCCAAGGTGCACAGTCCACTATGCCCTGGGAGGCACCCAAGCCGGGCGGGCTGGGGCTGGATCTGCACGGCCCAACCTGCCTACGGGGCGGCTCCCTCCCCGACAAGGGCACCCCCTGTGCCAGGTGCTAGAGCCTCTGCCAGGAACATGAGCTCATTTCGCCCCCTCAGGCAAAGCGGGCGAGGCCATTCCCCACCCCACAGGCAAAGTGACTTGCCCGGGGTCACAAAGCCATCACTGCATCTCCCCACCCTGTCCCTCTCCTGCCGCCCTGCTTCCTGGAACACAGGGGGGGGTCCCCATATGGATGGTGACACCCTGGCCAGCTCTGACTGGTGCTGTGGGGAGGCCAGGCAGGCTCTGAGCACAGGGAGCAGGCTCAGGGCACCAGAGGACCCAGGGGCAGGACATGGCAAGGGATACCAGGGACAGGGCCTTCAGTTTCAGGACCCATAAGAGGGGGGCCCTCCCTGGCCCAGAGTGGCCACCCCAGACACAGGCCTATCGTGTGTTGTCGTTGACATGTTTTTCCGGGTGCCTGCTAGCCAGGCAGGAAATGCTGGGTCTTTCCCCTTGGGCCACTGGCCAGGCCTCCACTGCATTTCTGGGAACCCCCCTCCCCACGTACCCCAGAAAGCAGGAATGTATCCTCGCCCCAGCCCAGGCTTGCCTGGCTCCAGGTGCCCCGCCAGGGCCAGCTGACGTGCCCCCTCCTCAGGCTGGGGACAGGGGCGAGGCTTCCTGGAGGGTGGCTCTTCCCAGCACAGGGTGAGGAAGCAGAGAGGGAACCCAGCGCTACTTGCCTCTTCAGGGCCAGGCACTGGCCTCCCTCTTCTCTGACTCCCACCATGGGGGAAACTCAGTCCCTTTAGATCAGTGTCTCAGGGGAACAACAGCTGCCACCCTGAGGGGAGAATCGCCTATGATGCTGAGCCCTCCTGCAGGCACCCCAGACCTATGCCTGCCGAGCCCAGGAGCCCCTCCCAGGGAAGCACAGGCTCCCAGGTCCAGTGCCCTTCCTGCCAGGAGCCTGTGGCTCCTCCCAGCCAAGATGGACATGGTCCCAGAAGAGACGGGGCCGGCTCAGGAAGCCACATGGCTGAACCTGGACTTGGGACAGGATGGGAGGGCCACGTGCCACCTGCAGCCTGTGGTCACTGGGACCCAGGAGAAGCAGCATGCCTCAGGGAGGACATCAGGGTGGCCATCAACAGGGGCTCTAGGCCTGGGCTGTATTTGATGCCATCTTAGGGAGGCATGCGGGGAGCCCAAGGGGCAGCAGCTGCTGGTGCTCCAGGCCTCCAAATGCCTGGCACAGCCCGGCCCGGGCCACACAGATCAGGAACGCTACGCCCACCTAACCCCACGTGGAGGGGTTCCTGGCCGGGAGTCCACTGCTCAGCACTGGCCACCTGGAGCCTCATCCTGCCAGGGACAGCCTGGCCCAGGAGTCCTCCTTCTGCTGGGGATGTGGCCAGCAAGGGTCTGTCTCAATTCCGAGGCCGGGGAGCAGGACAGTCTGTGACACGGGCCCGTGCTGCCTGTTCCCATCCAGGGTGTGACTACAGGCTGGTGAGGGTGCAGGAGGAGGAGCAAAGAGGAACCACTCTCTCTGAGGCTCTTGTGACCTGGGGGGCAGGGGTACAAGGGGAGCTGGGGTGCTGACAGTTCAGGAGAGCTGCTCCCAGCAGGGGTCACTGAGTCCCCTCCATCACCACCCCAGACCAGAAAGGCCAACAGATCACCCTGAGCTGCGGGCTAGGAGGGGCCGGGGTAGGCAGGGGACATAGCACCACAGAACCTGAGCTTCCAGTGGGACAGGGGCCCGCTGCAGGCTGGGGAGAGGTAGAGGCCTCCCAGGAGGAGGTCGCGTCAGCTGAGAGGATTGCAGGGCAGGCGTGGCTACCGCCAGGCAGGGCACAAGCTGTGGAGAGAGATGGCTTCTCTGTCCCCATCCCAGCCCCCTCCCCCAAGTTCCCCCCTTGGGCTCCAACTGTGAGTGATTGGCAGAGGCATTCCAGAAGTGGCCCAGCAGAGGGGGCGTAGGGCAAACCTCAGGGTTTTGCCTGATGCCCCAGGGGGGTCTGACCCAGGGGCCCTGGGAACCTTAGTGTCCCCATGGCCCCCACAAACACAGGCTCATGGAACAAGGGCCTGGCACAGGAAGCCCCCAGGTACTGCCCTGCCCTGCTGTGCGCCCTCGTGGAAGAACACATTGGGCGGGTCGGAAGTGCTCCAAGTCCTCCTGCCCCCCCATGCCCAACGTCAGCACCATCCGATTTCATAACCAGCCTGGATCCTGCCCCAGCCAAAGGAGCACACAACCCAATATATTTTAATTATATCTTTGAGGACCATGCGCACAATTGTTTCCAGATGGGGGCCCTGGGCAGGCGTTCTGCCTGCAGTGCTGGGGTGGGGGAGAGCCAGTCCACAGGTCCGCACCAGGCTGACCGTGGCCCCTGGCACAGAGCTTGCCACTGGGGTCTGGCACAGAGTTGGGCTGGATAGGCAAGACTTCACTTGATCCTGCTTTCCATTTGACGGATGGGGAGAGTGAGGCTCAGGGAAACAGGCTTGGGCCAGCTGACTTCTCGTAGCAGAGTGGAACACAGAAGTTGGGGCCCTGTGTCCAGCCCTTCCCAGGCTGGGCCATCTCTGGGGTGAACGGAGCTGGACCCTAGAAGAGGGGTCCAGCTGCAGCCCCAGATGTCAGAAACGTGGGTCAGACACTGAGTGGCAGGGTCTGACCCTACACACACTTGTCCCCACCACACTGCCTGGGAAGCACGGACCCTGGCCTGCCAACCCATGTGCCCCAGACAGCACCCAACACAGAGACCCCTACCCATCATCATCTTCTCTGTCCTGGCTCTGGGTGAGCAGGGCCCAGGCTGCTCAGGGGGACCCCGGAGTAGGATCCCTCCATGCAGGGACAGTGCTCCAAGACCCAGGGCCTCCTCAGCCCCGGGGCGCCCACCCAGGCAGGACAGGGCAGAGCTGCATCGCTACTGGCTCCAGTGGGAAGGGGTCCCCAGGTTGGACCTGCACAACAGGACTTGGCCCTGGCATGGGGGCTCCACCCCCGCGGGGCAGGGGGAGGAAGGTCACCAGGCGGCCAGCAGTACGGACTTCGGAAGTCTGCCAGCTAATCAGATTTGCCCTTTCTGCCTTCCTGCTCTCCCGGGAGGGGGCTGGCATCTGCCTGGAGCCCTTCCTTCCCCTGCCTGCTTTGGCCCAGCCCTGCCCTGTGGCCTGGGACAGAGACAGACCCCATGGCAGTTAGGGATGGGGTGGCGCCTGGGGACCCCATCCCTGCCCTGCCTGTTGGAGCTGCTGCCCAAGAAGAGGAGGTTGCTGAAGGCTCCGGAGGGAGTCTGGACTGCCCCAGGATGGGCACAGGGGTCCACCTTGGCCCCCCACACCTGGCTGGAGCACCCTTGAGCAGCACAAGAGCAGGCAGGGGCAGGAGACACAATGGAGCCCTGGGGGCACAGCCACCTGCCTCACAGACCTGGCATTTGGACCACAGTGCCAGCCCCTTCCCTGCTCGTGAGGGCCCCACCCCCACCATCAGCCAAGGCTGGCAACCCCAAAGGGACACCAGCCCCAGCCTGGCTCCCTAAACCTGGGAGCTGAGGGAAACATACACTTGGCCCTGGCAGGCCAAACAGTCCAGGCAGCAGCTTGCAGTGCCTGCATGCCCATAAGGGGCACCTGACCTATGCCCTGAGGTGGCTGGGAGGACAGTGGTTGGCCAGGTGGATGGTGCTCGGTCAGGTAGACATGGTGCTATCCTTGCCCACTCCGCCTGCCTGGTAGTCCCAGGATGACCTGAGGGCTAAGAGGGCATTAGGGTCAGGGGCAACCTGGAGGCACCCCAGGCTCTGTGTCTGTCCAGCCCCAGGGCACCTGCAGCAGATGTGACCTCATCCTTAAGCCTCAGCGTGGGGGGGGGCTGGGTCCACTGAGGCAGGTGTGGGTACCCGCTCCACACCTCCCAGGTGATGACTCACCCTCCCCACCAGCAACTGCCCCAGCTCCCTGCTCAGGCTGGGTGCCACATGGAGACCCTGGCTGGCCCTGCCCCGGGAGCTTCCCTGGGTCCCCTATGAATCCCAGACATATGGGAAGGCGCCAAAGGTCACACAGGATTGAGCCATGCCTGTCCCTGGAGCTTCAAAAACCACACGCACCTGCCGGGTACAGCTCCAGGCTCCAAGCCCCTGCCTCTCTCAACCCTGCATGCACCCCCTTGCCCCTGCACCCTCCATCTGCCTCACCTGATCTCCACAGGCCCCCCCAGCCCCCCCACCCCAACCCCTCCATTCGTGGCTACATGCAGACCGCTGCTTCTCCAGGCGCATGGCACAGACATGGATGGCCACTCCCCAGCTGTATCCCAGCCCCGTGTCCTCCCATTGACTACACCCCAGCCTGCCGTCCATCCCATCTGCCCGTCCACCCAGCCGTCCACTGAGGAGCATGGGCACATCCCAGCCGTGCACGATGTCCCAGCGAGCTCGAGGATGGGGCAGAGGCCCCTCCCTCCTCTGGGCTGTCTCTGGATGTCCCCTCCCTGCCCAGCTGTCCCCTAGGACCCTGGGTGTGAGGGGCTGGGGATGCTGCAGGAGGGTCATCAGGCAAGGTTCTACTGTGGCTCTGGGGGCTGCCGATGGTCAGGAGGGCAGTGGCCTGGGGCAGAAGGCCTGGCCCAGTCTCCTTTGTCCCGGTCCCTGCCAGGGCATCCCCTGCCCCTTCCCTGGCTGCCAGAGAAGAGCTGGGAGAACAGGTTAGGCTGCGGGAGGCAAACTGTGGCTGCCTGGCCTGATTAGCCAAAAATCTCAGAAGTCTCCACCCATCCTGAAACCTCATCTCTCAGCTCATGCTGTCCCCCTGCGTCCCCATCCGCATCCAGGTCAGGCCCGTGCAGCCAGCCTCCCCCAGGTCAGCCCCATGTTAGGGAAGCACTGACGGAGTCTCGGCCCCAGCCCCCACATGACAACTCAGAAATGGCCACAACCCTGGGCACCTGTGATCCCCAGCACAGTCCTACAAGTGGTCAGCAGGCCAGCATCTGCCCCTTGCAGTCACCCAGTGCCAGCAGTCTCTTCCCGATGTGTGCTTAAGTCCTGCCAGGCTGGACCCTTCTGCATGTGTGGGGGCCTGTGCGGCCATTGCAGAAGCCCCAACTCCCAGGAGGTAGACAGACAGGGACCAGCCCAGCTGGGTGGCCCCAGGGACAGATACAAACGTCCACTGGTACACAGAAACGATAGCTGGGATGTGGGAACTCCCCACCCCTTCCCATGAGCTGGGCATCCCTGTCCTGGGGCCACCTGCAGCTCAGGCCTGGGGCTGCAACAAGGGACAGTTGGAAGCTCCCCCAGCCCTAAGGGCTGCACGAAGGGTGCACTGAGGCCAGGGTCCCAGGCTGTGTCACCTGCAGACCTGGAGAGACAAGGGGACGGCAGGCCCTGGGTGGTGTCGAGGGCACTGGATGGTGGCAGTCACTTGGGTGTGAGGGAGGCAGAGGCCCCTGAGGTGGGGGACAGGAGACTGTGCTGGCCAGGCGTGGGCTGCACTGGCACTTCGTTGGCTGGGTGGTGCACATAGTGCCGTTGGGCAGATGACTTAATCATAGGCGGGCTTTGTCCCTGGGCACCCGCCCCCTGCCCGGATCCCCCACCCACCGGGCTGCCGACCACATGCCCCCCACCCCCACAGGCTCCTAGCAACCTGCAGTGGAGCGTGGTTAAATGTGCAGAGGGCCAGGCCCTAAGCATGGGCCTGGGAACCCCGCGGGGGTGGCCTCGGGGTACAGCTAGGGCAGATCCACCCAGGCTGGGCTGGGGGCCGCCTGCCCGGCCTGGCCAGTGCCAGCTCCCAAAGAGGGCATCCTGGGAGTGGCTCCCGGCTAGCATCCTGGCAGAGGAGACGCCAGGGCTGGGGTCCAGGGGCCCGGGGCTTTGTGCGCTGAGGCCCCCCTCTCTTCCTGGGGCCCCCACCCGCACGATCCTGTCACAGCCTTAGAGAGAGACAAAGGCCCTGGGAGGCCCTGGGAGGCCCGGGACAGCAGCAGGAGATGGGGTTTTAATGACCGAGCTAGAATTGTGGGAGCGGAGGTAGCTTGTTAACCCTGTCGGGCCCTCACGCCAGGCGCCAGGCCACTGACACGGTACTGCGCAGCACAGCTCAGGGCAGCGCAGAACGGCAGGGTGGGCCTCTCCCAGCCCTCCTCTGCCTCTCAGTGACCCAAGGTGGAAACTGTGTGCCAAGAGCCTGGGCCAGGTCCCACACCACCTCCTTCCCCAGCCGGAGGTGCAGGGCCTGTGAGGGCTGGGTGGGTGGCAGCTAGATTCTGGCCAGGAACACCCTGTCCCCCTCCGTCACCACTTCCCCCATGCACTGCGACTTTCCTGTTTCCTGACCTTGGCCACGAACTCTAGTGGGCGGCGCTGCTCATGGGAACCGCCCCTCTCCTGGAGTGCAGCAGCGCCCACCTGGTGGGACTCACACCCCACCCCATTGCTCTGCTCCTGAAGGTGGAGGGAACACAGGCAGGCCCCTGTGAGCCACAGAGTCAAGTGTGGGACCTTTCAGATGCCACCTACCAGGCCTCCCCAGGGCAAGGGGTCCCTGCCCTGCCTCAGTCTCTCCTCCTCCAGGAGGGGCACAAAGAAGGGAGGGGTCCTGTGTTGTCTTGGTGTGAGTGAAGGGAATTGCCCACCCCAGGCCCCGGATAGGGTGGCACAGGAGCAGGTGGGGGGTCTTGGGAGGAACCCAAGGGTGACCCCAACACCAGTTCCTGAGGTCCTCAGAGAGGGGTGAGCGACCCAAAGCCCCAAAAGGCCTCTCAAAGCACGGGTGGGGGCTGGAGTTAGCAGCCCTGCCTGGGAGGTGGGGTGGGTGCTCCCTGCAGGGCCACTGGGAGATACAGAGGGGACCCCAGGACCGACGTGGAGCTGGAGGCCAGGATCCCTGTGCAGTGCTCTGTTCAGAAATCTCCACATCCCCTGCCTGCGCCCCCAGGTTGGCGCTGGGGACCCAGAGTCCAGGCACACGGTGGTGGTTCTTGTGGCCAAGGGCACCTGAGGAGACTTCTGATGCACCTTGGCTGGGGGCAGAGAGCAGACCCAAGCCTGGCTGATCAGTGGGCACTGGGCAGGCAAGGTTCACCCCACCCAGATCTGGTTGGGCGAGAGGCGTGGGGGGCCGGAGTGGATAAGAGGAGCATTGAAGGGCACCCAGGAGGGCCCAAGGGGAGAAGATCCTGGCTGTATGCCGTGGGGCCTTGGAGGTGGGGTGGGCACACTCAGTAGCCCCGGGGGGGAGGGGCTGAAGGATGGAGCCACCACCTGGGCAGCGACCAGGAGCAGGTGTGACCCTGTGGCCAGGGAGCCCAGGAAGCCCTGAGCTGGGTCCCCGTGGAGACAACACATGAAGCCGCCCCAGCGTCCGTGTGGGCCTGTTGCGTGCACACACTGAGCCTGGGCGTTGTGCCTCCATGACCACATGGAGCAGTCCACCACCACAGTGGGGGCTGGTGGGTGTGGTGACATCCAGGCATGCATCGTGTGTCCCTAGTGGCAACCTCCAAAAGGGCCACAGCTCATCTCCCAAGAGCCTCCCATCCCGAGCCCTGGCCGCCTCTAGCATGCCCATCATCTGACTGTGGCCACTCCCTCGGAAGGAGGCCTGGCCTGAGACCGGACCTCACTCCTCCTGCGGTGGGGTCTTGGGATGGCTGTGGCCCCCAATGGACACTCTGATTTCATGCCAAGTGAGGAAAATTCCAGGCATTACACAGAGGCCCGGGACCTGGACACCTACAAGCAGGACTTTATCTGCCAGGGCCTCCGCAGCACGCTGGTCCTCTCCCCTCAGCGGGGCAAGGGGCCTCTGTGCCATGGGGGGCCGAGCAGGTCAGGGGCACGGCCGCCTGCAGCCAGGGCACAAACAGCCTGGTTTGTTTTCGCCCCTGGGGTTCCGTGGTGTTTTCCAAAGGCCTCTAGAAGGAACGTGGCTGGGAGGGAGCATGGCGGCCATGAATGGAGCCTGTGAGCCTCGGCTTGCTTGGGGGCTGGGATGAAGGCCCGCAGTTATGCTACCGCTGGCCCAGCGCGAGTGTGCTAAGTTGAAGCTATAAATTACCTTCGGCTGCAGCCAGCGCCACCACAGGGTGGGCGGGGCGGCCGGGAGGGGGCACGGGTTCTGTAAATCGGTCCTTTCACCGCTGGAGGCTGCACACGAAAGAAAAACTTTGTTTTATTAAAGCAACATCAGGGCTGTGGCTGCCCGGCCAAAAGGCGCCAGCAGCGGGCTGGGCACCCGAGAGGTGGGGGTTCCTGCCGCACCCGGGCCTCACAGAAAGGCCCCTTCAGGAGTGGCTGGCTCCAGGCACAGGGGCTGGGTGGGGGGCTCCAGCTGCACCCCAGCCCCACACCCAGGCCCACACCTCCCTTACCGCCACAGCTGAGGCCTTGTTTGGACCCTGCCTGGTATGCAGCCAGCCTGTGCGCAGCCAGGGATTTGGGGTACAGAGCAAGGGTTCTGGGGGGCACATCAGCCCGTGGAGCCTGTGGTCCCTTCAGTCTTGGGGGACACAGGGGGACCCGGTGCAGACCTAGCTTGGTCTTGCTCACACGCAGGCCTCCCTCGTTCAGCACCAGGGGACAAAAAAAACGATCTCACAGACCCCCCCCCTCCTGTGCAGGGAGGTCCCAGGTGGCAGCCGTGGTATTTAATGTTTAAGTGGAGATGAATGAAAAGTGAGACCCCAGGAGGGGCGGAGCCCAGGGCATGAGCGTAACCTGTCTAGGTCCCTGGCCTCCCACCGCCCACACCCCACCCTTGCAGCACGCTCTGGTGGCCCAGTCCCCCAGCAGTGTCCCTGTACCCCCATGGCCCGGCCTCCCCAGGTCTTCCCCAGCCCCACTAACCACAGCGGGGCAGGGTGGGGCACAGCCTGGGCTGGGGCTCACCATGGCTCCTGTCTCCTCCTTCCTGCAAGGCTCCCAGGGGCCCAGAGCCCCTTCTAGCCCACTGGGGGACCACACGAAGGGGCCACTAGGACCCCAGCACCCTGCTGGGAACCAGTCCCCAAATGAGGAGGGGGTCTTCTGGCTTCTTGAAGGTGCAAGGGCTTTGGGCCCCGTGCTCTCTAGGTCTCCCGGACCTCCGGCTGGAAACAGATCCTGGCTTTACGTGAGCTGAAGGTCCCTCTCTGGAGAGACCCCCACTGCCTGCAGCCCCCACTTTGGGGATGTCCTTCCCCACCTGGACCCTGGGTTGGCTTAGGGCAGCCCTGTCCCTGTTACATCTGGCTCCTTGCCCCTGCAGCCCTGGTGTGAATGGAGGTCCCAGAGACAGCAAGAGCAGGCGAGGTCTGCATTCTCGTGCCCGTGGCTCCTGGGGCAGGCAAGTCTGCGCACAGCTCAGTGCCCAGGCCCCACAGCCCTCTTGGCTCTGGCAGACCCTCCCCCTGCCCTTGTCTGCCTAATGGTTCTGCTTCCTCCTCCATGCTAGTGAGCCCCTCTCCCCCTCAAGGCCCAGCCCAGCCCAGGCCAGAGCGGGTGCCATGGCTCACAGTGACGTCAGCACCCTCTGGGTCTATGCCCTGCCAAGCTCCCAGGTTGGCAGGTGCAGGTGCTCTTCAGGCAAACCCCACAGCACCTGATGCACCCACTCTTCAGCCCTCTGTCCTGCGGCTGGGGCCCGTCTGAGCCTTTATGAGTAGTGTGCCTGTGTGTCCCCTGCTTCAAAAGAGACCAAGCTCATGTGCAAGTGCCAACCCCACCAGGGCACCAAGGGACCATGTCTGCCGTGTGCCCTCGTCCCAGAGCAGGGGTTCCAGGACCTAGACAGGCCCATCCCAACCTAGTGGGACAGACCCCAGGGCATGAAAAGGACTGACGGATGCATCAGGTAGTGGTGTGGAGAGCCGGTGTGCGTGTGCATGTGCGGTGCGTGTGCACAAGTCCAGGAGGGCTTCCGGAAAGAGGCAGCTCTCGGGAGCCAGGCCTGTGTGGCCCTAAGGTGAGATAGAGGGGCATAGGGTATGGCTGTAGGGGCTCGGCCTCAGCCCCTCAAGCACTGTGGGGACCCAGTAGCCCCAGGAGGTCCAGGTTGTCCAGGGACCCTCGGGACAAGGAGCCAATGCAGAAACAGGAGGGAGCCTCTGGCCAGCAGAAGATCGCACAGGCTGAGTGCAGGGCTGGGCTCAAGGCCGCGGGAGGGTGGAATTCCAGATGGGCAGGCATGCAGCTTCCTGTCCCCCCGACCCCGGGCTCCTCCCTTAAGTGGTCAGAGCCAGGTCCCACCAGAGCCCGTGGGGACAGGGTCTGGGAGGTGTGGCTGTGCCCTGGGGATCGCCCACCCTGGCCGCCAATTGCGAGATGAAAGGCCCTGTGCCCTGGGGCCCATGGTGCCCTTTGAAGGCTGTGGGAATGCCCACAGACAGGCGAGTGCCAGTGAGGGGAGGCGCTGCCAGCAGTGCCTGGGGAAATGCTGGCATGAGGGTCAGGAAGTACCATCCTCCTCAGCCCAGCCACAGAAAGCAAGTCCCATATTCATGCCTCAGTCTCCCCATCTGGAAGACAGGTGGAGGCCCTGGAGGGGGGGCGGGTGGTGTCCCCCAGCGCTGGGCCCACAGGCCCTGCCTGGACTTTACTACAGTCTGGGGCCCCCACATCTTCAGTGGGCAGAGGACAAAGCCCGGTCCCCAGTCCCTCAGGCCAGCTCCGGGTGGGGGGTGTGCCCTGCCCTTCACCTGCCTGGGGCCTTCCCCTCTGGCCTGAACCCAGGGGCGGGCCGGGGCTGGGGTGGGACAGGGGTGGTGCAGCTGGAATGTTTGCACTCAGTGTTTGCCTGGGGGTGGGGGCGCAGTCCCCCAGGCCCAGCTGGGGCCACAGCATGGCCAGCTGGGGCCACAACACGGCCAGCTGGGCAGGGGAGGACCTCTCAGCAAGACCAAGCGTGGGGAATTCCAGGCTAGCCGACAGGGACACAAAGGGTCCTTCCTGCCGCTCCACCCGGGCTAGGCCCAGCTGGGGACCCACAGACCATGTGCCTCCTGGCCTCGGACCCAGCGGACACAGGTCCTGCAAACCCCCCCCCAATGAAATCCCTGGGGAGGCCGGGCTGGGGGACGGCTGAAAGCCAGGGTTGCGCTCAGAGGGGTCCAGGCGGGTGGGGCCGGGCCTGGGAGGGGCCCCCGCTTCCCACAACCCAGGAGCACCCCAAGCCCCTGCTCCCTGGGGCCCCATTCACCGCCCCCACCTCCCCAAACCCCTATTCCTCGTCCCCCTTTCCCCGGCCCCGCCCCCTCAGGATTCCCCACCCCCACCCTCCAGCCTGCGCACCCCCACCCCAGCCTTCCTGCGGCCAGCGGGCCCGCCGGCCGGCCGGTGCCAGAGAGCTAGCGCGAGGGCGAAAGCGCGCCTGCGCCTGGGCCGGGCTTCGCAGGGCTGGAGGCCAGGGCGGGCCAGGCCGTCGGGGCAGGGCCCCCCGCGCCCCACGCTCCCCTTTCAGCCGCCTGTTGTTGGGCCAACAGCTCGGCCGGGCCGCCTGAAAGGCCAGGATTAGCGAACATTAGCGGCCCTTTGAACGGCGCCCGGGGCGCCCTCCCCGCCACGCCCCACACCCTGCCACCGCAGGACCCGAGCCCACCCGAGCCGCCACGCTGCTGGGCAGGTCCAGGTCCGCCCCGTCCTCGCCTAGCGTGTCCTCTGAGCAGGGTGCTGCCCATGAGGCCTCTAGCCTCCTTCCCCAGCAGCCCCGGAACTGCTCCAGGGCTGTCCCCACCCCCACCCCACCCCACCCCCACCCCCACCCAGCTTCCCGCTTCCAGTCTCCCCCGCCGTCCAGCACCGCCTCCTCCCAGCAGCCCATCTGGATTTTTCCAAGCTCCGCCCCGGGCCCTGTCCCTGGGGCCCTCTTCTCCCCCTGGAATCTCCAGGCCAGGGGTAGTACCCTCGCAGACTCCCTCTCACTCTGGGCTATGGGGAGGGGTGGGGCTGCTGACAGGAGGACGCTGGACACCCACTGCTGGTGGGAGGGACACAGGCATACTGAGTGCTGTCTGTGTGCTCGACCCTGTCCCAGACCCGGCTCGGAACAGATTACAGGAAGGTGTCAGTATCAGGCAGGGCTGTACTAGGACTTGACCCAGGGGTCGAGGGACACAAGCCCATCCTCCTGGCCTGGTGCCATCTGCCGCCCTCCTGATCTGGGCACTGCCCAGCAGCACGGCCAAGACAAGGGTGGGCACTCGCCCTGAGGTCCAGCTGTGGCCAGGGCTGGGCCTCCCCTCCCGAGCCCACGTCCAGGTCCCTCTCAGGGCTGGCCAGCATTTTAGGGGGCCGCTAGGGGCCCGCTGTCTGCCACCCAGGCTCAAGGGCGTGAGTCTACAGGCACATGCATGCCCCTGCTAGCGTGGTGCCCTAGCGCCCCCGCCCCCGGAGAGTAAACATCACCATGGAGGAAGCAGCGGCTCCAGAGAAAAAATGTGGTCAAACCTGAGCCAGGCAGCTGCGGGGAGCTGGCCCCCCAGATCCCATCCTCCAAGTCTGGTGGTAAAACATTGACAGCCCCAGCGCCTGCGCACAGGCCCAGCACCCTATGGGTGGTAGGGTATCCAGGTGGGCGCTGTGTGGTGGCGGATGTGGGTGCTGGTGGAGCCACATGTGGGGGGCTGCTGTCTGCTGCAACCACCATGCCATCCTGCCTGGGAGAAACCTGGCTGCCCTTCCGCCTGCCACTGATATACATGGTGTGATTTTTTTATTGTTTTTTGTTTTTGTTTTTTGTTTTTTTTGTTTTTGTTTGTTTGTTTGTTTGTTTTTACACTGGTACCAGGAGTTGACCTCAGGACCTCGTGCTTGCCAGGCAGGCGCTTATGCCGCTGAGCTATCTCACCGGCCCTGTTTTTGTTTTTGAGACAGGGTCTCACTATGTACTTTAGGCTGGCTTTGAACTCACTATGTAGCCCAGGCTGGACTCGAACTAGCAGTGATCCTCCTGCCTCAGCCTCCTGAGTGCTGGGATTATAGGCATGTACTACCACGCCCAGTGATTTTTTACTGTTTTTAAGACAGGGCCTCATTATGTAGTCCACGCTGGTCTTGAACTCACTACATAGCCCAGGCTGGACTCAAACTTGCTATCCTCTTGCCTCAGCCTCCTGAGTGCTGGGATTACAGATATGTGCCACCGTGCCGGCTCCACTGACATACATGTGACTGTGTGTCCTTGCATGTCCCCCCCCCACCGCCCAGTCCCAGATGCTCAGGACCAGCTGAGGGTAGAGGTGGCCTGCAGGGCTTGGGGGTGCCCTGGCTATGGAGGCAGCCTCAGGGTACCCATGCCCAAAGCAGAGCTTCTGGGTCCTGGGCCGCTCTGGCATGACTGAGTCAAGGATTGTGCCCTTGCTGGCCAGAGGAGTCTGGCCAGCTCTGACCCTTCACCCTTGGAAAGGCAGGAAAGACGCAGACCTCAGTCCCTGGCCCCTCCCTCCTGGGCAGGACAAGGACAGGCCTAGCCGGGTCTTGTGACTCTGGAGAAACCACAAGGAGCCTGGGGTTTGCTCTGGAAACCCGATCAAGTGATGACAGGGTTGCTGTGGGATGGCCGGCTGAGGGAGGCCACACTGCCACCATGGGCCAACTGAGGGGAGGACCCCTCTCCTGGACCCTTCCCCAGCCTTGCTCCCAGCCCAGCTTCCCGCTCCTCAGCCAGCCCAGCCCGGTGTCGCCCAGGATTCTGAGCTTCCAGGCGTACTGGGACTGACTGCTCTCCTGTGTCCTCGGGAGTGGGGGTGGGGTGGGGGTGAGGGGTCCCGCCTTCAGCCCTGCCCAGGAAAGGCACCAGGAACTCAGTCCCCAGGGTCATGGGCAGGGGTCAGCCAGGCTGGAGGCCCAGGGTCTGGGCAGGGCCCCTCAGGAGAGGCCCCCAGCACCCCAGCACCCACCTTGCTCCAGAACCTGGTCCCCTTGTCCCTCTACTCCCACTCCCACATGCCCTGCAACACAGGAGCCCAGCAGCATTCAGCAGGGGACACTGAGGCACACATTTGTGTGCAGCCACTATCCGGTCACCCCGATGGGCCAGAAAGGCTGGTGAGGCTCATGGGCACTGGGTGCACAGCCAGGCAGGTCAGGCTGGGCGGCTCCAGGATGGGCCCGGGGCCGGTGCCAGAGGCTCCCTCGTGCCTTTGGCCTGGCGGGCAGCTTTAATTACCTCTTGCTGGGCCTACTGAGCCTCTTGCTAATCTGGGGCCACTGCCTCAGGCTGCTCAGGCGGGTGCCCCTCCCCCTGCAGCCGGGCACGGGGTCCCCGGGTTCTCACGTCCCGCCGGCCCCAATTAAAGCGAGCTTGGTGGGGTTGCAGCTCCGCTAATGAGCTCTGTGGGCCGCTGGGCCCAGCGCCAGGGGGGCGCAGGCGAGGGCGGGGCGGGGAGGCTGGGGAAGGCTGGCTTGGGTCTAGTCCCCGGCAGAGGCCCAGAAAACCCCCCCACCTTGCCCACCTGCCAGGCCCAGCTCTGTGCCCCACCATGAGGAAGGCCCGGCTGGGGAAGCCCCCACCCAGGACACAGTCCCAAGGAGTTGTTAGAGGGGCACCTGGAGGCCAGGCTGCCCAGGGGCAGGGCAAGGGCCCTCTGGGGAACTGGGTGGGGGATCAGGCATGGTGGTGGAGTGGACCGAGGCTGAATCACTGCTCCCTGAATGTTTCTTCTCAGGGTGGTGGTGTCCCTGGAGCTCTTCTGGTGGCCCTAGAGATGGACCCAAGGCTGGGGGTCGACTCTTTTTGGGGCTTAAGCATGGGATGCCCCCGATCATTTCACTCAGAGGAGCAGCATGAGTGGCTTGGGGGGGGGGTCCCACATCCTGGTCTCTTAGCTATGGGGTAGGGGGAGGACCAAGGGAATCTGCTAGAAGAGCCCAAGGCAGTCCTGGGGTGCCCCACCCAAGACTGGGAGGTCCCTGGGGTGCCCTGCAGGTTCCACAGACCTCTCTGAACCCCAGAGCCTCGGGTTGCTCAGGGGCTGTGTCCTGGGTAGGAACCAGGCTTGCAAGGCCAGGAGGCAGGCCATGATGGACAGCTGGCAGCGCACACATGGGGGCCCTGCTGGTGCACCCCCAATCTGCTTCCCCCGTCTGTCGTGCTGTTCGACCTTGGGCCAACCTCTCTGGGCTTCAGACCTGAGGCTGGGCTGGGTGGGGTGGGAACCCGTGGAACCAGCCTGCCTGTGCTGGGGCCTCCAGGTCTGGTTTGCAGTGCTGCCCCACCTCCAGTCCCCTCCAGTTATGAATGGTGGCTGGAGAGGGTGGCCGGGCCTTGGCGTGCAAAGCCCCCAGAGGCGCCAGGCAGCTCCTCAGCTTGCTGTGCCCTGATGCTTGTGATGGCCCTGACACTGCAGGCCAGCCATGTCCATGGGGTCTCTGGGTGCTGTGGGGGCACCTACGGGATTACATGGCCCTGGGCAAGCAGAGCCCTGGACCTGGGAGTCCTGGCCTGGCTCCCCCCGTCCCAGGCATCAGGGTCTGGGCTCAGGGAATACCTGTGGTGTGTGGTATTGGGGATGGAGTCTGGAGGCCAGAGGATGACCCAGTTTCTCGGGAAAGCCAGAACCGTGCAGGCAGAGGCAGGAGGCCAGCTGAAGCTGGCTTTGGCTGAGCAGAGGTGTGGTACTGGGCACCTGTGCCCAAGACCCCATGGGACAGGGACACAGGGCCAGGCCACAGGGTAGCACTGACCAGCTGGTCCTGGACCCACTGGTTCCTTCCCCACCACCCCATCTCAAAGGTAGGAAAGCAAGGCCAGGTGAGTATGCCATGGCCACCAAAGAAGCTGTGGTTCCCCCTCCCAGAGCAGGACAATGGCTGGAGCCACATGGGCCCAGGGAGGTGGCCCAGGCCACCTCCTTTCCTTCTCTTCCTCTTTGTTTGGCAGGGGACGAGGGGCCCGTGGCTATAAGGGTGGTTTGTGTTCTAGGGAGGAGACCTCCACCCCCATGCTTCTCTGCCCTCCCTTGGGCCCCTGGGGACCCTGGGCTCTGGTGAGAGCCAGGAGGTGCGTGGGACCTGCAGGAGACAGGATAGCCCGCGCCCCGGGGGACAGGAAGGGGCGGGTTTTGTGCTTCCTGGGCCTGGGCCCTCCACGCCTGCCCCTTCCCGTCACGCCCAGTGCCGGCCCTTGTCCCCCGACAGCCGGTGAGCGCGGAGGCGTTATCTTTGACAGCAACAGAATGGACACGGCGCCCCAGAGCAGGTGTCGGCGCCTGGGAAGGGGCCAGCTCGAAACCCAACCCCACCCGCACCCTCCGCCTCCGCGCTGCAGACCTGGGGGACGTCTCTCGGGATGCCGAGATTAGCTCGACCGCTGTACCTGCCCCTCCCCGGGAGATGGGCTGCAGATACCACGGGGGCCTGGAAGGGGAGGGGCACCCAGGCTCCACCCAGGTGGGGCCGGCACAGCGCCCCGCCCAGGGGCCTTCCTGCTCGGGTGGCAGCAGATCTGGGGCACAGCGGTGGCTCCAGTGTTGACTTACCTGCTGTTCTCACACCACTGTGCTCTGGGCAGCCTGTGCCCACACTGTCCCCAGGGGTGCCCTCTGAAGGCCAGCGTATGGACAGGCTTTGGGCCTCTGCCCAGTGGCACCCCGGGCCCTGACCTGCCGTGGCCTGCTCTGCGAAGCCCCTTTGGTGCCCCAACTCCACTCTCGTCCCTCCTGCCAGACCCCTGGTTGTCATCTGCTGGCCCTGCAGGGGCTCCCAGGGAGGTGGCCAGGGACTGTGGTCTGTACAGGTCCCCTGTTCCCTGGGACCCGTGTGTGGGGACAGGAGAAGTGGGTGAGGGGGGCCAGCTGCAAACCACTGATCCTTACCTAGGCACAGGTTGCAGGGTTCCTGGGGCTCTGCCAGTCCCCTCTTGTCCCCTGGCACGTTCTCTGGCTCACCATGGACCCACATCCCTGCTGCAGCCTCCCAAAGACAACTTTGTCCCTCCTGGCCCTCCCTTCCCCTGTCACCTCAAGCCAAGGGACCCTGGGCAGCCCCCCCCCGTCTCCATGCTGACAGAAGCTCCCCAGGACTCCTGTCCACCTTGGTGGGGGGCATGACGAGGCCAGAACAGGGGCAGGGGTTCCATGTCCCAGGGACCCTATCGTCCTATGGATACCAGCTCAAGGAGTCAGAGCCCTGCACTGTGGCCTGGGACAGTCGTGCTAGTGGGGCTGTGGGTTGCTGCTGAGGGGGTGTGACCATGGGTTGGGCTCTGGAGCAGCTGTGCAGACATAGAGGGCAGAGGTCATGGTGGATGGAGTGGTCTAGGGCTCCACACGGGTCACCAAGGGGCAGTCCTGCCCTCCCTTTTTCTCACAGCACGGGTCCGGCTCCTTGGTGCTGTGGTCAGCACCCACAGGGCTGACTGGGGACAGCAACCCTGCATGGACAGGCCAGGCAAGCCAGCATTCTGCGTGGGGGAGGTCACCAGGCACAAGTGGATATGGTGGTGCCACACTCCATGGCTCCTAGGCTTGGTGTCCAGGGTGATGACTGACTGGGGGCTCCCAGGCACCAGGGCCAGCCCACAGGGGCCTTCTGAGTCCTGATTCCACCTGCGCCCGTGGGGCAGTCCCTTCAACTGCAGATCCTCGGTGCCCTGTACCCTACGTCCTTCACTGCCCTCAGCCCTCCTCTGCCCAATGAGTCCCTTCCTGTCCACTGGCTTTGGAGGCCATGCTCAAGGTAGGAAGGCCCAGCCCAGAGTCAGCTGCCCCAGAGCAGCCAGGGTAGTCATCGAGGAGGACAGCAGAGGAAGATGACTCCCTGACCACCATTAACAGGCCTGACTGCGAGGGTGGCAAGCTCAGGCGCTGGCAGAGGCCCTCACCCAAGCCAAGGGCCCAGGACACCATGCTGGCCTTCCTGTGCCCAGGAGGCGTCGCAACTGGCCCTGAGGGTCAGCCATGCTCAGACCTCCAGCCACAGCACACTGCTGCCAGGGTGCCCTCTGCCAGAGGTAACCCCGTGGCCCAGCTCTGTCCAGACTGCAGCACCTGTGCCCAGTCAGGCTCCTGGGTGAGGGTGGAGGGGACCAAGCCCAAATTCCTGTCCTCCTAAACGTGCTGCCTGGCCCTTACTCACAGCTGATCTGTCAGCAAACCTGCTGGACTCAGCCTGCAGGACAAACCTGAGTGGGCTCAGTCCCCATCGCAAAGGCAAAAAGCCAATGCCTGCAATTAAACACTTCTACCACCCTGGTCCACCCAGGTCCCTGCCTGTCTCCTCTGGATGGGGCACAGCAAAGCACCCCTCACTGTCCCCCACCACAACTCTGGAAAACTTAGGTGATATCTCTTGTGGCCAATTAAAGTGCTTTGGGTCTTTTTTTGTGTTCTTTTTTTTTTTTTTTTTTTTTTTTTTGGAGGCAGGGTCTTGCCATGTAGCTGAGACTGATCTTGAACTCACTATGTAGCCCAGGCTGGCCTCAGACTCCTCCTGCTTCAGCTTCCGGAGTGCTGGGATTATAGGCGTGCACCACCATACCCACCTGCCCAGTAAAAGTCTGTTTTTTTTTTTGTGGGTACCAGGGGTCGAACTCAGGACCTTGTGCTTGCCAGGCAGGCACTTATGCCACTGAGCTATCTCACCAGCCCCCCAGTAAAAGTCTTAATTCGTGAGGAGGCCCCCCTCTTGCTCCTGGCTGCCCCTCAAACTTGCCAGCGGGCCCCAGGTGGACTCAGGGTCCTCAGAGGGGTTCTCTGAACATCAAGGTGGTGTGGTTAGGGGTCTGGCCACAGGGCCAGTCATTGGGTGTCCCCTGACCCACTGTCCCCTCACAGCCCCAATGCCAGGCTTTGTCCCCTGTTCTTGGAGCTTATGGTGCTGGGCAGGGTCTGCACCTGCGCTGTCGGGGTTGCCACTCTTGGGGCTCACAGCCAGAGTCCAAGGTGCTTCTGGGCAGTGGCAGGGAGCGCCTTAGGATCCCCTTGGCAGGCTGCTGGCTGGTCGAGTGTCCCACCTCCAGCTAGACCCCTCCCTGCCCCCACAAACTCACTCAGACTTTCCTCAAACAGGGCTCCCTTTCCATTTGTGCCATTGATTGTCTGCTGGGACAAAGGCCCCTTTCAGGGACGTCAGAGGTTCAGCAAATAAATAAGTGAATGAAGTTGAAGCAGAGGAAGAAGTGGTGGGCACGGTGGGGGGTGGCCAGTACCTCCGGTGGGCAGCTAGGCCAGGGACTAGGGGGGTTCCCACTGCCTAGGGCCCGGCTGTGTCTGGAAGGTGTGGGGCATGAGCCTTGGGAGTGAGGGCTTTTCTGGGCAGGGCGGCCCTGCCTGGAATCACTGTGACCCGTGGACAGTAGCGGATGATAGGCTACCCGTGGCTCCCTAGTCCCCCCTTCCCAGGGTCTCCACCTGACCTGGGTATATGGCTGGCTTGGACATGGATCCCCATGGTTCTGAGCTCTGTGATAAGCGGGCAGGATTTGGGGGCCTCCGCGACTGCCCTCCCTGGTGAGAGTCCTGTGCCCCAGGGATGTGTGACATGCTGTGTGCCCAGGAGTTGGGCCCATAGGGACCCTGTCTGTTCCAGCCCCACCCTGGATTGGAGCGAGGCACTGCCCAGCACAGGCCCCTACCCAGCCTCCTCTGCCCTGGGGATCAGGGGTCAGAAATCTCGTGTGTGGCCGCCAGTCTGCTGGTGTGGGGACCAGGAAGGGTGAGGGCCTGCCCCAGCCAGTCTGCAGGACGGCAGGACGTGGTGGTCCTGGCCTCCAGGATAGACGGGGGAGGGGAACAGACAAGAGCTAGTGGCCACTGCGGAGGGCGGTGATCTAGAAGGCTGCCTGGAGAAGGGGGAGGCAAGGGCCTAGGGAGAGAATCCCGAGTGCTGGACAGAGCGCTGAGCTGCAGAGCCGGCTGCTGTCCACTCCAGGCTAGGCCTGCCAAGCCCCTGCGGCAGTGCTGACTCCTGACCATCCCATCCTGGGGACAACAATGGCCGGCATTTAAATTCCAATTGAGTCAACCAGAGTGGCCGCGGGCGTGAGAATGGCAGCCCCTACCCCCCAGCTTAGCCCCGCCCACCGCATTCCTGCCTCCCCAGAGATGGCCGTGGCCGGGGCCGTCGCCAGGGGGCCGGGAATGCAGCGCTCAATGGAAGGGGACAAGGGCCCATTGAGTGGTGACGGGTGGGATTGAGCCGTCAGCACCCCAGCCAGGACCCTCCTGGTCCCCACCCTCTAACCCAGCTCCTGATGTCAGCTGCAGTTGTGGCCCTGCTCCTCCCTCCTGAGCTGGCCCCAAGCACCAGGCCAGCTTCTCAGGCCACCCCACCTGGCAGTGGGGACCTCGCAGAGCCATAATCACATCATGTCACATTCCTGACTCAGCTTTGGGGCAGGCAAAGGCCAGGCTTTGTAGGCCCTGGGGCCAGCTGAACTCCCTGCCACCACGGACACTCTGCTTCTGTCCCAGCTCACTGCCCATTTGTCCCACCAAGCAGGGACTTCTGTGTCCGACAGCTGTCTGGGTTTTGGGGAAAGCCACACCTGTCTGAGAAAGAGATTGTCTTTTTCTGCTTTTTATTTCTGCAGTACTGAGGATTGAACCCAGGGCCTTCACACTGAGCTACAACTCCAGTCCCTTTTTTTATTTTTTTGACGGTCTGCCTAAGTCACTAAGTTACCCAGGCTGGGCTTCAAATTGTGATCCTCCTGCCTCAAGCTCCCAGAGTGCTGCTAGGCCTGGCCAAGCAGGGTTTTAATGTGGCACATCCAGCACCTGTTTCCCAGGTTTGCTGGGACCCCCGGCCCCTGGACCCAGACAGAGCAGTGCTGTGGGGCATGAGGGTGGAGGCCAAGCCCACCTCTATCCTGGATGGACCCGAGGCCTAAGGCCCTGCTACAGACCAGGTGCCAGCAGAAGTGTCAGGACGAGGGGAGGCTGGGAACCTGAGCCTGGACGCCGCCTGGACGCCGTCCCTCGGGGCAGGTGGGTGATCAGAAGGCACAAAGGCCCGGCTGGCTGCTGGGAGGGAGGCTGGCACTGTGCCTACAGGGGCAGGTGCTGGGGAGACCCGGCAACACCTCCCTCATGCTGCTGTGGAGAGATGAATTCACTGGGTCTGTGGGGTATGCAGGGTGCACACGAGGTGCGGTCTTCATCCCGCCTGCGGCAGCAGCCACCTCCCCAGTGTGTCAGGGATCCAGATGGCAGGGTGGATGGAGCCCAGGCCTTTGGCCTTCGTGGGAGTCCCAGGGGCTCATGGCGGCGTCCTCTCAGACCCTAGCCATGCTGCTCAGCAGGGCTCCACAAAGCAGCCCGATCGTGCTGTCCTCCTTTTCAGGAGACCTGGCCTGGGACAGGGCAGGACCTAGAGCCTGCTAGCACCTGGCCCCATGTGACTCATGCAGTCAGCAGGCTCATGCCCCACCATCATCCTGCTGTGAGGCCAGGGCCTGGGCTGTGAGGTTCATGAGCAGTGCTGGGGGGAGGAGGATCTAAGGACTGGATGGATGGATGGATGATGAAATGAATGAATGGAGCTAGCTTAAGCACCTGCCCAGAAGTGGCTGCAGGAACCCTGGCCCAGCACAGCTTGAGCCCCACAGCCAGCAGCCCCACGTCTCTAGTATGGGCAGCTGCCTGGGGTACACATCCTGGACCTTGCCAGGGAGAAGCCTGGGCCATCGAGGCCAGCAGGGTGGGGTGTGGCCTGCCCCCAGCACCTCTGCCGGCCTCCAGCCCCTGCCATCCAGGACGGGCTGCCTGGTGCCCAAGGCTTCCCATCCTCCCTGGACACTTTCAGGCCTTAGTGCAGGCTGTGGAAAGTGAACAGGCCGTGTTGGCCGGGCAGGCTTTTCCCAGGCCCTCGTGCGCTGGCACGTGGCACAGGTTGGGTCTCGGGGGACAGCAGCAGCTGCATCGAGGGTCTGGGCTGGAGTGAGGTGGCCTCCAAGGCTGGGAGCCGTGAGTATCGTGTCCTGGCTCAGGTGGGAATGGAGAGGCCCAGCATCAAGGGGGTTGGGAAGATCTCAGAGCCAGCAGTGCTGGGGATGGGGTCCAAGCTTCCCGGGGCCCTGGCCCGAGCCAGCTCCTGCCGCAGAGGGTCCTCACCCATGTCTGCCTGGGCTGTGTCCCTTGGCCATGTCTTGCCAGCCCAGGGCCAGCGAGGATGGTGGCACTGTGGCTCTGTCACAGAGGGCACCTCATGACCCCAGGCCCAGAGCACGTCTCTGGGGTGGCTGAAGTCTCAGCCTTGGGAAGGGAGAAGGGGGCACAGAAGACCAAGGGTGGAGATGGGCCCCCACCCCCTCTTGCCAGCTAAATCCTCCTGCACTGCTTTTTTTTTTTTTTTTTTGTGGATACCGGGGGTCGAACTCTGGACCTCGCACGCCAGCAGGCGCCCGTGCCGCTGAGCGACATCACTGGCCCTTTGTTCGTATGTGGGTACCAGGAGTCGAACTCAGGACCTCGCGCTTGCCAGGCAGGCGCTTATGCCGCTGAGCTATCTCACCCACCCTGCACTGCTTTTTGTGAGCCTGGGCATCTTCTTTCTTTCTTTGCTGTGGTTGCTGGGGAGCTCAGGACCAAATCAAGGGTCCAAGGGCAGTAATTTTCCCTCCCCATGTTCTTGGCCTAAATAAGCCTGATAAGTAAACCTGTATTTTCTAAGCAACTTACAACTCAAAACTGCACAGCAGATGCCACAGCCACAAGGCCTGGACAGGGAGAGGGACCCATGCCCCAGCCCTGCAGAGCCACCTCCCATGCTAGCAGCCCCAGCCTGGGCACAGAACTGTGCTGAGCCTGGCCCATGCTGGTTGTGACAAGCCCAGACCCTGCATGTCCCCTCGCACGCTGACACACATGCACAGGTCACCTGCCTGCACAGGAGACCTCTGTCACCAACGGCCCAGGCACCTACCTGAGCCCCAAGTGGCCTGCCATGATGCATGGTGCCCCCCAGAGCATCCCAGATGCTGGCAGAGCTGCAGTGGCAGGTGCTGGGTGGGGACACACATGCCCAAGGGGGCATGGTTACACCAGGAGGTTCTAAAGACTGGCCCTGGCCGAGTCCAGCAAGGTCCAAGGGGCAGGGTCCTGGGTCAGGGGAGCAGTGGGGCCCGGCAGACGTCCTGAAGGAGGATGGCCACACGCAGGCCACAGTCAATGGGCCCTTGTGCTTCTCAAGGGCTGCTAATCCTGCCCACTGGGCAGGACAGCACCATCCTTGCTGGCCAGGCTGGGGTCCAGCTGGCAGCAGCTGGCAGACACACACTGCCCGGATGTGGGGCACTGGACCAAGGCCTGCTGCTCATCCTGGGCAATCTGGGCCCCTCGCACAGAGCATAACCCGTGCCCATGGTCCCCTGCTCCTGGCCAGCTGTTTTCGGGGCCACACTATTACCAGGCTGGGGTAAGCACAGGCAAGGTTGCCTCAAGCAGCAAGTGTCCCCTTCTCTGGGGCAGGAGGTGGCCGGACTCCTATGGGCCACACCCTCTCTCTCAGCTTGAACCCCATCCACGGACCTCAGGGTACCTTCAGAGAGGCCAGCTGGCTGGGTCAGGGCCTCAACTCCCTTCCTTGGCTAAGGGGCCCTACAGTCTGCAGCTGATGACAGAGCCACTGGCATTAGCACTAGAGACCCGGGGTGGGGAAGACCCCCTCCAAGCCTTGGCGCCAGAGTTCCCAGCCCGTGTGTGGGGCAGCTGTGTGGGAGACTTGGAGGTGGGAGACGCAGCCAGCGTGCCACAACTGGTGACAGCCATCAGGGGTCCGGGCTGGGACAGTGTCCGACGTGCTGCGCCCTGAGACCTCACAGATTCCTCCCCAAGCCGTGTGGGCCACACACACTCTGGGCCTCTCATGAGGCCCTGCCGCCTTGTCCTCAGGGCCAGTGTGGCTGGGGGACCTCATAACAGTGGCTAGTGACTTGGGGGAGGCACGGAGGGGCCCCATGGGGGAGGACAGAGGACAAGGAGGCCCCAGAACCAGCCTGCAGAAAGCGCAGAGGTCCACAGTGGGGAGAAGCCCTGGCCAGGGTCTCAGCAGCAGGGCAGGTGCCTACAACTTCCATGAAGCAGCTGCAAGGGGCTCCATGGAGGTGGTGGGGTCATCTTTTTTCATCTTAGGGGGCAGGAGGTGCAGGGCAGAGAGGCTGGGTGTGGCTGCCCCAGTCCCCACCTGCCCAGCAGCCAGTTTCTGGCACAACCAGTTCCGTAAGCTCAGCAGTAGCAGACAGCAGGATCCTTTAAGCCCTTTACAAGGAGAACATGGTGTCTGTATACATGTGTGCAGGCACAGGTGTGCATGTGCAGGCATAACTGTGTGTGTGCACGTGTGAATGCACTTGTATGTGCAGATGTGTGTGTGTGTGTGCGCGTGCGCATAGGACACTGGGGAGGGCTAGGGTGTCACTCTGGGGCTGCTAGTTCCTTATGCAGGTTGGATAGGGATCCTCTTAGGAGCAGGATAGGGGCTGCAAAGTCCCTGGGCCAGGCTGCCCAGCAAGCAGAAGCAGGGCCAATCCCCCTTCCCCGCAAGCCCAGGCCTCTGTGGACCAGAGTGCCCCATGTCAGGGAGGGGACAGAGAAAGTGGTGTGCATGGATGTCCTTCCATGAAAGGACATCAGGCAGAGTGGTTGCAGCCCTCCCCATCTATACCCCATTTCCATAATCCAGGGTCCTGACATTGCCCTGCAGGTCTCATACAACCCAGAGGGAGCCCCACAGGGTGAGCCCAGCCCTGAAGCCCTGGGGATAGCAGGTGGAGCCCTGGTAGCTACTCTGAGGCCACCTTGAAGGAAGGTTAACCCGAGACCTCACAGATTCCACTCCAAGCCATGTGGGCCGCACTCACTCTGGGCCTCTGGTGAGACCCTGCCACCTTGTCCTCAGGGCCAGTGAGCCTGGGGGACCCTGTGACAGTGGCCAGTGGCTTGGAGAAGGCATGGAGGGGCCCCTGGGGGAGGACGAGGACAAGGAGGCCCCAGGGTGGAGCCGGCCTCAGCGACGTGCAGAGGTCCACGGTGGGGAGAAGCCCTGGCCAGGTTCCCTGGTGGGACATGAGGAGGGGACTGGGTGAAGCACATGCTGACCGGGAGGGCACTTGGAGGCACAGTCTCTGTTGGTGCATAAGACAGACTCCTCCTGATGTGCTGTGTGTCCTGTAGCAGGCTGCTACCCTTTTTTTTTTTTTTTTTTGTGGGTACCGGGGGGTCGACCTCAGGACCTCGCGCGCCAGCAGGCACCCGTGCCGCTGAGCGATATCACCGGCCCCTTTTTCGTATGTGGGTTCCGGGAGTCGAACTCGGGCCCTCGCGCTTGCCGGGCAGGCGCTTAAGCCGCTGAGCCATCTCACCGGCCCATACCCTTTCTGAAACTTAGATTCTGCTCCATCTCTCTGAGATTATTCGTCTCCCTACGCCCCAAGGGTCTGAGGGTCTAGGGCAGGAAGCCCTTTCCGGAGCTGACCAGGCTGGGCCAGGTCTTTGGGTGACCCTGATCCTGTGGCCTAGTCTGGGCATTGGGCTCACCTGGACACTGCATGGGCCAGATCAGGGGCCTGCAGGGCTGGAGGGAGCCGCGACACCTCAAGACCATCACCCACTAGGGCACCCAAGGGGGCCCCAGGGCTCAGGGCCCGCCTGACCATGGGCATGTGCTCTGCTGGGTATGGGTGAGGCGGCAGCATTGGCACGGGAGCCTGCCCAGCCTTGCTCTGACCCAGTTTCCATGCCCAGCCCAGCCCTCAGTGCCCCAGCGGGCAGGCAGCACTGGCAACGAGAGCCATGGAGCTTCTCATCCATAATGGTAGTGCCCTGGGCCCCTGCTGGCTCCAGGTGCCATGCCTGGGGCTTGACTCTGAGTGGGCAGACACCCCTCCTGAGACCCGGGATCCCTGGCACCACTTGCATCCCACCCTCAAGCCAGCAGCTACAGCCCGTACTTCTACCTCCAGATGAACAGACATTGTCCAGGGACCAAGCACTGTGGCCTCCACTTCAGACCTGGGTGGAGCCCTTCCCTGCCCCCGGCCCCGGAGGCCAGGCGTGGTTCCCTGGAGACCGGACCCTTGGTGGCAAGTGGATTTGGGGATGAGCCCCAGAGCCACAGGGGCTGGAAAGGCTACAGAGGGGGTGGACAGTGGGAGGGATGTGGGCAGGGAGGCCAGTAGCAGAGCCTGCTGGGAGGTGGGGGCTGAGGAGGGCAAGCGGTGCACGATAAGCCCCTTTGATCCGCCCTGAGGCAACACAGACCCTTGCCCTGCGATAACTGGGCCTGGGAACACGGGCTCTGGCCAAGCTCCCCACCCTGCCCTCTGGTCCCTGCTCGGCCCTCGCGTCCATCTCTCGCTGCCTCTCCTACCTCCCTGCCCTGTCCTGTGCAGGGAGATCCCGGCTTTGCTATTCCCTGGCTGGGCACCCATGCAGGGGTGGACAGCTCAGCATGGGGTGGGCTCACACTGCCTTGACCCCCTCCCCAACACTCAGCCATACCCCGGAGCTGGCCCAGCCCTGCCCTGCGTCCCTGATGCCTGGTGGTGGACAATAAAGCTGTCAGAGCCTGGGCCAGGCCAGGGAGGCAGCAGGCGTGGCGGAGGAAGGACGAGGAGCATAGATGTCTCTATTAGGCCATGGACCTGCCCCGTCCATGCCGCCTGGCCTGCCGGGAGTGGGTTCCTCTGCCTGGGGAGGGCAGAGCAGGGAACAAAGGCTGGGAGTACAGGGCCAGCCAGGGGTGCTTGGGAGCTGCGTGGGGACCAGCGGTGGAGGGTGCAGTGGCCCAGACATGCCAGGCCACCTAAGGCACCTCCACCCCATGTCTCCTGCTGGGGACACCTTGGGGAGGCCTCTGTCTTGCCCTAAGCATACCCACAGGAGAGGATGCTGTGATAGCCCATGCCTCAGCCTCCCCATCCTAGGACACGCATGGCAACCCAGAAGCTGAGACAGTCCCTTCCTCAGTGCCCAGTGCGGATCCAGCACACCTCTCCCTGTTTGGGGCATGGTGGGTGGGGCCGGGTGGGCAGAGGCCAGCGCCAGGTGAAAAGAATCACTGAGAAAGGGTCCTGGCTGAGGCCAGCACAGGGACCCCAGGAAGGGCAGCAGGACCCCTAGGAAGGGGCATTCTGGCAGGTGCAGCCCATGGCCCGAGGAGGAGGGTTGGCCTGGCAGCTGCCTCAGCTGCTCCTCCCTGCTCCCTTCCAAGCCTGGCCCCCTGTGGTCCCCCCTGCAGGCACTAAGGGCCCTGAGCAAGTAGCAGGTGGGCGTGCGTGCACAATAGGCCCTGGGATCTGCTGGCCACACAGGGCCCTGGCAAGGGTGGGGGTGCTGCCGGCCTGGCTGGGGTGCCCGTGAGAATGAGGCTCTTGACATGCACCCCACCCCCCGGAGGCAGCTCCCGGCCTCACAAGTTCCCAGCAAACAGCTGCCTCCTCCCATTAGCTCCAAGTAGCCTGCATGCCAGCATCCGGTGCTGGGCCTGGGTGGGCCGCCTGCCCTCCCTTGAGCTGCTGGGCGCCTGGCCCAAGGCTGGGGGGTCTTGCCCACCCCCTGGGGCTCCCTAAATATGGTGGAGAACATCCCACCCTGCCCAAGCTCTGCTGAAACCTCTCTGGAGTGAGGTAGTGGCAGTTGGTCACTGAGCACCTGGGAGGCCATGCCACCTGGGGCCCCGTGACTCAGTTTCTCCAGCTATCAAGCCACGCTGATGACTGCATGGTGCAAGGATGCACAATACAAGTCACCCCAGCCCAAGTTACCAAAGACCATTGTGGTGGGGCCCCAATGGTCTGACCTAGAAAGGACACTGTCCATAGCCTCCAGAAGGTAGAGGCCAGGTGCCCCCTGCCCACGGGACCATCTGGCCATTCTGAACTTACAGGCTTTGACTAGATGTTCAGTGGGTGGCTGGGCACAGGGACGGCGGGGCCCAGGGTGATCTCTGAGAAAGGGCCCTGGCTGAGGCTGGCACTGGGGACCCCAGGAAGGGCAGCAGGACCAGGAGGAAGGGGCACTCTGGCAGGCGCAGCCCAAGGCCCTAGGAGGAGGAGGAGGAGGAGAAGGAGGAAGAGTAGGAGGGGGGGAGGGGGAGGAGGGTGTGCCGAGGTTTGGCCTGGCAGCCTGAGGCCTGGATTCCTAATTCTGCCGGAGCCTGTGGAGTTGGGGCTTGTTTATTCTTGGCAGGAAGGCTGGCGCTGGGGGGGGGGGGTTGGGACGGGTGCGGGGCCTTTTCAAAAAATAATAATAATAAAAACGTTCATTTAGAAGGCTCCCAAGGCATGCTGAACTCCAAAAGAGTCCTGGAAAAAACGCTGAGAGGGTTTAAGTGTAAATGGACCCAAAACACCATAATTAAATTTCCCTTAAATTTACCAGAGTTTGGGGTCAAAGAAAAAATAAAACTTAGGGAAAATACACTTGAGGTTTCAGGCAGATGCCAAGTGCTTAGGAAAATAGATTTCTGAGCTGCTCAGCAGCTACCGGCCTGGCCCGCCAGTCCTGCGAGCCCTGAGGCCCTACCCCCCCCCAGCAACTGCCCCTCCAGGGTCCTCAGCACCCCCACCCTTTGCACTGGCTGAGCAGCTCCCAGGCCAGGCCCCAGCCCCAGGCCAGGGGAGCCCAGGGGGAGCCTGCACTTTCACTCCCATCCTGCACTTTTCTCCTAGGTCTGCAGACAGGTTCTGGTTTCCTTTCTTTGCTCATCTTGGAGAAGCCACATTTTCCAAACAAAAAGTCAGGGCTTGAGGTCTAGTGGTCTGTGTGAACCAAGGGGCAAAAAGGCCAGAAAGTTTGGACTGGGATCGTCATGGGTCACAACAATGCATGATTTATGATGTTGCCCTTTTTGCTCAGCCTTCCAGGAAGCTCAAAGCTAAAATTAAGGGTCTTGTTCAGTAGCTAGTATTGGGTGAGGAATTTTGGGATATTTTCTCTTCTCTTCCTTGTTCTTTAAAATTCTGTCTCAGTTACAATGAGCAAATCAAATGTGTTTTTTCCTTTAATACTACTCAAATTCTCTGGGAATTAAAAATTAAAAAGGCAGAAAATAAATTAAAAAAGCAGACATTACCCACAATCTCTCTCAGCCACAGGCACACTCTGCTCTCTGCTCTCTGGGAGAAGAACAGCCTTCCCAGCTCAGCGGGACCGAGAGCGCCCTCTGCTTCCCCTGCAGGGCCCGTCTGCTCCCGGGCAGTAGGTGTTCCCAGAGCACGAGGGTGCTGGGGAGCTCCCAGGGGAGGACAGGCAGCCCCTGGGGTCCCATGGGAGGGTACAGTGGATAGAAGGGATGTGAAGCTCCGTGGGCCTCAGTTTCTTCTATTCCCCCTGCATGGGGGCTCTCAGTCCTGGTTCCAGGCTGACCCTGGCCTGTGGCAGCTGCCTGCCAGGAGCCCCGTGGACGCAGGTCATGCCAGGAGTGTCCCTCTGCTGACCCAGTGCAGGCCCAGCCAGGGTGGTCAGGAGGGACCAGTGGATGCTAGCCAGCTGGGGTCTCTCCATGGTGCCTCTCTGTGCCGCTCCCAACACAGGCCCCGGCAGGCTGAGCCTCTGAGTCACTGCCTCCCACACTGGTCTCACAGGGGACCCCACAGATGTGGGTCTGGGGAGGCCTGTGGGGTGAGGGGGCAGGGAGGGGTACATGCTGCAGCGGATGCTGGCAGTTTCAAGGTGGTCCTGTTGTTGGAGCCTCCGCACCACAGCACAGGCCCTGGGACTGTCTCCAGCCCGCCCACCTGCTTGGCTGTTGGGAACCTGGAGGAGCGAGCCAGTGGCAGGGATAGGGCAGGGGCTCGGACAGGAAAGCGCCTCCTGATGGCTGGGTCAGAGGTGGCATCTAGGAGTCAGGACAGCCTGGGGAGCAGTGTGTGCGGCTGGGCCTCTGCCTTGGAAATGAACAATTCGGGCCGTGACACGCGACGTCGACACACCAGAATGCCCTCCCAGGTAAAGTGGGAGCTGTGAGCTCTGCCTCCTTTGCCAGCCACAGCTCTAGGCCTCTTTACCCTAACCGCCCCCAGACAGCACCCACAGGGCCAGGCAGTCCACAGGGAAGAGGCCACTTCAGGATACGGACGATGCAGAGGAGCCAGCCACCACAGGGTGGGCGGTGGGCAGAATGGTGGCCTCCAGAAAGATGTGTCTATGTCCCGGCCCCAGGGACCTGTGAATGTGACCTTATTTGGAGAAAGGGTTTTGGTGAGTGAAATTACATGAGCAACTTGGATGAGATCAGCCTGGGTTATCTGTGTAGCCTGAAATCCAACCGCAGGGTCCTTACAAGACGAAAGGGGAGACACACAGAGCCGAAGCCGTGTGAAGACAGAGCAGGGACTGCAGCAAGGTGGCCAGAAGCCAAGAGCACTTGGAGGCCCCAGAAGCGGGAGGAGGCAGCAAGGCTCCTCCCAAGCCTGTGGGGCAGCGTGGCCCTGCCTACATGGGACTTCAGACTTCTGGTGTCCAGAGCCGGGATGGTACATTTAGGCCCACCGGATTGTGGCAGCCTGTGACAATGGACAACAGAAAGGAACACAGGGTGGGAGAGAGCACAGAGGGCTTTGGGGCTAGGGGAGGGCCGGCGGAGGAGCAGCGCCTGGTCCCAGGCCCTTCTCCTCCTGAGATGCTGCCCCCAACAAGCCCACCCAAGAGCTGGAGAGCAAGGGAGCCTGGGAGACCCTTGGATCCCAGGAGCCAGGCTTGTGGGACACATGGGAGAAGGCATGGGGCACAAAGAGAACAGCAACCAAGCCAGGGACCCCACGGGGCACTTCTGCCAAGGAGCTGGTCCTGGGGATTCAGCGGAACCCTGTGCTACTGGAGTAAGACCGCCAACCTCTCACACATGGACACTGGGGAGAGAGTCCTGGCGCTCCCTGAGCTAACGGTTCATAGTTAGCCAGTCAAGGGGTTAGGGCAGAACATCCTGCTGTTGCCCCCTGGGATGGCATTCCAAGACAGGACCTTGGTGACAGCCACCAGCACTGTGCACTAGAGGGGGACTAGAGTCCACTTGGGGTCCAGTGAGGCAGGGCTTCCTGCTAGTCACACAGGCAGAGCTGGCAAGGAAGGTGGCAAGAGGTCCCCATGCCAAGCTGTCAGGTGGGCACAGGGTGGACATGAAGGCTCCCTGAGCTCCGCCCAGAGACACTGCCTCTGGATGCCCTGGCTGCCAACAAAGCTGGGGCGTGGAGCTGGGGACTGGTCACTGCGGTGTTCATGGCCTGCTTTTCTAATCACTGAATGGAGCCCCTGAAGCCATAGCTAGTGGGGCAGAAGCACTGAACCAAGGTATCCCATAGGCCCCTGATGTTGCCTGGAAGTAGGACAAGAACCCTCTGCCTTGAGAGGTGGACACAGGAGCCACCAGTCATGCGGCCAAGGGGACTCAGACAATCCCGGGTGTCTCCAGGGCAGGACCTGCCACTTGCTGCCTGGTGGAGAGGCCTGGCTGTGTCCTCCTAGGGGCCCGACCCTCAGCAGCTGGACTGTCCCCAGCCCGTGATGTCCCAGAACCTCAGGCAGCTCAGGCACTGCCACCTGCTCCCACCGCGCCTTTGTCATAGTCCTAGGGTGGGCTTGCTTGCACTGGGTCCCAGCCCTGCTCCGAATATCGAGGCACTGCTCTCTCCTGGGGCCTAGGGTCAGGACCACTAGGGCAGCGGGGGACACGTGCAGCTATCCCCCGCGGCCTGCGTGCCAACCTCAGCCGCCGGTCTCCGCTGCACACCTGCCTCCAGGGGGGCTTCCCCGGAGGGAGCCCGGGACGAGAGATCACCACTCGAGCCCCAGCCCGGTCCCAGCAGGCGGGCGGGCGCGGGGCCCAAGAGGCCTACGCGGGCCTCGGGGCAGGTCCCAGTAAGCGCGAGGCTCCCAGGCCCGCCCGGCTCCCACGCCCTCCCAGGATCGCCGGCCCCGCCCCTCCGCGCCCAGCCCCCGAGGAGGCGTGGCGGGGGCGTGGCTGGCGCGGGCCGTCCCCCTGCCCCGCGCGCCGGCGGCCCCAGCTCAGTGCGCGGCGGCGGCGGCGGGACAGCTGGCGCCGCGCGGTCCGGCTCGGGCAGGGCGCACGGGGCTCCGCGGCGGAGGGACAAGCAGCGCGGGGCCGGCGGGAAGCGGGCCGACGCGGGAGCCGCGCGGAGCTAGCCGGGGCTGGCGGCCGCCAGGTCAGGACCCGGGGCCCGCGGGCGCGGAGGGAGCGGCGGGCGCCGCGGGACGGTCCAAGCGGGGCCTGCGGCGGGGCGGGCGCGGCGGGCGCGGCTTCCCGCTCTGGAAAGTTTGCCGCCGCCGCCCTGGGAGGGCGCTGCGGCCGCTGGGGGAAGGCGGGTGGGGCGCGGCGCCAGGCGGCCCGGGACTCCTGGGTGGAGACGGGGCCGAGACCGGGTGGGCCGGTGACGCGCTCCCCTCCCTCAGACCCGGAGCGGCGCCCTCCTCGTGCCAGCGGCGAGGGCACGATGCCCGCTTGAGCGCCGCCCCCGCCATGGGCGCCCCGGCCCACATCCTCGCGCTGTGCGTGGTGGTGGCCGTCGTGGCCGCGAGCGTCGGCGGCGCAGAGCCTCGCGTCGGGCGCGGAGCCGCAGGTAAGGAGGGCGCGGCGGGGCGGGGGCCGTAGGGTCAGGGCGCCGGGGCCAATCGGGGCTCCGCTGTCTCGTCCTTGGGGTCGCGGCCCGAGCCGAAGCGGCGGTGTTTGCAGCTGCGGGGCCACCACCACCGTGCGCGTGGTGGCGGCGTCCCCGGCCCGGTCCCCGGCTCCCGGCTGTTTCCACGATGCCTATTGTCCCTCAGTTCTGCGCGGACGGAAAGATCCCCTTGTTGGTCCCCCGCTTCCCGGGCCCCGTTCGTGGCCAGCGTGAGCCCGTGCGAGTGGCAAGACTTTGCAGAGTGGGTAGGAATGCGTCAGGCGAAGCCCGGCCCTGCCCTCCGTGGCAGCCTGGCCAGGTGACAGCTGCCAGGCCACCTCACCCCCCGGCTCTGCAGGCGGCCGGATCGGGGACCCCCCCGGAGCGCACATCGAGCCGGGCTCTGGGCGGTCTCGGGCGTAGACGGGACGCCGCGGTCACCGCTGAGGGGCTTCGCGGTCCGCGCGCCGTGGCCCCGCGGGCGGCCGAGAGCGCGCGTGTCGCCCGGCCCGGCCAAGGGTGGCCTGGCGCGCGGAGGGAGGTCCGGCCCGGTGAGGCGGCCCCACCCGGGCGGGGGTCGAACAGCCGCTCCTTTGTACCCGGCGGCGGCCACAGACCGCGCATTGATGGCGCGGCTCAGGGAAGTGCGCGCGGCGGACGGGCAGATGGCGGCGCCCCGCCCCGGCCCGCGCCCCTCTCCCCGAGGCTCTGCGGCCTCCGGAACAATGTCATTTTTCTATGAATGAAAGTGGGTCCGGCGCTTGAATGCGCGTGTCACTCAGCGGCGTGACAGAGGCCGTCGGGAGGTCAGCGCGCGCTTTTAGTGCCTGCTCGCACTGCCGCGCTTTCAGGGCGCCGAATGGGCGGGGGAGGGGGCATATTAGCATGCGCATTCGGATAAAGATATTACTCCTGCCGGTGTCAGCCAGCCAGACCCGGTTGGGCGCCGGGCCCCCTGCGGACCCCTAGCCCAGCGCGCCGCAAGCCGAGCCGGGGACGCCGGAGCGCACGCCGGCTTCCCGCTCCCTGCGCGCTGGGACACCGATGGCCCCGCCCCTGAGCCGGAGCCGGTGAAACAGGTAGGGAGTTGATAGGTCAATAAACTTAATCCGGTTCCTTAACGAGATGGGCCGGGCAGTAAAAATACAAAGACCTCGTGAAATTTACAGAGGTCCGGGCTGGCGCTTTCCCCAGGAACATAAATTATTGAGAGGCAGCTGGCAGGGGTCAAGGGCGGTGGGGAGGACTTGCTCCCCACCCCAGGCCCGGCCTAGGTGGCAGTCTCCTGCCTGTCTCTACCCAGGGCCATGTTTTCGGTGGGGGTCCTGGGGAGGCCTGCAGGGGGCGGGGAGAGGGCTCCAGGGGGTGCAGGGCTTTTCCCCCACCCCTCCAGGGCAGGGCTGGACTTTGAGCCCTGCGCTCTCCGGGTGGTTCATTAACCCAGGTTGATCCTCCCAGCCTCGAAGGCTTGTCCTGAGCCCAAGGCCACTCCGCAAGGCCTTAGGTCTCACTCAGGGTTGGGACTGGCCCCAGGTGCCCCTTCTTACAGTTGACCCTAGACGGGAGCAAGGGGCTTGAGGTCTCCAGCGATGCTCACATCCTCCCCAGGTCAGGTTTGGGGGCGGCCCAGGGAGGGCAGGCGCCCCGCAGAGTGATTTACAAGTGAATGCCGGCTCTGAGCTCGGACCTCTGGTTTTTTGCGGGGAGTAGTTGCCTGGCTTTCCAGTGCTTTGGGCTGCTAGTTGCTCACCCCAGGGCTTGGGGTGTTGTCCTGGAACCTCAGTTTCCTCACCTGTCCAGGAGGACTGATAATGGCAGGGTTGTTTAGGGGATTAGGCTGGATAATCTCGGTAAGCCCTCATTAGCCCTCCCGGCCTCCGGATCCCTTTTTTGCTTTTTTCTGATTGTTACGAAACTCTCCGGAATGTCTCTGGGTAAGATGGGAGGTGGGGACACAGAAGGCCAGACCCTGGCCCTCAGCTGCAGGGTCCCTGGGGGGCATTGCTTTTTCCTGTGCTGTTTCAGTCGCATACCTGACAGCACCTCCCACACCCAGGCCACAGAGAGCTTCCTGTGCGAAACCAGAGTGCTCCGTTCCCTGACGCCGCCCTTGTCTGGCTCCAAACACCAAGTTCTTTGGGGTAGTTGGCTTCAGAAACCAGTCTGAATTTGATGCTTGTTCTGTGGGGTGCCCTGGGGGGACTTCAGCTGTAGTGACCCAGAACTGCCAGCAAGGTCACCCAGGCCAGGGACACAGCCCTCCCAGCAGGCTGTCTTGGCCACCTCAGTCCCAGACGACATCTGCGGCAGAAGTGTCCCTCACACCTCTTCCTTCATCTGTCACACACACCAGCCACCTCACCAGGTGAAGTGGCCTCTCTGGTCCCCCCCAGGCCTGCAGGGTGGGATTTCTACTTGGTGCCACAGTGCAGGAAGCCGAGGCACAAAGTCAGGGAAATCTGGAGCCTAGCATAGCTCCTTCAGGACCCAGTGTCCCATGGGCCACAGCAGTGGGCTTTCCTGTCTGGGCTTGGCACCATGTGGGGCACCTGTGGGAGAAGGTGTTGTGGGGCTCATGGGCACAGGAGGAGCACTGGGGCTGTGCGGGTGCATACAGCACCCCTTTGTGGATGAGGAAAGAGCCCCCTGGTGTGTGTGGGTGACGGGCCCACATGCGCCTGCAGCTGGGGGAGCTTGTGGGGTTCCCCAGGCCCTCTCAGTTCCCACCAAGCCCACCCCACACTGTCTTGCCCTTGGTGTCCAAGTGCCTGACTTTCCTGGTCCAGCCCCTGCAGGGTTTGCCCCAGGGCCTTGGTTGCAGGCAGTGGACACTGCTGCACAAGGCTGCCCAAAGTCCAGGTGTCCCCATCCTCCTGACACCTGGTGGGCGGGGGGGTGGCCAGGTCAAGGGTTGGCCCTCAGCTGAACAAGGGCCCTTTCCCCTCCCCACCCCACACTAATAGGCATCTGCTGGGCGTAGCTGGCCTGGGGCTGCCCTCTGTTCCTTCAGCAGCCCCTTGCTGGACCAGGTTGAAGCAAATACTCATGCAGATGGCTTGACCTGTTGTCCTTGCCCGACCAAACCGGAACCAGCCGGCTGTTGCCTTTGGGCCAGGGCCTGGGGTTGAGGCTACTGCAACCAGCTTGTTCTTGCCTTCTGGGGGGCCTCAGGCAGCTCCCAGCACTGGGTGGTCCCCGCACGACATGGTCACCACGTCTGGAGAGCTGGAGGTCAGGCCAGGAGCCCTCCAACTGTGGGGGCCACCCAGGGGCTGGCCCTGAGCTAGGGGTCCCTGTGGGACACAGGCTCCCATGGATACTTGTGGGGGATGAGTGAGTCCCTGTGGCTGGCAGGCCCCTGGGGTTTGCTGGGCATGTGGGGCTGGCTCATGTGGGACGGGCAAGTTGGGCTTGGCTGGAGAACTAGGGAGTGGTGTGGCCAGAGTGGACAGCTGGGGCCTGAATCTAGGCCACGCGTCAGTAGAATGAAAAGTAATGGCGCAGCCAGCCTAGTTGGGTCTGAGGAAGCTCTGCCCAGCAGAACCACCCACCCCTGTCCTGGGCCCTGAGCCCGGCTGCCCCCATGTCCAGTATTGTCTGGCTCTGGCAGGGAGGCTCGGGTGATGGTCATTGTTGTGGGTGGTGTCCCTGGGTCTCAGACCTTGGGGCCTCTCAGGAGCTGGGGAGTCCCTGGCAGGGGAGAGGCCCAGGCCCACCTGTGGGAAGGGGCTTGCACCCCAACTCCTCATTGCCTCTTGGCTCAGCTCTGCCCCATGTGCCTGGTGCCTGCAGCATCCTCAGCCTGGATCTCATCAAAAATGGGTGGGTGCGAATCCACCACCAGCCACCTGGGGTCCTGTGGGCCCACCTGGGCCCCTCACTCCTGGTCTGAGACCCAGTGGTCAGGTTGGGGGTCCCAACAGCTGTGTGGTACAGATGTACCCCACCCAGAGGCTCTAGCCCACTCCAGCTGCCCTTGCCTGCGGGCAGCCTGAACCTGTACTCCTTACCTCTACTGCCAGGCGTGTCCTGTTCCCTGGCTTCCCCCTGGACTGCTCTTGCTGCCCAGATGAGAGTTGGGGTGCTGGAGGGACTCCCTCATGAGCTCCCCTTCTTCTCCGGGGAACTTTGATTTAGCCAGAGGTCAGCAAGTGGAGCCTGTCTGGTGTGCGCCTGTGATGCCCACGAGCTATGAATGGATTTCATGTCTCCAGATGGTGACAGATAGAATATGACTTTGTGGGGCTTTCTGTGTGTGTTGTGTTCTTGCACTCGGCTGGGGCCCCACCGCGGAGCTGTACCCCGACTCCCTTGTGCCTGTGAGTGGTTATATTGGTGTGCAAACCTTTGGAGGCAGAATCAAGTCCTTGGGGCAGACTGCTTGGTAGAGCTGAAGATGTTAGATGCCACCCTGTCCTTTACAGGAACCGTTTGTGCACCCTGTTTTAGTGTTTGAGCTGGCAGGACCCCAGGCTGCTGACCCTTTCTCACTCAGGACCTGTCGCAGCCTCCATCCATGGGTTTGCAAAGTGGGGTGCTGCGTCCCAGCTTGTCTGCTTTGGGTGCTGTCTTATTGTTGCCCCTTTCACTGCAGAGGCCCTGGGGCCGGAGCCCGGCCAGCAGGTACAGGTGGTCTTTGGCAGTGGGGACACTGTGGAGCTGAGCTGCCACCCACCCGGAGGTGGCCCCGTGGGCCCCACAGTCTGGGTCAAGGATGGTGAGGGGCTGGTGTCCTCGGACCACATCCTGGTGGGGCCCCAGCGGCTGCAGGTGCTGAACGCCTCCCATGAGGACGCCGGGGCCTACAGCTGCCGGCAGCAGCTCACGCAGCGCGTGCTGTGCCGCTTCGGTGTGCGTGTGACAGGTGCGTGCCTGCTGAGCTGTGCCAGGCTTGGGCCCCAGTGTGGTCTGGGGCAGTAAGGTCTGAAGGAGGGGCTGTGAGGGGCACCTGGGGTCCTCTTGGGCAGGTACTGGCAGGTGAGGAGCAGTGGGCGCCTGGATGTGGCCTGTCATAGGCCCAGCGCCCATGCACACCCTTCCTCTTGGCAGATAACCCCTCCTCAGGAGATGATGAAGATGGGGAAGATGTGGCTGAAGACACAGGTGAGACCAGATGCCAGGCCCAAGGCTGGCTGGGGTGGAGATCACTTCCTGCCCGTCCAGTCCTGCCCTCTGCTGGCAGGTGGGACATGGACGCCCAGGGGAGACCTTAGGTCACAGGGGGGAAAGGTCAGGTGAGGAGGGCCTGGCCATCATGACTGGATGCTAGGCGTCACTCTGAATGCTGGCCCTGGGCTCCAGGTGGCAGCCCGGGGATGGGAGGGGGGCAGCCATGCTGCAGATGGGGAGAGCAGGGCACGGGCTTCCAGAAATGGTGGCGAGGCCAGGGGCTATCGCTGGTGTGAGCACAGCAGGGCACAGTGCTCAGATGGCTGCTGCAGGCAGGGCTGGGCACACACTGTAAAATTGGCTCTGGCAGGGTTTCCACTGGTGGCAGGCAGGGTGACAGTGCCCAGGTGAGGCCTGGAATAGTGGCAGGAAGACTGTTCCCACTGTGCAGGGGCCAGGGCTTTCTGGCTTTGGAGGAGCTGAGTGCGAGGAGCTGAGACGTGTGTGTGCAGAGTAGGGTAACAGCCAGGTGGACATGGGGTCCTGCACTGTGTGGCCTGGGCCGAGGACCCTGAGCCCTGCCAAGCTTCCTGCCACCAGGCATCTCCTTGCCCTACCCCAGGAGGCTCCGCTTCAGCATCTTTCCTCACTGCTTCTCCCGTGCCTCAGTGTCCTCCATGAGATGGGTGTGTCCCCGGGGTGGTGGCAGTGAGGGTTGCCAGGGAGAGGAGGCAGGGAAGGCAGCTCCCACCCCAGCCCAGAGGAAGGACAGAACCCAGTGGGGAGAGGGTGTATTTGAGGATAGCCCTGGGAACCGGGATAGGGAGGAGCCGCCTTGGGGCACTACAGGGTGTGGCTGAGGGTCTGCAAAGGTCCTGCAGACTCTGGTGGGTGAGGTAGTCCTGGGAAACCTCAAAGCCTGTCCCGAGGCTGCAGTAGGAGCAGCTGCTAGGGGCAGGGGCTGTGGCCCCCTCAGGACAGGGTGGGCCATGGACAACAGTGTCCAGCTGGGGCAGGGGACTGAGAGAGAGCAAGTCTCCCCACTGAGAGTGGGAATCCTGCTCCATGCTGGGTCCTGGTCCTCGCTGCACCACTGCCAGCAGGGGCCCCTTACTGGACTCGGCCTGAGCGGATGGATAAGAAGCTGCTGGCCGTGCCGGCTGCCAACACCGTGCGCTTCCGCTGCCCGGCCGCTGGCAACCCCACACCCTCCATCTCCTGGCTGAAGAATGGCAAAGAATTCCGTGGGGAGCATCGCATTGGGGGCATCAAGGTCGGTGCGGGGGCATCTGAGGGAGCTTGGCCTCTGGGCCCTGGGGGTGGAGCCTGGTAGGTGGGGCCTCAGCCCTTGGGGTGGGGCCTGCATCTTCACCACCCTCCTGCCTTTGGCAGCTGCGGCACCAGCAGTGGAGCCTGGTCATGGAGAGCGTGGTGCCCTCGGACCGCGGCAACTACACCTGTGTGGTGGAGAACAAGTTCGGCAGCATCCAGCAGACGTACACGCTGGATGTGCTGGGTGAGCGCCTGCCAGGCAAGGGTGGGACCTGCTGTCGAGTGCTCCACTGACCACCCGACCTGTCCTGTACCCACAGAGCGTTCTCCGCACCGCCCCATCCTGCAGGCAGGGCTGCCGGCCAACCAGACAGCTGTGCTGGGAAGTGATGTGGAATTCCACTGCAAGGTGTACAGTGATGCACAGCCACACATCCAGTGGCTGAAGCACGTGGAGGTGAACGGCAGCAAGGTGGGCCCTGATGGCACACCCTACGTCACTGTGCTCAAGGTGGGCACCAGGGCTGGCCGTGGGTAGGGGTCCACTCTGGGGCACTGGGTTGGGCTGGGTGTCGTGGCTTTTTTGGGAGGGGCTTAGTTGGGCGCCCTGGGTACTGAGCCTGGGACCTGCTCCTTCGCCTATGCTCGGTGGTAAAGCCCCCACTTGGACCCTGGCTTGGAGCTGGGCCCACAGGGGTCTCTCTGGGTAGGCCCTGCCTGTGCCAGTGATGGGGTCTGGGGCTAGGGTCATGCCTGGCCCTCCCAGAATCCCGTGTACCTCGGTGCTGGGCTGCAGCTCCAGGGGTGGCCCAAGTGGCCGCATCTTCAGTGCGGGCAGTATCGGGCTGGTGTGCCCCCCTGCCAGCTGCCTCTGCCCTTAGCTTTGTTCCCATGGCCGCAGGGGTGGGAGCCACCCGAATTGGGACAGTTGCAACACTGGAAGCCCAAGGAGAAACATCTGTTCCAAGACAAGGCAGTCTAGTGGGGGTGGGGAGCAGGCGCTTTGGGCCATAGCGGAGTCCAGAGCTGGCTGGGAGAGGCCGAGGGGCCTGTCGCTGTGCCTCCTCTGTGGATGCTCGTGAGACCCCCAGGGGGCAGGTGGGGACTGAAGCAGGGATTTGGGCTCTGGGTTGGGGGTGGGACACAGGGTGCATCCTGGGAGATGCCACACCTCACCACCATGAGGTGCCTCCGCACCGCCGCCTCTGGGGAGCCTTCCGGCACCTCCACGGGGTCTTCGTCCCACCGCCTCCTGCCTTGCGCTAAGCCCAGGCTGCCTCAGGGCATGCCTGAGCCAGGTCTCTTGTCCCCGCAGTCCTGGATCAGTGAGAATGTGGAGGCAGACGCGCGCCTCCGCTTGGCCAATGTGTCGGAGCGGGACGGGGGCGAGTACCTCTGTCGAGCCACCAATTTCATAGGCGTGGCTGAGAAGGCCTTTTGGCTGCGTGTTCACAGGCCCCAAGCAGGTAACGACTCTGTCCCACGCCTGCCTGGCACGCCGAGCTCCAGCTCCGACACCCCGGCCGTGTGCCTGCCTGCACGCCCCTGCACGCCCCTGTCCTGCTCGTGCCTGCCCCGTGGCTTCCTCTGCTTGTGGCTGCTCTGCCACCACATGGATGGCACCAACTGCCGCTGTGACCACCTGCTTTGAGCCCCCCAGGCCTGCACCGGCCCTGGCTGCCTTGCCATGCCCCCCCCCGAAGGTCCCCAAGCATTTTTGGGCCACGCCCCACTCTTGAGCGCCGACCTGCTGCCTCTCTCTGGCTGCTGGGCCTGGCACTTCCTCACTGCCATCCAACGTCTGTCTGCCCAGCTCTCTGTCCCCGTCTGCACCCCCTCTCTGCACCAACCCTGCATGCTGCCCCGAGCGGCCCTGTGCTCCTGCCCGCCTGCCTGATGCTCACCTGGGACAGAGGACTCGCCGGTGGAGGGACTGGCTTCAGGCTCAGTGCCTGTGCTCGAGGCAGAGGCCCGGGCCACCGTGGCTGTGGCAGGACTGTGGCGGTGGCCGAGGCGGTGGTGGCGGCGTTTTCTTTGCAGCCTGGCTGGATCATGGCCGCGTGGCCTGGGCCATGGTACCCGTGGGGAGGTGCTGGCGCTCGCCTATCGCACTCTGTTCTCTCTTTGTAGACGGCGGGCGCTAACACCACCGACAAGGAACTAGAGGTTCTGTCCTTGCGCAATGTCACCTTTGAGGATGCGGGGGAGTACACCTGTCTGGCGGGCAATTCTATCGGGTTTTCCCATCACTCTGCGTGGCTGGTGGTGCTGCCAGGTACTGGCTCTGCTGCTGCTTGCTCTGCACCTGTCTTCTGGGGTGCTGGCTCGGGACACGCCATAGCTGCCAGGCACGGGCTGGGCAAGGGCTGGGGTGTGCCTGGCCTTATTCCTGGCATGGGAACCAGACCTGGCCCTGTCTTGGTCCCAGGGGGCTACCCCAAACCCCATAGCTGGGGCGTGGGGCCCTGCACTGTGGCTTTAGCGTCTCCCGGGTGCCTGGGTGGCGGTTTGGGTGCTGCTGGCTCCACTGGGCTCCTTTCCTGGGTCTGCCCCTCCTGACTTACGTGTTTTGACTGTAGCACCAGGTGATGGGGTGCAGAGGCCTGGGGTCCCCAGGCAGGCGGCACCCCCTGCCTGACCCTGCCAGTGCTTGCAGCTCTGGCCCCCGGCGGCCCACAGGAGGCCAGGCTAGGCCCCAACACCTGTGTCTTTGCAGCAGAGGAGGAGCTGGTGGAGGCGGACACGGCTGGCAATGTGTACGCGGGCGTCCTCAGCTACGGGGTGGGCTTCTTCCTCTTCATCCTGGTGGTGGCGGCTGTGACACTCTGCCGCTTGCGCAGCGCCCCCAAGAAGGGCCTGGGCTCCCCCACCGTGCACAAAGTCTCCCGTTTCCCGCTCAAGCGACAGGTAACAGAAAGTAGATACCAGGTTTCTAGCCACCTGTCTGTTTAGCCAGCCTCCCAGAGCCCCAGGCATACAGGCGTCCTGGGTTCTAGTGCCCAGGGAGACCCTTGTAGTCTGAGGCTGGGGCTGTTACTCTGCAGTCAGGTGGGCTCATGCTCCCTCCTTCCTGGCTCCAAGGAATCCCAGCAGCCCCACAAACCCAGCCCACTGCCCTGCATGGCCACAGCCTCACTGTACCCAGGGCCGTGCCACCCACCCCTCCCAGCCTTGGCCCCTGCCATGTGGCGCCAACCTGTCCCTGCTGACCCAAGCAGGTGTCCTTGGAGTCCAACTCGTCCATGAACTCCAACACGCCGCTGGTCCGCATTGCCCGGCTGTCCTCGGGAGAGGGCCCCACACTGGCCAACGTGTCTGAGCTCGAACTGCCCGCTGACCCCAAGTGGGAGCTGTCCCGGTCCCGGTCAGTGGTGGCGAGGGCATGGCGGGGCTCTGTGCTGGGTGCTGGGATGGCGCAGGCAGAGGCCTGCCTGGACTCTGATGTGAGTGGGGATGGGCTGTGGAAGATGTGATGGTGGGTGCGGGGAGCGCCATCTGGAGGAAGGCTGGGCTGGGCCGGGCCAGGGCACCCGCACTCATTGCCTTGGCCTTTTCTGGCAGGCTGACCCTGGGCAAGCCTCTTGGGGAGGGCTGCTTCGGTCAAGTGGTTATGGCGGAGGCCATCGGCATCGACAAGGACCGTGCCACCAAGCCTGTCACTGTGGCTGTGAAGATGTTGAAAGGTGAGCGCGGCGAGGGGATCTGTGGGGCTGTGGGTGCCACTGCCTGACATCTTTTTCTCTCTGGCACAGACGACGCAACTGACAAGGACCTTTCGGACCTAGTGTCAGAGATGGAGATGATGAAGATGATCGGCAAGCACAAGAACATCATCAACCTGCTGGGGGCCTGCACGCAGGGCGGTGGGTGCTGGGGGGGGCAGGGAGTGGGTGGGTGGGTGGGGCAGCTGGGGCGGCCCCCTGAGGTACCCGTGCCCATGCCCACAGGGCCCCTGTATGTGCTGGTGGAGTACGCTGCCAAGGGCAACTTGCGGGAGTACCTGCGGGCGCGGCGGCCCCCGGGCCTGGACTACTCCTTCGACACCTGCAAGCTGCCTGAGGAGCAGCTCACCTTCAAAGACCTGGTGTCCTGTGCCTACCAAGTGGCCCGGGGCATGGAGTACTTGGCCTCCCAGAAGGTGAGTGGGTGGAGCTGAGGTGTGGTCTGTGCCCAGGCTGGGGGCTGGGCAGGTGCAGTCCTGCAGCAGGGTGGAGGGGCTTCAGGGATCACTCAGCCTTGTCATCCACCCCACTGCCCCCAGTGCATTCACAGGGACCTGGCTGCCCGAAATGTGCTGGTGACTGAAGACAATGTGATGAAGATTGCAGACTTTGGCCTGGCCCGAGATGTGCACAATCTCGACTACTACAAGAAGACCACCAATGTGAGCCCCTCCCTTCGTCCCCAGGTGGGATGGCTGAGGCAGGGGGTGCCTGGTGCTGAAACCTGCCCTTCCCCCAGGGCCGGCTGCCTGTGAAGTGGATGGCGCCTGAGGCCCTGTTTGACCGAGTCTACACCCACCAGAGTGATGTGTGAGCTATGTGGCACGGGTGGTGGGAGGGGTGAGGTGCCCCCTCGCTCCACCTGGCCCATGGTGACATCCTGGGGTGGGGGCTGTGGAGGGAAGGGGCCCAAGGTGCGCAGGGCACTGACCTGGCCCCACACATGCAGCTGGTCCTTCGGGGTCCTGCTCTGGGAGATCTTCACGCTGGGGGGCTCCCCATACCCCGGCATCCCCGTGGAGGAGCTTTTCAAGCTGCTGAAGGAGGGCCACCGCATGGACAAGCCGGCTAACTGCACACAGGACTTGTGAGTGCAGCATCACCTGCAGCAGCCCGGGCTCTGGGATGGGTAGGGTAGGCGCCGGCCAACGCTCCTGCCCCTGGCCTTAGGTACATGATCATGCGTGAGTGCTGGCACGCTGTGCCCTCACAGAGACCCACCTTCAAGCAGCTGGTGGAGGACCTGGACCGCATCCTTACTATGACGTCCACCGACGTGAGTGCTCATCCCCATCACGTGCCCGGCAGGAGGGTCCCTCACAGTGGGCGCATGCTGACCAGGCCCCTGCCCCCTGCCTGCAGGAGTACCTGGACCTGTCAGTGCCCTTCGAGCAGTACTCGCCTGGTGGCCAGGACACGCCTAGCTCCAGCTCTTCTGGGGACGATTCCGTGTTCACACACGACCTGCTGTCCCCGGCCCCCCCTAGCGGCGGGGACCCTCGGACATGAAAGGCCGTGGTCCTGCAGGCCAAGCCCCATCAATGTGAGAGTGAACCCTGGCCCACCCTGCTGTCACTGGGGTGCAGCGGCCTCAGGCCCAAGCCCCGTGCAGATGGGCATGCAGACAGATGCTGTGCATCTGTGTGTGTGAGAGGGAGGTCTCGCGGCCTGTGTGCACAGCCCCCAGGACGCCTGCGCTGCTGTACAATGCCTTCCTGAATGACCAGTGACAGGAGGCCGAGGGGCCTTGTTCTGGGGGCAACAGATACAGAATGTAAGGGGGTCACCCCCAGGGAGCATCTCAGAGTGGGCTGCAAGCCCCCAGTCCCCAAGCTGAGCCTGCAGGGCAGCCCCTTGTGGTGAGCCCCGCACTTGCGTGGCACCTTGCACCTGGGGGTGAGCAGCAGCTCCCCTGCCTCCAGGTATCCCCATTGCCCACCCTGCCCCTCAGACTGAAATTACGGGTACCTGAAGGTAGGAGCCTTTACCTTCTACCTGAAAGGGTTATTCCAGAAACAAGTGTACATTTCTACAGATAGATGCTGTGTACGTGGTGTATATACATATATGTAAGAGTATCTATGTGGGGGAGGGGCAGTGGGGCTGGGCGGCGAGGCCCCTGTAGGGAAGTCAGAGGGGCAGAGGGGCTTTTCTGGCACCACAGTTTTGTTTTAAAAATTGTACCTGGACCTGTATATTTGTAAAGCTATTTATCGACCTCCAAAATCCTGGCCTCCCCACATGGATAGTGTTTAGCCGGCTGCACGGCAGAGATTTAAGTTTTAACTTATTAACAGCTGAGGTTTATGCTGCGTTTAGAGGGGCTGTGAGAATGTACGTCCAGCCGCAAGGCTGCGTCATGGGCCGTGTGCTGGAGGTAGGTCCAGCGAGCGTTTTATTTCCTTTGGCCGTTCGCAGGGGAATTAGATTTCTATGGGACCTTTATTTAGATTTATTTTTTTGGATTTCAGAGCAAGCTGGTATTTTCATACAGACTCTTCTAATTGCTGCGTATTCCAGGGAGGGCCAGCCCTGTGTGCAGGTTCAAATGTCATTAGATGTTGCAAGTTTATATCTATATGTATAATTTATTGAGTTTTTATGAGACGTATTTGCCGTAGACTTAACACTTATGCAGTGCTTTTAGACTTTTATATCCTAGACTGTTAACTTTCAAAGCTTGGAAGAAAAAGCCGTGAATCCAGTTTTGTTCCCTTTTGTACTGGTCTTGGGCCCAAGTTGGGTGGCTAACCCTCACCCGACCATCAGCTGCTGGCCAGCCAGCAAGGCCAGGGTGGCCACTCAGCTCTTTTCTCAGGGCCCAGCCATGGTAGCCAGAGGTGTTGGCCCACACCAGCCGATGACTTTGTTAACCCAGGTGTCCTTTCCAAGAATAAAGAGATGACTGGTTCCCAGCCCTGCCTGTGCCTGTTGCCCTGTGTCCTGGATCAGCAGGTCCACGTCCGTGTCCTCACTGCCTGTTGGGGACAGGCTGTTGGCCCCCTGTGGGGAAGTCCCTGCCAGCAGCAGGGGAAAAACAGCTGCTATGGTGCCCAGGTGGGGGTGCTCATGTTCTGGGACACCCCCCCCCCCCCCGCAGCAGGCTGTCCGGTCTCTGGCTCCCTCACCTGGAGAGCAGATTTAGGAGGCTTCTGGGGGAGCAGGTGGCCAGGGTTGGTTGGGGACCCCTGGAGCTGAATGAATTCCACTCTGGCCCTGCCCTCCGGGAGAGGGCAGATGCTGATGCCACCCCATTCCGGCACCATTCAGGTTATGTTAAGGTCTGGGGGCTTGGCCACCACACCCTGTCGGCAACTGCATAAGGGACACTGTGCCCCCAAACCCCTAGCCAGAGACCTAGTACTGGGGCCCCAGGTAGGGAGGCCAGGCCTGGTGGCGCTGAGGACTAGGTTCAGTGCACTGTTCCATGCAGGGACTCCTGAAAACCCCTGCTGGGGTGGGGTGACAGGAAGTCCTCTGACCCAGCTACCAGGGGCCCTCAGGAGGCAGGCACAGGCCAAGTGCTTCCAACATACTGTCATGGACACTTAGTGACTGACCTGTGGGGAGGCCAGTGGAGGCGGGGGAGCAGGGCTGGTCAGGCAGGTGGAGCACAGGCGCCCCCTAGTGCTGTGTAGCAAAGCTGTGCCCCAAAGCCCTCTCCTGGCAGGGCCTGGTGGGCCCCCAAGGTACTTAGTGCCTCCAAAGGGCCTGGCTATGGGGGCTAGGACGGTGCCCAGAGCAGGTGCCCGCCCTCCCCTGGATGACAGCACGAGAGTTTGTCCTTGGGGCTCCCACTGCAGTCAGGAACTCCCAGGGGCTGTGTGGCCGCCCCTGCCTGCTGCTGAGAAAGGCTGCCGTGGTCACCAGTGGCTGGGACGAGACTGACACTACCAACAGCCCACCTTCCAGGGCCCCAGTATCCCCTGCAGATTGTCCTCAGCAAGTTATATGGAGCTGCTGTGTTTCTGGCCCCAGTGTCATGCATCGAGTGGACAGTGGGCAGCGGGCACTGAGGTGAATAGTGTCTGCTACTGTGGCAAGCAGTGCTTTTTGTGCTGGCTGCTGTTGTCCCCAGCTGGGATCCCAGAGGGGCCCAGGGCACTTGGGGAGATCAGAACGTACTCAGGAAGCTGCCACTGGGCGGGCGCCTGCCACAATCTAGCTTGGGGCCTGAGCAAGGACCCTGAGCAGCATGGCACCCGGGTCTCAAGCTGGGGTAGTCTGTCCCCTGAAATGCCCTCAGGAGAGGACCCATGTCTGCCCTCCTGCTGAGACCCCCCCCTTCAGCCAGGGCTCCTTTCCACCTCACCACCCTCTGGGTGCCCGGCCTGTCGTGCATGGGCTGGAAGCAGACTGCAGTGTCCCCGGGGATCTAAGTCAGGACTCCGCTCCAGTGCTGGTGCCCACTGCTTGGGGCCCATGCCAGGTGCAATCTGGGGGCAGTGCCCAGGCGCCCAGGACCCCGGGGGCCTGACACATCCACTGCGGGTCCTCACGGTGGGGAGAGTGACCTGGCAACATGGCCACAAACCTGGACAAACCACCTTGGGGCAGATAAGTCATCAAGCGGCACTTTATTACATCGTCTCCTTACATCAAACTGTCTGGAGAGCGCACTTGGCCTGGCACACTGTGTGATGTCTGCTGTGGCAAGGCTGGTGTCAAACGACAGGGTAGGAGGCCGGAACCAAGGCTGGAGCCCAGGGAAAGGAAGGGCCCATCCTGCAGTCCACAGCACTGTCACAAAAGCAAGGACTTGGATAATGCTGAGTAGTCTCCAAATCAGATGGTACAGAAATACCACCTTGAGATGCTACAGGGACATGGACTTGTTCTCATAAAAACACTGTTTACACTGGGTGTTACACATGGCCAGCCCAGGAGATGGAAAACTGCTCCCTTGCTGGTCCCCAGGAGGCCGCTTTTATTTTTTGGTTTTTTGAGACAGGGTCTCCCTATGTAAGTTCAGGCTGGCCTTGAACTCACTATGTAGCCCAGGCTGGCCTCAAACTCATGGTGATCTTCCTGCCTCAGCATCCCAAGTACTGGGATTACAGGAGGCCGCTTTTAGAAATACGCAGTGGCCTCCATGTTCACAAAGTCTAGACTGATATTCCACAAGGATGTCCTGAATCCCTGAGTGAGAGGTGCACGGGGGTGGTGGTGGTGGTGGGGTGTGTAACAAAGGAACACAGCTGCGGCACCAGGATCCCAGCTCCTAAAGACACCCTAGAAGGCTGAGTGTGCAGATGCTGGGCAGATGTGAAACAGACAGCTGAATAGCCAGTTGGCTCTGGAACATCGGCCCATGCAAGCCCTGCTTCCATCTGGTAGACCCATGTCTCTTCCACCTACACCACACCAAAGCGGAGCAGCAGCAATAAGTTAGGGTCAGTACAGCAAAGCACAGCATGGGGAACCTCCCCAAGACTTCTGGAACCTCCCAGTGTGTGAAACCGAGCCCTACGACACCTAGAGGGCAAGCCCCCCCGAGGCAATGTTGCGAGCGTGCAGGGTCAACAGTGCCCGGTCAAGCCACCAAGGATGAAGCCAAGAGCAGGACATGGTGACAGGCCCTGTGTGGGGACACACTGGGTACTCACAGGCCTGTTCTCAGCAGCAAGTACACTTGGACAGCTGGGGTTGGGCTGCTGAGGAAAGGCAGGGCTCATGGCATCGTCTGCCTAGAGACACGACCTCCCCAGAGGATGGAAATGCGACAGTCTTGTGCAGGAGAATGCATCACCTCATTCCTACTTGGTCAGCTTCCACCCTTAGGGGCGGAGAAGCTCCAAATACCTCAGAAGGCTCTTCCTGCGCACATGGCCATTCCTAACCCCGCTTCTCTGTCTTCCCCAGTCCTACGTCTGAGTCCCCACAGGACACTCCTGCTGGTGACCAATTGGGGCCACCTGCCTGCCACCAAGCGAGAAAGGCCCTGGCTACTGCCCAGGGAGCCGTGGACTCAGAGGTCGTAGGCCAGTGGGAGGTTGGTGGCCTTGCTGAGAGCCTGTGGGGAGGCCGCCAGCCCGTAACACATGGAGAGAACCAGTCGTCTTGAGGATTGGGGCAAGGTTGCATGGGGTGGCCCCACCATGCCTGCTTGTCCTCGCAGCCAAGTGGGTTCACTGAGGGAGAAGCCACACAGGGCCCTGCAGTGCTACAAGGGGACGGGGGCCTGGGGCGCGACTGGACGGAGAGGCAGCACGTTACATCGCCAGCGTGGAGCGCCTCACATCCAGGCTTGTGAGCCTCAACCCTGACTTCTGTTAGATGCTACTCACGAGTTAGGCAGACTGCCACTGTGAAAATTAGTTAATGAATTAGGTGCAGATCAAAAGTAAATCAAGAAAGAGTTCCAGTAAACACAACGGGATCCACAGGAGACACTGGCGAGCGGTCAGGGAGAGGCACGGAGAGGCCACGGACATGTTGACCTCGACAGGTACATGGACGCGACTTCACGAACATGTGTGCAGGCAGACGCTGCCATCGACGGGTGGGCATCAGAGTCCAAGACTGACTGGAGGAGCGATCTGCAGCCTGGGGGCTGTCTGTGTTATGCCTCACGGTGCAGCGCATCTGGCTGGCTCTACCTGGTGCTGGGCTCCGTATGTCCACACCTTCCTCCCGGGATGGCAGGTGCGCAGGGAGGAGCCTTCCTGCCCAGCCTGGCCGAGCAGAGCAACCTCCAGGCCACTCAGCACCACACCATGGTGCGAGTCCAGTCACGGTTCCCTGGAGGCTCCTAGGAATCCAGACTGAGTCTTTGTGGAATGATGAAAATTAAAATTACTTGATTATGAAAGTTTCTGATTTATTCCAGACCAAATATTAGAACTGCCACAAGAATCACCTCAAAGCAATCACTCTCACATCATTCCCACCATGATGGTGCGGCGGGACCGAAGGCCCTAGTTCTTCACCTCCACTGCCTCCTTCTCAGCCTTCTCCTTGGCCTTCTCTTTCTCCCCAACCTTCTCCTCCTTCTCCAGTGTGGCCACGATCTCAGCCACCTGGCTGGTGGAGATGTGCACATCTTCTTTGTCTACCAGCTCGATCACCTGCAGAGGAAGGGGCTTAGCAGGCTCCAGTCTGTGGCACCCACCTGTAGTCCCTTTACAGCCAGGGAGGTGGGAACACTGCCACCCAGCCCAGCCGCCCTCGAGGTCCCGGGTCCTGCAGCTGCCAGAGTACCAACCCTCCCCAGGGGCCATGGGCGGCACAGCAAGGCTGCTGGCACCAGGTTCCCGCTCCAGCTTCTATGGTCACCTCATAGCCAGGCGGTGGCCTGTGTGTGGCCTCCCTAGGGCAAAGCGTGGAGGGTGTGGGGGACCAGACCAAGGAGGGGAGGGAGTGGAAGGTGCTGGGGACACGTGCCTGGTGATGCCCTGCTTTTAAGCAGAACTGAAAGAAACGAGCCCATATCTGTGGTCGTGTCTGGAACACCACTAACTCGCCAGGCCCACTGCAGCCACAGGGGCAGTTTCCTGCCAGAATCATCAACGGTTCAGGAAGGCCGCTGATGAGCTGCAGCTTGGGTCCAGATGCCCCAGGCAGGTTGCATGTGGGAGCCTGGCCCACTTGTCACCTCTCAGGCCTCAGGTGAGGAGCCCTGACAGGTGAGACTCAATCTACCCCATGCCCAAGTGCCTGCCACGAGGGTCCCTGAGCAACAATGGATGCAGGGTGAGCTGGTGTATGGCTGCTACTGCCTCCTCTAGGGACTCTGCTCAGGCTGCCAGGCCAGGGCCCCAGTCAGCAGCAGGTGGCCTGCACCAGAGGGCACCCTCAGGACACTGTCCTGGACCTGTGTGGGAGAGAGAGCACAGGGACACTGGCCATAGCTATGACCCCGGGGCCTTGAGGCCAGCACAGTCCAGGGAGCAGAGAAAACAGAAAGCAGGCTATGAAGGGCCCGGCTTGCTCCCATGTGTTTACATGGTTTACATGCTCATGACTCTTCCTTCCTGCAAGGCTTTGGAGGAGAGCACAGGCCTGGAGGACGCTCGCAGCTACTGACCCAACAGGGGCCACAAGGCTCCCCATGATCAGGAGGGCAGCACAGCCAACTCAGGCCTCTGTGACCCACCTTGACGAGGTCGTCGATATTGATCTTGCCATCCTTATTTTCATCCAGTGCAGAGGCCAAGCTGACCAGCTTGTTTTCTGGAATGTGCTTGATTTGTTTCATGGCACTGATGAGCTCCGTGACACTGATGACGTTCTCCCTAGGGGCACAGCCTGCACATGGACCTCCACACCACACCATTAGCTCCTGCCAGCCACCCTGACCCTGGCAGCCATGTGAACTTGGCAGCCTTCAGCATGGACCCCTACCATGGGATCCCCAGTCCTGTCGAGGATCCCCATGCCCTCTCCTTTGGGTGGGTGTCCAGTGTGGACGCCATGGGAACAGAGGTCTCTGCGTGTGTGCACCCCTCAAGTGCAGGGCCTGGGGTAAGAGCAGGGCCTAGTACTCTGTTGCCTGCCATGGCCTTGTGGCATTGCTCTATCCACCCAGCAGGCTCTCACTCAAAGACAGCAACCCCTGCAGCAAGGTGGGACACAGGCCACCAAGGAGGCACATGGTCCTGCATGGACCGGGATGGAGAGGAGGAAGAGGCAAAAGGCCGGTGAGAACTTGGCAGCTGGAGGAAATGGGAGCCAAAGGAGCTCGACCGGAGGGGAAGGGGAGAACACTGTGGAATGACAGGTGGGGAGATGGAGATGGGAACCAGCACTGGGTATGAAGGAAAGAAAACTGCGAGCACGGATGCCCCAGGACTCCGGCTGGACCCCGGTGGGGTCGTCAGGCACAGAAGCCTAGCCATGCACTTGGGAGTCAGGAAGCCTGAGCCTGGATCCCGCCTGTCCACTTACCCCACGGGCGAGCCCTCAGCCGGGCCTAGCCTGCCAGCCTGCTGGCCCGCCTCCAGCTGCGCGATCAGCCCGTCGATCTGGCCAATCATCTGCTGCACCCGCTTTGTCAGCCTCTTGCTGGCTTTTGATTCTTCCACAAGCTTCTCCTCACCAGTCTTGGAAAGCTCCTTCTTGATCTCCTGCAAGTCCTAGTGAAATTATTTGCAGTTGCTAAGAAAGTCTGTCTTGAGTGGGGGAGGGTCCTACATTAATTTAATTTGAAAAACTAATTCAACATGCTTCGGCAGAGGTGTGGCTCAGTGGCAGAACCCTTGCCTAGCTTGCATGAATCCCTAGGTTCCATCCCCACATCGCAAAACAAAACACAGAGCCATTAATCCAAGCGTAGAAAATTGCAAAATCTTATTTCTATTGTACAAATTTGCTCTTATTATTGTGAACTCAAACGCTGCTGCTTTTGTAGCAGAGAAAACAGAACCTATTCTGAATCTCAACTTTCCCCCATTTGCTAAATAAACAAATGAAGAACCCGAGGATCCCGAATGTCTTTCTTCTCAGATCCCAGGTCACTTTGGTGGGGAGCAAATGTCACAGGGAAGGACGGGTGGGCATCAAAGGGGACAAGGTGCCACCTCAACCACTGGCTGGCGGCTGCCAGAGGGCAGCTTAGCAATGGTGACACGTCTCTCCCAATCTCAGAACTCTTCGCCTTGCCCAACAGAACTGCGAAAATAGTTCTTTTCAACAGATTGGGAAGTAATATTTATAAAAAAGAGAAAAAGGGGGTCTGAGGAGGTAGAAAAAGGGGAGCTCAGTGGCAGAGGACTGCATAGTATACATGTGACCCAGGGTTCAATCCCCAGGACCACAAATAAAGAAAAATAAAAAAGGCAAAAACAAACAAAAACCATGCAAAAAACCAGTAAGACGGCTCTGTTGGGAAGTCATGAACAACAACAAGCTCTCACTTATCAAGTGCCGAAGTCCACGGACACTGTCGCGTGCTCAGACGCCACGCTGTCTGCAAGGTCACTCATGGAGTAAAGGGGGCGATGGCCACGTGGCTGTGGGGAGGCTCTGGCATGAGCTCATCACCCGCTTTTCTCTCCACAGCCTGGTGTGTAGCACACTCGACGTGCGCACTACCCATCCTGTGGGGTGACTACCCCTCACCGAACATCAGCCTCGGCAGCAGAGGCGCGCCCACCTCACTGTAGTCCTGGACATCCTCCTTCAGCAGCTCGAGCTCCTCCTTCTCCTTGGTCAGCGACTTCTTCTGCTCCTTCAGCTTGGAACAGGCATCGCTCAGGATGTCGATTTCCTCCTTAGTTATTTCCTCTTCCTTGGGGGACAGAAACAAGCCTAAGAACCATCAGCTGCCTTCCTGAGAACTCATGGCTCTCTGCCAGTGCTGGGGACAGTCTCCAGGGAGACAGAACCCACGTCTGCCTCCACTCTTCCCAGCAGCTCTGCACACTGAGCACCCCTGTCCAAGTGTGTTGTCGGGCTGGGACCTGTGTGTACACCAGGGAACCCACACCACAGCCGGAACTGTGAACGCATGTCACCTCCACCCGCCCCACTGCTCCCAGGATCTGCTCCACCCCAGGCAACAGGGCTCTGCCAGCTGCGCCCCAGGCAGCCTGGGCTCCAGAAGTGGAGGTGCGAGGAATCCCCAGCGCATCCCCTGCCGGCCCCAGCCCTCTCATTCAGTCTGAGCTTCACAGTGCAAGGTGGAGGAGCTCCACCAGAGCTTGCCTCTCCACTTGCCTTTCGGAGGACACTGCCTGGTTTCCTGCTCTCAGTGATTACCACTCATGCTGCTGAGAACAGCTGGGTCCCAGCCTTGGGGAAGCACCTGGGGACAGATCAGCCTCAGTTCGGGTTTTCAGGGAACTGTCCCAGTGGCTTCCCTCCACATCCTCACCAATACTTGGTTGAGCTGCTCCCACTTTCTTCCCAATGGGACTGGGGACCAGACCCAGACCCAGAACCTGTATAGCAGGCAAGTGTGCTATCCTTGAGTGACAGTCTCAGTCCGAGGCTCTTTTCTGCGGCAGAGGGGCCAGAGCCTCATATTTGTTAGACGAGTCGCCCTGGCCCAGGGTGACTGTCAAGTGCTGGTTACCCTGACAGCCTGTGGCGGCACCTCCCTGTGCTCTGAACCCTGCTTCACTGGGAAGCGGCGTGGGGAGCACTTTAGCGCTTACTCGCCGTCCCCACATCTTCTCTACCCATTCTTCTTTTTTTTTGAGCCACGGTCTCACTATGTAGTCCAGACTGGCCTTGAACTTGTGGCACTCTTGCTGCCTCAGACTCCCGAGTGCTGGGATTGCAGGCGTGCACCAGCATGCCTGGTGGTCTGCCCATTTCTAAAACCACACTCTTGGGCCAGGGATATAGCTCAGTGGCACAGTGCCTGCCTGGCAAGCACAAGGTCCTGAGTTCAATTCCCAGTACCAAAAGAATAAAAGAATAAATAAATAAATAAATAAAACCACACTCTTCCTATTTATGGAGCTGTAGGGTTCTGTATGTACCCCAGACTCAGGTCCTTTGTCAGTCTATGGTTTACAAACACTCAAACACGCCCCTCCTGCCTGTAGCTTGTTTTCATTTTCCTAAGTGTTTCCTGTAGCAAAAATTTTCAACATTTGATAAATGAACCAAATTTTTTTTTTCCCAGTTTTATGGGTCATGTTTTTGTGCTGTAGTTAAGAAACCTATGACCAGCCCAAGGTCACTAACATTTTCTCTTATGACTTCTCCTAGGAGTTTTTATGATGTTTTCTGAGTTAATTTCCATACGCTGTGAGTTATAAAGAGGTCAAGGTTCACTTTCTTGCCCACGGCTACCCAATCGTCCCACACACTCAGGGGAAAGACCACGCTTTCTCTGTTAAGCTGACTTGCTACCATAGCAGGAACCTCCCTCCTTGTCTGTGTAGTTATTTCCCACCCTCTCTTCAATCTGCTTGATCTTCTTGCCTGTTTTACAGCAATACCCTCCCAGCCCAATCACACACCTTGGTAACTGCAGCTCAATAAAAACTTGTTTTTGTCATTTCCTAAGGGTCGTCTTGGCTAGCTCACATCCTCTACATTTCCACATAAATTTTAGAGTAAGTTTGTCAATTTCAACAATAACAACAACAAAACTTTCTGCAGTTTTGGCAGTCTGGAGGAATCTATAGGTCAGTTCAAGGTGGGGATGGTGCCTCATCTCTGTAATCCCTACACTCTGGGAGGCCAAGGCAAGAGGATCCCAAATTGAAGCCCAGTCTGGGCAATTTAGCAAAACATTGTCTCAAAATAAAAAATGTTAAAAAGGCTGGGACTGTGGCTCAGTCCAAAGGCCTTGGGTTCAATCCCCAGTATCTCCCAACACCAAACAAATACATATAGATCAGTTAGAGAATTAACATGGCAGCTACAATGAATCTTACACACAGGACTGCAGCACATCTCACCACCCACTTTTCTAGTTGACCTCACGGCACTGTCATTTTCAGACCATACCTCTTAAACCCTGTGTCAGTTAGGGTGGGTGTGAACTTGCACCAGCTTTGCGGTCTGCCTGGGGCTGGTGGAGCATGCTTCTGGGTGTATCTCGGTGGGTCATGGAGGCGTGGCCTTGGGGGTCTATGTCTGGCCCCTTCCTCTCTGACACTGTTCCTCTGCTCTGCTTCCCAGCTGCCATGAACAGTGCAGCCTGCTCCACTGTGATGTTCCTGCCTTTGTGCCAGCATGCCATGGACTGAATCCACCAACACCATGAGCCAAATTAAAGCACTCCTCCTTTAAGTTGCAGGTGTCAGGTATTGTGTTCAGCAACAGGAAACCTGACCAACAAATTTCTCAAATTTATTCCTGAGCAATTCATCCTGAGGACGCTACTGTAAATCACAGCATTTCGGCAGCATGGAGAAGCACAATCGATTCCACAGTCACATCCTGTGCAAACAAGGGTTCTGTCTCCCCTCCACTCATGTGCTTTCCACATGGTTCCTCCCCCTGCTGCCCTGACTCCAGCGGGAGCACTGTGGGGAGTGCTTGTCTCAGGGCCTCAATGAGCGGATGCTGCTGTAGGTGCTGAGGCACCCTTTGTACACTCTGCCTCCGGGTTGTCATGGGGGCTCTGGGCAGCGCAGGTGATGGGGGCTGCTCTTCTCAGTCTATTAACATGGCACCTAGACACTATTACAGTGCTCACCCAGTCCTTTTCAGAGAAGAGTGCACCTGATCTGCTAGTTTGTTGAGAATTCTCATGTGTGTGTGCAGAGTTCTTGAACCCCAGCCAAGACTTGGCATCAGGTGATGCCTGCACCGTGGCCCATGCCAGGAATGTCTGCTTCCTCTCCTGCCCAGAGTTCTGCTCCTCACCCCTGATCATCTGTTCTCTGGGGCTGGATGCATCCATGACCCTGGGTGGCATCTGGGCTGGGGCTCCCCTGGGGAAGGGTTTTAGCTGCACACTTCTGTCCTCACCGGCATAGAGCTGCCTGGGCACCAGCCTTGCATGCAGTGCCGTCCACATGGGAACTGCAGGTCTGCACCGGTCCACAGGGACCGGGAGGCTTGGCTTTTCAGCTCTTTAAAGGTTTGTGCTCTAATACATCTTGGTGACAATTCAGGCCTCAGTTCTAAACCTCCCTCCCCAGCTACATCTTTAATGGCAGGAAACAGATCCCACTTATTTCTGAGTCCACATAGCTGCCCTCACTGCTGAGGGTCCCTCCTCTCCATGAGCTTCTGCCTGGTTCTCCTGGGGCCCCGAACCCTCCCACTTGGGGCAGGTGACAGGGCCAGGGATGCCCCTGCTGCTTGGACTCTCGCTTGCCCTTCGAGGTCTCACCCCCACTCCCTGCCACCACTTCCTCTCATGGGCTACAGGCCCTGGCCAGCCTGTCCCCACCCACCAGTCCCAACCTCTCCCCTGGGCTGAGTGTCACTGACCTTCAAGCCCTCCAGCACAGGGGCGGTGTCCTTCAGGGCCTCAGAGGGCAGGATCACATCAGGTACCTCCGGCTGTGGCTCGGCCATGGGCTTCCCAGGGGTGGTGGCACCCACGCCTTCTAGCTCAGTGCCCTTCTGAAAGGCGAGATGCAGTGCAGTCATGCCAGCAGCCTTGCTGGGTGCCACACATCACCACGTGCTCAGGGAGGCCTGCTCAGCAACAGCGGGGCCCTGCAGACCCTCACTCACAAAGGCTGCACGGCTACTCAAAGCCCTGTGAGCGCAGTAGAGGGCTCGCCTATCTCTGGTCTTCTTTGCAACCTTGCAGAGCAGAGACTGGGGCTGCAGGCGGGCATGGGAAGGACCTGGAGGCCCCAGCCTTGGGCACCACAAGCTCCCTGCAGCCTCCCCTGGGGGAGCAGAGGTGAGGCCCTGAGGAGAAGGTAGGTGCCGCAGTGACCCCTGCTTGGGTGCCGAGCTGGCCCTCTGGTCCTGGACACAGGGAGATGGCCAACCTGTGTCCCCCACCCAGGCTTTCCTGCCTCTAGTGCCACTCTGACTTCTCAAGACAACAAGGACAGAACCACAGTCCCCACATGTGGACAAGAGTTCCCCAGAGCGATGACCAAGGCGTCGCTTACCACCGCCTCTGCCTCCGCAGCCCGCTGCAGCTCCTTCTCGCGGTGCTCCTGCTGGATGGCAGCCTCCTCCTGCAGTGTAGCCTCCAGCTTTGCCTTGTTGTCTACCTGCTCGCCTTCCACCTCAGCCACTTTCACCTGGGCCTCCTTGGCCTGCAGAGGAGAAGCGCCTGGGAGTGAGCCCAAAGCCCCTGTCCCTGCGTCACCACCTGTTTCACATGGGACACAGTAGTCTTGGGATACTGTGAATGCACGCTGCAGACATGCTGCCTCGGGCTACACACATAGGGCAGGGCTGCCAGTGTGCTGGAGACTGTGCCACTGTGGGCAGTAGGCAGGAATAAGGAGTAGGGTTGCAGGGAGGACAGTGTGCCAGTCCCCAGCTCCCTAAGTGGGCAGTCAAGGGATCTCCCAATGACACATACCACAATCTCTGGGAGGGTCTGCAGTGTGGACTTGAGCTGGTCAGCAGGTGAGAGGGTGTCAGGGAGGTACATGGCCCGAGACAGCACAAGCAGCGATGTGGGCACCTCCTGATGCAGGTGCAGGTCCAACCACTGCAACCAAAGCCAGGCTCAGAATATGCCGCCCGCCAGGGCTTTCAGCCTGGAGCCTCTGCCATGGCCCTGGTTTGCTGAGGAAGGAGTCTGGCAGCAACAAGCCACATGAGCCACTGGATGGATTCATCAGGGTGCTGAACGACTCCACAGAGGGGTTTCCACCTGCTGTTCTATCTCGGGACCGAGACCACTGAGCTATAATGGACCTTTAGCCTCTGGAGCCTGGCTGCCACAGCCCTGAGAGCTGGCAGTACACCCTCCCTTCACCAACTCTCCACACTCACTGCCATAGGCCAGGTGCCGAGCTGGGCTGCTTTAGTGACACCAAGACAATTTTCAAGCTCAAAAACACTGACTATGTTTGGACAAGAGCTGAACACAGGGCAAAAACAGCAGCTTCAGAACAGGGTGAAAATGTGGAGCTGAGGGGTCAGTGAGGGAAACGTGGATGGCTCAGCCTGCACTCCCTACTCTACTGTGACCCCATGGGCTGTGCAGCCTGGCAGGGTGCAGCATGGCCCCTGCTCAGGTGGCTCTGTGGAGCTGGACTTGCAGAAGGTCCGATGCCTAGGGATGGCAGGATAGAAACAGGGCAGGCCCTCCCAGGAGCATCTGAAGACACAGCCAGAGGAAGACAAGGGTGCAGAGGCTCCACACGAGAAATAAAGCTGTATCAGGAAGAAGTGGGATCACACATCTTCGTCTATACCTGGAGGATGCAGGAAAAACTGGCAGGCAGGAGCCAGTACCCAGGCACCTGCTCAGAGGCACCCATGCCAGGCAGCAGAGCAGAAGTGAGCTCCTGAGGACAGCTGTCCTGGTGCCCAGACCTTCCCAGCCCATCCACAGACAATGCCAAGGCATGAGCTGACACACCCTCACCTGCCCACAGGTGACCAGAGACGAGCATTCAGGACAACCACAACAAAAGGCCACCAGGGTGAGAACACGCACACTGCACACACAAGTGTGCTCTAGGGTGGGTTCAGAGACAACCCTAAAATGTCCTAGGTGTCCCTGCCAGTCCCAGGGTCTTCACCACCCTATCTGCCAGTCTAGAGCTTGATAAAACCCCCATGAGTCTTTGCTGTTTTTTTCTTTTTCTTTTTTTGGGCCGTGCTGGGGATGGAACCGAGGGCCTCCAGTGTGCTGGGCGAGCACTCACCACGGAGCAACACACCTGGCCCTGGTGGTGTTCCCGTGTGCCAGCGCCAGCCTGGGTACAGGGGGTGGGGCCACACACCTGCTTCAGCTGGCTCCTCAGCCGGTCCTCGGTGACACCAAGGGCCCGCATGCCCCGTGCCCGGCACGCAGCCTGCAGCTCTTTGACGTTCAGGCTGTCCACCCCTTCCTCAGCGATCAGCTGGAAAGGAAGGAGCCCGTTATATTTGGCAAGGCCAGCAGAAGTGGGTGTGCTGACGTTACCACACCAGAAACCAAGTTTCAAATCAGAGGCCCTTTCCTAATGGACTCTGCCAAGCAAACGGCAGAGCACCAGCCAGTGAGTACATGCACAGGCACATCATGTGGGCCCCACAAGCACGGATGACTTTTATGGCTTCACAAACCAGTTATAAGTTAAATGGCAAGAAAGAAAAGCAGAGGTCAGACTGGGGATACAGCTCAGTGGCGCAGTGCCTGCCTGACAAGTGCAAGGTCCTGAGTTCGATTCCCAGTACCAAAAAAAAAAACAAAGTAGAGGTAAAGAAGCCAGACAGGGCCGGTGAGATGGCTCAGTGGCGTAAGCACCTGCCTGGCAAGCGCGAGGGCCCGAGTTCGACTCCCGGAACCCACATACAAAGAAAGGGCTGGTGATATCACTCAGTGGCATGGGTGCCTGCTGGCGCATGAGGTCCTGAGGTTGACCCCCGGTACCCACAAAAAAAAAAAAAAAAAAAAAAAAGCTGGACAGCGGGCGCAGTCTGCATGGCCCACAGCTCACCTTGTCATCGGCCTTTATGGACCGCAGCCGCATGGTGAGCTGGAAGCGCAGGAAGTTGTTGGTGCCAATGGACTGCAGCTCCAGCAGCTTGCACAGCGCCACCAGCTGCGGTCGCGTGAGGTTGTCCAGGGTCAGCTCGTCCTCAAACAGCTTGGAGAAGCGCATGATTTCCTCATTGCTGGGCCTCTCCCCCGTCTCACGGATCTGTGGAAGCAGCCCAGGGCCGGCTCACTCTGCAGTCAGCAAGCGGGTTCTGAGGCCTTGCTCCTGGCCTGGTGCCCCCTCCCCACGCTCCTCCAGGCCCTGCACTTTCCCTCCCCACCATGGTGGGGCAAGGCCGTGTCCTGGGCACTGGGCTGGCTCAGCTGGTATAGAGAGCACAGCTGTGTCAGCCTGCAGCTCCCCGCTGGGGCTAAGCACAGGGAGTGGGCAGCTGGCTCAAGCTGTCCCGGGAGCCCCATCTGCTGAGTGCCACCCAGGAGACCAAGAGAGAAAGGCACAGCCTGATAAGGCCCAAACCCATGGGCCCCAGCCTGCTCGGAGACCAATGGCACCTTTTGGAAGAATGCAGAGAAGTCCTGGGTGGCGCTGCCCTTGGCTGCCTTGTTCTTCAGGGCCATCTCCTCGATGGTGTCCTGGAGGAACTTGGCCAGCTCCAGCTTGACCCGCAGCTCCTTCTTCAGCCTTTCTTCCTGTGAGGGCAAGGGCCGGTGCTCATCACCCCACCACCATCCTGCCCGCAAATCCACAGGCAGGGTGCAGAGCTCTCAGCTAAGAGCAGTACTTTCTGAAAACCTTCCCTCTATGCCAGGGCTTTTTCTTTTCTTTCTTTCTTTCAAACAGTAACAGGAATTGAACCCAGGGCCTTTGCACTAAACTACATCCTCAGACCCCTTTTTTACCCTTTATTTTGAGACACATCTCACTAAGTTGCCTAGGCTGGGTTCCAACTTGCAATTCTCCTGCTTCATCCTCCTAGAGCACTGACATTACAGGCATGTGCCACCACATGCAGCTCTTTCACGGCTTTTAATAATACAAGACTTGTGAGCTGGGAGTGGTGGCACACACCTGTAATCCCAGCACTCAGGAGGCCAAGGCAGGAGGATCACTGCGAGTTTGAGGCCAGTCTGGGTTACATAGTGAGTTCAAGGCTAGCCTGAACTACATAGTGAGATGCTGTCTCAAAAATACAAAAACACGGGCCGGTGAGATAGCTCAGCGGCATAAGCGCCTGCCTGGGAAGTGCAAGGTCCTGAGTTCGACTCCCAGTACCCACATATGAAAAAAGGGCCGGTGATATCGCTCAGCGGCATGGGCGCCTGCTGGAGCACGAGGTCCTGAGTTCGACCCCCGGTACCCCGCCCCCCAAAAAACACAAAACAATGATGATGATGATAATAATAATACTTGTGTGACTAGAGCAGGGGCTGGAAAGCCTGTCCCACAGGAGATGGATGGGGAAACTGTGGTTTGACACAACTGCTTAACTTGCCTGGGGCCTCACAACCACACCCAACAACACACATGACTGTGCCCTGGCTGATGTAGACACCACACCTGAAACAGCGGGCCTGGAGCGGCGGGGAGCACAGGGCTCCTTTGGGATGCCCTGCGGCTAGGCCACCCTCACCTTGATGGACTGTGTCTCAAACGTGGACGGCAGCATGTTGGGGAAGAGCTTCACGGCCACAGGCAGTAGGAACTCCATGAAGGGCACCACCACGAAGACCAGGAAGGGCACCAGGCGGAAGAGGTCGGCACAGATGCGGAGAAACTGGAGACAGGTGGGATCCATTAGGAATGAGGTTGGGGGACACTGCTGTCACTGCTTATGGCACAACCATGTGGTAACCCAAGCTCTAAGTTCTAAAACCATGCACCACACACCTCCTAGAACCTATTTCATTCTCAAGAATGAAACCACATACAGTGCCATCCAGGCGAGGTGGTACACTGTGACCCCAGCACTCTGGGAGGCTGAAGCAGGAGGATCTCAAGTTCTAGCCCAGTCTGGACAGGGCAAATAAGCAATGTAGCAAGAACATCTCAAAATACAGAGGCTTGGTTTGCGGGTCTCACATCCAATTCCCAGCACCCCAACATCCTGCACCCCTGCAGCACAGGTGGGCCTGAGGACATCGTGCTGATCGGAGTCATCTAGAAACAGGACAGATCTTGTGCAGCCCCTCTTATGGGAGAAGCCTTGAATTGGCAGATCAGAGACGGCGCCACCAGGGCTGGACAGCAAGGTCCCAGCAAGGTCCTGGCGGTCATATGACAGGGCTGAGCTCCGGACAAGAGCCCAACACCCTGAGTGTGGCCCCCGCCCAGCCCAAGGCCCCCACCACCTCCGCTCAGCGTGTCCTGCAGACTCACGTAAGGCCGCACATGCACCTCCCACTGAGACAGCGTCTACACAGCTTTCCTAAGTTCTCACCTGCGTTGTGATTATCTTAATAAAGGTCACTTTTAGTGATGAGCAGCGCAGTGAGACTCTGTCTCAGAAACATTTAAAGAAAGGGTAGGGATGTAGTTCAGCACAAAAGCCTGGGGTTTGACTCCCAGGACCACAAAAGACTCAATTCCTACAACCACCAGAACAAATTGACTTTTGTTCAATCTGAACTACGTCTGAGACCTCAAACCAAGGAGAAGCCAGCCAGGACCCATAGGCCCCTTCCCAGCGCTGACCACGGGGCCCCCTGCCTGAATCCCTGCTGGCACCTGCCAGGCCTCGCATGGCTGCTCTGCCTCTGCTTTCTCCTTGAAGTCTCACTTCCTGCAGTGGAGAAGCAAAGGTGAGCCGAAAGCAGCCAGGAGGGCGAGGAGCACAGAGGGGCCCTCAACTCTCATGCAACCCCTCCTAGCAGTGAGGAGCTCTACCTCAGCCCTTCTCTATCTATCCAGCATGTTTTAGATTGCTATCAACCTAAAATTATACCACAGTGAAAAGCTTACTTAAATTTGGTTATGGTGGCACACTACCTGGGAGGCTGAGGCAGGAGAATCACAAGTTCAAGGTCAGTATGGGCAACTTGGTAAGACCTTTTTTTTTCCCCCACAGGGACAGTTTTTGAGACAGGATTTCACTATGCAGTCCAGGCTGACCTTGAACTTGAGAAGATCCTCCTGCCTCAGCCTCCTGAGTGCTGGGATCATAGGCGTGTGCCACCACACCCAACTAGACTGTCTTAAAATATAAAATAAAGGGCCGGTGAGATGGCTCAGTGGCATAAGCGCCTGCCTTGCAAGTGCGAGGGCCCGAGTTCGACTCCCGGATCCCACATACGAAAAAGGGGCCGGTGATATCGCTCAGCGGCACGGGTGCCTGTTGGTGCGCGAGGTCCTGAGGTCGACCCCCCGGTACCCACAAAAAAAAAAAATAAATAAATAAATAAAATAAAATAAAATAAAAAGGGCTGGGAATGTAGCTTGTGATAGAGTACCGCTGGCTTCAATCTCCAATACTGCAATAAAATAATAATGATGATAAAGAAATAAGTACACACACACACACACACACACACACTCACACAAAAGTAACAGAAGCCCCCAGGAGCCAGGAATGAGAAGGTGCTCCTGGAAGGGAGGGAGGGAAGGAGGGACAGAAGGGACAGAAGAGGCCGCAAGCAGGAGGGGGACTCAGGCTCCCCCCAGGATGGCACTCAGGCCCACAGGATCCTGTAGCATCCACAGGGGCCAACACAGCAGAAGCTGGCTCAGCACCCAACACACGGGGTCCTGGAGATGAAAACCCTCTGCAGACAAACTCAGCTGGAGACACCCAGCAGCACCACTCACCGGGCGAGGCCCACAGCAGAGCAGACACGAGGAAAGGAGCACTGCACTTGGCGGGGAAGTGAGTGCATGCAGAGTTGGTGAAGACGTAATAGGACAAGACCCGACCAAGAAAAACTAAATACACAGGTTTAAAAAAATCAGATAGAACTTCTAAAGGGAAAAAGACACTACACGAGAAAACCCTGGGATGGGCGGGTAGCTCAGCAGTAGACAGTGCAGCCCAGGTTCAATCCCTAGCACTGCTAGTGGGAGGTGGATAGGTGGACAGATAGGCAGATAAAAAAGCAAACCTCAGCAGACACATTAAACAGATTACTTCTGCTAAAAAAAGAATGAACAAAATAGAAGGAAAGCACCTTCTCCGCTGTGGCCCTCAGAGACAACAGAAGAATCTTTTCTGGTCTGTTTTGTTTATGAGACGAGTCTCACTGTGTTGCCCCATCTGGCCATAACTACTGTCCTCAAGTGATCTTCGTGCCTCAGCCTCCTGAGTAGCTGGGACCACAGGCACCAACTTAGGAGGACCACGCAACCACCCCGATTTAAGAGAACTCTTTTCAGAGCCAGAGGACAGCAAGAGTGGGTGCAGCAGACGCCACCTGGGAACTCCCAGCTCATGGATCCCATGCAGTGAAGACAGGCAAGCACCCCCAGAGGGATACACAAGCCCTGAACACAGACCTAGAGGCAGCAAGACGGAAAAGGCAGACAGGCCTGTACGCCAGCTCTTCCGGAGGCTGAGGCCAGCTGTCTTGACACAGTGTAAGGGCTGGGGCTACAGCTCCAGGGAGACCACTGGCCTAGTCCGCACAGGCCCTGGGCTCCATCCCCAGGAACAGAAGAAACACGCAGGCCAGGGGTCAGCAGCTGCACAGGGTGGGGCTCTCACGGAGTGTGGGAGCCAGAGGCAGGAACTGCGTAGCTGTGCCAGAGGTGGAAGGGACCCCAGTGTCAGCAGGCAAGTCAGTTCTGTACCTGCAGGCTGTTAGGGTTAAGTCGCGAGTCCCCCAGAAGGTCCCTGTGTTCAGAGGTGGCCTCTGCAAGGGGACTGGACATGTTACGCTCCTGAGAGCTGAAGGTGCAGCAGGCAGGGCTGGGGGAAGACGGGTCCGCTGGGCGTGGCCTGCAAGGGTGTGTCCCCGTGTCCCCAGCCCCCCTTGCCCTATTTCTCCACCCCCCCTTCCACCACGCCTCTGCCATAGACCCGGCGACCTGGGACTGAACCCCCAGAAACTGAGCCAAGCAAACCTCCCCTCCTTCAAGTGGTGGATGTTGGGTATTTCATCCAGGTGAGAGAAAAGTGATTAACACACAGGCTTTGCTGACTTTACAAACAAAAGCAAGGAGCAAGCCCTAGCAACGCTTCCCAGCGACTCAATTACCTGCCTGCGCTCCCGGCGGGTCAGCGTGTGGCCGTGCAGGATGCGCCAGAGCATGCGTGCAGCGATCTTGGTGTCGATCCACAGCAGGCGGAAGCCATGGTAGTAGTGCTTGAGCTCGTCCAGCACCCTCTGTCCCATTGACTTCTTCACCGCCACTGGGGTCGCTGGGCTATACACAGGGCCACCCTCCTCCAGCTTTTTGTTCTTGTCCTTCAGGGACTTGAGGGACTTCTCTACCACAGAGTCATCGCTGAGAGGGGGTGATGAATGCCAGCCACGCGCAGGAAGGTACCAGGGCCCCCCAACAACCACACCCGCTGCAGCAGAAGTCCATGGCTCTCCTGCCACCACACACAGGTGCTCGGGCCTCGGGGTCCAGGGGCCACAGGGCTCGGCTCTGAGGCACAGGTACAAGGGGTGGGTTGGGGTACAGCAGCCAGAGGGGACCATCCTTGAGAAAGGAAAAGGGATAAACAGTCATGAGGAGCCAGGCACCAAGGGGGACATCAAGCCACAAACCACAGTGCATCACAACCAACATATATCCCCATCTACTTCCTGATGCCTGAGACACAGGAACCCAAATGACATGTGGCCGAGTTGGGCTGCCCTGCGTCACCCCAAGCCAGGCTCCAAGTCTCTAGAGAGACAGTAGCAGATGGACACACACATGTGCCAAAGCCTGAGCCAGGAACATGACCAACCTCCAGGTAAACCTGGCATGGAGAGGGCAGTGCACTCCTTGGGGACTTAGGAAAACGGGGTGCAGAATACATCACCTGTCCAGTCCTGAGGTCCTCTCCCTCCATAGGTGACTCTCAGGACCAAAGGCCCCAGGGCCAGGTGCAAACAATCGACACAGCCTAGGCCATTCCATGGGCCCACCTGATTTGCTCAGTCCCCCGTCCCCTGCGCCACCCCCATTGTGTACCCCACAGACTCTGTCACCGTACACAAATGCCGCGAGGGCCACTAATGTCCCCAGCAGCCTGACAGTGCTGCCATGAGCCCAAAGTTTGGAGCTCCTGGGCCCCATGAGGAGGAGGATGCCTGTCATCACTGAGACTGAAGGGATAGACAAGGGGCTGTCCTGCAGGGTGGTGACCTCCTGCTTCCCTCACCTGCCACCCAGAGATTGCTCCAGCAATGCCCACTCTGGCCTCCAGTGCCCCAGCTGAGTGTCCACACACAGCCACCGCTCTGCACCTGCTGCACCCACGAGGGCCCGAGCTCTGCCACGCATGTCCATGTGGCCCCCCTCCACTCGACACTTCCATGTGGCCCTGACCAGCTAACCAGACCTATGCCTGGCCCACTCCCTGTGTGTCAGCCTGTGCCCAACCCAGGATTCTGCAGGCAATTGTCACACATGCCACGCAGGCGTCCCGTCAGGCAGGAAGCCGGGCAGGGCCACAGGTGGATCCGTGGGACAGTAGACACCGGCTCACCCAGGCTACAGGCTCCACACTGGCTCCCCTGTCACTCCAAGGGCCCAGCTAGCAGCAAGCATCATGACCACCAGGGCCCACGGCCAGCTTCAGAGGACAAGTGACCAGACACCAGAATAAGCTGGGGATGGCAGAGCCACAGATGTGTGCGTCCTCCTCAGTGTGTGTGTCCCCCTCAGTGTGTATGTCCCCCTCCGTGTGTGTCCCCCTCAGTACGTATGACCCCCTCCGTGTGTAGGTGTCCTCTTCAGTGTGTGTCCACTTCTCTGTGTGTGTCCCCCTCAGTGTGTGTGTCCCCCTCCATGTGTGTGTCCCCCTCAGTGTGTATGTCCCCTCCTCAGTGCGTGTGTTGTCCTCAGTGTGTGCATGTTGTAGCCCTGTGTGTGTTACTGTGTGACCATTCTCTCAGCCTATCCTGCCCATGCCCCTGGGGGGTGTCCATCTCTCTGGAGCTGCTGCCCAGTCCATGCAACCTCTGTGCACTGTCAATCCCTAGGCTCGGGAGGGCCCCGAACCCACCCTTTCCTAAGACCCAGTGTCCCTGAGGGTGAGGTCACCTACAACACAGCACAGCCCACTCGAGCTCAGAGCGCCACTGGACCCCTTGTGCCGAGGAGCCCAGGCCACGCTCCTGCACTCCGTATGCGCCTCAGCCTCGCCTGCGAGTGTGGGTGGTGGGAGCGCCGCGTGTGGAGCAAGTGCTACTCCCGTCTCCAGCAAGCTGACTTATCCAGTTTTCCACTCCACACATGCCAGGGAAGAGCCCGGCTTCCACAAGACAGAATGACAGTTGGCAGTCGCAGAGGCAAAACAAAGACACGAACTACCAAGTGGACAAGTCTGGTGCCACTCACCTGTGATCCCAAAGGCTGAGGCACAAAGACCCCAAACTCAAGCAACTCAGGGAGACACTGTCTCAGAACAATAAAAGGGCTGGGATGTGGCTCAGTGCAAAGACCCTGGGTTCATTCCCGGGTACTACCAAAAAAAAAATAAAAGAACCAGAGCAAGCAGAGAGACACACCCTATCCAGCGAGGGTCGGACATGTCTGCAGACCCAGCTGTCTTCAGGTTCATCAGAGAGCTTATTGTCACTAATACTCTAGCTAAAAAGGTTCAGCTATTTTCAAAAAGCAGAAAATATACAACTTTTTCTAGAAGTGTCCTCCCAGGGCCGGTGAGATGGCTCAGCGGCATAAGCGCCTGCCTGGCAAGCGCGAGGGCCCGAGTTCGACTCCCGGAACCCACATACGAAAAAGGGGCCGGTGATATCGCTCAGCGGCACGGGCACCTGCTGGTGCGCGAGGTCCTGAGGTCGACCCCGGTACCCACAAAAAAAAAAAAAGAAGTGTCCTCCCATACAAAATTAGTCCAGCTGCTGCAGCCTCCCAGCCTATAGCATGGACAGAACCCAGATCTGGGGAAGCCAGCCCACCTTCCCACTGCTCTGTTGCCTGAACCCCTCCCACTTTTCCTTTTTTGTGTGCGTTACTGGGGTTTGAACCCAGCATCTTCCCACAGAGCTGCATCCCCATCCTTTTTTATTTTTTGAGACAGGGTCTTGTTTAATTGCTTAGGCTGGGCTGCTCCTGCCTCAGCCTCCCAAAGTGCTGAATCACAGGCGTGCGCCACCATGCCTGGCTTCCTTTTTTTTTGATACATCACCTGCAAAAGGGGGGAAAATCCCACTTCGCAAAAGCAACAATGAAACAAAAAGTACACTCCTGCCAGATGGTTAGGCTGGCTCCATAAAGAAGCTCGGGTACGACTCGGGTACGACTGTGAAGCTGTTTACTTGAGGGTGCTAATGCCCGTGGCCATCTGGACATCCTGCTGTCACCTAACGATGAGGAAAAGTAAGCAGTGCTTGCAAAGGAGCCTCACCACATCAGCTACACGGCCCTGGGGAGCAGGTGTGGGGACACAGGGTGGGGACACTCAAACCTGCTCTCCTGCCACCTTGAGCTCCCAACACTTGTCAACACACATGCAAATGCCATGGGTACAAACACCTGCAGGAGGCTCCTGAGGGCACAGCTCCCCAGGCAGCCCCGAAACTCCTGCCACAGGCTGTCACAGACAGGCATGAGCAGGCCGATGACCCAGGTCGAGCCAAGGACACCAACCAGAACACCTGCTCTTGCGTGATGTGATGCCCATGGGACCCAAGCTGTCCCGGCAACAAGAGACAGCAACAGGAGGAACAGCACGACAACAGCCACTGCCACCAATAGGGAGGGACAGGGAGGGACTCTGGACATGTGAGCCAATATTCTCCTCATGCTGTCCTCAGGGACTGCGTGCAACGATTCCACACCAGGTGTGAAAGCAGAGGAGCTGGGGGACATGCAGAAACCAAGTCACCAGCACCTTGACCAGCGGTTCTGAGCTCAGACATGCTGAGCACATGCTACAGGGCCGCCACAGCCTGGCAGCGCCCTCCCTCCACACTAGTCAGGGCTGCAGCACAGGGAGGCTGCACCTATCCCACCATGTGCAGCCGGCTCCGCTGCATCCCAGCCTTCCTGCCCGTCAGAGCTGGGTGCTGCCTGAGGCCTTCACTCTATGATAAATAAGGTCAAAAGCTGCTAGAACACATCTGTGATTTATCTCCGACCAAAAACACTCCACTGTCAGGGGCCCAGGCCATTTCAACTGAAGACCACCTGTGGCCCTGAAATAACTTAAAATATGGTACTGATGGCTACCAATCACAGCAACATCATGTGTGTGACTCAAGATTTCTTACATGATGTGGCCAAAATGAAAAATAAAAAAACTTATTGCTCCTCATCATAAGTGCTGATGTAGCCAAGTATAATGGCACCTACCAGCACTCTGAGAGGCTGAGGCTGGAAGGTCACAAGTCTGAGCCCAGCCTGGTCAACTTACTGACTTAATGAGACCTTGTCTCAAAATAAAAAAATTAAAAAAAAATTAAAAGAAAAAAAGAGGACTGGGAATGTAGCTCAGTGTGAAGGCCCTGGGTTCAATCCATAGTACTGCCAAAAAAAAAAAAAAAAGTGTTGAGGTGTATAAGTTCATCAAAACTGCTTTACCATTCTCACTCTTTAAATATCCAAGATTGCAAATTTGTAAAAAAAAAAAAAAAAAAAAAAAAAAACTATACTAATAAAAGCACAGCTTTTATATTCTAACATAAATCTAAAATGCTAAAAAGGTGCTCAACCAATCCAACATCCAGTTGGAATAGAAACACTTTAAAGCCAGGCATGATGGCACATGCCTGTAATGCCAGCACCTAGGAAGCTGAGGCAAGAGGATTGCTGCAAGTTCAAGACCATCCAGGGTTACATAGTGAGTTCAAGGGTGGCCTGGGGCTGGGGATATAGCTCAGTGGTGCAGTGCCTGCCTGGCAAGCGCAAGGTCCTGAGTTCAACTCTTGGTATTCACAAAAAAAAAAAAAGGGAAAAAATAAAAGGGCCAAGTAGGGAACTGAGGATGTAGTTCAGTGGTAGAGCATCCCTGGGTTCAATCCCAGTACTGCAAAAATTTTAAAGTCAGGAGTTAGGCATACAGCTCAGTGTTAAAGCAGGTGCTTAGCATGAGCGAGGCCTTGGCTTCCATCCCCAGCGCACGCGCGCGCACACACACACACACACACACACACACACACACACACACAAAATCCACCTGGAAAGACCACGTGAAATTTCACAAGTCACTATTCCCAAGGGGTTTGATGGGTTTAGTAATGACACAGTCACAGTTCCAGAGTGTACAGTTGGTCAGTTCATCTTCCAGGGCACTCAAGAATTCAGAGGAAGCCAGAAATGCAGTGGTAACCTGGTCCCCAAAGGGGGGCTAGGAGAGAAATAGGGAAAACGCAGATGGCAGGAGCCAGTACTGGACAGACCCACCCGCCTAGAGAAGGACAGACGACAGACAAATGACAGACAGACGCCTGGGCAGGCTGGGCAGGGTGCCCACATCCCTAACCCAGGAGCAGGTCCCATGGGGCACACCCCGCACAGTACCCAGGAGCTCAACCCGCCCCACACATGCGTTCCCTTCTGAGTGAAATCCAGACAGCAGAAGATGCTTGATGCACACACATCAGCGCCCCCACCAGCACAGAGCCTGAAACAGCTTGGAGACTACTGGAGCAGAAGCCGGGCTGTCCTGCTCAGGGGCTCGGAGTGGAAGCCAGGGGCAGAACAGACTCACCAGCTGTCACCACCTAAGCAAATGCTGCGTGCGCAGCGGTGACCCTGCCACGGAAACACTGCCTGTGCTCACAAAGCCACGCACATCTGGCTCCTCACCCAGCGCCTGATGAAGCCACAACACTGAAAACACACCTCAACACAAGTTTCCACACGTGACTCATAGTTTTTATTGTAGGGAGTTAAATATGTCTCAGGAAGCCCCACTGGGTACATTTGATAGCTGAGACGAGACAGATTAACAGCCTTTAGCGAACATGAAAGATTACAAACTCCACAGCTATAAGGAGTAGAGGGAAAGGGCATGGGCACTCCCACTCCCTGTAAGCAGCAAGGACATCGAATGCATGACGAAGCCAGGAGAGAGGGGGAATCCCTCGGGACACAAGTGAAACCAGGAGAGCAGGGGAATTCCCCGGGACACAAGTGAAACCAGTCTGCCACCAGCAGCAACAAGGCCAGAGTGCAGAGGGGGAGCTAGGTAACTACCTGACGGGAGTGTGCTTCCTCCAGTAAGCCCTTTTGCACTGGCCCCCTGACCTGGCAGTGGCAGCACAGCCTCTCTCTGGATACTGTCACCATCTGTCAATCACTGCTTGTCATCCTGGTAGGTGCCAAAGGGAAGATGTGCCCAAAACCAGGAGAGGGGCATGTGTGGTCATCCCTGCATGGGCATGCTCCTGAAGGACTAGATGGATTGCAGCCAGGGTCTGCTCTGTGCCCACACATGGATCCCTATAGCCCAACACTGCCTGACATGGCCAAACAGCCTTGGGCACAATCATGCCAAAGGCAGCTGGGAGAACACGAGAAAGACTGGTACCACTAAGCCAGCAGCACTGCATGGGCTATGGTTACAACTGTGCTGAAAACAGACACAGAAGAATCAGAAAAACGTACTAAAATGCTAGGCCTGTGTGTAACTGGTACTAGGATTAGGAATATTTATTTTTTTTAATTTACTAATATAGTGATTACATCTCAAAATAACAAAGCACAGATTTAAAAGAAACAAAGAACAAGCAAGCAGGACCCGCCATTCCCTGCCACAGCAAGCATCCCACCAAGTGCAGCATCCTCTGGTGGACAGGTGCAAAAGGCCGGGTTTACTTACATTCGCCTTATCAACCCCACAGTGCTGGTACAACTGAGACAAGCTCCATACCTCAGACTACCTGCGACAGAAACAAAGACACAGTGAGTAAACGGGGCTCTGCCAGGCAGTTCTCGAGTCTGGATGAGCAGGGGACTCTCTCACAGAAGCCCCCCAAGTGAGTTTCTGAAGACTGTCCTGCGTTGGAAGTCTCCAGGACACCGTCCAGCGAGGGCCTCCCGGTCAGGAAGCAGGGTCTCACCAGCCTATGGGGGAGGCCAGGAAGGCTGAGCCCAGGTACGGCCCGCTGGGTTCCCCAGCCGGGGACATGTAGGTTCCCACCATGTGGGACCCCACCCCACAAGCTTCAGCTGGCTCTGGTGGGCAGAGACCAGATCACACAGGACCCCCGATGCAGACAGCCCTACAGAACAAGCAAGGATCCTGAGGCGGCCAGGCGAGGGAGACTGGAAAAACAGCACTAAGTGGAAGCCACTTCCTACACACAGTGGAGATGAGCACAACCTCACCTTGGGAACACCGCTGTGTTCCTGGTGCTTTCCCTAACTTGTTACAGTCCCCTAAGCATGGAGTCAGTTTACTGGCACCACCAACACTGAACTGTGCAATCAGCTGCATGGGCCAGATAGGACAGCATAGGCATAGTGGGGCCAGGGTGCCATCCCCAGGAAGGGCCAGGTGGCCATGCAGAAGCCAGCCAAGCCAGGAGCCAGCAGGGCAGCAGGGAGCACCCAGGGGTGCCATCTGGCCCCAACCCTGCAGCCAGCAGGGGCAGCACTGAGGATAGCGGAGTGTCACTTTATGTCATTAACAGGAAACAGTTCTCCCACTTTTGTCTCCCATTTAGGGACTTTTGGCACCAGGATAGTCTGATTAGTAAGTGGGGGCTGGGTCACCACCATTGACAATTCATAACGTAAAGATACTAGCTACAGCAGGGCATGGTGGCACACTCCTGTAATCCCAGCACTCTGAGAGGCTGAGGCAGGAGGATAGCAAGTTCAAACCCGGCCTGGGCAATTTTGTGAGACAAAAAATTTTAAGAACAGGTGGGAATGTAGCTCAGAGCTAAGGCCCAGGATTTAATCCCTGTATCAAAGGGGCAGGTTTAGCTACATTCTTACCAGCATCAAGTGTAACAAGTTAAATAAACAGCCCAGAGATCACACCAAGCCTTTCCTGGCTCTTCCTCCAGACAGAGGGCTAGCGCTTCCTCCTGCCCTGGGCACCCTGCCCCTCCCCAGAAAGCAGACAGCCTGGGAGGCTGCTGAGGCTGCTAGGGGAGGGCATGTTCCCAGGTAACTCAGGCAGTGTCCACACTGCCTGCACTTTTACTGACTACAGGTCTGGAGGCTCCATGACCCCCTCAGTTTTGATAATTTGCTAGAAAGACCCATGGAACCTACTCCACATCACAGCTTATAACACAGGTGAGCAGCTGAGAGAGGCAAGTGGGGAGCAATTCCCCCAAAACCCAAGGCTCCCAGTCGAAATACAAGACAAACATCAATAAACACCAACAGAGAAGCACCCCCACAATATTATCTGCCCAGTACTCCTCAAAATGGTTAGGGTCATGGAAGACTAGGGAAGTCTGAGGAACTGCCACAACCTGAGGAGCCACAAGGCCTAAATATAATGTGATGCCCTGCATGAGTCCAGGAGCAGAGAGGACATCAGAACAAAGTACGTGCAGAATGAAGCAGGGAAGAGGTGGAGTACAGCTCCCTGTGACAAGGAAGCGCTGTAACTCGGGATGCTCCCAGTGGGCTTGTGGAGGGTTCAGAGACCTGCTGCGGGCAGCCCTGGCCTCTGAATTCCCTGTTGGTCACACAGCAAAGCAACTGTCTAACCACTATCTGCCCTGTCTAATAACAACTACAGACGACACTGCTGTTCCTGGAAGAAAACCACCAAAACGAAACAAAACAAAAAAAAGCTAACTTTTTTTTGAAGACAGGGCCTCGCTATTCAGTTCAGGCTGGCCTTGAACTCACTATGCAGCCCAAGCTGATCTCAAACTCGTGGTAACCCTCCTGCCTCAGTCTCCCGAGTGCTGGGATTACAGGCGTGCGCCACCACGCCCAGCTGAACCAGGTAATTTTAAAGCCATAAACATGCTACAGAAACTGGAAGTGGCAAAGTACTTTATGGCCATCAACAGGTACAGAGAGGTCTCCCGGCAGAGCAGGCCTAAAGGCTGCCCTGACCCCACTGGGCACTTCCCTGGCTCCCACTCCTTCCCAGCCAAGATCTGAGCTTCTTGGGTTTCTATAAACCCAAAGGCTACCGGCAATGGGTTGTTTCCTGGGTCTTTCATTCTCACTGGTCAAGCATTACCTTTCCCTCAGTGTTACACACTGTGTTACACGCAACACAAATTCAGAAGGTTCGCTGAAAGTGCAGGTCCCTAGGCTGAGCTGGAAGTTGGAAAACGGGAAAACCTGCGTGTCCCCATCCCGGGAACAAGGACCCAGTGTCTGTCCTGCCTCAGACTCCCGTCTCCCGAGTGTGACCAATGGGCACTCCTGCGCTCTCGGGTGCTACTTCGTCAGGGAGCAGTGCCAGGGCTGTCCCCGCCCTGTGGAACTTTCCCAAACCCTGTGTCAGAGACAGTGACCTGGGGCGACCCGGGCGACTAAGGTCACAGCGCCACTGTCTGGCCCGGGCCAGGCCTGACATCGCTGTGCCCCTAGCCCCAAGGAACAGGAACAAGGGGCAGGACTGGGTCACGGAGGAGGGAAGGCTGGCGCTGCGAGTATGGCCGGGGCATGCCAGGACGGGACAGGCAAATCTGGGAGGGTGCTGACACGCGGAGAGGGACGGGACGCGCGGGAGAGATGCACGCAGGAAGGACTGGGGCATCCGGGAGGAAACTCGGCACGCGGGGACTGCCGGGGAGGGACCGGGGCAGGCAGGGAGGACCGGGACACGCGGGGAGAGACTCGGACACGCGGGAGGGACCGTCGCGGCAGTGCCCCTTCGCCCGCAGCGCCTAGGGAGCTGTCCCCAGCCCGTGTCCCCTCCCTACTCGCGGAACCCGAGCGCCCTCTGAGGCCCCGTCCTGGGACGGCGCGGGCTTGACGGCGAGCGGAGCCTTGGCGGCCGACCAGCCCGGACACGGCGGCCCTTACCCCGCGGAGCGGCGGCGCGGGGCGGCGGGAGGCGGGCGGGCGCCCGGCCGCGGCAGCTCCTCAGCAAGATGGACGCCATGCGCCCGCCGCGGCGGCCTCCGGCTGCGGCCTCCTCGTCCTGCTCCGCGACTCCTCGCCGTCCCGGCAGCGCCTAGGCCCCGCCGCGCGTACGGTGACGGCGGCGGTCAGTTCCTGGCAATAGGCGCTCAGCTCAAAGACCCTGCACCGGCGGCGGCCATGTCCCGGCACAGACGTCCGGAGGCGCGGGGCGGGGCAGACCGGCTGCCGCTCCCATTGGCCCCCCGGGCGCCAGCCGCCGGCCAGGTGAGGGGCGGGCCCCAGCGTCGACTACCGGTCCCGGCGTGCACCGGGCAGCCTGCCCTCCCCGCCCGTAGACTACAGATCCCGGCGTGCATCGGGCGGAGTCACCTCCGGGCGCGCTGCATTCTGGCTCCCGTAGTACGTCGAGCGTCACTGGTCGTCCCGGGTGCGCGTGCGTAGTGTTTATCCTCTCGCTTCCACCCTGAGGCGGCCCACAAACAAGGAATTCAGTAGGATCCAACCTTGTACCATGTCTGGCACCCGACCTCTGGAACGTTAGGGAAGCACTCGCTGGGGCACTACGCCCTCCAAGAGCAGGGCAGGGGACGCTTGGGGCGGAGGCTGCGCTCGTCCGTCGGGCGCCCTGGTGGCCCCAGACCGGACTCCCTACCCTGCCGGCGCCCGCTCCTGAGCTGCGGCCCGCACCCCGCCTTGCTGGGCGCCAGCGGGGCGACGGGGTCCTGGCCGCGAACAGAAGACCACCACCTCTACCAGCACCGCGCCCCCAAAAACCTCCTTCCCGCCCCTCTGACAGCCAGCTGTGCCAGTTCCAAGAGGGAGCGAGCCGGCAGCCTCGTGACCTGAGAACCCCGCCGTCCCTGCCCTCAGCTGGGGCTCCGTAAGGAAAGGCAACCTAGGGAAATGGGCTTCCAGCCTTCCCCACCAGGCTCCTTCCCACAGCAGCACCCTGGCTCTTCCCGGGACTTCCTACACCGCTTCCCACTGCGAAAGGCCTTTCCCGTGGAGCCAGGTGTAGCGGTTCATGCTTGTAATCCCAGCATTCTGGGAGGCTGAGGCAGGAGGATCACAAGTTCAAGCCCAGCCTGGGCAATTTAATGACTTAGTGAGACTCTGTCTCAAAAACAAATGAGGTGAGTGGTAGGCTGAGTATGTAGTTCAGTGCAGACGCCCTGGGTTCAATCCCTAGTGCAACCATCCTTCATCACGTTTACTGGTTCAGTGATTGAGGGCCCTTTCTGCACAGTTGTTGCATCTCTGGTCTGTGAGCGCCCAAGTGTGGAACCCCAGCCCCAGTCTCCCCTGGACAGAAGCGGCCGGTTTAGTTGTTTCCCCGAGCCCGACAATAGGCGCTGGGCCAGCATGGGCCAGGCCCACCTCGCGCGGCAGAGGCGCCGCGTGCTGCAAGACACTTTGAAGATAGTGTGGAAGCTCCTGTATCCACTGGGCATCGGCGCTGTAGACTGGAGGGGGGCATGGCAGCTCCTCAGCAAGTTGGGCACCTTGCACTGGCCCTGGCCTCCTCAACATAAAATGCAGAGTTAAGCCAAGCACAAAGATGCCCCCAACCTAGGCCTCTGCTGCCAACACACCTTAAAGGGTCCCCCTTTCCCCACTCATCCCCCAGGAAGTGAAGCGAGGATAAAGAACAAAACAGTCCTTGTCCCCCACACAAGGGCTGGCCTGAGCCAGAACAGCCAGACACTCAGGGATGGACAGGACTGGGATTTTGTTGCTGAGAAGTGCAGGACATTATCCTAGTCCTAGTAGAGCCATTGACTCTTAGGTCCAAATGGCCCTGCCCAGGCGCCATTGAGGGGCAGGAAGGAGGCCTGGGAGGCCCAGGAACCACCTGGGGGCTGCCCTGAGACAGCCTCCTCTTCAGAAGCATATGATTCGGACTTTGAAGGACATGCACAAGGGGGAGGTGTCACCCCCACCCTGCCTTGGTGGGCCCTGGCACCAAGTGGGAGGAAGTGCAGCAGCTCCAGGGTCACCTGCTGGCCAGGGGCCTGAGGGAGAAGCCAAGGCCAGGTGTGTGGAGAGCACAAGGTGGGGTGATGGGGAAATTAATCTTTCGCCAATCAGCCCTTTGTGTTTTCTGATCATCCAAAGAACACGTGCTCAGTATAGCCATTCAAGTTTATAAAAATAACTATTAAGGGAATAAGTAGAAATTCAGCCTCTGGCTGGTGTGCCACATACACCAAGTTGGGAGTGGACCATACTGTCACCCTGCATCTGACTCTGTCCAAACAGTGCACCATGGACTCTTCAGCCTTTCTCTTTTTCTGTTTTGGGGTTCCCTTTTCCTCCTCCTTCTGCTCCCACAAATTATGTTTTCACCCTCCATGTGTTCCATATCCCTCACTCAGTGTTTACACAAGTCAAGAAGCAAGGTGGATTCTCCAGGCAGCACAGGCGCCCCAGTTAGGAAGGAGAGCCTGGGGCTAAGGATCCAGCTAGACAGGGGTTAGGGATCCAGCTAGGGAGGGTTAGGGATCTGGTTGGGGAGAGGTTAGAGATCCAGCTAGGGAAGGGATCAGGGATCAGTGTTGGAGGGAAGGTCAGGAAGGCAGCGCCCTGTGCTGACCTGCCATCACACTCAGGTTTAGGGCAGATGGAGCTGGATTTGACCATATTGGGGTTTTGCCTGGAAGTGTGATGAAGGAAGTGAGGGACAGTAGAGTTAGAGTATGACCAAGAGAGTGGCTATAGGGCTTGTCTGGAGGATTTAAAGTGGGAAATGGAGGCAGTGAGGAAGGGAAGGGCAATTTGAAACAGTGGAAGATAGCAGGATCATTGGCCTGAGGGATGAAGGACTTCAAGCCAGGGACCAGAGCTAGTGAGCTAACAAGAGGGATGACTGGCACCAGGTGGTAGATGGTTCCTACTTCCTGCCAAAGCCCAAGCCAGGGTACGAGCCCAGGAGAAAAGCTGGAGGTGGGGCTGGGGACCTAGGGCGGCCTCCTCCCTCTGGCAGCAGGAGGAGCAGGGGGCTGGGTGTGCATGGGATTGAGGTCTTGCTGCTGGCCCCCAGAGCCACACCCTTCCTCCTGAGTAACACAACCCTGGCTTGTGAGGTAGGTCAGCGAGGCTGAAACACTGCTCTCAGCCTCCTTTGCAGCTGCACTGGGGCTTGGGAGAAACATATTTAAAGGGAGGCCTTGCTGCCTCTGCTTCCTTCTGCCTGCTGAGCACCATGGGAAGACAGATGTCCAGACTGCCCACTTCAGGCTCACTTATACCTATGACAGGAAACAGCTCTGTTCTTAACCAGTTATCTGAGAGGCTCTTTGCACATGGAGTTGGTCTAGTTCCTAACAGACTCAAGGACAGATCTAGAAGCTGGATTACTGGGTGAGGATGGACATGAGCAGGCCTGTTTTGTAAACCCTTAAAGTGTAACACACATGCAGTGAAAAGGCTGAGCCCATGGTGCACAATTCAGGGCACATTCCACCACGCACACTCCAGGCAGCTCCTGCTTGCTCAAGGTCCCAGGCTGCCACTCTCTGGAAGCCTCATCAAGCCCCTCCCAACCTCACTCCTCTCAGAGTAAGCTCTTCTCTGCTACCACCAAACATCACTTTTGCCTGTTTCTCACTCCCTTGCCCATCCCACCCAGTACTAGGGAATGAACCCAGGGCCTCCACACTGAGCTAATTCCCCAGACTTTTTTTCTTTTTTAACTTTGAGACAGGGACTCACTAAGTCATTAAACTGGCCAGGTTGGGCTCAAACTTTCTATCCTCCTGCCTCAGCCTCCCAGATGCTGGAATTATAGCCATGTGCCACCATCCCTGGCTTGCTTTTTCACTTTATATAAATGGAATAAAATAGTGTATACTTTATCTGACTGGGGAGGGTTAGGGATCCTGGCAGGGAGGGGTTAATGATCTTGCTAGGGTGCGAGGAAAGGTCAGGAAGGCAGCACCATGAATTTTATATCCATCAAGTTCATTAACATTGTGGGTAACTGTAGCTTGCTATTTTTTGTTGCTATGTATTCATCCATGGTATGAGTATTTATTTATTCATCAGTGCAATGGATGATGGATCCTTGATTTGGGGCCATTATGAATATCATTGACATTCATGTCCTCATACATGGCTTTTTTTTTTTTCAGTACTGGGAATTGAACCCACAGCCTCAAGCATGTTATGCAAGTGCTCCTTCACTGAGCTACATCCACAACAGGTTTTTTTTTTTTTTTTTTTTTTGTGGGAACCGGGGGGTCGACCTCAGGACCTCACATGCCAGCAGGCGCCCGTGCCGCTGAGCGATATCACCGGCCCCTTTCTCGTATGTGGGTTCCGGGAGTCGAACTCGGGCCCTCGCGCTCACCAGGCAGGCGCTTAAGCCGCTGAGCCATCTCACCGGCCCCCAATTTTTCTTTTTTCTAAATTTTCTCTTTTCATTCTTTTTCTTTTCTTCTCCACAGTCTTTTTTTTTAAGAGAAAAAAAAAATAGAACAAAAATTCAAAACAACATAATAGGAGGGTAACAATGGTTAATACATTACGTATTGTTATCTTTAAATTAGTTACTCAGGGTACAAGATATCAGCATTCAATTGTCAAACAATATTAGTACAAACCTTTCTTTTCAATGAACTAAGAGAAACTAGTAGTGTATCTATCTTAACTATCTTACATATATATATGTAAAATTTTTTTCTTTTCCCTTTCTTTTCTCAATTCCCCCATCCCAGTTTCTTTTTCCTTTTGACCAGTTTCTTCCTGTTTTACCATATCTATTGTACATTTTGGATCTTATTTACCCTTTCAGTTTCTCACACTAGGGAGACAATACAATGTTTACACATATGTGTCTGCTTTATTTCACTTATGAGTATTTTCTCAAGGTGCATCCATTTACCTATAAAGGTCTCCAGTTTATCCTTCTTTATGGCTGAGTAGTACTCCATTGTATAAAAAGACCACATCTTTTTTATCCATTCCTTAGTTGATGGGCATTTGGGTTGTTTCCAAGATCTGGCTATTACAAATTGTGCTGCTATAAACATGGGTACACATACATCGCTGTGATATGATGTTTTTAATTCTTCTGGGAAGATACCCAGAAGGGGAATAGCTGGGTCAAATGGGACCTCCAATCCTAGTTTTTTGAGGAGTCTCCACACTGATTTCCACAGTGGCTGCACCAGTCAACACTCCCACCAACAGTGGAGAAGGTTTCTTTTTTCCCCACAGCCCCTCCAGCATTTGTTATTAGTTGATTTCTTGATAATAGCCATTCTTTCTGGGGTGAAGTGGAATCTCAGTGTTGTTTTAATTTGCATCTCTCAAATGACTAGTGATGTTGAACATTTTTTCGTATATTTGTTTGCCATTTGTATTTCTTCATCTGAGAAGTGTGTATTCATCTCATATTCCCATTTTTGGAGTGGGTCTTTAAATTTGGGAGGTCTGATTTTTTTGAGTTCTTTGTATGTTCTCAATAGTAATCCTTTGTCTGAGGAACAGCTGGCAAACATTTTTTCCCACGTTGTGGGTTGTCTCTTCACTCTGTTGGTGTTTCTCTTGCTGTGCAAAAGCTTTTTAATAAGATGAGATCCCAGTTGTTGATTCTTTGTAATACTTCCTGTGCAATTGGGGTTTTATTCATAAAGTCTTTGCCTATGCCAATGTCTTCAAGAGTTTTACCTATTCTATCTTCCAGCAGATTTAATGTTTCAGTTTTAATATTTAGATCTTTAATCCCTTTTGAATTTAGTTTAGTGCACGGTGAAAGATATGGGTCTAATTTTAATCTTCGGCATGTGTAGAGCCAATTTTTCCAGCACCATTTATTTATTTATTTATTTATTTTTAAATTTTTTTTTTGTGGGTACCGGGGGGTCGACCTCAGGACCTCGCACGCCAACAGGCACCCCTGCCGCTGAGCGATATCACCGGCCCCTTTTTCTTTTCTTTCTTTTTTTTTTTCTTTTCTGTGTGGGTACCAGGTGGTCGACCTCAGGACCTCGCACTCCAGCAGGTGCCCGTGCCGCTGAGCGATATCACCGGCCCCTTTTTCGTATGTGGGTTCTGGGAGTCGAACTCGGGCCCTCGCGCTTGCAAGGCAGGCGCTTACGCCGCTGAGCCATCTCACCGGCCCTACAGCACCATTTATTAAAGAGGCTATCTTTCTTCCAGTGAATGTGTTTGGCACCTTTGTCAAAGATGAGGTGGCTTAGTATGTCTGGAGTTGTTTCAGCATCTTCTAATCTGTTCCATTGATCTTCCGGTCTGTATTTTGCCAATACCACTCTGTTTTTATCACAGTAGCTTTTTTTTTCTTTTATTTATTTATTTTTTTAAAGACAACAAGTAAACATTCTCAGGTATTAACAAACTCAAGCATTAGAGAATGTATGAATACCTTTTGGAGAAAAACATTACTCAGTATAAGATTAAGCCATGTAAAAGCTAGGTAAAAATAGAAGACTAAGAAATGGAATAGTCACAGTGAAATTGCATTTTCATAGTAGGGAGACAATATGATGTTTACAAATGTGCATCTGGTTTATTTCGCTTGTGAGTATTTTCTCGAGTTGCATCCATTTACCTATAAAAGTCTCCAGTTTATCCTTCTTTATGGCTGAGTAGTACTCCATTGTATAAAAATACCACATCTTTCTTATCCATTCCTCAGTTGATGGGCATTTGGGTTGTTTCCACGATCTAGCTATTACAAATTGTGCTGCTATAAACATGGGTGCACATATATCGCTGTGGTACGATGTTTTTAATTCTTCTGGGAAGATGCCCAGAAGGGGAATAGCTGGGTCAAATGGGACCTCCAATCCTAGTTTTTTGAGGAGTCTCCACACGGATTTCCACAGTGGCTGTACCAGTCGACACTCCCACCAACAGTGGAGAAGGGTTCCTTTTTCCCCACAGCCCCTCCAGCATTTGTTATTAGTTGATTTCTTGATAATAGCCATTCTTTCTGGGGTGAGATGGTATCTCAGTGTTGTTTTAATTTGCATCTCTCGAATGACCAGTGATGTTGAACATTTTTTCATATATTTATTTGCCATTTGTATTTCTTCATCTGAGAAGTGTTTATTCATCTCCGATGCCCATTTTTGGAGTGGGTCTTTAAATTTGGGAGGTCTGATTTTTTTTGAGTTCTTTGTATGTTCTCAATAGTAATCCTTTGTCTGAGGAATAGCTGGCAAACATTTTTTCCCACGTTGTGTGTTGTCTCTTCACTCTGTTGGTGGTTTCTCTTGCTGTGCAAAAAAGTTTTTTTTTTTTTTTTTGTGGGTACCGGGGGTCGACCTCAGGACCTCACGCGCCAGCAGGTGCCCGTGCCACTGAGCGATATCACCGGCCCTTTTTTCATATGTGGGTTGCGGGAGTCGAACTCGGGCCCTCGCGCTTGCCAGGCAGGCGCTTAAGCCGCTGAGCCATCTCACCGGCCCGCAAAAAAGCTTTTTAAGATGAGATCCCAGTTGTTGATTCTTTGTGATACTTCCTGTGCCATTGGGGTTTTATTCATAAAGTCTTTGCCTATGCCAATGTCTTCAAGAGTTTTACCTATTCTATTTTCCAGGACATTTAATGTTTCTGTTTTAATATTTAGATCTTTGATCCCTTTTGAATTTAGTTTAGTGCACGGTGAAAGATATGGGTCTAATTTTAATCTTCGGCATGTGTAGAGCCAATTTTTCCAGCACCATTTATTAAAGAGGCTATCTCTCTTCCAGTGAATGTGTTTGGCACCTTTGTCAAAGATAAGGTGGCTTAGTATGTCTGGAGTTGTTTGAGCATCTTCCAATCTGTTCCATTGATCTTCGGGTCTGTATTTTGCCAATACCACTCTGTTTTTATCACAGTATCTTTATAGTATAATTTCGAATCAGGGATTGTGATGCCCCCTGCCTTGCATTTGTTGCCAAGAATTGCCTTTGCTATTCTAGGTCTCTTCTGGTTCCAAATGAATTTTAGGATTGTTTTCTCTAATTCCGTGAGATATGCTGTTGGAATTTTGATCGGAATTGCATTAAATCTGTATAACAATTTTGGAAGTATGGCCATTTTCACTATATTGGTTCTTCCTACCCAAGAGCAAGGGATATCTTTCCATTTTCTGCTATCCTCTTCAATCTCCTTTTTCAGAGTACTGTAGTTTTCAGTGTAAAGGTCTTTTACATCCTTTGTGAAATTGATTCCTAGGTATTTCATTTTTTTGGATGTTATTGTGAAAGGTGTTGTTTTCCTAATTTCTCTTTCAGTAAGTTTGTTATTCGTGTACAGGAAGGCTATTAATTTTTGAGTGTTGACTTTGTATCCAGCTACGCTACTGAATTTGCTTGTGTTTTTTTTTTTTTTTTTAATGTGGGTACCGGGAGTCGACCTCAGGACCTCACACTTGCCAGCAAGCTCTTGTGCTGCTGAGCGATATCACCGGCCCTTTTTTTTCCTTTATGTGGATTCCGGGAGTCGAACTCAGGGCCTTGTGCTTGCCAGGCAGGCGCTTATGCCGCTGAGCTATCTCACTGGCCCTGAATTCACTTATTAAATCTAGCAATTTTTTAGTGGAGTTTTTGGGGTCTTCAACATAGAGTATCATGTCATCTGCAAATAATGATAATTTAACTTCTTCCTTTCCAATCATTATTCCTTTTATTTCTTGCTCTTGTCTAATTGCTCTGGCTAAAGTTTCCAGGACTATGTTGAATAAGAGTGGGGACAGTGGACATCCTTGTCTTGTTCCTGATTCTAAAGAGAAAGCTTTCAGTTTTTATCCATTTAGTATGATATTGGCTGTTGGTTTATCATAGATAGCTTTTATCAGATTGAGATAAAGACCATCTATTCCAATTTTCTGTAGGGTTTTTATCATGAATGTGTGCTGGACTTTGTCAAAAGCTTTTTCTGCATCTATTGAGATGATCATATGATTTTTGTCCTTGGTTCTGTTAATATGGTATATTACATTTATTGATTTACATATGTTGAACCATCCCTAGAATGAATTCAATTTGGTCATGGTGTATAATCTTCTTGATTATTTGCTGCATTCTGTTTGCCAGTATCTTATTGAGGATTTTTGCATCTATGTTCATTAGGGAGATTGGCCTGTAGTTCTCTTTCTTAGTTGGGGCCTCTCTGGTTTTGGTATCAGGGTAATGCTTGCTTCCAGGAATGAATTTGGGAGTATGGCTTTCCTTTCAATTTCATTAAAAAGTTTGAGAAGTAGTGATGTTAGGTCTTCTCTAAATTTCTTGTAGAATTCAGCAGTGAATCCATCAGAACCTGGGCATTTCTTTGTTGGGAGGTTTTTAATTACATCTTCGATTTCATTGGTAGATATTGGTTTATTTAGGATTTTTATATATTCTTGATTCAGCTTTGGTAATCCATACGTATCTAGAAATCTGTCCATTTCGTCTGCATTTTCCATCTTATTAGAATGTACATTTTCAAAATAGGTATAGATGATCTTCTGGATTTCTTCAGGGTCTATTGTGATATCACCTTTTCATTCCTTTTTTTTTTTTTTTGTGGGTACCGGGGGGGTCAACCTCAGGACCTCGCGCGCCAACAGGCACCCGTGCCGCTGAGCGATATCACCGGCCCCTTTTTCTTATGTGGGATCCGGGAGTCGAACTCGGGCCCTCGCACTTGCAAGGCAGGCGCTTATTCTGCTGAGCCATCTCACCGGCCCCACCTTTTCATTCTTAATTGCATGGATTTGCGTCTTTTCTTTCCTTTTTTAAATAAGGTTGGATAAGGGTTTGTTGATTTCATTTAATCTTTCAAAGAACCAACTCTTCAATTCATTGATTCTCTCTATTGTTTTTTCAGTCTCCAATATGTTAATTTCTGCTCTGATCTTTATAATTTCCTCCCTTGTATGAGCTTTTGGCTTAGGCTGCTCTTCTTTTTCTAGAAGTTTGAGGTTCACCATTAAGTTGTTTATTTGTACTTGCTCTGTTTTCCTGATATAAGTATTTAATGCTGTAAATTTCCCTCTTAGGACTGCTTTCATCCTATCCCATAAGTTCCGGTATGTTGTACTGTCATTATCATTCAGTTGTAGAAACTAATTTCTTTTTTAATTTCATCTGTGACCCATTGGTTGTTCAGTAGGGTGCTATTAAATTCCATGTTTAGGAAGTTCTTGTGGTTTCTTTTGCCAACGAAATTGATTTCCAATTTCATTGCACTATGGTCTGATAATATGTATGGGATAATTTCAATTGCTTTGCATTTACTTAAGGAGGTTCTATGAGCTAGTATGTGGTCTATTTTGGAGAACGTCCCGTGTGGGGTGGAACACTCTGTAGACATCTACTAAGTCCATTTGTTCAAAAGTTTGGTTCAGTTCTAGTATTTCATTGTTGATTTTTTGTCTAGTTGATCTGTCTTTTTGTGACAGTGGAATATTGACATCCCCCAACACAAGTGTATTAGTGCTTATTTGATTTTTCATGTCCTTTAATATTTGTTTTATATAGTTGGGTGCACTGGTATTTGTTGTATATATATATTTATGATTGTTATGTCTTCCTCTTGGATTGTTCCCTTTACAAGGATCTAGTGACCTTCTTTATCTCTCTGAATCATTCTTGGCTTGAAATTCACTTTGTCTGCAAAAAGAATAGCTACCCCTGCTTTTTTCTGGGTTCCTGTCGCATGAAGTATTGTTTTCCATCCTCTGACTTTCAGTCTATGAATTTCTTTCTGAATTAAATGTGGGGCCGGTGAGATAGCTCAGCAGCATAAGAACCTGCCTGGCAAGCGCGAGGTCCTGAGTTCGACTCCCGGTACCCACATATGAAAAAAGGGCCGGTGATATCACTCAGTGGCACGGGCACCTGCTGGTGCGCGAGGCCCTGAGTTCGATCCCCAGTACCCACAAAAATAAAATAAAATAAAATAAAATAAAATGTGTTTCTGGGGCCGGTGATATCGCTCAGCAGAACAAGCGCTTGCCTGGCAAGTGCGAGGTCCTGAGGCTGACTCCTGGTACCCACATTAAAAAAAAAAAAAAAAAAAAAAAAGTGTTTCTTGTATGCAGCATATTGTTGGATATTGCTTCTTGATCCATTTTGCCATTCTGTGCCTTTTGATTGGTGAATTGAGACCATTAACATTGATGGTTAAAACTGATATGTATTGACTTATCTTTGTCATGTTATTTTCCTGTTGTTGGCTCCCCCCCTTTTTTTTTCCCCTCCTTCTGTTCGTTTGGCCTGCCTGGTGGATTCCTTCTGTTGGGGTTCCCAGAGTTGTAGTCCTTGTTATCTTTTTCTAAAATGTCCTTCAAAACATTTTGGAGTGCTGGTTTGGTGGTCATAAATTCTCTCAGATGTTCTTTGTCATGGAAGTATTTTATTTCTCCATCAGTTTTGAAAGATAGTTTTGCAGGGTACATCAATCTGGGTTGAAGGTTATTTTCCTTTAGAACTTGAAATACATCATTCCAAGGTCTTCTTGACTTGAGGGTTTGTGCTGAAAAGTAAGCTCTCCACAGTCTTTTAAATTTTATTTAATTTTGTTTTTATTTTGAGATAGGATCTTGCTAAATTGCTCAGATTGGCCTTGAGGTTGTGATCTTCCTGCTTCAGCCTCCTGAGCAGCTGGGATTACAAGCATGTGTTGCCACGCCCAGCTCATACATGGCTTTCATTGCACATGCATGTTTTCTAGGGGAGAGTATGTCCTCATAGCTGCTTTAGGAGATTCTGACAGTTTTCCACAGTGGCACCATCACCTACCCTGCCACAGTACAGGACCAAGAGTGACACAGTCCCTCCACATCCCCATCAAACTTGCTTTAGTGATTATTGTGATTTTAATTATTCTTCGGGGGAGGACATATTGTGGTTTCTTTTAATTTAATTAATTAATTTATTTTTTGGTACTGGAAATTGAACTCAGGACCTTGCACTTGCTAGACAGGCACTTGTGCCGCTGAGCTATATCCCTGGCCCTATTTTTCATTTTTTTGAGAGTCTCCCTATGTAGCCTAGACTGGCCTTGAATTAACGGCAATCCTCATGCCTCAGTCTCCCAAGTGCTGGGATTACAGGCATGTGCCACCATGCCTGGCTTCACTCCTTTTCTTGAGGCACCTTTTCCTGTGTTTGTGTGCAAGTGTGTGCGTCTGTGTGTGTGGTGCTGGGGACAGATGCTGGGCAAGTGCTCCATGATGACCAAGCTCCAGCCCGGCCTATGTTTGGTGCTGGGCCCCCTCTTGTGGGAAGTGCTTGTGGGAGCCTAGGTCTCTGTCTATTTCTGATTGGATCCTCTGCATCTTCCTATTGATTTTTCAGTTATTCACATATTCTGAATATGGGTTGTTAGTCATATATATGAATTTTGAAAATTTTCTTTCATCCAACTGTTAATGGTGTCTTCTGAATAATAGAAATTTGTTTGTTTGCTTGTTTGTTTCTTTTTTCCAATGCTGGGGATGGAACTCAGGGCCTTGCACATGCCAGGCAGGTACTCAACCACTGACCTACATCCCCAGACCATTGCTGGTCTTCCTCCTACCCTCATACTACTGGGGAATTGAACCCAGGACTTTTACAAGGAGCTACATCCCCAGCCTTTTTTTTTTTTTTTCTTTTTCTTTTAAGACAAGGTCTCTAAGTTGCCCAGGCTGGGTTTGCACTTGCCATCCTCCTCCCTCAGCCTCCCAGAGTGCTGGGTTTAGAGGCATGCCCCCACACCTGGCAGCTGGTCATGCTATACGGTGCTGTCAGAACTCCAACTTGTTCTTCAGGATTGTTTTGGATGTTCTTAGTGTCACTTGATGAACAAAAATTCTTTTTTTTTTTTTTTTTTTTTTGTGGGTACCGGGGGGTCGACCTCAGGACCTCGCGCGCCAGCAGGCGCCCGTGCCACTGAGCGATATCACCGGCCCCTTTTTTGTATGTGGGTTCCGGGAGTCGAACTCGGGCCCTCGCGCTTGCAAGGCAGGCGCTTAAACCGCTGAGCCATCTCACCGGCCCCAAAAATTCTTAATTGTAATATAGACATCCTTCATGTAAGGACAGAGTCCCGTTCCTGTGACTAGGTCGTTAACTGAATTTGCTGTTAAATGAGGAGTTATGTATAGTATGTACATTACAATATTCAGAACAAAGAAATGGTCAAAGGAAACTCCAACTTGATGACTTTGCTTTGATTTGCATAACTCATTACAGTACTGTAATGTATAACAGAACATAAAATTATAGTACTGTAATGTACAGTATAATCAGCAAAAATCACAGTACTGTATAAACAAGGTGTACTTTACCAAAAAAAAAAAAAAAAAAAAAAAAAGGGTCATAAGTCCAAACAGTGTGCCTCGATCATAAGTCTGAACAGTCACTAAACAGGTAGGTCATTTAACGAAGAATAGCTGTAGTGTTTTTTGGGGTTTTTTTTGTTTTTTTTTTTGTGGTGCTGGGGATCAACCCAGGGCCTTGTTCATGCAAGGCAAGAGCTCTACCACTGAGCCACATCCCCAGCCCCAGGGCTGTTTTTTTTTTTTTTTTTGTGGGTACCGGGGGGTCGACCTCAGGACCTCGCACGCCAACAGGCACCCGTGCCGCTGAGCGATATCACCGGCCCCTTTTTCGTATGTGGGTTCCGGGAGTCGAACTCGGGCCCTCGCGCTTGCAAGGCAGGCGCTTACACCGCAGAGCCATCTCACCGGCCCCCTGTTTTTTTTTTTTTTTTTTTTTAAGAGAAAAAAAAAAATAGAACAAAATTTCAAAACAACATAATAGGAGGGGAACAATGGTTAATACATTGGTATTGTTATCTTTAAATTAGTTACTCAGGGTACAAGATATCAGCATGCAACTGTCCAAACAATATTAGCACAAACCTTTCTTTTCAATGAACTAAGCGAAATTAGTAGTGTATCTATCTTATTATATATATATATATATATATATATATATATATATATTTCTTTTCCCTTCCTTTTTTTCTCCATTCCCCCATCCCAGTTTCTCTTTTCCTTTTGACCAGTTTCTTCCTGTTTTACCATATCTATTGTACATTTTGGATCTTATTTACTCTTTTAGTTTCTCACACTAGGGAGACAATATGATTATCGTCTCAAGTTGCATCCATTTACCTATAAAAGTCTCCACTTTATCTTTCTTTATGGCTGAGTAGTACTCTATTGTATAAAAAGACCACATCTTTTTTTATCCATTCCTTGGTTGATGGGCATTTGGGTTGTTTCCAAGATCTGGCTATTACAAATTGTGCTGTAATAAACATGGGTGCACATATATCGCTGTGGTGCGATGTTTTTAATTCTTCTGGGAAGATACCCAGAAGGGGAGTAGCTGGGTCAAATGGGACCTCCAATCCAGTTTTTTGAGGAATCTCCACACTGATTTCCACAGTGGCTGCACCAGTCAACACTCCCACCAACAGGTGCTGGTTTTTATTGTTAGTTTTTTTCTGATTACAGTCCGGTGCTTTTTTTTTTTTTTTGGACCAGGAATTGAACTCAGGACCTTGTGCTTGCCAGGCAGGTGCTGTGCCACTGAGCTATATCACCGCCCCCCCCCCGGTCCCATTTTTCTTTCCTTTGCATGCATATTGATATTTTACTGTAGGTTGGTCATTGTGGATGGAATGTTATGGAGTCTCTAGATTCGGACATAAATTCTGGTATCTTCCTCTGAAGAGTGCTGATTTTTTTCCCTAGCAGATAGTTCAATGACTGCACCTAAATTTCGACTGGCTTGTTTCATCCTCTGTCAGGGGATATCTGTGGAAAGACATCTCCCAAGCCTCTTTGAGAGTCAACTCCAAACTGCGTCCTTTGCAGATTTCATCAAGACCTGGTTTTGACATTGTTAGGATGTGTTGTACCCAGCTCCAGATGGCCCTCAAGGTCCTGGCCTCTGAGATGTTGTACCCACAATAGGCAGGGCTGCGATGTGTAAGCAATAAGAGTCTGTGGAAATGACAATGGGTGGTTTGCAAGGCAAGAACACTCAAGACTTTACAACTTTAGCCTTGCTTCTTTTCGGAGTCCCACCCTGAGGGCAGCTGGCTGCCACGTCATGAGGACTTTAAAGCCCCTGTGAGATACCCATGTCAGCAGGAACTGAGGCTGCCTGCCAATGGGAACCAGTCGAGTCACACACCCTGGCTTCATGTGCTTGGCCCCAGTCAAACTTTTGGATGACTGCAGGCCTGGGCAACATCTTGCCTGCAACTTCATGGGAGACCTTGTGTCAGTGCCAGACATCTCTAGTTCGACCGCTCCCCAGTTTTTTTTTTTTTTTTTTTTTTTTTTAGTTTCTTTATCTCTTTTTCTTTCTTTCTTTCTTTTTAGTTTTTGGACACAGGGTTACACTGTATAGTCTAGGCTGGACTTGAACTCACTATGTAGCCCAGGCTGGCCTCAAACTCATGCCAATCCTCGTGCCTCAGCCTCCCAAGTGCTGGGATTACAGGTATGCACCAACACATTCAGTTCACCTCCCCAGTTCTTTTTTTTTTTTTTTTTTGGTGCTGGGAATCAAACTCAGGACCTTGCGCTTGCCAGGCAGGCACTTGTGCTGCTGAGCTATATCCCCAGCCTCACTCCCAATCCTTAACTAAAAAAGTTGCATCCCATAGTCAGTGTTATGGTAGTGTTGAGACACTAAATTTTGGAATAATCTGACATGCAGGAGTAGACAAGAAAGACAGGATTGCTGGGTATGGTGGCACATGCCTGTAATCCCAGCACTCGGGAGTCTGAGGCAGGAGAATCGCTGTGAGTTCAAGGCCAGCCTGGGCTACATAAGCAAGTTTAAGGACAGCCTGGACTACATAGTGAGACCCTGTCTCAAAAAAAATATAAATAAATAAAAGAAAGAAAGGATGTATCTAGGAATGTTTTGCTGCAGGGAGTTCTCTCACTCACTTCCAGGAGGTGGATGCTTGTGTGTCAGCCCCGTACCAGGAGGGAGGGGATGGTCCTTCTCCTCCCTGGTAGACCCAGACCCTCAAGGCAATATGCTGTTAAGTCCGGCCTGCTGGGCCCATTCCTCAGCCCGGGACCGTGGAGCAGTGGAGCACTCTTCACACCCTTCAGCCCATCCGTGTCCCGCAGATTCCAGCTGCCTCACTCCCCTGAGCTCAGCAGGAGATCTACACCCTGGAGACTGGGCCTCCTGGGCCATTCCCCAGAAAGAGATGGTGTGTGTGTGTGTGTGTGTGTGTGTGTGTGTGTGTGTGTAAGGCTTACCCCATGCCTATCCCTGTCCTTGGTGTTGCACACAGCCCCACCTGAAAACAGGAGCCTCCTATGTTTTGTCCCCACCAGAACCTTCTACCAGATTAGTTTCTTGGGGCTGGGGATGTGTCTCAGTGGTACAGTTCTTGCCTGGCATGTTCAAGGCCCTGGGTTCCGCCCTAGGCACCGTGCCCCCACCAAAGTCTCAGACCAGTAAGGCAAACCTTTCATAGGCTGAGTGCCCAAACTGCAACCCAAAACACACTTATTTATTGCAAAGTGGCAACGCTGCAATGAAACGTGAACACTGAGGATTTAGTTTGGAGAAACAACTCATTCACTTGGCTCACATGCCTACAGATAGGGCTCTGTGTACCTCCCCATGGGACGTGTGCCATCGGTTCACCACCACCACCACCGTCTTAGACCCTTTTACCTTTGTGAGGAAGCCGATGAACTTTCAATCAAGTCTGGTGTTCAGCCAACAGTAATGGACCAGCATTGGTCTCTCTCTGTCTCTTCTTCCTGTGGTGCTGGGGATCAAATCCAGGGCCTCACAGATGCTGGGCAAGCACTCTGCCACTGAGCTCTGTCCCCAACCTGTATTGCTCTCTCAATTTTGATAAAGTCGCCCCGGAAATATAGTGTCACCATTAGGGGAACTAGGTGGGAGATTCTGTATCACTCTTGGAGCTTTTCACTGAACTACTGAAAAAGATCCGCCTGCCTGGGGTGAGGGGAGGCAGACCGGGTGTTCTGGGGGGCTGGGACCCCAGGGTGGCCGTCCCTGCTGTCCCTGGTCAGGCCCCAACACAGGCGGCCGGAGCCATCAGCAATCCAGAAAGGCAGTGGCCCAAAGCGCTGCCTGAAGATCTCACTGCAGGTGAAGTGTTTAGGAAGAACTTTAATTTTCTTCTTTCTGCTAGCGTGGGTTTTAATTTCCTGAAAAAGAAGTGCTACTTTAGCGCCAAACCGTTTCTTTAGCCAAAACCTGAGTGCGTGGGCAGCGCCGGTCCCAGGTCTGCGGCAGGGGGCGGCGAGAGGGGGTGGTGGTCCCGGCCCTTGGCTTCCCTGCTTTCCCTCCAGAGCACCTGAAGCTGCAGACCAGTCACCGGGCGAGGGCCCTGGGCAGCGGGGACAGGACACGCCCGGGCTGGCCAGTACTGCCGGCGCGGGTGGACCCGGGAACGCGCCAGGCCGTAGCCACCGCGCAGCCCGGCCGGAAGTCATTGCGCTCTGCCCCGGGGGCCGGAATGTGGGCGTGGCCAGGCCGGTGGGCGGGGCTCCAGTGGCGGGAGCAGCGTGGGGCGTTGCTCTGCGGGCGTGGCCGGACAGGGTGGGGGCCCGGCGGCGGGCGACGAAGCGGTGCCCTGGGGTTCCACCGGCCCGGCCTCACCACGACGTCCAGGCTCGCCTTGGGCCCCCGCTGCCCACACCGGCCCAGCGAGTGTTCTGGAAGGATGAGCGCACGGCAGCTGTCAGCGCCCTCGGGCAGCCGCCCTCTAGTGGGGACAGCGGGCAGGAGAGCCAGTGCCCTAGGGGAGGCGGCTCAGACCTGTCAGTCATTGCTTCCTCCCATGGCTCAGGAAAACGTCCACTGTGCTATTGTCACGGTTTATAGAGTTCCAACCTGTTCAACCGAGGGGTTAAAAATAAGTTCAGGTCCTAACCCTGGCTTTTGTGAATGTGACCTCCCTCGTTTGGAAACAGGGTCTTTGCAAATGTCATCAAGGTTAGATGAGGTCATTTAGGGTGGGCTCTACTCCTGTAGGACTGCAGTCTTTATGAGAAGAGAAAAAACAAACAGGGAGGGAGGGCCGAACAAGGAAGGCCCCATGAGGATGACGGGATGGAGTGATCTGACACAGCCAACTTTGGGGCCACCACCATAAGCTGGGCAGAGGTGAGGAAGGGCTCTCCCCTAGAGCCTCCCACGCCCTGGTTTCAGGCTGTCTCTAGAACTGTGAAACAGTTCCTTTCTGTAGTTTGGTGACCCCAGGAAACCCTTACAGGCATAACCAGATCTGGAAGCCCAAAGGTCCGATCTCAGAGGTGGCACTGGAACCGGGGATGAACACGGGCTGTGGGGTGCCCTTCTGGAGGCGAACACCCCCAGCCTTGACACTGGCTCAGGAAGCTCTGGGGAAGGAGTTTCTCAGCTGAGACCTGAAGGGAAGGGGAGGGAGGTTCAGCTTCGTCCAAGGGGTGACACTGAATGGAGTGAGTAGCCCCTTTCCCAAACCTGGGGTTCTGCTGGCTTGGATGGCCTCCCTGGGAAGCCGCCTTACATGGGGCAGGTGCTCTGCAGTGGTCCCGGGTGTGAATTCTGGTCCTACTTCAGGCCTCTTAGCCAGGGGTGAGAGGGCTTCTTAGCTGGATTTCAGGCCCATGTCCATCTCCTTGCTCTATGGGGACTCTGGCTCAGTGGACTGCTGGCCCCATGGCCCTGAGGGCCTCACAGATTTGCCCACTGGCTGCTGGTGGCTGCAGCTGCTACGCCCAGGGCCTAAATGGTCTTTGGCCTGGGGTAGGAGGAGCTGGGACAGAGCCCCACATGGGGAAATCCAGTCTGAGAGCAGAGTTGTCAGGGCTGGGAAGGGGCCCCTCTGGCCCTCGCAGCACTGCCTAGGCTTGGAGCCTTTCTTCCCCTCCCCTCCTTGGAGGCAGGGGCCAGCTGGGGCAGGGGAGGAGGGGAAGCCTAAGCCTGCCGGGTTTCCACTTGGAAGCCCTTTTTATTTGGCCTGGGATGGAGAAAGGCTGGGGTCAGAGTGCACACATCCCCATGGAAACAGCCATGAGCCTGGCCCCTGGGGGACCCCTGGGGGATGGGGAGGCAGAGCAGGGGCTCAGGGGCTCCTTTGGTTAAAGCGCCTGGGCCTTGCCTTTGGCAGCAGCTCTTTCAAGGCAGTGTGGGCAGAGAGGTGCTGGCCTGAGGCTTTGAGGAGCAGAGAGGCCCAGCGGCCTTCAGCTGGGGCCACCGAAGCATCCATGTACCTCCTAGGGTGGCAGGCGACAGGCAGGCGGGCACTGAGTGCAGGCAGCCAGAGTAGGAGTCTTCAGAGACACGACCAGAGCCAAAAAATGGTTAGATGGGGCTGCTGCCATTCCTGTGTCCTGCCCCACTTGGAACTGGGGTTTTTCCACTAGGACCTGCCTGTGGCCTGCCCTTCCAAGAACACCTTCTCTGTTAGCCTGCAGTGCTGAGGATGGTGTGCATGCGCTCAGAACATCCAGGCTGCTTGTGTGCCCAAACAGGTGCCCTTCGGGACAGAAGCACTGACTTGGACCCACGTGGGTGCCTGGCATGGGAGCTACATGAACCCTTGGAGATGAGGACCTCTTTTCCTCCAGGACCCCATTTACGGGGTCCCACATAGGCCTGTCTCTTCCTCCAATGTTACCAAATGCAGGCTAAGGGTGGGTGAGTTCTAACCAGACTCACTGAAAGTGGCAGGGTGGGGGTGAAGGGCTCATACTGGGTGAGAAAAGATGAGGCAGCCCCAAATAGTTTTCTTCGAGAAACTCCAAACACACACTTGCACGCTTTGAATAAATTTGCATGTTGATTGCACTATTCTAAAGGCAGCTTTTTGGTAGGGAGAGTGGCCCTAATTCCCAGTCTGTGGAATTGAATGAGCTGTGGTGGTCTCTGACACGTGCTGTGGGGGGAATTTAAGAGGTGCAGTGAGTGTTCAGATGGTGCTCCAGAGGGGTAGGTGGATCGAGTCCGGTGGGGGCATCTACTGTCCCTTGCACGTCCAAAGGGATTTGGCCCCTGACCAGCTGGACACCTTCCAGTGGCTCCCTATGGGTCGAGGTGAGTCCTGGCAGGGACCATCATTGGGTAGGGCGTTTCTTCCAGCTGCTGATGGACTCCACACCCTGCACAGGCCCAGCAAGGCCTCGTCATATGGTGTTTGGCCCCATGGGGCCTCCAGTGTGCTCTGGGCCAGTTCCAGCGCAGGGCAAAGGAGATGAAGCGGCGGCTGATCGCGGTGGGCACTTTGTTCTGTCGTGGACCTAGAGCCTCACTCAGGCTCTCTGCCCAGTCCCTTGCCCATCCTGCTGGTTTTTCATGGACGCTGCCTGGATTTGGGGACTTTTTTCTCACTCCTTTCAGAGGGCAAGGAGCCAGAGACCCAGAGGCCGTGAGAGCAGGCAGGGCCAAAGCTGGAACAAAGTGCAGTGGCATCATGGTCTACAGCGCCTGGTCCCAGCACCACGGCTCGCTGAGTGCCTGTAGTATCTGTGGGTGACCTGGGCGCACGTCTTGAGGCTGCAGCCCACTTTAGGGGTGCATGACCCTGGTCCAGGAGTCCATGTCCCATTCTGTGGCACTTCTAGAAAGGGCCGTGGGCAGTAGAGCCTGCAAGCTGGGGATGCAGTGGCGATAGGGCCCTGTCCTCCGCCCTGCAGGATTGCAGATGCCTAACTTCCAGCGCCCAGGGCTAGCCGCCCTCCCCGCGTCCGTAACCTTTCCCTTCCCGCAGCATCAGGGAGGTGCTTGGTCCCTGCAGATGTGGAGGGGTCGTCCCCGTAGCCTCGGGGAGTCACTCGTGGACACCTCATCCCCGACGCTTGCTCGGCCTCGCGGACCTTCGACCTCCCCACGCGCGCCCCACCCGCGCTCCCGCAGTGCCGGGTCGAGGACCCGCGCCCGCGGATACTCAGGGTGCCGGCGCCGGCTGGCCAAGCCGCAGGACCCAGCCCGGCCCACGTGGGGCGGGGCCACCGCCTCCCGCGCTGCCTTCGGCCCGGCCGGCGCCGCGCCCGCGTCCGCGCCCAAGCTGGGTCCGGGACCGCGCGCGGCGATTGGGCCACGGGCGTGACGTCAACGCGCCGGGCCGCGCCGCGGGAGCCGAGCCGCGGGCCGCCGCGAGCCGCGAGGAGCCGAGCCCTGCGGGAGCGGAAAGGAGCCCGCGGGCGCGCGCCCGGCCCCCGCCGCCCCCGGCCCCCGGCCCCGCTCCCCCGCCCCTCGACCGCCCGCCCGGCGCGCGCGGCCCCGGCGCGGATTTGAAAAGCCCGGTCCGCGGGCGCCGCGCGGCGGCAGCCAATCAGCGGCGCGGACTTTTCCCGCGGCTTCTGGGGGCGGCGGCGGCCCGGCAGCGGCGGCGGCGGGCGGGAGCGCGGGGGGCGGGGTCGGCGCCGCGCGCGGAGAGCCTCGGCCTGGCCGCGCTGCGCCCGCCGCCGCCCCCTCGCCCGCGCGCCCTCCGCGGCCTCGCCGGACGCCGCCGCCGGACGCGCCGAGGATGCGACGCGCGCAGGTCCCTGGGGCGGCGGGGCGGGGGCGCGGGCCGGGGGCGGCGGCGGGTCCGAGGGCCGGGCCTGAGGGGCGCGGGCGGCGCGGCCTGGCGGCGGCGGGCGGGCGCCGGCTAACGGGCGCGGGGCGCCATGTTGGGCCGCGGCGGGCTGCACCTGTGCCGGCCGGGCCGCCTTTGTTCCCCGCTGGCGCGGGCGGTCTTTGTGCGTGGGCGGGCGAGGCCGGGCGGGGGTCCGTGCCCAACCGGCGGGGACACGCGCGGCGGCCGTTGGGCCCCGGCCCGGGCCGGGCAGGTGGAGCCCCGGGATGGGCGCCGCGCCGCGGCCGAGCTGACCCCGACCGCAGGCCGCGAGCGCGGAACCCGCGCCGAGCGAGGGATGGCCGGGAGCAGGAACATGGGTTTAAAATCTCGGCCTTTAACAAACGCTGGTGTCGAGTCTGAAGGGAGTAACAGCGATGGGTGTTGCCTGGGACCCGCTCAGCCCGAGCTCCCCGCGCTCCCGAAATCGGAACGGGCTCTGACGTTCCGGTGAAGATGGGATCAGAGCCCAGGTTCTGGCACCGATCACTTCCAGGTGGATCATCAGGGCGCGTGTGCAGCCGGCCTGTAAGGGGGAGTCCGGTTTGATAAGGAGTGAGCTCGGAGTCAGCTCTGAACTGCCAACTGTACCCTCAAGGCCTTGACTTTTAAATGAGTTAAAGCCCAAGATCGTTCTGTTTTCTGTCTTTTTAGTAAGATGATCATCATGGAGAATTAGGACCTGTTCCACTTAAGAAGCTGAGACCTTAACTTTTTAATTTTCCCAAATGTTTTACATGTTTTGGTTACACGTTTAAATGTGATGAGAGCAATACCAAAAAGCACAATGCCAGATAGTCACATGAAGAAAACTAGTCTTGTGAGCACGGCTCTTGGCGTGTGTCCTTGATAGGGGCTTCCATTCCCCAGGCCCGTCAGAGTTCAAATCTAAACTGCCGAACGACTGGTTTGAACAGGGCTCTTGCCTTACGATTACTTTGAGTCATTTCCTTTCCTTTCCTTCCATTTTCTCAGCCACCAGCAGTCTTCAGTTTTGGGTTGATGGTTGGTAGAGTGAGAACGTCCTGCTCACTTGGGAGTTTGTGAAAGCTTTTGTGCAGAACTCCAATTTATCCAGTGGGGAAATCCAGCTTTCGGAGTGCATTAACAAATAGGCTGGTCTTTGATTCCATGTTAAGAGTTACAGTAAAACTTCAAGAATTTCAAAGCATAATGGACGGTTCTTATGTGTGCAGATATGGGGAAGATTCATATGTAATGTGTAAACTACCATAACTTGAGATTCGTGGAGACATACAGAGCAAAACAAGGTAGAAAGGCCACAAGTGTTACTGCCGGGTTTATTTTCACGAAATTTACACAAGGTTGTTAAACCTGTACCTGCTAAAGGAATGAGTCTAGCCTAACATCTGTTCGGATGCCCTCTCCTAGTAGTGAGGACTTTCTTTACAAGGTCTACTGAGACGGCAGAATTTGCACTAATTAGTTACTTCCTTTTTAAAAAAATAGTTTTGACCATTCGATGTAAACCACGTGAAAGTAGGTGGAATTAGACTTAACTAAGGTGTGCTGGTGAGACGACAGAAAACAGTAATAAAATGTTTGTTGTATGAGCTCTGGGATTTTCTTCAGGTAAGAGCACATGTAAACTGATGTGCTAAGGTGATGCCAGAGTCTGTAATTCATTATTTTGCCCCCATTTTTGGCAGGACTGGGGATCAAACCCAGGGGTGCTCTACCACTGAGCTATATCCTCAGTTCTTATTTTTTTGAGACAGGTTCTTTGCTGAGTTGCGAGACTTGACATATGATCCTTCTGCTTCAGCCTCTTTCAGTGGTGGAATTAAAGATGTGTGCCATGGCACTCTGCTTGCCCCGTCCTTTTTAATCTAGTAGATAGCCTTTCTAAGTAAATGCATCAGTAATTAGTGAGGACTGAATGGGTTTTTTCTTTTTCTTTTTTGCTTGTGCTGGGGATCAAACCCAGGGCCTCAAGCATGCCAGGCAAGTTTTCTGAGCTACATCCCCAGCCCTGAAAATATTAGTCTACTCAGTCTTTGGTGAGATTGGGAAAAGAAAAAGAAAGTACAACTGTCTTGTGTCAGACACAAGAGAGAATTCATTCTTGGAGCCATTAAAAGGACAACAGAATATTTGTTATAACCAACTTTAGAAGTGTAGATGAAAAAGATAAATTATACGGGAGAAATTACCAAAAGAATTCCAAGACAGCCTGTATGGGGTTAAATATGAGAAAAGGAGGGCTGAGGGTGTAGCTCAGTGGTAGAGAACTTGCCTAGCATGTGCAAGACACTGGGTTCACTTTCCCAGTGTTGTTGCAAATGAACAACAAAAAGAACAGAGAGAGGGAAAGGGGATTGAATCAGTAACTAAACACTTTTCAAAGAAAACTCCCAAATCAGTGGTTCTCTGCTGGATTATAACAGACATTTAAAGAAGAAATAATTCCAGTCATACACAAATTCTGCCAGAACAGAGACAAGGGTCAACTCATTTTATAAGGCTGGCGTAATTTCAAGTCTTGACAGGGACAGTATCCAGTGGTGGCAAACCTATGGTATGTATTCCGCAGCTGGCTATTATTGAAAGCTCTAAAAGGTTTGCTATCACTGTTATACACCATCTCCCTCATGAACGTTGTCTCCTGACTTATTCCATTACTTCTTTATTCATTGAGGTCAGTCTGCTCGAAAGCTCCTCAAAAAGCTCTTCCCAGCCAGAAGGTGGTGGTGAATGCCGCAAGGAAGCAGGAGGATCCCAAGTTTGAGCCCAGCTTGGGCAACTTAGTGAAACCCTAAAAAAAGGAAAAAGAAAGGGCTGGGGATGCAGCTCAATGTGATGGTCCTGGGTTCAACTTCCCAGTGCTATGAGATGAAATTAAAAATAAGAAAAGTGAAGGGAGAAATGCTACGGTATAGTATTTTCTTTGGAGAACTGCTTGTGTGTATAGTACGTGTATAGCTTTGGGTAAGCATCTTAGTAGCCTGGCCACTGCTGCCTCTTTTGCCTGAGTGCGGTAAATGTGTCCTTCTTCCCCACATAATCTGGGGACTCCAGGCCTTCGTGTGGGCTGCTGGCTGTTATGTACAGACCACTGCTGGTCCTCTTTCTGAGCCTTTTAAAGGCCACTTGTGACCTTTCTTCCCTTTGGATGAGCCATGGGGGAAGGACTCTGTCATCATCTTGGGCAGCCTGGCCTATGCTGGTGTTTTCTCATGGCAGGCATCACTAAATGCTGAATAATTGGGCATATGGCTTAGGGGTAAACAGCCCATTTTAATGCCAGCATCTGAGCTGTTTGCCTTTCTGTTTTATAAGTTATGTTGGAACAGAAGGGAAGGACACCGGGTATGGACAAGGGGGCTGGGCAAAGGTCACTGCTTGAGCCGAGGAGTCATGATCAGGTTTGCCAGGCAGGATGGTTTCTTTAGCTCATCATGCTTGCTCAGGTATTAAGTAGAAATTAGCTATGAAGCATTGCAAGCATACAGGTGCAACAGATAATAGAGCAGACCTGTACCTACCAGTAGTAAGAAGCAATTTCTGCTGAACCTCCTTGCAGATTTCTCTGTATCATTGGAGGAGGTAAAAAGAACATAAATATACAAAATTTATGAAGCAAGAGGGGAGACCAAAGTCCTAGAGGATTAGACTCAATATATACAAACTATCTCTGTATGACTTGTTAGTTTCTCTTTTTGGGAATGGTTATTTACGGTGAACATTGTGGAGGGAAAAAGACTTAATGTGGTTATCCAGGGGCTCTCCAGCATTTTGTGTTTGTGTGTTGGTTGCAGTATAGCTTTTTTTTTTTTTTTTTTAATGTGGGTACCGGGAGTCAAACTCAGGACCTCACGCTTGCCAGCAGGTGCTTGTGCCGCTGAGCGATATCACCGGCCCTTTTTTCCTTTATGTGGGTACCGGGACTCGAACTCAGTACCTCGCGCTTGTCAGGCAGGTGCTTATGCCTCTGAGCTGTATCACCGGCCCCAGTATAGCTTTTAAAGAGCTGGTTGACTTGATGAAATTTGCTTTGGTTGTTAAAAAATTAAAACAGAGCTCAATTTAGTTTCTTTCTTTTTTGAATTTGCCTTTCTAAAACCAAATGAACATTAACGAGTTTTGAAAGCATTATTTCTGTAATATTTGATAGTTTCAACAAAATACACAAGGATGGAACTCACAGTGTTGGTGAAGCTAAACGGTGGCCTACAGTTCAGAACCCCAGTAGTGACACTCCCTCGCGGGTGTGTAGGTGAACAGTTCAGAACCCCAGTAGTGACACTCCCTCGCGGGTGTGTAGGTGAACAGTTCAGAACCCCAGTAGTGACACTCCCTCGCGGGTGTGTAGGTGAACAGTGCGTCTCTTCTTTCTGGAAGGAGTTGGGGCTTTTTAAGCTGACTGGGGTTGGCGTTGAAAGAGTTGATGTGAAATTTGTTATGCTGTTAGAAGGCCTGTGTGTATTAGCAGTATTTTCATGTTTCGATGGTTTTCTCCTGTTTCTGCTGCTATATGTGGAGGCCGACAGACCAAGAAGCATGTTTCTGACTCCCTTGAGTCTTTCTAAAATATGGATGTGATCCCATGAGTCCCCACTCTTTAGAACATGGTTCAAGACCTGTCTCTTTCTGGCTGCATTTCTTCTTACACGCTTTCCTGACCTTTTCAGCCTGTCTCTACATGCTTTTCCCCCAACCTCTGTAGTTTTTGTTTTCCCCTACCCCATATGCATGTGCATCCACTCCTCTGTGTGCATGGGTTAGGCATGCTTTTCCTATGAATTCCTGCAACCTGTTCTTAGCTTGCACCTACATGCTAGAAGGCTGCGCTGGTTCTCTGCCTCTCTTGGGAGGTGGTGCAGGTGTGTCTTCAGCACTTGGGCACCATCCTCACCCAGCTCCATTTTCTTTCTTTTTTTTTTTTTTGTGGGTACCGGGGGGTCGACCTCAGGACCTCGCGCGCCAGCAGGCGCCCATGCCGCTGAGCGATATCACCGGCCCCTTTTTCGTATGTGGGATCCGGGAGTCGAACTCGGGCCCTCGCGCTTGCCGGGTAGGCGCTTAAGCCGCTGAGCCATCTCACCGGCCCTCCATTTTCTATTTCAGCCATATTGGCCTCTTACCTGCCTCATGGCCCAGGACCTTGGACCACTACACACGCTGTCCCTTCTGCCTAGGTGCTCCCCAGATGCCTGTGTGATGTGTCCTCCTCTCCTTAAGGTCCTTACTTGAACTTCCCCCTTAGGCTCTGTCCTGACCCTGGTTTACCTGGCTCTTTTTTTTTTTTAATGCGGATACTGGGAGTCGAACTCAGAACCTTGTGCTTGCCAGGCTGGCGCTTATGCTGCTGAGCTATATCACCAGCCCTTTTTTGTCTCTTTGAGACAGGGTCGCACTGTGCAGTTCAGGCTGGGCTTGAACTCACTTTGTAGCCCAGGCTGGCCTCGAACTCACAGCGATCCTCTCGCCTCAGCCTCCTGAGTGCTGGGATTACAGGTGTGTGCCACCATGCCTGGTTGGTTTAAGATATTTTATCGGTGTCTCGCCAGCCCCTCTACCTTAGCCCACATGATATCCCACATGCTGTACTTGTCTGTCCTTCCTATGTTGACACATCTGTGAGGGTGGGAACTTTCTCCTTTGGCTGTGGCTCTTGTTCCTGGAGCCTAGAAGGGCACTTGAGGGACTGGCAGGCATTCAGTGACTGTTTAAATGAATGAACCCTTAGTCCTTTATGTTATTGGCAGCGTGAGATGTCTCAGAAGTGACTTGAGGCAGGGTGGTGTTGTGTGCAGGTGTGCCCTGTGTGAGGCTGGAAAGGAGAGGGCTGTGTGCTGGTGGCAGAGCTGGGTGAGGAGGCCTGTGGGCCAGGACCAGGGTAGAGAATGTGGCTTACCAAGGCATAGGAGGTGGGAGTGGGAAAAGCAGACAGTTGCAACCAAGAGCTGATTCCGGTTAGATGGGCTGGGTGGAGGGCAATGGGGGAGAAGGGCTGGACTGAGGAGTCTAGCATTTACAGTTTGAAAGTTAGGTAGTGGTGGTCCAATTTCGACCTCACTGAACAACTGGAAAGGAAGGTGGGCCTAGTTTCTGTTCTGCCTTTGTTCTTTCCAAAAGCAGGCTCTGATCACACCTGGCTGCCTAAGATGCGCCCTGGTACTCCAGGTGCCCAGAAGAGGAAGCCATAGATCTAGAAACATGGCAAGTGGTCCTTGCCTGTCTGTTTCATGTCCTCTCTGGCCCCCTTGTGGTTGCCTTAAGATCTTGCTGTCATGCTGCTGGTCACTCCAGTGGGCTGTGCTCTGTCCTCCTGGTCTTTGCATGTGCTGTTGCTTCCTGGGTGGTCTCAATTGCTTTCCTGTCTTTTCTGACACCTCAGCCTTTGTCTGGGGAGCCTCTTCCTGCTCCTACCAGTGTTGCAGACCTGGCCCAAGGCACCACATGCTTTATCTTGGCTAGGGCTGTCATGCCTTAGTGCTAGGTCCCATTATAACAGGCAGCACCCACTCTTCTCCAAGTCATGAGTTTTTCAAAGGAGAGCCCTTTCTTTGACTTACCTTCAGTGTCTGGCTGTGGACAGCACACAGTTATTTTTATTTTTGGTTTTTTGAGTCAGGGTCTTGCTTTGTAGTTTAGGCTGGTCTTGAACTCACTGTGTAGCCCTGGCTGGCTTCAAACTCAGGGTGGTCCTCCTGCCTCAGCCTTCCCAGTGCTGGGATTATAGACATGAGCCACCACACCTGGGTTCCTAAGGATTTTTATGTTCTATTTTTTTAGACAGTTTCACTAAATCGCCCAGATTGGGTTTGAACTAGTAATTCTCCTATCTCATTCTCCTAGATTATGGGTATATGCCACCACACCCAGCTAAGGATTTTTATTTCACATAAGAACATGAATTGTCCTTGAGAGACTGAGGCAGGAGACTCACAAGTTGGAGGCTAGCCTGGGTTACACAGCAGGTTCAAGGCCAGCTATAGACTATATAGTGAAACTCTGTCTCCAAGAACAAACAAACAAGAAAGAATTCCTGTATTATTTATTAAAACATATGTTAGAAATAGGAGGCTTCTATGTTACTCTTGCCCAAAGATTAGAAGTCAGTGCCACTAGTGTAGAGCTTTGCATTATGCAGCCTTGAGCACTGACTCTTTTCCCTTCACTTCACTGCACCCTCACAGCAAGAAACTGAATCCCAAAGACTTTCAGTGACTGGCAGAAAGTCACCAGGCTCTCTATGGTGGAGATAAGGCTCCTGAAGGGCCTGGCCTCTGGCCTGGGTCCTGTGAACCTACTGTTCTGCTTCTCAAGGGAAATTTTTAACATAACTGTTTATATGTGGATGGAGGGTGAGCTGTTACATTTTTGTACTTCCGTCTGACATTTCTTTATTCATCGAACAGATACTCGAGTGTTATCAGTTATGTGCTGGTGGTGATCTAGAACCTGCACCCTTGGTCCCATGGAGTTCAGAGACTGGGAGGGGATGAAATAGAGTGAGAGGACACAGAGCTTATCTTTGAAACACCTGTGAAATAGTCTTCCCAAAAATATCAGACCTGAATCTGACCAAGCTTCCATGTTTAACAGCCTTTCACAGGAAGTATAGGGAGAAGAGGAACATGCACAACTATGCCACAGGGCTGGCACTGACAGATCTCAGAACATGGGAAGCCTCAAAATCAGCAACCCGTTCCCTTCCACAAGGAAAGAAAGGAGGGCCGTGATGAGGGTTTGGAGGCATCTTGGCTGAGGCAGCGTGTTGGGCTGGTTTGCATCCATGTCTGTCTGGAGACATGAGTAAATGCAACTGTAGTATTTGGGGGCAATTAGAGTTTGGAATACCAGGGGGTTGGGAGTAGCAGTGGTAGGGGTAGCATGCACGAGGCCCCAGGTTCCATCCGCACCTCCCCACCTCTCTGGGGAAAAAAGAATTTGAAACACTGAAATGTTTTATTAAGAAACTGACTCTATTCTGTTACAGTGGTTTTATTATGTTTAAGAAAATGATCCCTGGGCCGGTGAGATGGCTCAGCGGCTTAAGCGCCTGCCCGGCAAGCGTGAGGGCCCGAGTTCGACTCCCGGAACCCACATACGAAAAAGGGGCTGGTGATATCGCTCAGCGGCACGGGCGCCTGTTGGCGCGCGAGGTCCTGAGGTCGACCCCCCGGTACCCACAAAAAAAAAAAAAAAATAAAAAAAATAAAATGATCCCTGCCTTCTAGAGATGCAAGAAGTATTACTGATATAGGCCACCTGGGAGTTACTTCATACTCTGTGGGAGGGAGGATGGGTATGTGGCTGGATCAGGACTACCCTGGTTGACCGTGGTCTGCGTAGGTGGGTTCTAACTATCCTGTCCATTCTGTTTATTCAAAATCCCCAGTGCCACAAAGTCATGAAGGAAAGATGCGGTTGTATCCAGTAGGGAGGTTGTTATATTCAACAGAGTATCAGGGAAGACTTCCTAATGGGATTGCCGCTGGAGCAGAGAGAACGGACATGGTGTGAACTCAGTAGAGAGAGGGTGCAGGGATTCAGGAGGAGGGAAGAGCCTGTGCTGAGGCCCTGCGACAGGAACAGAAGCAGGCTGGTGCAGAGGGTGAGCTTTCCAAGGTTCTGGGCTGCGTGCATGGGGTACCTGGCATGTACTTTCAGTATTTTTATTGTAAGAGCAATGGGACGTCCTCAGAAGGCTTTTAAGGGGGTTGCTCGGGCTGGGACACGATCCATGTCCCTTGGAAAGTGTATCCCAGAGTCATTTAGGTTGAGTTATTTATGGGGAAGGATTCAGGAGTCTACAGTTATTCTGTTCAGGTTAGAATCTTTCCATTGTCCCTGCTTTGGGTGATTGGTAGGGTTGAACAGCCCTGTCCCCTTGAAATTTGGTGTAGCTGTCTGATTTGCTGTGGTCAATGGAAAATGAAATGTCACTTCTCAAGTCCTAAGAGATGTGTTTTATCAGTTTCTCATTTTCCTGTTTCTAATTATAGAAACAAACGGATATGTATCATGAATGAGAAAGAATCTTTGGGATAAACCAAGAGCAGTTTTGGGCCTGTTCCTGTACCATAGCCTTGTTCAAGTGTTCTCAGAGTCTGGCAGCATCAGTTGCCTGGGAACTGGTTAGAAATGTAGTCTCTGGTCCCACCCTAGACTCACTGAGTCCTCTGCTCTGGGGTGAGGCCCAGCAGCCTGTGTTGTAGCAAGCCCTGCATGGGGCTCTGATACTCTCCTGTTGAGAGATGCTGTCTGGGAGTTTCCTGTTAGTCATTTAGGAGACTTGTGTTAGACCTGATGGCTGGCTGGCCTGGGGACCGTGGTATGGAGAGTAGGTGGGTTCAGCTGGGAGGGCTCTGGAGCAAAGGTGACAGGCTGTGTCGTTTGGGACAGTGAGAGACATAGGGGAGAGCGGTCAGTGATGGCCCCTGAGATTTTGTCTGCCAGAACTGGGGTGAGGGTGTATTCACTGTGCAGATAAAGTTTGATTTATTTATTTATTTTTTTCTTTTCCTGGTACTGGGGATTGAACCCAAGTCCTTTGCACTGAGATACATCCCCATCCCTTTACCCTTTTTTAAATTTTGAAACAAAAACTTGCTAAGCCTCTTAAGTTATCCAGACTGGGCTCAAACTCAAAATCTTCCTGCCTTAGCCTCTCAGAAGGTGGGATTACAAGTATGGGCCACCAGACAAAGTATTCTTTTTGTAAACAGTTAACATTTATTTCAGTTTCCAAGCTCAGAAATGGGAAAGCCCATGAAGAAATAGAAACAATTTGTTGACTTTCTTTGCTCAAGGATCAGTTTTTCAATGAAGCCCACATTGGACCCTGACCACTTAAAATTGTGCCCTTCTACTCTCCTGATCCTCTTTGGCTATTTTTCCTATAATCTCCCCATTTGGTGCCCCCCTCCCCGCCCCCTCAGCTTGAGTGGAAGCTCCATGAAGGAAGGGCGCTTGGTCTCTTCGTGTCTGGTCCCCAGGGTTATGCTTAGCACGTGGGAGCCGGAGGAGCCACGTGGGCCATGGTTGGTGGCCTGGTGAGCACACACAGTTAGGACTGGATGGGGGCAGGGGATGTGGTCCATTGGAACCGTCAGCTCCGGTGTGGCCTGTTGTTGCTGAGCACTGTCTGGGCCTGCATGTCAGGTCCCTTTGGCAGTCCTTTTCCATTTGCCCCCATGGCTTCTGTGTAGCTTGATGTGGAGTCCCAGACTGTCGTAAAAGCCGGGAGAAGCTCATCTGACTTGAAGCAACTTACTCTTCCTCAGGTGGGAGAGAAACTTGACGCTCAGTAGTGCGAGACCACCATAGTGTGATCTCACAGGATGAGGTACTGGGACAGGTGCAGGGAGAAAAGTAGGTTTTCTCCCTTTTGTTCTTTATCTGAAATAAGTTGCGTGCTTTATTTGGAGAAGATGAGTTGAGATTATGTGTCATGTTAACACTTTATTGGGTTCTTTTCTGTTGCATTCTGAAATTTGTAAAAGAAAGTATTTCTTTAAAATTCAACTCTGTATAGTTCCTTTGAAACAAATAATTGTGATTGTTGTTTGTTCAGTGTCTGCCTTGGGGAGCTAGGCTCAGGGATTTTCATAGTTGTCAGTCCGTCCTTGGCTGTGGTAGGGATCTCAGGGAATCAGTGACCGAGTCATTGAAGGGCAGAGACCAGGCAGCCAGTGCCCTATCAGGCCCTGCCGCAGGTCAGGGGAGTGGTATTGAGGGTTGCCTGCTGGTTCACAGGAGATAGTACCAGGACAAATAGAACACATCATATTCTCCACTTAGGGGCGAGGGTCCTCGCCATTACTGTAAACTGATAAACTTCTGAGAAAAAGGGAAATCTGCGTCTTGATGGCTCGTTAGAAGTAGGTGTGTGTGTGTGGGTGTGTGTGTGGGTGTTACTGGGGATTGAACCCAGGGCTTCATGCCTGCAAGGCAAGCTACATGCTCAGCCCTTATTAAATTTTGTTTTGAGACAGCATGTTGTTAAGTTCCCCAGGCTGTCCTCAAACTTGTGATCCTTCTGCCTCAGTCTCCTCAGTAGCTGGGATTACAGGTAAGCACCACCATGCCTGGCAAAAATGTATTTTAATAGGACCTTGTCTTTGTAGATTGCTGCTCCTGGTGGAGACCCAGGTGGCCCTTGGGCTGGGCATGATGCTGGAGGGCAGAAACCTGTGCTGCTGACCCTCATGCCTGGGCCTTCCCTGTCTGCTGCCTTGTGGCCCAGACACTGCTGAGGGCATTCCTCAGAGTTGCCCTGTTCCTAATCCTCCCTGTGACTGAGTTCCCGACAGGGATGATGGAACAGAAACTGAGATGAGATCTCCAGCCTAGAGTTCATGTATGTCTTCTTCCCTTCCCTTCCCTTCCCTTCCCTCTTCCCTCTTCCCTCTTCCCTCTTCCCTCTTCCCTCTTCCCTCTTCCCTCTTCCCTCTTCCCTCTTCCCTCTTCCCTCTTCCCTCTTCCCTCTTCCCTCTTCCCTCTTCCCTCTTCCCTCTTCCCTCTTCCCTCTTCTCTTCTCTTTTCTTTTTTATGTGCGGGTACCAGGAGTCGAACTCAGGACCTCACGCTTGCCAGGCAGGCACTTATGACACTGAGCTATATCACCAGCCCTTAAATGTAACTATTTAATTTTTATTGTTTTTGTTTGTTCTTTTTGAGATGCTGGGGCTCAAACTCAGGACCTCACACATGCTGCTAGACCAGCACTTTACCCCAGCCCTTCTTATCTTGTCTTGTCTTATCTTTTCTTTTTTTTTTTTTGTTTCTTTATTCCTTCCTTCCTTCCCTCCTTCCCTCTCTCCTTCCTTCCTTCTTTCCTTCCTTCTTTTTTTGTTATGTATGCCTTATTTTCAAGGGTATGCGATTTCTGGACATATCATTATGACAAAGTAGAAAGCTTAATTTTTTTTCCTGATCCTGGGAATTGGACCCAAGGCCTTCACACTGAACTTACATCCTCAGCCCTTTTTAAAAATTTTTATTTTGAGAGAGGGTCTCACTAAGCTGTTAAGTTGCCCAGGCTGGGCTTCAGCTTGCAATCCTCCTGCCCCCTCCTCCCAGTGTACTAGTGCTGGGATTACAGGTGTGTGCCACCACAGCCACCTCTTTTTTTTTCTCTTGCTGACCATTCCCTGGGCTGGAGACTGTACTCCTTCCTCACCTGCACCCCCTGTTGATGCTCTTTTCTGAGGCAGAGCCTATGCTCCTGGGTTCTTGGTTGTTCTGTCCTTTGTTTACCCTCCCATCTGGTGACACACCTTCTGGTAGCTGTCCTAAAGTGTGGGAGGCAATATCGTTTGAAACCTTACGTGCCCTGTTAACTGAGTATATCATTTAGGTTGGAAGTAATTTTTTCCTGAAAAATTCAAAGGCATTACTTCATCCCCCCCCATTTGGTACCAGGAATTGAACTCAGGACCTCACGCTTGCCAGGCAGGCGCTGTGCCGCTGAGCTACATCCCCAGCCCTTTTTAAAGTTTTTTTTTAAACTTTGAAATAGGGTCTTGTTAAGTTGCCAGATTGCCCAGGCTGGGTTTGAACTCACTATCCTCCTGTCTCAGCCTCCCAGAGTGCTGGGATTACAGGCGTGGGCCAGCACATCTGGCAGCTTCTTCCCATCTTTCTCCTCCTCTTGGCAAGCCTATTGGAGACCCACAGTATCTGGTTATTTTTTGTCTTCTTATCAACTATGAATATTATGGAGACTGCTGTAATTTTTATTTACTTTGGAAATATTTTAACATTTTCATAGTATTCCTTTAAAAGCTTAAGTAGGAACTTTTCAGTAATACATTCACATGGCTGAAGTTAAAATATGGTGAAAAAAATCTCCCTGCTGAGTTGGGGTGTCCCAGTGGTAGAGCACATGCTTCTGCACTGCAGAAAACAAAAGCAAAACCCCACAGAATAAAGTTCTCTCCTACACCATTGCTCACCCACTCCACCTTGGAGCACTCTTGCCCACAGCTCTCTGAGGAGAAGTGCGTTTTAGCTGCGAATGGGAGTATTTTTGAAGTCTTTCCCATCCTCTGTCCTTTTCCATCCAAGGTCCTAGTGTTCTTCTGCTTTCAAACTCCTATCTCCTGAGGAAGCCTGGCAGCCTTCTGCTCAGAGGCCCTTGATCCCTCTGATGTCCCCATCCTTAGACTTCACCTCCAGGCCTGCTTTGGTGGCGCAGGGTTGGCTGTGGGGACTGCCCTGTGGACACTAAGCCAGTTCAGTCTGTGGAGCAGATGCCCTATTGCATTCAAAAAGGTACTTCATGCTTTAAGTGTGGTTCAGCTGAAAATAGGAAAACATTTTACAGCTACATGACTAATGCAGCTTAAAATTTATAGTACCTTTCTCATTCAACAAAAGATTTGACTTTTTGGCAGTGCTGGGGATCCATCCCAGGGCCTCATGCATGCTAGGCAAGTTCTCACCATCGAGCTGCACCTCCAACTCCTGGACATTCTTCTATTGAGATAAAATTTGTCATTTGTAAACCATTTTATGGTTATAGCTCAGTGGTTTTTAGTATATTTAGTGTTGTGCAACCATCACTACTACCTAATTCCTAAACATTTCCATCATCCCAGCAAGAAACCCTCTGCCACTACACAGCCACTCCCCTCCCCTTCCCCTCTGCCCCTGGGAGCTACTCTGCTTTTTAACTATGGATTTGCCTGTTTTGGACACTTCATATAAATGGGGTTATGTGTTATTGTGTCTGGCTTCCTTCACTGAGCTTGATTTTTTTAAATTTTAGCTTAATGTTTTTGAGGTTCATCCCTGTCCCAGATAAATCAGTACCTCGTTGTTTGTTATGGGTGAGTGATCCCCTTTGTGTGGATGGACCACATTTGTTTTTCCGCTTCTCAGCCGGTAGACATTCGGGTCGTCTCTGCTGTCGGGAATAGTGACTGCCTCTGCAGACGCTCCTGTGCATGCCTGTGTGAGCACATGCTTTTGGCTGTCCTGGGTGGGTGCTCAGGAGTGGGGTTGCTGGGGCTCATGGCCGTCTGGCTAACTTTCTGAGGGGCCATTAGACTCCTTCGAGTAACTGCACAGTTTTACGTCCCTACCAGCAGTGTATGAGGAGTACGAGGAGTTGACTTAGCACATTAAGAATACATAGAGTAAGCTGGGTGTGGTGGCGCACGCCTGTAATCCCAGCACTTGGGAGGCTGAGGCAGGAGGATTGCCATGAGTTTGAGGCCAGCCTGGGCTACATAGTTTGAGGCCAGCCTGAACTACATTGTGAAACCCTGTCTCAAAAAACCAAAACCAAACCAAACCAAAACAAAACAAAAAACCGTATAGTAAAATGGGAAAAACCCAGTAATTGGGAGCAGGGAGTGCATCAGCTTATGCACCATCATAGGTGAAGATGGATCTGAGGGAGGGAAACAAACCTGAAAGTTCTGAGCTTTGCAGGCCAAACAGAAAGGGAAACAGGTCAGTTACACAGTTCTTCCGGTAGGTGTGTTTCTACAGGAGAAGCACACTTGCTGTGGGTGAATCCTAAGCTTTGTAGAATAAACTTAGAAGAAAATGTCGGAGTAACCGTGGTCAAAGCCTGGCACCCTGTTCCTAGCAAACGCTACTGCATTCCCGATGTCATCTTGTCTTAAAGAACAGAGGTTCTACTGACTTTCAGTTGTTGCTGCGCCAGAATGTGTTTCGGGTGGATTGGTGTGAGATGTTAGAGAAAAAAGAAAGCTCAGGTGTGCGTAAATTGTGTTTTGCAAGCTTGGCTTGGTCCCTCACCACCTGGCTCTGGGGATTGTCCTCCCCCCCCCGCCATGTTGAGACTTTCCCAAGGTGACTTGGAGTCATGGAATGACTGAGGTGGGCTGTGGCCAAAATCTAGCCAAAGGTGAGCCCCCCCCAGCGTAAAGGGTGATTTTCCTGCTCCCTCCTGCCCTCCACCCCTTTCCTCTTTTCCTGATATGTCCTATCTGTATTTCTTAATTTCTCTTGTCTAGAGTATATGCTCCACAACGTAAAGCAGGCATTTTGTTAATTTATTACTCTGTTTCAATCCTGGAACAGGGCCTGGTGTTCCATGACTGCTTTGAGCAGTGACTGCTGCTGCCCAGGGACTTTCCCTCTGAGGCAGTGGCCTGCCCTGTGTGTTTTAGAACCCATCTATTCCATGACATCCAGTAGGGGCTGCTCAGTGCCCCCAGCCACTTAACACGGATGTTCATACGGTACATAGTCTGTGAAGCTGAAGTGATTAGTTGTGGAATTCCTAAACACAGCCATTTGCTGGCCAATAAGTTTTTGAAAAAATATTCAAAATAACATTGAGAATTTCACCTCAGAATGGCTATCATCAAGAATACAAAAAAAAAACAATAAATGCTGGCGAGGATAAGGGGGAAAAGGAGCTCTTCTACACTGCTGGTGGAAATGTAAATTAGTGCTGCCACTGTGGAGAAATCAGTATGGAGGTTCCTCACAAAGCTAAAAACAGAGCTACCATTTGATCCATCTGCACCACTTCTCACTGTGTACTTGAAGTAATTAAAGTCAGCACACGCTAGGGACCCACATACCCTGTTTTATGTAGCCCAGTTAACAACAGCCACGATATGGAGCCAGCCTAGGTGCCCATCAGCAGATGAATGGATAAAGAAAATGTGACACACAATGGAATATTATTGAGCTACAAAAAAGAACGAAATTTTGTCATTTGCAGAAAAATGGGTGGATCTGGAGAACATCATGTTGAGTGAAATAAGCCAGACCCAGAAAGACGTGTACTGTATGTATTCTCCCTAATATGTGGAATCTAAAAAAGATAACAAGAAAGTAGAAGAGTGTCTTTTATTAGACAAAGGGAGGGAATAAAGGGGAGCAGTGTAAGGATGATTTATATATATATATTTATGTGTATGTGTGCACACGTGTGTGGCGCTGAGGAGGGATTCCAGGCCCTCACATGTGGAAGGCAAACAGGGTACCGCTGAACCACATCCAGGCCCGGGTTGAATATCTGTAACTTATCCTTTGTGTTCTCTTTGTCTTTCTGGGTTTACACTTTTTTTAAAAATGTCTATTGTCATTTAAATTGGGATTTTTAGAAGGAATGAAGTGTGGAGAAGGAACCCTCTTATTCTTTTTATTTTATTTTATATATATATATATATATTTTTTTTTTTTTTTGTGGGTACCAGGGGTCGACCTCAGGACCTCGCGCGCCAACAGGCACCCGTGCCACTGAGCGATATCACCGGCCCCTTTTTCGTATGTGGGATCCGGGAGTCGAACTCGGGCCCTTGCGCTTGCAAGGCAGGCGCTTATGCCGCTGAGCCATCTCACCGGCCCAATATATATATTTTTTAGAGAGGTCTTTTTAACATAAAAATTGTAGAATTACCAATTTTCCTTTTACGTTTTGTGTTTTTTTAATTTTGAGATGGGGTCTTCCAGTGCTTCATAGTGGATGATAAGTTAGCTGGGCATAAAGTTCTAGGTGGGAAATTATTTTCCCTTCTCCCTTAACATGGTAAAGAGATGTCTTCTGTCTCTGTTGAGGCTAAGCCAAGGTCTGTGGTTACTGTGTCTCTTGCTGGAGTCTAGGCAGTTAGCTTTTTCTTTTTCTGTGTGTGGTTCTGGGCTAGGTAGATGGGTTTTAAGATTTTTCTTTCTCTTACCCGTCATGCTCTGTGGTTGCAGCACTGGATTAGGCGTTGGTTCATTGTTGCTATCTTGGTCAGAGCCCAGGGAGCTCTTTTAGTCTGAAAGCTAAGTTTTGTTTGATTGTCATCCCTTTGAAAATCCCCTTTCCCCGTGCTCCTGGTCTCATCTCCTAGAACTCCTTGGTGATGCGAGTTCCTGGACAGTAGACTTTGTTGTCCTCTGCGCTAGGGAGGTGCCTTGTACCATGTTAAAGTGTCGTCTTGGCCTGGTGGCAAGGCTCAGTGAAGAGTACTTGCCTAGCATGCATGAGGCCCTGGGTTCCATCCACAGCACTGCCAAGCAAAAGACATAGTGTGTACACTTCTGTGGGATTAGGCACATTCACATTTTGCAACCATCATCACCATCCATTTCCAGAACTTTTTCATCTGCTCAAACTTTCTTCCTGTTAAACACCAACTCCCATTTCCCCTTCCTCAGCCCCCAGCAACAACCATTCTACTTGCTGTTTCTATGATTTTCACTACTACGTTCCTTGAGTAAGTGGAATCAGGCAGTATTTGCCTGCCTGCCTGCCTGCCTCCCTTCCTTCCTCTCCTCTCTTCTTTCCTCTCTTTCCTCTCTCCCTTTCCCTCCCTCCCACCTTCCTTCTTTCCCTCCCTCCCTTTCATACTGGGCACTGAACCCAGGGCCTTCACTCTGAGCTATACTCCCAACCATTTTTCAGTTTTTTTATTTTGAGACAGTTGCTAAGTCACTCAGGCTGAGCTCTAATTTGAGATCTTCCTGCCTCAGCCTCCCTGAGTGCTGGGATTTTAGGAGTGCACTTCTACACTTGGCTGCATTTGTCCTTTCATATCTGGCTTCTTTCACTCAGCATAATGTCCTCAAGGTTCATCTATGTTGCAGCTCTGTGTCAGATCTTCCCTTTAGGGATAAGTAACATTTCATTGAATGAGTAGATCATATTTTGCTTATGCATTCATCTGTTGACTATTTTGAATAATGCCGTTATGAACATAGATGTGTCAATATCTCTTCAAGGTCTTGCTTTCTTTTGGGTTGGTTGTTTTGTTCAGTGCTGTAACCCTAGCACCTACAATGTAGTGTCTGGCACACAGTGGGCATTCTAAACATTTGGAAGAATGAAACATGAATATTATGTCTCTTAGTCCCACTTAAATATTTTTCATCATCTTACCAGCTTTTTCCTTGGTGATTTGCTCAGATTTATCTTCTTACTATATTTTTAGCTGTGTCTAGTCTACATTCAATTCAACAACTGAGTTTATTTCAGTGCCTGTTTTTCCTTTCCAAGTCTGAAGTTATGAAAACAGTAATTTCCTGTTCCTATTCTGCAGGTCTTCCATGGCACCCTAGGCCTGGCTCCCTGGGAACCCCCGTGGGCAAGGGCCGTGTCGCCAGCCCGAGCTTCTCTCAGCAGGGAGGTCATGGGGGCTTCTAGGAGCTGTCTCTGGGTTGCCCGGCAGGGCTGCAGGTGCCACCTCTTGGGGATCTGCCTTGACATCAGTCCTTGCCTGGGGTTTTGGGTTGCCACAGTCTTCTGAGGTGGGGCATGGGATTCAGATTCTCAGGTGACTCCACCTCCCCAGGGGCCCTGCTGGTGTCGGCTGAGGGCCCAGTCCTCAGCTGCCCCGTGTGTGGGGCTCAGTGATGCTTACTGCCATGGAGTGAGTGCCTTACCTAGCGGAGCCCTCTTGTCCTCCTCCGTGTTCAGAAGAACTTCGAGGCCAGTCTGCTGTCCCAGGGTATGGGCTGAGCGGGAGGTGGGGTCACTTGCCCAGGGTCCTGCAGTTTAGTGAGCTACAGCGTCAGGGTGCAGGCTCTGCACTTGAGCACTGCAGCCAGCAGCCCTGTAACTTCTGCGACCCACTGCAGGCTCTGCAGAGAGCCTGCCAAGCCCAGTGAGGCCCCTGCCCGGGCGCTTTTCTGTATTCCAACCACTGTGGATGGCCTGCACCCCACGAGGCTTGGGCTGTGGTTCCACCTTTATTTCTTTTTTTTTTTTTTTTTTTTTTTTTTTTTTGAGACAGGGTTTCGCCATGTAGCTCAGGCTGGTCTGTAGTCCAGGTTTGCCTTGAATTTGTGGTGATTCTCCTGCCTCAGCCTCCCCAGTGCTGGGATTACAGTTGTGCACCACCACGCCTGGCTGGTTCCTGATACCGAATTATCCTTACACTTTTGGATAAATCCTTTTAGCCAATAGTATCGAATTATTTTAATACTGAGATGCCTTGGTTTGATTTCCTTTTATTTTATATGATTTATTATAATCTGATAGACTGATTTTGAGTTGTGTCTCTTTTTTTCTCTAGTTTTGGGAGGAGGATTGTGCCAGCCTTGCATAATATTGTAGGAGACTTTCCATAATTTTCTATGTTGTGTGCTTCCTACATCTAGGAGTAACTTAAACAATAGGAATGAAATACTTACATGATGAGTAATACACAGCCTGCGTCAAATGGGCTGAGCTGTATTTATATATATCACCACAGGGAGATAAAGGCATGTTGGCTGGTCAGAAGCAGAGCAGAGAGTATGACAGGGTAGCAGTTCTAGACATGGCCACACATGACACGTGTGTGTTGATAGAACATGCTGCAGACCTGGAGGATGTGTGGGAGCTCAAGGTGGGGACTATCCCTGGGGAATACATGGAGCCTGTACTTGGGAATGTAGGGGCTTCATCCTGTGAGAGGCGGTGCCTGAGGAGGTGTCTGGATTCCAGTGCCTGCCTGCCTCAGCTTCCTTGCTGCGCTGCCCGGCAGGGTGGGACGTGTGAAGGGAGGCATCTGTTGTGTGGCCCGGGTCCTTTCTTAGCCCTGAGTGCGGCTGCCCTGTCACTGCCTCCCTCCCTCTCAGGGCTGGAGATGGCCACGAAGCAGGAGCCACAGAGGGCGCCCAGAACGAGACGTGTGGTCATGATTCTCTGTAGTGTTTGCTTTCCTGCCAACAGGACCTGGAACTGCTGGGGTAGAGGCTGGTGGAGATGTGCGTCTGTCCTGGAGTTCTTTGTACTTCTCTGAGTCTGAGAACGTCCTCTCTCCCTGCTGCCTTCCCCATATATGAAGGTTACTCATTGAGTGGGTGGAGAAGCTTGCAAGTGAAGTTCTCTGGGCTTGATTCTGCTCATTGTTTTTTCTTTAGGTTTTGGGCTTTTCAGGTTTTTTACTTCATTTTAGCTTTGATCAGGTTTTACATTTTTCTTAAAATGCTTGATAGAGTGAAAGAATTTTCATTTATTGGTGTAATTTTGATTAAAAAATTTTTTTCCAGGTGTGGTAGCACACGACTGTAATCGCAGCACTCTGGGAGACTCAGGCAGGAGGATCTCAAGTTCAAGCCAGCCTGGGCAGTTTAACAATTTAGCAAGACTATCTCAAAATTTAAAAAGAAAGGGGCTACGGATGTAGTTTAGTGCAAAGGCCCTGGGTTCAGTCCCTGGTACCGAAAGAAAAAAAGAGAAAACCTTCTAGAAAGATGAGTGTTCAGTGACTGGTAGTGTTGTGAAGGAAGCAAAGGTGGACCTCTCCAGGGGCTTTCAGGTAGAGTCCTAGGGGAACGAGCAGCCCACACCCAGGCTGGGAGGAAAAGTGTCAGTGCACACAAGAAACAGGCCTCACAGATGAGAAAAGCAGTGCCTCCCAAAGGAAAACCAACAGAGACCAGGTATTTAACATCATTCTGTTTAACACGTTCAGCATTTAAAGATACCTCAAAATACCAGCAAGAACAAGCAGCCTTGCAAAGTGGTTCTCATACAGGCTGTGTTTAACAGGTAAGCTTGGAATTAAATCCTGGCCCCATGACTTCCTAGCCATGTGATCTGGGTAAATTCTAAGAGAAGCCAGAAACCTGAATTCTTGTATAAAATACTCTATACTTTAATTTTTGGTGATTGATCATATTAATCTGTTGGCTCTGTTTCTGATACCTTATTTTTTATCCTTGTTACTTTAGCTGTGATTGTAGTTTGTTCCCATAACTCATCCTAGTTTGCTTAGTGTTGCTATTGTATCATTTTATTTAAATATAAGAACCTGCCTTTAGGGCCGGTGATATAGCTCAGCGGCATAAGTGCCTGCCTGGCAAGCGCGAGGTCCTGAGTTCGACTCCCGGAACCTGCGTATTAAAATAAGAAAAGAAAAAGAACCTGCCTTTAGCAATCCCTCCTCCACGCTTAGTTGTCGTGTGTATTATAGTTATGCAAGTCAGAGCACCTACAGGGCTACACATTTTGCCTTAGCTGTATCAATTTCAAACTGAGAGGAGCAAATAGTAGTACATTTACTCATTTTGAGAACCTTTAATTTCTTTCCAAAGACCCAAGTTTTAGCCTGGTCCCTTTTCTCTCCAAGTTGAAGAACTTCCTTTAGCATTTTTCTGTAGTGTTGGTCTGGTGGTGACAACTTTGTATTTCTCTCAAAATGTATTTAGCCTTTAAAAATTTTTTGGGGGTACTGAGGATTGAACACAGGGAGCACTGAGCTACATCCTCAGTCTCTTTTCTGCTTCTCACCAAATTGGGGGAAATTTTTGGCTATTTTTTTCCCTTGAAATTTTTTTTTTTTGTGGGTACCGGGGTCGACCTCAGGACCTCGTGCACCAGCAGGCGCCTGTGCCGCTGAGCGATATCACCGGCCCTTTTTTCATATGTGGGTTCCGGGAATCGAACTCAGGACCTCGCGCTTGCCAGGCAGGCGCTTATGCTGCTGAGCCATCTCACTGGCCCGAAATATTTTTTCTGTCTCATTCTTTTTCTCCTTTTTTTCTGGGTGAGAATTCAGACTTGTGACTTTGTTCCTCAGAATGCTGAAGCTCTGTTCCTTTTTAATCTTAGTTTTTTTGACGTCATCCTACTTTTTATTGACCTATTTAAGTTTCTTGACTTATCTCCAGTATGCTGTTGAGCCCATGCAATGATGCTTTGATACCAGATACAATATTTCTCAGTTACAGAGCTTCTATTCAGTATTTTTCATAGTTTCCTTTTCTGTGTTGTAATTTCTAGTGTATTTTTTCTTTAGGATTATATTTTCCTTTGTGTCCTTGAGTATAACTGTAATAGACACTCTGAAATCCTTGTCAGCTAAGTTTCAGTATTTGGAACATTTTGGGGTTAGTTTGTATTTTTCTGTTTCGTATGTTTAGCAATTTTGGATGATATCCTAGATACAGTATCATGGATGATATACAGACACTATGGATTCTGTTATATTCTCATAAGTGGTTTTTGTCCCGCTGGGATCCCATTTCAGTTATTTTATAAGCTTGGTTGCTTGCAATCTGCCGTATACAAGTGTCAGCCTGGAGCTTGGTGTATTGTGAGGTTTCGCCCCTCCAGGTGTTTCTTTTCTCCTGTGCTTTGTGAAGGCTTTCCAGTTTTCACCAGGGGGATAGTTTTGTGATGTGTGCTAGAAGCGGAGCCTCCTCTGACACACCAGACCTTTAGACACTGTGATGTGTCTGAGTGTGGCGGGGCACACTCAAGAGGCGGAGACAGGAGAATTGCAAGTTTGAAGCCAGCCTGGGCAACATAGTGAGACTCTATTTGAAAAATAAATTTAAAAAGGGCTGAGGATATAGCTTAGTGGTAGAGTGCTTGCCTAGCATGCGCGAGGCCCTGGGTTCAATCCCCAGCACCATAGTAAATAAATAAAACACACAAAGATAAAATAAACAAAATACTTTGATATGTGTTTGGTGTTGCACACAAAGCTAAGCTGGAACTTGGGCTCTTTTAATTTTCTTTGGGTGTCCCCTTCCTCAGCTCTGTGGCTCTTCTGTGGAGACACCAGTGACTGTTGCTTCATGTCAGTTTCTCTCCACCTTGACTGTGTGGACACTTTGGACCAGATGATTCTTTGTGGGCACCGTTCTCTTCATTGTGGGATGTTTAGCAGCAGGCTTGACCTCTTCCCGGGAGGTGGTCAGTAGCAGTGCCTAAGTGGTGAGAGTTTCCCAACAGGGCTGGATGTCCCTGAGGAGCAGAGTCACGCCAGTGGAGAACCACACGTTCTCCGTGCCTGGGCGCCTCCAGTCTTTCTGTTTTCAGCTGTCCCCTGCTTCCAACACTATTAGCTGCTGCCTTCCCTGAGGCTTTTGTTGGAGTCTGGGGTGGTGCAGTCTCGGTCTTCCTAGCGGGGCGGGTGTGTGCCTATTCCTTACTCCTAGCTGACTCTGGAGGTTATTGACCCTTACTGGTGTCTCTTAGTGGGGACTGTTGCTGTGCAGTGAAGGTTCCATGTCGCCACTCCATGTGCGTAGCTAATTCTTCCTAAACTACCCTACCTGCACTTTGGCCTCACGTGGACAGTGTGGCGTACTCTTTCCTCCCAGTGGCAGGGTAGTGTGTCCTATGGCCCAGTAGTGGTGCCCCTTGATAGCAAAACTTTGGGTGACAGGTGAATAAAATATGTTAACTGCATTTGCTGTCACTGCACTCGCTGTCCCTTGACTGAAGTGTTTAATTTGGGCCTGTGCAAGGAGGGCTTGAGGCAGAGGTAGAACATTGGACCAGCTCAGACCGGAGCTCACTGGGAGTGTGTTTGCGTGGTCACTCTTGGCTTTCTTTCTCTTTCTCTTTCTCTTTCTCTTTCTCTTTCTCTTTCTCTGTCTCTCTGTCTTTCTCTCTTTTTTTTTTTTTGGTGGGTACCGGGGGGTCGACCTCAGGACCTCGTGCGCCAGCAGGCGCCCGTGCCACTGAGCGATATCACCGGCCCCTTTTTCGTGTGTGGGTGTGTGGGTTCCGGGAGTCGAACTCGGGCCCTCGCGCTTGCCAGGCAGGTGCTTAAGCCACTGAGCCATCTCACTGGCCCTCTTTCTCTCTTTCTTTCCCTTCCTTTCTCTTTCTCTTTTTTTCTTTCTTCCTTTCTTCCTTTTCATCAGTCTAGAGCTATACTGTGCCAGGAGTCAGAAGATCTGATTCTAACCTTGCTGAGCAGGTGAACTTGGCGTGTCTCAGAGTCCTCCTCAGCTGTCGCAGAAGCACTTGGATGGCTCTTTGCCCATTAGTGTTTATTCAGGGAGCTGTGCTCCCCTGTTGTCCTTTGCCTAGGGCTGGTGTTAGCTGTCCACATACATTGATCCTCCTTTTTTTTTCTTCTTCTGGTGCTGGGGATCGACATCAGCTCTTTGAAAGTGTCCCTGTGCTAGGGGGCAGGTGGTAATCTGGTGTCAAGAGCAAATACACAGGTTAAGTTGTATCCCTGTCATATTGATTGTAGGGGTCATGGCAGCTTGGAATTTGCCATCCTGACTGACTGTCATGTTACCCCTTTTACAAACAATTCCTTGTGGCCTTTCAGCTTTATCATTTTGTGATTCTGTGTCATTTTTGTGAAATTACAGCTGCCTCCTGTAACCTAATTCATTATATAAAACATCATAAATTGTCTCAACCCCCCCTCATTCCCAGCCTCCATAAAGATATACAATACAGGTGTTGGCATACTTATCCTAGGTTTTGTTTGTTTGTTTTTGGTACCAGGAATTGAACTCAGGACCTTGTGCTTGCCAGGCACAGGCAGGCGCTGTGCCGCTGAGCTATCTCCCTGGTCCTATCTTAGGTTTTAAATGTAATATGTTGCTTTCTCTTTCTCTCTTTCTCTCTTAATTGTGTAGTGTTCTAAGAACTGACGCATCTAAGCTGGATGGAATTTAGCATCAAAAAAGATCCTCTTTCTGTGCAGAAAGTTGTAAGGTGCATAAAGATGAAGCAGGCACCAGAAATCCTTGGCAATACAAATGGAAAGACTCAGAACTGTGAAGTGAATCGCGACTGTTCTGTATTCCTCAGCAAAGCTCAGCTTTCTAACAGCCTACAAGAGGGGGTCATGCAGAAGTTTAATGGCCATGATGCTCTTCCCTTTATTCCAGCGGAGAAGTTGAAAGATCTTACTTCCTGTGTGTTTAATGGAGAACCTGGTGCTCCTGATGCCAAATTGTGTTTTGAGTCCCGGGAAGCAAAAGGAATTGGGACACCACCCAACACTACTCCTATCAAAAATGGCTCTCCAGAAATTAAGCTGAAAATCACTAAAACATACATGAATGGGAAACCTCTCTTTGAGTCTTCTATCTGTGGTGACAGTGCTGCTGACATGTCTCAGTCAGAAGAAGATGGGCAGAAGTCGGAGAGCAAGGTGAGGAGGAGCAGGAAGAGGAGCATAAAATATGACTCCTTACTGGAGCAGGGCCTCGTGGAAGCGGCTCTGGTGTCCAAGATCTCGAGTCCTGCAGATAAAAAGGTATGTGTGAGGGATTCTGTGGTGCCCTGACGTTGTGACAACAGGACCATGTGGGGTTCCTCTATGTCTGTGATGGCAGCCAGAGGCTGTGGAGGACAGGCCTGGTGTCGCCAGTGGCCTTGGCTCCATGGGGCTGCTGCCAGTTGAGCCTTGGCTGTGGGGCACTTAGGTCCACAGCTGCCTGCCGTCCAGTTGAGAGGCTAGAGCTTAAGTGTTTGGACTTAAAATGACTCAAAGGAGGCAGAGCCAGTTTTCGAACCCAGATCTGCCCGTTCCCTGGTCCTTGCTGGATGCCTTTAGCTGTGCTGTTTTCCTGGGTCTCCTCCCTGGAAGGCATTCTTCAGGCTGACACTTGGGCCTCATGTGAGACTGAAGTCTGCACTACCTGTCGGGTAGGAGCTGAGCTGTGCTGTGCAGTGCAGAGATCCGAGCAGTTGTCTTTTCCTCCTCTGGATGGCCCACCAGATGGCCTCCTCCTTAAGGACTGGGCTGTTCTTAGTTCCCAGGGCAGAGCCCAGCACTCTGAACACCAGTGAGCATAGGTACAATCCCACAGGCTGGAAGGAGCCCTGCCTTCAGGTGGCGGGTGCTTGATCCTGTTTATTCTGCAGATGCTTTGTGTCACACACTTCTGTGAGGATAGGCCATGTAAACAGCCAAGGGAGCTTGGCCCTGCAGAAGGAAGTAGGGATGCCGTGCAGCTCCCCTCCCCCTTCCTGTGCAGGGGCCTGTGGCCTGGGCATTCTGGGTGTTGGCTTTGACTGCAGCTCCAGGCCTCTAAGAGGAGTAGGGCAGGGAACCCCAAACAGGTATGAGTTACTGCCACAATAAGGTTGGAACATCGAGTTTACAGTTACACTTGTGGAATTTTGTTTAGGAGTTTCACACGCAGGAGGAATTGTTGACATTTCTTTGGAATTCTTAAAGTCACCAAGAGTGTAAGGGCTTAAAAACAGGGGATTTTGAGTGCTCAGGAGCTGCTTTGGCCTTCCTAGTGTAATTTCGAGGCAGACTTTTTAAAAAACCCATTTAGTAGCCTGGGCTGATTGGATGGATTTTGGAAGAGCCTGTGGTTGTAGTGAACCTTATGTTTTACAGTACAAGTTGCTAGAGACCTGGTTTTTACTCCCAGCTCTGCCACTTGGTCGTGTTAAAACTTGGCAAAGTTACCTGCATTTTGACTCTCCGCCTTCATGGTGGGGTACACCTGGGATGCTGTGTGATCATCTCAGCACTGACATCTTTTGAAAGCGTGTGATGTGGTGACTATACCAGCCCTCACCTCCATGCTCAAGCATCTCTAACAGCCAGTGAGATTTTAATTTCACGGTGTCACCCTCGGCTCACAGTAGAGGAGACTGAGGCCCAAAGCAGTTGTAGTGCTCTTAGGGGCTCACCCTCAGGAGGCTGTGGCCCTGCAACTCTGCTTGCATTCACTAGAGAGCAGAACACAGAATGGTATGGGGAGAAACTGAGACTAAGAGAGCTCTGAGGAGCTGGCACCTGCTTCAGCAGAGGACCTCGCTATTGGGTAAAGCACAAGCTCTTGAAGATTGACAGACGTGGCTGGAGGTGGGGCCAGCGTGGATTTGGGGTTCTGGGAATAAAGCACTATGAAGAGACCATGCACCAGGCCAAAGGAATTTACTATGTCTTGCTAATGCTGGGCTCTCCCTGTGCCAGGCCCTGTGTAGACCTTTTAGGTCAGGGTGAGAGACATGGCAGCTGCCATGAGAGATGGAACTGTGATCTGAAACACAGCAAGGGGAGTGCTCCTTTGTTGGGATCCGTGTTTGTGTGGCTTATTTTTTTTTTTTTTTTTTTTTGGCAGTATTGGGGATGGACACAGGCCTCGTGCATGCCAAGCAAGTGCTGTACCCCTGAGCTGCACTCCCAGGCCTCCATGTGTGTTTAGACCTATATCCTGATTAATCTTCTGTTGTTCCCTTTCAGATTCCAGTTAAGAAAGAGTCCTGCCCAAACACTGGCAGAGACAAAGACTACCTGTTGAAATACAACGTGGGTGACTTGGTGTGGTCCAAAGTGTCAGGTTACCCTTGGTGGCCTTGCATGGTTTCTGCTGACCCACTCCTTCACAACTACACCAAACTTAAAGGTATTGGAGTTTTGGCTGTTTTTCCATTTTTCTCTTTTGTATGTAATCTTTCTCGTCTCCATGCTTCTTGCTTATGCTTCTTAAATGGCCCTACAGTAATTCACTTTTGTAACTTTCCCTAAGGTCAGTGATTGATTCAGATGTGAAACACTGCCATTTCTTTTTTGGGGTTGGAGAGGGTCGAGACAAGGTCTTGCTATGCAGTTCAGGCTGGCCTTGAACTCGCTATATAGCCCAGGCTGGCCTCAAACTCAAAGTGATTCTCCTGCCTCAGCTTCCCGAGTACTGGGATTACAGGCATGCACCACCACACCTGGCTACTCTGCCATTTCTTTTTTTTTTTTTTTTTTTTTTAAATGGGTACTGGGGGTCGACCTCAGGACCTCGCGCGCCAGTAGGCGCCTGTGCCGCTGAGTGATATCACTGGCCCTTTTTTCGTATGTGGGTTCCGGGAGTCGAACTCGGGCCCTCATGGTTGCCAGGAAGGCGCTTACACTGCTGAGCCATCTCACCGGCCCATTGCCCCTGCCGTTTCTTTCTTTCTTTCTTTCTTTTTTTTTTTTATGGGTACCGGGAGTTGACCTCAGGACCTCGTGCTTGCCAGCAAGTGCTTGTGCCGCTGAGCGATATCACCAGCCCTTTTTTTCCTTTATGTGGGTTCCGGGAGTTGAACTCAGGACCTCGCGCTTGCTGGGCAGGCGCTTATGCCATTGAGATATCTCACCGGCCCCTCTGCCCTTTTCTTAAATATAGTATGTACTTCATCTGGTTGAATTAGGGTTACAGAAATAGTCTTGCCTTGTGTTACTTTCAGGCTTTGTGATAAAGAATTTGTTATTTGACTAGTATAGTGATTGCTTATTTCAGCATGGTTAACGAGTTGTGTTTTATACTTTTTTTTTTTTTTTTTTTTGTGGGTACCGGGGGGTCGACCTCAGGACCTCGCGCACCATCAGGCACCCGTGCCGCTGAGCGATATCACCAGCCCCTTTTTCGTATGTGGTTTCCGGGAGTCAAACTCGGGCCCTCGCGCTTGCAAGGCAGGCGCTTACGCCGCTGAGCCATCTCACCGGCCCCTATACTTTTGACTTATAAAAATGTCTATGTTTGTTTCATTAGGCTGGTGGGAAGAGTAAAACAGCTAGAAATGGTCATCTTTGTCTTACAAAATCAGGGTAAAATGGTGATGGGACAGCTGAAGAATATGTTACCAGTAAAGAGCAAATAGTACAATTGGCAACCCATAAATGGGTTTTGGAGGAAATGTAGACAAAGATTGGATGGTTTGAGGTTCTTCTAGACAGTTCTTCCCGAGTAAAGTTGGAATTTGGTTTGCAGAAGATGAGATGTGGTGAGTTCTGAGTTAGGGCTGAGCCTACTGCAGCCCACTGCCTGGCTGGACCTGGCCAGTACACTGGCCTGGGACTGCCCATTAGACAGGTGACCTCTACGTGGGCCACATGGTTGTGTCCTCTGCTGTCCTCTGCTGGAGGCCTAAGCTCCATAGGAGTGGTGTTGCACCCACCTGGGCCTGGGTCCTCACACTGTCACCTGTGTGCTGTGCAGGCCTGTTGCCTGGCTGTGGAACAGGTGGCTGTGGGGAGTCAGGGATGGCAGTGCTGTGGCAGGCGTAGACTGAAGGGTCTGGGTTAGGGTGATGGAGACCTTGAGTGTCCCCTTGCATCCTGTGGATAGCTGTGCTGTGCGATGGGGCTCAGAGGCAGGTGGGCTCCACAGGATCCCTGCCTGCCTCCAGTCTTGTCCCCCTTGAGTCTTTTGGGCTTTACCAGAAAGGGAGGGGTCCTTCCCTAGGGGTGCCAGAACCCCTGGGTGAACCTCAAGGCATCTAGATCTGCAGTGTGACAGGGGAGTAGAGTCTGTCGCCTCTCTGATGGGATGGCGTCATCCACAGCCCTGGTGCCAGGCACACACAGAGCGCCACTTCCTGCTCTGGTTGTGAGACCTGAGCATAGTCCCACACAGCAGGTCTTCCGGCTCGTGTCATTCATCTTTATGGTACACCACCGTGTCTGGGGATTTTATTGTTTATACAAAGCTGTTAGAAAATTCCCCATTGGGATAATGGGTGGCCATTTTCTAGTGGTAGTTCCTTCAGTTTCTACTTTGCCTATCGTGGGGCTCTGGTGCCCCCAGGGACTGAACTGGGAAGCTCAGTGGTCATGCTGTGCTCTCTTTCCCAGGGAGCTGTCTGATCTCTTGTCCTTGCGACTTGGCCCTGTGTGCCTTCTTCCTTCTGGGGCACCACCCTTGTCTGCATCTCTATGGCTGCTCTTCCTTCTGGAGCCTCAGCCGAGGCAGGCTTGTCTCTTGTGGGGCTCATACCGCATGCAGGAATGGCTGTTGTCAACTCAACAGACCCCACAGAATCCGTAGAGAGAGGGCTGGGGCACCCCAGGGCCAAATGAGCTGTGGTGGGGAGGAAGGGAGCACAGTCCACAGCGAGGCACCAGGCCTGGAGCGGGGACGCGGGCAGGGAGGGAGTCGGTGGCGGTGATGGGCACAGCAGGGCAAGGTTGGAACAGTGGTGCTGAGCCAGCTGGCTGATATGAGACAAAGCAAACAGTGAATTCAACTCTCTACATAACCAAAGAAAGTTACCTAGATTAAAGACATCAGGAAGGAGAGTATTAGGTTCTGTTATCAAATTCATAGATTGGAAAGAACTTAAAAAACGTTTTCATTTATTTCATAAACTTGACTATAGTAATGTCTTTTTTCCCTATTATGACATGTCAGGATCATTTTTTGTGTCATTTATTTATAAACACAATTTAAGTCCATATTATTTCATTATATGTACTGTAAAATTTCTTCATTATAAAACTGCTATGACATATATCTGTCTTAAATAGTACTGGGGATTGAACCCAGAGCCTTTGCACTGAGCTACGTTGCCAGCCCTTTTTTTATTTTTTTATTTTGAGATAGGGTCTTGCTACATTGCCCACACTGGGCTCAAACTTTCAGTCTTCCTGCCTCAGCCTCCTAGAGTTCTGGGAATGTAGGCATGTGCCACCATGACTGGCTTCTCTCAAAGTATTAAAGTTATGGGAGAGCTGGGTGTGGTGGTGCACACCTGTAATCCCAGCCCTTGAAAGGCGGAGGAGTACCATAATTCCATTTTCTTTTTTGAGCAGCCTTTTGTTTTTTTGGAGTTATTTATTGCTTTAGAACTCATACACTTTGCTGTCTGTAAAGCCTTGTTTTTTTCAAGTATTTATCTCCCTGACTTTGAAACTTACCCTGCTGGGTGCGATGGCACATTCCTATAATCCCAGCTGCTCTGGAACCTGAGGCAGGATGATTGTAAATTTGAGGCCAGCCTCAGCAATTTAGTGAGAGCCTCTCTCAAAAAAATTCAAAAAGGGCAAGGGGTGCAGCTCACCATTGCCCAGTACTGCAAAACCCCAAAACCTCACCTTTAGGTCATTTCTCCTGTTTATATTTATACATATAGTATTGTTTTCTTTCCACACAAAGAAGAAGAAAGCCCATGTGTGAGTCCTGCCTTCTTTCCTCCTCTGGGCCTCTCCCCTTGCTGCCGAGACCTCTTTCTGCCCCTCTCTGCTCTCTGGGCACTGGCTTGTGGGCCCCGTGCTGCTCTGGTTGTTGGTGCTCTCCTTGTGTGCTGCGCACGCTGCCCTGAGTCACTTACGTTGTCTTCTGTAGTGTCATGTCCTCTTTCTTAGTATGTTTTTTTTTGGTGGTTCTGTGGTGCTGGTGATGGGAGCTGGGCTGCTAGGCAAGTGCTGCACCCCCATCCCTAGGAATACATTTCGACCTTCTCAGAAAATGTGTGTGGAGCTAGGCAAGGTGGTGTATCCTGTTATCCCAGCATTCTGGGAGGCTGAGGCAGGAGGATTCTAAGTTGGAGTAGAGCCTGGGCAACTCAAAAACAAGAGAGGCCTGGGTTTAATCCCCAGTGTGCGGGGGGGTAGTGTAGGGGAGGTAAATTTGAATCCCTGTGGTTCAGAGAATGTTACTCTTCTGTCCTCACATGTGATTAATCTTGCATTGAGAATAATTCCTCTCAGCATTGGAAGGCTCTACTCCCTTTCCCTCCGGAGCCCAGAGTTTGGGGCTGACTTGCGGAACCTGTCACTGCACAGGTCCTGTCACTACATGATTTGCTCCCCTTCTATGGCTTCTGTCCTTCCGCCCGCTTCCAGTAGTGTGGATTTCACAAAGATGTGCCTTGCCTCAGGTGTGGGTTGGGTGAGGCCTTAAGAAGGAGTTTCAGTTCCGAGGCATGATTTTCTGTTAATTCTTCGAGTTTCTCTGTTTCTCTCTCCCAAGAAGGCATTATTTGGGCATTGAACCTTCCGGATTGATCCTGTAGGCTTCTAATGGGAATAGATATTTTTCATCTTTTGTTTGTTTGTTTGTTTTTGGGTACCGGAGATCAAACTCAGGACCTTGCGCTTGCCAGGCAGGTGCTGTGCTGCTGAGCTATATTCCCAGCCCATGATATTTTTCATTGTAATCTTTTTCTTCTTTTGGAGAGATTTCTTATCTTCCAACCCTCTTTTAATTTAATTTTATTTTTTGGAAGTACTGGGGATTGAACCCAGGGCCTGTACACTGAGATATACCCCCAAATCGTTTCTGTTTTTTGAGACAGGGTCTCACTGAGTTGTTCACGCTGGGGTTGAACTTGAGGTCCTCCTGCCTCAGCCTCTCAAGAGTGCCGAGATTATAGGAGTGCGCACCATGCCCAGACTTCCAAGTGTTCTTGATGAATTTTATTTTCCCAGTTGTATTTTAAAAATTCAACTGCTTGTTTCTTTTCCTGTGCTCTCTCTTCGTAGCCTGTCAGAGTGTGTCCCTGCTGGGGGTCTCCTTCCTTGTGCTCTACTTATGGCCCTGCAGGGCTGCCCTCAACTTTCTGTGCATCTGGGCTCGTTTGTCAGAGGCTGGCTGCAGGGTACAGAGCCGGTGAGGGCTCTGGCCCAGCTGCCTTCCCCTCGGGGGTCTCTGAGAGCCAATACAGAGGTTTCTGCAGGAGTCTCCTTGGGGAGGGGTGCTGCAGACATCCTGCTTCCCTTGCTCGGCTCTGAGGTTGGCTCTCAGGCCCCCCTGGTTTGTGCCCCCTTGGGTTTGGGGTCCCGGGGTCTCTTTCCTCATCTAGGCTCCCTCTGCCCACCTGGAGGGACGAGGTTTCTTCCTCAGCTGAGAGTGACAGTGGGGGCAGAGGGGTCATTGTGGTCCTGGCTGTGCTTCCTCTACACTGTTGCTCTGCCTTCCCTGTTGAGGTGTGCCTTGCCCATGCTGGCTCTTGTGCTTTTGTCTGGCCTCTCCTTAAGAGGGTTTGAGAGGGAGGAGATGAAGTGGCCTGGCCAGTCATTTTCCTCCTAGGCAGCTTTGCATATTCCCTACCTCCTCCCTCCCCACCCCCATCTAATAGTCCCTTCACGCTGAGCTACATCCCCAGCCCTTTTAAAATCAAATTGGGGGGGGTTGAAACAGGGGCTCACTGTGTATTCCAGGCTGCCTTGATCTCACCGTGCAGCACAGGTTGGCCTTGAACTCACAGAGATCCTCCTGCCTCAGCCTCCTGAGTGCTGGGATTACAGGGGTGGGCCACCACACTTGGCTTCTCTGTCTCTCCTCAGTAAGATTCCCTCTTGGGATGCAGCATGGAGCATTTTGATGTTAATAGACTCACACAGCACCAAGTAAGACAATGTCGAAACAACAATAGACTTGCCTAATTTCCCCTCAGATTCTAACATTGATGTTCTAACCTTTTATTTTAAAAATTAGGTCAGAAAAAGAGCGCACGCCAGTATCATGTACAGTTCTTTGGTGATGCCCCAGAAAGAGCGTGGATATTTGAGAAGAGCCTTGTAGCTTTTGAAGGAGAAGGACAGTTTGAAAAGTTATGCCAGGAAAGTGCCAGGCAGGCACCCACGAAAGCCGAGAAAATCAAGGTGGTAGATGTTCCTTCAATGAGCTCATAGACCAAGATTTTAATCTTTATTATTTATGTAATTTATCTTATTTTGAACTTACAGCTGTTTGAAATGGCTTCTTGTCTCTGTCATTGTTTTCTTTTTCCCAGGTATGCAATAAAATATGGGAAGCATCTTTAGAGACAACTTATTTTTCTTGTACTCATTTGATGACTCCTAGAAATAATTTATTTTGCAATTTTATGTATATTAGATTACATTAGTTAATGTGATTGGAATTCTAGTTTAAAGAAACAATAGTTATTGGCTGAATTCTGGCTAAACCCTACTAAGTTCATTGGTCTTAATAGTTTTTGATTTCTAAATTTATCTGAAATTATAAAAATGTTTTTTGGAGTGAGTGAAGTCTTATGTTCATGTAATAAAACTTCCAATGTCTTATGACTGTCTTCACAGCTGTTGAAACCTATTTCCGGGAAACTGAGGGCCCAGTGGGACATGGGCATCATTCAGGCGGAGGAAGCTGCCAGCATGTCGGTGGAGGAGCGGAAAGCCAAGTTCACCTTCCTCTATGTGGGGGACCAACTGCATCTCAACCCCCAGGTAGCCAAAGCGGCTGGAATTGCTGCCGAGGGCTCCGGAGAGGTGGCAGAGCCCGCTGGGGTCGGAGACACAGCTGCTGCAGACCCTCGGGCTGCAAGGGAGGAGGGTGTTCCTGTGAAGAGGAGGCGGAGAGCCAAGCAGTCTAGCTCTGCCGAGAACCAGGAGAGTGACACCGGCACTACTCCGCAGAAGTCCACAGAGGCTGAGCCCAAAAGAGGAGTTGGGTCTCCCCCTGGGAGGAAGAAGGCTGTGGCCTCCACTCCGCGGAGCAGGAAGGGAGATGCAGCATCCCAGTTTTTGGTCTTCTGTCAAAAGCACCGGGATGAGGTTAGTATTCTGGTGGGCGCTGACGTGTTTCCTGCCACAGCTTCTAAATTGGAGGAATAGTCATTTGGTGCAGAAGATCTGCTGCTCAGCAGTGAGCCTCACTGAGATTTGGATCCAACACCTATTATTAGGGAGCAGCCAGCTTGATCCTTGGGGGCAGAGACACTTACCTTGTCTCTGGCTTGCTGCCCAGCTTCTCCCAGGAAGAGGTGATGCTGCTGGGCCGCCCTGCTTAGAGCTCTGCACCCTTGCTGTCCAGCTCTGGGGAGTGTTTTCAGAGCATCCAGTGTGGGGCACACCCATTTATAAGCTTATGGATCCACTAGCATTGAGAACATTGAAGATTTACTTCCATGAGATATAAAAGGATACTAATGTATCAGTGATTAAAGCATTTATGTATGTATGTATGTATGTATTTATAGACAGGGTCTCACTAGGCAGTTCAGGTTGGCCTCGAACTCACAATGTAACCTAGTCTGGCCTTGAACTTGGGGCTATCTTCCTGCCTCAGCCTCCTGAGTGCTGGATTTACAGGTGTGTGCCACCATGCCTAGGATTAAAGCATTTATTTATTTATTTATTTATTTATTTATTTTATTTTAAAGAGAAGAAAAAACAAAACAAATCAAAAAAGAACAAATTTTCAAAACAACATAATAGGAGGGTAACAATGGTTAATGCATTACGTATTGTTATCTTTAAGTTAGTTATTCAGGATACCAGATATTAGCATTCTATTGTCCAAACATTATTGGCACAAACCTTACTCTTCAAGGAACTAAGTAAAATTGGTAGTGTATCTATCTTAACCATCTTATCTATATATATATACAATTTTTTTTCCTTTCCCTTCTTTCTTTTCCCTGTTCCCCTATTCCAGTCTCTCTTTCCTTTTGACCAGTTTCTTTTTGATTCACCATGTCTATTGTACGTTTTGGATCTTATTTACTCTTTCAGTTTCTCATACTAGAGAGACGATACGATGCTTACACATGTGTGTCCGGTTTATTTCTTTTTTTTTTTTTTAATTTTAAAGAGAAGAAAAAACAAAACAAATCAAAAAAAGAACAAATTTTCAAAACAGCATAATATGAGGGTAACAATGGTCAATGCATTACGTATTATTATCTTTAAGTTAGTTATTCAGGATACCAGACATTAGCATTCAATTGTCCAAACATTATTGGCTCAAACCTTACTCTTCAATGAACTAAGTAGAACTGGTAGTGTATCTATCTTAACCATCTTATATACATATACAGTTTTTTTTCCCTTTCCCTTCTTTCTTTTCCCCATTCCAGTCTCTCTTTCTTATTAACCAGTTTCTTTTTGATTCACCGTGTCTATTGTACATTTTGGATCTTATTTACTCTTTCAGTTTCTCATACTAGAGAGACAATACGATGCTTACACATGTGCGTCCGGTTTATTTCACTTATGAGTATTTTCTCGAGTTGCATCCATTTACCTATAAAATTCTCCAGTTTATCCTTCTTTATGGCTGAATAGTACTCCATTGTATAAAAATATCACATCTTTCTTATCCATTCCTCAGTTGATGGGCATTTGGGTTGTTTCCAAGATCTGGCTATTACAAATTGTGCTGCTATAAACATGGGTGCACATATATCGCTGTGGTATGATGTTTTTAGTTCTTCTGGGAAGATACCCAAAAGGGGAATAGCTGGGTCAAATGGGACCTCCAACCCTAGTTTTTTTGAGGAGTCTCCACACTGACTTCCACAGTGGCTGTACCAGTCGACACTCCCACCAACAGTGAAGAAGGGTCCTTTTTCCCCACAGCCCCTCCAGCATTTGTTATTAGTTGAGTTCTTAATAATAGCCATTCTTTCTGGGGTGAGATGGTATCTCAGTGTTGTTTTAATTTGCATCTCTTGAATGACTAGTGATGTTGCACATTTTTTTGTATATTTATTTGCCATTTGTATTTCTTCATCTGAGAAATGTGTATTTATCTCAGATGCCCATTTTGGAGTGGGTCTTTAAATTTGGGAGGTCTGAATTTTTTGAGTTCTTTGTATGTTCTCGATAGTAATCCTTTGTCTGAGGAACAGCTGGCAAACATTTTTTCCCACGTTGTGGGTTCTCTCTTCACTCTGTTGGTGGTTTCTCTTGCTGTGCAAAAGCTTTTTAATAAGATGAGATCCCAGTTGTTGATTCTTTGTGATAGTTCCTGTGCGACTGAGGTTTTATTCATAAAGTCTTTGCCTACACCAATGTCTTCAAGGATTTTACCTATCCTACCTTCCAGCAGATTTAATGTTTCTGTTTTAATATTTAGGTCTCTGATCCATTTTGAATTTAGTTTAGTGCATGGTGAAAGATATGGGTCTAGTTTTAATCTTCGGCATGTGTAGAGCCAGTTTTTCCAGCACCATTTATTAAAGAGGCTATCTTTCTTCCCGCGAATGTGTTTGGCACCTTTGTCAAAGATAAGGTGGCTTAGTATGTCTGGGGTTGTTTGAGCATCTTCTAATCTGTTCCATTGATCTTCAGGTCTGTTTTTTTTGCCAGTACCACACTGTTTTTATCACAGTAGCTTTATAGTATAATTTCAAGTCGGGGATTGTGATGCCCCCTGCCTTGCCTTTGTTGCCCAGAATTGCCTTTGCTATTCTAGGTCTCTTCTGATTCCAAATGAATTTTAGGATTGTTTTCTCTAATTCTGTGAGATATGCTGTTGGAATTTTGATTGGAATTGCATTAAATCTGTATAACAATTTTGGAAGTATGGCCATTTCACTATATTGGTTCTTCCTATCCAGGAGCAAGGGATATCTTTCCATTTTCTGATATCCTCTTCAATCTCCTTTTTCAGAGTACTGTAGTTTTCAGTGTAGAGGTCTTTTACATCCTTTGTGAGGTTGATTCCTAGGTATTTCATTTTTTTGGATGTTATTGTGAAAGGTATTGTTTCCCTAATTTCTCTTGCAGTAAGTGTGTTATTTGTGTACAGAAAGGCTATTGATTTTTTTTTTTTTTTTTGTGGGTACCGGGGGGACGACCTCAGGACCTCACGCGCCAACAGGCACCCGTGCCGCTGAGCGATATCACCGGCCCCTTTTTCGTATGTGGGTTCCGGGAGTCGAACTCGGGCCTTCGTGCTTGCAAGGCAGGCGCTTAAGCCGCTGAGCCGTCTCACCGGCCCAAGGCTATTGATTTTTGAGTGTTGACTTTGTATCCAGCTACACTACTGAATTTGCTTATTAAATCTAGCAGTTTTTTAGTGGAGTTTTTGGGGTCTTCTGTGTAGAGTATCATGTCATCTGCAAATAATGATAATTTAACTTCTTCCTTTTCAATCATTATTCCTTTTCTTTCTTTCTCTTGTCTAATTGCTCTGGCTAAAGTTTCCAGAACTATGTTGAATAAGAGTGGGGACAGTAGACATCCTTGTCTTGTTCCTGATTTTAGAGGGAAGGCTTTCAGTTTTTGTCCATTTAGTATAATATTGGCTGTTGGTTTGTCATAGATAGCTTTTATCAGATTGAGATAAAGACCATCTATTCCAATTTTCTGTAGGGTTTTTATCATGAAAAGGTGCTAGACTTTGTCAAAAGCTTTTTCTGCATCGATTGAGATGATCATGTGATTTTTGTCTTTGGTTCTGTTAATATGGTGTATTACATTTATTGATTGACGTATGTTGAACCATCCCTGCATCCCTGGGATGAATCCAACTTGGTCATGGTGTATAATCTTCTTGATGATTTGTTGGATTCTGTTTGCCAGTATCTTATTAAGAATTTTTGCATCTATGTTCATTAGGGAGATTGGCCTGTAGTTCTCTTTCTTAGTTGGGTCCTTCTCTGGTTTTGGTATCAGGGTAATGCTTGCTTCCAGGAATGAATTTGAGAGTATTGCTTCCCTTTCAATTTCATTAAAGAGTTTGAGAAGTAGTGGTGTTAGGTCTTCTCTAAATTTCTTGTAGAATTCGGCAGTGAATCCATCAGGGCCTGGGCTTTTCTTTGTTGGGAGGTTTTTAATTACATCTTCGATTTCATTGGTTGATACTGGTTTATTTAGGATTTTTAAATCTTCTTGATTCAGCTTTGGTAATTCATACGTATCTAGGAATCTGTCCATTTCTTCTGCATTTTCCATCTTAGTAGAATAAATTTTCAAAATAGGTATAGATGATCTGGATTTCTGCAGGGTCCATCGTGATATCACCCTTTTCATTTTCAATTGCATGGATTTGAGTCTTTTCTTTTTTTAATAAGGTTGGATAAGGGTCTGTCAATCTTATTTATTCTTTCAAAGAACCAATTGTTTCCTTCATTGATTCTTTGTATTGTTTTTTTAGTCTCCAAAACGTTAATTTCTGCTCTGAACTTTATAATTTCCTCCCTTGTACGAGCTTTTGGCTTAGCCTGCTCTTCTTTTTCTAGAAGTTCAGGGTTCGCCATTAAGTTGTTTATTTGCGCTTGCTCTATTTTTCAGATATAGGTATTTAATGGTATAAATTTCCCTCTTAGGACTGCCTTCATTGTATCCCATAAGTTCCGGTATGTTGTACTGTCATTATCATTCAGTTGTAGAAAGTGTCTAATTTCTTCTTTAATTTCATCTGTGACCCATTGGTTGTTCAGGAGGGTGTTGTTTAATTTCCATGTGTTTAGGGAGTTTTTGTTATTTCTTTTGCCTTTGATTTCCAATTTCATTGCACTATGGTCTGATAATATGCATGGGATAATTTCAATTCCTTTGCATTTACTTAAGCAGGTTTTATGAGCTAGTATGTGGTCTATTTTGGAGAACGTCCCATGTGCAGCTGAGAAGAATGTGTATTCTGATGTTGTGGGGTGGAACACTGTAGACATCTACTAAGTCCATTTGTTCAAAAATTTGGTTCAGTTCTACTATTTCATTATTGATTTTTTGTCTAATTGATCTGTCTTTTTGTGACAGTGGAGTATTGAGATCCCTTAATATAATTGTATTAGTGCTTATTTGATTTTTCATGTCCTTTAGTACTTGTTTTATATAGCTGGGTGCACTGGTATTTGGCGCATATATATTTATGATCGTTATCTCTTCCTCTTGGATTGTTCCCTTTACAAGGATGTAATGACTGTCTTTATCTCTCTGAATCATTCTTGGCTTGAAATTCACTTTGTCTGCAAAAATAGCTACCCCTGCTTTTTTCTGGGTTCCTGTTGCATGGAGTATTGTTTTCCATCCTTTGACTTTCAGTCTACGAATTTCTTTTTGAATTAAATGTGTTTCTTATATACAGCATATTGTTGGATCTTGCTTCTTGATCCATTTTGCCAGTCTATGCCTTTTGATTGGTGAATTGAGACCGTTAACATTGATGGTTAAAACTGATATGTATTGGGGCCGGTGAGACGGCTCAGCGGCTTAAGCGCCTGCCTTGCAAGCGCGAAGGCCCGAGTTCGACTCCCGGAACCCACATACGAAAAAGGGGCCGGTGATATCGCTCAGTGGCACGGGCGCCTGCTGGCGCGCGAGGTCCTGAGGTCGTCCCCCCGGTACCCACAAAAAAAAAAAAAAAAACTGATATGTATTGACTTATATTTGTCATGATATTTTCCTGCTGTTGGTTCCCACTCTTTGTTTGTTTTTTCCCCTCTCCCTCTATTTAATTATCTGCCCTGCCTGGTGGATTCCTTCTGTTGGGGTTCCTGGAGTTGTAGTCCTTGTTATCTCTTTCTAGAATGTCCTTCAGAACATTTTGGAGTACTGGTTTGGTGGTCATAAATTTTCTCAGATGTTCTTTGTCATGAAAGTATTTTATTTCTCCATCAATTTTGAAAGATAGTTTTGCGGGGTACATCAATCTGGGTTGAAAATTATTTTCCTTTAGAGCTTGAAATATGTCATTCCAAGCTCTTCTTGACTTGAGGGTTTGTGCTGAAAAGTCAGCTGTGATTCTCATGGGTTTTCCTTTATAGGTGATTTGTCTCTTCTCCCTAACAGCTTTTAAGATTCTGCCCTTCTGTTGAATTTCTGGGATCTTGACTATGATATGTCTGGCTGAAGTTTTTTTTTGATCATGCCTAGTTGGAGTTCTAAAAGCCTCATTTATATGGAGATCAAATTCTTTTTCTCTTCCAGGGACGTTCTCCCTGATAATGTCTGTGAACAAGGTTCTAATGTCATTGATGCTATCTCCTGCTTTTTCATTTATTCCAATTATTCTTAAGTTGTTTATCTTTGAGTCATCTAGTAGCTGCTGAATTGATTTTTCATGGTCCCTTGCTGTTTTTAAGAATTCTTTCTTTTCATGATCACTAATTGCAAGCCTGTCCTCTATATCTGAGATCCTGTCCTCACATTGGCTTAATCTGCTACAAATACTTTCAATGGAATTTTTGTTCTCCTGGATATCTGCTTGAATCTGCCTTATGGATTCCATTTCTTTCCTATGCTGAGCATTCATGGTTTCTATCATTTTCTTAAGCTCGTCTCTTTTTTTGTCTGTATCAGCTATAGTGTCCTTAAGCATGGTCTTCATTGTGGACATTATCTCTGCAGTTATCTGTGAAATTATTTCTGTTTTAATTTTTTTCCAGAGCCTCATTCAGTTGCTTTGTTGTTACCACTTCAGATAGGCCAGGTGGGTGGCTTTCGGATTGTCCCACCTCATTGCCCCCTGTGTTGCCTTTGGTGAATTGGATGTGTGGGGTTGCATCTTGTTTAAGTGTCATCTCATTTTCTTTTCTTTCTTTAGTTTAATTCCTGGGGTGATGTTTGTAAATTACCTATGGTAGGTTACTTTATTGCTAGTGTTCAAGATCCTTAGGATATGACTACGTCTCTGCAGTATCTTCCAAGTGAAGCTTGTTTTTGGGTTTTGAGCTTTCTGCCAGATCCTACCTCTTCAATTTGTTGGATATGAGAAGTTGCTACCTGTTTGGCCCAGTCCTTGGTTCTTTGGTACTGTGCCACTGTATTTTCTGTGTCCCTTAGTCAGTCTTAATCATGAAATATCAGGAAGGAAAGCTGTTTAGAACAATTATCTCACATTTGGCTATAATGGTACCTAAAGCATCAAACACAGCCTAGAAAATGACAGACTGAGCTAACCAGTTATTTGCCACTTTTAATCGTATAAAGTAGAGTTGCGGTTATATAACAAAATCTAAAACACCCCAGAAAAATTATATGCAGTATACAAGTCCTTAGTATGTCAATTTTTCCCTCAGGAGTTTAAATTTAAAATGAGTTAAGGAGGAAATAGAGTATTGGGAGAAGAGGAAGGAATTAGATGTAAGGTTAGAGGACCAAGAGGGATCCCCTGGACATTGGGAAACTGGTGCAGAGGACTGGTGGGAAAAAGAGAAGGAAGGGATAAAAGGAAGAACAGATCAGAACCACAATCACAAAGAGCTTAGAGGCGCTGTTTACACTTATATAAAAACCAGAGAGAATAATGAAGGAAAGAGCAAATAGACAAACAGAAACAAAAATGTAGACAAAAACAACAAAACAAACAGACAAAACAAAAATAAAACCCCACCAAAAAAAAGAGAAAAACCCTTCAGCAGAACAAAAAACAAATGAGAGAGAAAAAAAAAAAAAAATCATTTCCAGGTGTTGACTCTGCTGTAGGCAGGCACCGTGTGGTGACAGAGTCCTGTTCCGTGCAGGTCCGCCCCAGTAAGACAGGAGGCCCTTTGGCGGGGCAGTGAGCAGAAGCGTGAACTCTCAGGCGGAGACCAGGCTCATTCGCCTGACGCCCTCAGCGCACTTTCCGCGGGCCTGAGAGCCGCGGCGCCGCGCTGTCCCGAGCGCTGTGTTTTGGCGCCGCTCTGATTTTCGCCACACCCCGCACAGTGGCGCCCCGCCGGTCGCTCTCTGGCGCGGGACAGCTGTGGCTGAGAGACACTCACCGCGACCAGCGCAGTCCTCCGCTGCTCCCCTGTCCCGCCGCTGCCTCGCGATCCTCTGCGGGGGTTCCCGGGGTGCCAGCTGTCACCCGGTGTCTGCAGATTTGAGCTTCTGTCGCACCGCGGTTTCTGGGACAGGGAGAAGGTGTCGCGGTCTCCTCCTCCTCCTTCATCGTTGAAAGTACCCTTCACTGGTGCCGCGCGTCCCAAACTGCGCTTCAGAACTTTCCTGGGTCCAGGGGAGGCACCTTCCTCCCTCCTGCGCTCTCCCGGTCACTATATTCCCGTGGTCCAACGGCAACTTTTAGAGAGTTTCACTGCCTGCTTCTTACACATCCGCCATCTTTTTCCCCCTCCAGATTAAAGCATTTAAATAATTTTATTTTAATGATATACATGATCTATTTGGCATAGTAAAGGCTCAGTTCTATTGTAAGGAACCAAGCCTCCTCTTCAGTTCACTGTTATTTGAAGTGAGCAGGTTATAGTGTAGCACAAAAGACTTTTTATTATAGTGTTTAATTTCACTTTCTTGGGAATTTTCTGTTTAGGGGTTCCCAACACCACAGGATGATTAAGGTACCAGTAACAAATAGCACCTGTTTTCCAAACATGGTCACTGGAGGTTTGGCCAGCACCTGTTTTGTGGCAGGTGATGTGGCACAGTGCAGGACCACCAGGCATTTGACCGAGACGTGCTGCTGAATGGTTGTGGGTGTTGTAAGAAATTGTGAGACAGGAGCCGGGGAGCCTTTGAGAGGAGTCTGTAGGGCTTTGCTCAGGAATGCAAGGGTGGTTTCCTGTTAGAGGTCAGTTTCTAGCTTCCTTCTTGTGAATGAGGAAAAGTACTGAACCTCTTGAAGTGGATCTTCAGTTGGGTGGACTGTGTACTTCATTTTTCCCTGTGAGTCTTTGTTCATTAGAAAGCCTGAGGCAGCAGCTGTGGTGGCAAAGGCCTGTAATCCCAGCGCTCTGGGCAGCTGAGGGAGGACTGCAAGTTCAAGCCCAGCCTGGGTAACTCTTGTCTTAGTGGGACCTGCCTCAAAATAAAAAGGGCTGGGGATACCACTTAGTGTAACACCTTGGATTCAGTCCTCAGTAATGCGCGCAAACAAAAGCCTAGGTCAATGGTGGGAAACCTGTGGGACATGTGCTGCAGCCAGCTGTTTGTTATCACTGAAAGCTCGAAAAGGTTCACCGTCACTGGACTAGAGAGTGTTAGAGCATTTTCATTAGCAGATTTTGGCTTGAGTTTCCAAGTTGTAAAGTCTTCCACCTTCTCCAGTCCTAATCTTCTGTTGAAAACCAAAACTTCATTAGAGTTGAATGAATGTTTTATCTCAAGTTCTTTCTTTGTGCCTTTGTTAGTTACTGGTGGTGCATAGCAGGTTACCTCCAGACATAGTGGCTTGGAGCAGCAGCAGCAGCACTTACCATCTCAGATCTGCGGGTGAGAAAGAGGCTGGAAAACCTCAGTGGGGCAGCTAGGCCGCAGTGTCTCCCGAGGGTGCAGTTAGGTGCCAACTGGGGCTGCATCCTCTGAGGCTGGCTGGGGCTCGAGGGCCTGCTTCCAGGTCCTCAATTATGTGCTGGCAGGAGGCCCTGGTTCCTCACCATGGGGCCCTCCCCAGGGATGAGGGGCTGGCTTCCCCCAGAGCAGGGGATCTGAGAAAGGGCTGGGTGATAGCTCTCATGATCTGAACCTGGAAATCATACACCACCATCCTCACTGTGACGCTGACTTCAAATCTAGGCCTGATCAGTTGGAGGCATGAGGACCAGGAGGTGGCTCATGGGCCTGTTCTAGAGGACGACTACTGGCCATGGCAGCATCCTCCTCTGAAGTCTGAAAGCAAAAGCAAAAGGAAGCTCTAAAAGCAGGTGTGCAGGCTGTGGAGGACAATCTAGGAGGGCTGGCAGTCTTCAATGGTAACACTTCAGTGAGCTGTGGGTCATTGTCATTTTCTGCATTTTTTTTGGTTTCCCTGAAATAGTTTACTAGACACTAAGAAGTAGCCACAGTTGTGTGCTTACTGTGTGTTAGGCATCTTGCCAGGATGTTATTGTGCAGAATTGTGCCTGAAAGATATGGCCATCTCAGGTGGTTGTAAATGATTTATACCTGTATATAGCTGGCTCTGCTGAGCTCATGAGTATAGTCACCCTCCTTCACTAGTGAGCTGATGCCTCAGGAAGCAGGCCCTGATTGTGGCACACATGTATGTTAGCGTCATGCTACGTACATACGCTCCTCAGTGTACCATGGCTTGTGTCTTGGTAAACCCACTGTAAAATGAAAATACTGTAAATGGAAAATGCACGAATCCTCCTACGCTGCCGAAGGCCACAGCTCAGCCTCACAGCAGCTGCAGAGGGTCAGGTTCCCCTCCTGGCTGTGGAGCCTTCTGGAGCTGTGTGTACTCTACTGCCCAGCACAGCCTGAGAGGACCCTGAAGCGATCAGAATTCAAAATTGGAAATATGGTTTTTACTGAGTGCATATTGCTTTCACACTATCCTTAGGTAGAAAGATTGTAGGTCAGAGGACACCTGGATACTGCTTTGTTATGCAGTCTGGCACATGTGGTTACGGCATCACCAAGCTAAATGACCGGAAGACCCTTTCATTGCCGTCCTTGAAGCATGTAGGTGAGAGATGAAAAGTAGATGGACAGTAAGCAGCTAGTTCAGGGTGGTGCTGCTGTTCGCTTGCTGCCCACCCCTAAGCAGCATGTAAGCTGAGACCTGCAGACAAGCATGGGTCATGGGGAGCAGCTGCCACAGCTGGCCAGAAACTGACGCTATAGCTGAAATAGAGCTGTCCTGTGAGAGGGAGAAGTGGGAGAAAATCAGTGCTGGTTATGCAGGACTGTGAAAGTTGTGTGGAGCCCTGGGACTGAGGGGCGGGGAGAGGTCACCCCAAGAAGGGCGTGCTGTGATGGTGGGTTCTGGGAGGAGGCCTTTTGAGTTGGGAGTGTCAGGAGGTGGACAGACAGGATTAAGAACCAGGAAAAGGGTTGCTGAGACTCTGATCTGAAGTTCTTCAGGAGTGGGGCCAGCCTGCTCAGCTGGAGGCAGGAGCCAAGCAAGGGTGACTGTGTGGAGATTGGGAATCTGTTCACGTTCATTCTGATCAAGGGTACTGGGGCAGGGGAGGGGAGGGGATTCCAGGGGCAGAGGTTGCGGACCCAAGGAAGCACAGGTCAACAAGTGAGTTTGTGCTGTGGGGCTGAAGAAGTTCCCTAGAAGAAGGGCCCTGAGGAGTTGATTGGGGTAAGGCAGCAGGCAGGGGACACAGAGCCTGGGTGGCTGGAGGTGGGGTGCTGTGGTGGGAACAGCCGAGCAGGGTATGGTAGCAATGGGACCCTGAGGAGAAGGGCAGTGGAGTGTTGGGTTAGACTTCAGTGGAAGCCATGGAAGCTGGGAAGTCACAGGCAGGCAGGTGGGGAAGGCCTGCAGGCTGCCTTTCACTTTCATTTGGAGAGGTGGGGGGGGTGGGCAGGGGTGGGTTGAGGGTGTCGTTGTCCACGCAGGGGTACCAGGGCAGAGGGTGATCATGTGACCGACCAGGTGGCAGGAGGGCAGATACTATGAGAAGTGGTTCACAGTTAGCAAGGGCTTGGGACTAAAGACGGTGCTACCTGTGTTGGCTGGGCAGGTGGAAGGTCCAGGCCATGGTGGTAACTGCCGTGCATCAACCCACTGATTTCTTACCACTCCCCTCATTTCACAAGATGGGGTGGAGATGGCACCTTCACCTGGTCAAGTTCACAAAACTCCAAGCAGAAGAGCCAGCTTTGAAACAAGTGCAGTTTTGAGAGCACCCTGGTTGGTGCCCACGAGCCCTGCAGGCAGTGAGGTCTCTGTGTTGACACTGGAGCATCAACAGCATGGGCAGGATGGCAGCATGACCTTGTGGCAGATTCTAATGAAATCTTGTTATGGCACTGAGCTTTGAATTATTTTTTTTTCCACCTGATAAAATGTTCTTTTTTTAGAATGGCTACTATAAAGAAATCAACTAATAACAAATGCTGGAGGGGCTGTGGGGAAAAAGGAACCCTTCTTCACTGCTGGTGGGAGTGTCGACTGGTGCAGCCACTGTGGAAGTCAGTGTGGAGATTCCTCAAAAAACTAGGGTTGGAGGTCCCATTTGAACCAGCTATTCCCCTTCTGGGTGTCTTCCCAGAAGAATTAAAAACATCGTACCACAGTAATATATGTGCACCCATGTTTATAGCAGCACAATTTGTAATAGCCAGATCTTGGAAACAACCCAAATGCCCATCAACTGAGGAATGGATAAGAAAGATGTGGTATTTTTATACAATGGAGTACTATTCAGCCATAAAGAAGGATAAACTGGAGACTTTTATAGGTAAATGGATGCAACTCGAGAAAATACTCATAAGTGAAATAAACCGGACGCACATGTGTAAGCATCGTATTGTCTCTCTAGTATGAGAAACTGAAAGAGTAAATAAGATCCAAAATGTACAATAGACACAGTGAATCAAAAAGAAACTGGTCAATAAGAAAGAGAGACTGGAAGAGGGAAAAGAAAGAAGGGAAAGGGAAAAAAAAAATTGTATATGTATATAAGATGGTTAAGATAGATACACTACCAGTTTTACTTAGTTCATTGAAGAGTAAGGTTTGAGCCAATAATGTTTGGACAATTGAATGCTAATGTCTGGTATCCTGAATAACTAACTTAAAGATAATAATACGTAATGCATTGACCATTGTTACCCTCATATTATGTTGTTTTGAAAATTTGTTCTTTTTTTTGATTTGTTTTGTTTTTTCTTCTCTTTAAAATAAAAAAAAAAAAAGAAAAAAATATTCTTTTTTTCAGCACTTGAAAAGCACAAAAATAATTCTTAACTCCTGTGTCACCCTAAAATGGGGTATGTCAGAGTGGGCCCAAACGGTATCACATAGGCCCTTGTGCAGTGCCCCTGTGTCAGGGCCTCTCAAACTCAAAGGCACGATAGTATATGTGCTGCCAAAGCGAGCACATTGCGGGCATGTTAGAAAGCATGGGAAGCCTTTGGAATGCAGGTGTTGGGCCACCAGTCTTGGGCAGCCCTAACCACGGTAGGTTTTGAAGTCCCTAGATGATTGCCATCTGTTGCCTAAGTTGAGGACCACTTACTGCATGTCATGGTGGACATGGTCCACCTGGAGGCCTTGTGAAAATGCAGATTCCTGGTGGGAGGAGGTGGAGCCTGCATTTCTAATACCCTCCTTGGGTGCTGATGCTGAGTGGCTGGAGGGCCCATCTTGGCAGTGCGGAATGCATGTTGGTAAACCACCTTTAGCACTTGTTCAGGGCTCAGGGTGCAGTGGACAGCGAGGAAGCCAGGCCAAGTCCTCGCTCTGTGCTTATAGGCAGCACTTCTGTGGGGCTTGCTGTACAGCTGAGTTTTCAGGGATGCCTAGAAAACTGTGACTTACCGATGATTCAAGTGATTTTGGATACGTATAGGTTTTCTGTTACATTTACTGGTATTTTCACCTCAGTTTTCAGTGAATCACAGCATCAGTTAGAAGCTGTTTTTATTGGAAGCTTTTTTTGGGACATGGCTCCATGATGGCACAATAAAAAAGAGCTTTCAGTGGCCATGCACTTGATTTTGTGCAGTGCACAAATGAGCTCTGTGTGTTGGGGCTCTTAGTGTTGGTTCCCTTAACTGTGTTCACAGGTCGTTGCTGAGCACCCAGATGCATCGGGTGAGGAGATTGAAGAATTGCTGGGATCCCAGTGGAACATGCTCAATGAAAAACAGAAAGCTCGCTATAACACCAAGTTTGCCCTTGTGACCTCGGCCCTGTCTGAAGAAGATCCCGGTACGCATACAGCTGTGCTGTGTCCTGTGCTCAGGTGTGACGTGTGGAGGGGAACGAGCTGAGCTCTACTTGGGGGCTGGTGGAAGCATGGCCTGTGGCCAGCAGCCAGAGTGCATGTGGTACCCACAGGGCAAGCCCTGCTGTCTGCGCTGCTCCCTCGTCACAAGGCTGCTCTGTCCGATCCTCTGTCTGGTCTGTGGTCTTTGTTCATGTAGGGCAGGCCTAATGGCCTCTGTAGCCAAGTGGGTTGTGAGGGACAGGGTGGGAGAAAACGCAGCCAGGGACTTTCTAAGCCTCCAGGCTTGGTTACGCTAGGGCGGCCCGCGGCCTGTGGCCCTGCCTCTTGCTGGAGCCTGCCTGCGTGACTGGGCTCTGGGCCTGAAGTGGACGTCCTGGCCCGTTTGCCTGGGAGCCCATAGGTGAGAAGGTGACCGGATTAACCTTAAACTTGGGTGTCCTTTGAATCTTTCTGGGCCGTCGGTTTTAAAAAATGAAAAGTACTACTTTACTTTTGGGAGACTCAAACAGTAAGGTGTGGAGAAGATGAGTAATGGTGGTCAGGCGTGTGACCTGTGTGTGCTTTGGCATATGAGTGTGGAAACTGCCCTTTCGATATGAAAGTAAATGTGAGGTATTTGGTTGTTAATTGCCACACCAGAACATCTACATCTCTCAAGTTCATCACTGAGGGATCTTAGGCCAGACGTTCAGTGTTTTCAGACCCGCTTAATGGAGGCCAGGTCCCTGGTGCCTCCGGGAGCCACACTGTGTGCTGGGCTGTGGCCCCACATGCACCTCACATGTGTTTATCCTCACTAGGGTTTCCTGGGTCTCCACAGCTGCTAATTACATTCACCTTGAATTTTGTTCAGTTTGCTCAGTGTTCCTTGCAGATGTTATAGAGTATCAAAGGTATTTAGAATTTGTGGATTTTCTTCAGAAGACAGGTATACCTCGCCCTGCATCATCTGTACACTTTGTCTAGAGAAGTGCTTCCTTTCCAGAGTAGCTGGTTTAAAAAGGAGCGAGGCTTCCCACAGCCCGAGTCAGCTTACTCTTGAGCAAGTGTGGACAGAGCTGTGTGTGCCGTGCTTTGCTGTTGGGCTGTCCCTGAGCACTCAGTAGACAGGAGGAGGGACAGTGAATCCCCACCACAGGGGTCAGGTACATGCTGTTTGTGGATGCCCTTGAACCCTGACATCCAGGCAAGTCCAGTGCCTTCCAGTCCCGTTGTGCCATCTCTGTGTCACCTGTCTATCCCTCTGACTCTGTGCGGATTTACAACGGAGGCCCGTGGTTCTTCTGTAAGGTTGGCCTGCTGCCTCTCTGTAGGTCCAGGGGCAGTGCTTGGGTGGTGCCTAGGGAAGGGACCAGGAAGTCACCTCACCATGGGAAGCCTGGCGGCAGAGTGACGTTGCAGCTGTCTGGTGCCTGTCGCCCTATAGGCAGGGCTGCTGAGGGTACGTGGACGAGGAAGGTCTGCCAGTCAGGCTGGCTGTGCCTTGTGCTTGGAGCTCAGACAGTGCTGAGCAGACCCTGCTGTCCTCTATTCTGCAGGCCTCTTCCTGACACGGCCTTGGAAGCTGGTCACAGTGGGTGACCAGGAGTGGAGCCTGGTGGGGGCTGCTGGCCAGGCTTCTCCAGCAGTGAGAACCAGGGGTGGCCACGTGGGCCTCCTCCTGAGGCTGCTGGACACATAGGCTGAGCACACCCATGCCGGTGTATTGTGTCCCCACGGGCAGTGAATTTGAGGATGACAGTGTCCTTCCACAAGAGCTTGATGGATAGTCTGTTAATAAACTCCGAACCTCTGAAGAGGACTTGTACAAATGAAAATTCTGGATCTGTACTTAAATAAACATTGGCATATTCAAAGCAGCCCTCTCTCTACACTGTACAGCTTGTCTCCCTAGGTTGGTTCCATTTGGATACCTTGTCATGTGAGTGGTCTTCTAGGGACCCAGGATGTGGCACAGTCAAGCAGACGTGTGGAGAAGCCTGTAGTTTGCAGATATGGATGTGGTGTTGCTATTTAAAATGGTTCTTTAAGGGGTTGTATGAATAGTAGCAAGTTGTATTTTATTTTATTTTATTTTATTATTTTTTTTTTTTTGTGGGTACCAGGGGTTCGACCTCAGGACCTCGCGCGCCAGCAGGCGCCCAGGCCGCTGAGCGATATCACCGGCCCCTTTTTCGTATGTGGGATCCGGGAGTCGAACTCGGGCCCTCGCGCTTGCAAGGCAGGCGCTTACGCCGCTGAGCCATCTCACCGGCCCTGTATTTTATTTTTATGTTTAACTTAATTCCATTAGTCTTTAAATCTTAGTAAAAGACTTTTAAAAATACTGGGTTATATTTAAATTAATGTTACAGTACATTGAAATTATAACAAATACTGGTGTAATTTCTAGGTAAAGTATTTTCATTCCCCAGTTTTTGTTCTGTAAAATGTCAGCCCTGGTCAGCATGGCTGTGGAAACCTGTTGCAGCCAGGTGTGCAGCTGAATGCCCTGGCTGGGGTCTCAGTGCTTTCGGGGCAGCATGTGGAGTGGTTTTCATGTGTGTTTCTTCCAACCCCATTCCAAGGTAATGCAAATGGGAAAAAGAGAAATCATACAAAGAGGACAGAGGACCCTCCAGAAGATGTTGATGTTGAGGATGCACCCAGAAAGAGACTCAGGACCGACAAGCACAGTCTTCGGAAGGTAATAACGTTCCGGTGTGCCTGGCCCTGGAGAATGTGTGCCGTGTGGTTCTCAGGGCATGGGTAGGGGCAGGCAGTGTGCTCCAGGCTTTGCACAAGGGGGTACTCAATAGTAAGGCTGTGTGTGTACCTCCAGAAACTGCTGGCACGCGGCTAGCTGAGAAAGTGGTGTCCAAACACTCTGAGTACTTTGTGACTTTTAGATTGGATAGAGTTGTACATTAGAAATGGCTCTTGGGCTGGTGTGTAGCTCAGTGGTTGAGCCCTTGCCTAATGTGCATGGGGCCCTGGGTTCAGTGGGCAAAAAACACCACTCTTACCATCCATTGTGAAAATACATAATTCGTTGACATGACAGTCCATTAGAGATATGTTATACTTCAATTAAAAAGTTAAAGAATCCATCATAGAGGCATTGAAAAGTTTTGTAAGCACATTCACATTGTTAGTAGTTCATGGGGTTGTTGGCTGGCTGGGAACCTCAGCAGCATGGCTGCAGAGATGGACGGGCAGCCTGGCCTCCCTGCCCGTGTCCCAGCCTTGTCAGGGCACAGAGTGCACCTGGTGTCTTGGGAGTGAAGCCGACCCAGGTCCAAGCCTGCAGAGAAGTGGGATTCTGGCTGCTGTGGAGCTCGGCCATGCTGCAGATTGAGCCTTTTGAGAGCACCATGTCTTGGTGTCCAGTTCACTTGTCATAAATGGGAGTTTAAATAGGCTTTTTCGTTTTTCTTTTTTTCCTTTTTGGGCTTGTGATGGGGATGGAAGTCAGGACCTTGAGGATGCTGGACAAGTGTCCAGCTAATCCCCGGCCCTAGGCTTTATACTTTATATTTGAATTTATATTTATTCAGTAATAGTTCACACAGCGTAGTTGCATATTTATGGTTTTGAGTAAAGCTTGCTACTGTCCTCCACCGATCAAAATCAATTTGCCCTTTTTGCTGTTTTGTTTTGAAGAATGGAAAATAAGTGTCAATGTTGAAGTGCAGCTATGTGGACCACACCATCTGTCTGAATTCTTTAAAGCTGTATTTGCAGTTGAGGAGAGCAGGCAGGCTTTACTCCTGTCTCCTGGCCACCAAAGTGTTCTCTAGGGCACCTGCCATCAGATGGGGTTGCCTAGTGACCAAGGGCCTAGCATTACGTGAGGTAACATTCACTGTGAGTCATTCAAGTTTACAGTTACCTGAGGGTACATACTTCGTGTTTCCTCTGGTCACCAGCTATTAAGGCAGCCCTTCACTGGCAATCTCTGGAATTGGTTGCTTTAAAATATTTATGTAAATGATATACCAAAAAACTATGTGACCCCAGGCATTTGAAGTATCCAAGTTCACATTAGGTAGCTAGGGGGAAATGATTTTTATTAACCAGTAGCTCAGGAAGTCACCCATGACAGAAACAGAGCGGCAGTGTCCCTCTAGTCTGGCCTCCTGTAGCCTTGAGTCCTGTTGCGTGCGATTCCTTGTGGTGTTCATTCCTTTCAGTGTGCTTCCGTCCTGGGTCCTGTGCACAGTCCTTGCCACTCCCGCAGGAGCACCCTGCTCCAGGCTGGTGGGGGGGTGAAGTGTGGGTGCAGGGACCCTGCCTCCCGGAGTGGTCTGGTGACCACTGGGCAGCACTGTCCCTGTGCTTTTTTTTTTTTTTTTTTTGTGGGTACCGGAGGTCGACCTCAGGACCTCGCGTGCCAGCAGGCACCTGTGCTGCTGAGCGATATCACCGGCCCTTTTTTTGTATGTGGGTACCGGGAGTCGAACTCAGGACCTTGCGCTTGCTGGGCAGGCGCTTATGCCGCAGAGCCATCTCACCGGCCCTGTCCCTGTACTTTTGAGACAGGGCTTTTTCAACTCCATTATTCAAAGTATCAGCATTCAGGTGTTCTTGGTCCTTTCTTTTTTGTTTGGTTTTGTTTTGGCCGCTCTCAGTTGTGAAATGTATTTTATTGATGATCTTTGTGAGTAGCTCTGGAATTTGTCTCAAAATTGGGAGTCCTCAGAGCAGCAAGTGAGACTAAGAAAGTTGGTGCTGACTATGCAGGGTGACTTTACCTGGACCGGGCCCTGGCGTAGAAGGCCGGGTGTCCTATGCTTTGTGGTCTGCTCTGGGGCAGACACAGCTCCTGCACGTGAAGGGCCGTAGCACCTCGGCAGCGGACACTGCTGGAGTGGGGCAGCTCAGCCCAGTGTGGATGTGGTGTGCAGAGCACTCGTCCCGAGGAATAAGCACCTGCTGCACACATCTTCACCGACCTGTGTCCATTCACATTAGATTTTTTCCCCTTTGTTTTTTCTGTTTTCTCCTTTTTTTAAATGACAGAGAGAGACGAGCACTGACAAGATGACCAGGACAAGCTCTTACAAGGCCATGGAGGCGGCCTCCTCACTCAAGAGCCAGGCAGGTAATGTGGTGAGGCTCCTGGGGTGCCCATGCTGGGGGGCCCTGCCTTTGGGGCCTCCTGGGACAGCTGAGTGGGGATAGAGGGGAGCAGGGCCGGTGGGAGGGTGCAGGGCAGCCCAGGCCTCAGCCAGTAGGCTGGAGCCAAAGACAGAAAGGGGGGCTCCTGCAAGCGGAAACAGATTTAGCATATACGTTGTTTAAGGTTCAAATTTAACTGAAGTTGTTTTTCTATTGATTTTTATACCTTATTTAATTTGAAATTTTACTAGAAAAGTGATTCAAACCAGAAACTTAGGTTTCTTATTGATGATAACAGTTGTTGCTATAAATTGCTCTACTCTTTAGGATCTCAATGTGTATTGACTAAAAGTAAAAGTTATGACTAGTGTTTCAACTCATTGCTGAAAGAAATTAGCTTAAAATATTTATGGAAAATAACTATCAAAACAATAAAGGGGCAGTCAGACCCCCTATACTTTTCATTAATTATCTTGTTGAAATACCTGGATAGTTTATCAAAGAAGGCCGACCCTCTCCAACTCTTTTAGAGGGAAAACCCCTGGAGGAGGGGCTGGCATGAAGTCTGGCAAGGCTCTTGTTTTCCTTGCACTGGATGAAGTGCTGTGCTGGGTTTTAGAAATCAGTTAAACGGATCTTTTTTTTTTTTTTTTTTTTTTGTGGGTACCGGGGGTCGACCTCAGGACCTCGTGCGCCAGCAGGTGCCCGTGCTGCTGAGTGATATCACTGGCCCTTTTTTCATATGTAGGTTCTGGGAGTCGAAATCGGGCCCTCGCGCTTGCCAGGCAGGCGCTTATGCCACTGAGCCATCTCACCAGCCCAACAGATTGTTTTTTAAAGAAAATATTTGCGAACAGTAGGAAATGTGAAAGTTGACTGGATACTTGATGGTACAAAGGGATTGTTATTTTTTTTTATTTTTTTATTTTTTTTAACATTTTTAATCATTTTTTTATTTTATTTTATTTTATTTTATTTTTTTTTTGGGATTGTTATTTTTAAGTGTAATAGTCGCATTGTTATTTTAAAACTTTGTTTTAGAGGTACACACTGAACTTTTTATGGGTGAAATGCTACGTGTGGCATTTGGTTTGGAATAACTGGGTGGGGGGCTGCATCGGCCCTGGGTTGGTTTGGGGGCCAGGCCGAGGGAGCAAGGTGCTCACTGCATCCTCTGCCCGCTTTCATTTATATTCAGAACCCAAAAGATTGATCTGTAGGATTTCACTTATTTGAGGGATAATTTTAAAGAAGTAAAGAGGTGAGGGTTTAAAAAAAGCAACAGAGGTGAGGGTTTAGGATTTTAAATGTTATAAAACAAAATTATTTTACAGCGACGAAAAATCTGTCTGATGCGTGCAAACCACTGAAGAAGCGAAATCGGGCTTCTGCAGCAGCGTCTTCCACTCTCGGGTTTAGCAAAAATTCATCTCCTTCCGCATCCTTAACTGAGAATGAGGTAAAATCATGATAATGATGATTCCGTGGTGTTCCGGCGAGGGCGTTAATGACTCGAGTTGCAGTGTGAGTGAAGTTCAGACTTAGCATAACGTTGGTGTCCTCCGTAGGTGGAGGTGAGTTCAGATCTTAACTGTCCAAAATTCACGAACTGGAAAGTGTGCACCATGTTAGTCTATTTGAGTACTCTGACTATAAACACACATAACGTATATGTAGATGTACGTGCAGCCTTCACTCTTGGCGCAGTTTAATTGTTCTTGCAGTGTGTTTTGCTATAGTCTGTTCTGGAACCCCTCACACTCTGATCTTTCACATGAAAGAAAGTCCACTCTGGTTCTCACAGAATGGATAGTGTCAGCTGAGCTGACACTGCTCACTGTGCACCCTACACTGGCCAGGAAGTGGGGCTCACAGGGGTGAGGGAAGCCAGAGGTTTCTTGATCCCCAAGTGCTCCGTGCCTTTAGCCCTTTGAGTTCTAGCGTCTTTGGCACCGGAGTGTGGAGGCGCCTGCAAGCTTCTACTGGACCACGACTACTGTTTTCTGGACTTGCAAAGTCTAGGGTGGCAGAGCAATAGCTCTCTTGAGGCTGTTGCTGCCATTATGGTGGCATGATGTCTAGATGGCATTACCCAATCAGCAATCAGCCACCAAAGGCAGGTGTGACTCTTCTTGTCCAGGGGTAGTTTGGTGTCGTGATTTTAATGGCTACCTTCATCGAGCTCACTTACAGTTTAAATTCCTTGTTATTTTGATTCCCGTGGTTTTGTTTTTTTCCTTGTGGATGCAAGTCCCGTTTTTATGATATTTGTGAGGCGGTGATGACCTTGGGCTTTATTGGAGCCTGGTAGTGAGATGGAGACGGACAGGCCCCTTCCTCCTCTGGGTAGAGGCATCGTTTCTAGCCTGGCCTCTGCCAGGGTCCCTAGTATGGTCCTTAGTGGGGATGCCTTAGTTGTTTCTTCCCTTTAGGGCTGGGCCTGCCAGCAAGTGAGGGTCAGAGACCTGGTCAGCCCGATGGAGCACCCTGAGAGCTTTCCTGTCCCCACTCTGAACTGCAGCAACGGTGTTAGTCTAGACTGCTTCTCTCTCGGGGATTTCCTTGGCAACTCCGACCAGCTCAGTCTTGGTCAGAAGGGTCGCACACGAGAGCCTGGGGCGGGTGTGCAGTTCGCTATGGGTAGATGACACCGTGTTTCTTACATTTGAGCACATGCAGTTCTTCACTGAGCTTTTATCCAGGAGCTTACTGGAATATGAAAAGACAAATCTTATACAATTTTTCCTTTCTTTTTTGTTCAAGTCAGGTTAGTATTCTAAAGATTAAATGAGAAGTTGTCTATGATTCCAAATAAAAATATTACAAATAAAACATTTTAGTTCTGTAGGCCTTTTTACTTAGGTTGGTGTTTGTGTTTATATACATTTTTAGTGATGTTTTCCTTGCATCATGTTTGGTCCACCCACCGGTTAAGATTTTACTGAGACACCAGAGGAAGAAAGTCCCGAGGCTGCTGCGGTCTTGTCCATTGTTCCTGATGATCAGGGTTGTATAGGAGAGGCCAGCACAGCGAGGGTGGAAGTGGTGACAGGTGGGCTGGCCGAGTGTGATTGCTGCTCAGCTGGGAACTTGGAAAGACTGATAGTACCCTGTAGTCACGAGGCTGACTTGGTCTGTGACTGTCGAGAACTGCAGAGCTGGCGGATGACTGGCTGCATTGGTACTGTGGATGCAGTACATTGAATCCATGCGCCCGCCTACGTTTTGAAGGTGGTACACGGATCCTTCAATGTGTATGTTCCTTGTATAAAATCTTTTAAATTACCAGGTCTTCTCCATTTGGCTGCTTTTGTGTGGCTTATATAAGTCTCCTCTAGAGTTCCTTTTTACAGAATTCTCCTGTTACTCGAACACCGTAGGTGCACACATAGACTTGCCTGATGTGTACTTCCCTGCGGGAGCACAGGCAGTGTTCACAGGGTGGTAGTGCTCGTGCCTGCAGCACGCGGGTGGAGTGTGGAGGCCTGCGACACCTGGAGCCCGTGGGCCGGCTCAGACGTGACGTCTGCTGTCGGCACTGGACTGGTCCCTCATGTGGCTCACTTAACTTAAGCATGTTTTTATGTCTTTCCTTTTATTACACTTGATTGAGAGAAATAGGGGTTTTCATAGGGCTCGTATTTCAAGACATATTAGGTCATATTGTGGTTTAAATTCTTGAAAAATGTATATGTGATAAATAAATTTATATTGGAATAATTGATTACATGGTACTACATCACCCTAACCAAGAGACTAGATTAAACTTACACACTTGCATGACAAAAGGCCTGTGAAGGAATTAATGTGATTTAAGTGTTTGTAACTTCATTTCTTATTGCCTTAGTAGAGCAAATTCTTATTTTTTTGCCTTCACTGGTAACAGCTTTTATGGGAGCCCACATCAGTCAAGTTGGACTTGAACCCAGCTGCCCTGTACTGCACTTAGAGTGATGTAATGTCCCAAGATGTCTGCGGCAGGTGGCGCATCATCGTACACACTAAGTGACATTTCTATCACAATCATTTTATGGAAGATGTGTGATAATCTGTTTTTACTGGTATTAATAAACACATACAATGAAGAAAACAGATAACAAATTTTAAGACCAAGGTAAGATACCTAATCAAGGCCATTTAATCAATCACATTCATCTCATGATAGAAACACATTCATATTCCAGTGATTAATGTAGATTTCAAGTTGAGAAGGAGGCTGTTCGGTGGGGGCTGTCCTGGCACCGAGACAGGGGCACCCACTGAAGGGGCCATCCTGTTAGAGGTCATTTTTCCCTCTAGTTCATAACTTACTGAATTTTTATGGAGAAATGTCAGCATCTGTTCCTTCAGAAACAAATAACAAATAGCACACATTAAGGGGCCCTTGTCAACTATTCTCATTGCCAATGAAATGTATTCAATACTGTAGATATTAAACTAATTTCCAACATAAAGGCAAGAGGAGTTTTGATTCTGTCCTTTTTTACAAAACAGTTTTATTATAACACTAGACACAGTAAATTTTTAGGAAAATATGCTATTTCCAGCATCATTGTGAACCATTCAACTCTCAACTCAGTGACTGATATTTAGGGGACACCATGACCAGGTTATTTACGCCAGCCACTTCATCACTTGCTTTCATAGAGCAGCAGCACCCTGTACTGTCACGGTCTTGGGTGCCAGCCAGGGCTCAAGCCCGTGGTCCACCTGGGTGCACGGGAGGAAAGGCTCCACTTGCCTCAGCTCGAGAAGCAGAGCTCGTGCTGCTCATGGGCTGTTGCCAGCAGACACTTCTGATGTGTCCAACCTGTGATGAAAATTCTGACTACCCTCCTGTTCCAAACCATTAAGTAATGTAACGCATGTAAACGCTTAGGGTGCCTGGCGCCTTGCGAGGACTCAGTGGTTCGCTGTTGTGACAGTAATGGTTATAACAATAAAAAAATGAAATTGCCATCATTCCATTTTTATCCAAAAGTATAACTTTTACTTTGGCATGAGAAGTGACCTTGACTGCATCACGCACGTGGAGATGAAGTAAACCCAGCAGTGGCGGAACCCTGGTCTATTTGTGTGACACAGTCCCGTGCTGGACACTGGCTGCGGGCTGGCAGGTGCCCCATGGTCCTGCTTAGATGTAGTGGGAGATGTGGCCCTCTGTGGCCTAGGAGCAGTCTAGATTGTACTATTCCTAAAGGGCACGAAAGAACTCAGGTAAATTTAAAATTCTCAAGAATGATCACTAAATTTAAAAATTTGACAAAAAGATGATATAAAAATGGCCCTGGTTCAATAAATGATCTCCTGAAGTAAAGTTGCTAGCCTGAATGTCCCTGGGCCAGAATTGAGGGATTTCATTAGAGTGGATGTATTTGGGGGTGGCGGCGGCCAGCATGTGCAGACACAACAGATGAAGAGGAGGCAAGGACTAGGAGACTGAGTGCTGCCCACAGTGCAGAGGGTGAGTGAGAAGATCAGGCTGGGAATGTGCAGTATTCCTCTGCCAAGGGAGACTGCGTCCCTCTGAGGATATTGGGAAGGTGGCCAGGTAGGCAGGGGCAGGGATACTCGGTGGTCTTCAGTGATGGGGACAGTTCCACAGGTGGCACAGTTGTCCTACTCCGAAGGCCAGTCATGGTGCCACTGTAGAGGAGCTGAGTTCCTGAAGAGTGAGCTCTTTCGTGGCCTCTGAAGAGCAGAGTGGAAAGGGGTCCTTGCTCCAAAGGCCTTAGGAAGGAAAAATAGCTTCTCTGCCAGCAGTATAAACATGCATTACGTTATGAACTTAGCATGGAATTCCTTCATTTCCTAAAAAATCAGTGTAGCAACAAGACATGTTTAGCCTTCAGATGTTTGAACTGTCCCTTTTGAGATGAGTTTTGCTCATGTCATACATAAATCATTTTAATGATCCTATTTGACTTGCTTCACACCATCATTCATGTACCTTGTTTGCCTGGTAAGGGGCGTAGCTGTCTTGTATAAACTTGAGGCATTTGAGAGGGGTAAAGACTTGTCTGAATGTGTGAACATTTTGGCTGTAGTTGTTCTAAAAGTGCAAGTCTTCTGTTGTCCCAGAGCAGCGCTCAGTGAGTGTTTTGGGATAGAGGCCTGAGAGCTGTGGGCCATGGGACCCGTAAGATCCTTCCAGACTTCCGCCTCCTGGCGGGCCTTTCTTTAGAGCGATGCAAGGCTCAGTGTCCTCCTTCAGGCACGAGGCCTCGAGGGGTGTAGTGGCCTCTCACACTCTCCTTATACTCATTGTTATCTATATTTCCCAACTGAAAAGTGTAACACCAGTGTTTTTAAGAGGATGTGCCTAAAAACCAACAAGAAACCTAAGCAAGGTTGCACAACAAGGAAGCAGAGGTTATAGGACCTAGGGCAGGGACCTGTACCATGCAGGAGGGAGTGCTGCCCCTTTCCTCTGAGGGACAGCCTGCTCTGACAGGAGAGGGGGAGTGAAGCCTCCTGGCCTGTGGCCTCAGGGGTGTCTGACTCAGGTTCATGCACAAGCATGGGAGGCTTTGACTGGGGCTGTGCGGTGTTGGAAGCTAGATGAGAGAGAGGGCCGTTTCATTTGTGGTGGGACACACAGTGGAGGAAAGGCGGGAAAATGGAGCAAAGACCTAAACTGTTAGGACAGGTTTGCCATTCTCATGGTCTCTTAGCCGCGTATTTGAACCCAGATCAGAGTCTGTGGGAGTGGCCCAACTGGTGGGTAAGCTAAGGATCTGAGGCACTAAGGGTCTGTCACAGAAATGCTCTGAAAAGAAGAAAAATTAAGGCTATAAGTTAGCATCTAGTTCCCCAAGCAAGAAGTGTTGTCCACGTGTCTGTGTAAGATGAAAGTGTTTACAGTGCCCTGGCGAGGTCTCGCTTGAGGCAGGACTGAGTGGTGTTGCTGTCTGTGCCTGGGGAGCCCCATTCCCTTGGCGCCCTGAGCAGGAGGGGAGCCAGGTGAGGCTGAGATGCCCACAGGGCTCCCTGCACCCTGGGGTGCCTGTCTGATAGCTCAGGTGAGAAATAAGGCCACTAGGACTTGGCAGGTGTCATCAACCCTGAGCAGACTGCTTCTTACACAGTTAGCGCTTTGTAGTTGCCAGACCAGGGTGGCGGCTTCTGTGAGGCCACACCAGGGGTAGCCCTGTGGAGTCAGTGTGAAGTGTGTGGTGCCGAGTGCTTTTACAGTCGGTAGTTTTGTTACCTCAGGTCTTGAAAATCGAGGAACAAAAAGTAATTGTTGAGGACTGCTGTTTATCTTTGACATTGTAGTCTTTAGCTGGAGGAGCTGCAATGCTGTCGCATCAGAAGGCTTTCCTGGCCCGCTCTCAGAGCTGTTGCTGCTTCCTACTGACTCCTAAAGTTGTTTTTTTCTCCCTTTCTGAAGAAATATACTGACTCTCCCGTATGTTGTAGGTCTTTGGTAAATGCACTGGATTTTGGTCCCCTTAGGTACTATCTTCATTGTTCTGCCTAGCATATTAGAAATGTCACTAATTTACTTGCCAGGGATGGGAAATGAACTGTTCTTAGCACAGAAAAGGATGTGTGTGTATTCATCTTTCACATCCTGGGAGGGGGAGGGGCACACTTTCCGTGGGGCATTTGTACCAGCCAGAGCACCCCCGCCAACAGGCCCTGTCCTGTCACCTGTCAGTGTCATTATCTGGCCTTGCACAGGACCCACACTTGTGGTCTTTCTAGCCTGCATGTAGTTGCCGGGCTTTGGGCACTTAACTCTTTGGCAGTATTCTACAACATGCTAATGGTCTGTTTGTGAGCGGTGAGGGGGTGGGGTATGTGTCAGCAGCATGAGCAGAAGCCTGGCCCGTGGTGGTCCTCAAGCTCTCCATCTCCAGACCAGGGTACCCAGCTTGTGGGCACAGCCTACTCCCAGCAGGGGAGGCGCTGCCCAGGACACAGCAGGGACACAGTCAGGTTGGTAGGACACTTTAGAGATTCGCTTTACCTTTGACAAGGGCAGGCTGGGAGCTGAAAGCAGCAGCCATGTGGCCGGCTCTGGTCGCATCTGCTGTGGTCCTTGCCAGTGGCCTGACTGTACAGAAGCTGGCTGAGACCAGAAGAGGAAGTGGAGCCGTGGCGTCCTGTGGACTAGAGGCTCTGCATCCTCAGGGCCCACCCCCACCTAACATAGCATGCAGGGCGGCAAGGAGGGCTCCGTGCTGCATGACCTGAAAGGGTCATTTGTAAAAAGGTTATTTCAAACTCTAGCATTTTAGCTGAGGAATGACTTATTTTAAAATTATTTTCACTCTATTCTAACATTTCACTGTGATGTTAACTTGGAAGACCTGTTTGAGAGTAGTCTTTTGATTTTAAGCTCATTAAATCTACTGAGCACAGGATTCTTATTATTTGTAAATCTAAAACACTCTGTGAAAAGTACTTCTAGTAACCAGTTCTTCCTTTATAAAAGCATAACTTACACATGCAAAGAATGTCGGTTTATAGAAATATTTATTGTTCAAGGTCTGTTATTGTATTTTAAAAATGATGTAGTATTTAACTTGTGAAGGGATTTGTTTTGTTAAAAATTAAAAACTCGCTGTGTATCAGAACACATGGAAGAGCACGCAGGTGGCTTGGTGGCACCCCAAGCCTTCCCGACAGCCATGCTGTCCTGGCAGTTGGTTGGAATGTGCTCACCGGGTCACACTGTGTTTAGTAATGGCATCTTGAGAGTCCCTGCCCCCAAAGGGATGTATTTTTTAGGCATGTAGGTAGCTTGGTACTGTCACGTGCTGAGTAGAGAGCAGAGAAAGTATTTTCAGACTTAAGAAAATTTGCAAAAGTCAGGAACTAAGCTATTGGAGATCTGTGCCGCCAGTGTGGCCTCAGTGGGTGGGAAGTGACAGGAAAGTTGTTGACAGAGCCTGTGTCCATTCTGTCACCACGCTCTCCTTTCCCCACACACACCCTGTTGGATATGGAGTAGAGTGTAGATATCATAGGCTGAGCCCTGGGAATGCTGGCACCGCACAGGGGCTGTGTCACTTCCACAGTGGCATCTCCGAGTGAGTCCCCACACCCAGTGTGCATGGAGGTGGGGCCACAGCCCAAGTGAGGCACCTGGGCTGCTCTGGTGGGTTGCCAAGCCATACCCAGGGGCCCTCGGACCTGGCTAGGTGTCTGTCGCTGGTTTGTGGGGAGGGCTGCGGGGGTGAGAGGGGTCTTGTGCACTGTGTCATGGACTGTGATATTGTAAGATCTGTATTCTGTATGTGGATCTCAGACCCCAACCAGGAAACAAGCCTCATGTGTGTCGTTACATTTATATTTCCATTCAAAGTATGTATTCCGTGTTTATTTCCTCAAAACAGACTTTGTTAATTTAGGAAATATCTCCAAGTGGAAACGTGCTAACTTTCTGTAAATCTTAAATAAAAGGTGCTGTTCCTTCCTCTGACCCAGGACTGGTTTGTGTTTTCTGTCTTTCTCTCCATGCTTTCTCTCTCTCTCTTTTCAGTCCTCTCTCTCTTTAGCTTTTAAGTTTGTTCTAGCCACACTAAGGGAAGCACGGGGTTGGTGGCTGGAGCGCAGGGCTCTCTTCCCTCAGCCCTGATGAGGCCCCTTCTTTGGGCCTGGCTTCCTGTGTCAGGCAGGTGGGGCAGCCATGGGGTTGCTGTCTGAGTGGGGCCCTGGCCAGGCCGTGTGTCCCCAGCTTCCTGATGTCCCGGACTCCCCCCTTCCCACTCCAGTGTCACTTCAGAAGTGCTCAGACCCCTGGCTGTGACACTGTATTTGATGTTAAATCTGGGGTGTGAATTCAGAGCCTTTCAAGCTGCCTCTCTCTAGATATTGATGTTAAGGAAGTGGGAGGTGATCTGCCTGGTGAGGGATGGGCAATGGGCCCTGCAGTTCCACTAATCAGCCACCTGGTGACAGCCTTAGAAGGTGACACTGCTCTAGTCTAGTATTGGTTCAAGCTGTTCCCATCTTCCCGCAAGAGGCAAAAAAAATGAGCTTAAAAGGCCACTGTTTCAACAGACCATTGTCACGAGATGTGTCTAGTGGGACCAGAACAGTGGTCCCTGGTGGCTTCACCATTCCACAGCCCTCAGGAAACCAGCCCAACTTCTACATCAGGTTCAAGTCAGCAAAAACTCAAGCTTTTTTTTTTTTTTTTTTTTTTTTTTTTCTTTTTCCACTGCTCCCTATAATTTCAGTGTGCTAAATCTGGAAAAGGCTTATTAATAACGCTACAGAATTGGTCAGCTTCCCTGGGAGGGTTTGTTTTTATTTTTTTAATATGGCTCAATTTCACGATCTAGCTTTCTGCTTGTTGGTGAACAACAAGGCTATAACATCATGGATGTGATTAATGAGGTATACAGGAAATGTCATTTGTACTTACGTTCCATCTCCAAAATTCAGTTTTCAACACCTACTTACCTGGTGTCAAATAAGAACCAAAGATTTTTAGATAGGAAAGTTTTGTCTTTACTCATTTTATTGTGTATTGCTACTGCTTGGCAAGTGAGGACAAAGACACTGTTCCACCAGGGGAGGCTGCAGCCCTGTCCTGATGTCCCTGAGCCCCTTGGCTGCTCCCTGTCCTGTCTCTCTCCCGGCCTTTTCCTCAGACCTTGTGCTACCAGCGCAGGCACACGACCTCCCCTTCCCGTGGCACAGCAGTGGAGAAGGAGACGCAGGCAGGCTGGGTGGGTGCGGGTCTGCACGACGTCCTGACCTCCTTCCAGTCAGGACTGCAGTTAGGAACGTGCTTCCCGAGGGCCTGGTCTCTGCTGCACAGGAGTCAGCCGGCACGACGCCTTACGCTTGGCACCTCACCTGTTTCTTTAAAATGCGTTTGGTGTTTGGACCTGAACAGAGTGGGTAAGAAGGGGCAGCTTCTTGATCCCGGAGCCCGCCTTAGCTCACCTGGTAGAGCAGACTGGACTTCCTAAGTGTCTCCATTTTAAGGCTTTGCCTCGTATGTATGTATGTAGACTGAAAAGACCATTTTTGAACTCTGCACAGCTCTGTTGACACGTTGCACTACACAAAGCTAGCGCGTGCTGTGCATCCACGGCAAGTCACTCTGGGAGGTGGGGCCAGGTGGGCCGTGTCTCTGAGGACACAGCCTCCACTGCTTTCTGTGATGAGTGAACCGCCGTCCGCCTCCTTCTTCCCCAGGTCTCAGACAGCCCAGGAGATGAGCCCTCGGAGTCCCCATACGAAAGTGCTGACGAAACACAGACCGAAGTGTCCGTCTCGTCTAAAAAGTCTGAACGTGGAGTGGCGGCCAAAAAGGAGCATGTGTGTCAGGTGAGGGATGGCAGTGTCTGACCTATCCGTGAGGTGTCTGTCTCGGGCCCTGGGGACGTGGAGTGAGGCCCCCAGAGAGTGCCCTGTCCCCCAGACCCCTCCGGCCCCTCTAGGGTCTGTTTCGAAGGCTGCGCCTCCAGCAGAGTCCTGGGATCGAGCTCTTGTGTGGGATCAGAGCCGCATGTAGGTTCACACGTGACACCTCCGCTGCAGACGAGATACATGGAGAGCTGGCAGCGCGAGGCGCCTGGTCCGCGTGGTTCCCGTGCTGACACCCGCTGGGTGGGCGAGGCCTAGGCCAAGAAAGTGTCCCCAGACTGCTGGCCCCTGAACAGCAGTGCCTGGCAGTCGGGGCCTGGGTGCACTTCCTGCCTCCGCTGTGCACCGGCTGGCGACCTGGCACAGACCGCTCCGCTGCGTGCCTCAGCCGCTGCCGGCTGGAGGCGCTCTGTGGGCTGACGGGAGGCGTGCTGGTGGTCGGCGTGGCCCCGCCGTGCCGTGGGATGCCTGCCCTTTCCTGAGGTGTGCTGTGGGTTCCCTAGTCTCCATGTCTGACCTTAAGTATCTGGAGCACCTGCTTCAAGGTTTGCCCTGTTTCCTCACCCTCGTCGAGGGACCGGCTCCATCCTGTGACAGTGACTGACTCTAACCCGGCCGCCTTTATCTCGGGCTCTGCGAGGCCTGGCGATTCCCTGTGCACAGGAGGTCACGTGCTGTGAGCAGCAGAGTGGATTTCCTGCCACTGCAGCCAGCGCCAGACAGTTTCCTTGTGAAGGGAAGCGCATGGGCTTATGCCTCCCTCTGTGTCCACAGTTGTGCGAGAAGACGGGCAGCCTCCTGCTGTGCGAAGGCCCATGCTGCAGCGCCTTCCATCTCGCCTGCCTCGGGCTCTCCAGGAGACCAGAGGGGAGGTTCACCTGCAGCGAGTGCACCTCAGGCAAGTCCGCCCCGCTGAGATGGGGGAGCTCTCTCTGCCTGCTCTCCCTCTCACTCTGTCCTCCACCAGGTGGCAGGACTGCTCCAGTGGAAGAAAGTGTCGCTCTACAATAGTTCAGGGCTTCCTGCTCACCCTGCGCACCGTGTTGGGCCCTGCTGTCTCCATGTCAGGGTCACTGCAGTCTGAGGTTTTGATGGGAGTACAGGTGGCACACAACACACACACACACACCCCACCTGTGGGCGAGTCCCCTGCTCACTGGAACACCTCAGGGTTGGGAGCACATCGAGAGCCCCTCACCAGACAGCCAGAGAGCAGGTCTGCCTTGTGGCCGTTAGTGGCCTGAGGGAGGGAAGCCTTTGTGCAGAGCACATGCCCTCTTCCAGTTCTTGCCAGCCAGCAGCACAACAGCCTTCGAGGGCTGGGCTGTTCTGAAGAAAGCGAGGGCTTCTCAGCAAGGCTGGGGATGGAGCCAGCTGCCCCTAGGAAAGAGCTGCTCTCTTTGTGGGGCCCAGAGCTATGGTCTCACTCTGCCCCCCCATCTTTAACCATGTATTAGGGATCCACTCGTGCTTTGTGTGCAAGGAGAGCAAGGCAGAGGTGAAGCGCTGTGTCGTGACCCAGTGTGGGAAATTCTACCACGAAGCCTGTGTGAGAAAGTACCCTCTCACTGTGTTTGAGAGCCGGGGCTTTCGCTGCCCTCTCCACAGCTGCGTGAGCTGCCACGCCTCAAACCCTTCAAATCCACGGCCCTCAAAAGGTATGGACGCTGTGGGCAGTGTGGGGGTGGCTCCCAGGAAGGTGGCTTGGTGCCCATCGGCTTTGTAACCTGCTGACTCACTTCCCACAGCATCATCTGCACGGCCCACTTCACTGCTCAGGGCTTTTCTGTGACACAGGACCCGCTTCCGTCCTCCCCTCTCTCTACCCCAGATAGCATCTTCAGGACCCTTAGTTCTGAGAGGGGCCCTTTGCAAACCATGCTGATGGGTCCTGTTTGCTCTGGCTTTAGAGCCCTTCACAAACAAGGAAAACACTGAAATCAGAGTCCATCTCTGTGATTTAAGGGCAGCTGTGTGGGATCGGAGAGGGCAGATCTGGGTACCACTTGGTGTCAGTTTCTGCACCAGTGGCGGTTTTGCCCATGTCTGGCATAGTGCTGCTGCTGTCTGGTAAGGACAGGATGGCAGTGCTGTTAAACATCAGACGGTGCACGCGCCACGTGCGTGTCTGGGCTGAGCACTCTGGTTGGCCTTACTGTAGAGTATGATGTTTCGGGTGCTCGTGGGTCTTCTCAGACATTTTGAAACACCTTTGCCTAGATGAGAGGCACTGTGAGTAGATGCCTCAAGGCTGTGCCATGATTACCTTTTCCAGGGTCTGAAGTGTTGTGGTTTCTGCAGGAGGTGGCAGTGTCTGGGTCTTCAGGGTGTGTTTCTTGCCCTCAGGTAAAATGATGCGGTGTGTGCGCTGCCCAGTGGCCTATCACGGAGGGGACGCATGTCTGGCAGCAGGCTGCGCAGTGATCGCTTCCCACAGCATCATCTGCACGGCCCACTTCACTGCTCGGAAGGGGAAGCGGCACCACAGCCACGTCAACGTGAGCTGGTGCTTCGTGTGCTCTAAAGGTGAGGCCGCACCACTGCCACGCTGCCCCACATGTGGTGTGCCTGGAGCTCGAGGGCAGCCCCAGCCCTCCAGGCCTTCCGTGGATGTGCGTCACGGTTCCCGTTTTCACCATTAGGGTTCCACATGTTCCCTTGGGAGCACAGAGCGGTTTCTCACCGTGATCGTTGCACAGGCCATGTGTAGAAGTCTGTTTGGGGACCCGGCGGCAGCCTGAGTGTTGGTGCACAGATGGATGGCTGTCTCCTGCCTAGGGCTTCAGAGCTGGGCTGTGGCCACTACAGCCTGGCAACCGGGGCTCAGCTGCTGCCTCCTTTGCAGGGGGAAGTCTCCTGTGCTGCGAAGCCTGCCCAGCGGCCTTCCACCCCGACTGCCTGAACATTGACATGCCTGATGGCAGCTGGTTCTGCAATGACTGCAGGGCCGGGAAGAAGCTGCATTTTCAAGACATCATTTGGGTCAAACTTGGCAACTACAGGTGTGAAGAAGAGTCCTGTGCTTTTTACGTCTGTGTTCAAATGTCTTTGTTTCACTTTACAGTACTTAAAGTATTGAAATGATTGTCGCTCTCTCTGAAGAGTCTGTGAATCCTGTTTTTAATATTTATAATAGATGGTGGCCGGCAGAAGTTTGCCATCCCAAAAATGTTCCCCCAAATATTCAGAAAATGAAGCACGAGATTGGAGAATTCCCTGTGTTTTTCTTTGGGTCTAAAGATTATTACTGGACGCATCAGGCGCGAGTATTCCCGTACATGGAGGGGGACCGGGGCAGCCGCTACCATGGGGTCAGAGGGATCGGAAGAGTCTTCAAAAACGGTACGGAGATTTCCCAGTAGAGTGGAACAGCACTCTCGTATGCCTTTTGTGAATCCTGACTTCTGTTCTTTTGAAATTTGATCTTTGTAGAAAATGCTGGACTAAGCATTCTGTCTGTACTTTTAAATCACAAAAAAGTAAGTTTGTGGACTGATCTGTTCTTTGAGGCATAGAATAAGATACTCTGTTTAATAATTTTCGTAATACTGGTTTGCGATTAATTGCATTAGAGTGTAGTAAAGCTGTCTGGGAGACTTGGGAGCTAGCTGCAGATGTTCTCCGAGGCTGGCCTTCGTGGAGGAGGCGGCTCTGGCAGCATCTCCTGGTGTCTGGCCTTGCGCCCCAGCCTCCAGTGGCTGCTTCATGCTTCTGCATACACGGCCAGGCCTGGGTGCCTTGTTTGGCGTCTTGGGCTGGTTAGCAGGGTGTTTGGCCTTTGGTTCTGCATCTGGGCTGGGAGCCAAGAGGAGCGAAGTTAGGCGAGGCTGGCCGATGACCCAGGCAGGAAGGAGACAGGATGAAGATATGGCCGCTTTGCAGGAGGAGTTAGTGTTTACCCTGGGCGGAGGCTGATGAGCACAGTAGGGCAAGTTCCAGGTGCACCAGGGCTCCTGCTGTTCAGCTAGAGGGCCCGGGTAGAGGGGGAGCCTGAGCCCTGAAAGCTGCCTGGTCCACGCTACCAGGAGCTCTCCTTTGTGGCCTCAGCACGCTTAGGAGTCTGAATAAGACCAGGTTGTCATGAAAAGATTCTTGTCAGTTACTAGAAAGGAGGATCATGACAGGGTGGCCTGCTGGGTTTGTTGCGACAGTCATTGCTGAGGGCCGGGACTCCTGACCCTGGAAACTGGACTCATTTAGGCCAGGCCCACAGCTCGGGGCCAGCTGCAGTACAGGCCTGGCAGTGATGTGCCATCTGCCTGTTCCCCTCCCACAGGCCCCTCTTTGGGAGGAGCACGGGGCATTTTTATCTTCTGTCTTGGGCAGTGTGTCCTCAGCAGTGACACTGGCACCTTCATTGCTCACCAGGAACCTGCCCTGGGGCTGTCTTCGTACCAAGCCTTGTGGGTCACCTGGGTGGCCCTGGAGTATGGTTCTGTGTGAAACATTCTGCCGCATTGAAGACACCTCCCGACCGTGTTCTATAGCCTGTAGTTTCAAGGAGACCAGAAACTGAACTTAGCAGTGAACCTTTAGAGTAAGCTACTAAGATACGGAGTTTCAAAGTTTTCATTCACTAAAGTATTTTCCTCATATTTCGTTGACATTTTAGCACTGCAAGAAGCTGAAGCTCGTTTTCGTGAAGTCAAACTTCAAAGGGAAGCCCGGGAAACACAGGAGAGCGAGCGCAAGCCCCCACCTTACAAGCACATCAAGGTGATATGTAGGGCTGTGTGTGTGTGTGTGTGTGTGTGTGTGTGTGTGTGTGTGTGCGCGCGCGCGCCTCTGCTCTCGGTTAGAACCGCGTGGCTGGACAAAAATCAGTTCTTTCTCAAAATGAAAAAGAAAAACAGTGTGATGAAATGGCGGGGCTTCGCGCTCCGGCTCTTCTGTGCAGGGTTCCTACTAGGTCAGGACTTCTGGTGCCCCAGGCTGAGAGGGCTGGGCAGAGCTGGGGTCGGGTGAGTCAGGCAGGAGTGGTGTCCCCTAGGCACCTTCCAGCCACTTGGAAGGCTCTCTCAATGTGGGGCCAAGACAGCTCCCTTTTCTCCTGCAGGTGAATAAGCCTTATGGTAAAGTCCAGATCTACACAGCCGATATCTCAGAAATCCCGAAGTGTAACTGTAAGCCCACAGACGAGAATCCCTGTGGCTTTGACTCGGAGTGTTTGAACAGGATGCTGATGTTCGAGTGCCACCCGCAGGTGTGTCCCGCGGGCGAGTACTGCCAGAACCAGTGCTTCACCAAGCGCCAGTACCCAGAGACCAAGATCATCAAGACAGATGGCAAAGGGTGGGGCCTGGTGGCCAAGCGGGACATCAGAAAGGTGTGTGCTTTGCCTCTTTTCCCCACCGCTAAGAAATTACAGTTCACAGATCCCTAGGTTTGCTTACTGCCACTTTGCATTCACACGAGAATGGTATCTTTAAAATTCCTTTTTGAATTGAATTATTGCAATTGAATATTGTAAAATATTACACGAGTGATCTGTCAGTGTTAATACTCAGAAGCTCCCTTGAAGCACAGCTAAAGTCAGAACTGTGATGGTTGCTTTTATGAAATTGAAACATTTACACAGCGACCATTTCTGTAGACTCCACACTGTGGTGTCTCAGTGCTCAGGAGCACAAGGAGGCGTTGTTTTTAGAGGTGATCCCAGCATGATCTAGAAAGAAGATAGAGACAAACATAATTTCTTGTCTTGGTGCAATCTGCCCCTGACGTGTTTGGCATGGCCTGGGAGGAGGTCTCGGCCCACAACTCCATAACCAGGGTGTAGTCCATGGCCCAGTCCCATCCATGGCAAAAGACACAGCATGGAGATGCCCTCCTGCAACCCTGCTGCTCTCCCACCTCAGTTATTGGTCATCACACTTGCTGTAGAGTCCGTCAAGTTCTTCGTGACCTGCATCTAAGGTGACTTGTGTGGACACTGGGCTGTCAGACGTGCTCCAAGGAGACGAGACCCCGTAGGAGGCAGGGTTGGATATTGCTACTTCAGGAGTACTTGAGTACTGTTCCATTCTCAGCTTTACTCATGAAGTGATCCTGAGTCCTCTGAACTTTCTTGAATTGGCAAGGCCTTTCAGGAGTCACCCCAAGCACTGTGGTACCTGTGCCCCTCTTCTGACAGGTGGTGCTGAATCATGTCAGCATGCTTTCATTGTCACTATTGTGTTCTGTGATTTCCAGGGAGAGTTTGTGAATGAGTATGTTGGTGAGCTAATTGATGAGGAGGAGTGCATGGCGAGGATCAAGTACGCACATGAGAACGACATCACGCACTTTTACATGCTCACCATAGACAAGGTAATGGGGGCTGTCCTCCCTGCCCATTCCTGCATGGGGCCCTGAGGGTCCTGTAGGGTTGCTCCTGGCAGTGTGGTGACATTCATTCTCCTTTCACCTCCTGAGTACTTTTTCCCAAGCATCTGCACATTTTCTTTTGAGGGCAGGGTGTGTTTCAGCAGGGCTAACTGCGTCTCGGTAGAGAGCCTCCTAAGAGCTGCGTGTGTCCGGTTCATGAGTGTGGGTAAACTGTGCACTGATGTGCATTCTGTTATTCTACTTTTGTCTGTAGGTTTGAAATCTTTTTGAATAAAAGAACGGTGAGAAAGCATGGGTCCTGAGCTGGAGAGGTGGCTCTGTCAGAGCATGTCCCCCCGGGCCCGCCAACCTGGCCTTCTATAGGAGGTGGCCCTGGCACACAGTGAGCAGGGCTTCTGGGGTCACATCATCAGAAATGAGAAACGGTGAAAGAACCTCCTGAGCAACCCCTGGGAAGCTGTTACTGCCCTGCTCAGGGTGACAGCTGAGGAGGCCACGTTCCTGTGTAGATAGGAAAGCTCTTGGATCCTGGAGTAAGGGCAGCTTGGGAGCCAGAGCCAGAGAGGCAAGAGTCAGCATGTGCTACTTCCTGGGGACCATGGGATGCGGACTGGAAGTGTCACCAGTCAGCAGGGGGTGCTTTTGCTCAGTTCACATAGAAATCATGAGTTGGCAAAGTGCAGGTCTGTTGGCAGTTCTGGGGTCTGCATGCCAGTGGCTCCTAACCCTTGGCATTATGGCTCCTGGCAGCTCCGGGCCACCTCCTCAGCAACCGAGGCTCACAGCCCCCTGGCAGCTCTCTGGGGCTCTCTGTGGGCGCTGCTGCAAGTCTCTGTTAGATGCCATGGTTGACAGCATTCTCTGCCTGCAGTCACCGCTCATGTCCCATCAGCTGCTGCTGATCACTGACACTGGACTCTGGAACTCTGCAGGGCTCATTGCCCCTGGTGTTACCAGCTCTTCTTAGTGCAGCCTACTCAGCCCACTGTACCTGAGATGGGAACCGCACATAGGCAACAGGAGCCTGAGCAGGGCTATCCTGCGCTGTGCTGCAGGATGAGGTGGAGCGCAGCAGGGCGCCTCCACGGGTGTGAGGAGCACCGTTCACAGAGCAGGCTCAGCCTGCATGTGGCTTTGTGTATCTTGTGGACTTTTGGAGGATTTGCAGAGTAATGACAGAGGGGTAGTCACCTGGGATAGGTGTGCATCTCACGCCTGCTGTGGCCAGTGCAGCTGCAGCCATCACGGCTCATGGGCACAGTGGGCAGCCCCAGCACTGTGCTCCTCTGCTCAGACCACAGAGACACAGAGGGAGGGTGGCATTGCTGTAGCACCTCCCTCTGTTCCTGCAAGCCCTTCTTGCTGGCGCCCGCCTGGTGTCCACTCCCCACTGCTTGGCTTTCCTCTGCCTCTAGGAACCAGACATAAAGGTGGGACCTTCCGAGGCAACTGCAGATCGTGGGGAATGGGGAAGTGGCTGTGCCTGTCTGGGGAGATGTGCAGGCTTAGACCTAACCCGAGAAGACCTTGGTTTCCTGCTCAGGCTGAGCCTCAGCATGGAGACAGCTGGCAGCAATCAGCAACAACAAGAGACAACACCAGCAAGCCCAGGGGAAGAGGAGTGTCTGATTTCCCGAGTTAGTGTGTTATTAGGTTCAGCTCACCAGTTTTTAATTAAGAAATCACAAGGCCTGCAAAGAAGCAGGGAGGTACAGCCTATTCAAAGAAAAAAATAAACCAACAGAAATTGTCTCCACCAAAGTCCTCTTGGCAGATATCTAGGTGAAGATTTTTGTGTGGGAGGGTTGGGCACAGGGCATTGAGCCCTGGTCCTTCACCCTGAGCTACATTCCTAGCCCTTTTTATTTTGAGACAGGGTCTGGCTCAGTTGCCCAGGCTGGGCTCAGACTTGCAATCCTCTTGCCTCAGCCTCCCAGAGTGCTAGAATTATAGTTGTATGCCACCACACCCGACTTAGACAAAGATTTTAAAAGAACGGTTTCAAAGAACCGTTTTAAGGGGCCGGGGATATAGCTGAGTGGCATGGCGCCTGCCTGGCAAGCACGAGGTCCTGAGTACGATTCCTGCTTCCTCCAGAAAAAAAAAAAAACCAGTTTCAAAGAACTGCTCCGAGAACCAAGGGGGCTTACAGGAAGTCAAGAAAACTATGTACTGGGAAAATGGCAGTTTCACTGAAGAGATAGAAAATACAAAATTCCAGAGCCAAAAAAATACAGCAACTGAAATGAAAAATTCTCTAGAGAGACTCAGAAGCAGATTTTTTTTTGTCTTTTTGAGACAGGGTCGCACTATGCAGTTCAGGCCGGTCTTGAACTCACTTTGTAGCCCAGGCTGGCCTCAAACTCTCAGCGATCCTCCTGCCTCAGCCTTCCGAGTGCTGGGATTACAGGTATGCATGACTGAGCCTGGCTAAGAAGCAGATTTAAGCAGGCAGAAAAGTCATTGGTAGGGCAATGGGAATTATCAGGCCTGAGGAGTAGAAAGAAAAAAGATGGATGTGAATAGACCCTAAGGGATATATAGAATACTGCCATGCATTTGTGGGAATGCCAGAGGGGAATAGAGAAAGCAGCAGAGAACGTGTGGAGGAATAATGGCAGAAAGCTTCTCAAATTGGATGCAGTGCGTGAATATGGACCTTCAGGAGTCTGAGTGAACTCAAGAGACCCACAGGACTCACTCTGACCAAACTGCTGAAAACCAGAACCGAAGAGAGGGCTCAGAAGCAGTAAGACGGGCTGCGGGTACAGTGCAGCGGTGCAGCGCCTGTCTGGCAAGCGCAAGGTCCCGAGTTTGATTCAGTGCCCCCCCGCCCTGCCAGAAAAAAAAAAAGCAGTGAGACAGATAAGCCTTGTCGCATGCAGGGACCCTCATGAAGGTGGTAGTGGATCTCACCAGGCAGACGGAGGGCTGGAGGCCCCAGCAGTGTGTGCACAGTGGAAGGCTGAGTAGTGACAGCAGCAGACTCAGTAAAATCCTGTCCTGCAGAGTTCCATGTCTGGCAGAGCTTCAGAAGTGAGGGAGAGATGGAGACATCCCCAGGCGAACAGGGGTGGGGGTGCTGGCCACACGGGACCTCCCTGTGGGCAGTGTTTAGGGAGGCTCCCGCTGGGGGCGCACAGGAAGGGTGCCCTGGCCAGTAACTGGACCCTGGAGAAGGACACAAGGCCCTCCTGCAGGGAAATGCGCAGGGACAGTTATTGTGACAGTGATTGGGACCTTTGCTTTTTTTTTTTTTTCCCTACATGATTTAAGATACATTTTTTAGGAATTTAGTATAAAACCTAGTATTGTAACTTTGTTTTATAACTCCACCTTTAGTTTTCTACACTGACTAATACATTTGAAAGAAAGAGTGGTGGTTTTTTTTTTGGTACCAGGACTCAAATTCATGACCTCATGCTTGCCAGGCAGGCGCTGTGCCCCTGAGCTATATCCCCAGCCCAGAAGAGTTTGAAGACAGTAGACGAAGACGTCATTTTGTGACATTGGCCACGAAAGGTCTAGGGACAAAGCTGTAAAGGAGCAGAGTTTTCCTGTCACCGAGGGTGGGCTGGTGCCCAGACCAGTCAGAGCGTTAGAACTCCAGATAACAGAAAAGCAGAACATCCATGGAACCAAAAGTGCTTCAAATAAGTCAACAAAAATAACAAACCTTTATTAGGACAGACTGAGAAAAAAGACTCAGATCACTAAGATCATAAAGGGAAGTGGGGACAACTGCTGATTTTACTTAAGTAAAAAGAGAGTAGACGGGGAAAAGGTGGCAGATGTGTAAGAAGCACGCAGCGAAACTCTCTAAAAGTTGCCACTGGACCACTGGAATACAGTGACCGGGAGAGCGCAGGAGGGAGGGAGGCGCCTCCCTGGACCCAGGAAAATTGTGAAGCGCAGTTTGGGACTCAGGGCACCAGTGAAGAAGGAGGAGGAGACCGCGGCGCCTTCTCCCTGTCCCAGGAACCGCGGCGCAACAAGCTCAAATCTGCGGACACGCGGTGACAGCTGGCACTGTGGGGAGCCCCTGCGGAGGATCGCGAGACAGCGGTGGGGCAGGGGAGCGGCGGAGGACTGCGCTGGCCGGCGGTGAGTGTCTCTCAGCCACAGCTGTCCCGTGCCGGAGAGCGATTGGCCGGGCGCCACTGTGCGGGGTGCGGCGAAAATCAGAGCGGCGCCAAAACTGCACTCGGGACTCAGCGCGGCGCCGCGGCTCTCAGGCCCGCGGAAAGTGCGCTGACAGCGGCAGGCGAACGAGACTGGTCTCGGACTGAAAGTCCACGCTTCTGCTCACTGCCCCGCCAAAGGGCCTCCTGGCTTACTGGGATGGACCTGCACGGAACAGGACTCTCTCACCACACGGTGCCTGCCTACAGCAGAGTCAACACCTGGAAATGATTTTTTAAATTTTTTTTTTTTTTTTTATCATTTATTTTTATATTTTTCTTTTCTCTCATTTGTTTTTTGTTCTGGTGAAGGGTTTTTTTTGTGTGTGGGGGGTTTTATTTTTGTTTTGTTTGTTGTTTTTGTCTTCGTTTTTGTTTCTGTTTGTCTATTTGCTCTTTCCTTCATTATTCTCTCTGGTTTTTATGAGTGTAAACAGAGCCTCTAACCTCTTTGTGATTGTGGATGTGATCTGTTCTTCCTTTTATCCCTTCCTTCTCTTTTTCCCATCAGTCCTCTGCACCAGTTTCCCAATGTTAGCAGGATCCCTCTTGGTACTGCAACCTTAATCTAATTCCTTCCTCTTCTCCCAATACTCTATTTCCTCCTTAACTCATTTTAAATTTAAACTCCTGAGGGAAAAATTGACATATTAAGGACTTGTATACTGCATATAATTTTTCTGGTGTGTTTTAGATTTTGTTATATAACCGCAACTCTACTTTATACGATTAAAAGTGGCAAATAACTGGTTAGCTCAGTCTGTCATTTTCTAGGCTGTGTTTAATGCTTTAGGTACCATTATAGCCAAAAGTGAAATAATTGTTCTAAACAGATTTCCTTCCTGATATTTCATGATGGAGATTGACTAAGGGTCACAGAAAATACAGTGGCACAGTGCCAAAGAACCAAGGACTGGGCCAAACAGGTAGCAACTTCTCATATCCAACAAATTGAAGAAGTAGAATCTGGCAGAAAGCTCAAAACCCAAAAACAAGCTTCACTTGGAAGATACTGCAGAGACGTAGTCATATCCTAAGGATCTTGAACACTAGCAATAAAGTAACCTACCATAGGTAATTTACAAACATCACCCCAGGAATTAAACTAAAGAAAGAAAAGAAAATGAGATGACACTTAAACAAGATGCAACCCCACACATCCAATTCACCAAAGGCAACACAGGGGGGCAATGAGGTGGGACAATCCGAAAGCCACCCACCTGGCCTATCTGAAGTGGTAACAACAAAGCAACTGAATGAGGCTCTGGAAAAAATTAAAACAGAAATAATTTCACAGATAACTGCAGAGATAATGTCCACAATGAAGACCATGCTTAAGAACACTATAGCTGATACAGACAAAAAAAGAGACGAGCTTAAGAAAATGATAGAAACCATGAATGCTCAGCATAGGAAAGAAATGGAATCCATAAGGCAGATTCAAGCAGATATCCAGGAGAACAAAAATTCCATTGAAAGTATTTGTAGCAGATTAAGCCAATGTGAGGACAGGATCTCAGATATAGAGGACAGGCTTGCAATTAGTGATCATGAAAAGAAAGAATTCTTAAAAACAGCAAGGGACCATGAAAAATCAATTCAGCAGCTGCTGGATGACTCAGAGATAAATAACTTAATAATTGGAATAAATGAAAAAGCAGGAGATAGCATCAATGACATTAGAACCTTGTTCACAAACGTTATCATGGAGAACGTCCCTGGAAGAGAAAAAGAATTTGATCTCCATATAAATGAGGCTTTTAGAACTCCAACTAGACACGATCAAAAAAAAACTTCAGCCAGACATATCATAGTCAAGATCCCAGAAATTCAACAGAAGGGCAGAATCTTAAATGCTGTTAGGGAGAAGAGACAAATCACCTATAAAGGAAAACCCATCAGAATCACAGTGGACTTTTCAGCACAAACCCTCAAGAAGAGCTTGGAATGATGTATTTCAAGCTCTAAAGGAAAATAACTTTCAACCCAGATTGATGTACCCCGCAAAACTATCTTTCAAAATTGATGGAGAAATAAAATACTTTCATGACAAAGAACATCTGAGAAAATTTATGACCACCAAACCAGTACTCCAAAATGTTCTGAAGGACATTGTAGAAAGAGATAACAAGGACTACAACTCCAGGAACCCCAACAGAAGGAATCCACCAGGCAGGGCAGATAATTAAATAGAGGGAGAGGGGAAAAACAAAGAGTGGGAACCAACAACAGGAAAATATCATTACAAGTATAAGTCAATACATACCAGTTTTAACCATCAATGTTAACGGTCTCAATTCACCAATCAAAAGGCACAGACTGGCAAAATGGATCAAGAAGGAAGATCCAACAATATGCTGTATACAAGAAACACATTTAATTCAGAAAGAAATTCATAGACTGAAAGTCAAAGGATGGAAAACAATACTCCATGCAACAGGAACCCAGAAAAAAGCAGGGGTAGCTATTTTTGCAGACAAAGTGAATTTCAAGCCAAGAATGATTCAGAGAGATATAGATGGTCATTACATCCTTGTAAAGGGAACAATCCAAGAGGAAGAGATAACGAACATAAATATATATGCGCCAAATACCAGTGCACCCAACTACATAAAACAAGTATTAAAGGACATGCAAAATCAAATAAGCACTAATACAATTATATTGGAGGCTCTCAATACTCCACTGTCACAAAAAGATCAACTAGACAAAAAAATCAATAATAATAGAACTGAACCAAACTTTTGAACAAATGGACTTAGTAGATGTCTACAGAGTGTTCCACCCCACAACATCAGAATACACATTCTTCTCAGCTGCACACGGGACGTTCTCCAAAATAGACCACATACTAGCTCATAAAACCTGCTTAAGTAAATGCAAAGGAATTGAAATTATCCCATGTATATTACCAGACCATAGTGCAATGAAATTGGAAATCGGTGGCAAAAGAAATCACAAAAACTCCCTAAACACATGGAAATTAAACAGCACCCTCCTGAACAACCAATGGGTCACAGATGAAATTAAAGAAGAAATTAGAACCTTTCTACAAATGAATGATAATGACAGTACAACATACCAGAACTTATGGCATACAATGAAAGCAGTCCTAAGAGGGAAATTTATAGCATTAAATAACTATATCAGGAAAATAGAGCAAGCGCAAATAAACAACTTAATGGCGAACCTTGAACTTCTAGAAAAAGAAGAGCAGGCTAAGCCAAAACCCGACAAGGGAGGAAATTATAAAGATCAGAGCAGAAATTAACATTTTGGAGACTAAAAAAACAATACAAAGAATCAATGAAGGAAAGAGTTGGTTCTTTGAAAGAATAAGATTGACAAACCCTTATCCAATCTTATTAAAAAAAGAAAAGACTCAAATCCATGCAATTGAAAATGAAAAGGGTGATATCACGAGGGACCCTGAAGAAATCCAGAAGATCATCTATACCTATTTTGAAAATTTATATTCTACTAAGATGGAAAATGCAGAAGAATTGGACAGATTCCTAGATACGTATGAATTACCAAAGCTGAATCGATTTAAAAATCCTAAATAAACCAATATCAACCAATGAAATCGAAGATGTAATTAAAAACCCCCAACAAAGAAAAGCCCAGGCCCTGATGGATTCACTGCTGAATTCTACAAGAAATTTAGAGAAGACCTAACATCACTACTTCTCAAACTCTTTAATGAAATTGAAAGGAAAGCCATACTCCCAAATTCATTCCTGGAAGCAAGCATTACCCTGATACCAAAACCAGAGAGGGACCCAACTAAGAAAGAGAACTACAGGCCAATCTCCCTAATGAACATAGATGCAAAAATCCTGAATAAGATACTGGCAAACAGAATCCAACAAATCATCAAGAAGATTATACACCATGACCAAGTTGGATTCATCCCAGGGATGCAGGGATGGTTCAACATATGTCAATCAATAAATGTAATACACCATATTAACAGAACCAAAGACAAAAATCACATGATCATCTCAATCGATGCAGAAAAAGCTTTTGACAAAGTCCAGCACCTTTTCATGATAAAAACCCTAGAGAAGATTGGAATAGAGGGTCTTTATCTCAATCTGATAAAAGGTATCTATGACAAACCAACAGCCAATATTATACTAAATGGCCAAAAACTGAAAGCCTTCCCTCTAAAATCAGGAACAAGACAAGGATGTCTACTGTCCCCACTCTTATTCAACATAGTTCTGGAAACTTTAGCCAGAGCAATTAGACAAGAGAAAGAAATAAAAGGAATAATGATTGGAAAGGAAGAAGTTAAATTATCATTATTTGCAGATGACATGATACTCTACACAGAAGACCCCAAAAACTCCACTAAAAAACTGCTAGATTTAATAAGCAAATTCAGTAGTGTAGCTGGATACAAAGTCAACACTCAAAAATCAATAGCCTTTCTGTACACCAATAACAAACTTACTGCGAGAGAAATTAGGGAAACAATACCTTTCACAATAACATCCAAAAAAATGAAATACCTAGGAATCAACCTCACAAAGGATGTAAAAGACCTCTACACTGAAAACTACAGTACTCTGAAAAAGGAGATTGAAGAGGATATCAGAAAATGGAAAGATATCCCTTGCTCCTGGATAGGAAGGACCAATATAGTGAAAATGGCCATACTTCCAAAATTGTTATACAGATTTAATGCAATTCCAATCAAAATTCCAACAGCGTATCTCACAGAATTAGAGAAAACAATCCTAAAATTCATTTGGAATCAGAAGAGACCTAGAATAGCAAAGGCAATTCTGGGCAACAAAGGCAAGGCAGGGGGCATCACAATCCCCGATTTGAAATTATACTATAAAGCTACTGTGATAAAAACAGTGTGGTACTGGCAAAAAAACAGACCTGAAGATCAATGGAACAGATTAGAAGATGCTCAAACAACTCCAGACATACTAAGCCACCTTGTCTTTGACAAAAGTGCCAAACACATTCACTGGAAGAAAGATAGCCTCTAATAAATGGTGCTGGGAAAACTGGCTCTACACATGCCGAAGATTAAAACTAGACCCATATCTTTCACCATGCACTAAACTAAATTCAAAATGGATCAGAGATCTAAATATTAAAACAGAAACATTAAATCTGCTGGAAGGTAGGATAGGTAAAACCCTTGAAGACATTGGTGTAGGCAAAGACTTTATGAATAAAACCTCAGTCGCACTGGAACTATCACAAAGAATCAACAACTGGGATCTCATCTTATTAAATAGCTTTTGCACAGCAAGAGAAACCACCAACAGAGTGAAGAGACAACCCACAACGTGGGAAAAAATGTTTGCCAGCTGTTCCTGAGACAAAGGATTACTATCGAGAACAAAGAACTCAAAAAAATCAGACCTCCCAAATTTAAAGACCCACTCCTAAAATGGACATCTGAGATGAATACACATTTCTCAGATGAAGAAATACAAATGTCAAATAAATATACAAAAAAATGTGCAACATCACTAGTCATTCGAGAGATGCAAATTAAAACAACACTGAGATACCATCTCACCCCAGAAAGAATGGCTACTATAAAGAAATCAACTAATAACAAATGCTGGAGGGGCTGTGGGGAAAAAGGAACCCTTCTTCACTGTTGGTGGGAGTGTCGACTGGTGCAGCCACTGTGGAAATCAGTGTGGAGATTCCTCAAAAAACTAGGGTTGGAGGTCCCATTTGACCCAGCTATTCCCCTTCTGGGTATCTTCCCAGAAGAGTTAAAAACATCATACCACAGCGATATATGTGCACCCATGTTTATAGCAGCACAATTTGTAATAGCCAGATCTTGGAAACAACCCAAATGCCCATCAACTGAGGAATGGATAAGAAAGATGTGGTATTTTTATACAATGGAGTACTATTCAGCCATAAAGAAGGATAAACTGGAGACTTTTATAGGTAAATCGACGCAACTCGAGAAAATACTCATAAGTGAAATAAACCGGACACACATGTGTAAGCATCGTATTGTCTCTCTAGTATGAGAAACTGAAAGAGTAAATAAGATCCAAAATGTACAATAGACATGGTGAATCAAAAAGAAACTGGTCAAAAGGAAAGAGAGACTGGGATGGGGGAATAGGGAAAAGAAAGAAGGGAAAGGAAAAAAAAATTATATATAAGATGGTTAAGATAGATACACTACTAATTTTACTTAGTACCTTGAAGAGTAAGGTTTGTGCCAATAATTTTTGGACAATTGAATGCTAATATCTGGTATCCTGAATAAGTAACTTAAAGATAATAATATGTAATGCATTAACCATTGTTACCCTCCTATTATGTTATTTTGAAAATTTGTTCTTTTTTGATTTGTTTTGTTTTGTTTTTTCTTCTCTTAAAAAAAAAAAAAAGAGTATAAGGGAGTATTACGAGCAGTTGTTCTCCAACAAATTAGATGATCTTAGATGAAATGGACAAATTCCTACACACAAAATCTACAAAGACGAAATCATGCAAACTAGAGAATTCTACCAGACCTGGTGTTAGTAAAGAGATCGAGTAATGAGAAGTCTCTAGCAGGGTTGGGTGAGGCTCAGGCGCAGAGTGCTTGCCCTTCATGTCTGAGGCCCGGGGTCTGATCACAGAGAAAAATGAAAAAAAATCTCCCACGCTTGATGGGTTCACTGCTGAATTTTACCAAGCATTTGAATAACTGATAGCAATCCTTCTCCAGCTCCTCCATGAAAATCGAAGAGAAGGAAACAAGTTCCGAACTTTGAGCCCTGTGTTACTCTGACACCAACGCCAGACCAAGATACTGTAAGAAAATGAAACTACAGACCAATATTCCTTAGAAGCATTGATGCAGAAATCCTCAATAAAAAGTAACAAACTGGATCCAGCAGCATATCAAGAGAATATGATGATCATGTGGGATTTGCTGCTAGAATGTGAGAATGGTTCAGCGAGGAGAAATTGATCAGTGTACAGCATTACCAGAAGGAAGGGGAAAACCCCGCACGATCTCAGTCGATACAGAAGACACATTTGGCAAATTCCACAGCCTTCCATGACAAAGACCCTTGACAGAAGTAGAAGGAAACTGCCTCAGTGTGATCGAGGCATTTGTGAACATCAAAGCAAACATTATGCTCACTGGGAAAATGCTTAAGCTTCCTCTAAGATCAGGAACAGAGCAAGAAGGTTTAGAAGAGAGAGATCAAAAGCTTCACATCAGTATATTTGCCAGGGAGTTCTTGGATATGACACCAAAGTTACGTGCAATGAAAGAAAAAATAGACCAATTGGATTTCACAAAAATTTAAAAATTTTGTGCAAAATGTGTCATTCTGTGAGAAGGCAGCCTTCAGAATAGAAAAAACCTATCTGTCTGATGAGGGGTTAATATCCAAAATATATAGGAAACTCCTAAAAACAACAAAAAAGCAAACAACCCTTAAGAAATGGGCAAAGGCTTGAATAAACATTTTCCCAGAGAAGATGTACAGAAGGCCAATAACTACACAGAAAGATCTTCAGTGTCACTAGTCATTAGGAAAACCCGTCAACTGCAATGAGATAAGACCTCATACAGGTAGAGATAAGTGTAGAAACAAAAGAACTTGGCGAAGATGTAGAGAAACTGGGACCCTTGTGCACTGGTTGTGGAAATACAAAATTGTGCAGCCAGTGTGGAAAACAGGTTCTTAAAAAAGTTAAAAATATCCAGGTGGGGGCTGGTGAGATGGCTCAGCGGCATATGTGCCTGCCCGGCAAGCGCAAGGGCCCGAGTTCGACTCCCGGATCCCACATACGGAAAAGGGGCCGGTGATATCGCTCAGCGGCACGGGTGCCTGCTGGCACGCGAGGTCCTGAGGTCGACCCCCCGGTACCCACAAAAAAAAAAAAAATCCAGGTGGGGTGGCACACACTTACAATCACAGCTACTCTAGAGGCTGAGGCAAAAGTGTTGTAAGTTTGAAGCCAGTCCAGGAAATTTAGTGACTGTCTCGAACTGAAAAATAAAAAGGGCTGTGGATGTAGCTCAACAGTAGAATGCCCTGGGTTCAGTCTCCAGCGCCATGAGAAAGAGTTACAGTTACCATACGATCCCGTTCCTCCTCTGGTTATGTACACAAAAAGAATGGAAAGTGAAGGCCTTCAGTGTTTACACTGGCATTCATATAAGCACTAAAAATGGAAGAAACAGGTGTCCAGCTAATGAATGGATAAGCCAATGGTGGTTTGTCCATGCGGGTGAATACTAGCAGCCTTTAAAAGGATACGAGTTGTGCAGGATGCTAAATACAGACGAGCCTGGAGGACATTATGCTACATGAAACAAGCCGGACACAGAGGCGACTCACATGTGACCCCACTGTGTGAAGCACTCCAGTAGTCAGGGGGGGATGTTCTGTTGTGGAGGCAGAGGTTCTGCGTGGTGTGGTGAACACGGGTGGCTGCCGTAGCCCACAGCTCGTGAGCGTATTTCGTATCATTGAACCGTGCATTGTAAACAGTCACGATGGTAAGCTTTGTGTTAGGTTATTTTATAACAAAAATTAGGGGAAAAACTCATTCAAATTAACCTACAGAATGAATTAAGAAAAATAAGATATCTATAGAGAAAATTACTGAAGTGGAAAATGCGTTAAAGAAGTGATCCAGGGCCAGGGATACAGCTCAGCAGCACAAGCACCTGCCTGGCAAGCACAAGGTCCTGAATTCGATTCCCAGTACTGAAAAAGAAAAAAGAAATGATCCAGAATAGAGCACAATAAGATGAAAAGATGAAAACTCTGTAAAAGAGGCTGAGACATAGGAAATGGAAATGTTTAGTGGATGTCCCAGACAGACAGGAACTGGGGGAGAAGTCATGTGGGAAAAGAGCTTTTCGGAACCTGTGGGTGTGTATTGTGTACTGATGAAACGTTCTGGGTTTTGAGCAGGATATGTGAAAGTCTGTACCTAGCTATGTTGTTAGACAAACAAAACCCCTGTGAAACACCAAAGACTACAAAGATGAAAACAACCAGTAAGAAGAGTGTGGCCCAGAGATCAGGCAGCCCCAGGCCAGAAAGCACTTCCGGGAGCCGGGACGACAGCTGAGCCCGGCACTGGGTGACCTGCTGGTGTCACTTGAGACAGACAGGGAACTGACTGTCACCATAGTTTAGCTGGAGGAAGAAGAAAGGAGATGCTGTGGGTACAAAAAGTTGAACTTCACAAGTTAAATGTGCACTCCGGCAGGAGCGGTGAGTGAACAGCCACCGCCGAGCAGGTCGGGGCGTGCAGAGCAGCCGATGCTGTTGGCTGCTTGGCGTGCTAGGCAGTGGGCGCAGGGACATGAGAAAGCGTTGTTTAGGCAGGAGGATGCTTAAGCCCAGGAGTTCAAGGCCAGCCCGGATAACAGGGAGACCTGGCCTCAAAAACAAAGCACTCACTGCCCTTCACAGCGAGTATAAACATGGCGAAATCGGCCCAGGCCGCTTCTGTGTGGATGGACTGGAGAGGTTTTATTAACTTTACATTTTGCCAAGTATGCATGTGAAAACTGTATGAGAAAGGAAGAGTGAGTAGAAATGGAAGATGTACTTTCCATGTCATTAAAGGGCTAAAAGGGGGCCGGTCAGATAGCTCAGCGGCATAAGCACCTGCCTGGCAAGCACGAGGTCCTGAGTTTGACTTCCGGTGCCCACATACAAGAAAAGGGCCGGTGATATTGCTCAGTGGCACGGGCGCCTGCTGGCGCACGAAGTCCTGAGGTCAACCCCCGGTACCCACAAAAAAAAAAAGGGGCTGAAAGGGCACCAGTCAGTCAGTCCAGAGAGGGCGAGGCAGGACAGGCTGAGGTGGAGAAAGGGTACAAATGAGAAGATGCAGATGAGACATAAAGATACTGTAAGCCAGGCATGATGGCACCTGCCTGTACTCCTAACTCAGGAGGCTGAGGTGAAATAGAGGCAGCAGATGAGCCTGGCAGATTGCCTGAGATGTGTAGGTTCAAGTTTCGTGTGCCCACTGGGGCAGAGCTGGGGCGCCCTGCTGCTAGGGTGCTGGGGCGCGGCCTGTAAGCCTGTGCTCTGAGCTGCCCGGCATGGTCACGGCAGCAGGGGCGAGCCCGGGACTCGGCGTCGGGCAGTGGACAAGCCCCGCACGTCTGTGGTATCCGCAAGGCTCTGTACTGCTGAGCAACAAAGTGACACTGGCTCATTGTTAATATTTGTATACTTTGCAAAGCAAAGCAAAGTTGCAGAACAACTACATTCTGACACCATTTCTTTTTTTCTTTTTTTCTTTTTTTTTTTAAGATAGGGTCTCTCTCTGTTACCCAAGCTAGCCTTAAATTCCTGGGTTCAAATACTCCTGCCTCAGCCTCCTGAGTAGCCAGGACTTTGGGCATGTTATCATGCCTGGCCAATAGGGGTGGGCTGTGGGGTGAGCGTGTACCAGGCCCCTGGGAGGTGTCCAGGGCTGGCAGTCAGGTGCCACGGCACAGCCTCCCTGGGCCGCTTCCCAGCATTGTTCTGGGGCCACGAGACACAGTTCCCAGATGACCCTGGACACCGCTGCATCCCCACCCATGCGCGGGGCTTCACACCAGCTCCTCACTGGCTGTCACAGCAGGGCCCTGCCCTGTCATCCATGTGACCTGTCATCTTCCTGTCAATGGGTGCCATGTTCCTTTTCATACGGGCACTGGTGTGCTTGTGTTGGTGACCTGTGGCTCTGCTGCCAGCCCTGTGCCTTTGTCTCCCCTAGCCTGGGTGGTGCCAGTGTTGTGGATTTGGATTTGCATTTCCCCAGCTGCTGTGGACTTGAACACCTGCTTCCTGCATGCTGCTCTAACTGGCTCTGGGATGTTTGTGGTGGCTGCTGATGCTGACCCTAGGTCACTGACACGCTCGTGTTTCTCCCAGCCCTGTCCGCTGTCATGGGTGGTGTTGGATGGTAGCTCACTGTCCCCCATCCCCAGCACTCTCTTGGGCACAGGACCCTCCTTGTGGTCCCAACCCGCCCTCCATGAGTAAGAGATGGGGCCTGGTTGGGGGCATGCTGAGTACACGGGGGACACAGATTTTTGGCACAGCAGGTGACCGCTCATCGCGTGTAACCATTTGCCCACAGCGTGCGGCTGCTCCGAGCTGAGTGGTTAATATAACTTGACCCTCCTCTCCCCATAGGACCGTATAATCGACGCTGGGCCCAAAGGAAACTATTCCCGGTTTATGAACCACAGCTGCCAGCCCAACTGTGAGACCCTCAAGTGGACAGTGAATGGTGACACCCGCGTGGGCCTGTTTGCTGTGTGTGACATTCCTGCAGGTGCAGCATCATGGCCACGGGGGGTTGTGGCGGGGCTGAAAGGCTCAGGGTGATTCGGAAGTTCCGAGGATCTGTTTTCAAAGCGGGGTTAGCCGGGGCGGGTAGGAAAGTAGATGCATGTTTGTAGGCTGACCGAGCTCCCTTGCGGTAGCAAGAGAGGGTAACAGTTTCCGGTGAGGTGTTTGTCTCTTTTCCCAGGGACAGAGCTGACTTTTAATTACAACCTTGATTGTTTGGGCAATGAGAAAACAGTCTGTCGGTGTGGAGCCTCCAACTGCAGCGGATTCCTCGGGGACAGGCCAAAGGTAACGTCACCTTGACGTGGCTGTCCACAAGGGCCCATGCGTCTCGTAGCTGCCAGTGACCTTCCGGACATTGGGAAGATGTGTCCTCTAGGGATGGTGGCCTCTTCCAAGCAGACACACTGCTGTGACAGGCAGGACCTCCTCTGATCGTGGGCCGGTTGTTGAGTTCCTCCCAGGGCTCACTTCCTGTGGCTACGGGACAGCGCCACGTGCTGTGGCTTCAACAGCAGAGGTGCAGGCCCAGCTGTAAAGCCAGGAGCAGGAGTCAGGGTGGCCAGGCCATGTTCCCAAAGGCTCTTCAGGCTTCCCTGCCCCTGGCAATGTCCTGTGGTTCTTATGGAACGCCCCCTTTCCTAAGGACACCAGTCACACTTGCCCTCGCCCTGGCTATGTCTGTGGTGACCCTATTTCTTTTTTTTGTTTTGTTTTGTTTTGTTTTTTGAGATAGGGTCTCACTATGCAGTGCAGGCTGGCCTTGGACTCACTGTGTAGCCCAGGCTGGCCTTGGACTCACTGTGTAGCCCAGGCTGACCTTGAACTTGCAGCAATCCTCCTGTCTCAGCCTCCTGAGCGCTGGGATTACAGGTGTGCGTTACCACACCCGGCCCTGTTTCTAAATAAGGTCTCATTTCAAGGTTCCAGGAAGGACAGTTTGGGGAGACCCCCTTACCCTGGTGCTATCACCGGTCTGTGCCGTGTAGAAGCTGGGCCAGGAGCCCAGGGCTGTGGCAGGCCACCCTGAGCTGTGGCTGTACCCACCTGCGCCTGTTCCTGAGGGGCTCCTCGGCAGGAGGGCCTCAGTGCCACTACAGTCCACTGCCTTGTCTCCAGCCTCCAAGGCTGTCACTGTTGGTGGCTTGCCGGAAGAGCGGAGGTGCTTTCCTGCGTAGTAGAGTACCCTCTTGGCGTGTCAGAGCCCCAGAAAGTGCCATGGGGCCTGTGTTGTAACTCTGCTCTGTGACTGCTTCTGTGTGCATAATTTTTTAACATGAATTGTGCTTAACTCTTGATTCCAGACCTCAGCATCCCTTTCTTCAGAGGAAAAGGGTAAAAAGACGAAGAAGAAAACCAAGAGGCGCAGAGCCAAGGGGGAATGGAAGAGGCAGTCGGAGGATGAGTGTTTCCGCTGTGGAGACGGTGGGCAGCTGGTGCTGTGCGACCGCAAGCTTTGCACCAAGGCCTACCACCTGTCCTGCCTGGGCCTGCGCAAGCGGCCCTTCGGTAGGTGCTGGCTGCCACGTCGTTGGACTGCCCTGCTTGCTGGGTCTCTTCCTGCTGCCCAGGCCAGGGCTCCTGCTGCAGCCCCCCAGGCTGGAGGAGACAGCAGGGCTGGGGCTGGGGAGGGGCCTCTCTGGCTCCGAGCCACCGGTGGGGCCTGGCCTGGCCGCACCACACCCACATCCCTCCCCAGGGATGGCAGGTGCACCGGGAGGAGCTTTCCGGATGAGGGACATTAGAGTGAAATGGTAACTCTAATTTCAGAAGAGGGTTATTTATTTTGTGTTATTGGAGATGAAACCTAGGGCCTTTGCACTGAGCTACATTCCCAAACCTTTTTGTTTTTTTGAGAGGGGGGTCTCATAAATTGCTAAGTTGCTGAAGGAGAGTCCAAACGGGTTCCTCCTGCCTCATTATCCCAGAGAGCTGGGATTAATTACCAGTGAGCACCACCATGCCTACTTTCAGAAGAGGCCCTGACCCGAAGACAAACAGCAGTAAAAGTCAGATGTTTATAAAAAATCTTCTTTAAAATACATATTTTTGTATGGTGACAGAATGTTTCCAGAGGGTGAGATGGTTACCCCTCATTTGACAGAGCCCTCTACCAGTTAGATTAACGGCCAAATAGAAATCAGTCCCTCAATTTATAGCATTAAATACCTATATCAAGAGAAAATGGTAAGGGATTTTAGCTTAAGAGGGTAACAAAGATCAAGCTGGCCCTTTAACAAAGGAAAGGAAGAGAAAATAGGGAAAGGACTTGTGCCTGAGCAGCTGAGGGGCACACACTGCTGCAGTGATTCAGACTCGCCTATTCACAGAATGAGACCTGCTTTTGTATCTTGGCTAAGGAGGGTTAGAGTCTGGTTGATCATTAATTTCTCAGTTTGTTCTGGTGAGGTGGCTCTGGGAGCAGTCCTTATTGCTTAAGGGGTCAATTCAGTCTCTGTGAGATCATTGTTTTCGCTTGGGGCAGTGTCAGTCTTGTGAGTCTGCTGGAATCCAAGGTGACTGTAGGTTTAAGGTAATGGAAACTTCTGGATATACTTCAGTGGCCCTGTAAATCTCTTAGTGTCCTCAGTCTTGGAGGATGGAATGGTTTATGGAAATTTAGGGCTAATCAACATTGTGCAGACTTTTAGACACTAAATGATTAACATGCCTATATGTAGAGCCGAGAAAACATTTGACCCAGAATTTTCAGATAATAAAGCAGACCAAAAAATGAAGGCAGAGATGCCAAACTTTATTGTTCCCACCCCTCCCCAAGTATTGCAGATTAAACCCAGGACCTTCACACCGAGATACATCTCCAGCCTCTCCCTCCTTCCCTCCCTTCCTCCCTTCCTTATGTATTTTTTTTTCTTCAAGACAAGGTCTCACTAATTTTCTAAATTACCCAGGCTAGGCTCTACTTGTAATACCCCTGTTTCAGCCTCCCAGAGTTCTGGGAGTATAGGTGTTGGTCACCATACCTGGCTTATATTTTGCTTTTAGTATCCATTGGGTATTTGCAGGTCCCGCCTCTATGTCCCTCTTACACATTTGTTCTTATTGTTTAATAATATTCTATTGCATGATACCCAACAATATTTTAATTCATTCACTTGTTGGACATTTGGGATGTTTCCAGCATTATTAGGTTTTGTTTTGTTTTGCAGTGCTGGGGGCTGAACCCAGGGCCTCGTGCATGCTAGGCAAGCGCTCAACCACTAAGCTACACCCTCATCCCTGTTTCCAATTGCTTTTTTTTTTTGTCTTTTTGAGACAAGATTTCGCTATGCAGTTCAGGCTGGCCTTGAGCTCTCTTTGTAGCCCAGGCTGGTCTCGAACTTGCAACGATCCTCCTGCCTCAGTCTCCCGAGTTCTGGGGTTACAGGCGTGTGCCACCATGCCCGGCTTGCTTTTTGTTTTTTTAGACAGGGTCTCACTATGTAGTTCAGGCTGACCTTGAGCTCGCTGTGTAGCCCAGGGTGGCCTCAAACTTGTGGTGATCCTCCTGCCTCAGCCTCAGTGCCAGGATTTCAGGCTTGTGCTACCACACCCAGTTTGTTTAGTTTTTCACTATTGACAAGTAAAGCTCCTGTGAACATTTACATACAAGTCTTTGTGTGGATATGTCCTTTGTTTTTTTTTTTTTTTTCATTCAGTAAATACCTAGGAACAGAATAGCTGAATCATATTTGTTTAATCAACTGTATGATTTCTAAAAAAAAAAAAAAAAAAGAAATCAGTCCCTCATGAATGGGCGGCCACAGAGCAACAGCACGCTGCCCCGGCTGTCTGCTCAGCTCTGTGGCACAGCTGTCCGAGTGTGCAGGCTCCCTGGGCAGGGCCCAGCCTCCACAGTCAGCAGCGCCCAGTGCCCACCAGGTCCTTGAACACTGTTACCCCGCTGCCCATTTTGTTTTGTTTTGTTTTGGTGGTACTCGGAAAGGAAGCTTGGGCCTCTTGCATAGTGGGCAAAAGCTCAGCACTGAGCTACACCTCAGCCCAAGCATTAGCTTCTGTTTGGCAGTGAATAAAAAGAAGTATTTTGCATTGATTTGCATTCTTGTGACTAGATGGTTTCGGATTTTTATGGCACTGGGGACTGAACCCCAGGGTGCTGTACCACTGAGCTATACTCCCAGCCCTTTTTATTTTTTTATTTTTATTTTTTATTTTTGGTGCGTACGGGGGTCGACCTCAGGACCTCGTGCGCCAGCAGGCGCCCGTGCCGCTGAGCGATATCACCGGCCCCTTTTTCGTATGTGGGTTCCGGGAGTCGAACTCGGGCCCTCGCGCTTGCCAGGCAGGCGCTTACGCCACTGAGCCATCTCACCAGCCCCCTTTTTATTTTTTGAGACAGGATCTTGCTGCTGCCCAGGCTATCCTTGAACTTGATCCTCCTGCCTCAGCCTCCCAGGGTTCTGGGATTACAGGTGTGTGGCACCATGCCCTGCTTAGACAGTTTTGTGAAGCATCATCAACTGGGCGTGGTGGCACATGCCTGTGAACCCAGCTATTCAGGCCTGTGAGGCGGAATGGCAAGTTTGAGGCCAGTCTGGCTGCGCAGAAACCTGTCTCTGATAGACTCAGAGGGACTGTGGGTGTCACTCAGCGGCTGATCACTGATGGAGGCCCTGGGTCTGATTGCCAGCACGATGCCCCCAGCATCACCTGCAGGCCTGAAAATGTCCAAGGAGTGACCACTTCGGCACTGACGCTGAGCTCTGTTGCAGGGAAGTGGGAGTGTCCGTGGCATCACTGTGACGTGTGTGGCAAACCTTCCATGTCATTTTGCCACCTCTGCCCGAATTCGTTGTGTAAGGAGCACCAGGACGGGGCAGCATTGCGTACCACACAAGACGGGCAGTCCTACTGCTGCGAGCATGACTTGGGGATGCAGACCGGGCTGCGCAAAGGCAAGGCTGAGAAGCCCCTTCCAAAGCCGGCCAAGTCCAAGGGGAAGAGAAGGAAAAGGCGGTGCTGGCGTCGGGTCACGGAGGGCAAATAGCGCCAGGAGCTGCTCAGGAGCCGCTCGGTCTGGTCCAGGGGCGCGGGCCCCACCCAGCCCCCCGCCAGCAGCCACAATAGATGTACAGGCGCCCAGGAGGGAGCGCCCCCCACTGAGCCATTGCGGAGCTGGCTGTGCCCGCACTGACAACACCCACCACCTGACGCCCACCTCCAGATGCCACCGCTGGGCCTCTGCTGGGGACCAGGACAGAGCAGCTTCAGGCAGCACCAGCCTGTCGCTCTCTGTAGGGTGAGCCCAGCAAGGAGTGTGGCGGGTGAGCGTCTTACCTGAGTGCGTAGAGTAGTCTCCCGAGGGCCATGGCTGTGCCTGCAGTCACCCTGGAGTCCAGCAGTCCTTGATTTTGACCTTCTTTTCCTCTTTCTGAAACAGTTGTGTTTTCTGTACTAATGTGAATTTTCCTCGAAATGCTTCTTTTTCACCCAAGGCTGGCCCCAGGCGGCCATGGCGTTGGTGGCTTCCGCCTGCCGTTCTTCTGGATTTGGACTCATGCCCAGCACGCCCTCCTTGCAAGTGCTGGCCGCACTGAGCGGCGCTTCTCCCCCGTGTAAGGAACACACATTTGGGGAGAAACTTTATATATTTTTTTAAATTTGGCTTTTGTTTACCAGTTTCTGGCTTTTATCTTCAATATATTTTTGCTAAATCTGTCTCACAAATTACCGACTAAAACGTGTCATTTCCCGATGTGTCCTGAGCTCTCCTACAGCAGCAGCGAACTGGTACTGTCGAGCACACTGGCCATCTGTCACCTGCCCGACACCAGCGAGCCCCAGTGCCACCTGGGGTGTCCACCAAGTGACCCTGGGCTTGTCGCCAGGCTCAACGCCGCCCATGTCTGTGAGATTTCAGCCCCTCGATCAGGGAAAAGCCTGGCCTGAGAGCCAGCGAGAACTCCCAAGCTGTCCTTGAAGATCTGGTCATCTGACTCCAAGAAAAGGGGCACATGCACCGTGGGTGCTGCTCTAGGAACATCCCCGCTGCAGAGCCACCACTGTCCTCAGGAAGCCACCAGTGTCGCCCATCCTGCTCTCCTGCCCCTCATCTCGCAGACCTGCAGTCTGCACCTGAACTGGGACCAGCCACGCTCCGTGGTTTGTGACCGCACTCGGCATCAGGGTGAGGACCTGCTGAACACTGAGTGGAGCCTGCACCCTGCGGCCATGCTTGGCTTCTCCGGTCGCAGTTCAGGAAGGGACCCAAAGGAACCAGCAGCATCACAGCTGGCCGGCTCCCCAGTCTCAGTTACCTCTAGAAACCACTTGCCTGATGTGAGGCGGCTGGGGCTGTGTCTCTGCATAGAGCCTAATTCTGCTCAGTCTGTCCTTGGAAAATACTGGATTGATTCACAATTTCTGCCCCAAACTTGGAAGGCTGTTCCAGTGACAGGCTGGGCAGTGTCCCTGGCCTGTGGAACCCAAGGCCCGGGCTTCTCAGACAGGTGTGGGCAGCATGGTCACTTTTCCTGCAGATCCCTTCCCAGCAGCTGAGCGCCTTCTGCAAGTCAGTATCAGAATCGGTTTTGCAGTGCACTTTGGGGAGCAGATTAACTTATTTTTGTATTTGACAGTAGTAAAATCTTATGATTTTTGAGTCACTTTGATATTACTTCCAAATTATTTTATCTTTCTGAAGGAAATATTGCAAAAAATTTAAGTGAAATCCCTTTCCAAAGGTTGTTAATGAGCCAATAACACTAACTTTGAAAATCTTTATTAGACCGGTTTAGAAATCTGAGTACAAGGCCTTGGGGGGTGGTCCCAGGTGCGAAAGGCCTTTCCCACTAGGTATGACAGGCACAGGGTGGTGGCCGCCCAATGCTCCGACCACCTGACTCTGTTCTGAGCCTGGGGAGGTTTGTTTCTGAGGATTCGGTGACTGAGTACCAGCTTCAGTTCTTGGTCATTACTGTGAAGCGAAGCAATGTCAACTGCCGAACACCCTGGGACTCGTTGGCTTTAGGGCCCATGCTGCAGATGCCGTGTGAGCCGAGTCACCTGTCCATGCCACACCAGCTGCACGTGCCACATGCAGAGCGCAGCCGTAGAGCACATCCACCCAGTGGCTGGAACGTGGTCTCTGTGGGGAAGGCCTTTGGCAGGAGGGTGGAGAGGGCCCAGCTGTCCCTCTCTGCCTGTAGTACTGCCCAGGCTCCCCAGGTCCTGGGCATGCTCAGGCTGGCATTTCCAACGCCTTCAAAGTGTCAGCCTTGGCATCTGAACCATGCTGATATACACAGTGTCCACCTGCCAGAACTACCTGATTTTTAGGAATTACAGATACTGCGAACAACTGCCAGTTGCCACGTGTCTTGGGCTCTGAGCAGTGTATCAGTGATTGTCAGGAGAATGACATGCCGTGTCTGCCAGGTGTCACCGCGTGACCATGCCCTGGCCCTGTCAGAAACCCAACACATTCAATGTGCCTATTGTGTCTCCATGCCACACGACAGAAGGTCAGGTTCCTTCTAGGAATACTGGGTGCTATCAACAGGTTTCATAGTTAGATTTTAAAACTTGAAATTCACCTTTTTTGGGGGAGGGGGGATATACTGAAATAGAGATTCGAGAATTGCCAGTTGGGGGGAAATAGCATTTAAAGTGGAAATTTGTGTTTGGAAAATTGTGTATGAGTATTTTTGTATTAAAAGCATTTTAAAGGCCTTTTCTTATACTTACGTCATTTGGGCTTGTGCTCTGATTTCCCCATTTTCCAAGGGATCTGAATTATAGGGGACCAGCTTGGTGGGGGGTCGGGGGAGGTCCCCATCCTCTTCCTGTGTCCCTGCCTTGGGAAGTGTAGCACATGCAGCAAATACAGTAAGGTTCTGGTTTTGGGAAAATGCTTTTGCCCTTCAAAAATGGTATGGCTGGCGGAGGTGGCGCATGCCTGTAGTAATCCCAAATACTTGGGAGGCTGAGTCAGGAAAAGTTTGAGGCCAGCCTGGGCAGCTAGACCCTGTCTCAGATGAAAATGAAATGGGTTGTAGATGTAGCTTGGTGCTCTCTGGGTTCAATTCCCAGTACTGCAAAGTAGTTTCCCAGGTTTCCACTGAAGATGAAATGGGGGGGGGCAGGGCACTATGTCCTAGCCCTATGGCAGGTGACCTGGGCAGCCCCCAAGCTCTCAGCTTCTCTACCAGGGCCTGTGACCTGCCCGCCCCAGGGTTCTGACAGCTGCCCGCAAAGAGGCTGCCCACACAGTTCGGTAACCCAGCTTAAAACACAGCTCTGCAGCTTCCTGTAGAAAAGCTCACCTTTAATCACACAGTCTTACATGAGAGCAGGTCCCAGGAGATGGGGCCCAAATGCCCACAACTGTACAAAAGACAAATACAAAACCGGCAGGCACTGGTGGTGCACAAGGCCTAGTGGCTCCAGCTCGAGTGCTGCCAGGGCCGTCCCCATCAGTGCCAGGTGCCACCTCTGGTCCCCTCAACCTCACGGGGAGGGCATCACAGTAGCAAGGAAAAGCCCTCGCTCTCAGTCAGTGAATTTCTTTAAGAAAAAAATTAGAAAAGTAAAAGTTAACAGGCACTAGAATTTGGAAGTAATAACTTTTTTTGGTTAACATTCAAAAATGTAATATTGAATCCAAAAAAGTATCTTGATCACACAAAAAGTAACCCATAGTAAAATATAAAAAATAAGCCTCAAACACCCCAGAGAAACAATGCAAGACTGAAATAGGCCAGGGCCAGCAGGGCACAAGTGGCTGGTCACTGTCCCTCAGAACTGGAAGGCAGGGTGGTGGCTGGGCCTCAGGACACATTGGTCATGGGCTTGTACTTCTTGAAGCGCGTCCACTGGCCTGTGGCGTAGTTCATCTCGAACACTGTGTCCACCAGCATGGTGGTGCTGCCCTGGCCATCAGCCTTGGGCAGATCCTCTGTGTGCTCGCTGAGCTTGATCTGGATCACATCCCCCTGCTCCTGGCACGGGTTCTCTGTGGGGACAGGGATGGTTGGGCAGGGTGTGGGGCCAAGGACCTACCCACCTCCACCTGTGCCCCACAGTGCCACCGCGGGGACACACCTCTGGAGCCTGCCATGAAGCCCAGGATGAGGGCCTTCTCGGGCCGCGTGACCTTGTTGGCCGTCTTGAACATCTCCTGTGCAGCAAACATCTGCTCTCGCTGTGAACAAGGGGAAGGTGTGGGTGCCCAGGCCACCGAGTAGGCATGGCCCTGCCACCCTGCTGGGGGCCCACAGGCCCATGGCACCTACCGTGAGGGACAGGTTCTTCTTAGGCTGTGGCTGGGCAGGGGGCTGCGTCTGCGGGGCCACCATGGCCACGGGAGGTGTCTGGGCAGCGGGGGCCACGGCTGGGGGCGTGGTGGGCGTCAGGGGCGAGGTGGGTGCTGCAGGTGCTGGTGTGGCTGGGCCCAGGCCGCTGTTGTACATGGGAGCCCTCTGCTTGAACTGTGTGGGCAGCGTGGGGCTCGGGGTGCTGGGGTCCTCGGGCGGCCGGCTGGCCTGCAGGCTGGCTTCTCGGGACGACGGGGCTACAGTGGATGGGGAGTCTCTGCAGCCCATGCCAGCCCACCTCTAGGTCTCCTGCCCTGCTGTGCCTGGAGTGGCAGCAGGCTCAGCCCCGCTCCCTGGGACCCTTCCCTGCCCAAGGGAGGCTCCAGACCCACAGACCAGATCTCCAGCACCTACTCAGCTCCTGGCTGGGTGCTGGTGACAAGGCAGAGGACAGCAGTGTGCCCAAGGCTTTCTGACAGCCTGAGGCAAACCAACCCCTGCCCAGCAACTCCCAGCTATCAGAGCAGGGCCCACCCCGTACTCAGCTCCTCTGGGACTTAGGGACCACAAGTGCTCAGGGCGCACCCACCAGCTCAGAGCTTTGGGGTTATTAACTGGCCAGGAGGGGTCCTGCCCCATCAGGTGCTAGGAACAGCGACGGGGGATGGAGGTTCTGATGCCAAGGAGATAGGACTTGGGACCTGCAGCTGCCCACTGGGCAGGGCTCTGCTGGGTGGACATGCTGAGTTGGCACCGGGCAGCAGGTGCTGAGAAGGAGGTTGGGGAGGCCGCCTGAGCCTGCAGCCCGCTCACCTGGGGGTGTCTCAGAGCTGGGGATGTAGGAGGATGCAGGGACCACACTAGGCGTGGAAGGCAGGTAGCTGGTGGATGGCAGTGCGGGCTCGCTGCTCAGAGACCCAAGTTTCTGGAAGACAAAAGGCCACGGTCACTCCCAGAAGAGGCCCAGGCTCCAGTGTGCCCTCCCCAGCCCAGGGCCACCTGCTGTGCAGTGTGACAGCAGCAACTCGACCCTGTCCCCAGCACCTGGAGTCCTCAAAGGAGGGGCTCCCAAGCCACTGCTGGGGAGACGGGGGGTCAGCACTGTCTTCCTTACCACGAAAGCGGTCGGTAAGAAGATGCATGCCCTCTAGGACCCGGTGCAGGAGGAAGCCAGTGCCCACGGTGACACAGCCACCTCTTGGATACTCGGGAGGTGCTCAGCCCGCTTACCCACCTGGTACCCCTCTAGCACATGCGGCAGGTGCCCCCAACGCGGGTCTGACCTGCACCAGGGCCCCAGCCGCGCCGCCTCTCACATACATATACATATATATGTATACATACGCCCACACACGTGTACGTACACATATTCATACACACATATATACTCCACAACACCATGTTCCCGGGACTCGCAGTTGCAACAAGAGAGAACAGGCTTGGCTGCACCACAGCCAGGGGCGCATGCTGAGGAGGCAGCGGTGTGGTGGCTGTGCCACACCAGGTCCTACCTGTGTGGACACCAGGCCGGCCGCATAGTCCGGGGTGGCGTTCTCCACGACTGTCTCCTCCTTGGCCGGCTTCTCCACCACTTCTGCATCTGTGTGCAGAGACACGTTCGCATCAGGGCCCCAGGGCTCAGGGTGAGGAAGTTGCCAGGCTGAAATGCACAGTGGCCTCGGGCACTGGCAAGGAAGCAGGGTCTGCAGGTCCAGGAGAGGAGCCCCCACCTGGCCGCCCACCCAGCCACCACCACGCAGCAGCCCCTACGCACCAAGCGTCTTCCTCCGCCGCTTGGCCTCACGGCCGGCGCCCACCGTACCCAGCTCAGAGATGTCAAGGAGCTGCAACAACACAGCCACACTTAGGGCCGCATGCGGGCTGGGGCCCACCTTGAGGGCAGAGCGGGGTTGGGCCCACCTTCACACCCCTTTCCTTCTGCAGCGGGGTCCTAGACGGTGGAATCGGGGTCCGGTTCCCGGCGGGGCTGAAGACACTGGGCGTGGTGGGGCTCCGGAAGGGCGCCTGCTTTGGGATGCCTTTGAGCGGGGCTGCAGAGAGGGCACCACCGCTGAGGGAGGCGAGTGCACGGAGGGCGCAGGTCTTGCCCTGTGCACGTCCCACCCTTTTGTTTGTGTGGTGGGTTCAAACCCAGATCACCTGCGTGCTGGGCCAGGCTTCTGCCCATGCAAATGAAAGGCAGGTACAGCCCTGCCTGGGACCTTGTTAGGGCGCAATGGGGCTGGTCCAGGCAGGGCTGTGGGGCAGACTGAGGGGTCAAGGGCAACAGGCCCTGGCCCCACAGGTGCAGCGAGGCTTCCGGTCCTGCAGGCCTGCGTCTGCCCCGGGGACCCCATTTCCTCGACATCGACCTTCACCCTGGCTAAGCTTGTGCCCAACCCCGAGTACACTGTGGAGATTGGGACGGCGAGGACAGTGCGGCCCCCCGGCTCTGTGAAGCAGCGCGGCACAGGCCGGCATCTCCAGACTCCCAGCAGGTGCAGCCTCCCATCCCGTGGCCTCACTTGTGGTGTCCATCTTGCGAAGCAGCCCGCGGCCCTTGGCATGGAACGGCACCCCCGTGCTCCTCTTCAGTTGCTGCGCTGTCTCAGTGGCTGGGGGAGGGTCACAAGTGTCAGCGTGACTGTGCCTCCACCCTCAGTCACGAGTGCTCAAGCGGAGGCTCCCGAAGTATTAAGAAGCATCAGGCACAAATCCAAACGCCCCACGGGGTGTACTCCATGATCTCTGGCAGCTGTGCACCCAGAGGGTGGCACCCGATGGCTCCCCATAGTGCTCAGCCTGGGTTTCCCCTCACAGATGCACGAACTCAAGACAGAAACAGCCACAGGGTAAGGGGACAGGCAACGGTCCTGGGGCGCACACGCTCTACCACTCGGCTGCGTGCCGAGCCCCTGCCCCCTTCCTAGGCGGGTCCTCCCTGGGCTGGGCTGAACCCCGGCCTCCAAGGGCGGCCCGTGCATCTGTCGGGAAACCCAAGCGGAGCACTGTGGGGGGCCGTCAGGTGCCACCCCCTGGGTGCACAGCTGCCAGAGCTCATGGGGTGCACCCTGTGGGGCGTTTGGATTCGTGCCTGATGCTCAGGAGCTTCTTAAGACTTCGGGAGCTTCCGCTTGAGCACTCGTGACTGAGGGGGCCTGGCGCGTGGGGCTCCACAGAGCCCCAGAACAAAGCTGGCCCAGACACTGCTTCTTCGTGCTGTAGTTGCAGATGGCTGCTGTGAGGTTAACTCAGACTCCTGACCACAGGGCACACTTGTATGTCACTGAGGTCCATTCTGTGACCACTCAAAATAAGACAGCTATTAAAATCTATGTCTGCTTTTGAGATGGGGTCTCACTACTTTGCCCAGGCTGGCCTCAAACTTCTGGGCTCAAATGACATGCCTGCCTCAGCCTCCAGAGTAGCTGGAGGGATTATAAGCATGTGCTGCAACCCCTGGCACTGTCTTTTTGAAAAGATAGCCTAGGTCCTTTAAAAGTCTTAAAGAAATCTGGAAAGACAAAACCAAAACCAAAACCCCCCAGCAACAGAAGCACAGCGCACAGGCCACACTCACACTTCTGCAGCAGCTCGGCGCGCAGCGTGGCGCTCTTGGGCTTGCGCTTCAGCTGGAAGTGCTTCACAGGCGGCGTAAGCGGCCCGGCCAGCGTGGTCAGGGCGTTCTTGTTCAGGTACTGGCACTCCAGTGGCAGCATGGCGGACGCCTCGCACTCACCCACTGTGGAGACGAGGGTCAGGGGCGCCTTGGCCCCATCCAGGGCCCCACGGGCTCCACTCTGCCACCTTGGGGCACGTGCGGTCAGCATCCCAGATGCCCCAGCAACAGGACAATGGCAGGGCTGGGGGCCAACTCTGGGGACAAGACCACTCCCACATGCTTCCCAGGGCCACTTGGTCACCAAGGACCGGAGCTCAGTAAACCCCCCAGGGGGAGGGGACAAGGGTTCTTGCTGCTCAAACAAGTGACAACAGCACCTGGAGCAAAAGCACAGCCGCATGGAGGCAGGTCCTGGGCCTGCTCGAGGGACTGGCAGCCTTGTGTGGGCCATGCGGCACACTGTGTGGAAGGCACACAAGCTTGGCCAAGGTCACCTCGTGGGAGGAGGTATGGAGGCCGCCCCACCCCATGTGTAGCCTTCCAGCCCAAGCCTGGCCCGTGTGCAGGGGCTCGAGGCACAGGGGCCGCTTCCCAGGGGTGGCAGGCCTGTCCTCCAAAGGAGGGGAGACACTCTGAAAGGGCACCCATGCCCCCACCACGTAGTCTTCCAAACCATCTGCAACTGTTTGAAGCACCTTGCTGACATCGTCAAGGTCTGAGACCCACTCTGGGAGCATTCTTGGTGCGGGCCCTCGAGCAGCGGGGACAGGAGGACCTCAGGAAAAGCCACCCTCTCAGCCAGGCCGGGCGGTGTGAAGGCAGTGTCTGTCCCATGTCAGGAACAGGTGCATACTACGTACCCTTTTCTCTAAGCTCTCCCAAAATATCTTGAACGTTGGGGTTCTGCTCCTCAAGGTCAAGGTTGAGTGACCCCGTGTCAGGAAAGGACTTCAGGATGTCGGCGACCATGAGGACCCAGGGGTCCGAGTCCAGGGAGGCGAGCTGGATGATCTCCAGGAGAGCACCCTTCATCTGCGAGGGGGGAGATGCTGAGCACCGCAGGGCCTGCTGTGCACATGGGAAGGTGCCCCGCAAACCTGTACATCCCTCGGGGCTCCCCCGTCCTCTGCACCCCCACCCAGCTTCCCTGTCTGGCTGTTCTCCACTAGGTCCGCAGCACCCAGCAGCTGCCACAGCCTCCCAGGATCCACTGTGGGAGCAGCCTGGGTGTGAGGGGCTGGGCACAGCGGCAAAGCATGCAGGTGGCGCCACCGCTCCTTGGGCACAATCAGCCCCCACCCCAATTCACCACAGGCGGGCAGGGAGGAGACAGACGGGAAGCCCCGAGGAGGGCAGGCTCCAACGCACTCAGGACCCTCACCAAGTCAACTAAAATTCGGCATCACTACCCTCTCTCTTGCTCTTTACTGGCTCTGGCTAAGAATCGTCATTTGCACAGCTTTTAAGAACCACGTTGGGTGGGGTCAGCTCAGTGGATGGGCGTTCACTTAGCACAGGCAATGAGGCTCTGAGTTCAGTCTCCAGGGCCAGAAAAGCCATCCCGAAGCAAGTGAACTCGACCACAAACAGAAGCCACAGCACATGCTGCGATGCGTTTTGGCTAACTCTGCCCACAGGTCTGGACACGTGGGTCCAGCGTTATTCTGGATGTGTGTGTGAGGGTGTCGCTGGAGGAGGTCGCATGACGCTGTAGACAAAAGCTGATGTAAGGACAGGACCTCGCCAAATATGGAGCTCTCCACAAGAAGACCCATGGTTCGGTCCGCCAAGCAACTGTAACTGTCAACCTGCACGCGCCTGGTAACATCGCCTCAGAACGTATGAGGCGGCCGTCGACTGAAGAGAGACCGATGCACTCACGGCCATGTATGAGGCGGCCGTCGACTGAAGAGAGACCGATGCACTCACGGCCATGTATGAGGCGGCCGTCGACTGAAGAGAGACCGATGCACTCACAGCCATGTATGAGGCGGCCGTCGACTGAAGAGAGACCGATGCACTCACGGCCATTGCCACGTGGCAATCACCCACTGACAGCAGCTCAGGAAGCACGGAGCACCTCTACACCGCACAACTGAGCAGAGGCAATTCACTGCGCGCAGAAGCACAGATATCAAATCTGGAGCGCGTACGTGCTCCCCAGGCTTGCTCACAGCATCTGCAAAAACGAACCATGCGGGCCGGTGAGATGGCTCAGCGGCGTAAGCGCCTGCCTTGCAAGCGCGAGGGCCCGAGTTCGACTCCCGGATTCCACGTAAGAAAAAGGGGCCGGTGATATCGCTCAGTGGCTCGGGTGCCTGATGGTGCGCGAGGTCCTGAGGTCGACACCCCGGTACCCACAAAAAAAAAAAAAAAAAAAACGAACCATGCATTTTCCACCATGCAAACCCTACATTTCAAGCACATGAAATAATTTAGCCTATATTCTCTGATAAGAGCTCAATACCGGTAGAAATCACTAAAACGAACAAAAACTAAAGCCTCTTCCCTTTGTGTGGAAATTAAGAAACACTTCTAAATTACACAAAAGTCAGTAAAAACTATTATAGAATTTGAAAATAATGGAACTTGACCCCATGTATCAAACTTACAGGATGCAGCTAAAGCTGTAATTAAAAGAACATCCATGGACTCATATGCAAATATTTAAAAAGAGCTGGGTACAGTGGCACACGCCTGTAACCCCAGCCACCTGGGAGGTTGAGGGAGAAGGATCACAAACTGAAACCCAGACCAAGGAATTTACGGAAACCCCATCTCTCCCATTTTTATGGCTCAGTGCTACAGCACTTGCCTGGCATATGCAAAGGCCTGGGCTCAATCCCCAGTACCATGGGGGAAAAAAAGAGGAAAGTAGGCTTAAAAAATGAGGTTTGCGTCCATCTTAACAGCTTAGGTAAAAGAAAAAAAATATGTAAAAATTAGGGAAACAAAGAACATCAACAAAGTCAAAGTTGATACTCTGAAAAGTCTTATAAAAGTGATAAACATCTGGTGAGATGGATCAAGAACAGGAGACATGGAAAAGGGAACGAACGTCACCACCTGCGCTCTGAGGCTAAGACAGGGCGTCAGCAGCAGCCACTTACTGCTAATGCACTGGATACGGTTAGATGCCAAATTCCTAGACAAACATAAAATCAAAACTTAAACTTAGGAAAGAAAACCAAAATATCAATGCTTAAAAGTCTTCCCGCTCCTTTCCTTTTTAGCATCTTCCCATATACTCCCCCTTTAAAACTGTTAGCACTACACCTGGATCAAAACAAAAAACAACAAAATCCTTTGTGCTTTATTATTAATTAGGTGCTGTGAAACTATCACAAAGGAGACTTCAGTTAGGATATGAGTTTCAAGATCAAAAGGAGAGGAACGCGAGAAGCAGCGGTGCAGAGAAGCGGCGGCCGTGAAGGACACACTGACTGGCGGTGAGTGCTGACGCCCGGCCGCCCCGCGTGAGAGAGCGACCAGCTGGGCGCCATTGTGGGCCACCCACTCCACCCACGGCTCCAGCGGGGACCTCCGCGGAGTAACGCGAGACGCCGCGGTACAGAGAAGCACCAGCGAGAGGGACACACTGACTGGCACTTTTCTTCCTGGTATTCCAAGAATCTCCTAAGAGTTTGAAACACTAGCAATAAAGCAACCTACCATAGGCAATTTACAAACAGCAACCCAGGAATTAAACTAAAGAAAGAAAAGAAAATGAGACGACACTTAAACAAGATGCAACCCCACACATCCAGTTCACCAAAGGCAAACCCAGGGGGCAGTGGGGTGGGACAAACCGAAAGCCACCCACCTGACATCCCTGAAGTGGTAACAACAAAGCAGTTGAATGAGGCTCTGGAAAAATTTAAGTCAGAAATAATTTCTCAGATAACTGCAGAGAGAATGTCCACAATGAAGACCGTGCTTAAGGACGCTAGAGCAGACACAGACAAAAAAAATAAGACGAGCTTAAGAAAATGATGGAAGCCATGAATGCTCAGCATAGGAAAGAAATGGACTCCATAAAGCAGATTCAAGCAGATATCCAGGAGAACAAAAACTCCATTGAAAGTATTTGTAGCAGATTAAATCAATGTGAGGACAGGATCTCAGATATAGAAGACAGGCTTGCAATTAGTGATCATGAAAAGAAAGAATTCTTAAAAATAGCAAGGGACAATGAAAAATCAATCCAGCAGCTGTTAGATGAGGCAAAGAAGAACTTAAGATTGATTGGAGTCAATGAAAAAGCAGGAGATAGCATAAATGACATGAGAACACTGTTCACAGACATTATCACAGAAAATTTCCCTGGTAGAGAAAAAGAATTTGATGTTCAGATAAGTGAGGCTTATAGAACTCCAATTAGCCACGATCAAAAAAAATCTTCAGCCAGGCATATCATAGTCAAGATTCCAGAAATTCAACGTAAGAGTAGAATCTTAAAAGCTGTTAGAGGGGCCGGTGAGATGGCTCAGTGGTGTAAGCGCCTGACTGGCAAGCGCGAGGGCCCGAGTTCGACTCCCGGAACCCACATACAAAAAAAGGGCCGGTGATATCGCTCAGCGGCACGGGCGCCTGCTGGCGCACGAAGTCCTGAGGTCGACCCCCGGTACCCACAAAAAAAAAAAAAAAAAAAAAAAAAAAGCTGTTAGAGAAAAGAAACAAATCACCTATAAAGGAAAGCCCATCCGAATCACAGTGGACTTTTCAGCACAAACCCTCAAGTCAAAAAGAGCTTGGAATGATGTATTTCAAGTTCTAAAGGAAAATAATCTTCAACCTAGATAGATGTACCCTGCAAAACTATCTTTCAAAACTGATGGAGAAATAAAATACTTCCATGACAAAGAACATCTGAGAAAATTTATAACCACCAAACCAGCACTCCAAAATGTTTTGAAGGACATTCTAGAAAGGGATAACAAGGACTACAACTCCAGAAACCCCAACAGAAGGAATCCACCAGGCAGAGCAAATGATTAAAGAGAGGGAGGGAAAAATAAAAATTAAAAGAGGGGGAGCCAACAACAAGAAAATAACATGACAAGGATAAGTCAATACATATCAGTTTTAACCATTAATGTTAATGGTCTCAATTCACCAACCAAAAGGCACAGACTAACAAATTGGATCAAGAAGCAAGATCCAACAATATGCTGTATACAAGAAACACATTTAATTCAAAAAGAAATTCATAGACTGAAAGTCAAAGGATGGAAAACAATACTCCATGCGACAGGAACCCAGAAAAAAGCAGGGGTAGCTATTCTTTTTGCAGACAAACTGAATTTCAAGCCTAGAATGATTCAGAGAGATAAGGAAGGTCACTACATCCTTGTAAAGGGAACAATCCAAGAGGAAGAGATAACAATCATAAATGTATATGCAACAAATACCAGTGCACCCAACTATATAAAACAAATATTAATGGACATGAGAAATCAAATAACCACTAATACAATTGTATTGGGGGATCTCAATACTCCACTGTCACAAAAAGACAGATCAACTAGACAAAAAATCAACAATGAAATATTACAACTGAACCAAACTTTGGAACAAATGGACTTAGTAGATGTCTATAGAGTGTTCCACCCCACAACATCAGAATACACATACTTCTCAGCTGCACACGGGACGTTCTCCAAAATAGACCACATACTAGCTCATAAAACCTGCTTAAGTAAATGCAAAGGAATCGAAATTATCCCATGTATATTATCAGACCATAGTGCAATGAAATTGGAAATCAATGGCAAAAGAAACCACAAGAATTTGCTAAATACATGGAAATTAAGTAGCACCCTACTGAACAACCAATGGGTCACAGATGAAATCAAAGAAGAAATTAGACAGTTTCTGCAACTGAATGATAACGACAGTACAACATACCGGAACTTATGGGATACAATGAAAGCATTCCTAAGAGGGAAATTTATAGCATTAAATTCCTGTATCAGGAAAACAGAGCAAGCACAAATAAACAACCTAATGGTGAACCTCAAACTTCTAGAAAAAGAAGAGCAGGCTAAGCCAAAAGCTCGTACAAGGGAGGAAATTATAAAGATCAGAGCAGAAATTAATGTATTGGAGACTAAAAAAAAAAATACAAAGAATCAACGAATCAAAGAGTTGGTTCTTTGAAAGATTAAATAAAATTGACAAACCCTTATCCAACCTTATTAAAAAAAGGAAAGAAAGTACTCAAATCCACACAATTAAGAATGAAAAGGGTGATATCACAACGGACCCTGCAGAAATCCAGAAGATCATCTATACCTACTTTGAAAACTTGTATTCTAGGGCCGGTGAGATGGCTCAGCGGTGTAAGCGCCTGGCTTGCAAGCGCGAGGGCCCGAGTTCGACTCCCGGAACCCACATACGAAAAAGGGGCCGGTGATATCGCTCAGCAGCACGGGTGCCTGTTGGCGCGTGAGGTCCTGAGGTCGAACCCCCAGTACCCACAAAAAAAAAAAGAAAAAAAAAAAGAAAACTTGTATTCTAATAAGATGGAAAATGCAGAAGAAATGGACAGATTCCTAGATACATATGAATTACCAAAGCTCAACCAAGAAGATATAAAAATCCTAAATAAACCAATTACAATCAATGAAATCGAAGATGTAATTAAAAACCTCCCAACAAAGAAAAGCCCAGACCCTGAAGGATTCACTGCTGAATTTTTTTTTGTGTGTGTGTGTACCGGGGGGTCGACGTCAGGACCTCGTGCGCCAACAGGCACCCGTGCCGCAGAGCGATATCACCGGCCCCTTTTTCGTATGTAGGATCCGGGAGTCGAACTCGGGCCCTCGCGCTTGCAAGGCAGGCACTTACACCGCTGAGCCATCTCACCGGCCCTCACTGCTGAATTCTAAAAGAAATTTAGAGAAGACCTAACACCACTACTTCTCAAACTCTTTAATGAAATTGAAAGGGAAGCAATACTCCCAAATTCATTCCTGGAAGCAGGCATTACCCTGATACTAAAACCAGAGAAGGACCCAACTAAGAAAGAGAACTACAGACCAATCTCCCTAATGAACATAGATGCAAAAATCCTCCATAAGATAATGGCAAACAGAATGCAGCAAATCATCAAGAAGATTATACACCATGACCAAGATGGATTCATCCCGGGGATGAAGGGATGGTTCAATATACGTAAATCAATAAATGTAATACACCATATTAACAGAACCAAAGACAAAAATCATATGATCATCTCAATAGATGCAGAAAAAGCTTCTGACAAAGTCCAGCACCTTTTCATGATAAAAACCCTACAGAAAATTGGAATAGGTGGTCTTTATCTCAATCTGATAAAAGCTATCTATGACAAACCAACAGCCAATATTATACTAAATGGCCAAAAACTGAAAGCTGCCTCTCTAAAATCAGGAACAAGACAAGGATGTCCACTGTCCCCACTCTTATTCAACATAGTTCTGGAAACTTTAGCCAGAGCAATTAGACAAGAGAAAGAAATAAAGGGAATAATGATTGGAAAGGAAGAAGTTAAATTATCATTATTTGCAGATGACATGATACTCTACACAGAAGACCCCAAAAACTCCACTAAAAAACTGCTAGATTTAATAAGCAAATTCAGTAGTGTAGCTGGGTACAAAGTCAATACTCAAAAGTCAATAGCCTTCCTGTACACAAATAACAAACTTACTGAAAGAGAAATTAGGGAAACAATACCTTTCACAATAACATCCAAAAAAATGAAATACCTAGGAATCAACCTCACAAAGGATGTAAAAGACCTCTACACTGAAAACTACAGTACTCTGAAAAAGGAGATTGAAGAGGACATCAGAAAATGGAAAGATATCTCTTGCTCCTGGATAGGAAGAACCAATATAGTGAAAATGGCCATCCTTCCAAAATTGTTATACAGATTTAATGCAATTCCAATCAAAATTCCAACAGCATATCTCACAGAATTAGAGAAAACAATCCTAAAATTCATTTGGAATCAGAAGAGACCTAGAAGAGCAAAGGCAATTCTGGGCAACAAAGGCAAGGCAGGGGGCATCACAATCCCCGACTTGAAATTATACTATAAAGCTACTGTGATAAAAACAGTGTGGTACTGGCAAAAAAACAGACCTGAAGATCAATGGAACAGATTAGAAGATGCTGAAACAACCCCAGACATACTAAGCCACCTTATCTTTGACAAAGGTGCCAAACACATTCGCAGGAAGAAAGATAGCCTCTTTAATAAATGGTGCTGGAAAAACTGGCTCTACACATGCCAAAGATTAAAACTAGACCCATATCTTTCACCATGCACTAAACTAAATTCAAAATGGATCAGAGATCTAAATATTAAAACAGAAACATTAAATCTGCTGGAAGGTAGGATAGGTAAATCCCTTGGAGACATTGGTGTAGGCAAAGACTTTATGAATAAAAACTCAACCACACGGGAACTATCCCAAAGAATCAATAACTGGGATCTCATCTCATTAAAAAGCTTTTGCACAGCAAGAGAAACCACCAACAGAGTGAAAAGACAACCCACAACGTGGGAAAAAGTTTGCCAGCTGTTCCTCAGACAAAGGATTACTATCGAGAACATATAAAGAACTCAAAAAAATCAGACCTCCCAAATTTAAAGACCCAATCCAAAAATGGCCATCTGAGATGAATACACATTTCTCAGATGAAGAAATACTAATGGCAAATAAATATACAAAAAAATGTGCAACATCACTAGTCATTCGAGAGATGCAAATTAAAACAACACTGAGATACCATCTCACCCCAGAAAGAATGGCTACTATAAAGAAATCAACTAATAACAAATGCTGGAGGGGCTGTGGGGAAAAAGGAACCCTTCTTCACTGTTGGTGGGAGTGTCGACTGGTACAGCCACTGTGGAAGTCAGTGTGGAGATTCCTCAAAAAACTAGGGTTGGAGGTCCCATTTAACCCAGCTATTCCCCTTCTGGGCATCTTCCCAGAAGAATTAAAAACATCGTACCACAGTGATATATGTGCACCCATGTTTATAGCAGCACAATTTGTAATAGCCAGATCTTGGAAACAACCCAAATGCCCATCAACTGAGGAATGGATAAGAAAGATGTGGTATTTTTATACAATGGAGTACTATTCAGCCATAAAGAAGGACAAACTGGAGACTTTTATAGGTAAATGGATGCAACTCGAGAAAATACTCATAATTGAAATAAACCAGACGCACATGTGTAAGCATCATATTGTCTCACTAGTATGAGAAACTGAAAGAGTAAATAAGATCCAAAATGTACAATAGACACAGTGAATCAAAAAGAAACTGGTCAATAAGAAAGAGAGACTTGAATGGGGAAAAGAAAGAAGGGAAAGGGAAAAAAATTGTATATGTATATAAGATGGTTAAGATAGATACACTACCAGTTTTACTTAGTTCATTGAAGAGTAAGATTTGAGCCAATAATGTTTGGACAATTGAATGCTAATGTCTGGTATCCTGAATAACTAACTTAAAGATAATAATACGTAATGCATTGACCATTGTTACCCTCATATTATGTTGTTTTGAAAATTTGTTCTTTTTTTGATTTGTTTTGTTTTTTCTTCTCTTTAAAATAAAAAAAAAAAGGGCCGGTGAGATGGCTCAGCGGCGTAAGCGCCTGCCTTGCAAGCGCGAGGGCCTGAGTTCGACTCCCGGATCCCACATACAAAAAAGGGGCCGGTGATATCGCTCAGCGGCACGGGTGCCTGTTGGCGCGCGAGGTCCTGAGGTCGACCCCCCGGTACCCACAAAAAAAAAAAAAAAAAAAAAAAAAAAAAACTCACTCCCGCTGGATATTGTGGTGCATGCCTGTATTTCCAGCACTCAGGAGGCTGAGGCAGGAGTTTGCGACCAACCTAGGCAATGTACCAAGACCTCATGTGAGGGGAAAAAAGAAAAAAAAAAAAAAAAAAAAAACCCAATCATTTATAATTAATAGAATTTTTGAAAAATCTCCTAGGAATAGAAGACAACTTTCTTAATTAGATAAAGCGTATTTTCCCAAAACAGGGAAAAATATTCATGGGCAACACAATGAAAGCTCTCCCTGTGCGATCACACGGGAAGGCTGAGGCACAGAGGGTCCTGGTGAGCACAGCAAGACAAGAAAAAGATACAAGGTACACAGAAAAGTCAAGAAGACTCCACAGAAAAACTGCAATTAGTAACATTCCAGCAAGAAGCTATGCAAACTCAGTACCTAAAAGCCAACTGCAGTTCGATATATCAACAAATAGGAAATACAATTTTAATAGATAATACAACAGCATGAAAGAACATGAGATAGAGATAGAAGATGGAAGGCCTCTACAGAGAAAATCACAGAACTATGATGGGTCTACACAGACATGCCTGTGTCCCAAATCCATACAATTAAGAAGATGGCGTTACACCTTCCTAAATGTCTTAGAATCCTAGCAGGGTCCACACAACCTGAGAAGCAAATATAAAATATATAAGGAGATGCAAAGGGCCAAGAAAGGTCAGTTCTGAACATCACCATGGGCGGTTTGTCCTGCCTCTTAGCTTTCCAAACAATACCTGACCTAGTGCGTTGTCTGCATAGCAACTTACAAATGGCTTGAAAGAACAGACGCCAGACACTGACCCTCAGCAGCAGTGACGATACAGATCCATTCCAGTCAGCAGGGCCGGACCTCAGGAAAAGTCCATTCCCACCCTCACACAACCATCACTTCCAGTGGGACCGACGATCCAAGTGTGAATAGCAAAGCTCTGCCAAGAGGACACAGCACAGGACCCAGCCTACATTTCGTAAAACAAGACACGAAGCCAAACCCATCTGCCCAAAACTGAGAGCTTCTGCTCTTCCAAAGAAAGGCTGCAGGCTGGAAATATTCACAACATGCATTAAAGGAGGAGATCTCGCCGCCTCCTCTCCCTCCCCCTCTCCCAGGAAGGAAGAGACCGACAATCAGGGAAAAACAGAGCAGGTCTGAACAGAGAAGTCACAAAAAGCGAATAAACACACAAATAGATGTTCGTCCACAGCAGTAGGAAGGCAGATACAAGTTAAAACCACCTAGTAATATTTATGCACACACTACACCGACGTTTTGGTGAGTATAATTTGACAACTCTGAAAAACAATTTAGCATAATTCTAATACCCCTGCTATTCCACCCCAGGTATTCTACCCTAGAGAAATGCACACTTACAAGCATCCAAATACACACATGATAACATGGGTAACAGCATTATTCACAACAGTGAAAATACTAGCTATAACCTAAATGTCTTTCCACGCCAGGACGGATAAAATGGTGTGTGCTCAGAGAAAGGGTTATCACACAGCAGAGAAAATTAAACCTCTTCCACCGCGACCTGGATCCATCTGTCAAGGTGCCCAAAGACACACACCCACCACACACAAAAAGGTTCCTTAATATCAATTCAAATTAGGCCAACCCCAACTCTCCTGTCTAACAACGCCTGATTCCCCCACATGAGGAGGGGAGAAGAGGCTGCGGTTAGGGATGGGGGCGCTGGTTCCGAGGAGCGAGCGTTTCCCGACTTCTCTACCGGTGAGGATTACGGAAGAGTTCGCTTTGCTGTTACCCTTCGCTGAAATGAATCATGCACTGTTGCATGCACTTTATGGATCAACGGAAACCAATCGTAACCTGTGTAAAGTCATAAAATACAACAGTAGCTGGGAACGTTTAAAGACTGCGGTGTTTCAATGTTTTGCAAAGCTCGAGTTTATTTCGCACGGAACGATGAGACATAACCTCTAAGGAAAAAAAAAATCAAATCTGACATACTAACTAGAACCACGCAAAACCATCGTGTTAGAGACTTAAGAGTGATCTCAGAGACGGGCTCTGGGCGAGGCAACACCACCACCGTTAAGGTCGGCGGTCACCCGGAATGTGGCACCGGAGCCCACCTTGGCTGGCGTGGCTCGCATCCTGCACCCACCCGCCGCGCCTCGCCCTGGGGCTCCCGACCCGGACCCCACCGGCGACCCGGCGGGGCAGGCGGGGTGAGCGCCGGGGGGCGGGGTTCCGAGCCGCAAGGGGCCCGCCGGGCAGGAGGACCTGCCGCCCCCGCCTCACCTCGTCCACCGCACGGCGCGGGAGATGCAGCGTCCCGAGCAGCAGCTTGAGCTTCACGGCCGACGAGAGGCGGTGGAAGCAGAGGCGGATGTTGTCGATGACGGCGGCTGTGAGGAGGGACGCGATGCTGGGCGGCGCCCATAGCTCGTCCGTGGCGCCCAGCTTGTTGTGCAGCCACAGGCCCGTGTCGCTCTCCCGCATGGACGCCATCTTGGGGGCCGCGACGCGCGCGAGCGGGCACCCTATGCGGACGCCTACGCGCCCCCGCCGAGGACCCCCAGCATGGCGGCACCCGCGGGCGCGGGGCGGAGCCTCGGGCGGGCGAACGCTCGCTGCGGGGGTCGGCCGCGCGGCCTACCGATCGCTTCGTGCTGACGCCCGGGAGCCGAAGCGACGGCGCGCCGCGGGGAGGCCCTTCGGCTTCCGTAGAGCATCATGTCGGTGGCCGCACAGCGCCGAGAGATGACGTCTCGCGAGACGAAGTCGTGTCCGAATGACGCCACGGCCGCCGGCGCGGGTCCGGCTGCGACCTGCGAGTGGAGTAGTCGGTCCAGTTTCCCCGGGCGCGCGATTCCAGCGCCGGGCTCCGCCTCTTCCGCACAGAGACCTGCCAGACCCCACGAAACCAAATACGTTGTGCTGCACGCGCCCACCCAGCGGCGAGGCTGCCTGTGGCCCACACCCACCCGGAAGGGCACGGGTCCTTCGGGGACTGGCCACGCCCCGGGTGGGGTCCTGGGCTGGGTGCTACGTGGGTGGTGCTGCACCGGGCTCCGGAAGCTTCTGCAGGGCCCGCACCGGTGCCCAGCCAGGTGCTGGAGCTGCCTCGTACGCGCTTGCGGGAGCCCAGTGTTACCTTCTCAGGAATGATGTGGGCTTGTCGTTAAGTACAGATGTCATTAAAAATTGAACGTTGTTTTTACCACTCTACCCAGAATAGCTTCAGGAAGTGGCAAGACCAATGGAATAAGTGCGTCCAATGTGAGGGTATTTTGAAAGGGATTAATAGCAATGTGTCTCTCACTATAACAAAAATTTTAAAATTTAAACATTCACTATATTTTAATTACATTTCTGTACATTGTGAATAACAGAAGTAACTGAAGAAATACTCTATTTAAAAGCAGTTAAATGATTCAGCTAAGAAACAGCTGGCATCATTGACTAATGGGTGAAGTTCTGGCCTAAATGGGTCTTATGCTGACATGTTTAATAATTTGTTTGAAGGTAAGAAATAGTTTAGCAGATGTTTATGTAGCAAATTTAATGCCTGCATTTACTGGGAAAGCAGTGGTTTGGCATGCAACTCCACTTGTTCAATTATGATTGAGTTGTAACCGTATATCCGCTGAAATGAAAATGTTCAGGCAGAGCCCTGTAGCAGATGTTTATGGAAGCTCTATTCATAATAGCCAAAAACGAAACAATCCCAAGGGTTCTGATTGTAAGCATTTACAACTTTCTGTAGAATATACCTTACTTGCTGCATCTGAATCTTTGGTTTTAGATCCTTGAAACCAATTCTGCATCATCTGGAAAAATACTTAAAATCTGGTTTAACAAATATAAGACAAACCAGTAGGAGAAGGTCTTTGAAATATCAAGCAATAACTGGATTACTATTTACAATGAAAAAAGGAATGCCTATAAATCATGAGAAAATTATAAACCCAACAGTCAAGTGGGCAAGAGTCAGTAACCTGAAAAATACAAACCAAATTAATGGTAAATCTCATTATATCCATCAGATTGCAAAATTAGAAAGTCCAAGTCCTTTTTCAAAAAATGTGTGGTGGTTCCTATACCACTTGTTGAAAAGACTGTCCTGGCTTCACTAAACTGCTTTTGAACTTCTGTTAACAAGCTGTTGCCCACATGTGTGTGGATTCAATTCTGGAGTGTTCTGATTTATTAATCAAACTTTGTGCTAATTCTACACTGCCTTGATTACGATAGCTTTCTAATAAGTCTTAAAATCAGGCACTGTTACTTCTCCAACTTTCTTTTTTTGCAAAGTTTATTTTAGCTATGTTAGGTCCTCCACATTTTCATATAAATTTTAGAATTGTCAATTTCTACCACAAAAAATAAACCGAAAACAAAAACCCTCTGGGCATTTTGACTGGTATTGTGCTCTATCTATAGATTAATTTAGGGAGAACAGATAGCTGACTTTTGAATATGCTATATGTCTGCATTTGCTTGGGTTTCTTTAAATCCTGGGCACCATTCAGTAGTTTTCGGACAGGTCTTACACATCTTTTGTTTCTCTCCAAGTACTTCATGTATTTTGATGTTATTGCAATTTTGTAATTTTGAACTTGCAAGTGTTTGTTGCTAGTATATTGCATTACCCTTGAAGTGTGTATATTGATTTTGTATCATGCAGCCTTGCTAAACAAGTTTAATTGTTCTAGTAGCTTTTTTGTAGATTCCTTTAGTTTTCTAAGATGTTCCTAGCCTCTCTGAATATGTTGTTGAGCAAGGGCTTGCACTGTGACACACATGGAAGCCGATACTGTGGCAATGGGTTTTTGCAAAAAGACAGTGCTTTACTGAGTGCCAACTGTGAAGTAGGCCTGGAGGGGTAAGCTCAAATCTGCCTCCTGGATCAGTTGTAAGTGAGGGGTTTGTGGGAGCAGCTTCTTCACTGGATGTGTCCTCACCGGTTACACGTCCTTTTTTGAAGGGAGTTATGTTCTATGTGAGGGATTTTGAGCTTGTAACATCTTTGACAAAACAACCTGGCCTCTTTTGCTCATGTCCATTCTTTTTTTTTTTTTTTTTTGTGGGTACCAGGGGGTCGACCTCAGGACCTCGTGCACCAGCAGGTGCCCGTGCCGCTGAGCGATATCACCGGCCCCTTTTTCGTATGTGGGTTCCGGGAGTCGAACTCGGGCCCTTGCGCTTGCCGGGCAGGTGCTTAAGCCGCTGAGCCATCTCACCGGCCCTCATGTCCATTCTTGCAAAGCCAGTTCCAGACAGTAATAATCCTTAGTGAAAGGCCTGGAGGCTTTTCCTGGAAGACAAGGAATTTATGACCAAGTGTGTGCAGTCCTTAAGCAATTTCAAATACAGCTTTATGTGGCCTTCTGATCTATTTGCTTGATTCTGCAACTTAAAGAGCCTCCATTTTTACTTAGTTTAAAAGCAATAAATTTTGGTACTTTATTTTCTATATATTTGAGAATAAGTTTCTTTAAAAACCTCTGGTGGGATTTCGATTGGATTTGCATTGATTTTTGTGTGTGTGTGTTTGTTTTGAGACAGGGTCTCACTGGCCTTGAACTCACTTTGTAGCCCAAGCTGTCCTTGAACTTGGGGCAGTCTTCCTGCTTCAGCCTCCCAAGGGGTGGGATCACAGGCATGTGTGCCACCACGCCTGGCTGGATTTGCATTGAGTTTGCAGATTAAGTCAGAGAGAACTGACGTCTTTATATAGTTGAGACAGAAGAACAGGGCCCATTGTGCCCCAAGAGTCACAGCTGCCCCACACACCCTTGTGGTGAGCCATAGCTACACCAAGACACTCCGCAACTGCTCAGGGAAAGTTGGATGCAACAGCTTCCTTGCCAGGCCCATCCCAGACGACTCTCCCATGGCCTCTCTGGAGGATGACTCCACCCCTCTGCAGCTGGGTCAGCTCCCCAAAGTTGTCCCCAGTCTGATCTTTGGAGTCCCTCCCTACCTGTGACTAGATGAAATGTCTGGTTAGTAGCAGGACACAGAGCATGTGTGAGCCCACCTTTCTTGTCTATATAAACAGCCTTTCCCTTATGGGCTCACTCTGCGCTCTGCTCGCCCTCAGGCTGCAGTGTGACTTCTAATAATGCCTCTTCCGGATAGCTTTTGTTCTGCCTCCTCGTGATTTCTATCATGGGTAGAGCAGGCTGACCTGGTTACCCTGAATTGGTAATGCTAAGGGCTGCTGGCACTGAGTGGCCAGAGGCCGGGCTGGTGACACTGATGGTGGCTGAAGAATGGCAGAGTGCTGAGGACCAGCTTGACACGGTGCAGAGCAGGCAGTGCTTGATATTAATAAACTGACATAAAAATAAATTGAATCGAGAGTCTGTCCTAGGCCTCAGTAACTTGTGGTGAGGCCTGTGGCTGGCATGGAATGAAATTTATTCCCAGGCAAAAGGCCAGGACCCAAACCAGCAAGCAGTCTGTGAAATCCTGGTGCCTGAAAGCAAGAGAAGCACCACAGCTGAGGACTTTGACTCGCCCAAATTCCTTGTAGCTCAGTAGTCCCAGCAGATAATCAGGTTACTAGTTAACCATGATCTGTTCCTGTGTGCTTTTCCTAAAACGCTTTGTTCTTCGAATCCTTGAGCCCTGTCTGCGTCAGCAGTTCCCCCTCATCACTTCCTGCAGCCCACCAGACCCCCACAATCAAGCTGTGCACCTAATAAAGGCCAAGGACACCGTGCCTTGTGGTCTTAGTCCTTCTTTAGGCTCTGACCATCACAGTTCCCCTTGTAGCTGAAATCTATATCTATATCATCTATATCTATATCTATCTATCTATCTATCTATCTATCATCTATCTATCTATCTATCTATCTATCTATCTATCTATCTTGCCTGTGTTTTATTCTGTCTTCGTACCCCTGAGCAAGAGATTGGTGGTCCTAGGCCAGGGCCTTGATAGCAGAGTGGAGGAGAATAATGGAGAACTCCTGAGACAGCTCCTGAGAGCTGCTGGCTCTGACTCCCAGGAGAGTAGCAAGGAGAGCTGCTGCTACTAAACTGACAGCAAGCAAACCCTCAGCCAATTGGGAACTCAGTGGGTGGTAATGGGACAGCAGGGCTTTTGGAAGGTGGTGAGTTACAGGGCGCTGTAGCTAGATACGCTCTTAGGAAGTGGGGCCTGTCAGAAGAGGCGGGTCACTAGGGCCATGACTTGGGAGGGTGCATCTCCCTCCCTGGTTCCTTCCTTAACTCTCTGCTTCCCGGCTGCCGTAATGTAACCAGCTTTCCCTTGCTGTGCCCTTCTGCCGTGCTGTTCTGCCTTGGAACCAGTGGACTACAGACTAAAAATGCAACCCCAAATAGACTGCTCTTTGTCTAAATTGTGTATGTCAGATATTTTGTCCAGTGACAAGAAAGTGACTAAAACAGATTTTATTACTAGAGAAGTGAGGTAGTTACTGTGACACTCCCTCAATATGTTGAGGGAACCTCAATAGGTTCAGAAACCTTTCGAACTGGTTGGCAGGAGGGGTTTGGAAAGCTTTTAGAGATACCAGCTAGAAAAGCCCTAGAATGTTGTAAGCTGAGCCTGGTGTGCAATACTGGCCAGGACTCAGAAGACCAGAATGCTAATAAAAATGCAGATGGTCAAGACCAAGCTCAGGAGGTTTCAATTGCAAATGACTCCACTGGGAGTTAGGCTCCATACCATGTATGTTACGCTCTGTCAGAAAATTTGTATACATTTTGCTCAGGTCCTGAGACGTTTCCAGGAGACTGAGATCAAGTATGGCAGACTAAGCTGACAGAGGAAATTTTAAGTCTAATGTTTACACTGCAGCAGGGGTACCAGTAGATGCTTTCAGCCAGCTCTACATTGAGAAAGCTCTACATTTTAAAAGTTTTCAGTTTCCCCAGAAATGAAGCTCCTGTAAAGTTTTTCCAGAGGAGAGCTTGGTTGCCAAAAAGATTAGCATTAAAAAGAAGTCAAGTGGGGCCAGGGATATAGCTCAGCGGCACAGCACCTGCCTGGCAAGCGCAAGGTCCTGAGTTCGATTTCCAGTACCAAAAAAAAAAAAATTCAAGTACTTCACATCGGAACAATAGGGAGGGGCCAGTGAGATAGCTCAGCGGCGCAAGCTCTTGCTGGTAAGTGCGAGGTCCTGCAGTCGACTCCCGGTACCCACATTAAAAAAAACAAAAACAAAAACAAACAACAGGGAAGATGTGTTGAGGGCGTGTAAGGAATCATCAAGATCCCACTCTTTGCAGGATCAAGGGTGCAAATGTGAAAGAGCTTGCTTTGAGAAGAGAGCCCCAGGAAAACTTGCTTATAAAAGGGCGCCTAGGAAATTGGTTTCCCAGGATTTATTTCATAGTGCCCAGTCAGCCAGGCACTTGGAGCCCTCTCCAGCCATGTTTCAATGGGGCCTGGCTACAGCTTGAGCTGGTGGCAGATCTTGGCATCATCACATGGTGCTGGTTTTACAGACATGCAGAATGCAAGAGTTGGGTTATGGAGGCTCCCATTCAGATGTCAGAAGAAGCCCTGAAAGGCTAGGCAGTGTGCCTCTGAGAGGGCAGTGTATGAAGCTGTGAAAATGAAGCTGAAAGTGCACTGGAGATCCCAGGAAGTTGGAGAATCCCGGAACATGGAATGTTTAAAGAAAGCCACAGGCAGTGAACAAAGCCATCTCTAAAGAGAGGCCATGAGGGCCATGCCCAGCAATCCACAGAGGTGGGGTTGTTCAAGCCTTCTGGAGTTCATATGTTATTGACACAATCTGCCCCAAGTACTAACATGGAGCTATAGGATTTAATGTTTGGCCTACTGGGTCTTGGTCCCATTCCTTTCTATCCCACTATTTCTCCCTGTTGGAATGGGAATGTTTATCCTGTGCCACTGCATGTCAGCAGTGTGTAGCTTTCCTTTTGATTTTTACAGGGACTCACAGCTAAGAGTTTGCCTTGAGTATCAGAGGAGACTTTGGATATGGACTTTTCAGTGAGACTGGAACTGTTAAGACTTTAGTGACTCTTAGAGATGGAGTAAATGCATTTTGCATAAAGAGGTGTACATGAGTTTTTGAGGGGCCAGGAGTGGAATGTTATGGGTTATATCTAGATGTCTCCCAAGAACCTCATTTACTCATAGACAGGGCTTTTGGAAGGTGATTGTATAATGGGGCACTGTAGCTAAATGTGATCTTAGGAGGTAGGGCCTGGTGAGAGGAGGTGGATCACTGGGCGTCACGACCTGGGAGGGTGCATCTCCCTGCTTGGTTCTTTCCTTTACTCTCTGCTTCCTGGCTGCCATGACACAAGCAGCTTTCCTCCTCTATGCCCCTTTGCCATGCTGTTCTGCCTTGGAGCTAGCAAACTATGGACTAAAAACATGAGTTCAAATAAACCTCTCCTCTCTTCCATTGTGAGTGTATTTTGTCCCAGCAACAAGAAAAGTGGGCGATCTTTAGTAGGTATAATTGCTTTACACAGATTTTGTTCACTTTTATTAGCTTAATTCTTAGATACCATGTAGTATTTTACTCTTATAAAAGGTATCTGGGGCCGGTGAGATGGCTCAGCGGCATAAGCACCTGCCTTGCAAGCACGAGGGCCCGAGTTCGACTCCCGGAACCCACATACGAAAAAGGGGCCGGTGATATCGCTCAGTGGCACGGGTGCCTGTTGGCGCGCAAGGTCCTGAGGTCGACCCCCCGGTACCCACAAAAAAAAAAAAAAAAAAAGGGTATCTGTTTAAAAACTACACTTTCTAGTTCTCATGAATGTGGAGGTATGCTATTTTTAATGTTGGTCGTATGCATCCGGCAACCTTGATGGACTCTTTTATTCTAATGGGTGATATAGTTGGGTATTATAAATATATCATCATCTTATTTCTGAACAATGATAGCTCTGTATCTTCCACTTATATTTGTAGTTTTCCTCTATTCTTTATTCCATTGGCCAGAGCCAGCACTGCTGAGTGTTCACAGGGTGGTAAGAATCCTACTGTCTTTTCTTCAGTCTTAAAGACGTAGGCCTAAATTTTATCCACTAAATACAGCATATATTCAGTTATTGATATAAAGTCTTTATCAGGTTAAGGATGTTTTCTTGTTTCCTTTATTTTTCAATTTTGATCAGAACAGTGTTTCTCTTTTTTCTGTCTGTTGAGAAAATCTTACACTGCTTTCCCTCTTGTCTGTGAATGTGGTGCCTATCATCAGTCAGTTGACAGAATCTTTTTTGTTTGTTTATTTTTTGAGACAGGGTCTTGCTGTGACCTGAGCAGCCAATGGGGTCCTGAGAAGGGGCAACAGGAGATTAAGAAAAAAACTAGACACATAATAAAAGGAAAGCTGGGGGCTGGTGAGATAGCTCAGAGGCAAGAGCGCCTGCCTGGCAAGCGTGAGGTCCTGAGTTCAACTCCTGGTACCCACATAAAGGGAAAAAAAAGGGCCGGTGATATTGCTCAGTGGTATAAGTGACTGCTGGCAAGCACGAGGTCCTGAGTTCGACTCCCAGTACCCACATAAAAAAAAAGAAAGGAAAGCTGGGACTGGGTGGGACCTGACCTCTCTGACGGAGAGGCAGTGACAACCCAGCATGGTCTGTGCCTTTATTTATACACAGTAAATAGGGGGGAAGCACGTGATGGGGCCCAACGTGCAAGGTCCTAGCGTTTTGCTGAGAACACTGAAAGTGAAACATTCTCAGAGCTGTCTGTGCTGTAGTTAACAGGGAGGAGCACCAAGGCCGGACACCTGTTGATATGCAACTGAGCTAGAGGTCAATTCAGATACATGGTCTGCGTCTGGCATTCCATGTTCCTAGGACTGGTTTTGCTCTAGTCCCAAGGAGTTTGCTGTCACTCAACTGCTCCCCTCAGGGTCTTGTTCCGTAGTCCAGGCTGGCCTCGGACCCACGATGGTCCTCCTGTCTCAGCCTCTTGAGTGCTGGCATTACAGGTATATGCCACCATGCCAGCTGACAGAATCTTGGATATTAACCCATCCTTGCATTCCTCAGAGAGGCCCTAGTTAAGCAAGACATATGGATTATATTTCAGGGGCTAGGTAAGGGGAGAGAGCCATGTGAGGTGTCAGGAAATGCCAAAAACTCAGTCATCCCTGGAGATGATATTTTAACACATATTTTTTAATTTCAAAATTAATACCAAACTAGGCACAGTAATTCCAGCAAAACTGAAAATTTAAAGAAAGACAGGATCAGGAACAGTGCCATACCAAGCCATAGTAGAGCTGAGGCAAAGAAAAAAACCTCGATGTTGATGCTGTCTTTATCTACAATTTTGATGTTTCTTCAAGTTTTTGTTTTTTTGTTTTTTTGTTTTTTTTTTTTTGTGGGTACCGGGGGGTCGACCTCAGGACCTCGCGCGCCAGCAGGCGCCCGTGCCGCTGAGCGATATCACCGGCCCCTTTTTCGTATGTGGGTTCCGGGAGTCGAACTCGGGCCCTCACGCTTGCAAGGCAGGCGCTTACGCCGCTGAGCCATCTCACCGGCCCTCAAGTTTTTAAAATTAATTTCAACTACATCTCCAACCATTCATTTTTTTTTTTTTTTACTTTGAGACAGGGTATTGCTAAGTTCCCCAACCTGGGCTTAAATTTACAATCTCTGTGCCTCAGCCTCCCAGAGTGTTGGGGTTACAGACATGTATCCCCATTCCCAGCTTCCTGGTGGTTTTGTTGAGGAGTCATGTGAGACAAGCACTGTGAGGAAGGTGACTCAGGGTGTTGCTATCACAGTTCCAGTACTGTTTTTAAATGTGATCTGTTTCACAGAAAAAGTTGCAAAAATATTGAAGAGGATTAGATTCAATTGATGCTAGTGGTCCCTGCTAAGAAAGCTGTTTCTCTCTTTTCCCAGCTAACAAATTAAAACTTCCCTGTTAGTCAGCTTTCCATGACTGTAATAAAATGCCTGAAATAATCACCTTGTAAAGGGAAATGGTTAAGGTGAGGGCTGTAGTTCAGTGATAGAGCAATGGCCTGGCATGTACAGAGCCTGAGCTTGATTCTAGTGCGGCAAAGAGAAAGAAGAAAAGGTTTATTTTGGTTCATAGTTGTGGAGGTCTCAGTCGGTAGTTGGCTGAGGTGTTGCTTTTGGGCCTGTAGGATGGGATGTGAAGAAGAGTGAGGAGGGAGCCAGGGTGCCACAGTTCCCTTCAAGGCCACACTCCCAATTGCCTAAAGATCTCCCACTATGGCCCTCTTCCTAAAGGTTCATCACTTCTAGATAGGACCAAGCCAGGGACAAAGGCTTTCACACTTGGCCATTTAGGGGACATTTAAGATGCAAATGATAGCACTATCTATGTAGCTGCTATGGTTTCAATGTTTGCGTCCCCTCAGAAATTCATGTTGAAGCCGGATGTGGTGGAGCATGCCTGTAAGCTCAGGAGGCAGAGGCAGGAGGATTGCTGTGAGTTCAAGGCCAGCCTGGGCTACAAAGTGAGTTCAAGGCCAGCCTGAACTACAAAGCAAGACCCTGTCTCAAAAAACCAAAAAAAGGGCCGGTGAGATGGCTCAGCGGCTTAAGCGCCTGCCTGGCAAGCGCCAGGGCCCGAGTTCGACTCCCGGATCCCACATACGAAAAAGGGGCTGGTGATATCGCTCAGCGGCACGGGCGCCTGCTGGCGCGCGAGGTCCTGAGGTCGACCCCCCCGGTACCCACAAAAAAAAAAAAAAAAAAAAACCAAAAAAAAAAAAAAAAAAAAGACCCTGTCTCAAAAAAAAATTAAAATTAAAAAGAAAAAGAGAAATTCATGTTGAAACTTAGCCCTCCATGCAGCAGCATTAGAGGTGTGGCCTTTGGGTGGTGATTTACTTGGGAGGTTAGGAGAGCTCTGCCAGGAATGGGCTTAGGTGCACTTATAGCAGGCCTTGCTCAGAACGTTTGTACCGTGTGCCTTCACCTACTGCCCTGTGAGGACACAGCGCCACTCCCTCCAGAGGACAGAGTGCGCACAGTGCCACCTTGGCACCAGAGACCAGATCCTTGCTAGACGAGAAGATGCTGATGCCTTGCCCTTGGGCTTCCAAGCCTCTCGACCTGTAAGAGACAAGTCCCTGTTCTTCATAAAGTACCCAGCGGCAGGCACTTTGTTAGAGCAACTCAAGCAGACTAAGACGGTGATGAGAAAAGAGGTTCGCAGCGTGGAGTGCCGGTTCTGTCATCAGCAAGTGTGTATTTGCCATTGAGATTACGTTTTGTTGTCAGAAGCATCTATTTGAGGGTTGAGCTCCCCCATTTCCTGTGTGTGTGTAGCTGCAACCAGTGTTCCTGCTGGTCCAGCTCCTCACTCAGACAGCTGGATCCAGAATTCTTCTCCTGGGAGCTGCTTGGCCTCATTGTGATGGCCAGTGATGGATGAGGCTCTCGGCCGGGAGGACTCAGCAGGGCGCTGTCACCAGAGGACACACGCGTCACAAAGCAGGGAGGCCGGGGCTGGTGGCGGCCAGCGTCTTTGAGATGCTTGGTGGTGCTGCCCTCTGATGGCAGGCTGATGGCAGGCCGTGCTGCAAAGGACTGGGGTCCCTGGGTCCATGAAGATGATAAGACGCTGGAGGAGCAGAGCCAGTCGCAGCACTTAACTCTCAGGAGCAGAGTGGACGCAGTTACTGTAAAGTGACAGTGAATGCGGGACAGCAACAGGAGCCCTGACTGCGGGGACCATGGTGACTGTTGGGGAGAGCTGCACAGGCAAACAACAAGGGCGTTATTTGACCCCAAATGAATGAGAAACCAGGCGTGTGGAGTGGAAGGCTGGGTCAGGCCCACAGAGGGGAACCATCAGCCCTTGCCCAGTTGCTGGTGGGAGGCCAGGTCCCCATGACAAGAACACAACAAGTTTAGACTGCAGTAAATCCCCCAGTCTGTTTCACCAAAAGAATGACAGTTACCCAGCAGGATAACTGCCCAGTGGGGAGGAGAAAGTCTAGATTCTTGGAGGGCCGTTTGATGCAGGCTGAACTGACACTGACATCAGGGGCTGTCTTGGTTACTTTTCTCTTGTTGCTGAGACAAAATACCTGATGCCCAAAATTAAGGAAGGAAAGGTTTATTTAGCTCACAGTTTGTGGAGATTTCAATGCGTAATCTGCTGGTTCCAAGGCAGAGTGTCACGTGGCAGAGGGCAACAGTTCATGGCGGTGGAAGACAGCAAAAGCAACAAGAGCAAAAAGGGAGGAGCAGCGTGAGAGGAGACTCTTTCTGTCCCTTATATTGTATGCAGGCTGCCCGCCAAGGGCAGGTGTAGCATTCACACCCATAATACCAGCCCTAGGCAATGAATCGATCACAAACTCTGGAAGCCTGCCCCCATGACTGTATGAGGCTTTGGGGGGACATCCAGACACAAACCATAACAGGGGCCCAGGGCCATCAAGCTCCACTTGCTTTAGGCCAGATGATATGTGCAGTCTGAAGTCTGCGACATAGGCCACCCTGTGGGCAAACCCGATGGGACTCCATGGAAGCCCCGTGGGAGTGTCCTGCTCACTGCTAGAGGGGAGAAATCTTCGTTGGCTCAGTGTTGATGAACAAAGCAGCTGAGACTGCCCTGTGGACGCACCCAGGGCGACCCGAGGAGACTGTGGAGAAGTCCGCCCTGGGACAGCTAGACCTGAACCATGACAGAAGTGATGCCACTTAGCTCCTATTTCTCTTGCCTTAAAATTTATTTTTCTGATGTTTACATGGTAACCTCAGTCTTCTTACTGTGTTAACATACTATATGTTTTCTCCATTCTAAAAATTTTCAAATTTTTTATAAGCCCATAATGTATACGGATCTCATGTAGACAGCATGCGGTTGCTTTGGCTTTGTATCTGGCATGACGATCTTTGTTAACCGGAATGTTTTGTACAGGATCATTGAATGAAAGTGGGGATGGAGCTCAGGGGTAGGGTGCTGGCACAGCACACATGAGGCCTGGGTGAAGTTCAATCCTTAGCACTGAAAAAAAAAATCACAGATACATTTGTTCTTTTTGTTTTTGTTTTTGTTTGAGACAGGGTCTCTCTATGAAGCTCAGGCTGGCCTTGAACTCACTTTGTAGCCCAGGCTGGCCTCGAACTCACAGCAGTCCTCCTGTCTCAGCCTCCCGAGTGCTGGGATTATAGCAGTGAGCCGCCATGCCTGGTGCTTGTTCTCTCTTACCTTCTTTGGGATTATCATTCATTTTATCACATGTATGTGTGATAGTCTAAAAGTGATTCACTCTGTTGCTATCCTTTTAGTGATTTCCCTAGAACTCAGCGTGGTCTGCTTAGCTCATTAGTCTGCAATGAGTCTCGTGGATGCCCACACAGCTACCACGTCGAACGTCCCAGCCCCTGGACAGGTTGTGGAGCGGTGCTGCTGAGGCCACAGGAAGAGGCAGAGCTGAGACAGCAGGGTGCTCTGTGACCACCCAGCTCATCCGTGGGGCTTTTTGGGCTGCAGGAAACAGATGAGGACCCAGTATGGGGTGCGCAGTGTCCCTGTTCATGTGACCTGTCCAGGGCAGGCAAATGCAGGAGGGCACAAAATAGTCATGGTTCCCAGGGTCTGGAGCCAGGGGCAGGGTGACTATAATGGGTAAAGGATTTCTTTTGGGGATGATGAAAATGTTCTGGAATTATAGGGCTGATGTATGCACAATTTTGTAATTACACTAAAACCTATTGCATCGCACACTTTTAAAGGGTGAATTGATGGTGTTAAATTATATCTCAACACTTTTTTCTTTTTTGCAATACTGGGGATTGAACCTAGGACCTCATGCATGCTAAGTAAGCACTCTGAGCACATCTCCAGCCCTTTTTTATTTCGAGACGGGATGCCTGTAAGTTACCCAGGCCAGCCTTCAACTTGAGACTCATCTGCCTCGGCCTGCCCAGAGCTGGGGTCATGGGTGTGCGCCATCACAGCTGGCCAAACTGACTCAAAGAGTGACAGAAAAGATGATGTGTTGTGTGGTTCCACTTTTATAAAATGGAAAGTGCAAACCTGTATTCACAGGAAGCAGTGTCCTTGGAAAGAGAAGAGGAGGGGCCACAAAAGGGACGGGAAACCTCGAGGGTGGAGATTGTTGTGTTGGTGGTGGGGATGCTGTAACAAGTGTATACAGCTGTCAGAATGGGTCAGGGTAAGGGCAGGAGGTGTAGCTCAGTGGCACAGTGCTCGTCTAGAACTCATGGAGCCCTGGGTTGGTCCCTAGCACTGCAAAAAGAAAATCATGCAGTTTTAATATGTGCAGTTTACAAGATGTGATAAAAATATACCGTGCATGTTTAAATAAAAATTTATTACAGTAAAAGATACATAGCCATTAATCCCCCTCAAAATCCTCCCCCTTGCTTTAAACACATGTATTCCATGGTTCTTGCCACTTTGTGAAGCAGTTCTGGCGTCCTCTTTCATGAGCGCCTTTACAAGGTGGGATAAAAAATACAGTGAATGCTGCTGCCGAGTGCCATCCAACAGAAAGGCGTAACAACAAGACACTGCGTCCTTGTCCGTCTTATTCATAGCTTTGACACTGTGCACTTCCAGCTCTTCCCCAAGGGCAAAATGACCATGAAAGGGAAATGTTTTGAATCAATTCAGGACATCAAGGCAACCATGGCAGCGCAGCTAAAGATACTCAAGAAAGGAAACTTCCAGAATGACTTCAAAAAGTGGCAAGACCCGTGGGATAAGTGTGCTTGTGAGGGGGATTAATGGCAATGTCTTTTAGTGTAATAAATTTTTTAAAAAATGAAGGATTCACTACATTTTTCCATCCTGTTGTAGTCAGGGTTTTCAAGGGAATAGATTTAATACAGGACACAAAATTTATAGGATTATTTCATAATATTCACCCAAAACGTCAAATGCAGAAGAGTGCAGGAAACCTGTCCATCCACTAAAGAATCCAGCTGAGGACCTGGATCCCACACAATGTCCTGCACTATCAGGGACCCCTGCAGTGAGCCTCCAATCTGCGAGGTGTTACTGCGCATGGCAAGAGAGAAAGAGCAAGAGACAAATAGCAAACGGGGACCTGGGATGACAAGTTGTTCATGGGGAACAAAAGGCCATGAGGCAGCGAGAATGCTGGCGTTTGTTGATTGAGGAGGGGATTACTGCATGACTCAGGGGGTGGTGAGGATCTTAAGCTAATGAGGATCTTGCCCTAAAGCGTCTTTAGTCTTTGTGGTCTTAGTCTTAGTAGGTGGGAGAAGATGGCCCACCCCGAATAGGAAAATGGGAAATCTCAAAAGGGTGATACCAATAATCCCAAGCCTCTGTTCATGACTTAGGGAAATACATAAAACTAGCCATTGTGAACTTTTGGGCCCCAACACTGCACAAGTCCAGCTGAAGGCCTAGAGCCCATGGCAATGCCCCCCACAAGTCCAACTAGAGGCCTAGAGCCCACGACAATGTCTCATGCGAGTCTGTATCGAGGATCTGCACTGGGAAGGCCCAGAGGTCAGTGGCGGAAGCTAGAAAGTCTGCGCCGGCGGGATGAAGGATCTGTGCCAGCAGCTGAGGGATCTGCACTGGAGCCAGGAAGCGATGCTCAAGGTAAGGACCAGAGCTCCCCCGAAGAGAACCACAGCCATCCTCAGTGACAGCGAGGTCCTGAGCTCCTCCGATGATGAGAACAGCCGAGTTCCTATCAGGAAAGCCAGAGTGACAAGTTTCTCCAGGAGAATCAACAGCACACCATCTTCCCCTCTGATGGGTTCTAGCTCATATGGAGGCTGCTTAGTCACCATGGTGGCGGCCCAACGTGGAGGAGAGCTTATCATGCACTCTCTTCTTCTTGCTCCAGCAGGAAGTATCCCCCCACCTCGCGCACGCGCCGAACATCCACCAATCCCTCTTTGTAACGTCACTTTGCCTGCCCCTCCACGCTCCGCCTTTAAATAAGCCCCATAAATACTTTGTTTCTCAGCCAGCCCCTCTGAAGGTCCTATGCACTCTACTGCTGCCTTCCTGTGCCCTGCATTAAAGGCTTCTCTCAACCTTTTCTTTGTCTTCACTTGCGCCAGACCTAACACCCTCCAGTTCTCCTTTTATGCTGTTGGCAACAATCCTCAGGTGGGCCTTCCACCCCAGAACCATGCTGGTTCAGTTTAGCTGGGTGTTACTAGTTGACCATTAGTTAATCTATTATAGAGAGCTAAGTTAGGTAGAAATATAGTAGGCAGTCAGACAGGGCTAGGCCCTCCAGGGAGTCAGTGCAAAGATGAGAACCCATCAGGACTGTGGCTGGAGGCGCATCTGAAGATTAAAGTCACAGTGGCTAGATTTACACACTTCCCTAAGGGATGAATGGAGGCTTGGGATTATTGGCATTGCCCTTTTGAGATTTCCTATTATCTCATTAGGGGTGGGCTGTCCTCTCCCACCTACTAAGACTAAGACTATAAGACTAAGACTGAAGACAAGACCCAAAGAATCCAGCTGAGGGCCTGATATAGATTATCAACCAAGGTTAATGATGTCACTCATGCACCTGTGCTACCATTAGGTCAATATTACCTAAGCGACTATACTTGCAATCTTATTGGTTGATCATCATTTTGACTCACATAGTACCCACCTCATGATTTTGCTCTATAAAACTTCCTCTGAGAGGTGGGCACGTTAGCAACCCATTTGGGACCCTCCTGTCTCTCAGGAGCTATTCCTATTCTCCTTTCCCCATTCTTATTCCCCATTCCTTTTCTTCAATAAATTTTCCTACTCTTAACCTCTATTGTTTCTTAGAATTCATTTTTTGACTTCGGGGAACTTGGCGTATTTAACATCTAGCATTTCTCCTATGTCAAATCCACCACACATCCTACTGTGTGTTGTATGTCAATTACCTTTATGAATCTGTAAAAATGTGAAGAAGTATATTTAATGATCCCTTCACACTCTATCAAAATACAGGTCTTTTGGGTATTTTATCTGGAGCCCTTTAACTCCATTACCTCTTCATTTACAGACTGTTTTGTATTTTAATACTGGAGAGACATTACATGGTTGCCGTGGTTTTTTGCTGTCCCCTCCAGATCCCCTCCATTTTGCTTATTCCTGCACCACAGAGCCTCCACTGGATCCTGTCACCGAAGTCCTTCCCATGGCATTTCCTTCTGAGGACCTCCTGTGGTGCCCTCCCAGTCTCTATTTGAACATGTCATCATGTTGCCCTCACTCTTTTAAAATATGTCAACTTAAAAAATAAGTACAATCGAGAACATATAAAGAACTCAAAAAAATCAGACCTCCCAAATTTAAAGACCCACTCCAAAAATGGGCATCTGAGATGAATACACATTTCTGAGATGAAGGGCCGGTGAGATGGCTCAGTGGCATAAGCGCCTGCCTGGCAAGCGCGAGGGCCTGAGTTCGACTCCCGGATCCCACATACGAAAAAGGGGCCGGTGATACTGCTCAGCGGCACGGGCGCCTGCTGGCGCGTGAGGTCCTGAGGTCGACCCCCCGGTACCCACAAAAAAAAAAAAAAAAAACATTTCTCAGATGAAGAAATACTAATGGCAAATAAATATACAAAAAAATGTGCAACATCACTAGTCATTCGAGAGATGCAAATTAAAACAACACTGAGATTCCATCTCACCCCAGAAAGAATGGCTGTTATAAAGAAATCAACTAATAACAAATGCTGGAGGGGCTGTGGGGAAAAAGGAACCCTTCTCCACTGTTGGTGGGAGTGTCGACTGGTACAGCCACTGTGGAAGTCAGTGTGGAGATTCCTCAGAAAACTAGGGTTGGGGCCGGTGAGATGGCTCAGCGGCTTAAGCGCCTGCCCGGCAAGCGCGAGGGCCCGAGTTCGACTCCCGGATCCCACATACGAAAAAGGGGCCGGTGATATCGCTCAGCGGCACGGGCGCCTGCTGGCGCGCGAGGTCCTGAGGTCGACCCCCCGGTACCCACAAAAAAAACAAAACAAAACAAAAACAAAAACAAAAAAAATCAAAAAACTAGGGTTGGAGGTCCCATTTGACCCAGCTATTCCCCTTCTGGGTATCTTCCCAGAAGAATTAAAAACATCGTACCACAGCGACATATGTGCACCCATGTTTATAGCAGCACAATTTGTAATAGCCAGATCTTGGAAACAACCCAAATGCGCATCAACTGAGGAATGGATAAGAAAGATGTGGTATTTTTATACAATGGAGTACTATTCAGCCATAAAGAAGGATAAACTGGAGACTTTTATAGGTAAATGGATGCAACTCGAGAAAATACTCATAAGTGAAATAAACCAGAAGCACATGTGTAAGCATCGTATTGTCTCACTAGTATGAGAAACTGAAAGAGTAAATAAGATCCAAAATGTACAATAGACACGGTGAATCAAAAAGAAACTGGTCAATAGGAAAGAGAGACTGGAATAGGGAAAAGAAAGAAGGGAAAGGGAAAAAAAATTGTATATATATATAAAATGGTTAAGATAGATACACTACCAATTTTACTTAGTTCATTGAAGAGTAAGGTTTGTGCCAATAATGTTTGGACAATTGAATGCTAATATCTGGTATCCTGAATAACTAACTTAAAGATAATAATACGTAATGATTGTTACCCTCATATTATGTTGTTTTGAAAATTTGTTCTTTTCTTGATTTGTTTTGTTTTTTCTTCTCTTTAAAATAAAATTAAAAAGAAATAAGTACATATGGGAATGTCCGCAAGAAACTGGGGCTGTAGCTCAGTGGTAGAGAGCTTGCCTAGCATATGTGAGAATCGGTCTCAAAAACAACAGGGCCGGTGAGATGGCTCAGCGGCGTAAGCGCCTGCCTGGCAAGCGCGAGGGCCCGAGTTCGACTCCCGGAACCCACATACGAAAAAAGGGGCCGGTGATATCGCTCAGCGGCATGGACGCCTGCTGGCGCACGAGGTCCTGAGGTCGACCCCCAGTACCCACAAAAACAAACAAACAAACAAACAAACAAAACAACAATCAGGAAAGCCCTTGGATCCTAAGCGAACAGCTGGATCCGCCACAGGCCACGTACTGTCTCCACCAGCCAGTGCAGGGTTGCAAGGTCCACTTCGGACACCACAAACAGCAAAGCGGCAGGGGTGCCGGAGTCAGAGGCAGTAAGTAAATAGCGGTGCCACCCTGCTGAGCTGTTGATCTGTTTTTGTGCCTTTATTAGAGGCAGTGCTTCTGTCCCTGTCCTCTTCGTGTCACTGCGGAAATGTGTTGCTGATTATGGAAGTCTAGAAGAGTGGCTGTTTCTTCTGTCTCCCAAAGTTCAGTGGACAGGCCAGCAGTCACCCCAACTGCCTGTGCCCTGAGGGTCATCTGTCACTGGGAAAGGGAGGTGAATTATGAAGTTCTGCCTCTTTGCTTCCAGTTTGCATTTTTGGATGTGGGCACATGCCAATTTCTCCTTCCGTTCCTTGGCACTGACAGGTCCGTGAACATGTGAGTTGGCTTCTAGAAGCCTCCTGGTTATTCTTAGAACCCTGCTGCATCCTGGTTGCTTATAATTCTTCTCCACGTTCCCCACTGATAGAGCTCAGGCCTTCTCTCCTGCTCCGCCACATCCCTTCCACGTATTCAAAAAATTCTCTGACCTATTTGTTCTTAATTTTGTCATTCCACTCAGTCTTCCTGTTCACTACCGCTCGTCTAATCTGTGTCCAGCGTGCAGCCAAACTGGGTTTTGGGGATTGTGTTTTTAAGCTCTAGAATTCCTATCTGGTTATTTTTCAAACTTTTTCTGGTTTTCTGATTGTTTCTCAATATTTTCAATGTTCTTTTTCTTTTAAAACCCTTAAGTACACTTGTTTTAAGATCCTCATGGAACCCTTCCACTGTTTCTGCTGGTTTATCCTTGTTCCTTCTTCTCCTGGTGCATGGTGCTGGGCTCCTGGCCTTGGGGTTTACTTTTGGTGCTTATTACTCCAGAGATCATTTCTTGGGTTTCCTGAGGCCTAGGATGAAGCTGTTTCCCTGTGGGGATCATCTGCATTTCTTCTGCTGCTTGCCATGGGCCTCACTAGTCTGGAACCATTAAAAACAATTTCTCGTTTACATTCTCTGGTTGCAGGTCCCACGGTGCAGCCCCTGTTTTGAGCCCCTCAGAGGTGGGATCCCCTTCCTTATCTCCTCCTATCCAGATCCAGCCCCTAGCCCGTGAGGGGGGAGAGGAGCTGGGTTTCCTTAGATCTCGCCTGTCCCACGTGGGGAGGTGGCTGCCGGGTGTGGACCCTTGAGGCTGGGCTGCCTAACGTGATCCCCAGTCCCAACTCCCCCTCAGAGCTCCCTTCCCTACTGACACCAGGGTTGCTGCCTCTCTTTCCCTTGCTTCCTGGACTGAAATATCAACGTCTCCCCGACCCCCTTCTGGGAAGGGGGTCAGGGCTGGAGGTTCTGGGCTAGAGGGTCCGTGGGTGTGCATGCGCGGGAAGCAGGTCTTCAGGCGCTGTCCTTGGACCTACAGGGCAGTGGCCCTGGCCTCCCTGGGGTCCTGGAGAGCAGAGGCCCTGGTCACCCCCTTCCCGAGAGGTCAAGTCCTTAGTGAGTGCGGCAGGGTACCCTTGAGGAGCCCCCTGGCATCTCTGTGCAACGAACTAGACAATATTTGTGTGGACACTTGCAGCCCAACTGCGCAGCCGGGTGCCAACGTCTCGGGAACCCACGAGGAAGCCTTTCTCCCACACCCCCGTGGCCCACTCCTCCCTCCAGGACCAGCCCCGTACAGGTGACCCCGAGGTTCCGCACGACGGAAGAACGAACCCTGGATGGAGGCGGCCCTTGCGGCCCTGTCTCCCATCTCTGCGGGCTGGGGGCCGCGCTGGGCATCGGGAGGGCACCCAGACTCCGGGGACCCGGTACTTTCCCCATGCCCAGACTGACGCCCAAGGTCTGGCGGCAGTGGCTCTCTCCGCGCGGGGCCTTCTGTGCGCGGTGACGGCACCGGGTGGCAGGGGCAGGTCACAAGCCCGAGGCAGCCTGGGGCAGTGGCGCCCTCGGACCCTCGACTGATTCCGCCGCCAGGGCACCTTACTCCGCGCGTGGACGGCGGGTGGGTGGGGCGCCCGGGCCACCACGGCCCCGGCCGCAGGGTCCCGAGCCGCGGGGACGCGGGCGAGGCGGCGAGAGGGCAGAGGGCTCCGGACCCCGCGGGCCTGGGGCGCCCCGTGGGCATCGCGGTGGGGTCGCGGGTGGGCCCGACGGCGGGGAGGTCATGGGCTCCCACGTGCCTGGGCCCGGAGGATGCGAGGTTGTGCTCGTCGGTGCCCATGGGTGGCCCAAGTCTCTTAAGGCCAGGAACCCCGTGCGTTCGCGGGGGACACCGAGAGGTCGGGTGACACCCAGGTCACACAGGGGGCGAGGAGGGAAAGGCCGCGCATCGACCTCCACGCGCGGGAACCCCATCGGGCCCACTCCCTCGGCTTTGTCCCCTGCGGGCGCCGAGGCATCCTCACCCTCCTGCCTGGAGCAGACCCAGGTTGCCATGACGATATGGGGCGCGGGCGCTGTTGGGTTAGGCGCATGCGCACACGCAGTCGCGGTGCGCCGTCCGAGTCGCCGGGCTGCTGCTCGCGGCGTCGCTGAGCCGCGGTGAGGGCGGGTGCGGTGGCGCAGGCCGCGAGGCGTGGCGGGGCCGGAGCAGGCGGGGGCTGGCGGGACAGGGGGTCGCGGGCCGGCGCGTGGGGCGGGCCGGGGCTCGAGGTCTGCGAGGGGGCGGCCCGGTGTGGGTGTGCCCGGGGTCCGCGGCCGGGAAGGGGGCGGAGCGGGGCCGGGTGCGTCGTCCGCGGGCCGGGAGCAGCGGGCGCGCGGCGCTGACCCCGCTTGCTGCAGGGCGGCCCGGGTCCCTCCTCGGCCATGGCCCCCTCGCCCGCGTGCCGGTCCCTGCTGTCGCCGTCGCCGCTGCTGCTCCTGCTGCTGAGCGTGGCGCTGCTGGGCGCCCGCGCCGAGCCCCCGGCCGGGAGCGTCGTCCCCGCGCAGAGTAAGTGCCGTGGGTCCCACCCGCCGTTGTTCCTGGGAGCGGGTGGACACGCAGCGGGGGACCTGGTGGGGGGTGGAGACGTCTCCCGGCGCTCGGTGGGTCTCGGGGTGACGCTGCCCGCGCCCGCAGGCCGCCCGTGCGTGGACTGCCACGCGTTCGAGTTCATGCAGCGCGCGCTGCAGGACCTGAGGAAGACGGCCTACAGCCTGGACGCACGGGTGAGCGGGGCGGGACGGGAGCCCCCACCCAAATCCTTGCCTCATTTTCGGCCCTGCTCCCTAAAGTTACCCCTGGGGTTCTAAATGCAGGTCCCCACCCCTCAGTGTCCAGGGCACTGGAGCCTTGTCCTATCTGCTGTGGCAGAGGACCGGGATGTCCAGCCCCAATCCAGGATGCCTGAGGAGAGGATAAGGCCAGGACAGAGAGGACCGGGCTTGGAAAGGGGATGTGGCGAGTGTGGGGGATGGGACGCCAGGCAGGTCCCAGCCTGGTGTGGGGGGATTAGAGCCTCCTCCAAGGCGATGGGCAGTGACCCTCAGACCCTCTTCCTTAGTGACAGGGAGTTCCTGGAAATAGAAAGGACCCAGCCCCATGAGTCCTGTGCCCTCTTGTGGACAGCGCTGGCCGGCCCACAGAGAGGTGGGGTGTGAGTTGGGGAAGGCGTGGGGGTTGGGGGAAGCAGGTCCGCAGGGCAGGAGAGGGGTGCTAGAGGCTTGGGTGGGTGGAACAGCCAGGAGCCGGTGCCCCGGTCTGTGCCACCCATGTGCTTCTCCTTGCTTTGCAGACCGAGACCCTCCTGCTGCAGGCCGAGCGCCGGGCCCTGTGCGCTTGCTGGCCAGCTGGGCGCTAACCACCCCAGCCAGTGCTGTCTTCCATCAATAAACTCCGCCCACAGCCTGTGTCCTGTTGCCCTGTTCTGGCCACCAGAGTTCCTTGCGTACCCCAGGAGTCCCTGGTTGGCAGTCTCTGGGCCTTGTTTTCCCCGGCTGTCCAGGTGGAGGGACGCAGCAGTATCACCACCCGCTCAGTGCGCCCTTGTCCATGCAGGAGGAGGCGCTGCTTTTAAAGGCACTGGGCACAGCTCTCTCAGTCCTGCCCTGGCCTGCCCTGTCCCCTACAGACACTGCCGAGACATCCTGGCCCCCCCCCAAGTCTCCCCTGCGTCGGGGTGGGGACAGCTGCAGTGGGATTCCCTGGAGCCTGGGGCTTTGGGGAGACAGAGGGTGACTGGGCACAGGGTGGGTGGCCAGTGGCTGGTCCTGCCTGGCCATTGGGGATACCTGGCTGTGAGTTGGTGGTCCTCGCACATTTGCACACAGTGTACATGGTGCCTGGCAGGTGAGCTCCAGGTGAGGCAAGGGACAGTTCCTTTTCTGTATGTGTCACATAACTGCATTCGGAAATGAAGTTGACAGCTTTTGTCAAAGGAAGGCGCACACATTGCGAGAGATGAATCCAGCACACAGGAGGACAAGGCCACGGTGATGGACTCAGCCCAGGTGGATGTGTGGCGTCTCAGGGCTTCGGTTCCAACATTGAGCTTCTGTGCCGCTGTCCCGGGGGGTCTGCTATGCACTGCCCACAGGAGGCCAGTCCTGGTCCCACATGTCCCTGCTTCTGGGGCTGCCTATGCCTGTGTGAGAGAGACTGGGGGTTGAACCTGGGAGGATAAGCCACATCATCTTTTTATTTCTTTTAATGCAGGGTCGCTAAGTTGCCCAGGCTGTGATTGACTTGCAGTCAGACATGGTGGGAACCTGAGGCAGATTCCATGGCAGGGGAGGCAGGAGATAAAGACTTTGTTCTAAGTGTGTGCTGCCAGACATGGCAGATTCACACAGGAGTATTTTCAGTATAAGTATTTCCTGTGTAGTATTTGGGACGGACCTAGACTGACAGTTATTGTTTGTCCAGTGGCCAGTTAACTATAAAGCATGGGACTTTGGGGAGAGTGTCCAAGGGCCTCTCCAGGGGGCCCCCGAGGTTGGAGTGGGTGCCAGCTAGGGCACCCACTGTAGGATGGCACCGAGGCTGGTGGGCCTGTTCTGTCCACCTTCGGGGGCCCAGCGGCCACAGGGAGCTAGTGCTAGAGGTGGTCAGGAGGGAGGAGAGTTTTTTTTTTTTTTCTGGCCATACCCAGGGGCTTCACACTGGGCTACATCTTCAGTCCTTTTTATTTTTTAAATTTTTGAGACAGAGTCTCAGTAAGTCACTAAACTGCCCAGGCTGGGCTTGAGTTGTGATCCTCCTGTCTCAGCCTCCCAGTGTTGAGATGAAGGGTGTCATGCCTGGCTACCTTCAGGGTTTGGAGCGTGCAGAGGTTAGGACTGGACAGAATGCTCTGGCAGACAGCGGCCTCTGTAAGGACACATACAAGCAGCAGAGCAGAGGGGGTGGCTGTGGGAGAGCAGCTGGGTTCTAGATGTGTTTGGGAACAGAGCCAGCAGGATGGGGTGCAAGTCAGCAAGGCCCAGAAGGTCACTGGATGGGGACACCTGGGCCAGTAAGGGGCCTGGGAGAGAAGGCTGGAAGGCTGTGCTGGCCAAGGTCCCTGCGGCCTGGGGGTGGACAGAGAGAGGAGCACGGGACCCACAGAGGAGATGAGCCAGGTGTCGCAGGGCCTGGGTGGGGCTCTGCTGGGCCCTCTCCTTGGAGCTCCTGCCTGGTCTTTTGACCAACGGGCCTTGGGCCCCTTCTCCCTCCTTCCTTCCTTTGTAGAGGCTGGGTGGTGGCTTAGGGACTCTTTGACAAGGGGCCTGCTTTTTGTCCCAGGGGGCAGCCAAGGCTGCGTTTTGAAGGCGTGGGACACTTTCACCGGTCTAGTCTTCTGCTTGGGAAATTACCATCTGCTGACCCAGCCTCCTCCGAGGTCCGCAGCCTTCCGGGTGGTGGCACCCTGGGCCTTCGGGACCAGCCCTGATTCTCTTCCCTGTTCTGTATCCTGGGCCCTGGCTTCTACTTTCTGAAGACACCTTTCCCCCAGCCCTCCGCCTGTCTCCGTCAGGGTTCCTTTCCCAGGGTTCTGGTGCCTCGGACTTTCTTCCCCCATCCATGGGGACATGACCTCCCCGCCCTGTCCTTAGACACCCACGCTGGGGCCCTTCCCGTTAATGAGACATCCTTCCCTGCACCGGTGGCCCTGCCTCAGGTCTGGGCGGGTCCCTGCTGTCCACCAGCCAGAGCTCCTGTTAGCGAGCGGCTCAGTTTGGGGAAGCAGAGCGGGTGAGGATGCAAGTTCTCCTACTCGGTTTTTGGGGATGTGGGCAGAGGGTGTGCGCCCGCTCCCCGCGTCACCCAGGAAGAAACTGAGGCTCAGGGGGGCCGGGACGTCCTGCGGCCTGGGTTACCCCACCCCACCTAGACGCGTGTCCAGGCTTCCATGCATCTCGTTGGCCCCTCGGCACCCCCAAACAGATTCCGGTGAACCAGGGGCTTCGTCACAGCGCCCAAGGTGGGGTCACACGGTCACGGGGACCTGCGGCCCGAGGGTGCAGGAGGGAGGGCCCCACAGGGTTGGATGAGACGTCCCTGGGTGGGAGCTCAGGCCCTGCTTCGGTCGTGGGGCCTGGCACTGGGGACAGGGCAGGGATTGCCCGGACTCTGCGTCTGGGGCCGCGGTGGGTGGGTAGAAGCCAGCAGAGCCTGTAGGCTAAACCACTGCTCTGAGGTCACGTGAGAGTCCCCGACATCCACGCCAGGGCAGGCTCTGACCCTGTCAGGAGCTCCTGGGCAGTGGACTTGGCCTTGCCCCTTTCCTGACCCCCCCCCCAGGAGCGTGATAGTGCGACCCCACTGTCCCCCTACTTTTCTGCCTGTCCTCTTGCACGCAGGTGACGACCTGTGTATGTCTGGCCGGCCAGGGACACACGGCGGCCACTGTGGCCACCCTGGCTCTTAGTCCACATTTGGTCAGTGGGGCGTGCTGCATGGATCAGAGGCTATTTGGGATCCTCCACGACTCCGCTTCGCGTCCTGGAAGGTCACTGCAGAGCCTAGACGGTCCCTCTCGCAAATGTGCGGGGTGTAGGGTCTCAGCTCCAACCCTGATTCCCCGGGGCCTCGCCCAATCGGCCTAGGCTGTCCCCCTCCCAACCGCTTGGTGACCTCAGCCGCCCCGCGGGCCCAAGTCCACGTATCATCGCAAGTTGAGGGGCCACAGGCCCAGACCCCAGGCCACGTGCCAGGTCCCCGCCCGAGCGCGCGCCGCTGCCCTTCGCGTGAAGCGGGAGGGGTGCAGAGCTGCAGGGAGCTAGGCGCATGCAACGCCGAGGACAGGGTCCGCGACTATCCGAGCCCGCGCCCACCCTGCTGTGTCCGCGGGTCCGGTGCGCAGGGACGGAGCGGACGCGGCTGCGCGCCGCGAGCCCGACACCCGCACCGCAGCCGCGGGGCGCATGCGCGGGCCGCGGAAGGCGGGGGCCCTAGGGTCCTGCGCTCGCAGCACCGCGCCCTTCGCGGGGCCCCGAGTCGGTCGGGGTGTGCGGCGCTACGCAGGGCTGCGAGGCGGCGGAGGCGTGCGCATCGCGGGCCGCCTGGAACCCTCCCGGTTCAGCCCGCCCGCAGGGCTCCTGCCGAGGGAGCCCAGGGGCCCCGACCGGCATCGCGCTCACACAAAGGGGCGGGAGATGCGGACGCTGCCGTGACTGCGCCCGGCAGCTGCGGCTGGTGCGGGGCGGCGGCGTAGCAGGCGCGCGGGGTGTGGCGGGAGGCGCCCATCACGCGCTCCCCGCCGGCTTCCGGAGCCCCCGCTGCGCCTCCGGGGCCGGGACTCGGGCCGGGCTGCCGCGCGCTCGCCCCCGCCGCCCCAGCCCCGCGCGCCCGCCGCCCCGGCCCCGCGCTCTTGCCGGCCGCCGGCCGCGCTAGAGTGTGCCACGGGCGGCGCGGAGGCGGCGTCGCTCCCACCCCCGAGATCACATGGTGACCCTCGGCAGCCAATGCAGTGGACGCTAGGACCCTGCGGGACCCCGGGCGCCGCGACTGCACCGGCGCCACCGCATTATAAATACTTCTCCAAAATGCGGCGCAGCTCCCTGCGCGCGCCCCGGCCGCCCGCTGCCTCCGCGCCGCGCCCCTGAGCCCTCGCCGCCGCCGCGCCCTCGCGCTGGGCCCGGGGTGTGCCCGCCGCCGGCCGCGTCCCCGCGCAGCGCCGCCCGGCCGGGTGCATGCATTGTGGGTCTCCCGACATGGTCTGCGAGACGAAGATCGTGGCCGCGGAGGACCATGCGGCGCTGCCGGGGGCCAAGAAGGACGCGCTGCTCGCCGGCGCCGGCGCCATGTGGCCCCCGCTGCCCGCCGCGCCCGGCCCGGCCGCCGCGCCCCCCGAGCAGGGACCCTTGGCTCGCGGCGGCGTTGGGGGCACGGGGCCGCCGGGGGGGCGCGGCGTGTGCATCCGCGAGTTCCGCGCCGCCGAGCAGGAGGCGGCGCGCCGCATCTTCTACGACGGCATCCTAGAGCGCATCCCCAACACGGCCTTCCGCGGCCTGCGGCAGCACCCGCGCACGCAGCTGCTCTACGCCCTGCTGGCCGGTCAGTGCGCGCAGGACCCGGTGCCGCAGTCCTGGGCGGGGGCGGGGTCCGTGAGCGCCTCCCCTTCCCCCGCCTCTGCGGACCCCGCTCCTGCGGGGGGGGCGGGCAGGGTCCGCGGGGGTCGCCTGCCGGGCCGGGTGTTCACCGCTTCCCCGCTGCCAGTCCTCCCCGTCGCGTCGCGGTCCCCGCCCGGGCACCCCAGTGGGAGCGGCGTGACTGGGAAGGCGGTGGGGCGCGGGGCGTGGAGCCTATATATAACCCGCGGGCGGCGTAAGCCGTGCACGAGCGGACGACTAGGGGACAGCAGCCGGCGCCTGTTCTCCAGGCCTCGCGGGGCAAAGCCGTCTTCCCATTGCACAGACGGGGAGCCGGGGGCCACCTTCTCAAGGTCGCCTGGGAGGCCACCTTCACTCAGCGCCTCTGCAGTCTGAGTGGGGCTGGCGGCGATGTGGGTCTCCCCGCCCGGCCTGGAGCCCCCTCCCCACGCCAGCCGCTCTGGGGGTTCCGTCCTGCTCCATGGGGGTGCGCGAGGTCAGGTTGAATTGTCAGGGGCTGGGGACGACCCCGGGGGTGGGCATTGGTAGACCAGGGAATAGCCTGTGAGAGCAGCCTCTTCCACTGTGTTCCTGCTTTGTTTCAGGTTAGGAAGATAGCGTGTCTTTGTGGCAGGAAGTTTCAAAATAGGGACGTGTAGGAAAGGGACACAGACCATGACTCTGCTCCTGCGTGGAGGAAAGTCTCTGCCGCGCATGCCCCTAAGCGCTGCTTACTAAGGTGGCTCAGGTGTTGCGGGGCCAGGGTCTGTCTTGCCGCCCCAGGTCCAGGCCGGCAGTGCCGCCCTTTCCCGCTCACCTGTGCCCCTTGCCTGCAGCGTTGTGTTTTGCCGTGACGCGCTCGCTGCTGCTGACTTGCTTGGTGCCAGTAGGGCTGCTGGCCCTGCGCTACTACTACAGCCGCAAGGTGATCCTGGCGTACCTGGACTGTGCGTTGCACACGGACATGGCCGACATCGAGCAGTACTACATGAAGCCGCCCGGTGAGTTGGGGCCTGCAGCTGGTCCTCTCTCCGCTCTGCCTTCGCTTTTACGCAGAGCGGCCTCCTGCCCCCATGCCAGGCCCAAGCTCTGGTGGGCACGGCTGGGGTCCTGATGACCTGAGCCTCTGAGTGACAGGCTTTGGCCAGGGGTGGGGCATCCCTAGGTGGGGGAGGGAGAGCTGGGTCCTCCCCCTGGGTAGCCTGACTTGGCCCTGGGCCCGGGGCAGCTGGGGTCAGGCCTGCCAGGCAGGCGAGGCCCTGGCTGTCCTGCTTTGCTGGATTTGGGGTCCATGGGGAGAGGAGAGAGGACACCCCAGAAGCAGAACCTTGGGGCAGGAGTCGTGGTCTTAGTCTTGGTCTCTACTTCTGGTCTGGTCTCCAGGCCACTCAGTGAACCAGAGAGTGTCTCAGCTCTGTGGCCTTGTAGAGTGAGGGGCTGGGACCCTGGTCTGGGGGGACCCACGGCTATTCTCTGCCCTGGGGCTGGCCCTGAGGCCCTCAAGCTGGAGAGAGGAGCCTTGACCCTTTGGGGTGGGAGGGTTTGTCAGGTGCTGGACTGCCTGGGCGAAGAGGGGGCAGAGCAGCAGCAATGGCTGTGTGCTCTGGGCTGCTGTTGGTGCTGCCTGTTCTGTGTCCTCCACCCAAGCCCCTTGGGGTTCCTTTATCCCTGAGCTTTCCCCAAAACTTGGTTCTGCAGGGGAGGGGGCAGGCCATGTAGGAGCAGTCTTGGGGTGCAGCACAGCTGGATGTCCCTGCCGGGGGCCGGGCCTCTTGGGGCTTAGGGGTCCTGGGGGGGTCCTCGTGTGCTGTTCCTGGGACATCTGGGTGCACAGACTCTCAGGGCATAGGTTAGACAACTGCTGATAGACTGTGTGGGTTTGTGGGAGTTGCTCAGGCAAATGGGGAAACTGAGGCCTGAGGAGGGAGGAGCAAGGTATGCTGAAGGCCACTTCATGCTGGGACAACCTGATCTGTGGTCTGGCCTGGGTGGCTGGGTGGGGAGAGGCTGGCTGGGGGGAGGGACCGGTCCAGGGAGACACCCCAAGGCTTCAGGGACTCTACAGCTGCCTCTGCTGCTGATGGAAGTGGATGTCGAGGCCCTTGGTGACCCCCTTAGCTGCATGAGGCTCAGGTCTGGTGCTGGAGGAGATGGCATCCCCTTCACGGGGGTCGGGGAGGGGAGCGCTTTCCAGGTTCAGCACAGACCCTTTGGAGAGGACTTGGGCCCTCGAGGGAGGCTAGGGAGGGCTGCGCGGGACAGGCAGTGCTGGCCAGGTCAGAAGAGTGGGCGCCCCTCGGCTGGTCAGCCCTGCCCTCTGCTGCCCCTTGGCCCTGAGAGACGTTTCTGTGTGTCTCTTCCACCTTCGGCCATCAGAGATGGCCAGGTTTTCTAGCACTCTGTCCCTTCCAGTCTCCTCCTGGCCCTCTGCCGGCCTGTGGCTGTCCTGGGCTGTCCTGTGGGCGGGCACAGCTGCCCTGAGAGGAGACGCTGGGTTAGTGAGGCTCCAGGTGCCTGCAGCTGTCCCTGGTGCCCCATGGCGTAATGATGCGTCCTGCGGGTGGGGTTCCCAGGACAGGTAGGGAAGTGTGTGGCAGGCCAGGCTGGGAGGTTGGCTGTGCCTGGGGCCTGGCCGTGGTCGCCTGTGGCCGTTCTTGTGTTTGGTCCTGGGCAGTGGCCTGCCTGCTGAGGCCAACACTCTTGTTCCAGGGGAGGCTTCCCAACCTGCTTTCCGTGTGTCTCTGACTGTTCTATCTCTACAGGCTCCTGTTTCTGGGTGGCTGTGCTGGACGGCAACGTGGTGGGCATTGTGGCCGCCCGTGCCCATGAGGAAGACAACACGGTGGAGCTGCTGCGCATGTCTGTGGACTCTCGCTTCCGCGGCAAGGGCATCGCCAAGGCACTGGGCCGGAAGGTGCTGGAGTTTGCGGTAGTGCACAACTACTCTGCGGTGGTGTTGGGCACCACGGCCGTCAAGGTGGCCGCCCACAAGCTCTACGAGTCACTGGGCTTCAGACACATGGGCGCGAGTGACCGCTACGTGCTACCCGGCATGACCCTCTCGCTGGCCGAGCGCCTCTTCTTCCAGGTCCGCTACCACCGCTACCGCCTGCAGCTGCGTGAGGAGTGAGGGTCACTGCCCACTCACCGCCCCATCCGCCCCCTTCCACTCGCGCCCGCCCGCCTGCCCACCTGCCCGCCGCCCGGCGCGGCCCTGCTTTCAGACGCTCACTTTGGCGTTTGTGTTGGGTTTTCTCCTTCAACATCACACAGTTACCTGGCTGTTCCTGGGGGTGTGGGGCTGTTGCTCACCGGTGACGTGGTGGGGTGGGGTCCGCAGCTATGGCGCCCCACCCTCCCAGCCTTGGGAAGCGGAGCCATGGACCCCCAGACTGCCCACCCAGCCACTACCTGCCTCTGTCCGGAAGGCCTCACCTCTCCCGTTAAGCACAGAAGCTCTGCTCAAACCCTCCAGGGAGCAGACTGCAGCCCTCCAGCCAGGCTGTGGTGCGGCTGTCATCCCTGAAGTGTGGCCCAGGCTGGCCGGCCGCTGTCCCGAGGGAGACCGAGCTGGCTGCAGGCTCCGTGCTGCTCTGTGCATGCTGAGGACGTGGCCTGGCTGCCGCATGCCGCATGTCACAGCCCCCGCCCTGCTGCCCTGTCTGGATGGGACCCAGGCCTGTGGGCACTGGCCCAGCCTGTGTGCACTCCAGGGGGCTGGCCTGGGCCTGCCTGCCTGCTCTCCAGTGGGCCTGACCACCCTGCTCCACCCGCTCCTGCTTTGCTTTGATATCATGTCACTTCTCTCTCCTGGTTTCTGCGTCCTGTGCCTGGGCTTGGCTGACTCGGTGAGCACCCAGGTGTGGTTCCTGTAGCGACCTGTCTTATTTTGTGGTGGGGGGCCCGCAGGGGACACCTATTCCTCAGCCCCTGCTAGATCAGGCATCCTCTCCTAGCTGCCTGTGGCCCCCCTGCCTCAGCTGTCTGCCGGGGTCCACCCTGTGAATCTTACTAGTCCAGGCTGCTGCCGGCGACGCCCAGCCACAGCTTCTCCCAACCTGAAACCGACCCGTTTTCTAATAAGTTACTTAGACACAATAGCACTCTGCATGACTTTAATTTTTGGGACAGAATGATAGTTTGTACCTTCAGACACACACGTGCGTGTGGTGCTAGCATATGTACTGTTTCTGGCCCTGTTTGATGGGGTGGGTGGCCGGGTGGGTAGAGGGCTTCACAGTGAAATCTGGAGGGAGACCCTGACCTAGTGTAATCCCCCCCAAAGAACATTCCTGGATGGTGAGGAAGCTCCAGGTTGCCCCCACCAGCCCTGGTCTGCTGGACTGAGGGGACAGGGCAAGTCCCACAGCCCTGAGGGGAGCCGGGCACTGCCAAGGTAGGGGAGCAGGACCTGCTGTCCCTCGTGGCCAGCTCAACTGACTTGAGGGTGGCTGGGGAGGGAGAAGAGGGCAGGGCTGGCAGTGACCACTGGCCAGCAGAGCCTGTGCCTGGTGCTATATGGGCGGGCCACCCAGACCCCTTTGTGTGGGGCTTGAGGGGCTGGGGGAGTGGCAGCCTTGGCAGCCACAGAGCTGGGTCCCTGGCATCAAGGCTGCGTTCTTAGCAAGGCTCTTGAGGAGCAAATGGATTGGTAGCCCAGCCCAGCGCTCCAGGGGCCTTTTTGTCCTGTTAGCAGTTGAGGCACTTGTAGAGCACTGTACAGACCCCGCTGTCCCCTGTATATTCCTCCCTGGTGGTGCCCGGTCCCCTTGGGGGTGGGAGTTTTGTAGACTGTACAGAAATTGGCACCCTATTTTCTTGCAGCTCTCAGATTTTGTTAATCTGGATTATACAGACAGACGTAAAGTGTTTTAGCAAAATGGAAAACATACAGTCGTGCCTTCTTTTTCTGTTTGGTTTGGTGGTGGCTTGGGCTGGTCTTAGTTGCTGGGGGCTGTTGGGGCTGCTGGCCAGTCTGAGGCCCGGGGCAGGGGCAAGGCTGCCATAGGTGGCAGTGTCTGGTTGGTGGGCAGCTCTGGCCAGCGAGGCTTCTCTCCCTGTGCCTTTAGAGCTTGCAATCGCTGGGGTTGGGGGCATGGGGTGGGGGCAGAGCTTAGGTGCCAGGGTGCCCTTAAATTGACCTGGGGCTGGCTTATGGCAGACCCCACCTCTTGGGCTTAGCGGGGCCTGGGGTGGGCAAGTGGCTCTCCTGGCCTGCTGCCTCCTCTTTGCCCCAGGGAATCTCCCCCCAGCCACATGGCCCCATGAGTCAATGGAGGGACACTTGCTGGCTCTCAACTATCCTTTGCCACACTTCCATTGCTGCTGGGATTTAGTCAAGATGCCAGGAGCAGGCTGGGAGGGTGGGCTTCAGCCCTCACAGGCTGGCGGGCAAACCTCCTGCCCCTTGAGTTGCAGGCTGGGTGCACTGGTGCCCCTTCTCGCCCCAGCCCTCCACGTCTCTCCAGCTTGAGTGCTAATTGCTCCGCAGTTGTGCACTGACATGAATTTTATACATTTGTGGAAACTCTGCTGTGTCTTCTACCTCTATGGAGGCCCTTCTGGGCTCGCTGCCCGGTGTTTGGTGGGGTTCCTCTGAGTTTGCCGGCCCACTGCTGCCTCCCCTGGTCTCTGCCCCCTTGGTGGCCTGGCAAGGTCCAGAGGCCAGCCTGGGGCCCCAGGATTTCTGTTGTTTGTTTGCAGGCCTCTTCTTGTGGGGTGGGGAGGGTGAACACTGGGGCAGTGTCTAGGTTATCAGTGTTTGCTGAGTTTGTGGTGCAGCCTGGGGAACAGCTGCTGGGTGTCCCCTGGCAGCTCCCCTGCCAGGCCTGCATCTTTGCAGACAGCCAGCTCCTGTGGCGGGTGGCCAGGAGGTTGGCATACCTGTGCTGAGGCCATGTGTGGTTGGCCCCTGAGCACAGGAAGGTTGAACCCTTGTGGCCATGGCAGCCTCTCCCCCATCCTACGCCTACTTCTGTGCCCAGTGGCTGAGATGTCTGCAGATGTTGGGACTGAGGGAGTGGACAGCTGGCCCCAAAGGAAGCAGACAGCAGCCCAGAGAGCGCAGGGCCGTGGGCAGCCCGTTCTGCTCTGGGTCCTTTCTCAGAGTGACAGGCGTCCCCAGGCCCTAGAGGGGAGGAGCTTCTGGGCTGCTGCCAGGACTTGGGATGCTCTGAGTCATGAGCCTGGCTTTGAGAGGCTCGCTGCTTGTGCCCCCTGCCCCTGCTTGTCCGGGTTGGCCCGAGCCTATACCCTCCCTGGAACTGGCTTCCAGGGCTGCGCCTGTGGCCAAAGCTGTCTCTAGGCTTTGCTGGTGTGTGGGCTTCTTGGGCCATAGGTGGCTCCCAGCCTGGCCGGGGGATGTGTGGGCACCCCTAGGGCCACATTCCAGCCAGTGGAAAGAGTGAACCCCAAGCCAAGGGGCTGCTGCTTGCCCATCTGGTGAGCGTGTGCTGGTCCATTTGCTGTCAGCAAACTGGTGTGTGTGCCAGGCCTGGCCTTGGGCTCAGGCTGCTGGGGTTGAGTTCAGGGCAGGTTGTGGGGCTGGCCCTGGAATAAACTGCCCCGTGGCGTGACATTCATGGGACATGGGCAGCACAGCTGGCCAGAGCTGCCCCGGCCTGGGTGGAGGCTGAACCCTGACTTACCATCATTGATGTGTTTTTTTTAAACAGCAATAATTAGCCATTTTAAGGAAGAGGTATACTCACGTGTGTGTGTGTGTGTGTGTGCCTGTGTAGTACACCCGTGTGTCTGAGCATCTGTAGATGTGTGTGTGTGTGTACGAGCGTCTGTGCGCATGCACATGTGTAAACATCTGCATGTGTGGGTTTGTGTGTGTGTGCATGTATATACATGTGCAAGTACATGTGTGTGCAAGTGTGCATGTGGGTGAGCATGTTCATGTGTGTGGCTGTGAACATGGGTTTATCCATGTGAATGTGTGTGTGCACAGGTGTGTGATGGGGAGGGCAGGGGGAGGGCTTCCTGCTTTGGGAGGCGCTCTGTGGTGAGAAGCAGGGTCCTGGGGTCCCTGGGCTGGGCTGGCTCCATACATGTACCCCAGCCCCTTCTGATGGGCGGTGAGCCCAAGTCCACCTCCCTTTTGGCCATGGCAGGGTGGGGGACAGGAGGCCCCATGGACAGACACTGGCCGGCTTTGGCCAGGGGTGGAGGGCGCGCTGTGGGTCTCACTGCTATCGTGTGTTCCTGAAGCTGTACTGTGAGCCCAGGACAGAGTGGGTGTCCTGCGGCCCTGGGATGTGCCAAAGCAGCCCTGAGTCCCCAGAAGACAGGCTAGACAGGCCTGAGTGGGTGTGTGCCAGCCTGTGTGGCCCCCAATGCTGCTGTTTTTCAATAAAATCAGAGTTGAAGGAACAGGGCTCTGTGCTTTATTGAGACACCTCCTCGCCCCCCTCCTGGGCAGCTCTGCTGGCCGACCCTGGAGCAGGTGGCAGCCAGGTGGCCCTGTGTGCCTTCCAGGTGCATCTGGGAGGAGTGCTCGCCCCTCTGCCTGTGGTGGTGGCTGCAGCCCAGCCTATGCCCAAGTATGGCAGCCCGGTGGGGAACTGGGGCTGGTGGGGGCTTGCCTCAGTCCCAGGGTGCTCCTGAGCAGCTGCCCAAGGGCTCTGGCTCTTGCCAGCTTCCGGGCACCTAAACTGCTGGCAGCGCTGAGAGACAGCTTGGCCCCCACCAGGAGACCCCAATGCCAGGCCACACTCCTCTGCCTTGGCCCTGGGGCTGAGGTGCCACCAAGGCCAAGACCTGGGCTTGGGGCCTGGGCACCTGGGGGGCCTGGGTCTGGGTGCTGTGGGGGCTTTGGCTCCTCTCCCAGGCCTGCAGCCCCTGCCAGGCAAGGCCTCCAGGTCTAGGTTCTTAGTTCCAGTGACACTGGCACCCCTTGGTGGGTGGCTGCACCCCATATCGGGGCTCCTGCTCGCCCAGCACTCTGAAGGCTGTGTGAGGTCTGGATCCAAGCAGGTGGGGGTGGGGATGGAGCCCCACTGTCAACAAGAAAGGTGAATGACCTGGGGTGTGGAGGGTGTGGAGGGTTTGGGGCCTGGGGTGGGCACAGACCCCTTCCCTGCAGACCCCAGTGCTGGATGCCAGCTTGGTGGCAGAGGGATCCTGGGAGTTGGGGAGCCCTCAGTACCCCTCACCATGGGGTTTGCCCTCTGTTTCCCTCTTTCCCACCCCACTCCTGGCAGAGCCAGAAGGAATCCAACCTGCACATTCCTTCCTGGCCACTCCCTGCGCCAGGGTCAGGGGCTGCCCCTCAGCCAACAGGAGGGAGTCCACGCCTCACTGGGTTCAGGTAACAAACACCAAGCTCAGCAAGACATCTCAGTTGGAACCATAGCCCAGGGACTGTGGCCTGAAGCAGAACCAGGCTGTCACCTCCTGCCCTGGATGGCAGCTCCTTCCCTGTGTGGTGCTATGTGTGGCACACAGAGAAAAGCCTGACTGGATGCCCATCAAGGGCTGGACACCCGACAGGGTGCTCAATTCTGGGCCAGTTTGGGGGGCTGTGGAGATGGCCCTCCCCAAGGATTCACTCAGACCAGGAGGATGGCTTTGCATGAGGTGTTTACTCGGGCTGCGTCAGCCCGCTGTTTCCTCCTGGGGCTCCCACACTGCCCGCTGGTGACCTTGAAAGGCCACACAATGGGCTGGTGGAAACCAGTTCTCTCCTCCCACTGTTGCCTGGGGCTACAGAAAAAGTGAAGGGGAAAAATGCACATGCCGGGAGTAAGTGCTGAGGAGCCCTGGTGGAGGGCAGACGTTGCCGGGAGACTCAGACTGTGACTCAGCGGAGCGCAGGGCCAGGGCCTCTTGCAGCGGGGCCAGGCATCCCCATGAGTGGCCGGCACTTAGGCTCACCTTCAGGGGCACCTGTGGACAGCAGCCAAGTATGAGCCCCAGGTCCGGCCTGCTGTGCCCAGCCACCTCCCAGGCTCACGTGCAGGGCACAGGCCCCAGAGCAGTTGTACATTTACCACAGACGTGAATGGACACAGCCTGGGAGACTGCTGCAGACAGACGCGCACGCACACACACCTGCCCAAGGACAGACGCACACCACCCCACTGCTAGCCCCCCGCACTGGCCTCATGCCACCAGCAGGCCTGCAGGGCACCAGGCAAGGTGCCCTTGGGTGCGAGGTGTCCTGGGCCATCTGCACTCACAATCCTCAGGGGCCACTGGCTTGACCAGCCCTGATTGTGAGCGGGCCCCTGCCCGAGGCTGTAGATGAAGCTCTGCAGCTCCCCCTAGACAGGAGGGGGCTGTTCTAGCGGTAGCCCCTGTCCCTGCAGCCCCTGCCTCCCAAAGTCTCCTGCTCCAGGAGAGCAGAGTCCATGCTCTCCCAGAGTGTGTGAGGGCCTCTGGGCCATTGGGTGTGTCCATTACCTGCAGCTGCAGCTCCGGGCTCCAAAGGTGCTGCAAGGACTCCATGGCCCCCCTGACAAGCACTGCAACAGGAAACTGCTGCTTGCAACCTGCCTGGTCCCCAGGTGGTCATCCAAACCCTCTGCTCTGGGCCTTGTCCCCATGCAACTCCCTGTCCACAGCCCAGGATGTGCCCTCCTGCCCGCTGTGGCCTGTGCTCAGCCTCAGGTTTCCATGGTTGGGGCCCACCGGCACCAGGCTCGGGCTGTTGGGCTCGGGGCCAAGAAGACATGCCAGGTGGTCTGCTGGGCAGCTGGGCACAGGCACTGAGATCCCTGTGGCTACCAGTTGAAGTCTGGTGAGTCTGGTGAGGTCCTGTGAGGGCCAGCACGATGCCTGCCGGTCTTGAGGGGCTGGGCCGCATCTCTCCAGACCTCTCTCCCACGGTCCAGACGAGGCACAGCCCTGGACTCCGGTGAGCCTCTGGAAGCTTGAGGGTGCTGTAAGCACTGGGCACCCACCTGGGCCTTCCAAGGACCCAAACTGAGCTGGTGCTTCTGTCTGCCGTGGGGGGCATGAAGAGGGGATATGGGAGGCTTCAATTTAGGAGAGAAAGGCCCTGGGCCCCCAGGCTCACCTGCAAACTCTGGGACCTGTGAGTCTTCCACTTCAAATAGCAGCTCATCATGAATCTGGGCAACCAACCTGGAAGCAGCAGGCGTTACCTGGAGGTGCACCCCTAGCCAGGTGCTGAAGAGAGGCAGGTGCGGGGCTGTGGAGGGGCTGGGCTGAGCCCCGCTGCCCAGGGTCACCCACTGTCACCAGGTCTGCTCCTGGAGCTGCTGGAAGGGGCACAGGGGAGCCAGAGCCCTGTCGCTGCTCTTGCCCAGGGGCTGTGGGGCTGACCATGCCACCCTCTGAAGATCCTGGAGGGGCAGAATGGCCCCCTTGGGGGTGGCATGGGGCCCACTGTGAAGGGTGAATATGCCTGGCATGTTGGGGGGGGGCACCCCACCTCAGTTAAGAGAAAGAGGGTAGAGAGGCAATCTTTTAACAATTTGCTTTTGAGCCAGGCATGGTGGCACACATCTGTAATCCCAGCACTCAGGTGGCTGAGGCAGGAGGATCGCCTGTGCTACACAGTGAATTCAAGTTCAGCCTGAACTACATGAGACTCTGTCTCAAAAAAAGAATTTTTTTTTGTTTTGAAGTCAAAGGAATAAATACACAATTAAAATTTGGAAAATACATCAACATTCAAAATTGCAAAATTTGAAAATACTCCTAGTGTGCCCCCACTCAGAAGGGGTGTGAGGTGGTCCAGCAGGACAGGACACGCATCTTTTTCTGGTGACAGACGCCTACATGGGGCTGCTGTCCAGCCTAGGTACCAGCCACAGCCCTGCCTGTTTTAGACTATGTGGGCTGAGCTCTAGGGCTGCATCCTGGCCTGAGAGCCCGGGGCTGGTGGGACACTGGTGGGACCCTGGTGGGACCCTCTCCACCAGCTCCCTGAGGTCCTGCCCTCCCCGAGGCTGCGCTCCAGGGCTCCTCCAGGCCACCCCTCCTCAGTCTTGGGAAGACCCTAGCTCCTCCTGGCCTCACAGGGAGAGGCAGCTGGGACCAACCTGTGGGGCTCAGGGACAGCGCTGGTCTGGGCAGGGTCGGGGCAAGAACTGGAGACACATCTGAGTATTTTGTTTTTTTCTTTACTGGGGATCGAACCCAGGGCCTTTACAATGAGGTAAATCCCAGCTCTTCTATAATTTTTTTTAAACTTTGAGAAAAAGTCTCTGTAAGTCACTAATTTGTCCCAGCTGGCTTTGAACATGCACACCTGCTGCCTCAGACTATGGAGTTACAGGCCTGTACCACCTTGCCTGGCTGGCCTCAGTGGCATAGCTCCTGTTGGCACATGACCCCATGCACTCTCCAGAGCTGGGATCAGGTTGGCCTGTGATCTCGGGCAGACAGGGCTTAGAATGCTTGTGGTGTACCAGCCCCTACTGGGGATGACAGGGCTGGCTACAGAGGGAGCATGTGGCTCAGGGTGGTCACAAGGGGATATCAAGAGGCCCCTCATGTTCTGCCCTGCATGGCCTTGGCTCTGTCTCTTGGCCTGGGCCCTGAAGGGCAGCAACCATGTCCCACCCTATCATCCCCACACCTGCTTCAGGGTCCCGCCTGGTGCCATGAAGCCAGGCTCTACAGAGGAGGTGTGGCAAGGCCACACTGGGCAGTGGCCGTGGCACGGATGGTGAACCAAGACTGGGGGTGCCACGCTAGGCCCTGAGGGCAGAGTTCTACAGGGCCTCCTGGCTCTATCTTCCTCTCACTCCTCCCCACGGGCCCTTTGTGTTGGGTGGGGTGGAGACAGAGCTGTGTCCCCAGCCACAAAGAGCATCTGCAGGGTCCCTCAGATGGGGTGCAGATGGCCCAGGAGACGTGCACCCTCTAACTTCCCAGAAGGATCTCAGAGGACTGCCTTGCTGGCATTCTTTTGACCATCACTACTTTCTCCTTTTGCCTGGAAAATATTGTGACACTTGGATCAGCTACCTCCACCATGGCACCACGAGAGAAAAGGCCAGAGACAGAGGGAGTTCTGAAACAAAGTCAGCAAGCACTGTGCCTGGACTCCTCTTCTGGAGTCCGAGCTGCTGCAGCTGGCCATGGTACTAGGGGCCAAGAGTATGTCCTAAGGCTGCGTGTAGAGACAGCGGCCTGCACTCCCAGGCACCAACAGGGAGGCAGGGAGGTGTGCCGTGTTCCCCCGCAGCCTCTGGCCAGGGTACTGGCACTGCCTCAGAAACCAGCCCAAGGCAGGACACGGGGGCTGGGGGGCCACACACTGCATGCACTTCCTGAAACTAACTTGGAGGTGCTGGCAGGGCCTCTGGCTCCTGAGGGCTCCCTGTTCAGGGTGCAGAAACCTCAGAAAGGCACTTGTGAACCTCTCCAGATTTAGCAGAAGCAGTTTCACAAGTCTTGAAATCATGCTGTGAAATTCTGAGCTGCTGGTGTGGCAGACCTAAGAATAGGTGTGGCTGTTAGTCACTCACATCACCCCACAGCCCCGAGACGCTGCGCTCCTGACTGGGAGTAGGGCACAGGGACATGCTGCTTCCAGGATGGAAGCAGACTGTGGTTGATTTCCTGGCCTTGCTCTGGAGAGATCAGAGTTAGGGCGCAGCCTGACACAGGCGACAGAGCCTGGCTGCTGTGAGGGAACATCCCAGAAGGGCTTTACCTCATTCCCCTTCCCAGGGGGCCCCCAGCTGTGCAGAACTCCCCTGTGGGTCCCTGAGAGCTGGCTCTGTGACAGCCCTGCCCCAAACCCACTTCTAAGATGCTGTCACGTGGGGGCGGGGGGGACCCGGTCATGGATGGGCTTTGCATGAGCTTGGACAAATTGCATCATGCACCATGCATCAGTTTCCCCTGGCCTCACTTAGTGAAAACCAGTGGGTGCTAGGCACCCAAGTAAAAACAGCCCATGCCCAGCTTCCAGGAGGATGCTATCGCCAGCCAACCCCATGCCTTATATGCAACTCCCCACTAATTCTGCAAGAAGTGAAGCCAAGCATGACTGTAGACAAAACCACCTGTGTGGCTGCCAGCCTGGTCATGACAGAAACCAGCGCAGCCATTCACACCTAAGAGGCCAGAGTGGACCCTGAGAAGCTGTGGAGGTGGGCAGATGCGTGGATCTCAGGAACTACAGAAAATCTTGTGCAGTGTGTGTGCATGCATGTCTGTGTGTATGTCCTCGTGTGTATGTGTGTGTGTGTGTGCCCACACTGGGGAGAGCACAGAGATTTAGGCTGAGCTCTGCACGCCTGCTCCCACCCAGGGAAGCCCAGTGACAACGGGATCAGTGTGTGGCTGGAGCCCAATGTAGGGTGCAGCAGCGTCTCGGGGACCCTCCTCCCTGGCCCAGGGTGGCCGCCCCCACGTGCCTATCAGGTGAGGAAGTGCTTGAAGTGAAGGGCAGGGGCCAGCAGGGCTGGGGGCTGGGGACAGTCTGCACCCTCGGGGTGACAGGGCGCCACCCACCCACACATGACTGCACGAAGCTGCCGAAATCACCAAGACACAGGCTGAAAGTCAGAATGAACAGGGGGGAATGTGTGAAGAAAGAGTTTTTTTTTAAAAGAACGATGAGCCATCTCTGACAAGGAAAAGAAAATCAGACCTGAGCCCGTATCAGCAGCCAAGAGAACAATGTATGCCTGGACAGAAAAGGACACTTTAAGAGCCAGCGGAGCTGCCGCTGCCCCACGTCAGAGACCATCACACTGGCCTGGCCTGCGCCAAGGACAGCAGAGGTGGGGGCCTGGAGGAGCGCGGCCCTGGCCTCCGACAGGATCACCTATTCGAGGGTCTGATGAGGGTTACTGGGCAAGAAGCAGTGCTACCCTTGAGGACAATCTGCCCCCCACAAGGACAGGAGGTGGCGGGGTGGGTGCCTACGGCAGCACCAGGTCTTGCTCACCAGGAGCGGCGGCTGGGGTGAGGCTCTTTGCCCCCTGCCACCCCAACACTTGGGGCTGAGCCCTGGGGAGCCATGGGGGCAGAGACAGACCTGAGAGAGTCATGTGGGGTGGGGTCCATCACCACCTCCGAGCACACGTGAGTGCTGGTTCTGTGTGCGCCGCAGGTGGGGGCACAGAGCCCCCGGTGTCCTGCTGCAGGACTATGGGTTAGAGCTGTGCCTGCCGTTGGGTCCTAGGAGGCTGTGGGGCAGCATCCCTGCTGTGACTCCTCTGCGCTGCGCTGGGAGCTGGTCATCACAGCCCCCCCAAGTGGAGCAGGGCCCAGGCAGGGGCTCAGGGCCTAGGGCCTTTTGCTCTGGGGTGGGTGGTGGCAAGTTGGGAGCCCATAGGTGGGTGGCAGACCCAGCTGGGCATCCTGCAAGGAACAGCGCTTTTTCCCACACCTGGCAAGGGCTGGGCCTGGTGCATGGCAAGGGGGGGACCCCAACCGTCCTCACTGACCTGGCCGTCAGAGTGGAGGAAGTGGCTATTGCAGCGAAGATGCGGATCATGGCCATCTTACAGAGGTCGGCGGCTGAGCCTGTGGGCAGAGGGCCGTGTCAGGGCGTGGGGCTCGAGGGGCTGCCCCTGCTGCAGACACTGTCTCTGCTCTGGTGATGATGCTGAGGCATCGAACCTGGAAGCAAACAGTGCCTCTCACCCCTCCAGTGCCACCTCCCACTCAGCAGCCGGGATGGGCTTTGGATGTGTGACCGCTGCAGGGCACTCAGGGATGTGATAGAGGGGCTCCAGCCTTGACACTGGATTGAGCTCTTGGACTGGCCCCAGCACTGGCTGAGCTCCTGAAGACTCGGTTTCCCATGTGCAGGGACGGGGTGGCCTCAATAGCTCACAGGGAAATAGCCTCACTGTGGGTGTGTGACCCTAACCCTCCTGGAAGGAACTGCAGGGCTGGCAGGCAGGGGTACGTGAGGCCCCAGGGAGCAGGGTAGGGCTGCAGGCTGGGGTGCGGTACCTTGCACCACGAAGTTCACTGCCTGTCGCTCTGCTTGTGCCCGCAGCTGGGGGTCCTGCGCATGAATCTTTGGCAGGGGCCTCCGTCTGCCCATGATGGAGGCCACATAGCCTGGGTGACAAGAGGAAGAAGTGGATGGGGGATGGTGACAGACACAGCCCAGCTCTTGGTGAGGAGCACCCTCCATGCAGCCTATTGCCAGGCAAGTGGGTGGCCACAGGGGCCAGGTGGCACACGGCACTCACGCCCAACACAGGACATCCTGTGTAAGTTGTTCAGGGCCAGGTGTGCCCTGTGTGGCCTGGCCACTAGCGTGTGGAGGGAGGAGGTCGGAGGTGTAAGTCAGAGTCCACCTCCTGCTCCAGGGCAGGGCCCCACGTGCTGGGGTTGGAGCTTAGAGGGTCTGGGCTCTCTCTCCTTACGAACCTGGACACGAGCATGCTGCGTTGGCTGAGCATGTTCCTGCCCAGTGAGGACTTCTGTTTTCACCAGGCGTGGGTGAGAAATAAACCTTCCCTGTGTCTGAGGACTGGAAAAATTCCCTATATATGCAACAATCATATATTTGCAGTGCTGGGATGGAACCCAGGCCTCGTGCCTTATAACCAAGTGCTCTATCCCTCAGCTACCCCAGGCCAGTACAATAATCACAAAGTGACAGGCACGGAGCACCTACACGAAGCAGTCTCTGTGTGAAGCCTCACAGCACTAGCCAGTGAAGGCCCAGAGCAGTGCTTCCAACATGGTGAGTTCCAGTGCCTGCAGCTTCCAGTGTCTGGTGATCTGTCTGTCCCTCCCTCTCTCCTTTCCTGTCTTACTTCCCTCCCTCCGTTCTTTTCTGGTACTGGGGATCGAACCCAGGCCTTTGCACTGAGCTACATCTCCAGTGCTTTTTATGTATTTTTAAAATTTGAGACAGGATGTCACTAAAATGTTGAATTCCCTAGGCTGGGCTCAAACTTGCGAGCCTCCTGCCTCAGTGAGGGCTGGAGTCGGATGCCCGGCTGGGCTCACCTGGCCCCTTCTGCTCTCTGACCTTCACAGCTCATTCTTCCTGACCTCTCAGTCTCAGCCCAGGCTATCTCCTCTGTGCGGCTGTGGCTGGCAGCTGTCTGTGCTGGGCCCTGCTTGCTCTTCACACACACGGTGCGATCTCTGTGCTGCATCTGAACATCTTTGCTCACTTGTGGGCTGCATCTCCCCTGCTGAGCTGTGCAAGGCATCACTGGTGTCAGTCTGATACCACACACAGGCACCCAGCGAACAGGTGCAATGAATTCAACGACTGCTCTCATGCTTTACAGCCTGCTTGTTGTGTAACTGCCAGGGCCAGGGCACACATATTTCTTGCTTGGGCACATAACGGCTCACCCCCTTGGTGAAAGGCAGCTGCCAAGAGGGGAGACGTTCCTCGAGGCAGGGGTGCCCTGAGACTCTACCTGTTAGCCATGGGCTTGGGCAGCTACTTAACCTCTGAGGAACTTGTTTTATTCTGCTGCAAAATAGAGGTAACAACATTACCCACTTCTCAGACGTGGTGAGAATTATGCGAGTCACTTTATGGAAAGCATTTAGAATCACGCCTAACTGCAGTCAGTGCCATGTAAGTGTCTGCGCCATGGGTAATTTCTGTCCACAGCATACAAGCAGATCCTGGCTCTGTATCCTCTTATCGATGCTGGGTGCTATCACTATGTCAACATTTCAAAATTGACAGTACTCTTACTTTTGCTAAGTATGGGGCTCTTGGGCAGGAAATGGCTAGGATTTGTGGGCAGGCCTCCAGGTGGGGCAGCTGCCCTCCCCAGGGCTGGCAGTGGCCTGCTGGCCACTAGGGATGGAAACAGTCATAGGCATCCTCATCTCCACACAGCCAGGGAGCAGATGGGAGTGGGGGTTGTGGGAGCTGAGCTTGAGTGCTCTGGGGTCACGGGACTCTGCTGGGGGCTGATGGTGTGTCCACTGGCAGGCCGGGGGCCTGTGGTGAGCCACCCACGTCCTCACAGACTCCCTGGGAGGATTCGGGACATCATAGGCTGCCATACAGGTGTTGCCCGTACCCTGCAGGGACATGTAGGAGCCCTGGGGAGCAGTGTCCTCCAGGCCAGACCTCCAGCCGGTCTTCATTTGTTGCTCCCTAGGGAGTGGTGACTTGGGAGTGCTCTCTCTGCACCAATTATTAATCTCTTCTTTGTTATTTACTTCATTAATTTCTGCTGCTCCATTGATTTCCTTCCTTCTTTTATTTACTCTGCTGTTCTTTTTCAAATTATTTGTGTCAAATGCAACTCATTTGTAGTCACGAATTTCTCTTGTTTAAAAATAGTCTTTTAAAGTTGTTCTTTATTTTCAAGTAAAGCATTAGGGGGGCCAGTTTTTTGATGAGATATTTTTACTGTCATTCTTTGTCCAAAATAAATAAATTATTTTATTACATTACTACTCCATTCCTAACATTGATTTGCTTAAAAATATCAATTTGGAATATACTGTTGAAAGTGAATGCATACAATAAATGGAAAATAGGGATGCAGCGTTCAGGGGGATGAATCAACCAGCTTAGCTTTGTCTCTTGCCTCCCAGGGCAGGCACAATTTGAGACACAATTAGCA